>CM062057.1:9717500-10967500 GCA_030954485.1 Citrullus mucosospermus | reverse complement strand
TGTACACATCAACTGCTGCTATAATCTGTTGGTCAAAGTTCCTCCAATTGACATAGTAGACGATGAAGATCTTAATCTTTTTCTAGAAGTAAGTGATGCATCTTGGATGCCATTTTTCGCATTGCTTACACCTCATGAGAGGCATGGAGTACATGACATGCACCAAGAATGCAATCCAACGGCTGAAGCAGTTCCAAGCATATCAACATATGATTTTCCCACCACATCATCATTGGAGGAGAATGTTGAGGCATGCAACCTGGGGGATGACAGAAGTGAAGAATGGGTGATAAGCACTTGAAAAGTGCTTTATATTCTCTCAAATTAAGGGAGTTTATATTAGATTTCACTTGTTTGCTAGTGATTTTCAGGTTAAAACGAGGAAAATTAGAAGAAACGACTAAAAGATCAAAACCGAGCAAGAATACGACTAAAAAGAGCTGAAAAACTCAAAAGAACAAATTTTGGGATAGCGCTGCGGCGCTGAAGCATAAACGCATCAGTCTGGACGCATAGTAGCATCGCGGCTCCGAGATGCCGCTACTTCGATGCATCCTTGTTGAACGCATGACAGCGTCGCGGCGCTTGGATAGAGCTGCCGCAGCGCCAATGCCCGAGAACAATTTTTCTGAAACGCATCACAGCGTCGCGGTGCTTGGACGGCGCTGCTACGGCGCTAAAACCCAAGAGCAACAATTTTGGATGCAGCCCTAGCGTCGCGGCGCTATGGAAAACTCAAAGCAAAGCAAGGAAGTTGCAGACCTAAAGAGGTAAAACAAGGAGAGATTTAAGTGAGAGTTCAAAAAGTGAGTTAGTTGCAAGGAAGAGGAAAAGAGTTCGAGATAGTCTTGGTGCCCTTCGAAGTCCGACGTGAGAGCCAAGGAGATCGTGACGGTGCTACCTCAATCAAGAGCCTAGTAGAGTTTCCCTTTCTTTACACTCTTTCTTTGTTTATTTTTCTTAAACATGTTGCTTCAAGCTATGAGTGGTTAAACTCTTTAGTTTTAGGGTTTTGATGATTTGTTTATAAATTTATGTTGATTTTGTAGACTTTCATGGTTTTGTTGGAATGATTATGCTTTTCATTGTTATTGTGTTTAACTCTTGTGGATTGGCCATCTTCACATGTTAGGTTAGATGTATGATTGAGAGATTGTATGTTTAACTTGATCTATAACAATGAATTGTTGTTAATCTATCACGAGAGTAGCTAGGTTGACAATAAAAGTTGCTAAAGACTATTTTTAATGCCATGTAATTTTGTATTGGTTTTAAGAGATTAATAATCAATCGAGTTGCATGAGAAATGGTTGTTTTTGAGAGAAAATAACTTGGAATTAAGTTTCTAGATTTAGGCATATGATTTACAATAAAATCCATGAAATCTATAATATTGCATGATGAAATAAACAAGGATTCATTACCCTAGAACTCTCTTTGACTCTTGTGTTTCTCCCTTTGATACTTTCCTTATTTGATTTGTATTTTCCATAACTTATAACATTCAATTTCAATCCTCAAATAAAATTGATTCAACTTTAGAATAGCTAAGTAACTTAAACCTTCCCAATTGGATCTCTAGTGGAACGATATTCGGACTTAACCGTCTTATATTATAACTTGACCCGTACACTTGCGGTTAACACTCAAAGTGTGCATCAATGGGCTGGTCAAATTATTCTGACGTATGACGTGTACGAACAGTGGTCAATTCCACAGACAATCCCAACCCCACCTGTGGCAAATGGCCCATCGTACGACGACCTCATCACAGTCCCCCACGATTGTTTGTGCAACGAAGATATAAGGGAAGGTCAAATTTTCTTCTCCAAATATGACCTGTCAGTTAAACTATCGATACTCGCTATAAAGAAGAACTATGGATACAGTGTAAAGAAGTCTACGAAGAGTTTGCTGACAATGCGGTGTTTGGTCGAGGGATGCAAGTAGAGAGTCCGTGCAAAGAAGATGGAAGGAAGCTATTCTTTAAAAGTGACGAAGTATCCAAGTGCTCATACATGTTCCCTTAAGATGAGGACAGGTAATCACCAACAAGCCAAGAGTTGGGTTATTGGACACTTAATCAAGTCTAAGTACGATCAAGTAGGCCGAACATACTGTCCAAGGGATATAATTGAAGATGTCCGGCGAGATTATGATGTGAATATAAGCTATGGGCAAGCTTATCGTGCAAGGGAGTACACCCTGGTATTTGCAAGAGGGTTGCTAGAAGGATCATATGCTTTTGTCAATTCATATGGTGAGACACTGAAACTTGCAAATCCAGGCACGGTGTTTGAGGTTGAAGTAGAAAAACAGCGGTACTTTAAGTACATCTACATAGCGTTCGATCCGTGCATTAGGGGATTCTTGAACTGCATCCGTCCTGTCATTGTTCTCGACGGTACACATTTGCATGAGAAATATAAAGGTATGTTGTTGATAGCAACATGTATTGATGGCAACAACAACATATATCCAATCGCTTTTGGTATTGTAAACGGCGAGAATGATGCATCCTAGCTTTGGTTCATGACCCACTTGAAGGCCTCGATCGGAGACATCCCTAACTTGGTGATTATATCAAATTGTCACATATCCATCGGGAAGGCTATATCAAGTGTATTCCTAGAGGCATTCTATGCACTGTGTATATACCACATTCGGAATAACTGATGCTCACTTTTAGTGTTAACCGCAAGTGTACGGGTCAAGTTATAATATAAAACGGTTAAGTCCGAGTATCGTTTCCACTAGAGATCCAATTGGGAAGGTTTAAGTTACTTAGCTATTCTAGAATTGAATCAATTTTATTTGAGAATTGGAATTCAATTTTGTGTATTAGGGAAAAATAAAAATCAAGCAAAGAAAGTATCAAAGGGAGAATTGCAAGAGTCAAGAGAGTTCTAGGGTTTCGAATCCTTGTTTATTTCATCATGCAAAAGTTTAGATTTCATGGATTTTATTGTAAATCTTATGCCTAAGTCTAGAAACTTAATTCCAAGTTATCTTCTCTCAAAGACAACTCTTTCTCATGCAACTTGATTGATTGTTAATCTCTTAAAACCAATACACAATTACATGACATTAAAACTAGTCTTTAGCAACTTTCATTGGCAACCTAACTACTCTCGTGATAGATTAACAACGATTCATTGTTATAGATCAAGTTAAACATATAATCTCTCGATCATACATCTAACCTAACATGTGAAGATGGCCAATCCTCAAGAATTAAACACAATAACAATGAAAAGCACAATTTATTCAAACAAAACCATGAGTCTACAAAATTAACATGAATTCACAAACAATTCATCAAAACCCTAAAACTAAAGAGTTTAGCCACTCACAGCGTGAAGCAACATGTTGAGCAAAAATAATCAAAGGAAGAGTGTAAAGAATAGATAAACACTACTGAAAAAAGGTTCTTGATTGAGGCAGCACCGTCACAAATTTCTCTGCTCTCACGTCGGATTTCGAAGGGCACCAAGACTATCTCGAACTCTTTTCCTCTTCCTTGCGGCTAACTCACTCTTGGACTCTCGCTTAATTCTCACCTTTTTTTATCTTTCTTTAGGTCTGCAACTTTCTTGCTTTTCTTGATATTTCTCCTCCCCTTTTTGGCTGCTGAAAATCCCTAAATTTATAGAGTTTGGCCGCCAAAAATTTAACCTAAAATACAAACTTTTCGTTTAATTAACGCTGGCGTCGCGGCGCTAGGGTTGCGACCAAAAATAAGTTGCTCTCGAGTTTTAGCGCCGCGACGCATCATGCGTTTCAACAAGGATGCGTTTTTCAGCTCTTTTTCATCGTATTCTTGCTCGGTTTTGATCTTTTAGTCGTTTCTTCTAATTTTTCTCGTTTTAACCTGAAAATCACTAGAAAACAAGTGAAATCTAATATAAAACTCCCTTAATTTGAGAGAATAATAAGCACTTTTCAAGTGCTTATCAATAACTTGATGGATAAGTTCAAGAATAAGGACATAATTCCGCATTTCTACCTAGCAACCAAGGCCTACAGGATGTCTGAGTTTCAAATATATTGGTCTAAGCTTCAAAGGTATCCCTGGGTGACAACCTACCTTGAAGAGATTGGATTACAACAGTGGGCACGGCTGTACCAAGTCCATTGTAGGTATGGCAAGATGACAACAAATATAGTAGAATGCCTCAATGGAGTATTAAAAGACTCGAGAGAACTGCCTATTACGAAGCTTCTTGAGCATATTCGAGGTTGGTTACAGAGTTGGTTCTATGTCCGACGTACACATGCCATGACATGCACAACTTGTAACCGACTATGCAATGACTATCCTAAAAGAGGCTGAATCGGTGTCTAGAACGTATCGTGTATCTCTAGTGGACATGTATGTACTAAATGTTGACGATGGGCATCTTGATGGGCTGGTTGATCTCCATTCACGAACATGTACGTGTGTGGAGTTTAATTTCATGGAGATTTCATGCTCACACGAAGTAGTTGCGGCAGCCATGCAAAACATCAACATTCAAACGTTGTGCTCAAAGTTGTTCACAGTAGAGTGTGTGCTTGCCACTTATGCCGAATCGATATATCCAGTTGGCCCTCGACAAGAGTGGAGACAAAGACCTGATTTTGATGACTTTGAAATCTTACCACCGCGAAAGGTGCCAAGCATAGGTCGACGGCAGACCGTTAGAATACCGTTTATTGGTGAGGAGCCACGACAAGTACATAAGTGTACGCGATGAGGTCAAAGAGGTCACAACAGAAAAACATGTCGACAGCCACTAAGAACGCCTGCCACGGGGACGTATGAGATGCATGAAACGTGAATATAAGACCCTTGGACCCATTGGACGCATGGGATGAATGAAACGTGAATTGAAGCCCCTTGGACGCATTGGACCCATTGAACGCATGGGACGCATGGGATGCATGAAACGTGAATAGAAGCCCCTTGGACGCATTGGATGCATGGGATGCATGAAACGTAAATAGAAGCTCCTTGGACGCATTGGACGCATGAGACGCATTGTAAGCACTGGCTTATAATACTAAGTGCTGGGAGGAGGCAAGTGAAATTGTAGCTATGCGTTGTTAGAGGAAAAGTAGTCGAGGGTGAAAGAGAAAAAATCTTGGCTAAGTGTTGGCCAAGACTGCGTTGATGAAAGAAGAGAAGAGTTAGCATTTTTCTTTTGAGTGGCCATGCGTTGAAGGAGGAATCACAAAGGTTTGTTGTGAGCTGAAGTAGTCACCCGCGTTGGAGGTGAAATTGATCATTGGCGGGGGAAGAAACGTACTTGGCTTACCATGCGTTGGTAAGGTTGTCATGCGTTATGGTCCCTATGCGTCGAAGACAGAGTGGTTCCTATGCGTCGAAGACAGAGTGGTCCCTATGCATGGAAGGTAGTGGTGTAGTTGGTCATTGTAAGCGTTGAAGGTATGAGGCGTTGAGGGTGCCATGCGTTGAGTGTGGATGATTGCTGAAGGCGTTAGAGTAGGTTGCGTTATCGGTGTTTTGCGTTGAAGTAAGAAAATTTGGGTGCCTTGCGTTGAGTGAGAATGGGAACCCCGCCGCCAGCCTGCTTGTGAGGGTTAAGTCGGCAGTATATATAGGTAAATGAATTAAATGTTTAATCATTTTTAGACACTTTCGACAGCTTAAGTTGGTTCCATTTTTCAGACGAACAACAAGGGAAGGGAGAAGAAGGTGTTCTTGTGGATTTTGGGTAGAATTCTACTCGTTTTGGTGTTGAAATCTAAGCTGGAACAGAAGGTTGTTTGTGGTTGCACAGACTAGACAATGTCGATGTTTGGAGTAGAACGAATCGAGGAGATCGAGTCTAGGGCTGAAAATTTAAGGTTAGTAAGTTAACATAATTCTTAACAATTCTTGTGAAGGATGGTAAAGCTAGAATTGAAGTTAATTATGTGAATTTTTAGGTAAAAGCAACGGTTATAGAATTTTTGTGCAATCTGGAGAAACGCGGAGTAATTTTGAAATAACTGGAGAACGAAGGGGAGTTAAGCCTTGAAATTTTGAGGTAATCTGTGAAACTCAATTCTTTACAAGTTTGTAGAAGGAAATAAATCTTAGTTTGGACTGAAAATGTGTTTTTAGTAGGGGTGAATAAGAAGAGTCGAAGCTGCAGCAGTCAGCTTTGTTAAGGAGGAAAGTAAGCTAGAAACGTTCGTGTTGCAGAGAGTTTGCGTTGCACACAAATTCTTCTTGAAATCAATGTATAACAAAAAGGTTAAGGAGCAGCTTTGTAGTAACAGCATTGGTGTTTAAAGCTTGAGAATGAACCAGTGGAAACCTAGCCGCATGATGAAATTAAGGACATTGTGCTATGTTTAGTTGTTGTTTATGTTAAAGTGAATGGAAAAGAATAATAATAAGGAAATATGTTTATTTCAGGCCAAGAGGAGATAGGGAAGGCGTATAATCCACTCAAGGCCTAGAAAGAGTTGTGAGTGACACTTTTCTTGCTTCAAAACAATTTTGTTGTATATGTTAGTTCGGTTTTCCAATTGAATAGGATTTCATGATCAATCGATTTACAAAGCATACTTTATGTTTCTTAAAAGGTATTGAAAAGTATGTTTATGAAATGTTATTGATTTAAGAGTTGCCATGTTTTCTTATGAAAGATTTGCATATGATTTGTTTGTATAAGGTATTGCTTTCCTTAAAAGAAAATGTTTTAGAGGAGGCTCAGTGCTGAGGGACTTGAGCAGGCATGTGAGTTTCCCCGGGACCCAGTACTGAGGGACATAGAGAAGGTACTTGGGCAACCCGCCATGTTCCTATGTGCACATAGAGGTTATATGCTGGTGCGTTGAGTTTTGCTCCGCATTGAGCCTTATTCATTTTCGACCTTGGGGTGTTGAGTTTTGCTCCGCCTCAACTAAAGAGAAGTATTGCAACTAAACTGATTTTTTTATGATTTGTTGAGAAATCATGTACGATTTGATAAGGGAAATTAAGCATGTTTTACCCAATGAATATGAATTGATTCCATATTTTACACATGACGTTGAACTTAGTTTTTATCCTGATGATTTCTGAACTAAAAACAGTTTATTAAAATTAGTCACTCACTGAGCTGCTAGCTCATGTTTTCAATGTTTTCTTTTCCCCCCAAGTAGCAAGGACGTTCCCGGTGCTTAGCCACTCCAGCTTGCCCTGTTTAAGCTTCGAGTTTCCAGAAATAGTTTATTTCTTTGTTGTTGTACGTGTAAATAACTTAACACTGGTGGCATGTAGATTTAGCTGCATACAAGTAGGTTGTGAGAGAGTGTGTTGTAAAAGTGTACGCTGTACAGGATGGATTGTTCATATTATGATCATGCATTAGTATGGTTGGATTCTATGATTGTATTTGTATGGATTGATTATATAGGAAGTTATGTAAGATGGGGCAATATGCGTCACAAGAAGGGTGATGCTTATTGTCCTCACATCTTCTTTCAGGTTAAGTAGGTAACCAGGGAGGGGGTGTGACAAGTTGGTATCAGAGAGAAAGAGTCTTGGGAATAGGATCATGCATTGTAGTGTAGGAACATATATATTGTTAGCAAATGATAATGTCGTGTTGTCATATAGGAAACATGCCACCTCGAAGCAAGCGTGCTAGGCAAGCAGCAACCGGAACTCCTGAAGCTATTGGGGGCCGTGGAGATATGTCTGAAGGTGAATCTAGTCATCCTCAAGTTGGGGCTAATGTCGAGGAACAGATATTTACTAGAATTGCAGAAAGATTGGCTGCAGGTGTGGGATCAATGCAGTCAGATCCTGAAAAGAAGTACAATATTGAAAGATTGAAGGCCTTAGGTGCTATTACCTTTGAAGGCACCGTAGATCCTGCTAAAGCAGAGGCATGGTTGAATTTACTTGAGATATGCTATCGTGTGATGAGGTGCCCTGATGATAGAAAAGTAGAATTGGCAATGTTTTTACTTCAAAAAGGGGCAGAAGATTGGTGGAAAATTGTGGAAAGCAGGAAAGGGGATGTAGAAGAAATAGGCTGGAATGAGTTTAAGAAAGCATTCCAAGAGAAATATTATCCGAGAGCATTCTGTGATGCCAAACGGAATGAGTTTTTGAGGTTGGTACAAGGGTCTATGTCAGTGGCAGAATACGAGAAGAAATATACAGAACTGTCTAAGTATGCCACGACAATTGTTGCTCATGAGGTTGACAGGTGTAAGAGATTTGAAGAAGGTTTACGGGAGGAAATACGTACTCCTATGACTGCTAGTGCTGAATGGGCAGATTTCTCCAAACTCGTAGAGGCAGCTATGCGAGTTGAAAAGAGTCTGATGGAGAAGAAGATGGAACGTGAGTCAGCTAGAGGTGGACGTGCAATCCCTCCTTTAAGTGAATTACTAGATGTGTTCCCTGAAGAACTACCTGGTTTACCGCCTGATAGAGAGGTAGAATTTTCTATTGACTTGACTCCAGGAACCGCACCAATTTCGCAAGCTCCATACAGAATGGCTCCAAAAGAACTGAAAGAATTGAAAGTACAGTTGTAGGAATTGATTGACAAGGCGTACGTACGACCCAGTGTGTCATTGTGGGGAGCACCTGTGTTGTTTGTAAAGAAGAAGGATGGCACACTTAAACTATGCATTGATTACCGTTAGTTGAACAAGGTAACGATACATAATAGGTATCCATTGCCTCGTATCAATGACTTGTTTGATCAACTTAAAGGTGCTTCAGTGTTTTCCAAGATTGATTTACGATCTGGATATCATCAGGTAAAGATTAAAGGAGTAGATGTTCCAAAGACTGCATTTAGAACAAGGTGTGGACATTATGAGTTTCTTGTGATGCCTTTTGGGTTAACTAATGCTCCAGCTGTATTCATGGATCTCATGAATCGAATATTCCACCCATATCTTGATCGATTTGTTATAGTATTTATCGATGACATACTGGTATACTCTAAAAGTAAGGAGAAACATGCGGAACACCTCAGGGTAGTATTACAGACATTGCGGGCTGAGAGGTTGTACGCTAAGTTTAGTAAGTGTGAATTTTGGCTTGATCGTGTTGTATTTCTAGGACATGGAGTCTGGCATGGAGTCGAAGACGAATATCGTGGACTCCCAAAGGTCGATTGCAGACATGAGCCAATGCTCATTTATGTTGATTGGGCCAAACACGTAATCCACCTCTGATCATGCAGGCTTGTAGTCTTCGTTCAAACCGTGTGCGAACTCCAGGAACGTCAAGTGCATCGCCCAAAAACCCGCGTGTGCAACCTTGTTAATCCAAGGGTCCACTGTCCCGTCGTGCATGACCCCACCATCAGGTCGTATATTGCATGAGATTCCTTCAATATTGGTGAGGAAATCCTGTAGGAAATCAAGTGTTAGATAAAACAACAATAATACTCGGTCAAATTACAGAACAAGTGTAGGGTACATACCATAAATGCAGTGTTCACCACCGTAAACCAATGTGAACACAAATCGGGGCGGGAGTGAAGCTCCCGGTGAACGTGGAGCACTAGTATGTTCATATTCTACAGAAAACAATGTAAAAGTTTAGTAATAGCAATTGAATTTCTAAACGATCGTTTATGAATTCATAAGCGATCGTTTACTAAACATAAACGATCGCTTACTAAATTAAACGATCGCTTAGAGTTAACTAAACGATCGCATAGTTTTGTCTAAACGATCGCTTATATAATCGTAAACGATCTCTTCATAATAAGCGATCGCATAGGATTATATAAGCGATCACGTAGTCGAAACTATGCGATCGCTTAATAATATCTAAGCAATAAGTGGAAGTTTAAAGAAAAACTTACGTCCCCAATCACCCATGTATTCTTCTCAAGTGTGCAAAAGAATTCCTTGGTCCGTGAGGCGTATGTGATTGTCCTAACCTCGTCCTTCGTCTTCGAAGTGCTCCTCCACGTCTTATATGCAGACCTCAGCACATCCGGAATTGGGAACAAGGGGTTATATGCTCAGATCGATCTAATGGGGAAGTTGGGGACAGGGACTAAAGGCTGGGGAGAGGGTTGGGGTTGGGCAGGTGTAGGTTGGGGAGGTTGGGAAGGTTTGGAAGGTTTGAAAGGTGGAGGTTGGGAAGGTTTGGAAGGTTGAGAGGTTTGGGGAATTGGTTGAGGAGATTTGGAAGGTAGAGGTTGGGAAGTTTGGGGAATTGGTTGAGGAGGTTTGGAAGGTGGAGGTTTGGAAGTTTGGGGTTTGAAAGGTGGAGGTTGGGAAGGTTTGGAAGGTTGTGAAGGGGGAACAGTTTTGAAGGATGTTGGCTCCCTCTTCTGCCTCTTCACATCCTCTGGTGAAAACCTCATCGACTTAAATCTCTTCCGATAGTCAGGCATCACCTTACGTTCCTATACAACAATGGAATTCTGTTAGAATAAATATGTAAATAACGTGTATATGAAATTGCATCACATAAATACCTCGGACATTTCGGCTGGGGTTGTCAATTCTCCTATGCTCCTCATGTTGAATGATTGTGGGAGCACTTCAATGGGGAGCTCTTCGATGGAGGGTGGCTCTTTGATTGGGGTGGGTTCTTCATTGATGGTGATAGTGGTTTCTTCCTATGTGGCTTTGTTGTAAACCACTATCGCCATTTCCTCAGTCTCTCCTCTTTCGTGACCCCTGCCACCCCCTTCTTCTTCGGTGGGTTGGTCGTCAGCTTGACCATCTCCACCACCACCCTCGTTCTCCCCATTGTCTTCTTTGTCGTCGTCGTCGCCACTTTGAATCAGACAAACAAAGAAATATGTTAGACAAACACTTGGACACAATTGCATACAAAAGCTAAGCGATCGCATACTAACAGTTAAGCGATCACATACAAATGCTAAGCGATCGCATAGTAACAGTTAAGCGATGGCTTATCATTTTATATGCGATCGCATACAATTTGTATGCGATCGCTTAACTGTTAGTATGCGATCAATATGAAAAAAAAAAAAAAAAAAAAAAACAAACAAACAAACGGAAGGAATAGAATCTAACTTGGCATAGACGCTCTATAAACTTCCTCAGGTCGTCTATCTGCTAGCTTAAATGGTCGTGCTGCTCACGAACCATTGTTGTCAAGTTCGCCAAGTCGGTGCGAACCGCAGATATCTCCTTCGACAAGTGATGCGCACTTTGAGTGTTAACCGCAAGTGTACGGGTCAAGTTATAATATAAAACGATAAGTCCGAGTATCGTTCCACTGGAGATCCAATTGGGAAGGTTAAAATTACTTAGCTATTCTAGAATTGAGTCAATTTTATTTGAGGATTGAAATTCAATATTTCAAATTTGGGAAAAAGAAAAATCAAACAAGGAAAGTATCAAAGGGAGAAACACAAGAGTCAAAGAGAGTTCTAGGGTAATGAATCCTTGTTTATTTCATCATGCAATATTATAAATTTCATGGATTTTATTGTAATTCATATGCCTAAGTCTAGAAACTTAATTCCAAGTTGTTTTCTCTCAAAGACAACTATTTCTCGTGCAACTCGATTGATTGTTAATCTCTTAAAACCAATACAAAATTACATGGCATTAAAACTAGTCTTTAGCAACTTTCATTGTCAACCTAACTACTCTCGTCATAGCTTAACAACAATTCATTGTTATAGATCAAATTAAACATATAATCTCTCAATCATACATCTAACCTAACATGTGAAGATGGCCAATCCTCAAGAATTAAACACAATAACAATGAAAAGCATAATTATTTAAATAAAACCATGAGTCTACAAAATTAACCTGAATTCATAAACAATTCATTAAATACCCTAAAACTAAAGAGTTTAGCCACTCATAGCTTGAAGCAACATGTTTGAGCAAAAATAATCAAAGAAGAGTGTAAAGAAAAGGGAAACTCTACTAAAAAGAGGTTCTTGATTGAGGCAGCACCGTCACGAACTCTTTGGCTCTCACGTCGGACTTCGAAAGGCACCAAGACTATCTCGAACTCTTTTCCTCTTCCTTGCAACTAACTCACTCTTTGAACTCTCGCTTAATTCTCTCCTTTTTGTATCTTTTCTTAGGTCTGCAACTTTCTTGCTTTTCTTGATTTTCTCCCCCCTCTTTGACTGCTGAAAACCCCTAAATTTATAGAGTTTGGCCGCCCAAAAATTTAACCTAAAATACAAAATTTTCATTTAAGTAACGCTGGCGCCGCGGCGCTAGGGTTTCAACCCTAAAAAGTTTGCTCTCGGGTTTTAGCGCCGCGGCAGCGCCGTCCAAGCGCCGCGACGCTATCATGCATTTACCAAGGATGCGTCGAGGCAGCGCCATCTCGGCGCTTCGATGCTACTATGTGTCCAGACTGCTGCGTTAATGCTTCAGCGCCGCGACAGCGCTGTCTCAACGCCGTGACGCTGTCATGCGTTCAACAAGGCTGCGTCGAGGCAGTGCCATCTCGGCGCCGCGATGCTACTATGCGTCCAGACTGATGCGTTTTATGCTTCAGCGTCGCGACAGCGCCGTCTCAGCGCCGCGGCGCATTCAACAAGGATGCGTTTATGCTTTAGTGCCGCGGCAGCGCCGTCTCAGCGTCACATCGCTACCCCAAAATTTGTTCTTTTGAGTTTTTCAGCTCTTTTTCGCCGTATTCTTGCTCGGTTTTGATCTTTTAGTCGTTTCTTCTAATTTTCCTCATTTTAACCTGAAAATCACTAGCAAACAAGTGAAATCTAACATAAAACTCCCTTAATTTGAGAGAATATAAAGCACTTTTCAAGTGCTTATCAACAGGACTTTATACGACCTTGAGTTCTTGTGCCTCCTGGAGGTGGGATGCCTCTCAGACGTCTCGGCACACCTTTTCTTCCCCCTCTGACCACTAGACTGTCTCGGGAGAGGACTCGGGTTGGTCTTCATAACCGGTTGCTCGACTTGTTCTTGTGGCAGAGGGGGTTCAACTTGAATTTCGGTTGGCTGCTCGAGCTGGTCTTCTTCGTGAGAGGTCTCGGGTTGGTCTGCCTCAGTGTCAGCTGACGGCTGATCTCTTGATGCAGGGTTGACATACGGCATCAAATCAACCACCCTGACTCTATCCTTCTTGTAGCTTAGTTCATCCGGCGAGGGCACAAGTCTGACTCGGACGATCGTCTGTAATGCAAACAACAAATCAATAATAAAAATGTTAGTAAACTAATGTAAACGATCGTCTAGATAAGTTAAACAATTGCTTATATTGTACTAAGCAATCGCATAAAATATACGATCACTTATTATATACTCATCGATCGTTTAGCTAATCTATATGATCGTTGATATATATCTACGATCGTGTAGACGTATATCAACGATCGTTTAGATTATCTAAACGATCGCTTAGACTTGATAGCAGATGAGTTACCTTTTTGGGTTGGAAGACATTCCTCTCCAACGATTTGTACGATGGAGGCTGAGAACATGTCCACCTCAGAATTCGTGGAATGACAGTTTTACTTGATTTGGTAGTCACGAACTTGCTGGAAGTGGACAATATCTCGTATGCCCACACCTGTAACACAACATAAACAGATCAGATCAGGCTATGGATTACGCTAAATAAGGAAGTATAATTGTTGAAGCATAAATTGGACTAAATCGTACCTGGAATGCAAGCACATATCCTTTGATGCAATAGTATGTGATGTGCTTGGGGTTGTCTGCCTTCTTGATATCATGCGCCTCTTTCTTTCCGCGCATGATAGTCTTCATACTAGTCAACAACCGGTTGAAGAAGATAGATGACCAGTCGTAGTTCGCAAAGACTTCGGAGTCATCCACAATCCCAAGTGTCTTCATGTCGAATTGTGTCTTCTTGTCTTTGCCCATCATAACTGTTTTGATGTACAGGGCGAGGGCTACCTTCACAACGTCTTGATCGTTCGTAAATCTTATCTTCTCGAAGGCAACCTTAACATCCTTAACCAACTTTTCTTTCTTGTCATTCGGGTCCTTAGGTCCAAGGATGAGATGCCTTAGTCTCTCGCCACATATATCTCGATCGATTGTTTCTTCCATCGGCCATAATTCGGTTACGAGATTGAAGTCATCTCGGGTGAAGGTAACCTTCTTCCCCAAAATGTTGAAGCTTATTGAGTCAGCGCTATACTCCCTCGCCTCCCGTAGCAAGAAGTGGTGGAATAGCTGTCTGTTGAAAACCAGGTCCATGTCTAGGAGTGGACCAAATGAGGTCTTCCTGAACATCTCCATCTGATCAGTGGTCAGTTTGCTCTTGATCAGGGAGCTAGTTTTGTGGACCATGCAGGAGATAGTGCCTGGGAAGTACTTGTCCTCAGATACCGCCATTATCAACCTACAGATTTGAAATGCAGTACAACATCAGTTTAACATAGTAAAAACGTGAACATCAGATACCGCCATTATCAACCTACATATTAATGTTTAATAAACGATCATGTAGATTACTAAGCGATTGTTTAGATCACTAAGCGATCGTTTAGATTACTACGAGATCGCTTAGTCCATACTCTACAATGGCTTAGTAAAGATTATGGATAAAATTGTGGGAAGGCACGTTTTGGGCTGTTTTAAGTTCGGGGGTAAAATTGGTATTTCATGTGTCCAAAAGTTCACTTATGATAAAGTTTTTGAGAGTAGGTCATGCATTTAACTAAATTTTTTCAAAAGGACCTCTTTTCCGAATTTTTTTTTTTTAAAAATACACTCTTTTATCTCATTAACCCTTCTATCAACTGATTTTTTCACCAAAGTCATCGATGGCACAATTATACTGAAAATTGAAAGCTAAAAAAATTATTAAATAATTTTATTAATCCGTACATGTTTTTATTCTTGTCATGTTATCAAATCCAACCAATTAATATATAAGTAATCTCCTTCTCATGGCCATATTAGCAAGTTACTTAGCAAAATTAGTAAATTTTTTTTTCTAATGGATGCAAAATTAGTATTAGAATTATAGCAGCAAATACTTATTACATATTAGGGTGATCATTGAATTTGAATCATAGAAAAGTATAAATAAAATGGTCAAGATGTTTACCTACTGTAATGGCAATAATCTAGGATCCATCTCCCAAAATTATCAATCTATTCAACATCGGCAAATTTTCATTTTTTTCCAGAAAACCACAAAAAAAAAAAAATGTTTATCTTAACTAACAAACAAACCTCCTAATTTCACTGAATAAACAATATAAATCTCAGCAACAATGAACAACCGATTTCAAATTCACTCAACAAATTCCCAAAAAAAAGAAAAAGAAAAAAAGAAAAAAAGAAAAAAGAAACGCCATTCGAATCCCAATCCCAATTCCATCGCTGAAATTAAACAGCACGGACTGACAAATCTGCATAACCAAGCCCTAATTCCACCGTATAGAAGCAATGGCAATGTCGATGATTTGGAATTTTGGTGTGTTGGTGACCTGCATTGCAACGATTGCGAGTGCGGCTTCGCCATCGCCAGCGCCAACGCCGACTGAGGAGGATTGCTTGGCGGTGGTGTACAGGATGCTAGTGTGCGTGGATTACATCGCGATTGGGAGCACGAAGGCGAATGCCTCCGAGGTTTGCTGCAAGGTGGTGAGAGATGTGATGAATTCGAGAGGCGATTGTATGTGCGATGTGTTGAAACAGAGCGGCAGAATGGGGATTCATTTGAATCTCACCAGAGCCATCGCCCTTCCTGCTACCTGCGGAATCTCTACTTCCCTTCTTGATTGCGGCAGTGCGTTTTGCTCTTCCTTTGAAATCCTTCATAAGTTTTGATTCTGATTTTGTGCATTTTTTTTCTTCGCAGTTCCTCTTCCCCCAGGTATGGTCCCCGCTCCAGTTCCGAGTACTAAAGCGCTAACGCCAGCTCCAAGAACTGAAGCACCCACGTCGCCTCCAACTACAAAGTCGCCAACGCCGGCGCCAACTACAAAGTCGCCAGCGCCGGCCCCAACTACGAAGGCCCCAGCGCCGGCCCCAACTACACAGGCCCCAAGCACACAGGCCCCAACGCCGGCCCCAAGCACACAGGCCCCAACGCAGGCCCCAAGCACACAGGCCCCAACGCCGGCCCCAAGCACACAGGCCCCAACGCCGGCTCCAAGCACACAGTCCCCAACGCCGGCTCCAACTACGAAGGCTCCAACGTCGGCTCCAGGTACACTTGTACAGCACGTGGATTTATATATATATATATTTTTTAATATTATCATATAAGAAAGGTTAATTAATTATCAAGTTTTTTTTTTTTACTACTTTCAAAAGTTTTAATATTACAAATTAGCCCTGAATAGATGCCTTTTAGAATTTTGAACATAAATAGAGAGAATATGTGGTGGGTTATCTAATTGTCACACAATTTCATATCTTAATTTTGATCAAATGATATTGCAATCTATCTTAATTTTGATCAAATGATATTGTAATCTTTAAAAGTATATAGGTATTTTATATAACTTAATCTATTATTTTTGTACTAATTAAAAATATAATAACATATTGTTTTTACCTTGTTCAAAATATTCTAACGCAATCGATAACATTATGTTTTTAAATAATTTATGGAAAATTTGAAAAAAAAATCAATAAATGCACATATTGATAATCTTCTAATGTTATTGAGCTCAAATAAAAAAAATCATACATATAAAAATCAAAATTAGTGAGGAAATGAATTGAAAATATTTTAAAAGGACAAAGTGAAATAAGATCTACAAAATCAAACATAAAATTTATCTGCTAATATAATTTAATAGAAATTTGACTTTGTATTATTTATGATTAGAAATATCAGGACTTTCTTTAATTTTGGAGAATTATTATTAATTTTTGTTTTGTTTATATGTGAGAATAAACTAAATAAATGATTTCTTAATAAGACTCTTGGACGCTTAATGAATGCTTGAAAGTGGTTTTTAGAGTAATTTGAGAGTGATGTTAGGAAACATTAATTTTGTAAAATTGATTGTCATACAATTTTATCCAAACATTTGAATGTGATTTTTTTATATGTTTAAACATGATTTAGAATTAGTACTTTGGTTTCAAAAATAAGTTTAGAACTACCAAATAAAAAAAATGAAAATTTTTATTTAAAAGATATCAATATATAAGTTTTAATTTAGGTTAAGCACTCCACAAAAACACATTTAACACATTTAATAACCTATTTGAAAATCTAGATTTTGTTTTAGGTTTTCAAATCTAAAATTATTTTTAAATTCTATAATTCATACAGCTTTGATTGCTTTTCACCAAGCTGGGCTCAGGGACAGCAGTCAGCCGCTTCCCCTCCCTGTAGTCGTACAAGAAGCTGGCAGAGCTTTAGCCATTGGACTACATCCATCGAGACTACCTAAATCGTCACCCCCTCCCTACTTTCCGTGGATTAGCTAGCCGCCTTACTTAGTGAAAGTGTCTCCTACTCAACCAATACAATAGGCCGTAAGCGATTTTTAAGTAGGCTCGAGAAGGGTAGGCTCGCAGCTTCACCTAATAAGAGAAATGAGCTTAGCACAACACGATATGGGATAGAAACCTAATCCTAAAAGGAGAAAACCCATCACTGAACAATCATAGGGAGAAACGAAGATCGGTTGGGTTGCTGGATACGGGATCCTCGTAGTAGGCTGGACCAACATCCAGCCGAGAGAGGGCAGCCTTTAGAAGCAAGAGGTTGGGAGCATACCATATTTCATTTTAAAAAGTAAATTTAATAATATATTCTTAGATAGTTACAACTAGTTTTATAATTTATAAATATAGTATGAATATATTTAAAACACTTATTTAAACTTGAATCCAATTTCTACTTTAACATTTGCTGACATTTCCATTTTCCTTGTGAAAGAAAAGTGTGACAATAGCGAGTGATTTTGACACTCCCAAACATATATAACCGAAGTGATTTTAACCCATTTTGTGTTCGCATACCTAAAATTACTTTCTATTCACAAATATTTGAATCAACGAAGTGAGATATGTTTATTTCGAACTAAACTAAAACTGTATTTTGTTGCAGTTAACCCTCCAATAGCAGCACCACCAGTACCAGAACTGCCGCCCAGCAGTGGCCCGACGGCGACTCCACCACCGTCAATCGACAACATGGGACCGTCCAGTGAGGACTCGCCGGCACCGGCGCCGTCGGGTGCCCCATCTTTCACCACATCCAGTAACCTAATTGTGCTACTTCTCACCCTTCTCGCTTCATTCCGAACTTTGTAATGGACTCTTTTAGAAGCCATCTACTCAAATTTTGAACCAAAATTTCATCATTTTTCTATCCATTGCCCATTTTGAAGTTAGGAAAATTGGAAAAGGAAAAAAAAGAAAAAAGAAAAAAGAAAAAGAAAAAGAGAGAGATTAATGTATTTCTTTTCTTTTTAAATAATGTAGTTTCAGTGTATTGCTGGAGATATGGAATCAATATATAGAGAGTTTTATTTATTTATTTGTTCTGTTTGTTTGACTAGTTGTGAACCAAGTGGCAGTTATTAAGCTACGTCCTTATAAGGGTTAAGATCATAGTGCAAGGGTGTGATAAAAAATATCATAAAACATAGTTTTCCCATTTTTGTTGCAAAACAAAATAACCAAGACAAGTTTTAGTTGAATAACCAATCATATCCAAACTATAAAATTTTAATAAAATGTTTAATGTAAAACAACTAATTAATATTAATAATTAATTTGAACGTGTTAGGTTTTTAATTGACACTAATATTTGGTTGATGTAATTTGATTTTATTATATTCTGAATATTCATGGAAAAGATTATATAGGTTAAATTATATAAAGCCTTGAAATTTTCCACTTTTATTCTCCACGTTTGAAATTTGCTTAAGAAAAAAATACTTTCTTTTCGAATATTTTTTTTTGTTAAAATAAGATTTTAATAATCATGTTATAATCATTATAAGTGTGTGTTGTGTGTGTGGTTGTGTGAGTGTGTTTGTGTGTTGGAGTGAAATTTTAACCAACTACAAATTGTCATATCTTTACTTTTTGGGTTATTGAAAGAACGAAAGCTCAGAAGTTTTAAAAATTGAAACTCTCAAGCTCTGAAGTTCTTAACCTTTCAAGTACTGGAGAGTGAAGTTGCTTAGGCTCTAAGACTAAAGCCTCAAGTTTTGAAGAAGTGAAAATCGAAAGTTCCAAAATGTTCCCTAGGCTCCTAAAGATTGAATCATACTTGAAGACTAGAGTTATTTGAAGATACAAGTAGTCTTCCAAGATTTCAACTTCAAGAAATATGCGCTCCACTTCCTCAAATCAAGTGTAGCCATCAAATAAAGATAATCAGAGGATCGTGTACCATGGATTGAACCACATTCACATAAATTGACATAACACAAGTTCAACTTCTCGAAATACGCTTCTAAAAAACCTCATGCAAAAAAAGGGCAGGGCCAGTGAGACCTCTCTACGTCACATCTCTCTCTCAACATTCAAACCAAGTAATTACATTACAGAAAGCCACATCCAAAGCTATTGTTGCAAGCGACTTTTACATGGGATCCATCACCCACAATCACTCAAAGGAAATCCTGCAGGAACAAGAACAAACTCTTGTCATTGCACTTATAACATAATCTCCTAAAGATGGGACTGTCATCAAAGAAAATTATTTAGTTGATAAGTATTTCACTCTTGCCTCTAGCCAGCCAAGGAGAGGATCACACCCCAACGTAATGTCTGTCATGATGGTTGTTATAACAAGCAAAGAAGCCATGGTAGAGATGGAGATGAAATAAATTTCCTGAAGAAAGTTGTTGAGGAGCAAGATCATGAGATCATGAAAATAATTTAAATGTAGTCTCGAGAAACTGCAGACACGAGTCAAACTCTTGCGGTCAAAGCTAATGTTGTTTCACATACAACCAAATAATTATGGATTAAAGCTCTTAAAAATCACAAGTTTTCTCTTTAAAAGACCAAGTATAAACTTAATAAGAGTTGTTCTCGTTGAGGTTCAAGGACGAACACAGGGACCTCCTTTAATCTCAGGCAATCAAAGATGGTTTTCTACTCTAATTTGTGGTAAACATACACAATATTTTGTTGGTTGTAAACAATATATAAAAACAAAATGCAAAAATTAAGTAACAGTGAAGATGGTCTATGAGTATGATGCATGACAGAGTAGCAAGCAAGAAGGAGAAATGTAAAGATGCAGCGAAGAAGAATAGGGTTAGGAAGAACTCCCATCATTCCTTTGAATTCTCACATAATTTTGATTCATGTTCTTAACCACAAACATAAACTCCACCTCTCAGTGAGTAAGCCATATTAATCTTATCTCTATGATGCATGCTTAGAGGCTATTTGAACGTAAGGTTGTATTTATCTATAAATATACTTCTTAAATTGATTAGTGAGATCGATAACCCCTTACCCTTTTGAGCAGTTAGCTATTTCTATTTGAATCGATTAGCTAAATGAATGTAAGCAATTACATAACCACATACTAATCAAGATGAACTTAAACTTGTGTTTATGTTCATTGAAAATGGTTTATTCAACCCGACCCACAAAGAAATTAGATACTCATGGCAAAATATAAATGAAGAGGGGAAGAAGATGAAGTTCATGATGATATATATTAAGACTAGCAACTATTTTAATAAACAAATAATGCTAATGTCTCAATATAAATATGGAAAAAAGAAAAGAGAAATGAATGGAATGGAATGGAGGAAGATGTCAAGCTACCCATCATAATCTCTTGCTTCCCGTCAATGGGTAGTGCTGCTTGCTTTGTTACGTGCTCTAATGGCTGGATGGGTGGTAAGAAGATCAAAAGTACTTTCTTGAGCTTTTGTCCTCGTCGATCTTCCCCACGTGAATGGAAGAATCGAGAGCCAAATTATGGATTTCAAAGAGTGGAATTCTTGGAACAATTGTCGATGCATTCTCAGTTTAAGGGCCATTCTATTTATAGTTAGACGTGGGGAATATTCGTTACATTTTTCGGTGATCCTTGGTTGTTCGTTTAGTACATCCTTTCGTCACAAACTCCGTTCTAGACTTGCTTCAGTGCATTTTATGGTCTATCTCCTCAATGTGAGGATGCTAATTGATGCACAATTCCGTAAGTGCACAGGTCAAGTTATAATATAAAACGGTTTAAGTCCGAGTATCGTATCCACTAGGGATTGAATTGGATATATTCACTTATCTATTCAAGAATTGAGTTGATTTTATCTAAGGAAATGGAACTCAAATTTGGATTTTGTGTATTTTGAAAACAAGAAAATAAGGGCAAGTAAAAATTCAAGGGATAAGAGTGTTCTAGGGTGTTGATGTAATTAATTACTTTATTAAGTCATGCTTAGGTTTATGGGTTTTTCTGCTGCACAGATGTTTTCCATATCTGTCTAGCACTGCAACACCATAGGACATAGCTGCAATGCATCCTGATATTGAAGCTATTGTCTTCAACGTTGTACAGTGTTGCAGCAGACAGGCATCCATGACCATTTTCACCTTCATCTGCATTAATTTCCTCGTTTGGGCTTCAGTTGCTCCAATTAAGCATGGTTTTTGTCATAATGCTCAATTCTACTGCCTTATTGCAAAAAACCTAGAAAATAATCAAAATAAACACATAAAGTATATGAACAAATTCAAATTAATCAAAGCAAGATAAGATATTTTAGGTTTTATCAATTGGTATACCAATCTAGAGCTCGAAGTGATTGACGACTGGGAATAGTTGGAAAGAGAGTTTCTAAACTGCTTTTACGACATTAGGCATACTGTCAACACAATGGAGCTGATGAACGTTAAGCAGCAGAAAGAAAAGTCAATTATTGACTACATCAACTGATGGAGAGCTTTGAGTCTTTACTGCAAAGATCAACTCATCGAACCAACTGCAGTAGAGATGCACACCCAAGGCATGCACTAGAAACTTCTATACATCCTAAGGGATAAAACTCCGTACATTTGAAGAGTTGGCCACTATGACTCATGACATAGAGTTGAGCGTTGCTGATAGCACTGAAAAATGTGCTATCTCACTTTGTTTAATTTGAGATCGTTCCTTAATCCAAGGACCAAAAATCATATAGCACCTACAGTGCCATGATGCTCCAATGATTTCTATAAATTCCAATTTATGTTTTATGTTAAATCATCTAGTTGCGCCACACGATTTTCTCTACACTTTTTCTCTTCTGTTCTCATTTTCTGTTTATATTAATGGTTGGGAGCTCATTCCTGAGGTCGATTATCGGCTAAGGTACATGTTCTAGCTTAGGTTTGTAAGTTTTT
This sequence comes from Citrullus mucosospermus, assembly GCA_030954485.1. Classification (NCBI taxonomy): domain Eukaryota; kingdom Viridiplantae; phylum Streptophyta; class Magnoliopsida; order Cucurbitales; family Cucurbitaceae; genus Citrullus; species Citrullus mucosospermus. The sequence goes on along the minus strand of CM062057.1, from coordinate 10,945,255 downwards.
TCTCCTTTTATGTAAGATTTATGAGGATTTGAACTTAAATCATGTTTGTTTGCTGATTTCCATATCAATTTAATTGATTTTGATCCTATTGATTTTGATCCTATTGTCTTATGATTATCTAATAAGTGATTCGTGATTATTGCTCTAATCAACCTAGAGGGAATCAAAATGAATGTTTAATCCCTACTTTTCTTGTTGAATTTTCAACTTAACGGTACCCTAGATCTTAATGCAATTGGTTCAAGCGATTAGAAAAAATTCTTATATTCACATTGGCTAATTAGTTAATTAGTCTGTTAATGAGCTTCTCTGATGATAACTCTCCAAAAGAGTTATTTTTATGTCCTTAATTCTCTTTGCTTTTTATGTTTTATATGATTAAATGTTTATTTTTTTTTTGTAGAAATTCAAGCAAATCATGCACATCAGAATGTTACAGGTCGTTCGAGTTGATTTGGAGCTATTGAAAGTGAAATCGGGCACCCGGAGCTCAAGGACACAAAAATTACCAAAATGCCCCTAAGACCAACATAAAGCAGATCGCAACTACGCTCTACTCTACACTCAAAGGTAGAGAGCATAATTAGCGAGAGCGTTGTGATGCTCCTAGGAGTGCAATGACATCTCGTAGCTTGACGAAAAGGGTTGGAGGTGCGCACGCACGAGAACGTAGCATGCAGCGTCGCTACGCTTGAGACTTATGCTTCGATTTCTACCTAGAGCATAGCGCTCCATTAGAGTGCAATGATGCTCCCTCTATTTCTATATATATTCTTTTCTTTTTTTTTTCTAAGGTTTTTCATGTGGGAACTTATGGAGGCTGAGGAGACCATCAAATTTTCTTCTTCTCCTTCATATTTCTAGCATCTTATGTCACACCCCCTCCCAGATTATCGCGCTCAACCCAAGAGGAGATGTGAGGACAGTAAACATCACCCCTTTTGTGACATAAACTGTCCATCTGTGCTTGATAATTCTAACAGATCATACCATGCATATTTTACTTTACTCATAGAAACCACAAAACTTATATATATATATATATATATATATAATTAAGTTTGCTACTCGTCCACAGTATACTTGTACAACCAACATTACAAATCCCAACATTCACACAACTAGATCGACATGCCACCTACACAAGATTATACACGTACAACTCTCAAAACGTGACTGAGTTGCGAGGACTTGAAGCTTAGGTAGGGCGAGCTAGAGTAGGCTGAGTACCGGGAACGTCCTCGCTACCTAGAGGGGGAGAAAAAGAAAGAAAAATGAAAAACGTGAGCTAAAAGCCTTGTGAGTGACTAGTTTTTGTAAAACGACTTTTATTGAAAACAGGCATGTTCCATATGTAAATATAAACGAGGATTTAACATATCATTCAGCCAAAGCATATTTCACACAAATCTATCAATTTCATAAATCCGATTCCAAATCGTATATAAACGTTTTCCAGAAGAATTTAAACAGTAGACCGTTTGGTTTCTCAATTTTTTCCCTTAGTTGAGGCGGAGCAAGGCTCAACGCTCTCAACGTCGAAAACAACCTTAGTTGGGGGTGGAGCAAGGCTCAACACACCCAACGTCGAAATCATCCTTGGCTCGATGCGGAGCAAACTCGACGCACTAGCCAAATTAACCTCTATGTGCACATAGGAATATGACTCACGTGCCTTCTCATGTCCTTGAGCACTGAGCCTCCTCTAAAACATTTTAGAAACCCATTCACATCAATAGTTCTTTGAGAATCCTTTCGTAGAAAATCATACAGATCTTTAATCAATAACATTTCATAAAAATGCGTTCTAACAACTTAGAAAAACATTTAACATGCCTTGTGAACAATAAATCAAACATTATGCTTTCTAAAACAATTCATTGTAAACCATATCTTATAAGAATATTTTCAATAAAAATCAATTTGAAGGAGAAAGGTGTCACTCACGACTTGTCCTTAGGCCCTGAGCGGATTATATGCCTTTCCGAGCTCTTCTTGGCCTGTAAATACACATTTCTCACTTTACACTTCCCTTAAACTTCCTTTACATGATTATTGAATGTGCATACTTAAACTCTAATCATGATTCACCACCGAGACTCCCTTTCTTTTCTAAAATAAACATAATAAGCGAGATATGTCACTAGCGAGATTACTAGCAAAATTACGCAATTAGATACACGGCACTAGCGAGACCAGAATAAGCGAGACTAGCGAGATTACCTGAGGAGCGATACCCAGCGAGTTTTGTGAGACAGAAAACTCCCTTGCGTCTCAGCGACACTCGTCTCGCTATCTATACTTTATCAATCTCAGCGAGACCCGGTTCATAGCAGCACCCGACAATCGAGCTATCTTCCTCTCTTTCTGTTCTTACTCCTATTCTGTTAAAGTTATACATACAGACAGATTTAGAACTTCTTCCCTTCTACAAATTTGTAGAGAATTGAGTTTTACAAGTTACCTCAAAATTCCAAGACTCAACTCTCTTTCATTATCCAACTATTCCAAGTTTACTCTGCGTTGCCCTAGCTTGGACACTAACTCCGTAACCGTTGCTTTCACCTAACATTTCGTACATTTAACTTCATTTCTAGCTTTATCATCCTTCACAAGATTTGTTAAGGATTATATTAACTTACTGACCTTAAAGTTTCAGCCTTAGACTCGTTCTCCTCAATTTGTTCTACTCCGAACATCAGACACTATCCAGCTTGTGCGTCCACCAAGAATCTTCCCTTCCAGCTTAGATTTCAACTCCAAGATGAAAATACTTCCGTTCAAAATCCACCAGGACACCCTCTTCTATCTCCTCTTGTAGTTCGTAGGAAAGTGAAACTGACTTAAGTTCTCGAAGTGTCTAAAATGAATAAATATTTAATTCACTTTCCTTTATTTATATCACCGACTTAAGTTCCCAAAGGCGGGCTGACGCGCAGGGGTTCTCCTCTCACTTCAACGCAAGGCACCCATACGCCTCATACTCAACACCTTCAACAATCAGCCATTCTCAACACATGGTGTCCTCGACGCCTTCTACTTTCGACGCGTGCAACTCAGTCATTCACCACTAACTTCGTCGCATCGAGACCACCTTATCTTCGGCGCATAGAGACCGTTGTCTTCGACGCATAGAGACTGCTCTATCTTCGACGAAGAGTGACTTCAGCGCATGGCTGTCTTCGACGCAGAGTGACTTCAACGCATGGTTGTCTCCGACGCAGAGTGACTTCAACGCATGGTTGTCTCCGATGCAGAGTGACTTCAGCGCATGGCCTTATCAACGAATGGTCTTGGCCAACACTTAGCCAAAATTTTGCTCTCATTCTCGGCTACTTTTCCTCTAACAACGCATAGCCACAATCTCGCTTGTCTCTTCCCAACACTTAAGTCAGTGCTTACATCTTAGCTTAGGATTTTTAATTTTTTTTGGGTTATAAACATGGATTTGGAGCTTCTTCTCTTCCTTTTGTCTATGGGATGTTGAGGAAAGGATTTTATTTAGTTTTGGGAGCAAGAACCTTGTAATTTCTTGAGATTTTCTGTTGATGGGCTGAATGTATATCTTTTTATGCCTTCTCTGAATCTATTTTAATTTTTAGATGCATGTTTGTGTGTTGGCTATCCCCATAAGCATGTGTGTCCTTGCTATTCGATTTGTAGCTTTGTCTCTTTCACACTCGAATGTCTAGCTCATTCGCCTAAGTAGCAATTAGCTAATCATGTATTTAATGGCTATCCTAGAATGTATGTATTAGCTAAGTTCAAAGATAAAATTTGTTAATCTGTTAGGCTATCCAATTGGTTACTCAACACAACAGAATCCTAAAACTTAATGCACTTGTTCTTATTTCTTTATAGACGCTATCGAACCCAATGGATTTTGAAGTATGTAGTTTAATTAGGTGATAAGTAACATTTGAGAACTTGCATCTAACAACCTTGTTGACGAACAAGACCTTTAGATCTCAAACTCAAAAACCTCAAATCAAGATGATCCCAGCCCCCAAGAATGGCTAGATGACGAATTATTTAGATGATCAACAAAACCAAGGATTGGACAAAGCTTCATGCTCCCATCGATCATTGATCTTCAAACCACTCCACAAGTAAGATCGATCAAGTAAAGCTTGAATGATTCTGGACATGCAGCCTAAACACCAAAAAATTACAAAAGAAATATAGACAAGCCTAACAAAAAGCTCAAAGGCTCTTTTACTACATTTTCAAATCTCTTCCATGTCTCTTTTTTTGAACAATTACATGGGATTATATAGGCCTCAAAATCTAAGCCTAGACATTCTATGAGGCATTCAAAGAGTTGTAACACTCATAATTAATGACCATTATAAGCCATGATGTAAGCCCTAACCTCTATTTTCCTTTACTTTAGCACAAGTTAAAGATCACGGTTTAAGGTTGGCTAGGGTTGGCTTTAATGAGTAGGAATGTATGTGGAATTCTAGTGCATTTTTAAGTAATTATGATTTCTATTTTTCTTCTTCCATTTACTTTTATTAAAGAATAAAAGAGATGAAGTTAATGGTGTTGTAGAACAAGGAGGTGGGGCTGGACTTAGGAAAATTTTTGCTAAGTGTGAAGAAAAATCTCAAGTCAAAGGTCAAAAGTTGGAATTAATTTAGAGAAAAATGTAAAATTAAGGAATAAATACTAAATTAAATTAAAATGATTATTTAAAGGTAAATAATATTTAATTTGGATGGCTAGGATGAGAAGAAAAGAGAAGAAGCCACGTTGAAGTAAGGAGGTGTGTGGCCAAAGCTGATTGGTTGGACTGGGCAGCAACTTAGACTCTAAGCAAGCAGCTCAATTACAACGTTGGTTCTCCTGATTCACTCATGCCATTTTCTCCATTTTTGAACCAGAGAGAGCTCTGTGAGTTAGGAATCCAACCTAGGGCTGCCGGAGTGATTTGAGGTCGAGAAGCTTGAGAAAACTTGAAAATACTGAAGATTGTCATAGAAATCGAGCAAACCAGACGAGTTAACTTTGGAGAATTTTTCAAGAACGCTTGGGAAGGTTTTTGAAGCTCAATTTTCTTGGTAAGTGAGTTAAGAGGTTACCTTTGAGCCCCATAATTTTTATTTGAATTTTATTTAAAGAGAAAAGTTGTTTTGGAGCTCTGAAAAATCAGGTTGAAAATAGAAGACTGTTGGCCGAAGTCAGCTGGAGGCTGCCTAGAGAGCCTGCCCATGCCTGTCACCAGTGCCCCCCCCCCCCCCCCACCCACACCCCACCCGCACACTCTGTGCGGCACACGCCTCACACACCAGCGCCTCACCCTGCCCAGCGCCCCACCCACCAGCGCCCCACGCGCCTGCCAGCACATCCCTGTCAGCACCCCTCGCTCACGTGCTGTCCACCAAGGGTGCCCACAACCATCTTGGGTAATTTTAGACATCTTTGAAACCTAATTAATATTTTCTTGAATAATTGGCCTTAAAATGGGTAAATTTGAATTTTAAGCTGATTTTTGAATATTTTTTGAAATTTTGAGAATTTTGCAAAATGATCCCTAAAGTTGTGGAAATGATGAAAAAGGGTGGAAAATAAGCGTGATATGGACAATGTGAATGAAATTTAGTTAAATAATGTTTGTGAGAATTTCAAGGAGGTGATCTAATGGCTCGTAAATGATATTTCAGGTCAAGTTGAGGTTGGGAAAGCCTATAAGCCTCAAGGGACAAGCCCAAATTGTGAGTGACACTTGTTTTCTTCAAAGAACTTTATTTATAACGTTTAGCCATGATTTCTTATAAAATGTGAATTGGTGGTGATTTGTTAAACGTTGAGCATGGTTATTATTTATACTTGATTTCATGACATGAAAGATATATGTTATCTATTTCCCCGAGTTTTATGAAGCATGTTGAATTGATGCTTACTATTGAAAAATGATTTGATTTTTCATGAAATGATTTATGATGAACTATCTGTACAAGCACACCTGTTTTCTAAATTTTTTGTAAAGGAGCCAATGCTGAAGGACGTTGAAAAAGCATATGGGAAACCTTGTGATATGAAGGAACTCAATGTTGAAGGACGTTAATAAGGCATTTGAGTATCCTATAGACCCAGTACTGAAGGACATGGAGAAGGTACTTGGGCAGCCCAAATAGCTCTTATGTGCACATAGTGAAGTACGACACTGTTGTGTTGAGATTACTTCACATCAGCTAAGGCTTTTCGACGTTGGGTGTGTCGAGATTACTCTGCCTCAACTAAGGTTTGTTTTCGACATTGAGTGTCTTGCGCTCGCTCTACCTCAACTAAGGGTATTTTTGAATGCTAAGGATTGTTTAATGAGTTTGTAAATTGTATTTAATCGAATGGCTTTGCATATGTTTTCAACGTTGTTTAAGCATGATTTTTATGATATAACTATGTTTTCCTCTAATGCTAAACATGTTTTATCTCTAAAGTCGTGTTTTCAATACTATGTCACTCATTAGACATTTAGCTCACGTTTTCAATGTTTTCTATTCCATCCAGGTAGTGAAAGAGTTCCCGGTGCTTAGCCTACACGAGCCTCATCCTGCTAGAAATCCAAGTTATCAAAGAAAACTTTCCATCACTGCTATAGTATGTGTAAATAACTATGTATATGTGGCATGTAAACATAGCTCGTTAGATATTGGGAAGTGAGAGTAGACACTGTGTATATGGTCTCAGTTTAGTTGTAATCGTGCTGGAGTGTCTGTTGGAGAAAACATGTATTATTATGTTGCTATTACTATCGGTCTGATGGTTTTAAATGTTTTATGATTTAGGGTTATACACTATGGGCGGTTATGTTAAATCATGTTTTTAGCAGGTTAGTCAGATACAGATGGGCGGTGAGCTTCACAAGAGGGTGCAGTTTACTGTCCTCACATCTTCTTCCAGGTTAAAGAGGGTAATTTGGGAGGGGGTGTGACACATGATCTAATTAACATAAAAATACATAAAATGACTCAAAATTGAAAAATATATTTAATAAATACAATAAATCCGAGATTAGTATTTTTCATCCATATTCTATGCATTTGTAACCATTCAAGAGTAAATGACATCTCATTTGAAGTAGCTTGAAGTCTTTGTTCATTAAATGAAGTTTGATTCTTCATAAATTTCACTTGACTTCACATAATTTTTCTTCTTTTGTTAGTGTAAACTTGGACACCATAGATGGCTCATTCTTGATGTTCATATTGGATGATTGAGGTTCCTCCGTTCATATCATTCTCCTCTTCTTCAAGAAGATTCATCCTTGAATCTAAAATATTGCTTGGAAGGAACATTGAAGTTTGGTGCAGACATTTACACTCTCAAGAATTAATCTATAGGTTGGAATTTGAAACTTTTGAGTACCATTCTTAACTAGTGGTTGGAAAATTCAATGTGCATAGATGTTGTAAGTGCAATATTTAATGTTTAACAACCTACTTCCTCAAATTTCCAAAGTGTAACCTATGAGACTAAACACCAAATGATGTATTAATGGAAAAAATGAGATCAAATTGAAAAAGTTTAGATTTGACATGCCTTTTGAGAAAAAAAGAACAACTTAAGAACAAATGCTCTTAGTGATAACAATTTTTCTACTCCTGACTGATTTTCAAAACACAAATTTTTGACATTGAAGGGAGCTAAATTTAAAAATCTCAAAGAAAAAAATGTTGTAGTTAAGACTCTGATATAAAACCTTAAAGTTTACGAAAACATGAAAACATGACTGGATATGAGACTTTTTCTTTGAGTTTCATAAAACAGACATAATATGGCGAGATGAATAGAAAAAAAACAAGAGAACAACAATGGAAACATATATCCGATCTAAAGCCTAAGCTCTGATACCAAATGATAAGTAACCCTTAAGGATTTGGATTTAACAACCTTGTTGACGAACAAGACCTTTAGATCTCAAACTCAAACATCTTAAATCAAGTTGATCTCAGCCCCTAAGAATGGCTAGATGACGGATTACTTAGACGATCGACAAAAACCACGGATTGAACAAGGCTTCATGCTCCCATCGATCCTTGATCTTCAAACCACTCCATAAGCAAGATCGATCAAGTCAAGCTTGAATGATTTTGGACATGCAACCTAAACACCATAGAATTGCAAAAGAAATATAGCACAAAGCTAAAAGAAAGTTCAAAGGGTCTTTTACTACATTTTCAAATCTCTTCTATGTCTCTCTTTTTGAACAATTACATGGGATTATATAGGCCTCAAAATCTGACCTTAGACATTCTATGAGGCATTCAAAGAGTTGTAACACTCATAATTAATGACCATTATAAGCCATGATCTAATTGTAACATAAAAATACATAAAATGGCTCAAACTAAAAAATACATTTAATAAATACAATAAATCCAAGATTAGTATTTTTCATCCATATTCCATGCATTTGTAATCATCCAAGAGTAAATGAAATCTCATTTGAAGTAGCTTGAAGTTTTTGTTCATTAAATGAAGTTTGATTCTTCATAAATTTCACTTGACTTCACATAATTTTTCTTCTTTGGTTAGTGTAAACTTGGACACCATAGATGACTCATTCTTGATGCTTATATTGCATGATTGAGGTTCCTCCGTTCATATCATTAGGGCATTCCTATAATCGCTTTAATTAATATTTAGGATGCTTACTTAATTTAATTGAACTTTTCGGCTGCCTATAGTGTCATTGAGTGAGGTTAGGCGAAGTAGGTCACTGTGTATGCATAAATCAAATGCATGTTTAATTAACAGAAATCGATGATCAAAATTAGATAGGAATCCCTCTTACTCTCGAAACTAGATAAACCTAATCCTAGGTTACATTTACCCGTTGCTTTTATTTTTCTTGCACATTTATTACATTATCTGTCACACCTCCTCTTGGGAAACCAATGGAGGTGTCCAAGATTCATAACGTATTCCACGTCTCAGTTTTAAGGAAATATATCCATGACCCTATTCATGTACTTGAGGTGCAACCTATTGAACTAAAGGAAGATCTGAGTTATAGAAGAATCGGTTTGAGTTTGGACGAGAAGGAGAAAGTTCTAAGAACCAAGGTGATTCCATTGGTCAAGGTTTTAAGGAGGAATCACGGTGTAGAAGAAGCTACCTAGGAAACCAAGGAGCAAATGATAAAGAAGTATCCACATCTATTTCCGAGGAGTTAGCAGTTGCTAAATTTCGAGGACGAAATTCTTATAAGGAGGTGGTAAATTGTAAACCCTACTTTCATTTGTAACTGCTAATGGTAAGTATGTAGTATCACTATGAACTTATTTACTTGTTCTCCCTCTTGTAGATCGAAGGAAGAAGTGAAGGAAGCCGGAAGTAATTTTTGGTAAGTTAAATTTTTAAGTCATTAAGAGGAAACCGGGCTAGAGTTGACTTTGAATATCAATTGGGGCGTAAAAGCGGATTTTATTTTATTTTTTTCCCTAAATTAAAAATAAAGAAAGAAAGAAAAAGAAAGGAAAAGAAAGAAAGAAAAAGAAAAGAAAAAAAGAAAAAGAAAAGAAAAGAAAAGAAAAGAAAAGAAAAGGAAAATTAATAAACAGATTTAAAACAAAAAAAAAAAGAGATAGTGGAAGGAAGTCGGTTGGGATTTATTTTTAGAATTGTAAGGTTGCCGATTGGTTTTCTTTCATTTTCAAGCTCAAACCGACTCTATCTTTTAGCTGATCGTTGAGGGGAAGTAGAAGAAGATATCAGGGGCAAATTCGTGTAGAATTTTGGTCGGTTTCATGGTGAAATTGAAGCTAAAAATTTGTGGTTAGTATGTTAACTCAATTCTTAACAACTCTTGTGAAGGATGGTTGAACTGAATATGAAGAGAAACATGTTAAATTTTAGGTAGAAGTGGCTGATACGAATTTTTCGAGTGATCTGGAGCAGTGCGAAGTAAATTAGAAATATCTGACGAACGAAGAGAAGTTAAGCTCTGAAATTTTGAGGTAAGTTAGAATACATATTTCTCTACAAGTTTGTAGAAGGGAAGAAATTCTAATTCGAGCAAGAAAAATGACTTTTAACAGTTAGAAGTTTGGGCAGTAGCGAAGACAGTAGCAGAAGGAGGCAAGTCTCGCTAGAAAGTTGGTATCAGAGCAAAAGATTTTGGGAAAGGGAGATTGTATATTGTAAGTTTACAGCATGAGAGTTGTAATATAGTAGGATTGCGGGAAATTATAGATAGCAGACAGACGAGGTAGGCAAGCACACGCTGGAACTTCGCAAGCTACCAGAGGCTTAGGAAAGTTTGAGGGTAAATTATGATAATCTTCCAACAGGTATAAGCTTGTATAGTTAAATGTTTACTTCAATAATTCAATGATTAACTAATAATGTTAAAATAGTATGAGGTAGATCTCGAAAGGAGAGTAGGGATCGAGAGAATTCAAAGCCTACGAGACATAGTGTTTATGAGAACCACAAATATTACAAATGCCAAAGGTTGAATACTGGTTGAGAAAGATTTTTTACGTAGGAATTAACCAGGGTTTGCCATTACTGACAATACTAGATATTTGTGAGCTCATCAAGGCTACATGTTCTTTGATGACATTGAACATGTGCGAGCTCAACAAGGCCGCATGTTCTTTGATATCATCGAGCATGTGTGAGCTATGCTAGGCCATATGTTTAGTCTACTACGGTGTGGTAACCTGGGTATGACTACAGGATAAGCGTTATACTGAGTTTTCAGTATTGGAAAGAGAAACGAGTTTTGAGGTTGGATAAATTATGTATGTTATTAACTATGAGGGAAAGACTTACTAAGTAGTAAAGTATATTATGATAGTTATAACTGATGAGTTAGTTATGTGCAAGTGGTATGAGTGAGACTTGCAGAAGAGGAATCATAACCTAGTGATTAGTTAGTATAGAGTGGGTTGATTCTGAAGCTTTAGCTAAGGCTATATAAGAGTAAAGGGAACTCTAGTTAAAAAGAAGAGATTGATGGATATAATACCAAAGTAAGATATGGTTGTCAAATATGTAAACAAAAGCCGTTAGGAAGAATATGGCATAGTTCAATAGGTAGCTGAGGAGATTTTGAGTATTACGACGAGTACAATATATGTTGGCCTTAAGAGTATCTATGTCTAATTAACTGAGATGCGATGTATTTATTTATCCCTGATATTCTGCTAAATTGGTAAGTAAGAGGGGAGTCAGGGATTGGTACTGGTTGGTGCTTATACTCCTTAGTAAAGTGTGGTTAATTGATTTATGAGCTGTGTATTCATTGTCTTTCGTGTGTTAGCTGTGTAAGTCAATAGGAGTTTAAGCTTTTTCCTGATGCCTTGTTAGTGCATACTCTTGTTGATAAATCTGTAACTATAGAGCATCTTTACTATGATTGCGAGTTGGTGAATGATAATGTGGCGTTGTTAGCCGATCTGTTATCTCTAAATCTGATAGAGTTTGATATTATTTTGGGCATGGATTTCCTGTCAAAGTACCATGCTAATGTTGATTGCTTTAAGAAGGAAGTAAGTAAGGTTTGTGAAGCTCGATGGGGTTGAGGTGATCTTTAAAGGGAGAAGAAGAGTTCTTCCTACCTGTGTGATCTCGGCAATGAAGGCCAGGAAGTTGTTGAGTAAGGGCTGTGAAGCATACTTGGCACATGTGACTGAAATGAAGATAGAAAAGTTGAAACCTGAAGATGTGCCAGTAGTACGGGAGTATCTAAATGTGTTCTCTAAGGAGTTGTCTAGTTTTCCACCTAATAGAGAGGTGGAGTTTACTATAGATTTAGTACCTAGCACAACCCTTATTTCACATGCACCATATCGTATGGCACCTGTAGAATTGAAGGAGTTGAAGGTGCAACTTCAAGAGTTAGTAGACAAGGGATACATTAGACAGAGTGTATCTCCATGGGGTGCACCAATCTTGTTTGTTAAGAAGAAAGATGGCACCATGAGGTTATGTATTGATTACCGCTAGCAGTATTTATGGATCTGATGAATAGGATTTTCCATTCTTACCTGCACCAGTTTGTCGTTGTGTTTATTGATGACATATTAGTGTATTCTGGAGACAAAGGAAAACATGCTGAACATCTCAGGATTGTTTTGCAGACTTTGAGAGAAAAGAGGCTGTATGCTAAATTTAGTGAATGTGAGTTTTGGTTAGATCAGTTCGTGTTTTTAGGTCATGTGGTGCCAGCTGCAGGGGTCAGTGTAGATCCCCAAAAGACTGAGGTTATAGTCAAGTGGGAACGACCTAAGACCGTGACAGAGGTACGTAGTTTCCTGGGTTTAGCAGAATACTACAGGAGATTTGTTCAGGGGTTCTCCAAGATAGCTTTACCACTCACTAGTTTGACTAAGAAGAATACTAAGTTTGAATGAAATGAAAAATGTGAGCAAAGTTTCCAGGAACTAAAAAGAAGAATTGTGACTGCACCTATCCTAGCAATTTCGGAGTCGGGTAAAGAGTTTGAAGTTTATTGTGATGCTTCTCGCCAGGGGTTAGGCTGTGTGTTGATGCAGAATGGTAAGGTAATAGCTTACGCTTCTAGGCAACTGAGACCTAATGATCTGGAGTTAGTTGCAGTTGTTTTAACATTAAAGATATGGCGGAATTACTTGTATGGAGAAAAATGCCATATCTAAACAAATCACAAGAGTCTGAAATATTTCTTTGATTAGAAGGAACTAAACATGAGACAAAGGAGGTGGTTAGAGCTGATCAAAGATTATGACTGCACTATTGAATATTATCCAGAAAAAGCAAACGTTGTGGCTGATGCCTTAAGTAAGAAGTCCAGGGGTGGTATGAGTTCTTTAAATGCTATAGGAGTTACTTTGCTCATGGAATTCGGAAATAGTGTTACTAGTTTAAAAGTAACTGATAAGGGGACGTTGTTGGCACATTTGTAGCTGAGGCCCAAGCTAGTGGATGAAGTCATAAAGATGCAGTCAGAAGATCCTGTGATTAAGAAACTAATAGAAGAAGTAAAGGCTCAACAACGAGTGGACTACGAGCTTAGGTTTGATGGCGCCTTGTTGAAACATGGTAAAATTTACGTGCCAAAGAATGTGAAAGTTAAACAAGCGATTCTTGAGGAGGCACATAGCTCAGCTTATGCTATGAATCCTGGTAGTACCAAAATGTATAGAACATTATGGAGTTTCTACTGGTGGCCAGATATGAAAATAGAGATAGTTGAGTATGTAGCAAGATTGTTTAGTCTGTCGGCAGGTAAAGCCTGAACGACAGAAGCCAGCAGGGTTGTTGAATCCACTTCTTATTCCTGAGTGGAAATAGGAACATGTTACGATGGATTTCCCGTTTGGACTGCCAAGAACTTCAGCAGGAGTTGACGGAATTTGGGTGATTGTAGACAGACTGACTAAGACAGTACGCTTCTTACCAGTTAAGGCAACTTATACACTAGAAAGGTTGGCGCAAATGTATATGGATAAGATTGTAAGTTAGTACGGAGTTCCAGTAGCGATTGTATCGGATAGGGATCCTAGGTTTACTTTTAAATTCAACCCTAGTGTGCAACAGGCTTTAGGGACCAAGTTGCAATTCAGTACCACTTTTCATCCTCAGACTGATGGACAGTCAGAAAAGACGATCCAGACTTTAAAAGTTATGCTTCAAGCCTATGCTTTGCAGTTTAAAGGTAGTTGGAATGTACATTTGTCTTTAATGGAATTTGCTTACAATAACAACTACCAGTTGAGCATAGTTATGGTTCCGTACGAAGCACTATATGGTAGGCCGTGGATAACCCCAGTGTGCTGCAGAGAGGTTGGAGAAGGGAAGCTGGTTGAACCAAAGATTGCTTAGATTACGATAGAGAAGGTAGAAATGATTTAAAGCGAATCTTAAGTCAGCTTGGGATCGACAAAGAAGTTATGCTGATAACAGGAGGAGAGATCACGAATTTGAAGTTGGCAATAGGGTATTCCTGAAGTTATCACCGTGGAAAGGAGTTATGAGATTCGGTAGGAAGGGGAAGTTGAGTCCAAGGTATATTGGACCTTTCGAGATCTTGGAAAGGGTTAGACCAGCAGCATACAGGTTGATAATAGATGTCGTAAAAGGGTCGGTGTCTGCTGTCCTCACACTTTCTCCTGGATTAAGAGGGTACCCAGGAGGGGGTGTGACACTATCCATACCAAACTCGTTCACATGGCCAATTGTACAATGTAGTGGCCAAGTCTTCTAGTATAGTATAGGCATTTTGAGTATTCTTTGAGAAAATTGACCCTCGGCGGTTGCATCTAGAATGGATTTGGTTGAACTTGATAATCCATTGTAGAAGAGTTGAATTTGCAACCAATCTAGGTAACCATGTTGAGGGCATCTTCTCAAGAGATCCTTGTACCTCTCCCAAGCCTGATATAATTGTTCATCCTCAAGTTGGTAGAATGTTCCAATCTCCGTCCTTAGTTTTTTAGATTTAGCCGGTGGAAAATATTTGTTCAACAAGGCTTGAGCTAAGATCTCCATAGTGATACTATCCTAAGGGATGGTTTTCAACCAATCCTTTGCTTGGTCCTGTAAAGAGAAAGGAAAAAGTCTTAGTTTAATTGCATCGTTAGAAACACCATTCATCTTTATCGTTCTTCATATTTTCAAGAAAGACCGTAAGTGCTTGTAAGGATCTTCATTATTTCTTCCTCTAAAAGCTAGCTTTCTAGCCATTTGGATCAACTCCGATTTCAACTCAAAGTTGTTGACATGGATGAGCACATTCATTATATCGGGTTGATTTGCCAGTAATGTCGGTTGGAAGTAGTTCCGAATTTCCTTTGGTATCTCCTCTGCCATCTCCTCGGTTTGATTGTGTTGAACCCTTAGATTCCTTCTACACGTTCTTTCAATCTTGGGATCAAGAGGGAGAATATTAGTATTGTCACGAGGCATAAACCGACAAAATTATCAATCAAATAATATACACCTCAAATTAAGATCTATCAATTCTAATGAATATTAAATAACAAAAACCGGTCTTTGGATCCCCGGCGACGGCGCCAAAAACTTGATGCCCTACTTTATGTGTTAACCACAAGTGTACGGGTCAAGTTATAATATAAGACGGTAAAGTCCGAATATCGTTCCACTGAGGATCCAATTGTGAAGGTTTATGTTACTTAGCTATTATAGAATTGAATCAATTTTATTTAAGGATAGGAATTTAAGTTGTGAATTAGGAAAGAAACTAAATAAAGAAAGCAATAAAGTAAGAAACACAAGAGTCAAAGAGAGTTCTAAGGTAATTCATCATGCAATATTCTAAGGTTCATGGATTTTATTGTAATTCATATTCCTAAGTCAAGAAACTTAATTCCAAGTTATTTTCTCTAAAAAACAACCCTTTCTCATGCAACTCAATTGATTATTAATCTCTTGAAACCAATACAAATTACATGGCATTAAGAGTAGTCTTTAGAAACTTTCATTGTTAACCTAACTATTCTCATGATAGATTAACAACAATTCATTGTTATAGATCTTGTTAGATATACAATCTCTCAACCATACATATAACCTAATATGTGAAGATGGTCAATCCACAAGAATTAAACACAATAACAATGAAAAGCATAATCATTACAACAAAACCATGAATATTCTACAATATTAACATAAATTCATAAACAATTCATCAAAACCCTAAAACTAAAGAGTTTAGCCACTCATAGCTTGAAGCAACATGTTCAAACAATATAAACAAAGAAAGAGTGTAAAGAAAAGGAAACTCTATTGAAAAGAGGCTCTTGATTGAGGCAGCACCGTCACAATCTCCCTGGCTCGCACGTCAGAATTTAAACAGCACCACAATTCTCTTGTACTCTTTTCCTCTTCCTTGCAGCTAAATCACTCTTTGAGGCTCTTTTATGAACTCTCACTCAATTATCTCCTTCTTGTGTCTCTTTTGGTCTGTAGATTGATGATTAGGGCTACTGAAAACCCTTCAATTTATAGAGTTGGCCGCCTAAAAATCTTTCCAAAAATACAAGAATTTCATTTAAGGAATACTAGCGTTGCGGCGCTGGTCCATAGCGCTACACCGCTGCCAAATATGGAAAGACAATGCCCAGCGTTGTTGGATAGCACACTTGTGTTGCGGCAGACAACCGCTATGCCGAGGCGCTTCCCTGTTTTGGCCGATTTTGAGTTTTTCTTCTTTTTTTTTCACTGTATTTTGGCTCGGTTTTGATTTTTTGGTCTTCTATTCTAATTTTCTTCATTTTAACCTGAAAACCACTAGCAAACAAGTGAAATCTAATATAAACTCCCTTAATTTGAGAGAATAGAAAGTATTTTCAAGTGCTTTTAACATGTCTTTTAGGACAATCCTTTGATCTATGTGGGTGAGAATGGCCAAATCGCTGACTCTTGCCTACCATTTTGGAGATTTGTCTGATTAGGGAGTTGGGAACATATCTTCACAAGATGGAATTCAATCATTCACATGTTTAGGGTAAGTAGATAAATTACTCCCTTAAGGACTGATTACGGGTTTTGAATAATGAGGCCTCACCCTCTCGTTGGCCCGAGAGAGGTTAGTTTATAGTTGGACTATAAACAATTTGTTCACTAGAGAGATCACTGGTACTTAAGGAGTTATTTATAACTATAGGGGTAAAACGGTAATTTGACCTAACTATAGTTATGAGTTATTTGTGAAGGGTCGACTTAGTATTGATTAGTAAATTCTGTGGACACAGAAATATATCTGTAGTGCGAAAAGTGCAGTTGTAAGTCTTTAGTGGAGTGACCTACAGTTAATGAATATTGATTAATCTAATTAAAGAGTTTAATTGATTAATCTCATATCATTGGAGCTTCTAACTATAAGTCCATAAGGTCCCCTTGCTAGCTTATTAAGGATTTGTATAAGAATCAAACATTTTACTTAATTTAAAATGTTTAAGTTAATAAGGGAGTTAATTGTATATGATACAATTAGTTTAATGTATATAAATACATTATAATATCGAGTTTATTTTGAATGAGATTCAAAATTTATACTTTATGTTATACGAGAGATGAATATTGAAATGAAATTTAAATATTAATTATATGAATGATATTCGTATAAAAACTATAGGTTAATGTTAATATGAATGAGATCCATATTAAAACTATGGGTTAGATGAGAGAAGATTATTTGAACATGATTCAAATTTAAATTAATTAATTTTATTTAATTTTATTTATTAAATATGATTTAATATATTATAATTAAATTAATATTAATATTATTATATTATTGAGTAAAAATAACTCTCCACGTGGCCTCTCTCTCCCATCAATTTTACGTAAAAACTAAAGAGGGAGAGAGGGGAATTACAGAGAAATAGTTGTATCACACAGAAGATTTCTGTGACTTTCTTCTTAAGACTTCCCTCTCCAATTCTCTCTTTCTCTAAAAGAATATACTCCCTTACCAAAAACCATTGAGAGCCCACAACTCCTCATTTGTTCTTCCTAGAGAATAGCAAAGAAGCTTTTGTGGTGGTGTTCCAAAGAAGGAGTTCTGTAATTTTGTTGAAGTTTATCATTGGTTCGAGACTTGGTGTTTCCCTACTTCAAAGACAATCTTCAAAGGTAGGAAACTTCTAACCCTTAATTATTCTCGATTGCACACTAATTGTTATGTTTATCCAAGTTTTGTATGTTCTCTGTAATTTATGTTTCTCAAAAGAAATTTAGTGGCACATGGTGATCACTCGCTTCAGCTGAGGATTCAATTCTTTCAATTAGGCCATGAGAATCTAGTGATCAACTATACTAAATGGGGGAAATTTCAAATTAAACCCAAGCCAGGCATTTCATTATTATTGTTTTCACCACTCTCTATCTCTTGCTCTCATTTATTTTCATGTGTTATTGATTGTTGTTGTTGTGCTAAGATTATGATGCATATGCTCTATTTTCATACAAGTTTTTCTGTATTTAGCCCAAGTATAAACTACATACGAGGTTACCTTGGTGAGTCTGAGAATATTTCTTGTGTGACTAGTGAGTGATTTCTTGCTTAGTTTAGAGTAATTAAATTTTTTAGTGTAAAACTATAAGAATGCAATAAAAACCGTAAATAGTGATGGATGTGTGGTGCATAGTACTTTAACAGTAAAAGTGATATATGAATGGGAAAAGTGTTGGGTTTTATGCCGTAAAACTCGTAGATTGTAAATGTAATAATTTGACCGTAATTAAATCATTAGTAAAGAGTTATTGATGTGTTACTTTGATAAGCGTTATTGATTGTTTTTGTTTGATTTTTCTTAATAACCATAAATCCAATAAACTAACATCCTAGGTTGTTTTATGAGTCTTGAACTGTATGTTGGGACATATGGAGATTAATGTTTAAGATACAGTCTAAAGGGTCTATAGTATAGGGATGGTTGGGTACCTTATCCTGGTGACATTATGGATACGACCCACTTTGTATTTGATACAAACACAATGATCTAACGCTTTCGTGTAGGTGACATGTGAGTGGGGGTATCCTATGCAATGAGTTTGCATAAGACCTGACCACTAAATAGTAATCACTAGATGTAACTTCGTTGACTAGTTAGGTTTCTATTTCAATAGGATGACCTAGGCAATTTAATCTTAATCTTGAGTATATTATGAACTTCTGTCCACGAGGGATTGTCCTTTGATTTGTATGGGTGAGAGTGGTCATTTGCTGACTCAATATGCCTACCATCTTGGGGACAAGACCGAGTGGGGAGTTGGGGACATAATTATATAAGATGGAATTCAATCATTCTCATTTTTTGGGTAAGTAGATAAGTGTTCCCTTAAGTGGTGTCTCTGGGACTTGAACAAAGGGCCCTACCCTCTCAGTGGCCCGAGAGGGGTTTCTATTTAATGGTTGGATCATAAACAGGTTGTTCATTAGAGGAGCACTAGTACTTAAGGATTTAGAAGGAACCTAGGGGTAAAACGGTAATTTGACCCAGTTAGTGTTACGAACACTTGTGAATGACTAATTTGTTGTTATTGGTCTATATCCATGGACACATAAATATATCTGTAGTGAGAAGAGTGCAGTTGTGGGTCTTTAGTGGAGTGTACCCACAGTTAACGAATATTGATTAATGTGGTTAATGAATTTAGCCAATTAATCTCATATCGTTGGAGCTTCTGATTTGTAGGTCCATAAGGTCCTTTTGCTAGCTCACTACGAACCAACAATGATCAACTATGTTGAAAAAAAAATTTTAAATGTTCAAATTTATTTTTCAAATTTATGAGGGACAATATTAATTGTATTGGATACAATTAATTACATGATTTATTATAAATTTTATTTGAATGTGATTCAAATTATAACTTTATAATATGAAGAATTAATCTATTTGAATATGATTCAAATAATTAATTATTTATTTGGATAAAATCCATATAAATAAATAGACGGAGAATTAATTAATTAATTTGAATTGGATTCAAATAATTAATTGTTTAATTTGGATGAGATCCAAAAATTAAAGATTCTGCAGAAAATAAATAGAGGGAGAATTAATTAATTGATTTGAATTGGATTCAAATAATTAATTATTTAATTCAGATGAGATCCAAATCAAAGATTCTACAGAAAATAAATATTTAAATAAGATTTAAATATTTTAAACCATTTAATATGAGATATTATTTGGGTAAATATTTATTAATATTGAATATTATTAAATATTTGATTTAAAATCTTTGCAGTGGGTTTATCCTAATAGGATTAGTAGTAACCCATAGAGTTTTATAAATAGGACCCTTGGGAGCCTTCATAGAATACACTCTCTAAAAGAATAATCTCTACGATTACTTTAAAAATCTTCCTCTACTAATTCTCCCAATTTTTTAAATCTTATTCCCATTCTTTCAAAGAAGCAGTTCCCACAAACGGAATCCTTGCCAGAGTCATAGCGAGGAAGATCTCTTGGAAAGGAAAACTACAAGGAGAAGACTATTAGTTCAAGAATTATAGATTGACAAAGGTATGATGCTTAACCTTTTTCTTTACTTTTTGTAATTTTAATTCTTTCAATAAATCAAATATCAAAGGATTAAATTCAGGTGTTTCAAATCCTAAATTTTGATGGCCAAAGAAGAAATTGAAGACCAAGATATGTCTTGGAAATTCAAATTATTGTAATTTTAATTTTTTTTCTTTAACTTCTAGGATATGCCAAATATGTCGGTTAATTTTGCTTTATTTAATTTAATTACGCATGTGATGTATGTTTTAAATTAAATTGAATGTTGCATAAAGTATGTCATTTAGATTAAAATCCCACCATAAGTTAAGCATGTTCATGCATCTTAGTATGTTATAATTTATGGATTTAATGCATGATAATAACTTCATGAGTTATTTAATGTATGTTGATATATTAAATATATGAAATTGGAAAAGTATGATGTATGACGTTAATTAAATAAATACAAATAATTACATTTATTAATGTTTTGTTAATGTATGATTGATTTTCATGATTTATTTAATATAAGTGTTATATTTTAAATGAAAATAAATTTGCATTGAGCATGATACATCCATTGATTAATATAATTGTTATATTATGTCATGAAATGCATGTAATATGGTTGGTTAATTAATTAGAATTTTATTGTTAATTAATTAAACCATAGAAAGTATGTTATAGGGCTAATCATTAAAATTCATAATAGTTATAAAATTTATGATTAGTAACCGTCAACCTAAAATTAAGAATTGCATGCAAACATAAGATCTTAGGAAATTTGTTTTAAATTGTTCAAAATTAATTTAGACCTAAGATCACATTAACTTTAATAAGATTAGAATTTTGTCTTACTTTGTTTTAAAATAGTTTTAAAATATGACTAAGTAGAACAAATAGGACTTTAGGTTATAAGGGAACTCTACCACTTCAGTTCTGTCAAGATTGGGGTATTTAAGTTGACGGTTTACGGAACACCTCCTAACTGGGAACTGAATTGGAACTTGAGTTGAATTAACCTAAGACCTATTAGTATGCATTGTTGCTAGGTTAATTAAATGATTTAATTCACCTAGAACATTAGTGTAAATACCAGGCATAGACTTAGATTGACTTAGCCGAATTTATCTAAGTTAAATAACCCTAAGATAAGGTAGGATATTTTAATGGATGGAAAATTACAAAACGAGATGTTTATATCAAGTTTTGCTCCTACGTCCCTGATTATTCACGCCGTGAGATCCATACTCGGCTTCGTGTCGCCCTGGCAGCGGCCTCCCTTTGAAAAGTGTTTGTATGGTTCAATAACAAGGTGAATGGGAAAATGTTTATAGTAAGTGGGAGCGGGAAGCGTGTCAACGTATCCCTCGATCTCTAACCCTAGGTCGCATCGTAAGATTCTTATGATCTGCCTGCGTGTTGTCCTGGAGCGACTATCCCTTCGAAGGGCCTAATCATAGGTTTCGAAACACCGCGAACTCCTAAAAAGGATAGGTTCACTTAGGTTAATTACCAACAATTGTATTTCTTAATGGTAGTTTGTTGGTGCTTACCTCTGGGATTTGAAAGTGGGAAGGTTACACTTACAGGGATGAGTTAAGAGTTAACGAGTCCTTGACCAAACAACGGTGGCTAATGTCTATAGGAATATGAGTTATTCTGGCATTAGAATTAGCTGAGAATTGTCTCATTTCAAAGGAGGAGTGGCTAATCACCCTTTGGTGGCTGTTGCTCTAAACCTTTGAAGCATTGTTGCAAAAACTAAATCAATAGTTTATTAGGGTTTCTTCGATTGCTTGTTTTTGCTGAATTGATTAGATTACTTGCAATTTTGTTTGCTTGTGTAATGGGTTAAGGCAAAGATAACTAAAACGGTTAATTATTTATAATTCAACATGTCTTCTTCAATCATCGCACTGCTTAAAAATGAAAAGTTAACCGGGGAAAACTACGTAACATGGAAATCTAACCTAAATACGATTCTGGTTAAAGATGATCTACGGTTTGTCTTAATGGAGGAATGTCCTCCTATCCTCGCTCGTAATGCATCCCAATCTGTTAAAGATGCATATGACCGTTGGACAAAGGCCAATGACAAGGCTCGAGTCTATATCTTGGCGAGTTTGTCTGGCGTACTCAACAAGAAACATGAGGCCATGATGAATGCATGACAAATCATGGAGTCCTTCTAGGAAATGTTTGGACAATCTTCCTCACAGATCCGACACGAGGCCCTCAAGTACGTTTATAATGCACGTATGAAGGAAGGCCAACCGTTGAGAGAATATGTTCTCGACCTGATGGTCCAATTCAACGTTGCTGAAATGAACGGCGCGGTCATTGACGAGCACAGTCAGGTGTCTTTTATTCTAGAATCTCTTCTGAAGAGCTTCCTTCAATTACGCAGCAATGCAGTTATGAATAAAATTGTGTACACCATGACAACCCTCTTGAATGATTTACAAACTTATCAGTCTCTTATGAAATACAAGGGGTTGATCGATGGGGAGGCAAATGTTGCCCATTTCAAGAAGTTCCACAAGGGTTCATCCTCTGGAACTAAGTCTGTTCCTCATCTTCTGGTTCTAAGAAGATCCATAAAAAGAAAGGAAGAAAGGGGAAGGCTCCTACTGCTGGGAAGAACAAGGGTAAGGCCAAGGTGGTTGACAAAGGCAAGTGCTTCCACTGCAATGTGGATGGTCACTGGAAACACAATTGCCCAAAGTACCTTACAGAGAAGAAGAAGGAAAAAGCAGGTAAATATGATTTACTTGTTTTAGAAACTTGTTTAGTGGAAAATTACCATAATGCCTGAATACTTGATTTGGGTACTACTAATCATGTTTTCTCTTCTTTAAAGGGAATTAGTTCCTTCCAGCAGCTCGAGGAGGGTAAAATGACACTAAAGGTTGGAACGGGAGATGCCATTTCAGCTCGTGCAGTGGAAGCTGCAAAGTTGTTTTTTGGAAATAGATTTTTATTTTTAAAAAATTTGTATATAGTTCCTAAAATAAAAAGGAACTTAGTATCTATTCCCTGTTTAATTGAACAATTGTACTCCGTTATTTTTTTTGTTAATGAAGTGTTCATTTTGAAAAATGGTGTACGTATTTGTTCTGCTAAATTAGAAAACAACTTATATGTGTTAAGACCAACTAAAGCAAAAGCACTTTTAAATCATGAGATGTTTAAAACGGCTAATACTCAAACTAAAAGGCAAAGAATTTCTCCCAGTAACAATAGTACTTATCTTTGATATTTGAGATTAGGTCACATAAATCTCGATAGGATCGGGAGATTCGTAAAGAATGAACTTTTAAATGAGTTAGAAGATAATTCATTACCCCATGTGAATCTTGTCTTGAAGGTAAAATGACCAAAAGACCTTTTAGTGGAAAAGGTTATAGAAGCAAATAACCTTTAGAACTTATACAGTCGGATCTTTGTGGTCCAATGAATGTAAAATCTCAAGGAGGTTACAAACACTTCATCTCTTTTATAGATGATTATTCGAGGTATGGTTACTAATACCTAATGGAACATAAGTCTAAAGAACTTGAAAAGTTCAAGGAGTATAAGGCAGAAGTTGAAAACCTGTTAGGTAAAACAATTAAAACAATTTGATCTGATTGAGGTGAAGAGTACATGGATTTAAGATTCTAGGACTATTTGATAGAACATAGAATCCAATCCCAACTCTTAGCACCTGGTACACCTCAGCAGAATGGTGTATCAGAAAGGAGAAATAGAACCTTGTTAAACATGTTTCGTTCTATGATGAGCTATGCTTAATTGCCTAACTCATTTTGGGGGTATGCAGTAAATATTGCAGTTCATATCTTGAACAATGTTCCCTTAAAGAGTGTTTCTAAAAGGCCTTTCGAGTTATGGAGGGGACGTAAACCTAGTTTGCACTACTTCAGAATCTGGGGTTGTCCTGCACATGTGCTAGTGACAAATCCTAAGAAATTGGAACCTCGTTCAAGATTATGCCAATTTGTTGGTTACCCTAAGGAAATGAGAGGTGATCTCTTCTTTGACCCACAAGAAAACAAAGTGTTTGTATCGACAAACGAAGACCACATGAGAGATCATAAACCATGAAGCAAAATGGTATTAAATAAAGCTACTGAAGAGGCAACAAGAGTTGTTGATGAGACTGGTCCTTTATCAAGAGTTAATGAAGGAGCCAATACTTCTAGTCAGTCTCGTCCTTCTCAATCGTTGGGAATGCCTCGACGCAGTGGGAGGGTTGTATCACAACCTAACCGTTACTTGGGTTTAACTGAAACTCAGGTCGTCATGCCAGACGATGGTGTTAAGGATCCTTGTCCTATAAACAGGCAATGAATGATGTAGACAAGGACCAATGGATCAAATCCATGGATCTTGAAATAAAGTCTATGTACTTCAATTCAGTATGGGAACTTGTAGATCCACCTGAAGAGGTTAAACCCATAGGGTGTAAATGGATCTATAAACGAAAGAGAGATGTAGCTGGGAAGGTACAGATCTTCAAAGCTAGACTTGTAGCAAAGGGTTACACCCAAAGGGAAGGGATTGACTATGAGGAAACTTTTTCCCTGTTGCTATGCTTAAGTCTATAAGAATTCTCTTATCCATAGCCTCATAATTTGACTATGAAATTTGGCAAATGGATGTCAAGACTGCTTTTTTGAATGGCAATCTTAAAGAGAGTATCTTCATGTCTCAGCTTGAGGGGTTCATAGCCCAAAGTCAAGAGCAAAAAGTTTGCAAACTAAATCAATCCATTTATGGGTTGAAACAAGCATCCAAATCTTGGAATATTAGGTTTGATATTGCGATCAAATCTTTTGGTTTTGAACAAAATGTTGATGAGCCTTGTGTATACAAGAAAATCATCAAAAGTAAAGTAGTTTTCTTAGTACTTTATGTGGACGACGTCTTACTTAGTGGGAATGATGTAGGATATCTTACTGATGTTAAAAATTGGTTGGTAGCCTAATTCCATATGAAAGATTTGGGAGAGGTGCAGTGTGACATCCAACTTTTAAAAAAAAAACCGATGCGTTGAAAAGTGTGAAGGAAAGGAATAAAAGACCATGTTGGACGCATGGTCAAGACTGAGGTAACGCATAGTAAAGGTGGACGCATAGGAAGTAGCCGAGAATGAGAGCAAAAATTTTTTGAGAGCAAAATTTTGGCTAAGTGTTGGCCAAGACTATGTGTTGGTGAATGAAGAGGAAAGTAAAATTTTGGCTAAGTATTGGCCAAGACTATGCGTTGGTCAATGAAGAGGAAAGTTGAACTATTTGAGAAACCATGTGTTGTTGATTGAATCACAAAGGGTTGTGAGCTGAAGTAGCTGCCCGCGTCGAAGGATAAGTGATCATTGGCGGGGGAAGAAATGTGCTTGAACCACGCGCTGAAGTCACTCTACGTCGAAGACAGCCATGCGCTGAAGTCACTCTGCGTCGAAGACAAGAGTGGTCTTGACGCGACGAAGGTAGTGGTGTGAATGACTGTGTTGCATGCACTGAAGATAGGAGGCGTTGAGGGCGCCATGCGTTGAGTGTGGTTGATTGATGAAGGCGTTAGGGTAGGTGGCGTTATGGGTGCCTTGCGTTGAAGTAAGAAAGGAGAACCCAGTGCGCCAGCCTGCTTAGGAGAGCTAAGTCGGTGATATATATAAAAGTAAATAAATTAATATTCAATCATTCTGGACACTTCGAGAGCTTAAGTCAGTGATATATATATAAAGGAAAAATGAATTAAATATTTAATCATTTTAGACACTTCAAGAACTTGAGTCAGTTTCACTTTTCAGACGAACTACAAAGGGAAGTAGAAGTGGGTGTCCCAGTGGATTTTGGAGGGGAATCTACTCGTGTTAGTGTTAAAATCTAAGTTGGAACAGAACGCTGTTCGTGGACGCACGGACTGGACGACGCCTGATGTTTGGAGTAGAGTGAATCGAAGAGATCGATTCTAAGGCTGAAATTTTGAGGTTAGTAAGTTAACTCAATTTTGAACAACTTTTATGAAGGGTGCCTGAGTTGAAATGGAATAGAAACATGTAAACGTTTAGCTGGAAGTTACTGATACAAAATTTATGTGCAATCTGGAGTAGCGCGGAGAAAACTTGCAATATTTAACAAACTAGGACGAGTTAAGCCACGAAAATTTGAGGTAAGCTAGAAAACATGTTTCCCTACAAGTTTGCAGAAGGAAAGAAGTTCTAAATCTGGCTGGAAATGTGACTTTGAATTGACAGAAGTGAGAATAAAGAGAAAAGGAGGAAACTCTGCTGTCGGGTGTCGTCAGAAAGCTGGTATCGCTGAGAAATTGGAGCGTGAGTAGCAACACGAATCTCGCTGGTAGTGCAGAGGAGGTTTTTGTCTCACAAATCTCGCTGACTCTCGCTCGATGTCGCTCCTCGGGTAATCTTGCTAGTCTCGCTTATTCTAGTGTCGCTAGTGCCGTGTATCTGTTGCGTAATTTCGCTAGTAATCTCGCTAGTAAGGTGAAATCTCGTTGGTAATCTCGCTAGTGATATAGAATCTCGCTTATTATGTTTATTTTAGGAAAGAAAGGGAGTCTCGATGGTGAATCATGATTAGAGTTTAAGTATGCACATTTAATGATCATGTAAAGAAAATTTAAGGGAAGCGTAACGTGAAGAATGTGTATTTACAGGCCAAGAAGAACTCGGAAAGGCATATAATCCGCTCAGGGCCTAAGGACAAGTTGTGAGTGACACTTTTCTCTCTTTGAAACGAAATTTATTAAAAATGTTTAGTTTGGTTTTTCTTATGAGATATGGCTTTGAGATGAACTGTTTTCTTGAAAAGCATGATGTTTAATGACATTGTTCACAAGGCATGTTTTATCCATTTTCTATAAGATGCTGAACGGCATGTTGTGAAATGTTGTTTATCGTCTTATATCTGATTTTTCATGGAAAAGTTTCATATGAACTATTTATGTAAACTGATTGATAAAATGTTTTAGAAGAGGCTCAGTGCTCAAGGACATGAGAAGGCACATGAGTTTCCCCGGGACCCAGTACTAATGGACATGGAGAAGGTACTTGGGCAACCCGACTTATTCCTATGTGCACATAGAGGTTAATTTGGCTAGTGCGTCGAGTTTGCTCCGCATCGAGCCAGGGATGATTTCGACGTTGGGTGTGTTGAGCCTTGCTCCACTCCCAACTAAGGTTGTTTTCGACGTTGAGAGCGTTGAGCCTTGCTCCGCCTCAACTAAGGGAAAAGATTGAGAAACCAAACAGTTTACTGTTTAAATCCTTCTGGAAAACGATTATATACGATTTGAAAATCGGATTTATGAGATTGATACATTTGTGCAAAATATGTTTGGTTGAACTATTATGTTGAATCCTTGTTTTATGTGTACAAATATAACATGCCTGTTTTATAACAAAGCTCGTTTTACAAAACTTGTCACTCACGGGGCTCTAGCTCACGTTTTCCATCTTTTCTAATTTTCCAGGTAGCGAGCGAGTTCGGGATACTTTGCCTACGCAAGAACCTCGTTTGGGCCGTCTTTGGTGAAAATGGTTGGACAGTGAACCTTACAGAGGAGTCAAGGTTGCTGTCTTCACATCTCCTCTCGAGTTATGGAGGATAATCCGGGAGGGGGTGTGACATGCAGTATGTACTTGGGATTCAAATCATTAGGGATCGCAAGAACAGAACACTGGCTCTATCTCAAGCAACTTATAACGACAAAATGTTGACTCGACATTCGATGCAGAACTCAAAGAAGGGTTTATTACCTTTCAGGCACGGGGTTCATTTGTCTAAGGAACAGTGTCTTAAGACACCTCAAGAAATTGAGGATATGAGACGTATTCCCTATGCTTCAACTGTGGGCAGCTTAATATATGCTATTCCCTGCACTAGGCTAGACATTTGTTATGCAGTGGGAATAACCAATAGGTACCAGTCCAATCCAGGGTTAGACCATTGGACTGCGGTTAAGAACATCCTTAAGTATCTTAAGAGAACGAAGGACTACAAGCTGGTGTATGGAGCTAAGGATTTGATCCTTATGGGATACACCGACTCTGGTTTTCAATCTGACAAGGATTCTAGGAAATCCACGTCAGGATCAGTGTTCACCTTAAACAGAGGAGTTGTAGTATGGCGTAGCATCAAGCAAGGATGCATTGCAGACTCTACTATGGAGGCTAAGTATGTAGCTGCTTGTGAAGCAGCAAAGGAAGCAATCTGGCTCAAAAAGTAACTAAATGATTTGAAAATCGTTCCAAACATAGAATTGCCCATCATGTTATACTGTGAAAATAATGGGCAGTAGCCAACTCTAAAGAGCCTCACGGCCTCAAACGAGGAAAGCATATTGAGAGGAAGTATCACCTTATACGGGAGATTGTGCAACGAGGAGATGTGACCATCACAAAAATCGCTTCCGAGCATAACATTGCTAATCCATTTACGAAGGCTCTCTCGGCTAAAGTGTTCGAGGGTCATCTAGAAAGTCTAGGTCTGCGAGATATATACATTGTGTAATCTAGGACAAGTGGGAAATGTGTAATGGGTATATGGATGCTCTAGTTTATTGTATTTACATATTTACCATTCTCACATCTCTTTATGTACAACCCACTAGAGTTTTAGTTCAAGTGGGAATTTGTTGGGTTTTATGCCCTAAAACTCGTAGATTGTAAATGTAATAATTTGACTATAATTAAATGATTAATAAAGAGTTATTGATGCGTTACTTCAATAAGCGTTATTGATTGTTTTTGTTTTTTTTTTTTTTTTGTCTTAATAACTCTAAATCTAATAAACTAACATCCTAGGCTGTTTGATGAGTCTTGAACTATATGTGGGGACATATGGAGATCAATGTTCAAGTTACAGTCTAAAAGGTCTATAGTATAAGGATAAGGCTAGGTATCTTATCCTGGTGACAGTATGGATACGACCCATTTTGTATTTGATACAAACGCAATGATCTAACGCGTTCGTGTAGGTGACATGCAAGTGGGGGTATCCTATGCAATGAGTTTGCATAAGACTTGACCACGAAATAGTAATCACTAGATGTAACTCCGTTGACTAGTTAGGTTTCTATTTCAATAAGATGACCTAGGCAACTTAGTCTTAATCCTGAGTATATTATGAACTCCTGTCCACGAGGGATTGTCCTTTAATTTCTATGGGTGAGAGTGGTCGTTTGCCGACTCAATATTCCTACCATCTTGGGAACAAGATCGAGTGGGGAGCTGGGGACATAATTATATAAGATATAATTCACTCATTCCCATTTTTAGGGTAAGTAGATAAGTATTCTCTTAAGTGGTGTCTCCAAGACTTTAACAAAGGGCCCTACCCTCTCATTGGCCCAAAAGAGGTTTCTATTTAATGGTTGGATCATAAACAGGTTGTTCATTAGATAAGAACTGGTACTTAAGAATTTAGAAGTAACTTAGGGGTAAAACGATAATTTGACCCAACTGGTGTTACGAACAGTTATGAATGACTAATTTGCTGTTATTGGTCTATATTCATGGACATAGAAATATATCTGCAGTGAGAAGATTGCAGTTGTGGGTTTTAGTGAAGTGTACCCACAATTAATGAATATTGATTAATGTGGTTAATGAGTTTAACCAATTAATCTCATATTGTTGGAGCTTCTAATCTGTAGGACCATAAGATCCCCTTGCTAGCTCATTACGGACCAACAAGGATCAACTATGTTGAAGGAAAATTTTGAAATGTTCAAATTTATGAAGGAAAATATTAATTGTATTGGATACAATTAATTGCATGATTTATTATAAATTTTATTTGAATGTGATTCAAATTCTAACTTTATAATATGAAGAATTAATCTATTTGAATATGATTCAAATAATTAATTATTTATTTGGATAAAATCCATATAAATAAATAGACGGAGAATTAATTAATTAATTTAAATTGGATTCGAATAATTAATTATTTAATTTGGATGAGATCAAAAAATTAAAAATTCTGCACGAAATAAATAGAGGGAGAATTAATTAATTGATTTGAATTGGATTCTAATAATTAATTATTTAATTTGGATGAGATCCAAATCAAAGATTCTACAGAAAATAAATATTTAAATAAGATTTAAATATTTTAAACCATTTAATATGAGATATTATTTGGGTAGATATTTATTAATATTGAATATTATTAAATATTTGATTTAAAATCTTTGCAGAGGGTTTATCCTAATAGGATTAGGAGTAACCCATAGAATTTTATAAATAGGACCCTCGGGAGCCTTCATAGAATACACTCTCTAAAAGAATAATCTCTATGATTACTCTAAAAATCTTCCTCTACTAATTCTCCCTATTTTCTTAGAAAAATTCTAAGAAAATTCTTCTTCCCATTCTTTCAAAGAAGCGGTTCCCAAAAACCGGATCCTTGCCAGAGTGATATCAAGGAAGATCTCTTGGAAAAGGAAAACTTCAAGGAGAAGACTATCGGTTCAAGAATTATTGATTGACAAAGGTATGATGCTTAACCTTTTTCTTTACTTTTTGTAATTGTAATTCTTTCAATAAATCAAAGAATGCTATTAAACGCTTCCGTTGGGATTCAATTCCCTTCCATTGGTATCAGAGCCAATCTTTAATTCTTGATTTGAATTAAAAATCTTTTATGGTGGGTGTTTTAGTTGTTCATATATGAGATATGGGAAGGTTTGCAAAATTGATTGTTTAGGCATATTTGGGCATTAGATTTTAAAGTTTTAATTAGATCAATTGTAAAACCCTCAAGGGTTAGGGTTTTCTTATAATCTTTTTGATGTAAAAATGTTGGAAATTCTTGAAAAAAACATTGGTTTTCCCGAAATATTGAAATTTGGAAAATCTGGAATTTTTTCAAATCTGGAATTCTGTTGTGCACCATCTATTGTGCGTCATCAAGTCATCTAACAGATTTCTTCAAAGCATGTGCGGCTGAAATATCAAAGGATTAAATTTAGGTGTTTCAAACCCTGAATTTTGATGGCCAAAGAAGAAATTGAAGACCAAGATATGTCTTATCTTCGATCAAGTTGCAGATGTTAGAGATCTCAAGGCATGCATCTTAGATTTCATAGTGTTGTGTCTGAATATTTATTCGACACATGCGTTCAAACTATGTAATTTTTCCTTAAAAATTGAGGCGTTTAGAATGGATTAAGCTACGATATTATACTTCTTAAGTATTTCAACATGTTGGACGCAAAGAAGATATTTATCAAGAATTTCTATCGATATTGACGCATGGTTCACTAAACTCTCTCCATTATTCTAAGAAAAAAATTACAATAATTTGTAATTCTACAAGTTATCTATTGCGATGGATATGATGAATGCTCTATTATAAGACAAAGTCTCCTTAATCTAGCCTAAGTATAAGCTAAATGTAAGGCTTATTGGTGACGTCGTACATAGGGACTTCAGCTTGGCAATTCAAGTGTGATGAATGATTGATTTTTAGTGATCTCATATGTTCAAAGATTGTTGCTTAAGTTCTCTAAAATGATCTAGAAATCAGAAAAGTGGATGAATGGCATGGTACATAGCAGTTTGGCAGCAAAGAAAAATATGAATGGAGAAATAGGGTTAGGGGAAACTATCATCTATCCATTGAACTTTCCATTAGACTTTAATCCATGTCCTTAACCACACTAAGATCTCAACCTCTCGATGGATAAGTCACATAAACCATATTTCTATGATGCGTCCTTGAAGGTTAATTGAACATAAGGTGGTTTTTATCTGTAAAAACACTTCTTACTTTGCTTGACATCAACATTTACTCGCTATCTCGAACAGTTAACTATAGTTAATTGTTTTGATTAGCTAGATGAAAACACATAATAGATTTATCAAACATTAAGCAGAATGGAGTGAGGTCTAAGTTTAGTTTGCCAGAGTGATGATAACTTTACCTAAACTCCTTGTAGGTTTAGCTATTCATGAAGATAAAAGTAAAAAAATGAAGAGATATAAGAGATGATTATCATGATAACGTCAATATATTCAAGAAAGAAAATGTTGATTACAAATTAAACCAATGTCTTGAATAAAAGTGTAAATAACTAAGAAGACGGAGGAAAAATAGATAAAGAAAGAGAGGAGTCAAGTCAGCAACAACAATGTCTTGCTTCTGGCAACTGGTGGACACATGCTTCAGTACGAATGGTGGTGGCTAGTTGGATGGCAAGGTTAGAAAAATTCTCTCTCAAGTTTTCTGTCTCTGGCTGCCTTTTCAAATGAACGAATGAATGTGACTAACTCTTTTAGACTGATCAACTTTCCAACATATTCATAGAGCTAGTATTATACTTTTCGGACATCATGAGTCATTGTTAGCATTCAGAGGCTATGTGTCCTACTATTGCCATCTTTGAACAGTAGGTGGTTGATTGCAGTGCTGCTATCGTGGTTAGTACTAAATCGAGACAGAATATCATATCCTAGCTCAAGTTGTAGCTATCATAGATCCCAAGGCATGCGTTTCACCTCAGCTTGCTATGTTTGTGTGGCTGCTCGACGCATGCATTCAAGTCTTGTATTTTTTTTAAATTAGGCGTTTAAAGTGGATTAATGAAACACACCTAAAATGTGTGTTAATTGCCTTTAGTTTAGGATAGTTTTTAATAAGATTTTATTTGAATTTGATAGGCTTGCTAATGATTTTAGGGTTATGTTCGAGATAGAAATTCACTATCAAAATGAGCTAAAAAGTACCTAAATATGCCCAAAATGGTTAAAATCGAGCAAAGAACCAAAAGACAGGAAGAAAAGAGAAGAAAAGTCAAAATGGCCAAAATTAGGCAGCTTCGACGCTATAGACCCTAGAGTTCTTATCTAAGGAGTGCCGCAACACTATGACGCTTCGATTTGGGGGTATGAGCGTCGTGGATCTAGATCATTTTATGGAAAAAAAAATTAATTTTTGGAAATCATTTTCTATATAATCCCCTAGGGTTTTGGCTGTCGAATTATCACCATTCACCACAAAATTCCAGAGCTCTAGAGAGTGTTTTAACCTAGTTTTAGAGAGTGAAAGTTAAAGGTTCATTTGGATAAGGTCGTTCCAAATCCCGATGTGTGAATCAAGGTGAAATTGATGGACTTCAACAATGGAGATTTCTTTGAGAGTGGTTTGTCTTTGTTTCCTTTATTTTTCTCTATCATTTATGGTTGTTGCAATGTATGAACGCATTTTTGTAGTTTCGATGTGTGGCTACACTTAGTTCTTTTGGATTTAAGTTATGCGTAGTTTTTACTATGGATGTTGTGTTCTTGATTACTTTTCAATATTATTGTGCTTTATCTCAGCAATTGATCATAGATGAATGTTAGGTGGAATGTGCAATTAGAAAGATCGTATGTTTAACGGGATCTATAATATTAAATCATTAGCTAACTTATTATGCGAGTAGTTAGGTTGTTAGTGAAATTAATCATGACTAAACTTAATGTCATGCTTATTAATTTGGTTTCAAGTGATCAATAATCAATTAGGTTTGCATGAGAAATGATTGTTATTGGAAGATTTATCCGGAATTTAGTTGCTAGACTTATGTATGTCATTAACATAATAATCCATAGGAAATCTTTGCATGACTTAATGAAGTAATTAAAGAATTCAACACGCTTGGACACCTTTATTTCTTGAATTTCATTCATCTATTTTATTTTCTTTCTTTAGTTAATTATTCGAAATGGTTATCACAAGACCAATCCTTAGATAAAATCAAGAAGACTTTAGAACAACTAAGCATAATTCATGCATTTGATCCTCAGTTGAATGATACTCGGTCCTTTGACCGTTTTATTGTAACTTGACCCCGCACTTCCAGTAAAACCAAATATTGGCCTATCAGTTAAGACATGATATTATTCCTCTTAAGTATTTCTACATGTTGGATGCAAAGAAGATATTTATCAAGAATTTCTACTGAGATTGATGCATGATTCATTGAACTTTTTCCATTATTCTAAGAAAAGAGCTACAATAACTTGTATTTCTACAATACAAGTTATCATCATGCAATTTACCTTTCTTTCTATCTTAAATTACAAAACATACCGATACAAACTACCCCCTTGGTTACCTTAGGATTGTAAGTATTCTCACTGAGAAACACGAAGGTTCCTTGTGGATTTGACTCATATTTCCACTTCCACAATTAAAGAGGAACTATAATTCATTTGGTCCCATCGGAGAATTTGACACTCTTCAATGAGTCGATCAATTTTCAATAAGAGAATTCATAGTTTCTTAGTCCCTACAGTGAAAAGGACAATAACGAAAAAATAGGCACCAAAAAGATTGTGAACAGTATCACAAAGAAGTCAATTGTCATTAATACGACCCTGCTGAAATTTTCCTCCAAAGGAAAAGAAACTACAATTGAGAATGAAGGAATTTGAATCCCAGCGAAAGTGTATGATCACATTCTTTGATTTCTTGAAATAATTAAAAATACATAAATAAAGAGAAAGTTAAGCACCATACCTTTGTCGATACACAAGTATAGTGATACATGCCATGAAATGCATATTTTAATGCTTTACTTTAATATTTTTTATTTCTTATCTACAATGGTCTTTTGTATGCTAAAATCCCCAAATTATGTTCTAAATGGATAAAATGAATAAGTATAAGGTCTTTATTTGGTAAAAGTGCATTTTTATCAGTTTAGGTTTATTTTATGACCTTTTACATTGGTTTTTGGCTATTTTGCAGAAATTGTCTTCAATGTGCCCACATTTCCAAAATATGATGCAGTTGCATCAAAACCCTAAGTTTTAGAAACGTTGACCAGTCGTTTGCAGGTGGGAATTACTCAGTCTTCAGTCGTTTTCCATCGCCAAAACTAACTGGGAAGCTTTGAATTCGTGGATTTCGGGCCTACCCAACACCTTTGAAGCCTATATAGAGGAGGAAATCCTTCTCATCAAGCATCTAGCTCACCTTTGTTGGGACGGGTGTGTCCTAAATCTCTTGGGTCTTGTAGTTTCATTGTATATACATTTTATTTATTAAATAAAATAAGAAGTTATTTTATCTATCTTATGCATTAACTCAATACAATAAACTAAGATTCCATGGTTATTTTTTGTAAATTTAAACATGTATGTGGTTGACATACAAGGTTAGATCATGTTTAAGTAATAGCCAAAAAGATATGTAATATAGGAATAAGGTTGGGTGTCTTATTCTGGTAACCTACAGATATGGCCCACTTTGTAATTGTTACAAGGAGTTGTAACGTGTTATGAACAATTTGATCCTAATCGTTCATCTGGAGACATGTGAGTGCAAGTATCCTATGCAAAGATTTTGTATAAAATCGAACCGTAAAATATTTAATTTCTCTTTGTAATGCTGTTAATTGTAGAAATTAACATTTCATAGGATGACTATAGGTAACTCGACTTAAATCCTGAGTGAGTTATGAACTCTTGTCTATGAGGGAATCCTTTGATTTATATGGGTGAGAGTGGTCAAATCACCGACTCAATAAGCCTACCATTTTGGAGATTTGTCTGATTAGGGAGCTGGGAACATATCTTCACTAGATAGAATTCACTCCTTCCTGTGTTTAAGGTAAGTAGAGAAATTACTCCCTAAAGTGCTGATTCCATGTCTTGAACAATGAGGCCTCACCCTTTCACTAGCCGAAGAGGGGTTAGTTTATGGTTTGACTGTAAACAGTTTCTTCATTAGAGGGATCAGTAATACTTAAGAAGTTAGATATAATTACAGGGGTAAAACGACAATTTGACCCAGTTGTAGTTATAAGTAATTTGTGAAGGATTGACTTACTATTAATTAGTAAATTTTGTAGACACAAAAATATATCTATAGTGCGAAGAATGCAACTCTAAGTCTTTAGTGGAGTAACCTAAAGTTAATGAATACTGATTAATCTAACTAAAGAGTTTAATTGATTAATCTCTTATCATTGGAGCTTCTAACTATAGGTCCATAAGGTCCCCTTGTTAGCTCATAAAGGATTAGTATAAAAATAAAACATTTTGGTTTAATTTGAAATATTCAAATTAATGGTATCTGATACAATTAGCATTATGTATACAGATACATTATAATATAAAGTTTCTTTTGAATGATATTCAAAATTTATACTTTATGTTATAAGAGAGATGAATCTTTAAATAAGATTTAAATATTAATTATATGAATGAGATTCATATAAAAACTATAGGTTAAAATTAATATGAATGAAATTCATATTAAAATTATAGGTTATGTGAGAAGATTATTTGAATATGATTCAAATTTAAATTAAATATAAAATATTTAATTTATTAATTTATTAATTGTTAATTAATTAATTTGAATTAATTATATATATTAAATATGATTTAATATATATTTAATTAAATTAATATTATATTATTATTATTATAATTAATATTATATTAAATTGAATAACTCACACATAGTGAGGAGTTATTTTAGTTCTCTCTCTCACTTATTTTACGTAAAAAAAAAAAAAAAAAAATGGAGGGAAGTTACAGAAGAGTTTTGTAGAATTCCTCTTCCTCTCCAACTCTCTTCTTCTCACTCTCAAGAATTCTCCCTTGCCAAAAAGAAATAGAGAGCCCACAACTCCTATGTTGGTTTTTCCCAGAGAATAGCAAAGTAACGTTGTGGTGGTGTTCCGAAGAGAAGAAAAGTTTTTTTTTTGTGTTTTCATTGGAGAATTTTTGGTTTGTGGTTTGTAGAAGAAGAAGAATTCCACATTGAAAACGGTCTTTAAAGGTAGGAAATTCTTATCCCTAATTCTTCTTAAAAAGCATGCTAATTAATATAGTTTTTTATCCTATATGTTTTGTCCTCTGTATTTTAGTTTTCTAAAACAAATTTAATGGCACAAGGCGATCATTCACTTCTGCTGGGAATTGGATTCCATCAACCTCCATCACGAAATTCGGAATTCAGTCACTCAGAGAAGATTTCCCACTCAAAATTCCATAACGTCACTAAGAAATTGGAGTTCCTTTAGAGAAGCTAGGGTTAGGACCCCCTACCTCGTGAGAATGTGTAGAGAGTAAGGATTGATACTTGGGAAAGGACAATCCGTTCCTAGGGAGATCAAGAGAGTGAAGGACCCATCCAAAAAGTGTTTACTTTATTTCAACACTTTAATTTCTTCTTTGTTAAATCTATTCTTTTCATATTCATTTTTAACATATGACTTTGAAAGTAATGAGAGCATTTCATTTATTCTTTAACATGAACTAAATTCACTGAGCGGTTCAGCTATGTAGATCCTTAGGGATTTATGGCTTGATCATATGCTAAAGTTTCATACCATGCTTACTTCCTCATTTCCTTTGTTGATTTTAAAGCTAACCATTGGTAAGTTAAACTAGCCACTTAATTCAACAATCTAGTTGTAAGCACTGATTTGCGTTACCAAGCGTTGGGGTGCGGCCATGCGTTTGTGGCTATGTGTTTCAAAGGGAGAAGTGGTCGTGAGCGAGAGCAAGAATTTTTTGGAAAGTAAAATTTTGGTTGGCCAAGTCCATGCATTATGGTGGATTTACAGAGGTTAGTGAGCTGAAGTAGCTACCCGCGTTGAAGGATAAGTAATTCTGGCGGGGGAGGAAATGTGCTTGAACCATGCGTTTAAGTCACTCTGCGTTGAGGACAGTTATGCGCTGAAGTCGATGCATCGAAGATAGATGTGTTGGAGTCACCCTGCGTCGAAGACAGAATGGTCTTGACGCGACGAAAGTAGTATTGTATGATGGAAATGTATGCGTCAAAAATAGGAGGCGTTGAGGACGACACCATGCGTTGGGTGTGGTTAGTTGCTGGAGGCGTTGGAGGAGAAGTTAACATGAATACCTCGCATTAAGATAAGAACCCTGCGCTAGTCTGCGGGTGAAGGGTAAGTCGGCAACATAAGTCCTAGGGGTTGTAAAGGCTAGGTCGGTAGTATATATAGCTAGATTAATTAAATGTTTAATCATTTTTAAGACATTTCGAGAGCTTAAGTCAGTTCCATATTTCAGACAAACTTCAGAAGAAGATTGAGGAAGGTGTTCTTGCGGATTTTGGGCGAGATTCGACTCATATTGATGTTGACAACAAAGCTGGAATAGAGGAATGACTGAAGTCGCATAGTTTGAGCAGTGATTGATATTCGGAGTAGAACGTGTAGAGGAAGCTGAGTTTAGAGCTAAAAATTGGAGGTTAGTAAGTTAACATAATTCCTAACAACTTTTTTGAAGGACGGTAATGCTGAAATTGAAGATTTACTATGTGAATCCTTAGGAAAAGCAGCAGAGCTTACAAGATTGATACGCAATCCGGAACAGCATGAGGTGATCCTGGAATACCAAGAGAACCAGGAGGAGTTAAGCCTTGAAACTTTGAGGTAAGCTATAGAACTTAATCTCCTATAAGTTTGTAGAAGAGAAGAAGTCCTGAATCCGTATGGAATTGTGACTTTTAATAGATTGAAGTAAGAACAAGAAGAAAGGAAGGAATAACGGTGCAGACTGCCGCTAAGAATCAAGTATCGGCACACTGTCTGAGTACTGACAGCGAGACGGGTGTCGCTGAGACGTAAAGGAGTATTCCATCTCACAGATCTCGCTAGATAACGCTGAGTATTGCTGCTAAGGTAAGGTAACGCTAGTGTCGCTCCATCAAGTATCGCTAGTAACAGCCTTTGTTGGTTGGTATCGCTAGGATTCTCGCTTATAATGTTAGTTTAGGAAAGGAAGAAGATTTAATGTTAAATAACGCAAGGTAAATGTCTCTTGCAGGCCAAGAAGAAATAGGGAAAACGTATAACCCACGTAAAGCCTAGAAAGAGTAGTGAGTGACTATTTTATTCTTCAATTCTATTTCATTAAAAATGTTCTTATGAAGTATGATTTACAATGAACTGTTTAATATGCTTAATGTTGATTGCATTACTCATAAGGCATGTTATATATTTCTAAAGTTGATAGAAAGCATTTTTATGAAATGTTATTGAATAAAGTTTGTATGATTTCTATGAAAAGATTTTCATATGAACTATTATGTGAACAAAATTCTAAAACGTTTTAGAGGAGACTCAGTGCTCAAGGACACGAGAAGGCACGTGAGTTTCCCCAGGACCCAGTACTGAAGGACATGAGAAGGTACTTGGGCAACCCGTCATATTCCTATGTGCACATAGAGGTTGATTTGGCTGGTGCGTCGAGTTTGCTCCGCATCGAGCCAGGACGATTTTGACGTTGGGAGTGTTGAGCCTTGCTCCACCCTAACTAAGGTGGTTTTCGACGTTGAGTGCGTAGAAGCGTTGCTCCGCCTCAACTAAGGGAAAAGTTTGAAAAACTAAATTGATATTAATAAACTCCTTGGAAAACACTCATGTATGATTTAAAATTTGATTTATGAGATTAATGGATTTTATGGAAAGTATGTTTAATTTGAACAAAATGTTAAATTCTTACTTATTCGTTATACGTAACATGCCTGTTTTCAATGAATGCTCGTTTTACAAAGATTTGTCACTCACTGGGCTGTTAGCTTATGTTTTCCAATGTTTTCCTTTTCTCCCCCCCCCCCAGGTAGCAAGGACGTTCCCAGTGCTTAGCCTACTTCAGCTCACCCTGCCTAAGTCTCGAATTCTCAAAATTCAGTCAAGTCTGAGAGTTGTACGTTGTATATGATTTATGTAGATGGCATGTAGACCATGTAGTTTTGAGTGGGGATTGTAGTGGAATTTTGTACATTGTGTGATGGATATGGAATTGAAATTATGCTATGTAATAAAAGTTTACTCTATACAGGGAATCATATAATGTTATATGCATGTGTTGTATGACTGAGTTCTATGTATGTATATGAGTAAATGTAATGCATAGGAAGGAATGTAAGATGGGACAATATGCGCCACAAGTGGGGTGATGTTATTGTCTTTACATCCCCTTTCAGGTTAGGTGGGTAATCCAGGAGGGGTTGTGACACTAGTGGAGTTCTAATGCTGAGAAGGTTAGGATATAAACAAGGTTTAGAAGGGCATATGGGATAAGAGCCGAGGGATAGGAATGCCAAGCAACCTTAGGGATAAGAGGCATCATAGGATAAAGAATAAGAGCAAATTAATCTAAGTAGCAGCTAGCCATAGGGATATAGGTT
Organism: Citrullus mucosospermus; assembly: GCA_030954485.1. NCBI lineage: Eukaryota > Viridiplantae > Streptophyta > Magnoliopsida > Cucurbitales > Cucurbitaceae > Citrullus > Citrullus mucosospermus. The sequence continues at coordinate 10,905,087 of CM062057.1, read as the reverse complement.
TAGCTCCTTAGGCACCTAAAGAAACTTGACACAAGACCGAATAGGGTGAAGATTTTGTCCATGAGTGACTCAATGTGATAGTATGATGTGGCCGCATCACTCGAGTTTAATGAACTTAGGCTAAATATAGTTGCAACTCTACTTTTATCATTGATTGTCTTTATTTTTTAAGCAGTATTCACTTCAAGTTACAATTATTTCACCTTGGTTACTTAAGTCATTTGATTGCATTGTCTTAAAGAAAACCTAAATAGATAGCTAGTCTCGTGGGATTCGACTCTTGGTGTACTCCAAGATTATTACTTTATCGACAATGTATGCTTGCACTTAGACCACATTCATTCTCATTTCCAATAGTTCATACATGTTCGGTCGATCAAGTTTTTGGTGTCATTTTAAGGGACTAGATTAAATCTTTTTGGTTTGTTTAAAGCATTGTTGATCAGTGCAACTGCGTTAGGTCTACCTTAAGGAAAATACTAACTCTCTTTTTTTGTGTTTTCAATTTTACAGTTTTTGAAGAGTTAGTGCATGAGAAGAAGACCTTGCCTTTTTTAAGCATATCAGAGATAAAAAAGGACGACCTTTTGTACTAGAAGGAGAGAACAAAGGCGAAAGCATCGTGTGGAGAAAGAGTTGAGTGCATAAATTGATTTAAAGGAAGCTGCGTTTGTGCAACAAGTTCCAATGAATCTGCTTGGAGACGATCCTCTTATACATCCTCGAAATAATTTCCAACAAAATGGAGATCAACAACCACAAGTCCAACCTCAACCTATTGTTTGACCTCAAAATCCCATCTTTATTGCAAAAAATAGGGACAGGGCAAGAGATTATGCAGCACCCATGTTCCAAACTCTTGACACAAGGATTCTTGATCCCCTTATTGAAGCAACAATGTTTGAAATGAAACCTTTGATGTTTCAAATGGTGGATTCCTTTGGGCAATTCGCTAGACTACCCCATGAAGACCCCCATAAACATCTCAAACTTTTTATGAGAATTTTTCATTCTTTCAAAACAAATATAGTCTCTAAGGAAGCTCTTAAACTAAAATTGTTTCCTTATTCATTGCAGAGCGATGTTGAAGTATTGCTTGACTCACTCCCTCCAAATTAAATCACTACATGGGACAACCTTGTAGAAAAGTTATTGGAAAAGTATTTTCCAACGGACAGGAATACTAAATTTAGAGGGGAGATTATACCTTCACGCAAGCACCCACAAAATTAGTAGACGGAGCCTAGTTACATTTCAAGAAGTTGGTGAGGAAGTGTCCGCACCATGGACTCACAGCAAGTATTATTATAGAGCCATTTTATAATGGTCTCAACCAAGCTTCAAAGACGTTGGTTAATGCCTCAATGGAAGGATCATTACTAAAAAAATTTGTAAATAAGACAGAGGAGATTATGGATAAAATAGCCAATGACAAATAGAATTGGGGTGATACAAAAACACCAATGGTTAAGACAACAACAATGGCCAAAGTTCAAAAAAGCCCCACGTTGGCAGCTATAAACCAGCAACATTCAGAGCATGTTGCACAATTTGGTGCTAGGTGATGCAAGCTGCAAGTGCACGAGTCATGTTATAATAAAAGACGGTTTAAGTCTGAATATTATTCCACTGAGGATCCACTTTAAAATTTAAATCACCTAGCTATTCTAGAGTTGAATCAATCTTATTTGAAGATTTGAAGTCGAGTTTGATTTGAGAAAATAACTAACGCTATAAAGAAAGCAAGTAAAGTTTGAAAGATCAAGAATCAAAGAGTGTTTTAGGGTATCAAATCCTTATTTAATTCATCATGCAATATTCTATGTTTCATGGAATTAATTGCAAATCATATGCTAAAGTCTAGAAACATACATCCGAGTTATTTTCTATCAAAAACAACATTTTCTCATGCAGCTTAATTGATTACTAACTTCTTGAAACCAAATTAAAGCACATGGCATTAATATTAGTCTTTAGCAACTTTCATTATTAACCTAACTATTTCCATGAGAGATCCATCAAATTGAATATCTAACCTAACAAATAATGATGACCAATCAACAATAATTAAACACAATAACAATGAAAAGCGTATTATTTACAACAATCCATGAGAAGTTTACAATATTAGCAAACTTCATAAGTAATTCATCAATACCCTAAAACTAAAGAGTTTAGTCACTTATAGCTTTAGGCAGCATATTCAAGATAAATTTCAGCATAGAAAGAGGAGAAAGAAAGGAAAACTCTACTGTTAAAAAGCTCTTGCTTGAGTAGAAACCAACAAGACTCCTTTGATTGTCACATCAGACACTCGAAAAGCCACCAAAATCTCTCTCAAACATTTTTTTTCTCTTTCTTTGAAGTAAACTCACAGTTTGAGGCTCTCTCATTTTGTGTTTAAAGCTATTGAACATCTCCCAATTTATAAAATTTTCCAAACAAGCACCGCGGCGCCATCCATCATAAAAGTACAGCGTTGCGACGCTATAAACTAGCACTGCGGCAGTGTCCATCATCTTTTCCTACCCTAAGACTTGTGTCGATTTCATTGCTCTCGAGTTTTACGTCGAGGCAGCGTCGTAATGCTGCCCTATTTTTTAGTTTTTTTTTATCGTTTTTTTCACTTTTTCATTCAATTTTTGCTCGATTTGGTTCTTTTGACTTCTAAAACTTATTTTCTTCATAATTACCTAAAAACTACTAGAAAACACACAAAATCTAATAAAAACATTCCTAAATTAAGATTAATAAAAGCACTTTTTGAGTGCTTTTCACCACCCTAGAATATCTATGTTGTTATAAACATCCAAGGCCAAATCTTGTCATCTCCCATGTGTGTGTGCAATCCTCCTTCAAAACTCTAGAATTGTTATTAGGATTTAAGAGAGTTTCTTTAGTTTTCCCCCTACTTTAGCTCATGCACCAATCTTCAAGAATCCACATATTTCAAGAAAGTAATATGTCCACTAAGGTGCTTTAAGCTTCAATTTTTTTCATAGTCGGCTTAAACTTGCATCCTTTTGCCTAGGGGCACTAGCTTTCACACATTCACTATAGGGACTCGTACCTAGTCAATTCTCAAGCGTCCTTACTAATCATAGCAAAGGTAGCTCTTTTTACCTCTATCTATGCATACTCATTACACGTTTAACACATTTTGAATAGTACAAAAGATAGACAATAAAGCTCATACATTTTAGCGCACAATTTTTTTTTAACAGCTGATATAACATTTTTCTTCATCCTTAATCTAACATTACATGCTATCATGCATTTCAACTCTCTAACCATGGGGTCTAAGTTACACTCAACTTATTCCCTTTCTAAGTTAAAGTTTCTAAATTAAAGTGACTACTTGCTCAAGAATATGGAAGACTTAAAGAGGGACACAAAATAGATCACACTAAAGATAGTGCTATCTTATTTCCATAATGAGACATTCATCATGCATATTTAATCTCATCATAACCAGTCAACATCAAAAGTACACAACCGCAAGACATTCCCATCAACTTTTAAAGCTTGAATAAAAAAAAAAAAGAAAAAAAAAAAAAACAACAACAAATTTCAAAATTTTGAAACATCCAAGTAAACATGCACATGATCCTTAAAACCTCATTAACTTACATGATAGGATAAGAAAACACATAAAAACCACCCCAAACTTAGAAATTTGCATTATCCTTACTGCATGAAAAGAATAGAGCCAAGAAAAACAAGCATGGGAGCGTGCAGGAAGCCACCAAATAGGCTGGTGGAAAGAGTACTTTTCTGTGTTGAACCAAGATCCTAAACATAAGAAAGCATATGAGTAACTCCATTGTTTTTTAAAAGAAAACAAAAATTAAACTAAAAAGAAAACAAAGAAAGAAATAAAAATTAGGCTGCCTCCCAATGAGCGCTTGGTTTAAGGTCTCTAGCTAGATAGAACCACATAATCATTCTTTGAAAACAAGGTTCTCAATTCGGCGCTCCTCATCGTCGATGTAGTGCTTCCATCTCTAACCATTCACTTTGAAGGTTGTGTCATCATTGTCTTACAACTCCACTGCTCCAAGTGAGGATACCTTTACAATGACAAAGGGTCTCGACCATCGTGTCCTTAACTTGGAAATTTATCAAAGACAAACACAATAACTAGTAGTTCTTTTTCAATAATGGTATATTTCTGTTGAGTACTATCAAGAGTCCTACTAGCATAATAACTTGCCCTACACATGCTACCCCTGTGTTGGCCTTAGACAGCTCTTAAAGCACAGTCACTAGCTTCACACATAATTTCAAAAGATTGACCCCATTCAGGTACAATAATAATAGATGCAGAAATTAATCTTTATTTTAAAGTATTAAAAGCTAGTAGACATGCTTAAACACAAATTTAGCTTCCTTTTCTAACAGATTACTCAAGGGCTTTGCAATTTTAGAAAAGTCTTTAATAAATCTCCTATACAACCTGCATGCTCTAGGAAGCTTCTGACTCGCTTCACATTAGTGGGAGGTGATAATTGCTCAATTGCAACAATCTTGGCCCTGTCCACCTCCAACACGTTTTGTGAGACCTTGTGCCCGAGAATGACGCATTTCTTTACCATAAAATGACACTTCTCTCAATTTAGCACAAGATTTGCATCTTGGCACTGCTGCAAAACAAGTTTTAGATTAGCAAGACAAGAGTCAAAGGAGGGTCCAAAAATAGAAAAATCATCCATAAAAATCTCCATTATGTCCTCAATAAAGCCCCTGAAAAATAGTCATCATATAACGTTGAAAGTGGCAGGGGCGTTATACAAAACAAATGGCATTCTACTAAAAGCAAATGTTCCATAAGGACAAGTGAATGTGGTCTTTTCTTGGTCCTTAGGATCAATGACAATTTGGTTGTATCTAGAGTATCCGTCAAGGAAGCAATAATGAGAATAACGTGCAAGCTTATCAAGCATTTAATTGACAAAATGAAGAGGAAAATGATCTTTTCTAGTGGCCTTGTTTGACTTCTTGTAGTCAATACACACACTATTGGGACTGGTGTGTCCTAAATCTATTGGGTTTTGTAATTTTGTAAATTGTATATACATTTTATTTATGGAATAAAATAAGAAGTTATTTATCTCTTTTATGCATTAACTCAATCCAATAAACTAAGATTTGATGGTTATTTAATGAAAACTTAAACATATATGTGGTTGACATACAAGGTTGGATCATGTTTAAGTCATAACCAAAAAGGTTTGTAGTATAGGAATAAGGTTGGGTGCCTTATTCTGGTAACACTACAAATACGACCCACTTTGTAATTGTTACAAGGAGTTGTAAAGTGTTACAAATGATTTGATAGTAATCATTCATGTGGAGACATGTAAGTGGAGGTATCCTATATAAAGAGTTTGTATAAGACTGAACCGTGAAATGTTTAATTTCTCTTTGTAATGCCGTTAGTTGTAGAAATTAACATTTCATAAGATGACTATAGGTAACTTGACTTGAATCCTGAGTGAGTTATGAACTCTTATTTATGAGGCCAATCCTTCGATCTGTATGGGTGAGAGTGGCCAAATTGCCGATTTAATAAGTCAACAATTTTGAGAACTTGTCTAATTAGGGAGTTGGGAACATATCTTAACAAGATGGAATTTACTCCTTCCCGTGCTTAGGGTAAGTAGATAAATTACTCCCTCAAGGGCTGATTCCTAGTCTTGAATAATGAGGCCTCACCCTCTCAACCCTCTCACTGGCTTGAGAGGGGTTAGTTTATAGTTGGAATATAAACAATTTGTTCATTAGAGCAATAAGTGGTACTTAAGAAGTTAGATATAACTAAAGGGGTAAAACGATAATTTGACCCAGTTGTAGTTATGAGTAATTTGTGAAGGGTTGACTTACTGTTGATTAGTAAATTTCATGGACACAGAAATATGTCTATAGTGCAAAGAGTGTAGCTGTAAGTCTTTAGTGGAGTGACCTATAGTTAATGAATATTGATTAATCTAATTAAAGAGTTTAATTGTTAATCTCATATCATTGGAGCTTCTAACTATAGGTCCATACGATCGCCTTGCTAGCTCATAAAGGCTCAGTATAGGAATCAAATATTTTGGTTCAATTTGAAATGTTCAAATTAATAAGAATATTAATTGTATGTGATACAATTAGCAAAATATGTAGATACATTATAATATAAAGTTTATTTTGAATGAGATTCAAAATTTATACTTTATTATATTATAAGAGAGATAAATATTTAAATGAAATTTAAATATTAATTATATGAATAAGATTCATATTAAAACTATAGGTTATGTGAGAGAAGATTATTTGAATATGATTCAAATTTAAATTAAATATGAGTAATTAATTAATTAATTAATTAATTATGGGTTAATTAATTAATTTTATTTAATTATATTTATTAAATATGATTTATTCTAATATAATTAAATTAATATTAATTTTAATAATATTATATTATTAATTAAAAAATAACTCCCCACTACGTGAGAGTTATTTTGCTGTCTCACATTTTACGTAAAAGGGAAGGGGAAGAAGTTAACAGGATGAACATACAAAAGAGTTTTGTGAAATTGAATTTCTCCTTCAGCAATTCTCTCTTCTTCCTTTCAAATCTTTCCCTTGCCAAAGTTCAAAAAGAGCCCACAATTCTTCTTTGATTCTTCCCGGAGAATAGTAAGGTTGTCATTGTGGTGGTGTTTCAAAGGAGAAGAGTTCTTGTTGTGTTTTGTTGGAGATTCTCACCGATTCGTGACTTGGAAAAAGAAGATTTTCACATTAAAGGTTTTCAAAGGTAGGAAAAACTCCTAATCTCTAACTCTTCTTTAAAAGCATGCTAATACAGTAGTTTATCTTGTATGTTTGTTCTCTGTAATTTTGTTTTCCAAAATTAAATTTAATAGCACAAGGCGATTACTCGCTTCCGCTAAGAATTTGATTCCTTCAATTGGTATCAAAGCCAAATAGTTGCAGTGTGTGTAATTTCTGCATTTTGAATGTAGGTTTGCAAAATAGATTTTTTGAATTTTGGCACCTTAGATTTACTATTTTGATGCGATCAAAATAGTTGCAGTGCGGTTGTGGATTCGAGCCTAGCCTAGTGCAGTTTTTCTGTTTTTTTTTTTATTTTATGTAATTTTAATTAATTAAATTGATATAATTTAATCATATTGATTTAATTAATTTTAGGGGTGTCCACAATTGGTCTATTTTTTCTATTTAATTTAATTTTGTATGATTTGTATGATTAAATTATTTTTTAGATATACTGCATTATGTATGCCATATAATTTAAAATCCCACTTTAGGATATAAGTGTTATATTATTTGGATGTATGATATTATTAGCATGAACATTCATTCTATTAATATAAGTGTTATATAGTTGTATGTATTAATAAGCATGTCTATGCATAATACCAAAATATAAATGTTATATTGTATGATATGATATGATTGTTTTTCATTATTAATATAAGTGTTATATTGTTTAATGAAAATTAATTTGCATTGAGCATGACATTACCTTAGTAAAATATAATTATTATATTTGGCTAATTTCATTAGAATGCATGTCATAGGTTTTAATTATTCATTAAAATATAAAAGTTATATATTTAATGAAATATATTAAAATCTATAATAAATAATTTCATGCAAACATAAGTTATGAATTAGTTTTAAATGGTTTAAAATTGGTCCACCTAGACTTATGTTTAATATTTCTAATATGATTAGAAATAGGTTAATCTTTTATATTTATTTTAATAGGATTAAAATGAATGTAATAAAAGATTCAATTTATAAAATATTTGCCTATAAGGGACCTTTATCCAAGAAAGGTTTTGTCTAAGGCTGGGGTATTTAAGCTGGCGGAAACGGAATACCCTACCTGGAAACATACCAGAAAGGTGAATTAGTGAAATATTTTATAAGCATGCAACGGTTGATTTGATTTTATTAAAGTGTTTAATAAATGATAATCAAAGTTGTTAACTATGCAATATAAGAGTTATATTGTGCAAATTAACAAAGGACTTAGATAAATTAATTAGTCGGATTTACCTAAGTAATAAACCCTAGGTATAGAACACTCAGTGGGAAGAAAAAGGATATATATGATATGTCATTTTCTTCTCACGTTTCCCCCTAAAAGTTCACACCGTAAGATCTATGCTCGGCCTTCTGGCACCTCGATTTGTGTCCCCCTTCGTATGGTGTTTGCATAGGTCAATATAAAGGAGAATGGAGAGAGTGTTTATAGTAAGTGGGAGAAGGACGTGTGTCAACACATCCTACGATCTCCTTCATTGGTTTGCTAGATAACTTTCATGCTTGGCCTCGTGGCACCTCGATTTGTGTCCCACTTCGAATGGTGTTTTCATAAAATTTATCTCAAACTCCTGTTAAGGGTAGGGTCACTTTAGTTGTTGCCCCAATCGGTTTTTCCCTTCGATTGGCTCATTGGGGCGGAACTCTAAGGTCTAAAATGAAGAGTTACACTTACAAGAAATTGTTAAGGATGTTAATGATTTCTTGACCGAATGATGGTGACTAATTATTATAGAAATAAGACTTATTCTAGTGTAATAATTGGTTATGAGTGTCTCAATTCAATGAAGGGGTGACTGACTACCCTCTAGTGACTTTTATTCTAAATCGCTGAAGAATCATTGCAAAATTAGATGTTAAAATTTGGGTATATTAAAATTTTGCTAAATATTAATTGAGTTATATGAGTTATGCATGTTACTAATAAGAAATAAATTGTATGTTTCAGCGTCGTCAAAATGTAAAGCGCTTTTATTACCTTACTTAGTGCCAATAAAATGAATGGTGATAACTACACTTCATGGAAAAATACAATTAACATTGTACTCATTATAGAGGACCTAAAGTTTGCCATTAATGAGGAGTGTCTTCAAGTTCCTGCTCGAAATGCATACGAAATGTTCGTGATGCATGAGAGAAATGGATGAGGGCAAACGAAAAGGCGAGAACATATATTCTTGCCAACTTATCTGAAGTTTTGGCAAAGAAGCATTAAACATGGTCACTGCTCTTGAGATCATGGATTCATTGCAAGAGATATTTGGACAACTGCCTCACAGATCAAGCATGATACTTTGAAATTCATTTACAATGTACGTATGAACGAAGGGGCCTTAGTGCGAGAACATGTTCTCAATATGATGGTCTACTTCAACGTGGCTGAAATGAATGGGGCTGTAATCGATGAGGCCAATCAAATTAGTTTTATTATGGAATCTCTACCCGAGAGTTTCCTTCAGTTCAGAACCAACGTTGTTATGAAAAAACTAATCTATTCTGTACTACCCTCCTTAACGAGCTACTGACTTATGAGTCCATGCATAAAGGCAAAGGACCAGATGGGGAGGCAAATGTTGTCAGTTCCTCTAAAAAGTTCCACAGAGGTTTGACCTATGGAACTAAGTATGCTTCATCCTCTGCCAAAAAGAAATGGAAGAAAAAGAAGGGTAATAACAGAGGTAATAAAACTAACCAAGCTGTAGCCCAAAAGGGCAAGCAAAAGGCTGAGGTTGCAAAAGGAAATTGTTTCCATTACAATCAAGATGGGCACTGGAAGCGAAACTGTCCCAAATATTTGGTAGAGAAAAAGAAAGCCAAACAAGGTAAATATGATTTACTAGTTTTGGAAACTTGTTTAGCAAAGAATGATGATTCTGCTTGGATAATTGATTCAGGGGCCACTAATCATGTGTGTTCCTCTTTTGAGGGGATTAGTTCCTAGCAGCAGCTTGGGAGTGGCGAGATGACCTTGTTGGTTGGAACAAGGCAGGTCATCTCAGCGGTTGCAGCGGGAGGCGTCAAATTACTCTTCTAGAAATCTTTTTTTTCTTTACAAAATGTATTTGTAGTTCTTGATTTAAAAAGAAACTTGATTTTTATACAGTGTTTGTTAGAACAATGTTATTCCATCAATTTTAATGTAAATAAAGTGTTTATTTATAAATATGGTATTCTTATTTGTTCTGCAAAGTTAGAGAATAATTTATATGTGCTAAGGCCGTTAGCATCTAAATCGCTTCTTAATACTGAAATGTTTAGAATTGAACAACTCAACATAAAAGACAAAAGGTTTCTCCAAAAGAAAATGCATATCTTTGACATCTAAGGTTGGGCCACATAAATCTCAATAGGATTTAGAAATTGGTTAAGAGTGGACTTCTAAACGAGTTAAAAGAAAACTCTTTACTTGTATGTGAATCTTGTCTTGAAGGAAAAATGACCAAAAGACCTTTTATTGGAAAAGGTTATAGAGCCAAAGAACCCTTAGAACTTACATTCAGACCTTTGTGGTCCTATCAATGTTAAGACAAGAGGAGGGTATGAATATTTCATCTCTTTCATAGATGATTATTCAAGATATGGATATCTTTACCTAATGCAAGACAAGTCTGAAACTCTTGAAAAGTTCAAAGAGTATAAGGCTGAAGTTGAAAACTTGTTAAGAAAGACCATTAAAACATCTCAATTAGATCGAAGTGGAAAGTATATGGATTTAAATTTCCAGAACTATATGATAAAACATGGAATTTCATCCTAACTCTCAGTACCTGGTACACCTCAGCAGAATGGTGTATCAGAAAGGAGAAATAGAACCTTGTTAGACATGGTTCGATCTATTATGAGTTATGCTTAATTACCAGACTCGTTTTGGGGTTATGCAGTAATGATTGCATTATATATTTTGAATAATGTTCCATCCAAAAGTGTTTCTGAAACTCTTTTGGAATTATGGAGAGGTCGTAAAGGTAGTTTACGACACTTCAGAATTTAGGGTTGTCCAGCATATGTGCTTGAGACAAATCCTAACAAATTGAAACCTCATTCAAGAGTATGCCTATTTGTAGATTATCCCAAGGAAACGAGAGGTAGTCTTTTCTTTGATCCAAAATTGATAAAGTATTTATATCGACAAATGCTACATTTTTGGAAGAAGATCACATAAGAGAGCATGTACCGCATAGTAAAGTAGTGTTAAATGAACTTTTCAATGAAATTACTTAAACTTCAACAAGAGTTGTTGAAGAAGCTGGTACATCAACAAGAGTTGTTGATGGGGCTTCAACAAGTCGTACACATCCTTCTCAAGAGTTGAGGGAGCCTCATCGTAGTGGGAGGGTTGTAAATCCACCTATTCGATATTTGGGGTTAATTGAAACTCAAAACTTCATACCAGATGATGAAGTTGAGGATCCATTGACCTATAATCAGGCAATGAATGGTGTGGACAAGGATGAATGGGTTAAAGCTATGGATCTTGAAATGGAGTCTATGTACTTCAATTTAGTCTGGGAGCTTGTAGATCAACCTAATGGGGCAAAACCTATAGGTTGCAAATGGATGTACAAGAGGAAAAGAGGTGTAGATGAAAAGGTGCAAACCTTTAAGGCTAGACTTGTGGCAAAGGGTTATACCCAGGTTGAGGGAATGGACTATGAAGAAACTTTCCCACTTGTTGCCATGATTAGGTCTATCTGGATTCTCTTGTCTATTGTTCGTTTGAATTTCTATCTGAATTAAATTGAGTTTCTTAGCTTGTTGCACAAAAACAGATTTATCATTTCTGTACAAGGATGCGTCGAGAATTATTCTAAATGTGATCATGATTAAGCAAGTTTTCCTATAAAGACCCAAGTATAAGCATTTATAGGTTTCCTGGTGAGTCTCGGGTCGAACGCAGAGATTTGTAATAACTAGGCGTTGAGATTAGATGCTTGACTATGCGGTGAACTATACATGTAATATGTGCATTTGTTGGTTGTATGTGTCCAAAACTATACATAAAGAATGAAAAGAATTTCTTATATCTAACAATGAGGTGGACGCGGCGATGGTTAGTCATATGTCATTTAGTGTCAGATAGCATGCGTTGAGAATGAATGAAACCATGCGATAGAAGTAGAGTTAACGCAAGAGCTAGTTGTTACCTAAACTTTCTAAGCACAATTACATACCTACAAACTACGTTTGTGAATCCATCTCTCGATGTTTCGATGCCACATTAATCTTATCTCTAAGACGCATGGTAAGTTTGCGTTGGCAAAAGATGAACTACATCTCTGCAACTCATCTAGTCTTGATAAATGCTAAAGATTAACTATCCACTCTCTCAAGCTCGACAGTCATGCTTACTACTTGTGTTTGTCAGACAAAGTTATGCAAGCTAAAGATATGCATTAATCAAGATGTAACATACTCAGAATTGCTCAAGAAAAACTAACTTTTAACATCTAACTCATTTAGCATTTAAACAACATGGTGTAAAGTATTTAATACGGAAATAGATGGAAGATAATAGTCAATCAAACTCATATTAAGAAAATAAATCATTCTCTCGAATGTCATTAACAAAATATAAGCAAGAAGGAGAGAAATGGAAATAAAACAGAAATGAAGGGCGTCAAGCCGCCACTGGCAACGTCTTGCTTCATGGAGGCTTGAGATGATTGCTATCTGATACATAGATTCCATAGGGTGAAGGTTCTCACTCACTAGGAGACGACTCTGAAGGTGCTTAGAATCCTTCTCTCAGAAGAGCTCGAAATGGAGGCTGATTATGGTGAGGGAGAAACTGTGCAGAGCTTTCGCCTCTTAAACTGGTCTCTCTTCCTCTTTTTCTTTGAGAAGCTTTTGGGCTATTTATAGGCGTCAAAAGGTTGATATCATGATGACTTGACACCTTTGCATTAAATTTCAACCACGCTGCATAGACTTTTCAGATTGTCAGCCTATTTGTTCTGCCATGATCTGATTGGGTGTTGTCCTTTTTCATAATGACATGACAGCTGTTTGAGCATGCGTCTGCCTACTTTTTCTCGACGCATGGTCTCAAAGCATAGGCTCGACGCATGAGTTTCCACTTGTTCTCGCAGCAACTTTGTCTCTTCGTACTTGGTTGTTTGCGCTTCTTTTCTTCTTAACCCTGCGTTAGGAACAGAAAAGCTCATCGTTTTTCAGGTATTTTCTTTTGTAAATAGTGCCAACGCATGGTGATTCTTTTTTCATCATTCAACTACCAAAATCATGCGTTTAGCTCTAAAGTTACTCTAATTAAATCAAATAGTGACTATAATAACTTGTATTTCTACAAGTTATCATCTATTGACACATATTATGACTATGAAATATGGCAAATGGACGTCAAGACTGCCTTTTTGAATGGTAATCTTAAAGAGACCATTTACATGAAACAACTAGAAGGATTCATTCAACAAGGTCCAAAGCAAATGGTTTGCAAGTTTAATCGGTCCATTTATGGATTGAAACAAGCATCTCGATCTTGGAATAAGATTTGATACTCCGATCAAGTATTATGGGTTTGACCAGAATCTTGATGAACCTTGTGTTTACAAAAAATCATCAACGGTTCAGTAGCTTTCTTAGTGTTGTATGTGGATGATATCCTACTCATTGGGAATGATGTAGGTTTACTAACAGATGTAAAAAAAAAAAGGCTCATTGCTCAATTCCAAATGAAAGATTTGGGTGAGGCACAATTTGTTCTAAGGATCCAGATCATAAGGGATCATAAGAACAAAACGTTAGCCTTATCTCAAGCATCGTATATTAACAAGATGCTTGTCAGGTATTCGATGCATATTTCCAAGAGAGGCTTATTGCCTTTTCGGCATGAAATTATATTGTCTAAGAAATAGTGTCCTAAGACTCCTCAAGAGGTTGAGGAAATGAGATGGATTCCCTTTGCATCGGTTGTTGGTAGCTGTATGTCATGTTGTGTACAAGGCTTGACATTTGCTATACAGTTGGGATTGTCAGTAGATATCAGTCCAATATCCAGGATTTGATCACTGGACTGTAGTTAAAACCATCCTCAAGTACTTCGAAGAACGAGAAACTACATGATTGTGTATGAGGCTAAGGATTTGATCCTTATAGGATACACATATTTTAATTTTCAGACTGATAAGGATTCTAGAAAATCCACATCAGGATCAGTGTTTACTCTTAACAGAGGGGTTGTAGTTTGGCGAAGCACAAAGCAAGGTTGCATTGTTGACTCTACCATGAAGGCAAAGTATGTAGCTGCTAAAGAGGTTGTCTGGCTTAGGAAGTTTTTGACAGACCTAGAAGTTGTTCCAAACATGTCATTGCCCATCACACTGTATTGTGATAAATAGTGATGTTGTGGCAAATTCCAAAGAGCCTAGAAGCCAGAAACATGGAAAGCATATAGAGCGCATATATAGCACAAGTATCACTTGATACAGGAAATTCTGCAACAAGGAGATGTGATCGTGACGTAGATTGCTTCGGAGCACAATGTTTCTAATCCATTTACAAAGGCTCTCATGGCTAAAGTGTTTGAGGGTCACCTAGAAAGTCTGAGTCTACGAGACATGCCACATCTAGTCTACGACAAGTGGAGATGGGTATAGAGTTATGCCCTAGTTTATATGTATTGTACACCCACTAGCTTTAGGACAAGTGGGAGATTGTTAGGACTGGTGTAACTTGAATCTCTTAGGTCTTGTAGTTTTGTAAATTGTATGTACATTTTATTTATTAAATAAAATAAAAGTTATTTTATCTCTTTTATGCATTAACTCAATCCAATAAACTAAGATTCCATGGTTATATAATGTATACTTAAACATGTATTTGGTTGACATACAAGGTTGGATCATGTTTAAGTAAGAAACAAAAAGATCTATAGTATAGGAATAAGGTTGAGTGCCTTATTCTAGTAACATTACAAATATGGCCCATATATGAGTGCAAGTATCTTATGCAAAGAGTTTATATAAGACCGGACCGCGAAATGTGTAATTTCTCTTTGTAATGTCGTTAATGGTAGAAATTAACATTTTAAAGGATAATTATAGGTAATTCGACCTGAATCCTGAATGAGTTATGAACTCCTATCTATGAGGGCAATCCTTTGATCTGTATGGGTGAGAGTGGCCTAATCGCCGACTCAATAAGCCCACCATTTTGGGGATTTGTCTGATTAGGGAGCTGGGAACATATCTTCACAAGATGGAATTCACCCATTCCCGTGCTTAGGGTAAGTAGATAAACTACTCCCTTAAGGACTGATTTCAGGTCTTGAAAAATGAGGCCCCACCCTCACACTAGCCCGAGAGGGGTTAGTTTATAGTTGGACTATAAACAGTTTGTTCACTAGAGGGATTAGTGGTACTTAAGAAGTTAGATATAACTATAGGGGTAAAACGGTAATTTGACCCAACTATATTTATGAGTAATTTGTGAAGAGTCGACTTACTGTTGATTAGTAAATTCCATGGACATAGAAATATGTCTATAGTTCGAAGAGTTCAGCTGTAAGTCTTTAGTGGAGTGACCTACATTTAATGAATATTGATTAATCTAATTAAAGAGTTTAATTGATTAATCTCATATCATTGGAGCAATAAGATCCCCTTGCTAGCTCATAAAAGCTTAGTATAAGAATCAAATATTTGGTTTAATTTGAAATGTTTAAATTAATAAGGGAATTAATTGTATGTGATACAATTAGCATAATGTATGTAGATACATTATAATATAAAATTTATTTCGAATGAGATTCAAAATTTATACTTTATTATATTATAAGAGAGAGAAATATTTAAGTGAGATTTAAATATGAATTATATGAATGAGATTCATATTAAAACTATAAGTTATGTGAGAGAAGTTATTTGAATATGATTCAAATTTAAATTAAATATGAGATATTTAATTAATTAATTAATTGTTGGTTAATTAATTAATTTTATTTAATTATATTTATTAAATATGATTTAATATAATATAATTAAATTAATATTAATTTTAATAATATTATATTATTAATTAAAAAATAACTCCCCACTACGTGGAAGTTATTTTGCTCTCTCACATTTTACTAAAAGGGAAAGGGGGGGGGGGGGGGGGGGGGGGGGGGGGGGAGGAAGTTAACAGGATGAACACACAGAAGAGTTCTATGAAATTCAATTCTCTCCCTCTTCAATTCTCTTTTCTTCCTCTCAAATCTTTCCTTGCCAAAATTCAAAGAGAGCCCACAACTCCTCTTTGAATCTTCTCGGAGAATAACAAGGTTGCCATTGTGGTGGTGTTCGAAAGGATAAGAGTTCTTGTTGTGTTTGGTTGGAGATTCTCACCGATTCGTGACTTGGAAAAAGGAGATTTCCACATCGAAGGTCTTCAAAGGTAGGAAAAACTCTTAATCTCTAACTCGTTTTTAAAAGCATGCTAATACACGAGTTTATCCTATATGTTTGTTCTCTGTAATTTCGTTTTCCAAAAATAAATTTAATAGCACAAGGCGATTACTCGCTTCCGCTGGGAATTCGTTCCCTTCACACACGCCATCTTGTTACAGTCCTAGGGAAGATTAATTCATCTTTCTCATTCTTTACAACAATCATTACACCTCTCTTGGGTACCGCTTGCATAGGGCTTACCTAAGAACTGTCGAGATGGCATATATAATTCATGCATTCAAAAGTTTGAGCATTTCTTTCTTAATTACCTTTTTCATAGTGGGATTAACTCTCCTTTGATGTTCCATTGAAGGAGTAAAGGTATATTCCATCAAGATTTTGTGCATACAGACTGATGGACTAATACCTTTAAAGATCCTCAATAGACCAACCAATAGCAGACTTAAGCTTGAAAATTGTTTTTTATTCTCTTAAATTAAGGAAGTTTTTATTAGATTTCATTTGTTTGCGAGTGATTTTTATGTCAATATAAAGAAAATAAGAATTAAAAGCCAAAAGAACCAAACCGAGCCAAAATCAAGCGGAAAAAAAAAGAAGAAAATCACAAAACCCCTAAAAACATGGTAGCGCCACGTCGCCAGCTCGGCGCTGCCAAGAAGCTTTATTCCGAGAGCTGCTATACAAGAAGCGTAGTAGCGCTGGTGCGGCGTTGCGACACGGCGCTGAGGGTAGGAATCGATGACGCACAACGCAGCTGGGTCATCTTATAGAGACGCAGCGCCGACTTTCCTAATTTGAAAAATCTGCAATTTTGCAAAGAAATCTACACGGTCCAGTCTATAAATTGAAAGGTTTCCAACAACCCTAGGCAGAGAGAACAACACAATACAGAGCCACAGAGTGAGTTGGCTGCAAGGAAGAGAGAAAAGAGTTTGAGAGAGAGTTTGGTGTCGTTTGAGTTCTCGACATGAAGATCAAGAAAGTTTTGACAATTCCTCCTCAATCAAGAGCTTCTTATAGTAGAGTTTTCCTTTCTTTACACTCTATGCTGAAATTTTTCTTGAACATGTTTTCTAAAGCTATGAGTGGCTAGACTATTTAGTTTTAGGGTATTGATGAATTGTTTATGAAGTTATGCTAAGATTGTAGACTTTTCATTGATTGTTGTAATGAATATGTTTTTCATTGTTATTGTGCTTAATTCTTGTTGATTGACCAACTATGCATGTTAGATTAGATGTATGATTTAAGGAATTGTATGTCTAATTGGATCTATAGCAATGAATTATTGTTAATCTTTCATGCAAATAGTTAGGTGAATGAAAGTTGCTAAAGACTACTCCTAATGACATGTGACTTATATTGGTTTCAAAATGTTAGTAATCAATTAGGTTGCATGAGAAAAAGTTGTTTTTTATAGAAAATAACCCGGATATATGTTTCTAGACTTAAGTATATGAATTGCAATAAATTCCATGAACCCTAGAATGATGCATAATGAATTAAACAAATATTCAATACCCTAGAACTCTCTTTAACTCTTGTATTCCAAATTTACTTGCTTTCCTTATTTATTTTCTCAAATCATAACTTGAAATTGAATCCTCTAATAAAATTGACTCAATTCTAGAATAGCTAAGTGATTTAACCTTCACAATTGGATCCTCAATAGAATGATATTCGGAATTTAACCGTCTTATATTATAACTTAACCCGTAGACTTGCGATAACACAGAATTTGCGCATCAATACTCCCTTAATACTCTCAACAACTTCTCTTCGTCAATAAAATTTAACTCAAAAGATATAACAATAGGGGAAGAAGAAGGATCATCCAACAATGCATATTTCAAATGAGGAGGTAATGGTTTTAATTCTAAGGCGGGTTTCTCAACATTCACATCATTCATAGCATGCAAAGAAACAAGAGGCATAGGCTTATAATCTTTGCTATATACTTGTAACCATTTAGAATACAAAGCAAATTCATTGATACAATGTCCACATCATCAAAATCAAATTCTAATATGCTTTGTTCTAAGTAATCAGTAGCAAGCACAACCTCTACATGCTCAGAAACAGCCTTATCAATCACATCAATCATATGGCAAGTACTAACCTCATCATGATGACTCAAGAACTTGTAGATATTAAAGACAACATCTCCTCATTTACCCTTAGAGTCAACTTCTCTTGCTGGACATCAATGAGGTTCCAGTTGCTAAGAATGCCCAAGAATGATAGGAATTTTTTAATCTTCCTCCATGTCCAAGACTACAAAAATCTGTCGGGAAAACAAATTTGTCAACCCTTAACTAAAATGTCTTCAACAATACCTCTAAGATAAGTCAATGATCTATTAGCTAGCTACAATGATATCATAATGAGTAGTACTTCATCAATGTCAAACTTCCTGTAAACAGATAAAGACATTAAGTTAATAGAAGCACCAAGATCACATAAGGCTCTAATAACATTCAAAGAACCTATGGTGCAAAGGATAGTAAAACTCCTTGGATCCTTCAATTCCTGTGCTAACTTCTTTTGCAGCACAACACTACACTCTTCAGTCATGCTAACCATCTCATATTGACCAAACTTCTTATTTTTAGACAATACACCTTTCATGAATTTTGCATAATTGGGCATTTGCTCTGAAGGCTCAGCAAACGGGATGTTAATGTGAAGCTTTTTAAACAATTCTAAAAATTTAGCAAATTGGGGGCCTTATTCTTTTTTGATAACCTTTGAGGGTAAGGTAAAGTGTTGGGATCAAAAGGAAAAGGGTTAGATGACTTACTTGAAGATGTCGGTTCCTTTACCTTTTCTTCTTTTTTTTTCTTTTTCTATAACCTCTTCAGGTTCCTCTTCTAGGATAGGCTCATGGTTAGTTTCATTTATCTCTTGTGCCTCATCCGTATCATCTATCAAAGGTGTGGGCAACTATTTCTCACTCCTCAAAGTCAAGGCTTTGCACTCCTCTTTGGGATTCTTCTTAAGGAAACTAGGAAACTTGCCCTTTCACATTGTTTGAAGAGAAGTGACTATTTGACTAATTTGTACCTCAATGTTGTGGATCGCCTTACCATGACTTTGTACGATGTTCTCTAATGCGGTGGTCTTTCCTCTAGATTCTTTGATAAACTACACCATCAGATCCTCTAGGTTGGATTTCTTTTTAGTGTGGGATGGACCTGTAGTAGAGAAACCAAGAGGACCTTGCAAAACATTCCTATTGTTAGCATAAGAAAAGTTTTCATGGTTCCTCAAGCTAAAGTGATAGTGGGTTGGAAGTTGTTGTTGTTGGTCTCTATAATGTCCTCTATCCACATAATTGGTCGTCTCATTGTCACCTTGCTCCAACTCTTTTTTATTAGTTGTCTCCATAGCCAAGGCGGCTAGAGAGGCTATGGATGGTAGATTGACTTGTGTTTGGCGCCTTACAGTCAATTTAGAAAGAGCATTAGTAAGGGAAGCCATTTGAGCCTTAAGAGAGTTTACCTCGTCCATCTCATACAACCCAACAGATTTTGTGGTAGTTGTTGATGATCTTTCACATGGTCAATTGTAGGATGTGTTGACTAGATCCTCTAGTATTATGTAGGCTTCTTGGACGGTTTTGGAGAATATAGACCCTCCGACGGTGGCATCTAAGATGAATTTTGTAAAGCTTGTTAATGTCACACCCCCTCCCGGATTATCCTCCAAAACCCGAAAAGAGATGTGAAGACAGCAGTTACCGACTACCCTGTCACGTAACCCACTATCAACCTCACCATCCGAATGCTCTTGACAAACCTCGACTTCGATCGGCAAAGGGAACTGTCATGCTACCTGAAAATGGAAAACATTTAAAAGAATGAGCTAACGGCTCAGTGAGTAACAGTTTTCTGATAACAATATATTTTAACTGTAAAACTGGTCAAACTCGCATAAAACATAACACTTCAAGTCATATTAAACTATACTTCAATACCATTGGGAAAACATGCTTGCCCGTTTCAGAATACATACTCAAAAATCTCATTCTTATAAAATACTTTTTCCCTAGTTGAGGCGGAGCAATGCTCAACGCTCCTCAACGTCAATTTTTCCTTAGCTGAGTGGAGTAATCTCAACACATCAGCGTCGTACATACCTCTATGTGCACATAGGTACTAAAACCCGGGCCGCCCTCAATCCCTTCTACGAGCCCCTGAGCATTGGAGTCCCATTTCTATATCCAGGTTACCCATACGCCTTCTACCAGTCCCTGAGCATTGGATATCTTTATAATATAACGACTATCCTTTGGCCTTCTCCAAGTCCCTGAGCCTCGGGTGCTTTTTCTAGTTTAATATAACACAATACATATTTTGGAACATTATATCTATAACCCATGAATTAACCGTTTCCAACTCTCACCTCTTCAGCATGCTAAGTTCAACTTCCAGTTTTAGTATAAACCGCATGCTTTTCATAAAGTTTATTTTCAAATCTTTCTTGAAATCATATAATATCATGTTTTTCAGAAAAGTCATGAGAACCAATAACATAAATCATCATGCGTTTTATAACTCATAACAAGTATCCAGAATTCTCAAAGTTTACAAGTAAAACGCATGCTCATGTCACTAAACGGATGCTCAAGTCTCTATAAATCTCATATTCGTATGCTTTATATATATGAAATCGCATGCATTATTTTATTCAAAACCCATAGAAATATATTCATAAAGAACTCATTTATATTTTGTAAAACGCAGGTGCTACTCACCTGTACTTGCCAAAGAATCCTTCTTCTTCCTTTCCTATATTTCCTCTTCCCGAGCTTTCTGAACGCAGTGTTCTAACTCTAGAACGCAAGGCTCCACTTTCCTCTGTCAGCTCGGTTGAACGCATCCCTGCCCTTCAACGCAAGGTTGGTAACGCAAGGCTGATTATTTCCGCAATGTGCATCCCGACTCTTCTTATTTCCCCTTCAGATGCGTCGCCCTCTCTTGGACGCAAGGTTCAACATGAACGCATCATCTAACTTTGGACGCCGCGTTCACATTGGACATTATGTTTGTCCTCAACACATAGCCGACCCTTTTTAACACCAGACAACTTCTTTACATAAAATAACTAAGTTGTCAAATACCTTCTTTCTTGGCTGCATACTCCTACTACAGACGTCCTTGTTGCCTTCTTCTTCTCTTTTCTCTCCAGAATTCTTCTTTGAGAGTCATCAGTCGCTCCTTTTCCCTCAAAGTTCTATTTATAAGAAGCTTGCCATCCAACTTCTCCTCTCCTTGTGCCACTTGTTTGCCACATGTCACGCTGCATGCTTAATTAACCATGCATTAGTCCAAGTGTCACCTTGCATGAAACACTTAACATGCCTTTAACACCTCCTACTGATAAGGTGTCAAATCTATACATAGCCACCTGGCCTTATAAACTTATCTTATGCGTCCAACATTTTCCAACAGATAACCATTTATTCAACACAACGCCCTCATGCGTTCATTAAGTTTCCTTTAAAGTTTGAGCTTCACTACTCGTTATGCGTCCAACATTTTCCAACAGATAACCATTTATTCAACACAACGCCCTCATGCATTCATTAAGTTTCCTTTAAAGTTTGAGCTTCACTACTCGTTTTTCTAACTCTCAGCCAACTATACTACTCTTTGACACATAGAGATAACTCTGTCTTTATCGCATAAAGATCTCAACGCATGACAATCTTACCGACACATGGTAAGCTAAGTACGTTTATTCCCCTGCCAACGTAGCGACCACTTCAGCTCACAACAACCATTCAAGATCACCTTCAGCGCATAGCCGCACTGTTATAACTCAATACTTACACAATGCCACTAGGCGTAATGACAAACGCACAATACTATGCGGCTGTACCTCATCGCATCATACCATGCATCCAACTCCTTCCTTATGTCCATAACAACTCCTTCTCAAGTTTTTCCCCTATGCGTTGATCCTGATGCATTCACCTTCATGCTGCGTTCAATGACCATCTTCCTATCCTTGAACATTCCTTGATTACTCCTAAGATTATTCTTTTAACCTTTTCCTTGCACTTAAACTACTTCTCTTAAGGATAGATTAGCATGCGTCCACCACATGCACCAGTTTTTTTATGTTTAGTTTACAACTTTCTTCAACACTTCACAACTTAACTTTATTCCTTTCTTGCTTATTTGTTTCACTTCTTTCCATTCTCGGTTTACTTCCATGCGTCCACCCTTACCATGCGCTACCTAGCCCTGATCATGCGTCCAACATGGTCTTTTACCTCTTTTCTTCATAGACTCTTCAACGCATAAGTTTCTTAAAAAAGAAATAGGGTGTGACAGTTAATCCATTATACAATAATTGGATTTGCAACCAATCCGGATAGCCATGTTGTGGGCATGGTCTCAAGAGGTCCTTGTACCTCTCCCAAGCCTCATAAAGTTGTTCATCATCTTCTTGATGTAATGTGTCAATCTCTGTTCTCAATCTTTGTGACTTTGCCAGTGGGAAGTATTTGTTCAATAAAGCTTGAGTTAACGTATCCCATGGGGTTATACACTCTAGAAGTATGATTTCTCACCAATCCTTCACTCGGTCGTGTAAAGAGAATTGAAAAAGTCTTAATTTAATTGCATCATTAGAAGCCACATTCATCTTTGCCATCCCACATATCTTGCTGAAAGATCTAAGATGCTTGTAAGGATCTTCAGTTGATCGTCCTTTAAAAGCAAGTTCTTGAAGCATTTGAATCAACCCCGATTTAAGTTCAAAGTTGTTGACAATGATGGGTGCATTCACAATTCTGGGTTGATTTGTCGGGAGTGTTAGTTGGAAATAATCCTGGACCGCCTAAGGTATTCCTTTCGTCATCTCTCCGATGGGATTGTGTTAAATCTTAGATTCCTTCTATATTTCCTATCAATCTCAAGATCAAAAGAAGAAAGATTAGAATTATCACGTGGCATAAATCAACAAATTTACAACCAAACCTATTACAAACACAAATAAAACTAAATTTACACCTCAAATTAAGATCTATCAACTCTTGTGAATATTAAACAATTAAAAATCATTCTTTGGATCCCCAGAAACGACGACAAAAACTTGATGCAAGCTGCAAGTGCACGGGTCAACTTATAATATAAGACTGTTTAAGTCCAAATATCGTTCCACTGAGGATCCACTTTAGAGTTTAAATCACCTAGCTATTCTAGAGTTGAATCAATTTTATTTGAAGATTCGATCAAGTTTGATTTGAGAAAATAATTAAAGCAATAAAGAAAGCAAGTACAGTTTTGAAGATCAAGAGTCAAAAGTGTTCTAGGGTATCGAATCCTTATTTAATTCATTATGCAATATTCTAGGTTTCATGGAATTAATTGTAAATACTATGCTTAAGTCTAGAAACATACATCCATGTTATTTTCTATAAAAAGAAAAAAACAACCTTTTTTTCATGCAACTTAATTGATTACTAACTTATTGAAATCAAATCAAATCACATGGCATTAAGATTAATCGTTAGCAACTTTTTTTGTTAACCGAACTATTTCCATGAGAGATTAATAACGGTTCATTGTTATAAGCCTGGTTAAACATGCAATCCATCAAATTGAATATCTAACCTAACAAACATTGATGGCTAATCAACAAGAATTTTTTTTTTTTTTTAAATGAAAACAATGAACAAGAATTAAGCACAATAACAATGAAAAGCATGTTATTTACAACAATCCATGAGAAGTCTACAATATTAGCATAACTTCATAAATAATTCACCAACACCCTGAACCTAAAGAGTTTAGCCACCATAGCTTTAGACAACATATTCAAGATAAATTTCAACATAGAAAGAGGAAAAAGAAAGGAAAACTCTACTGTTGAAAAGCCCTTGCTTTAGTAGAAACTAACAAGACTTCTTTGATCTTCACGTCGGAAATTTGAACGACCGCCAAATTCTCTCTCAAACACTTTTCATGTTGCTCACAAGAATGGGCGACATAAATCTCTCTCCGACAATCAAATAATATTTATAAATCATCGAACCAACTACTTATACTATTGAGTAGCACAAGCGGTAAGTCTAGGATCGAACCATAGAGAAGCTCGAATGTAGTTTCAAACTTATTAGAATTTCTAGCTAAAGTGATAATGGAGGGGAGAGGTGTTTGAAATGGATAAGAATTTAAGGTAAGGAAAACAAAGTGCAAGAATGTAAATTGTGGTAAATTAAATGCAAGAAAAAAAAAATGAGCCTAGCTTAGAAAATAGGATTCACCTCATTGTTTGATTTGATCACCGTATTTTCTAAAAGGAGTTCTCATGAATTAATATGCTTAACCAACTCTCTCGAAAAGACCAAGGCAAGCGTCCTAATTACCAATTAATTACGCAATTAAACTAGATGCTCAATTAACTAGGTTCGATAGTGTCCATGGAAATCTTACATCTACCTTAATTGATTCTTAATTAGACTAGTTGCCCAATTGCTTGGGTTCGATAGCGTCCATAACAAGTAAACATTCGCATTAAGCTCGATGGTTCAGTAAGACGATTAATAACACGGATAGCCCTTAGTTACTAACCGATTGCATTCTCGAATTATCCTAGTCATGCAATGTTGTAAAATGGTTGTTCTCAACAACCTAAAATTTACAAACAAACATGCTTCGAATTTGCTACTTTGCAATCAATACATTTGTGCAAAACATATTATGCATTAATCCTTAGCTCAAGAGAAGTTAAAATACACCTAAATACTTAGATTAGCTACTTGAGATTAACACAACAACATGAAGCACAACATGCATCAAACTCTAGCCTAGTAAAGAATAAATGAAGATTGGCTAGATCAAGCATACATTCTAAGCATAAATCATAAAACAAATCCAAGAACCATAGAAATTCCATGAGAAACTAGAAATTAAGCATTAATCCTCAAAATGAAATAATGGGTCTCACCTAGCCCTAGCTAGCATACTTACCTAAGCCTTAAACCTGGTCCAAGATAAGCTTTACAACGATAAAATACTCCCAAGAAGCAAGAATTACATAGGGAAAGAGAAGAGGAGAAGCAAAAATGGGATTAGGGGCTAAAAGTCCAAGAGTTTCTTGACAAAAAAAACCTAAAATCGGCAAAATTTCCTTTGATAAAAAGGGAAAAGCGTCGCTTTGCTCTAGGTAGAAGTCTTGGAGCCGACCTTGAGCATAGCAACGCTGCGCTTGCGCATGCGAGCACCCTTCTTTTCCGTCAAAGTTCAAAGTGCAGTTGCACTCCAAGGGAGCATCGTTGTGCTCTCTGAAAAGCGCTTGAAAAACGTTTTCTATTCTCTAAAATTAAGAGAGTCTATATTAGATTTCACGATTTTGCTAGTGGTTTTCAAGACAAAATAAAAAAAAGAATTGAAAGTCAAAAGATCAAAACCGAGCCAAAATCCAGCAAAAAAGAGAAGAAAAGTACAAAATTGCCAAAAACAGGGCAGCGCGGCGACATCAATACAGCGTTGCCGCAGTACTTTTTCTCGAGAGCGACCTCCGACTTCCACGCAGCAGCTCCGACATGGCGCCGAGGGTAGGAAATTATGACGCATAACGGCGCGACGCCATCTTTCAATGATGGTCAGCGCAACGGCGCTATTCTATGACGCCACGGCGCCATCTTTCCTATTTTAAAGAATCTATATTTTTTGAAAGAATTTTGGGCGATCAACTCTATAAATTGGAGGGTTTCCAACAGCCCTAATCACCAATCTACACACCAAGAGACACAAGAAGAAGAGAATTGAGAGAAAGTTTATTAGAGAGTTCAAAGAGTGAGTTAGCTGCAAGGAAGAGAGAAAAGAGTTCAAGAGAGATTTGTGGTGTCGTTCGAGTTCCGACGTGAAGACCAAGGACATCTTGACAGTGCCTCCTCAATCAAGAGCCTTTTTTCAATAAAGTTTCCCTTTCTTTATACTCTTTCTTTGCTCATATTGTTTGTGAACATGTTGCTTAAAGCTATGAGTGGCTAAACTCTTTAGTTTTAGGGTTTTGATGAATTGTTTATGAAGTTATGTTGATATTGTAGACTATTCATGGTTTTGTTGTAATGATTATGCTTTTCTTTGTTATTGAGCTTAAATTTTTGTTGAATGGTCATGTTTGAATGTTAGGTTAGATGTATGGTTGAGATAATTATATGTCTAACTAGATCTATAACAAAGAATTGTTGTTAATCTCTCATGAAAATAGTTATGTTAACAATGAAAGTTACTAAAGACTACTTAATGCCATGTAATTTGTATTGGTTTCAAGAAATTAGTAATCAATTGAGTTGCATGTGAAAAGGTTTTTTTTGGGAGAAAATAACTTGGATTTATGTTTCTAGACTTAAGCATAAGAATGGCAATAAAATTCATGAACCCTAGAATATTACATAATGGAGTGAATAAAGATTCATTACCCTAGAACTCTCTTTGACTCTTGTGTTTCTTATTTACTTGCTTTCCTTTTTAAGTTTTTCCAAAATCACAACTTAAGAACGAATCCTCAAATAAAATTGATTTAGTTCTGGAATAGCTAAGTAACTTAAACATTCACAATTGAATCCTTGGTGGAACGATATTTGGAACTTAACCGTCTTATATTATAACTTGACTCGTACACTTGCGGTAAACACGGAAAGTGTGCATCACTCTCACCATATTTGCTCTCTACCTTGGAGCGTAGGGCATAGCGTGCACTGGCCCTAAGGGCATTTTCGTCATTTTTCTGCTCTCTTCATGGTTGATGCTTCGAAGTTTCAGTTTGGTTCGTTTTTGTCTTGTTTCAACTTCGATCATCTACTCTACCTCTCAGATGCTCAAAACCTACAAAATGGCATAATAAACACATAAAATCCACGAACGAGAGCAAATTAAGCTAGGAAAAATAGCATTTTTATGGTGTTATCAACTCTTCTCTCTTTCTTCTAGCAAACTCACACTTACAGGCTCTCTCATTTTGTGTATAGGGTTGCTAAACATCTCACAATTTATAGAATTTCCGAAACTTACAGCCTAAGAACTTTCCAAAAATGCAATTTTTTCAAATATGGGAAAATGGCGCTGCAGCACGTCCGTCATAAAAGTATGGAAAGCCACGGTACTGTTAGTCATTTTTTCCTTCCATAAAACTTGTGTCGATTTCATTGCTCTCAGGTTTTAGTGCCAAGGTAGAGCTACACTGGCGTCGCGACACTACCTTATTTTTTAGTTTTTCATCTTTTTCTTCACTTTTTCATACGGTTTTGGCTCAATTTGGTTCTTTTGACTTCCAAAACTTATTTTCTTCAAAGTTACTTGAAAACCATCAGCAAACTCATAAAATCTAATAAAAACATCCCTAAATTAAGATTAATTATAGCACTTTTTTAGTGCTTTTCACTAGGACCTTAATCTTTGGCCGTTGTGCAAATAGAGCCTACGTCACTTACTTGCAAATTTTGTACTGCAAAACACTTAAGTAGGCTATCAGAAGGCACAGAAGCACTGGAATTCCTATTCAAAGACATATAATCTAGGTTGGAGAGCACATCCTAATTTTTTATGGACAACTAATGGGAGTCACTGATAAGCACTTGAAAAGTGCTTTCTATTCTCTCCAATTAAGGGAGTTTATATTAGATTTCACTTGTTTGCTAGTGATTTTCAGGTGAAAACGAGAAAAATTAGAAGAAATGATTAAAAGATCAAAACCGAGCAAGAATATGGCGAAAAAGAGTTAAAAACCAAAAAGGGAAAATTTCAAGGATAGCGCCGCGGCGCTGAAACATCAACGCATGGTTCTGGACGCAGAGTAGCATTGCGGCGCCAAGATGGCGCTGCCTCGACGCATCCTTGCTGAAACGCACTTTAGCGCTGCGACGCTTAGACGGCGCTGCCGCAGCGCTAAAACCCAAGAGCAATATTTCTGAAACGCATTTTAGCGCTGCGACACTTGAACGGCGCTGCCACGGCACTAAAACCCGAGAGCAAACTTTTTCCGGATGCAGCCTTAGCGCCGCGGCGTATGGGACAGCGCCGCGGCGCCAACTTTCCTTAATTGAAAAATCTATATTTTTGGAAAATTTTGGGTGGCCAAACTCTATAAATTTGAGGGTTTCCAGCAGTCCAATTAATCAAGAAAACTCAAAGCAAAGCAAGGAAGTTGCAGACCTAAAGAGATACAAAAAGGAGAGAATTAAGTGAGGGTTCAAAGAGTGAGTTAGTTGCAAGGAAGAGGAAAAGAGTTCGAGATAGTCTTGGTGCCCTTCGAAGTCCGACGTGAGAGCCAAGGAGATCGAGACGGTGCTACTTCAATCAAGAGCCTCTTTTTAGTAAAGTTTCCCTTTCTTTACCCTCTTTCTTTGTTTATTTTTCTTAAACATGTTGCTTCAAGCTATGAGTGGCTAAACTCTTTAGTTTTAGGGTTTTGATGAATTGTTTATAAATTCATGTTAATTTTGTAGACTCATGGTTTTGTTGGAATGATTATGCTTTTCATTGTTATTGTGTTTAATTCTTGTGGATTGGTCATCTTCACATGAGAAAGGGTTGTTTTTAAGAGAAAATAACTTGGAATTAAGTTTCTAGACTTAGGCATATGAATTGCAATAAAATCCATGAAATCTATAATATTGCATGATGAAATAAACAATGATTCATTACCCTAGAACTCTCTTTGACTCTTGTGTTTCTCCCTTTGATACTTTCTTTATTTGATTTGTATTTTTCCATAACTTATAATATTCAATTTCAATCTTCAAATAAAATTGATTCAATTCTAGAATAGCTAAGTAACTCAAACCTTCCCAATTGGATCTCCAGTGGAACGATATTCGAACTTAATCGTTTTATATTATAACTTGACCCGTACACTTGCGGTTAACACTAAAAGTGCGCATCAGTCACACATCTCGGCAAAATGTTGAAGCAACACTGCTTGCAACTCAAATATTACCAATGGTGCAACCACCTACCCAAAGTACAACTAACGGGGGTAACACATCTCGGCAAAATGTTCACATACGTTGAAAATCAAACCACTACAGATATAGAGTTTATACAAATCCTTAAACATAACTTAAACTCCAATTCTATCTATCAAAAAGATTAACTATCCTGTGGCAGAAATCGACTTCGTGCAACAACGAGGACTCATCTGCTACCTAAGAAGAAAACATAAAAGGAAAGATTGAGTTGGAAGCAAAATGAGTGGTGAACAATAAATAAATATAGGGTTCCTCTCAACCTTTTAGCACATAAAATATTTCAATTGTTAGCACATCATAACGAGGTTATCTACTCAAATCTCAACATGGTTCTCTCTGTATCGCATCTACTTTCCTACTGACTCTGTCCTACACAGTAGACCGTCATTTCCTCTATGTGCACATAGATCTACCTCTTATAGCCTCAGAAGCTAGACTCGTCAACCCTCTGACCATCTCATGTGAGCTTCTTCTCATAGGCTCAGAATCTAGGTCACCGCAACCCTCTAACCATCTTGTGAGAATTTGCCATAGGCTCGGATTCTAGATCCTGAGATCCTTTGACCATCCTGTGCGTAGTTTCGTCACAGGCTTAGGAACTAGATTTGAAGATCCTCTGACGATCATGTGCGGCGTTCTCTTTCCTTAGAAGCAGCACTAACACATAAGGAAATAACATTAACTCTTAAAAGAGAAAACCACTCACTGTAGATCAGGATTTTGGCCTTCAAATCCTTTCAACCTCGTCCCAAACTCTGTCTTTCCAAAACTTAGCTTACTCTTCACCCTGGAGCACATGGTTAACCTTCTAGTACAAAAGAGACAATAACAAGCCCTAAAACAGCAAGTTGTATGCCTGGAACCTCCCTTTGGACGCCTAAAACAACTCTGTTGGATGCTTGGAGTAATGTTGGACGCCTGACTACCTTCTCGAACGCCTGGTTGCTCACTTGGACGCCTACTTCAAGTGTTGGACGACTGGTTCACCTTTTTCCTTCCCCGGACAAAGCTCTTTCTTCTCTCTATGAGCTTTCATTTGAAATTTTTGTGTGTGAACTTCTATAGCCATAAGTCCTATTTATAGACTTGGAGAAATCGTCTTTGTCATCCAAAAATCCTCCCAAGCTCACCACATCAACTCTTATGTGTCTTCATCATGCATGACTAACACATGCATGTTGCCAACTCTTTTTTCAAAATTGTCCAAGTGTCCAACTACTGTGAAACTCACCTAATAGCTCAACACCACCTACTTTGACTTAGTCAAATTCATTGCTATGTTGACACTCATCTCTTAAAGTGTTCAACTCGAAGTTAGCCACCTCCTCCTTGAAAAACAACCTTTTAGACACCTAATTAAGCTTTCTTCAAGCCCTTCTATGCGTCCATCTAGGCTCGATTCCCACCATATATGTGTCCATCTAAGGTACTATGCATCCAACTTGTCCTTTGTTAAAGTATGCTTCCAACATTACCTTTTAGCCAACATGAATCATCCATCACTTAACCAAATTTCCACCTAGATTAAGGTATGTGTGCAACTCTCCATACTATCATGTGTCCAAGACCTCTTGTACTTAGCCAAATTTTCACCTTGTTAGCCACATCATGCATCCAACTTTTGATGCTTGCACCTTGGCCTAAGTGTTTTTCTTTTAACTAAGATAGGTTGCTCCGTACTTAACCAAAATCTCACTAACTTCCAAGCTATGAGTCCAACCTTCACCTTTTAGCCTAAATGTCACTTATCAACTATTATAAGTTGTCCAATACTTAGCCAAAAGCTTCCCAAGACATAAACCATGCGTCCATAATGCCCATATTAGGCATCCATCTCTGGGTTTTTCCTCCTGGGGCATGCATTCAATCTTAATTCTAGGGTTGATGAGTTGAACTTGTCATATTTGGTCCTATGCTTCCAACTTCCTCTTCCAACAACTTCAAGTTCACCTCATAGTTTCTCCTTTCAAACAATAGTTTACTTCTGTTCTCAAAGCATAGTCCAATACTCTAAAAATCTCATAGCGTAGTTTTTTTTTTCCAATAACTTCTATGACCAACTCTCTCTTCAAAACTCAAACTTGGACAAACACTATTTCTTCCCCAAGTTATGCTCAATGCCTAGCCCCCCTAAAAACCTAAAAAATTTTCTAACACCATAAGCCATAAATCTTACTCTTCTCAAATTTTTCTAACTCCACGACCTTGTGTCAACTTTCACATAAAAGTCTCTCATTTCTTCCTAACTCCACAAGTCTCCTTTCAACTTTTGCTAGGAAGTTAGTGAAAATTACGAAAATGCCCTTGGAGCAACACAGCGCAGAGCGAAGCTGCGCTGTGCTTTACGCCCAAAGGCCGAGAGAAAAAATGGTGAGAGTGCAACGACGCTCTGGAAATTGACGGAGGAGCGACGAAGCACGCGAGCGCCCTAATGGAGCGCTCTACGTAGGCACTTCGACTTCTACCTAGAGCGTAATGACGCTCTAATGGAGCACAACGACACTCTGCCCTTTTTATAGAAAAGCTTTTTGCTAAATTAGGGTTGGGAGTTTGAGCTTATAGCCCTCAATCCGAATTTCCTCTTCTCTTTTCTTCTTCTCCTTCCCTCTGTATTTCTTCATCTTTGGGTGTATTTTCATGGTTGTAAAGCTCATCTTAGATCGATCTCGTGGCTAAGGTGAGTCCTAGCTTAGGTTTAGGTGAAACCCATGTATTGATTTTGAGGATTTTTGTTTTTAATCTATATTTATCTTTGATTTTCTGTGGTTCTTGAATGTGATTTAATTTCTATGCTTAGATGTATGCTAGGCTTGATCAACCATCATTCATTCTTTGATTGTTAGAGATTAGAAATTCTCCAATGTGTTTTTAATCTCAAATGGGCAAGGGTTAAAGCATGCTTGTGTTATTAAATTAGGTTGATGACAATAATCTAATCACAAACATTGCATGATTAACTATTTCAAGAACGAAATCGATTTGTAACTCCAGGCTTTTTGGGTTATTTATCGTCTTAGCAAAACCCTTAGAACTTAACGCGATTGTTTGTTTGTTATGGACGCTATCGACCCTAAATAACTAAGCAATTGTTTTAATTAAAGTAATTAATTAGTAATTAGAGTGCTTGCTCTAGGCTTTTTGGGCAAGGTGGCTAAGCACATTAAATCGAGAGAGATAATCCTAAGTAATCCTATGATAAATCGAACATTGGGTGGATCCTAAGTACTGAGCTAAGCGTTTTCTTTTATTTTTCCCACATTTTTATTTTCCTGCACTTTAAATTATACAATTTACATTCCTGAATTTCACTCAAGCAAAACCAACGTGTTTACTTCTTTTCATAGACTCATTTAGCTTAGAGAGATCGTATCTTAGGCTCCCTGTAGTTCGACCCCGAACTTTCCGCTTGTGCTACTCAATAGTATAAGTTGTTGGTTCGGTGAATTATAAATTTTATTTGATTGGCAGGGAGAGATTTACGATGCCCATTTCCTAGCCTATCAAATAGTCTGTAAATAAAGTGGAATGTGATAAGCGATCGCCTGGTGTTAGCTAAGTGATTACCATGTATCAGTTAAGTGATCGCTCTGTATTATTTAATTGATCGCCTAATATAATCTACACAATCGCTTAGATAATACAAAGTGATCACTAGATTATCTTAGGCGATCGCTTATAATTTTCCTACTTGATCGATTAAATATAAAAGAACAAACACAAACACATTACATACCTCACATAGATGTTGGACATTCAATCTGATCTCATTCAATTGTTGGTTGAACTATTCATGCATATGATGAACTAAAATCTTCAAGTTCTTCAAATCCTTGTGAACTTCTATCAAGTCTTCACTCTTAACCTTCTAAGACCTCCTCCTCTTGTATCTTCGTGAAGACTTGGTCTGCTCCTCAACATGGGCAGATTCGAGCTGCTTTTTTTCTATCCTTGGTCAACAGGCTCGGGTTGTTACATCATTGTACACCTCTAAGTCGATCCTCCTTGTACCACATCTCTTCTGCTTTCAGTACAAATCTCGACATCACAATAGTCTACATACAACAACAATAGTTAGTGTTGCAGATCCAACTTATCAAGAAGGATAACAACAAACTAAAGAAGGTAAATGTCACACCCCCTCCCAAATTACCCTCTTAAACCCGAAAGAGAGCGTGAAAACAGCAAACACCCTTTTGTGATGTCTATTGTCCGACTTCCTCACATTATCACTTAGCATCTAGATCGAGCTTAAACAGCAAGGGTGGAACGATAAACTTTATACAATTTGTAACAATGTACAATTTCTTTACAACTCGACATTACCCAATAAAGGGTAACTAACCTGTGGCAGACCTCGAATTCACGCGACAACAGGAACTCTTCTGCTATCTAAGAAGGAAAACATAAGAAAAGAATGAGCTAGAAGCTTAATGAGTGACGTAGGGTCTCTTTTGACCCTTAAACTTGAAATATATTCAAACATGAAAGGAAACATCAACTAGTAACTTTTCAGAGTCTAGTAACTTGAAAAATTGTAAATATTGAACTTAAGTAAATGTTGTACATATATTGAGGGTTGAGAGAGTCAAGTGTAGTTGTTGTAATTATTAAACATCCTGAATTAGCTTGACTATGTTAATCGTTAAACCCTGGTGTTAGTTATGATATGAATTGATTATATAACTGTTTATCAAGTGATGGTTTTAAGTTAGGGTTAACAGTGGATGTCATGAGAGGGTCGGTGTCTACTGTCTTCACATTCACTCCTGGTTTAGGAGGGTACCTGGGAGGGGGTGTGACAATAAGCTTCCTCCATAAGGAATCATGCTCTCTTATGAAATGTCATGTCCATTTAGCAAGAAGAGCTGAATTATGAGACTTAACATTACCAATCCCAATGTCGCCCAATAACTGAGGACGTTGAGAGATGGCGCAATTAACATTGTGCATGTCACCATCACCTCTAGAACCTTTCCAGAAGAAATCACAAATCAGCTTGTCAAGGCAACTAATGAAAAAGGAAGAAGCCCGAAACAACAACAAATAATAGGTAGCGAGGCTAGAAAGAGTAGCTTGAATAAGCGTGTGTCTCCCCCCTTTCCATATATAAGCATACTTCTAGTTATGAAGTTTATGTTGAAATCTTTTCACCATAGGCTGCCAAAAAATAACAAAAGAAGAGTTGCCACCCAAAGAAAGCCCAAGATAAGTAGAAGGCCAGAAATCCCTCTTGCAACCAAAGGAGTTCAACCACCCATCAACATCAAAATCAGGGATGTGAATCCCAAGGAGCTCTCTCTTGGCAAGATGAACTTTAAGGCCAGAAGTACATTAAAAAATATGAACCACATCAAATAAGTTAGGTAAAGCAAATCTCTCAACAATAAAGAAAAGCAAGGCATCATCAGCAAACTGTAAATGATTTAGAGAAAAAGATGACTAACCAATGGGGTGAGAAATGGAAAAGACCTAGGGAAGAGCTATGAGCAAGCAGACGACTCAAACAGTTAGCAACAATAATAAATAAGAAGGGAGAGAGACGGTCCCCCTGCCTTATACCGCACGAAGGGATAATCTTACCACGAGAACGACCAGTTAAAATGATGGAGTAATTGGCACTAGTAAGGCAACCTTTAATCCAAATGCGCCAGAGAAAACCAAAGCCTTTAACATGGAGAACTAAGTCAAGAAAATCTCAATCAACCATATCAAAAGCTTTTTTAAGATCAAGCTTAAGAACAACCTCAACTTCTTGGAAGAGGTCCAATCATCAATGAGCTCATTAGCCATTAGAAAAGCATCAAGAATTTGCCTATTGGCTACAAAAGCCAAGGACCTTCTTGAGGCGGTTTAAAAGAACACGAGCAACAATCTTGTAAGCATATGGAATGAGACTGAGTGGCTGATAGTCAGAAACCGTTTTAGAGTCCACTTTCTTGGGGATCAAATAGATACAAGTCTCATTCAGCTTAACATTAAGAACCCCAAAAGTTAAAAAAAATCATTAAATAATATCATATCAGATTTAATAGTAGACCAAATGAACTTGAAGAACTCAGTTGTGAAGCCATCAGGACCAGGAGATTTACTAGTACCAAAAGAGCAAATTGCTGAAAAAACCTCTTCTTCAGTAAAGGGGTGCTCCATATCAGAAACTTGAGAGGGATTGATAAGGCTCCAATCAAGATGGTCAAAAAAAACGTTGGTTACTATCTTTAGTGAAGAGAGATGAGTAAAAAGCTAAGAATTTAGTCTCAATAGCCTGTGCAGCCAAAAGACTAGTGCCATTCCTAGATAAAATTTCTGTAATTGAGCTTCTAGCGGGCAACAACAATACGGTGAAAAACTTGGTATTTTCATCTCCCTCAAGAAGCTTTAAGCTTACAACGTTGCTGCCAATGATTATGTTCTTGGACCGTCAAATTTTCAATCTATTCACGAAGCAAATGACAACTATTAGTCTGATCCTCATTCTGGCAGTCTCTATCTTCCGAGTCGTCTAATTGTGATAATTGAGTCATAAGAGATGGAAATTTAGTAGCCTCTCTGCGGTGGGTATTGTTCCAATCACAAATAACCAATTTCAAACCCTGCAATATTTCATCATATAACAATGCCCCATATTTGGTAACTTTTTATCGTTCTCTCATTTTTTTCTCTAAATTCCCTCTATCATCTCTTATCTCAAACTCCCTTACATGCTCTAAAATTGTTAGCAACCTCAACCTCTCTCAATTTCAATCTTTTTGTGTGGTAAGTTTTTATAAAGAACAGTTTCTTTTTATTGTTATAAATTTTTTGGTCTCCTACTCTCATCTTACTTATAGTTGAGTAGAGTAGAGTAAAGTTAAGTTTTATTTCCCTCTTTAATGTAGTTTTTTCCACTAGGCATTGGCTAAGGGGAATTATTTACAAATACATCCATTTCCCTACATTGTAGTGGCCAGTAATTACTGGCCTGCAAAAGAAGACAACATTCTTAGGCAGGCATAACTTCTTGATAAACAACAGAAAGAACTTCTAAACTTTTGAATTTACATTGGAAATTCTCCAAGCAAGGAGCACAAAAGGTTACAAATACCTTGCTAAGGATTTCAAAACTGCAGGAAAAAGAATGAGTATTGACCATGGGATATATATGTAATGTGCAAGGGAATATACTGAATAGAGACAGAACTGTGACAACCTATAATGCCCCTATAAATAACATTTCAAAACATATCAAATTTTAATTGCTCATCAGGTTATATCAACTGTCCTTTTAATTTGCTGATGCAATGTATTTAACAGATTATAAATTATATTTCTTTGAGGATGCAAAGAATCTCCAGCTAAAAAAAAGTTTTTCTCCCCTTCCACTTCAATCCAACTGCAACCTGGTGGCTTTTTGAATTCCTTCTCTTTCATCAGCTTTCTTACCTCCAGGACCCCATCCCATTTAGCATCTGCAGCATATAGGTTTGACATAACCACATAATTTCCTATATCATCAGCTTTAGTTTCAAACAGTTGCTCTGCCACAACACGGCCCAGTTCCACT
This sequence comes from Citrullus mucosospermus, assembly GCA_030954485.1. Taxonomy (NCBI): domain Eukaryota; kingdom Viridiplantae; phylum Streptophyta; class Magnoliopsida; order Cucurbitales; family Cucurbitaceae; genus Citrullus; species Citrullus mucosospermus. Next base: position 10,868,315 of record CM062057.1, on the reverse strand, counting down.
TCATGGTGAGTCTTGCAGGCACCTAACAATGCCCCCCATATATTAGCATCAGGCTCGATAGGCATCCTGATCACAAAAGAATATGCATCGACAATTCGACCTCCTCGTGCAAGGAGATCTACCACACAAGCATAGTGTTCCATGGTTGGTTTGATATGATTAACCTCCTCCATTGAATGAAATATGTCCAACCCTTGATCTACAAGGCCAGTATGACTGCAAGCAGATAAAATGGAAGTCATGACCACATGATCCGGCTTAACACCCGACTCAAGCATGTTAGTGAAAACCTTGAGTGCTTCCTCTCCCATCCCATGCATGGCATAGCCACTTATCATCGATGTGAACATAACTAAATCCTTCTGAGAACTCGATTGGAAAAGCTTATAAGCACAACCTACAACCCCACATTTTGCATATGCATCAAGTAAAGCTCCGTCTAAGTATACATCCTCAAAACATGATCTAATTGAATATCCATGACACTCTTTTAACAGGCGTAAGGATGCCATTTCATTGCATAGGGGAAGGACGCTCATAATAGTCACCACGTCAGGTTTCATACCCTCAGTTTGCAACCTACGGAACAAACTGAGAGCATCACAAGGACTATTATTCTCAGCGTAAACCCGTATCATCAAATTCCAGGTGGTAAGATCAGTCTCAGACATACCAGCAAATATCGTTAGTGCATCACTAGGTGACTTACAGTTAACATAGCATGAAATCATTGAATTGCATGTCACCAAGTTTCTTTTTCCTGATGAGCTTTCAAAAATCTTTAAAGCATAATCTATATTACCACATTTCGAATATGCATCAAGAAGAGCATTGAGTATAGTAGGACCAGAATCACCTTCAAATAAACAAGCTCTAACTAAATAGCAATGCGTCTCCTTAACTTTCCAACCTCCTGAAACTGTAATGCAAAAACTGATTATACTCAAGATAGTAAAATGATCAGGTTTAAATCTTTCCCGCAGCATCCAGTCAAGGAGAAGCAGGAATTGAGTATAATTCCCAAACTCTGCAAAAGCATTAAGCATTGAGTTCCAAGATATCAAATCTTTACTAGAAATCAAGGAAAATGAATGAAATGCTGAGTTTACATCATAAAATTTTGTATAGAAGCTAACTAAAGCATTTCCAACTGTTGAATCTTCGCTTAAGATAGGATGACGAAGAATATAGCCATGGATCATTTTCCCCATTCGCAAGTTTTGAGAGTATGCACAAGAAGGTAAAACACTAATTAAAGTTACCGAATCTGGCTCAATTCCTAAGCATAGTAACTTGCAGAAATGACCAACAGCTTCCAACCACTCGTCATTTAATGAATATCCAGAAATTATAGTATTCCATGAAACTAAGTCTCTCTGCTTCAGGTGCGAGAACAAAATCTCTGCTTTTTCCATCTGTCCAACCCTCAAATAAAGGTTCATCAATGCATTGCAGACAGAAATATCTTCCATCAATTTAGTCCTACGCTGTACAAAACCATGGATCCCTTTTCCAAACCTGTAGGAACCATACTTACCACCAAAGGAAGCAACAACAGGTAAAATACATGAAATTGTTATATAATTTGGTTCTGTGGGTTCTTCCAGCATCAGACTAAACAATTGTAATGCATCAAACATTAAATTATTTTCTGCAAAAGCGGATATTATAGCATTCCATGAAATAACATCTTTGTGAATAATGCTGTTAAATGCAGCATATGCATCGTACTGTGGCTGCCCAAATTTTGCGTACATAGATATGAGAGCATTTCCAACAAGTGTCTCCCTTCCCAATCCAGATTTCATAATATGAGAATGTATACTCTTCCCGAGGACACCTTGTCCTACACGAGCACATACTGGAAGAATGCTAGCAATTGTAATAGCACTCGGCTTCACTTCCCCCTCTGCATGCATCTTAACAAACAATCTCATAGCCTTAGTATCATGTATTTGAGACCCACAATACCCAGATAAGATTATGTTCCAGGTAACAACATCACGGTGATCCAACTGTTCAAATAATTTCCAACATTCATCGAAAGCACCACATTTGGCATACAAGTTCAGCAATCCCTTGTACACAGACTGGCATGCTAATTCCCCCTGTTTAACTGCATAACCTTGAAGTGCCTTTCCTAGATTGATAGCGAAAAGGGCAGCACATGATTTGAAAACAGCAGCAAAAGTGTGGCTCTCGGGTTTAAAGCCTGATGAGCATTGCAACTTCTGAACAAAAAGGGACAAAACTTCTTGGTGTTTTGCATTTAAACAAAGATTTCTAATCATTGAACTCCATGACATGAAATCCAGTGGAAGCATATCCACAGAAAACTCCTACATGCTTATAATCCAATCACTGGAATCAACAAAATTAGTCTGTTCGCAACTCTAATCAATGCCTTCTTGAATCCGAGCCTAAAAACAGGGCCTGTATTTTTCCATCAAGACACCGGATTTACATATTAGATAGGCTAGCAACATCGAAGAAGTTTTTCTTTGTTGAACTTACTTTTGATCTACAATCTTGACTGCTATGACTACAGGTTAGTACCCACTTTTAAATTTTTATTCCAACTTTGGATCCATGCATTTGGACAACTATAATATTACAAACCGATTCACCATACTAAAGCCATAATAGCAGAAAATAAAGATCCAATACGTATTCATATGGTGGAAACTTAATGGCCTACTAGACAAAATAAGAGGTCAATGGAAAAAGACCGTTAAGCCTACGAATTACATCGATTGTTGGAAAGTGCATTCTGAAATAACACTCTTGCTGTATAGAAATGTAAAGAAGGATCATCTAAAATTTTATCCCAATACACCAAATGATGATAAATTGCAAAGAAAACATTTAGAATGTCAAAGATTCAACTGCCATTCTTACCAAAACCAAGCCACATTATCACATATACTGTACAAAGTTCACATGCATGCTCAACATTATCATAACCTATAACTATTAACACTCCAGTCTGGTGTAGAGATTTTAAACAAAAGAAGAAGCAATCATTGCTAACCCAATCAATATGATCGGGAACTGCAAAATCCAAACATCGCATCAGATAAAAAGGGACTACTTTTTTAACTAGAAAACCTAATGGAGAGAACTACTTGAATTGCATTGTAATTTTTAAGTATGAAAAAGTCAGCGTGAAGCTCATAGACTATTATCTTAAAGAAATGTCAAGCTTAATAGTTTAATACTCTCACGCTACATTCAAGCATAGACTCTATAATACAAAACCAAAATACATAGCAATTTAGTGCAGAAAAATCACAATTCAGAAACCCTAAACAATTGGAACTCTCACACATGAATCTCTCTCCTAAATCCTAATAATAAATACATATAAACCAGTTATATGGCAATCTTTTTATAGTTATTGTGAATCTACATCCCGAGCATCTAAAATAGGCTAATCCATGATAAACAGAAGTTCAACGCACAAAATAATTACAGAAAGCAACGGAACAGCTCAATCAAACAGGAAAACAACCACAAAGCACCAAATTCGAGCTTCCCTCAAAAGAAAAATGAAACCCATAACCATCTTTCTCCTAGCCGAGAAGGAGAAAATCGCCCCAAATTATTGGCAGAAGATAACAGAGAGAACAAGAAACTTAAGTTAACTAAGAAACTCCATTAATTCCAAGATAACCGCACAAAAACATGGAGAGTAGAAGGAAAAAGAAAAAAAAAAAAAAAAAAAAAACTCACCAATATGAGATTCTGATCAACGGCTTTATAATCTTTATCATCATTGGGGTAATCGCCATCGCCGTCGGTTGGGTAACGCCGCCGTTCAGTACCCCCATGAAGTCGCAGTCTGAAGTCGCCGCCGCCGTCCGAAGGTACTGCCGCCCGTCCGATTCTACCTGCCCTCCGAAGTTACTGTCGCGCGAGAGGGAAGACAACGAGCTCTTTACTCGGGGCAATTTGGACATACGTTCATTGGTCTATAGGTCTTTATTTTAAAAACTCGTCCCATATCTCTTTAATCCAATCTAATTGGTTATGTTAAAATAATTACAAATATAGCAAAATTGTAAAATAGCAAAATAGTATATCTGTTATATGATAAATTAGATTGTGATAACCAGTAACATTTTAATTTTACTATACATGTAAATATCTTCTGTAATTTTTTCATTTATAACAATTATTTTTTTTAAATTTAATTTGAAATTTTCAATTAACTTTAATACATTCTTTTCGAATTTGATTTTTAAGACAATATAGTGTCAAGTCCTTTGAAATTTTGATTGAACAAAATTTGTTTTAAATAAATTTTGAAATTTGGTCCAATTTGGAATTTCTAAAAAATTCACTTCAAATTCAACTTTAATTTGAATTTTTCATAAATATTTTTTAAACTTGGTTTTAATTTAAAATTTTCAATTTGATTTTCACACTAATTTACAAAATGAATTTCAATCTTCTTTTGAAGGATTTACACCATTCATAAGAATTAATACATACTATAATTTTAAATTGTGAATTGGTCTATATGAGACATTTTTCTTATAAATGTAATGTTATTGCTATAACACAATTGAGATTTTCAAACATTTCAAATTGTTGAGGTGAACACCAACATGATAATGAATTAACGGATGTTTGTATGTTCACAAAATACAACTCTACTTTATCCTTAAAGTAAGTGTGAGATTTAGTTTGACATTGTTTGAGTTAGATTTTTTACATGATATTAACTAATTGTTTTTTTTAAATTGGATTTCTAAAAAAAAAAAAAGTTCCACAATGCACTTTAAATAAAATTGACTATAAGGTAACAAAGGTTCTATTTAGGCTAAGATACCTAATTTTGGTGAGGTAGATCGTTTCTTTTCTATAAAATTGGTGACCAATCCCATTCACAATAATTAGTGGCAACTTCGAACCTTTCATCTCGAAAGAGACCTTTAGGAAAGGATGTCGGGTACTTTGCATTACAATGACAGTGCGACAATCAAAATGTGTATGAGTGATATGATAATTTATGAGGTCTAGGTTGTATTTCAAGCATCGTATCCCATGAAACTAGTAAGCAATTTAATTCTTTCTGGGACAACATTTTCAATGCAAACGAAAGGAATTTGATAATCTTAGGGAAATTTGTGGTTAGCTTCTAATAATAAAAATAAATAATAGATAACAACAGGATTAGAGGTCAAGTTTCAACTCATAGACAATTTAACTTAAGTTATTGGTCGCATCACAATTGTATTAACCAACTATGAACAAAAAATTACTCCTATTCAATCTTGTTTCACCAATTCTTTTAGGAGACTAAGTAATTAGTTCTATATCTCAATAGTTGATTGAAGCTTAGGTTAATTCATGTTGTTACTCAATATTCATATATGGTAGCACATGTAATCTCTAAGTCCTATGGTGTATCTTGTGTCTAAGGATGAGGAGATCAAATGCTTCGATACCACAGTAGAAGCGATGGGATTGCATGTTTTGATTTCTCCTTAGAATTATAAAACATAGAAAAAACAATAAAACAAGTTAAGCATATGAGAATCATACTTTCATAGAAACATAGTAGTAGCAAAATGTCACGTGATTAGGGATTTCAACTAATCAGAGGTGTGGCACTTGGATGACCTTGCTATCAAAGATGCACCAAGTAAGCCTTTAGAGGTTTCTGGTCGTGCCTAGGTATGTTGGGAAAGTGAGGAAGATGTAGGCAAGTAGGACTTAGAGAGAGTTTGAGTGAATGTGAGAGCTTTATTTCTTCACCAACCTTAGAATCGTACAAGCTTTGGGTTATTTGTTTAATGTTTTACAGATGAGCCATCTTTGGCTATTTATAGGGCATGCTAACCGACCTAGCCTATGATGATCGACTTTAGAGTTAAGTCAAGGACACTTCTAGGCTTTTCTTTATACATTAGGCCGGTTATACATGGATTCATCTAGATACATCTAGTTTAGGCCCGTCCTAGACGTTTCTAAACTCTTTTAGGGCCTTCTAGTATCATCAAGAGTATGTACATGATCGTTATTGTAGGTTCCAGCACTGTCCAAACACATTCTAGCACCTTCTAGAGCATTCCAAACGGGTCTAGGGCCTTCTAACGCACACCAACATAGTCTAGGGTTGTCTGAAGTCTTCTGGGGCTGTGTAGGTCATAGGTGAGCAGTTGGGCACTGTCTAAAGCCCTCTGAGGCCATCTGAACGTGTCTAGGACATGGGCGTGGCCGTTGGCACTACCTAGCATCGTGTCAATCCTTGCATATGCACCTGGGCCTCTGTCGAGCCTTCTAGAGTTGTCCCGAGTCTTTTAGAAACGTCCAGAACAGTCAGGGGCATATGGAGCATGGGGTGCGTACAAGGCATGTGTGGGGCGCGCGTGCAGAGTTGGAGACGAGTGCACGCATCGGACATGCGCAGGGTGCCCACATCGGGTATCATGTTGGGCGGACGCACACGCAACGTTGTTATGCTTGGCAGGCACATGCGCACATCATGCGCCTTGGGGCTGTTGTGCACCAACTCGATTTGTTGGGCCATTTTTCCTGGATGTAACACCCTTCCCCACCAAATTTCGCAATGCCCTCGTTGCATGTAGCTTCTTGGAGCGTCTTCTTCTCCTCGTGTATCCCTTCTTGAATTGAAGGGCAAACATTGTTTGTGTCTTAGTCATCTCCTTAATCTTTAAGGAGATCACGCGAATTTGGTGCTTATATCCAGCACGGTCAAGACATTTGAGGCAGGCACAAGGATGGCATTGGCCTTTTTAAAGAATGTCAACCCAAAAACTGATTTGTAATCATCCATTGGGACCACAGTGAAGTCCAGAACCTCGCCAATTCTCAATCTTAATTGGAACATTCTCAGCAATTCCCTAGATTTCCTTGGTTCTTGAGTTCACCGCCTTCATCTTTCCGCCTCTCTTAGTGATCTTGAGGTCGAGCCTTGTGGCCTCTTGTGGATCTATGAAGTTGTGTGATGCTCCCGTGTCAAGCAGCGATCAGTTGTTCTACTGTTGATTAAAGCTTCAACATAGAGTTGGTCTTTCTCTTCATTCTTCTTTGAAGAGAAGACTTCAATCATGGCGCTAATTTGTTGCAAGGATCCCATTCTCACATCGGGTTCTCCTTCTCCTTGCTCAAGCTTACAGGACTTAGCCACTAAGGCATTCAACTTTTTCCTTTCAGACAATCCCTTGTCTAGTGTGGACCATTGCAAAGGAAACATGGTTTAAGGCATTTTGGAGGCTTACCTTCATTCATGCCCATAGCCTTCCCATTCCTTCCACCATTCTTGTGACTTCCCTCAGGCTTTCAGTATGGTCTTTCTCGAACTCTGACACTTCTCCTCCAGTCTTGCTAGCCTTACTTCAACAATCGTCCTAGATTAAAGCATATTGAAGTTGAGACCCAGTTTCTAGCATTAAACTTTAGGAATGATGAGGACACGTTGAATGTAGCACTCGCTTATTCATAGAGCTAGTCATTATGGGGAGGAAGAAGAAGTTGGTGTTTGACTATACCCTCCTTGAGATTGTGGACGATTGAGAGGTCTTTTGCAACTATGACTGGAGTGGTGTCATTTTCAATAAGACAATCAGTAGTCTTAAGAGGGCTCTTGCAGGTGCTATCAATCAAGCAGAACTTGGAATGATAGCTAGATACAACCTATATGGTTCCCATTTTCCTTATAGGTTAGTTTAACTTATATTTTTGTGTGACTTTTGTTTCCTTATCTATAACCTTTAATTCCTTTTTGTGATGTTTTTCTTTATTACTATTTGTAGGTGTGGTCATATGAGACGATTTCGTCGCTCAATATCTGTGTTCTACTCGTACTAGTGAGATAGTGATTTCACATTTGTCGCGATGGGAATGAACGTCAACCCTAACATGTCACACGTTAGGCAAGAATATATTCGAGTCACAACAGGTAATCCAGTTAAAATGATTTTATATATCATTCGGAATTAGTTTTGACATGATTACTTATAAATTTGGTGGTGTTGTCTTTTATATGGCTCTTTCAGGCACATCATGTAGTTACAGTGCGGCTAGTACCTACAGATGAGGAGAGGGCTCACATGCAGCACACAGTTAATGCACCTGAGGCACGTGTCCTCTCATCTGATCTAGTTAACGTCGGACAACTCGCAAGAGAATGAGGCCAATTGATCAAGATGGAGGCCCAAGAGGCCCAATTGTCACCTAACCATGATTATGAGGATGACGGTGATTGCCGCGATGATCCAGTTCGCTGTGATGATCCAGATCGCCATGATGATCCAGTTGACCATCACGATGAGAAACTCGCTAATCACAACAAAAACCAATCTCCAACACATACTGACATTAATATTGAAGATGGTGGGGATACTGGATCTGATTCTATACAAGATGACATGGTTAACTGCTTGGTACTTGTCAGTATGTAGAAGACTGATATTGTCAATGGACTACGACGAATTGAGGCTCGTTTGGATCACTTTAAGGTTGGTGTTCGGACTGAGTTTGATGGCTTAAAAGACCGATTGCAACTTGATGGTGTGTTGACTCTAGAAAAACCACTAACAAACAACATCAAATCTAATAAAAAAATCTCTAAATCAAACGTAAATAAAACACTTTGTAGGTGATTTTCAAAACTTTTTTACTTTTTTCGATGTTAAGTGGAGGGTCCCACATAAGAAAAATACAATTTTTTCTGTCATTCAAGTGCCTTCAATTTTAGTTTACCTAATACAACTTTTCATACCCAGTTTCAATTTTAAAACTTAAACTCTCAAGTTTTCTATTTATTGATAAGATCCTTATGGGAAATTGAATTTCTTGGTAATTTTATTTATTTAATAAATTAGATTAAAAGATGTCACCAAAAAATTCCATTTCCTAGGATCTTTATGGAAAATTAAATTTCCTGTCAATATGCTTATTGGAAATTTTTCGATAATCTTTTTTTTAATTAAATTACATTTAATCAATAAATAAATTTTTATTATATTTATTTATTTATTCAAATTAATTTAATTAAATCAAATTAGTAATTACAAAAAAAAAAAGAGCTTAGAAAAAAAAATCCGTAAGAGTCTTTAGGTAGATTGAATTTTTAAATCGAAAAAAAAAACCCGTATGAAAAAAATTGAAATTAGTTTGAGTTTAAAAAAGAAAAGAAAAAAAATCCCTACCGAAAAATTTCACATATGCATCGTTACAGAAAATTTTCCAATAAGCTTTAAGTCTCGTGTTCTTTTTGTTATTTTTTCTAAAATTTAGACTAAAAAAACCTAACTAACTTAAACTTAGGGGAAAATTTTTGGAATCAGTTTAAGTTAAAACTTTTAAAAAAATTAATAGAAAAAGACTTCTTGGAAGATTTACGTAAAGATGCTTACTGAAAATCTTTCAATAGCCTTTAAGTTTCTTTTTTTTTTCCTTAAATTTAAATTTAAACTAAATAAAAAAACCTAAGTAACTTAAATAAAAAAAATGGAATTAGTTTAAGTTTAAAAAGAAAATTGATAGCAACTAAAATGTGTTATCTTTTTCGACTTAACTCAAGATCGTTGTCCTATTTGATGTGTTAAAAATGTTATTTTGTAGGTATCAAGCTCCTAAAAGTTAGAACCAACCAAGGAAGAAAACGGAGCTAAAACGGACCAATTTGAAGATCTAACGAAGCAATTAGGTCAAATAGAAGCTAAAAAGACCAAAACACCCCTATAGAACCTTGTCGCAGTGCTAAAACCAGCCGACACCCGATTTTGACAACTTTGTGACGCTGTCTAGTAGTGCTGCAGTGCTGTCGCGTTGTTATGAAAACAACACTTCGATTTTTAGGTCATATCTTTTGATCCTGGTGGCCGTTTTGGGCAAATAATCACTCGTTTTCTTTGTTTTTTCGCCTTCTATCCATCTACTGTACTAGTTTTAGGTTTTGAGTCAAAATATTTCTCTGTAATTGGGCTGAAAAATGACGGATTTGAGCTTCCTCATCTCAATGAGAAGGTAAAAATCCTCAATTCCTAGTTTATTAGGTTTTCTCTAATTCTAACTTTGTGAGACTTGTGCTAAACTCTTAGTCTTGATTATTTCTATTTTGTCTTTGGATTCTTTTACTGTCTTTACATGTTTATGGTTCTATTTTACTTGAGAATGTACGATCATTAGCTACGCATTAAATTACAATACATGACATATAATTGTAATTTGATCCAAGGTAGCAAAAGGTTAATTAGACTTGTGATTTGTTATCTATGATGAAAAGCATTGCTCTATCGACCTAGGAAGAATCATGATGAATATTGACTTAGGCAATTCCTCGTTGATATTCATCTAAGCATAATCTAAATTCGTTGTGTGGTAAGTCTAAACTAATTAGGATGCTTTTCATCAAATTAAATTGACTAATTTGATAAATCGGATTCTCACCTAGTTTTTCTAAGTGAGTCGGCTAAGCTTAGACAATATAGAACCTAATCCGATGAATCTATGATCAAGCAAGCAATTGAAGATACCTCTAAAGACTAGGATATGTCCTCTTACTTTTCTTGCAATTTACATTCCGTGTTTTATTTTTCTACATTTGCTTCTCAATCCACACATAAAACCCCTTATTTACCGCTTTAGCTGAAGAATTAACTTTGAGAAACTAATCTTCGTACTTCCTGTGGATCAACCAAATCTTACCTCTAATACCCTACTTTAGTAGTAATAGTCGTAAAGATCAGTAATTATAAATATTATTTGATTGGATATTTTAGGAATGACACTAAAAAGGCTTACATCAAAAAGGAAAAAAAAAACCTATTAGAAGATTTCTCGCAAGCATCTTATGTAAAATTTAGGCTTTAAGTTTCTTGTTTTTTATTATTACCAGTTAGTGAACACGTGCATCGCAATGTGATTAAAAAAATTTAGAACATTTAATTATGAAATGAATATAGTGTTAATTTAATTTAAACAGTAAATGGCTGACATGAAATTTGAAAATAATGAAAGAGATGATAGCTAAAATAAAATATATGTTGTATTAGGTTATATATATATATATATATATATATATATATATATAATTTGATGGACACAAAATGTTCTAGGGTGAATATAAATGATGGGAAGAATTTAAGATTTCATTGATTTTAAAATATAAATGTTAAACATAAAGTTTGAAAGTAATCAAATGAGCTAAAATGAAGTATGAAATGTTGAATTAAGAAAAGAGTGTCAACCTGCCGCTAATCCAATAATTAAGAAAAGAAAATTGAAAAAAAAACATCTCATAGTTAATCAAAACAAGGAAAAAGAGAAGTATAAAAAAAAAAAAAGCTAAAAAAATATAAAAAGATACCGAGACAAAATAGAAATGGTTGAAAAATTTAAGAATGTTTTCAAAAATAGAAAAACGGTTGAAAATAATTACAAATATAGCAAACTTTTATTTTTTATTTGTGATAGAATACAATAAATCTAGGTAGACATCTATCAATTTAGCAGATAGACACCGGATAGATGTCTATCTAGGTCTATCTCAGTTTTTTCCAAATAAAAATTGAAATTTTGCTATATTTGTAAATAGTTTGATATATTTTTTTTATTTATAATAATTTTCTAAAAATTTAATGAAAATGTAATGCATAATTAAATTTAGCAAAGTAAATACCCCTTGGAGGGACGATGCCACCACTCTTTCCTATGCATTATCACCAATGAAAATTATTCTCTTTTCAATTTGTATTATTCCTTTCTTAGATTTTAGGAATAATATAATTTTTGAAAAAATAATTTCTATTTTGATTCCATTTGATTGGCATGTATTATAGATTTGGTATTCAAGCAACTATTAATCCTAATTTTAGCACATCTCAAAGGTAGGTATGAGCGAGGGATTCTAATAGAGGCACACGGTTCGATTCGGTTCGATTTTGTACCGAACTATGAACTAAACTGAAGTTATTGGTTCACAATAAAAAATAACCGTTGAAAATCGGTTCACATCGGTTTCGGTTCTTGAACCGAACCAACTTGATTCTGTTCAGATCGATTCAATTTGATTTTTAATCGATAGTTCAATTAAAGCGAGAGCAAGAGCGATAAAAAACGAGAGAGTTCTTCTTCACACCCCTAGATTCTATGCACTAAAAAAAGGGAATAAAGAGAGAAATTCAACCCGAATGAAACCTCCAAGATTTTCCTTAAAACCTTGGGAAATTGTTATTTCTAACCCAAAAAGGTTTTGATGGAACAAAACTATCCTCTTATTTAAAAACTTATTTTTTCAGGTAGAGGAAGTTTAATATGGGTAGGAAATGTCTAAAATAAAAAAGAAAAAGAATTTGGTATGCGTTTTTTTGCTTACAGTCATTTTTCTGTGTTCATGTTTCTCGTAGGTTGAAGGAGTTGACGAGAAAAGTGACAGAATGTTCAAATACAGGCTAACTTTTGAGAAATTTGGGCATTTTGTGACTTTTCCCGCAAGGTTTCTAACAAAATTTTACCGGAAAAGTCACAGAATGTCCAAATTTTCCAGAAGTTGCGTGTATTTTGGCTTTTGGTGAATATCATCTTGCTAGTCTCGCTCTCACTAGAAACTTTCGGAAAAATTGTTTTCTACTAACTCATAATTTGTTTAATTACTATTTTTATTTTTGAGACTTTTTTTTTTAAAAAAAAAAGCAAAAAAAACTCTTAAAACATAAAAAACCATATCTTATGAATTTGGTTTTAAATATATGCATTTTTATGGAACTTTTAAATTATCTTTATTAAACAAAACAATAAGATGCGGAAAGATTTGGTTCCAAATCTTATCGAAAGATTGTTTTTCATGTAAATTTGAAGTTTTTTTCTTTTTTTTTTTAATTATTATTCTTATTTTCTAGATTGGAAAAAAAAAACTTACAATAAAATGCTCCAAATGAAATCCATTTGGGCAGGAAAACTTGTATTAAGTAAAAATAAAATTAAAACCACCTGGATAAAGTACAAAATGTTACTTTTCATTACGTGGGTCTTCCATTCAAAAATGAAAAAAAGTTAAAAAAAATGTTAATTTTGTCGACTCAAAAATATTGTAAGTTAGAAATAACAATTTCACAAGTAAGGTCACTCTCTTTTAAAGATTACTTATTTTTTCTTTTTGGAGTCTCTAAATAAAGTCATTTATAGGGTCTTTCTCAGACACTTACATCTAGTTATATGCAACGCCAATTGTGTTAGGAATGTTTCTAGCGCTTGAAGTTATAAGATGTCAACTTAAATACAATTTAATTATATTTCGATTAATATATATTTAAGAATTCAACCAAACAACTCCACCGGATTAACCTCCTTGTGGATTATGGCCCCGACAACCCTCAACAACTAACCATATGTGGTTAGAATGGTACTAAAAAAATGTCGTTGAAATGGGGTTGGGATAATCCACGCATCTTATTCTTTCGAAACTATGAGAATGACATAAATATTTTTGTCATATCATTAGAATTTTGGTGGATCATGATGATAACTACCCCTTCAACTCATGCATTATTGATAATAATGGCAGACGGAATTAGGTGAATCAAATGATCCACAAGGCTCCACGGAGATAGATACATGCAACGTCTCTATGGTCTAAACTAATCACTTTCTATTCATCTTGGACCTAAAATTTCTGTTTCATTAATATGTTGCAAGTTTTACTCTATAGTCTCTACTAAATTGAACCTAAATTTTAATAGATTTTCTAACAGTCCAAACTCCCTACTTTCAACCAAATCTTTGCTTTGGCATAAAATTAAGTGTGACCAATATCCAAATATAAAAGATGACAGCTGAATAAGTCCATTAAAACCCACAAATTTCAACCAAAATTTAGCTTTAGTGGTAATTATTTATCATCACACAATCAACACGAGATATTCATTATACTTTTATAGTCTAGCTAGTCATATTCAGACTCTTTTACATATGATACACTTTAACTTATAATCTCTACATAAATGATTGTATTCAAATATTAAATTGTAATTGTTACAAAATGGGTCACATAAATTTATTTAAATAACATTATCAGAATAAGACACTCAACCTTATCCATATTTTATAGACTTGGGAGTGACACTTGGGGTGTTTGGGCCACCAACTTCAAGTAGGTGGAATGAGCTATTATAGCTTGCTCCATAAATAATGGTTCATATTTGCAATTATTATAATCTATAATTAATTATAGTATTACTATTTCAAATTCTTTTTTTGTTACAATGTCTAATATTTGTTACGTGTTTACTTTTTTCTACTATATCCTCTCTCTCCTTTTTTGTTACTGCTTTTACTACTTTCTACCTAAATTGAAATAGTTGCAACCTATATATAGACCGCAAACTATAATAACCATTAACTATGGTAAACACTTCATTTATGTTCATTTCATGAACATGATTCTCCCACGTGTCAATCCCATTTGGTTTAAGTTCATAATAATAACTAAATTTGATGATGTGATGGATGATGTAGTATTGCATGTATAAAAATAAGTGTCAACAAGAGTAATTATTGATTATGTTAAAAAAATTGTAGTGCTTGACTACCCATAAGATTTTGTAAAAATGACTAAACCCGTTTTCTCCTAAATATTAGGAAGAGAAATATAAGAAATCTTAACCAAACAAAAAAATAAATAAATTGTGGTAACCAAAATTAATTAAAATTGAACTTTACACTAATGTTATGCTACTGCTAAAATATGCCTAAATACTTAGAAAATTAGTTTTTAGGATCAAACTCTCAATTGCACAAACTATATAAAGAATGTCAATTTGTATATACAAGTAAATTCAATCCTTGTTTACGGCACACTAATTATATCAATTGATCTTATTTTGACACATTTTTATTTAATTCATCATCATTTCATTTTATTATTTATATTTCTCCTTTGAGGGGAAGAATTATTGTTGGTTTTTGAGCATGCCAAGAAATTTTTGAAACATGTCTATTGAACTTTTAACTTGTAATGTTTTAAATTTTTGTTTTCCAAAATTAGTTTAATATAGTTAGGGTTTTGAAATTATTTGTTTGAGTCCAGATGTGGTGAAAATAAAAAGAAAAGTTAAGATTTGTAACTCAAGGAGGAAAGATAATTTATTTAAAAAAAAAAAATCAAATGGCATAGTGGCTGCTGAGGTGTCATCTAATTGTAGCATTTCAGTAGTTCAATCTCTTCAACCGAATAAAAAGACAAGAAATTAGCTCTTTTTTAATAGATAGTTTTGGAAAAATTATGGTAAATGACAAAATTACAAAAAAAAAATATTTATAACTAATAACGAAATACACAATTTATCTGCAATAGATCGCGATAGATTGTATTTATCGTGACATAAATGGTAGTCTATCGCAATTTATCGTAATTTATTGCAGATAAACAATAAAATTTTACTATATTTATAAATATTTTAATTTCTTTTGCTATATTTAAAAAAAATCCATACTTTTGGAACTATTTTTTTTTTCTTTCCAAATACTATTGAAACAGCCCTAAATCTAAAAATGCAATAACATAATTGTAGTTGTAAATATATTAATATATGAAAAAAATGTACCGTGTAAATTGAGTCTCAAAACTTTGAAAATATAAAATTTAAAGCAATAGAAAGTATTAAAAACAATTATATATAAAATTTATACGTATATAAGGGGCTAAAAAGGAAAATAAATAAATAAATAAATACAACTTTTTCCAAGTCAGAAATGAAGCAATTGTTGAGCATAGAGCTAATATTTGAAGAGTTTACAAAAACAGAATTATGTATTCTGCTTCTTGTTTCCCCTTGTTGAATTTATTATTGGGCCGTCATCATGTTATTGTTGCACGATTTTTCAAGGTGCAAAAATGTAATTAATTAAGTGTACCATTTCAAGCTTTAGTATAGTGCACTGATTGTGTAGTGTTGTCCTTGAGATTGATTTTCTAGTTTGCTTAAGTACGAAAGTTAGCAACATACCGTACCTTATTTTATCTAAAATAACCTAATAGAGTAAGTGGAATAATCTAAATCCTAAAATCTATCTTAATGGAGACAGATTAGAGGGAGCATCTAGACAATATGATTTCTTCAATTGGAAAAATAAATTCAATTAATTAAGCATTACCAATTTTAGTATATGAGGCAAGAAGATGTGCTAATATTATTAACTTCCTCTCTCTTGGGATTATTTAATTCTCATATTAATTATAAAATCATTATCCTCATCTATTTTTTACAAATAAGTGAGGCATTAACAAACCTTATCTTAACAACCTCTAAAGGGGACTTCTAATCTAATTTTCCCTCATTTGAACGTTAACCATTCAAACAAATAATCTATGATTAAGAGATTATACACACATTAAACACCTAAAAATGTGAAAAAGAAAAAAAACAAATTGTTGCAATATGATAAAGTCACTAAATTAAATCAAAAATAAAATTTTCAAACTAATACATCAAAGCTTAAACTACTAAATTCATCCACTAAATGCACAATACAAACATGAACTCTCCCAGAAAAAAACTGTAAAGAAAAGTACAAAGTTATGTGTGCCATAGTCTTATTCTTTACATGGCTCACAAGAGTGGGCCCCAACTCTTTAAAACTAAGTAGTCATTTGTGTATAGTTGAGGCGTCGAGACATCTTGAGATTGCCTAGAAAAACAACTCAAATTTTCTCAATTTTACTTTTTCCATCAATTTGCATATTTAAAAGACGTCTTCGTTAGACTACAAATTAAATACAACCTTGACCAATTTCCTAAGTTTCTTTTTTCCTTCAATTCTTCCTATCAAAATACGTCTTCAAATGTGATTGAGTATCTTCTGGGAATTCATTAGCCATTAAACGTCCATCATATGTGATCAACCAGGAATCTATTACTTGAAATGTTGGAGGAGTGAAGAGTGGTAAATGGCCAGAAGATCAAAAATTAATAAGTTTATGTGGTTGATTTAATTATTAAGGAAAATAAAATAAAGAAGATTGATATCAATGAGTTTGATAAATATTTTTTAAAATATAGATATTACGAAGATGCATAAATCTAGGAGTATTTTTAAAGTGAAAAATGAGAGTTGTGAGAAAATACACAAAGGTTTTATACAGTGAAATTGCAATAGATAGAAAAAAATATATATATATATATATTTGCAAACGTAGCAATGGTTTTCTAATATTATAAATATAGTAAAAAATTTAAACTTGGTTCCCAATTTTTTTATTATTACAAATTTTATCCTCGTTTGTGTATCAGCCGATATATTTGATATACTTTATATTTTGGTATATCAATCCATTGATATACTTTGTATTTGGTATATTAATCAATAAATATATTTTATTTAAAGAATATCATTTATAAAACTAATATATCATGACTTAATTGTGTTATGACCAACGATGTTTGTGCTATTATGGTAAATATATATATATATATATATATTATTTTTGTTTCATTTTGATATAGATACTTTCATCCAAATAGTTTAATTTTGATGTTGATGGTATAGTTTAAATGTATTAATTTTGTCAAATGATATACCAAATTTAAATTATATTAGTTAATCTATTTCATTTTCAATTTTTTTTTAATTTTAATAGTATATAAGTTACATTTAATTTGGTATATCAATTGTATAACAAATCGTATATTAATTGGTTGATATACTTGATTCAATTCAGATAGAAAAAAGTGTTGATATACCAAATATGAAGTATATCATTTAGAAGGATGCTTTAGGGGTATAACATTGACATTTCAATTGTATATTAGTGCTAATTCAAAATGAATTGCATGTAGATTATTGGTGAATCAATATTATAATCGCAATGAGCTCAAAATGTAGACCATTAGTATCTCAGTTAGGAGTGAGCAGGGATGGCTGAATGATCGAAACTGGCTGAACTGAGGGTTGGAGGCCGATTTTTTTAAAAAATCAGTTTGGGTTGTTTTTTCAGAAAATAGTTATAAATCGAACCAACCTGACCTAAAATTAAACTGAACCGCCAACCCCAACCGAAATTATTAAATATTATAACATTTATTAATAATTTAATATAATATACTTTGATTATAAATAAAAAGAGAGAGTGAGAGCGAGATTGAGAGAGCGGGAGTGAGAGTGAGAGAGAGAGCGAGAGAGATAAGAGTGATTGTGTGAGAGGAAGGGAAGCAAGAGCGAAAGAGATAAAAGTGAATGTGTGAGAGGAAAGGAAGCAAGAGCAAGCAAGACAGCGAGAGCAAGAGAGACCACGATCGATCGATTTAAGCAATATATTTTGAAAGTGCGGTTCTTAAATTTTCAAACCAAATAGGGCAATTTCAGCGCCGATTTTCATGAAATACCAACCCTGCCTGACCGATGCTCACCCCTAGTATCGGTAGTTTATCAACACTCATTCAAATTTTATTTAAACTGCAACATAGATGTATCAATAGTATATTAGTAGTCATTAAGAATTCATTTCATGTATATTTTTAGTGTATCAATAGTATATTACTTGTGATCTAAATCCATTTTAATTATTTTATTAGTGTATCACTAGTTTATCGACACTCATTCAAATTTTATTTAAATTATAACATAAATGTATCAACAGTATATCAGTAGTCATTAAAAATTCATTTCGTGTATATTTTTAGCGTATCAATAGTATATCCCTCATGATTCAAATTTATTTTAAGTATTATAATAGTGTATCAGTAGTATATCGATATCGATACTCATTCAAAATTCAATTTCAAGTGGCAATCTAATTTTTTTTTAACTTTTCTTCATCTTTTCGTTTTTGTGTCTTTACTTCTTTTCTAACACTTTTCCTTCCATTTTTTCAACCTCAATTCCAACTAAAATTGTTGGAGATTTGCTGATTGACTCTCTAGTTTTTCTAAGGCAGTTTGTGGAGGTTTTTGTTGATGTCACAAATATAGTCTTAACATTTGACTATGACGATATTAATTCATGTAGATATATTCTACCCGATATTTTTCTTAATAGAGGTAATGCTTATTATTTCTAATTGAGGAGTTTATTTCCTTCTTGGTCTTTGTTTTTAGTAGGAGATTAGTGGTGAACAATTAGGGTTGCCGCATTTGTTTATCAGGAAGAAGGGGTTTTTGTTCTTGGCAGCCAAGTTGTGCAACATTGCGTTTTGTTCTTTACTCACTTTATTCTGTTGTGCAACTTCATTATTTGACGAGAGCAAAACCTTGAAAATAATCTTTATCTTATGGGGAGCCTAAGGCGCACTACAAAAAAGGGATTCTCAATTTATAGGGGAGCTTGAGACTTCATTCTTGAGAAGGATTTCTCCATGTTAGGGGGCTCCTAAGATTCATTAGTAAAGGAGTTCGCTTAGTTGTAAGGAAGATAATTAAGCTGAGAGGAGGCTTGCACACTATCAGAAGCCAAAGTATTTTTCACTAATATTACCACACTTAAGGGGAGCCTAAGTACAATGGAGAGTGAGTCTCACATCTAGGAGAAGCCTAAGTGGTTAGCAAGTTAAGTTCTACAAGAGTCATTGTTGTAGAAGTCAATACTTTACAAATAAGTATTTTGTTGTAAACGCTTAACTCTTCAATATTAGTGGATTATCTTTCATGGGCACACTGCCCCACAGACATAGGTGGTTTATCGTCGAATTGGGTTACCGACTCCTATGTGCAATTACTCTTTTACTTGCTGTTAGTTTGTTGGTTGTTATAGTGTTTGTCTGTGCTTTATGTTTAACATTCGTATTTGAGTGACGAGTCATCTTATAGTTTTTTCATTTGGTATTGTAGAGGGTCACTTTTATCTCAAGTGCATCAATCATGAACAAAATCAAAGAAGGTGGCTCCACTACTAGAACCCTTCTTCTAGATGGAACAAACAACTCATACTAGAAAGCTCACATGACTGCCTTTTTGAAATCCATAGACAGTAAGACTTGGAAGGTTGTGGTTACAGGGTAGTCCCATTCCACCACCAAAATTGAAAACGCTAAGGAGGTTTTTAAGCCAGAATTACAATGGTTAGAGGTTGAATATGAAGCATCGTTAGGAAACTCGCGTGCTTTGAATGTCATATTTAGTGATGTTGATTGCAACGTATTTCAATCGATTAATACTTGTGACTTTGCAAAGGAGATCGTGATATTATATTCGTTGCCCACGAAGAAACCTCAACAGTCAAAATGTCGAGACTACAATTGTTGACTTCAAAGGTCGAGAATCTAAAAATGCATGATGAAGAGTCTATTGCTGAATTTAATGTTTGGTTATTAGACATTGCAAACTGATCATTTACACTTGTAGATAAAATTGCAGAAGAAAGACTTGTACGCAAGGTTCTTAGGTCTTTACTAAAGAAATTTGATATGAAAATCATTGCTATGGAGGAAGCTCAAGACATATCTGAAGGGAATTGAATCCCGGCGGAAGCGTGTGATTGGTTCTTTGATTTTTTGAAAGAATTAAAAATACAAAAAGTTAAGAAAAGGTTAAACAACATAACTTTGCCGATCCATAATTTCAGCAAAATCTCTCCTCGAACCAATAGTCTTCTCCTTGTAGTCTTCCTTTTCCAAGATATGTTCTTTGCTATGACTCTGGCAAGGATCCGGTTTGTGGGAAACTTCTTGAAAGAATGAGAAGAATTTTCTTAGAAACTTTCTAAGAAAATTGGGAGATGGGAGAATTTCTAGAGGGAGAGTTTTAGAGTAATCGTAGAGATTATTCTTCTACAGAGTATACTTTACGAGGGCTCCCAAGGGCCCTACTCTATGGGTTACTCCTAATAACCCCTTTGTAGAGATTTCAAATTAAATATTTAATAATATCTAATATTCATAAATATTTATCCAAATAATATCTCATATTAAATGGTTTAAAATATTTAAATCTTATTTAAATATTTATTTTCTGCATAATTCTTAATTTGAATCTCATCCAAATTAAATAATTAATTATTTGAATTTAATTCAAATTAATTTAATTAATTCTCCTTCTATTTATTTATATAAATTTCATCCAAATAAATAAATAATTATTTGAATTATATTCAAATAAATTAATTCTCCATATTATAAGTTATGGTTTGAATCTTATTCAAATAAACTTTATAATAAATCATGTAATTAATTGTATCAAATACAATTAATATTTTTCCTCATAAATTTGAACATTTCAATTGTTTCTTTCGTGATCCTTGTTGGTCTGTGGTGAGCTAGCAATGGGACCTTATGGACCTACAGATTATAAGCTCCAATGATCCAAGATTAATTAATTAAACTCTTTAATTAAATTAATCTTCATTCATTAACTACAGGGCAAACCACTATAGACCCATAATTGAACATACACTATAGGACAAGTTGTGTCCATGGATATAATCAGCATAAGCAAGTTGATCCTTCACGAGTTGTTCATAATTACAGCTAGGTCAAATGTCTGTTCTACCCCTGTAATTACCTCTTGTCCTTAAGTACCACTAATTTCTCTAATGAACAATTTGTTTATGATCCAACCATAAACTAAGTCCTTCTTGGGCCAGGGAGAGGATGAGACCCCTTATTCAAGACCCGAAATCAGCACTTAAGGGATCTACTCATCTATTTACCATATTTGGGAAGGAGTGAATTCCATCTTGTGAAGTTATGTTTCCTGCTCCCCATTTAGTCAAATCCCCAAAATGGTAGGCTTATTGAGTTGGCAACTTGGGCCACTCTCACCCATGAAAATCAAAGGATCAACCTCATAGACAGGAGTTCATAAGTCATTCAGGATTAAGATCGAGTCGCACATGATCATCCTATGAAATATTAATCTCATAAATTAACAGATTTACAAAGAGAGATTAAATATTTTGCGGTCCGGTCTTATACAAACTCTTTGTATAGGATACCCCCACTCACATGTCTCTATATAAACGGGTTGGATCAAACCATTTATAACTATTACAAACCATTTATAACTATTACAAAGTGGGTTGTATCCATAGTGTCATCAGGATAAGACACCTAGCCTTATCCATATACTATAAACCTTTAGGTTATTTCTTGAACATGATCCACTTGTATGTCAACTACATACATGTTCAAGACTTCATGCAATAACTTTGGATTTTTCCGTTAATGGATAAATTAATATTGCATAATTAATAATTAAATTAACTAATCAATTACGAGGCTTTAGGCCACAAATCCCAACAATATCTACTTTGAAAGTGGATGAATTATTTGACTCTTTGTTCACCTTTGAAATGTCTTTAAAAGGGAAACCTGAGAAGAAGAATAAGGGTATTGCATTGCAATCCCTATCTAAGCAACAACTGGATGATCCTGACAAGGATTCTGAAGATTCCCTAGCTGAATCTATTACTTACTTTCTAAGCAATCAATCGTGTTTTCAGAAAGTTTAGGAAGAAATCTGGCAACATTTCGTCGAAAGACAACTAGACTGTCGGCACTTTTTCACCTAAATAATTCAGAACTCCAAGTAACAAGAAGGATGTTGAAAAACCTGCGAGTTGTACTCTTAAAAAAGAAAAGATTTTTAGATGCAAAGAGTGTGAAGTATATGGACATTTTCAAGCAAAATATCCCAATTTTAAGAAGCAAAATAGGAGCTATGTCTTAACTTTGCTTGATGACAAGTCTAAAAACAGTAGTGAGTCAAAAGAAGATGTCAAGACGCTTGTAAGTAACATCTCTTTTAAAACCTCATCAGTCGAGATCTCTGAATATGATGTGTTTATAGACAATTTTGACAATCATTCACAACCAGTTTCTGATGATCCCTCCTATCAAGCCTAGATGACCTAAAGGTACTTAATGGGTAGAAAGAAATAATTGAGTCATTAATTGCTGACAATCACAGACTTATGACCACTATAGCAGAATTGAAACGAGAAGTGTCTCACGCTAGGGCTAAGAAAGAATCCGTGTGTAAAAACATCAGAATGCTTAACATTGGTAAAAAGGTAAATTGAAACAAGTTTGGAGAGTGAAGAATGTTCAGACCAAATGCAATGTTGTTTTGACTTCACTCAGATCTGCTAGAGGAGATTGGTACTTTGATAAAACCTTCACTCCAGTGGCTAGACTTGAGGAAATCATACTTCTCCTTGGAATATTTTGTCTTCTGAAATTTAAATTGTATTAAATGGATGTAACTAATGCTTTTCTAAATGGATATTTAAATGAGGAAGTATACGTTGAACATCCAAAAGGATTTATTGATCCTACTCATCCTAACTATGTGTATAAACTCAACAAATCCTTGTATGGGCTAAAGCAGGCTCCTAGAGCCTAGTATGAATGATTTACCAAGTTCTTGAAAATAATGAGTACAATCGAGACGGAGTTGACAAAACTCTATTTGTGAAAAAGTCCAAAGAAAAATTCGTGATTGTGCAGATTCATGTTAATGATATTGTCTTTGGAGGGATGTCATAAGAGATGGTAGAACTTGAGATGGTAGAACTCTTTGTGAAACAAATGCAGAAGAATTCGAGGTGAGCATGGTAGGAGAACTGTCCTATTTTCTAGGGTTTCAAATCAAACAACTGAATGAGGGAGTCTTCATTTCTCAGTCTAAATATGCCAAGAACCTTGTTAAGAAGTTTGACCTCGAAAAGGCTAGTATTAAATGAACCCTTGCTCCCACTCATGCAAAACTCTCTAAAGACATTGGAGGTTCTCCAATTAATGAGAGTTTATACAGAAGCAACATCGGAAGTATGTTGTATCTAATGACCAATAGATCTAATATTGCTGTGTAGGTGTATGTGCAAGATATCAGTCCAGCTCCAAAACCGGTCACCTGCTGAGTGCTAAAAGGATAATCAAATACATTAATGGCACAAATGATTATCGGTTATTGTACACATTTGACACAAGTAGCTCTCTATTTGGCTACTATGATGCTGATAGGGTTAAAAACTTAAAGGAAAGGAAAAGTACTTTGGAGGCTGCTTCTTTCTAGGCAACAACTTGATTCCGTGGTTTAGCAAAAAACAAAACTATGTTTCTTTGTCAACCGCTGAAGTAGAATATATTGCTACAGGGAGTAGTTGTACTTAGTTGATATGGATGAAGCAGATGTTACAAGAGTATGATGTCTCACAAGATGTTATACTCTTTATTGTGACAACACGAGTGCCATCAATATTTCTAAAAATACTGTTCAACACAATCGTACAAAGCATATTGACATAAGTCACCACTTTATTTGTGATTTGGTTGAAAATAAATAAATTACATTAGAACACATCAACTTCAAGAACCAACTTGTTGACATTTTTACAAAGACATTGGATATTGCTCGTTTTGAGACCTGAGAGTTGCTTTGGGCCTATGTGTTATTAAAGCATAGCAATTAATTATCTGGGCCTCATTGGTGAAAAAGATGGACCTTCAAGCATGCAAGCCTAGGTGGAAACTTGTTTTACTAACCATCTTAATTGTGGTTGTTGAGGGTGTGAACATGTTTATTTGTATTCTAATTTCAAATTTCTGAATTTAAAGTGTTGGCAGTTGCTCTCTAACAAGTTTGCTAAAGAAATCGTGGGGTTCTGGTGTTTTCAACCACTTCTTACTCTCTTGTTCGTATTCATTGTTATTCCTCTCCTAATGTTGAGTACAAGACAAGGTACTTATACTTTTGATACGAAGATGGTGAGGTACGAGGAAAAAGCAAAGAGGAAGTTGTATGTCAAAGAAGAAGTTCCTCCTTCCACCACGAACAAGTATGGTGTTTGCTTTCAAGGTCTCCCTGAGTTAAGTATTGAAATTGATGTTCCTCCACCATCAGCCAAACAAAGACGATCTGGTGTTGGTGTTCCTATCGAGGAGAAGGGAAAAGAAAAAGTAAGTGTTTTTGCCTTAACTATGATTGATCTTATAGGTTAGGGATAGAAATTCATCCGAGCAAAGATAAATCAACTTCAAGTGACTCATCAAGTCACATGCACGACTTTATTGCCCTTCCCCGAAATCCTAGTGATAATGTTGAATCGTCTTCTTAAAGAAATTCCTAGCGGAAGCGAATGATCGCCTTGTGCCATTAAATTTGTTTTAGAAAACCAAAATACAGAGAACAAAACATACAAGATAAACAACTATATTAGCAAGTCTTTTAAGAAGAGTTAAGAGATTAGAAGTTTTTCCTACCTTTGAAGACGTTCTTTAATGTGGAAAACTCCTACAAATCACGAATCTGTGAGAAATCTTCAACACAATAAAACTCTTCTTTTGGGAACACCACCACAAATGACACCCTTGCTATTCTCGAGGTAGATTCAAAGAGGAGTGTGTGGGCTCTTTATGATTTTGGCAAGGGAATTATTTGAGAGTAGAAGAGAGAATTGGAGAGGATGTGAATTCTTGAGATTGAAATTACAGAACTCTTTTGTAACTGGAACTTCCCTCCCCTCTTCTTTACGTAAAGTTTGTGAGAGAAAGAATAGAATAACTCTCCACTATGTGGGAATTATTTAATATAATAATAATAATAATAATAATAATAATAAAAATTTAATTATACCCCATCCACGATTTAGCAACTCTATTTTTATCAAATTTTTTTTTACATTCACCCTATTTTTGTCATTAGTTATTAAAATAACATTATTTTTTAAAAAAAAAAATCTTAAATCATATTTAATATATAATTAAATAAATATATTAATTAATAACTAATTAATCAATAAATTAAATATCACATATTTAATTTAATTTGAATCATATTTAAACAACCTTCTCTCACATAACCCATAGTTTTAATATGAATCTCATTCATATTAATTTTAACCTATAGTTTTTCTATGAATCTCATTCATATAATCAATATTTAAATCTCATTTAAATATTCATTTCTCTTATAATATAAAGTATAAATTTTGAATCTCATTCATAATAAACTTTATATTATAATGTATCTATATATATTATACTAATTGTATCACATACAATTAATTCCCTTATTAATTTGAACATTTCAAATTAAGCCAAAATGTTTGATTCTTATACTAATCCTTTATGAGCTAGCAAGGGAACTTCATAGGGCTATAGTTAGAAACTCTAATGATATGAGATTAATCAACTAAACTCTTTAATTAGATTAATCAATATTCATTAACTATACATCACTCCACTAAAGACTTACAGTTGTACTATCCGTACTATAGATATATTTATGTGTCCATGGAATTTACTAATCAACAGTAAGTCAATCCTTCACAAATTATTCATAACTATAGCTTGGTCAAATTACCGTTTTATCCCTGTAGTTATATTTAACTTCTTAAGTACCACTAATCCCTCTAATGAACAAACTGTTTATAGTCCAATTATAAACTAATCCCTCTCGAGCCAGTGAGGGGGTGAGGCCTCATTGTTCAAAATCTGAAATCAGTCCTTAATGGAGTAATTTATCTACTTACCCTAAACACGGGAATGAGTGAACTCCATTTTGTGAATATATGTTCCCAACTTCCTAATCAGACAAATCCCCATGGTAGGCTTATTGAGTCGGTCATTTGACCACTCTCACCCATACAGATCAAAAGAATGTCTTCATAGACATGAGTTCATAACTCACTCAGGATTCAGGTCGAGTTTCCTATAGTTATCTTATGAAATGTTAATTTCTACAATTAGCAGTGTTATAAAGAGAAATTAAACATTTCAAGGTCCGAATCTTATACAAACTCTTTGCATAGGATACCCCCACTCACATGTCTCCACATGAACGATTAGGATCAAATCATTTGTAACACTTTACAACATTACGAAGTGGGTCGTATCCGTAGTGTTACCAGAATAAGACACCCAACTTTATTCCTATACTACAAACTTTTTGGTTATTACTTAAACATGATCCAACCTTGTATGTCAACCACATACATATTTAAGTTTTACATAAAATAACCATGAAATCTCAGTTTATTGGATTGAGTTAATGCAAAATATAAATAAAATAACTTCTTATTTTGTTCAATAAATAAAATGTATATACATTTTACAAAACTAAAAGACCCAAGAGATTTAGGATCCACATAACTGGGTTGTAGGAGTTGAGTGTGCCTACAATATGTATTTAAGTTTTGCTCTTCTGACTATGTAGAACACAAATTCTAGTCTAACTCGAGCATTATAGTATGTTTGGCACCACAATAACTTTTTGTTTGAGAAGCATTACTCATCCCTTTGATCATTTGAATTGTGTAGATCAGATGATTCTCATAAGTCTAGTTTAAACTTCAACAATTTTCATTTGGAATAATTTCTCTATTTTCTTTAGTCACCCTACCACAACAATTCTTGTATCAAGACACAACAAAGACAAATGTTCGAAAGACATCTTAGTCATGATATATTGGTCTTGCATTGCAATTAAAAGTACGTTTTCAATACTTAGATATTATTTAATCCTTCTAATGTCGTGTGGTATAGCATGAAAGGACAAATAAAAAAGAAAAAAACAATATTTAATTATATAATAGTTAGAAAAGTTTTATTTGATGTCTAATATAAAATTAAAATATTATTACAAGTCGAATGGTTAGAGCCATCACCCAAATCATTGAATATTCAAGCACCTCTTAACTTTTGAAAATGTTAGAACTAATCGCACGAGAACTATAAGTCAATAAATTAATGATAGTTCCTCTCATTTCTATATTTGGTAATAATTGAGTCCCTTACTCCATAACTAATTAAATTTAAATTTTTTAAAACATTAAATTTATAAACACTACTTTCATCTATTAATTTTATATGTTTTATATCTATCTTCTAAAAGATTCATTGTAAGAATTAGAAAATGTGAGCCCCATCTGATCCATTTCATTTTATATTTTTACTTTTTGGAAACTTAGCCAATTTTCTCTTAATTTTTTACAATAATTTGCATCTTTTTAAGTGTAAAATTTAAATTCTTAGCCAAAATCTAAAATTAAAAGCTACTTTTTTTTTTTTACATTTGCCTTGGTTTTTGAAAATATTGGTATATAAAAAAGCAAAGAAATAAGCTTCATTTTTTAAAACTAAAAACCAAATGGTTACCAATATAATCAAAATAGTTATCAAATGAGATTTTGGTTTTTGTATTTCCAAATCATAACAATTTAACCTTGATTGGAAAAAATTGCTAGGAAAACAACCATGTTGATCGATGAATTGATGATGGATCAAATGTGTTTATTAACTATAGAGATTAAGTGGTTATATAATTAAAAAAATGACAATTTTGATAGATCTTTTCATGAGAAAGATTAAATTTCAAATTTGAAAATATGAAGACTAATCCGTTTGGCAATTAATTAAAAGATGAAGTCTGATGCGGTTGTCTTTGAGGATGACGATGTTGAGACTATTGTATGTGATTGAAATAACAAAACTATGCTTGTGGTGGAGTCATATCAATCTTTGACCAAATTTGTTGAGCTTCCAAAGCAATTCTTCCTACACAAAGTAGTACCAAAGCGATTGAGGCAAAAATTCATTCCCTCTAGACTGAAATGGATTCCCAAGTCCTATAGAATGACTAGTAAAGATTGCTTTCAAAACGAGCTCCAATATTTTGTTGATTTCATGCGTAAACCCCATCAAAGAGGTGTAACTCAAGGGTTTGTTCTTATTAAATGCAAGTATAACTGTGTAGCCCATGAATTAGTTCTCTATCCACCAACAGAGATTGATACCAATTTGACTTGAAAATCACCCTCAGTTGGTAGTCGATGACTACGTATGATATGCTTCATCTTTAATGTTGTTTGTTAGTTCAAAAGAAAAGGCCTAAACATAATTTAATAATTAAAATCTTTTGACAAACACATATTCAGATTGAACCATCACAATTTGGTAGTAGTAAATAAAGGGTTTGAGTTTGATAAAGGACTCGGAAGGAATGAATTAAGACCCCTTTCCCAACTCCAAAATGATTTTTGCCCACTTTTTAAAACTTAATATTTTTAACCTCTTGCTTACATCATCCTCAAGAAATTTTACAAAATTACTTTATTTTTTCTTTCTACCTGCATCTTCAGTGTTTTCTTTCTTCTTCTCTCCATCTAGATTTTTACTTTTCTTCTTTGGTGAGACTATGCAACTAGATTCGACGAGTCTACGACGCCACCATCGGCTGTCATCTTTTCCTCTCCCTTGTTTCAGTTTGTGTACGTTGTAAGACGAGATCAAGCGTCAGAGAGCAAGATCGAGGAAAATGAGAGAATTGTGAGATAGGAAAGGGAGTGAGAAAATGATAGAAGGAGAGCGAGAGTGAGAAAACAAGAACAAGAGAGCTGCTCGAAGTTTCATTTTGGTAATTTCACCTTAATTTGACATCATAAAATACTAAAAAAAACCTCATTTTTAAAAGCGGGCAAAATCTCATTTTCCCTCAAATTTGGGTCATCCATATGACGAACCCAATGGGTTCAATCCATGGTGGCTGAGAGGATTTAAAATCTTACTAAGTTTCGTTAACACCAAAATATTGTAGAGTTAGATAATTATCATATGAGATTAGCCGAAGTATGTGTAAATTGACTCAAATATTCATAGATTATTTTAAGAAAAGAAACCACATATTCAAATGGACACTCGTATTCGATATTTATGATGTAATAGAGAAAAAAAGAAGTATTATTACAAAGTTTCGAGCATTGTATAAAGCCACTTATTTATTAAATGTTCCAACTCTAGGGATTAAATATGAACTTGAACTTAACTTTTAGGTAAAGGTTAACGACTACAACTACTTTTAAATGGAAACAAAAATTCTTATGATTTTTCAAGAAGGGCTTTGAAGAACGTATTACAAACATAAGGAAAGAGGCGGAAATAATTGAGGTGTGAGCAGGATATGATTGTACAATGGGTATATAAACAAAGGCAAAGGTACAGCGGTTATTTGTTGGATCATCAAAAGGGGATTTGAAGTTTTAGGGCAAACGGAAGGCGGAGATTTGAAAAAGTGCGGCGAGAGTGGCGTGGATGAACCTAATCCCCAACCATTACCCAACCCAATCTCCAAGAAATTTAATTCTTTTTTGCCTCTTTGGCCAACCCATCACCTAAACATGAATTTCTTGCAATAAATGATATTAATGGATCCACCTACAAACAAACACACACAGACTCTCTCTCTTTCACGCATCAACTTGGTCAAAATGTGAAAGTATTAAAGCTTCATAGCTTCAATTTCGCTGAATCGGAAGTTTGGTTGCCAACACCACCTTCCCCACAGTCAATGCGCCACCTCCTCTGACAGTGATGCGACCCTCAGCTTGTATATGGCTCTTTCACTTTTTTTAACGATTTGGGTCTCAATTCTTGGGGAGGAATTACTGGAATGCGATGAGTTTTTTGGGAGATTTTGTTTAATTTGGGTAACTGTGAACTGTGAAAACTAGCGGAAGCAAAAAGAGGGATAAAGAAGGAGAGACATAAAAGAGAAATAAGGGTTGGACCTTGGAATGGGGGGATACCACGTGCAAGTTACCACTAAAGGAGTTAAAGAGTGAGTGACCCCACTAAACCCAAACTCCAACCTACCTCCTCTGCCAGTTCTTTTAAGCTTCAAGATTGTGCATGATTCACACCGATCACTAATACCCATTTGATGTTTTTTCAACCTTTTCATTTGCATTTCTGCAGTCTCTAATTCATTATGAACTAATGGTTTGTAGCAACCATTTCGAGAACTGAAGTATTTTGATCTACTCTTCTCCAAGATTTTGGTTTCTCTTTCTGCACCAAGGTTTGTGACTTCCCTCCCTTTTTTTTTTTTTTTTTTTTTTTTTTTTTTTTTTTTTTTTGAGTTCTACTTAATGGGTTGTTTCGTTTCTGTTATTCTATGCTCAATTTTGGTGCAAGACATTTTTGGAAGAGCGGAAACTATTAGGTTTGTGTCGGATCAGTCCATCGGTGGCTTACTCTCTCCAAGTGGGAAATTGTTAATTTGGATATGGGAATCTATTTGCTTTTTTTTTTTTTTTTTTTTTTTTTTTTTTTTTTTTTTTTTCTTTTTTCTTTTCTTTTCTTTTCTTTTCTGTTTTTGTGCCTTCTGAAAGTTTATTTATATGCTTCTTTTAGTTTTGGCTAGAGTGTAATTTTGTATTTATGATTTATGGCTTATTTTGAATTTCACGAGGAGAGGGAATCCTCTAACAAAACTGATGGCAGAGGAAAAGTTTTAGATGCCATGCACCTGTAAAATCCATGTCTTGTCTAGCGTCCTAACATCATACGCAATTTTGATGTGGTTAGATTCTTTCGCTAGGTCCGCTAATGTTAAAATAATGATATACATACAGTATGTTGCACTTTGCACAGGAAAAAGGAAAAGCCCATTTAAGAAAGCTTTCCCTAAAAGCTGCATGATAAATAATTTGATAGTTCTCTTGAAACTTTTCTCAATTTTTTTTTTCTCAAAACTTGGAGGATAGCTTTGTCGTGTAATTAAGTCAGCATCTCAGCTGACTTTCTAGTTTATATCACTGCAGCATGTCAGAAGCCCTGAGGAAATCAAATGTGATCAATTTTGGGCGTGGGAATGGATACTTGAATGGGGCAATACCCATCAGAAATGCAACTGCAATTCCTGAAGTTGATGAGTTCTGCCAATCTCTTGGTGGGAAGAAGCCAATCCATAGTATTTTAATTGCGAACAATGGAATGGCTGCAGTTAAATTCATACGTAGTATTAGAACATGGGCTTATGAAACATTTGGGACTGAAAAGGCAATCTTGCTGGTGGCTATGGCCACACCGGAGGATATGCGGATCAATGCAGAGCATATCAGAATTGCAGATCAGTTTGTGGAGGTTCCTGGTGGAACCAACAACAATAACTATGCTAACGTGCAGCTTATTGTTGAGGTACTTCATCTTTTCAATCAAATTTGCATTTTTATCTTCTAGTCCCAGTTTTGGCCACATTTCATCAATGGGATTTGCTTCTCATGGAAAAGAAGGGAAAAAAAGAAAAAAAAAAGAAAAAGAAAAAGAAAAAGAAAAAATTACTCTTTCTTTTGATCATCAAAGTAAGTCGAACAAGCAAATCCTCATAGACGGTTATGGATATATATTTCAGTTCAATTTCACTAAACTGTAAAACAACCAAAGTACAATTTAGGAATTTTAAACGTCAATTTCACTACTGACATTGAGTTTATGAATTGTTGTGGAAACTGTGTGTTTGGAGTCATATACATCTGGATTGTATTGTTGATGAAGATGCTCTCACACTCATTAGAAACTTGTAGCTTCTTGCTCATTACATGTTTTTATTTTTTGAGGGTTTTCTTTTTTCCTGATATAAAACTGTTTATCATATTAAATTGATCCACTATGTAGATGGCAGAGATAACTCATGTTGATGCAGTTTGGCCTGGATGGGGCCACGCATCTGAGAATCCAGAGCTACCAGATGCATTGAGTGCAAAAGGAATCATATTTCTTGGGCCTCCATCAATATCTATGGCAGCTTTGGGTGATAAAATTGGTTCATCATTAATTGCACAGGCAGCAGAAGTACCCACCCTTCCATGGAGTGGTTCTCACGTAAGTTCATATTATTTTCTCTCTGACCATATCATGCACTCAATGATCTCACATTCAATATACTCTTTATTTTGTGTTTAGGTGAAAATTCCACCTGATAGCTGCTTAGTTACCATCCCAGATGATGTATACAGGGAAGCTTGTGTTTACACAACAGAAGAGGCTATTGCAAGTTGTCAAGTTGTAGGTTACCCTGCAATGATTAAGGCATCATGGGGTGGAGGCGGTAAAGGCATAAGAAAGGTTAGAATAGAAGTGTTATGGATGCTTACTATATAGGTAGCTTAGGAACAATGAAAATAACCTTGGGAGCTGAACTCCTATTGATGAATTTGAGACGACAAAGCTCAATGACCATTTTTTCTTAAATCGATATATTAATCTCAACCTTCAGGTTCATAATGATGATGAAGTGAGAGCATTGTTCAAACAAGTGCAAGGTGAGGTTCCAGGATCACCCATATTTATAATGAAGGTTGCAGCCCAGGTCAGATATCAAGTGCACTTTATCACAATCATCATTGATTCCATGGGGCATATTTTAATCTGACTTTTCATTGAACTTTGTCTGATTAGAGCCG
This sequence comes from Citrullus mucosospermus, assembly GCA_030954485.1. Lineage (NCBI taxonomy): Eukaryota > Viridiplantae > Streptophyta > Magnoliopsida > Cucurbitales > Cucurbitaceae > Citrullus > Citrullus mucosospermus. The sequence continues at coordinate 10,835,171 of CM062057.1, read as the reverse complement.
GCACCTTGAAGTACAGTTATTATGTGATCAATATGGAAATGTTGCTGCTTTGCACAGTCGTGATTGCAGTGTTCAGAGACGCCACCAAAAGGTTAGTTCATGTTGTTGTTGTCTAGTCTCCATTTCTTGGGAACCAATGTATTTGTAAATTTTTCTAAATTGTTCATCCTAGGAGACTATCATTTAACTTCCTGTCCTCTGCCGAACAGATTATTGAGGAGGGTCCAATTACAGTTGCGCCACTGGAGACAGTAAAAAAGCTAGAACAGGCAGCGAGAAGACTGGCTAAATGTGTGAACTACGTTGGAGCAGCAACTGTTGAGTACCTATACAGTATGGAAACTGGAGAGTACTATTTCTTAGAGCTCAATCCCCGGTTACAGGTATTGATGGACTTAAATCTATAGCTTGACATACCCATAATAGTGATCACTTAATTCATCAAAAACTCCTTTCCAAGCATGACATTGATCCTGTTGAATGTGGCCTGTGAGACATGATAGAATCTGGTGAAAATGTAAATTTAAATCTTGCCAAGGAAAGATATTTGTTTACTGAGCAAATACGATTGTCGTTTTTTGTTTGCTGAGCTATTCGACTGCAGGCATCATTGAAGGAGATGTCTTGTGGCATATTATGACCTAAATTAGTCCCAAGTGTGTGTTTATACTTACTCTGACATGCATTCATGAATAGCTGTCTTCTGTTGAGTACATCAACATATGTTTGATTTATCACAAAACATTCATGGGGGGTGATGATTTTGTCTATCTATTTATTTTAAACAGGTCGAGCACCCAGTGACTGAGTGGATAGCTGAAATAAACCTTCCGGCAGCCCAAGTTTCTGTGGGGATGGGAATTCCTCTGTGGCAAATTCCTGGTATGATTTAAATCTATGGAATTCATTTTGTTATATATGTCACTTGAAATTATATATATCACAAAATCATATATAATTTTCAAAATCAGAAATCAGACGCTTTTATGGGGTAGAGCATGGTGGAGGATATGATACTTGGCGGAAAACTTCTGCTGCTGCAACTCCATTTGATTTTGATCAGGCCGAATCCACTAGACCTAAAGGCCATTGTGTAGCTGTGCGAGTTACAAGTGAGGACCCTGATGATGGGTTTAAACCTACAAGTGGAAAAGTACAGGTTGGTCAAGTTGCTTAATGATTTTTTATTTTCTATTTTGGGTGAGATGAAAGACGTTAAAATCGTTCCAACACTATGCAGGAGTTGAATTTCAAAAGTAAGCCAAATGTGTGGGCATACTTCTCCGTCAAGGTAGGCCTTTTTCTCATAGATGTATGTTTTTCCGATGATGTCTAACATTTATGCTGAACTACATCCGCTGATTGGTTTGCAGTCTGGAGGAGGGATTCATGAATTTTCAGATTCTCAGTTTGGTAAGCATTAGTTGATAGATACTTTAAGCACTTAGTCCTTAAGTTTGAGTTTTGGGATACACTTGTAGACACAATAGTATATTTTAATTTCTAAATTTTACTGTGAAGCAAAAATTGCTTTTACATGTAATCTTCAATAAAAATATTTCTTAGAAGATGGATGGATAGTACTCTGAAGGTAGGAATGCCCCTTCAGCATTGGTAACTGAATTTTGAAGAAATTATTTTAAATTTCAATGAGTTCCTCAAATTATCAAGCAACTCTTCAAGGTTTTCATTCATCTCCTTTGGTAGATATGAGGATTTGGACCAGGATGCTTCAAAATTTTCTCCTGCAAAAGAGCATTCTAAAGTGTTCTTAAAGAAGGCAGTGTCATAGAGGTCTTCCAAGGACATTTTTCTGAAAAATTAAGGTTTTATTTTGTTTTGGTTTTTATTAAGGTCTCAGCACAAATGACACAACCCAATCTTAAGATTCAAATTATACTCTTCAACCTAATTGGAGTGGCGTCTTCTCCGTAAAAAACACAGTAAAAATTTGATTCATTGTTCCAAGAATGCCCTTCTGGCTAGCATAGTCATTCTTTTCAGAACTTTGAAGGAGCTTCATCCTTCCAAATACTGTGCAAAGTCTCTATACCTTTCTTTGCTGCCAGCATGCCACTACCTTAAAGGAATACCTGCTGTTCGTATAATGCAATTAGGTTAGGGCAATATTTTAGTTTATTTGGATTGAAATTAATAGAAGAGTTTACTGTGACGATCAGAGGGATTAGGTGGAGTTTGGTGGACTATTACTTTCAGCATTTTTTTTTATGAGTCCTTCCATGTTTTTTTTTTTTTTTTTTTTTTTTTTTTTTTTTTTTTTGGTTGGCCCTTTCTTTTTGTAATGACCTTTGATTAAATAGAATTGAAATTTGTTTTTGTACATTCATTATTTGTTGCAAAATCTCAGTTTCTTATTAAAAAAATTAGGAATATGGATGATATTTTAAAACCTAAGAGAATATTTTTATTTGGTAATTTGCATGTCTTGCTAATATCTTGATTTCCTCCAGGTCATGTTTTTGCATTTGGAGAATCCCGAGCTTTAGCAATTGCAAATATGGTTCTTGGGCTGAAGGAAATACAAATTCGAGGAGAAATTCGAACGAACGTTGATTACACAATAGATCTTTTAAATGTAATGCTAAAATGTTATAATATTTAATTCCATTCTTTTCTGCCAGTGTAAAGTATATCATTTTCTTTATTCAATTTTGGTGGAAATGCGACTTAAGAATAATAGTCTACAGGCTCTGGATTACAGAGAAAACAAAATTCATACAGGCTGGTTGGACAGTAGAATTGCTATGCGAGTTAGAGCGGAGAGGCCACCATGGTACATTTCTGTCGTTGGAGGGGCTCTATTTGTAAGCACTCACATTTGATAGTAATTTCAATTTCCTACACGTATGTATAGTTAAATATATTGGTAATGATTTTTCTTTGTTCAACTCAGAAAGCATCCACCAGCAGTGCAGCCATGGTTTCCGACTATATTGGCTATCTTGAGAAAGGGCAAATCCCTCCCAAGGTATTGTAATGCGAGATTATATTTAGGTACCTGATTTTTGTTGCTTTGATGTATTATTCCTACATTATGTACTAACTAATTTAATGGCAGCACATATCTCTTGTCCACTCTCAAGTATCACTAAATATTGAAGGAAGCAAATACACGGTAATGCTTCTATCACTTGATACCATTGCTTGCCAGGTAGCGAATTTATATAGCTTATTGACATATCACTGCGATTGTTGGGTATTCATTGTAGATTGACATGGTAAGGGGAGGACCTGGAAGTTATCGGCTGAGAATGAATGGATCAGAGATTGAAGCAGAAATTCATACCTTACGTGATGGAGGCTTATTGATGCAGGCAAGTACTTGTCTTGAAGGTTATATTTACGAACATTATGCCCTAGAAGCCCGTAGTCCACTTTTCTATTTTTTTCTGATGGAGACATGTGAAAACTAGAGGAAGCCCTTATAATAAGAAATTACTTTCAAGATTGAGCATGTCTGTTGACTTTGTATGGTCAAGCAATTTGAATGTGTAGCTTGAATTTTGAACAGTTGGATGGAAATAGTCATGTTATATATGCTGAAGAAGAAGCTGCGGGAACTCGCCTTCTTATTGATGGGAGAACATGCTTGCTTCAGGTGTGTTCAACTAGCCCTAATTAGACCCCCTCCCATTCCCTAACACTCTCCAGTACTGGCTCCTGACGTTTTGTGCTCTTTGTTGTTAATCAGAATGACCATGATCCATCTAAATTAGTTGCAGAGACGCCATGTAAGCTGCTGAGGTATCTGGTCTCGGATGACAGTCATATTGATGCTGATGCACCATATGCTGAAGTTGAGGTCATGAAGATGTGCATGCCTCTTCTTTCACCTGCTTCTGGAGTTATCCATTTTGAAATGTCTGAAGGTCAAGCAATGCAGGTTAGTGGCAGAATTCAATGATGAAATATGGGTACTCTAGTTATGGGGAATTTATGGAATCTCTGTCGTTTTAGGCTGGTGAACTCATAGCAAAGCTAGATCTAGATGATCCATCAGCTGTGAGGAAAGCAGAGCCGTTCCATGGGAGCTTCCCCATCTTGGGTCCCCCAACTGCAATTTCTGGTAAAGTTCATCAAAGGTGTGCTGCAAACTTAAATGCGGCTCGGATGATTTTGGCAGGATATGAGCATAACATTGAGGAGGTGAATCATCTCCTGTCCATTTCTGCTATCGTCAGATCTCTCTTTATATACACACATTATATATTTATGCATTCACCTATGCATATTTTCCATATATATTTATCTGCACTACACAAACATATGCATACATATGCCTGTATATATGAGTACACATTTCAAGTCTTCTCATAGCAATAAAAAACTGGTGAAAACTCTTTCTTCTCTCTCAGGTGGTGCAAAACTTACTCAATTGCCTCGATAGTCCTGAATTACCATTCCTACAATGGCAAGAATGCATGTCAGTTCTTGCAACACGCCTTCCCAAAGAACTCAAATTTGAGGTGCTTGATTGTTTTCTGAATCCTTCTTCCACTTTTATCCTCAACTACTAATTTTATAACAATCTGAATCTTCACTTGTTTTGTTTTATTAGCTGGAGTCAAAGTACAGGGAGTTTGAGGGGCTTTCGAGTTCCCAGAATGTCGATTTCCCTGCCAAATTATTACGTTATATTCTTGAAGTAAGTTCCTCCACCAAAATCCTTTTAAGTTCTAGTTGAATTGGCTTTCACAAAAGGTAAATACTTCTTCTGGCAGGCTCATTTATCCTCCTGTCCAGAGAAAGAGAAGGGAGCTCAAGAAAGGCTTCTTGAACCCTTGGTGAGTCTTGTGAAGTCTTATGATGGTGGAAGAGAGAGCCATGCTCGTGTTATTGTTCAGTCGCTTTTTGAAGAGTACTTGTCAGTTGAAGAACTGTTCAGCGACAACATTCAGGTGATGTGTTTGCCCATTTTGATGGATGATTATGTAGTAGAAAATAATCATGTGCTTCCCGTATAAGTTAAGGACCATTCTCAAGTGGTGGAGAGGCCTCTATTTTCCATACGGGTATTGAACTTATCTATCCAAATGGATTGTAGGATTTATGCTACTGGATCATCTCAAGTATACCTCTTCATTTGGAAGACTACACTGATGTGTTTGTTGAATCTTTTCATATCTGTGATCCAGTCTACTATTGATTCACAACTTTGCTTACTTTGAGAAGGGTGTTGCATTACAGAAGTTGAGAAGGGAACTGCCTCTCTCCTCTTTGTAAAATGATTAGGACAATTGTTTCATACTGGGTTCAGGAAGTTGAAAATCAAGTTTGCGTATATTTGGGCTGAAAAAAATATTTTCTTTTTTGTTTTTCCTACCTTTTCTTTTTTCAATTTAATTGTTCTCAAAGCTGATAGTGTGTTGAGTTTAGTCTATAGGTAAACAGTAAGTAGTATCATTGTGAGATTCCTCTAAGTGTTAGTGATATGCTAAATTCTAAGGTTGATCAAGCAAGGAATTGAAAAATATTTTCAAGGTTGGATAGATCTATTGGAGAGATTTGGGACTCTTTTTATTTCCTCAAGTTTTCTACTTAGGATTTTGTTTTACTTTTTGTTTTGTTTTATTTCTTTTGTAATTATGGTTTTTCTTGTGATTTGTGACAATTGGAGATTTCTTCTTGTAATTCCCATGGTGCATTCGGGTGGTTGTCCTTACCCCATTGGTCTTTGTATATGCCATTCTTTTAATGAAGATTTATTTCTTATAGAAAGCAAAGTGTGCCTTGTGTGCGTTTCGAGTTGTGGTTTTACAGTTATCAACATGAAATTGTTATTTCTAAACGTGAAGTTTTATCCTTTCCTTACAGGCTGATGTGATTGAAAGACTTCGACTTCAATATAAGAAAGATTTGCTGAAGGTCGTTGACATTGTCCTTTCTCATCAGGTATTAATTTCTATCTTGCCTTTTCCTGCCTATTTGATGTTGAGATTTTGCATTTGAATATCAGTTTCATGCTCACTTTTTGGCTTACAGGGCATCAGGAGCAAAAATAAGCTTATATTGCAACTCATGGAACAACTTGTCTATCCTAACCCTGCAGCTTACCGAGATAAATTAATAAGATTCTCTGCACTTAACCATACAAATTATTCTGAGGTTAGCTACTCTGCTAAAGAAATGGTTTTCATACTGTTGAGTTAATTAGTTTATTAATGGCCAAAATCTTCATAGGGTGGGGTTTTGATCTGTCTGATATCGGGGGTATTCTTCTGACTTAATAAAAATCTTTCCGCCAGCATACCTGTCAGTTTACATTACATTTTAGTCCCCACTCTTTAACATGCCTCTAAGCACATGTTTAAATGCTTAACACAGCTAGCGCTGAAGGCAAGTCAGCTATTGGAACAAACTAAGCTGAGTGAACTCCGTTCTAATATTGCCAGAAGCCTTTCTGAATTAGAGATGTTTACTGAGGATGGAGAAAATATGGACACTCCAAAGAGGAAAAGTGCCATTGATGAACGAATGGAGGCTCTTGTAAGTGTTCCTTTGGCCGTTGAGGATGCTCTTGTAGGTCTCTTTGATCATAGTGATCATACCCTTCAAAGGCGAGTGGTAGAGACTTATGTCCGCAGGCTATACCAGGTACTTATTAAAACTTCTGTAATCATCCCCCTTCCAGGTGGAGTCGACTTTTGCATGCCTAACTATGTCAATATGTTCCCTATCCAGCCCTATCTTGTTAAGGGAAGTGTGCGGATGCAGTGGCATAGATCTGGTCTTATAGGTTCATGGGAGTTTCTAGAAGAGCATATTGAGAGGAAAAATGGTACTGAAGATCAGGAGTATTCCCAGTCAGTTGAGAAACATAGTGAGAGGAAATGGGGAGCCATGATAATTATAAAGTCTCTACAGTTATTGCCCACAACTCTTAGTGCTGCACTGAAGGAAACGACTCACAACATTAACGAGGCAACCAGAGACAAGTCTCTTGAGCCAGCAAACTTCGGTAATATGATACACATTGCATTAGTGGGCATCAACAACCAGATGAGCTTACTTCAGGACAGGTAACGGCTTTACCTATTTCTCTGCACTAACTTCCAATCTTTGGATGAGCCCTTCTTATGGGGATACTAATTTATCGGTCATCTAAGCTTAGCATCTTACAATGAATTTAAGCTTTCGTATCTGTGGCTTGTTCGGATGTTAACTTAGTAACAGATTATATATCATTTGTTATGTTGTATTTTTCTTTGTTTGTGCACGCATATGCATTTTTACTATAATACAGAAATGTGTTGGTCTTCAATGGTCCTATATTTCTCAGAAAACTATGTTTTTTTAACAAGAAACAAAACTTTTCATTGATGTAACGAAAAGAGACTAACGGATTCCCATGTCCCAGCCAGATTATAAACTTATCTTTGGATTTATTTATTAGCCTTCTTTTTATCTTACAGTGGTGATGAAGATCAAGCTCAAGAGAGAATAAACAAATTGGCTAAAATACTCAAGGAGCCAGAAATTGGATCCAGTCTACGCTCTGCAGGTGTAGCTGTAATTAGCTGCATCATTCAGAGAGATGAAGGACGGGCCCCTATGAGACACTCATTCCACTGGTCAGCGGAAAAGCTGCATTACGAAGAAGAGCCTTTATTGCGTCATCTGGAACCTCCTCTATCCATTTACCTTGAATTGGTCAGTCATGAACACACCTCTACCATTTACCATTCAATGCCATGATTGTCGTGCACCAGAGTGACTGGACAACAGTGTAATTTGGTGATCTCTCTCATCCACCTACATATTGTCTGCTTTTCCAGGATAAACTCAAAGGGTATGGAAATATCCGGTATACCCCTTCTCGGGATCGTCAATGGCACCTTTACACTGTTCAAGAAAAGCCAGGAGTGATTCAGAGGATGTTTCTGAGAACACTTGTTAGGCAGCCAGTCTCTAATGAAGGCTTCGTAGCATATCCTGGCTCGGATGTTGAAGCCCGCAAGCCTCTCTCTTTTACTTCAAGGAGCATCTTGAGGTCCTTGATGACTGCAATGGAAGAGCTGGAACTCAATTCACACAATAGAGCTATCAAACCTGACCATGCTCATATGTATCTCTACATCTTGAGAGAACAACAAATAGGTGATCTTGTACCCTATCACAAGTAAGTGTCCTCTTTGTCTGATTACAATATTTTTCTTTATAAACGATAGCATTCTTAAAGGAGTTTGTGCTTGGACTAATTTCCAGGAGAGCTATCTTCAATACTGAAGAAGAGGTTGCAGTGGAGACCATATTGGCAGAACTTGCTCGTGAAATCCAGTCATTTGTTGGTGTAAGAATGCATAAATTAGGCGTTTGTGAATGGGAAGTAAAACTTTGGCTAGATTCCTCTGGACAGGCAAATGGTGCTTGGAGGGTAGTGGTAACAAATGTGACGGGTCATACCTGCACTGTACATGTAAGGGTTCAAGTGTCCTTTTTGTCTTTTCCAAACGATAGATAAATATATTTGCATGAAACAGTACACTAATAAGTAGGACTTTAGTTGATATAAACCATGGGTTCTTTTCTTGATATTAATATTAACTGGTAACTTTTTCCATAAATGATAGACAGAATATTATGTAGGATTTTAGGTGGGCGTAGCTTGAATTAACGATGCCTATAAAGAGCCTACATTACATATAGACTTCCAAAAAAGATAAGAGGATATATCAGTATCCAGGGAAAATTGGGAACATCAGATAATTATTTGAGTCAGTTGATAATGTTATCTAGGGTTAGCTGGAGTTGCATCATTCGTTGAGCTTATCTTTAGTACTGAAATCGACGATTACTTTTTAAAGTTCATTTGTATATGGTCGCGTACAAGTCTTAGGTAGCAAGGAACACAATGAATCATGCTAAAATATAAATATTACATCTGACAAGTTGAAATGCTTCCTTTTACACAATTATGTACACATGGATATTTTTTCTGCCAAGCAGTATGACGTAAGCATAAAACAATAGGGTAGATCTTATTTGAATAATGTTCAAGTAGACTATATACCATCAGTAAGTGAAATTATATAGCTGACAATTGCAACACTGAAATGATAATCAGAATATATTTTGATATCCAGATATATCGTGAAATTGAGGATACAAATCAGCACAGAGTACTCTACCATTCGGTCACAAAGCAGGCTCCTCTTCATCGCGTGCCTGTGAGTGCACAACACCAGCCACTGGGCGTTCTTGATTTGAAACGTCTTTCTGCCAGAAGGAGTAACACCACTTACTGCTATGACTTTCCGTTGGTGAGCAATATGTCTTGCTATACTACAAACTACCTGTTCGTTTGTTTTGTCTTCCAAGTACATGTGTGCCCGTGAGTGCAAAGACCAAATACTGAAAAACTAAAACATAACTGTTTTTTGCAGGCATTTGAGACGGCCTTGGAAAAATCATGGGAATCTCAGTTCCCCAATATTAGTAAACCCAAGGAAAATGTTCTTCTCAAAGTTACTGAACTCGGTTTTTCTGACCAGAAAGGTTCCTGGGGCACTACCCTCATCCCTGTGCAGCGAGAACCTGGGCAGAATGATATTGGTATGATAGCCTGGTTAATGGAAATGTCAACGCCAGAGTTTCCCTCTGGAAGAAGAATATTAGTTGTAGCAAATGATGTAACCTTCAGGGCTGGGTCTTTTGGCCCTCGAGAGGATGCATTCTTTCTTGCTGTCACTGATTTGGCTTGTGCTAGGAAACTGCCTTTAATTTACTTGGCAGCAAACTCTGGTGCCCGAATTGGGGTTGCTGATGAAGTCAAATCCTGCTTTAGAGTAGGTTGGTCTGATGAATCTAGTCCTGAGCGTGGTTTCCAGTATGTATACTTGACCCCTGAAGATTATGCTCGCATTAAATCCTCTGTCATTGCACATGAAGTACAGATGCCTAATGGAGAAGCCAGATGGGTTATTGATACCATTGTTGGAAAGGAGGATGGCCTGGGTGTAGAGAACCTAACTGGTAGTGGAGCTATTGCTGGTGCATATTCAAGGGCGTATAATGAAACTTTTACCTTAACATATGTGACTGGAAGGACCGTTGGAATTGGTGCTTATCTTGCTCGCCTTGGCATGCGGTGTATACAAAGGCTTGATCAGCCTATAATTCTCACTGGTTTCTCTACACTAAACAAACTTCTTGGTCGTGAAGTTTATAGTTCTCACATGCAACTTGGTGGACCCAAAATCATGGCAACCAATGGGGTTGTTCATCTAACAGTTTCAGATGACCTTGAAGGGGTATCTTCTATTCTAAAGTGGCTTAGTTATGTACCATCTCACATGGGTGGTGAACTGCCAATTTCAAGACCTTTGGATCCACCAGAGAGGGAAGTTGAGTACTCCCCTGAAAACTCGTGTGATCCTCGTGCAGCAATTTGTGGTGCTTTGAATAGTAGTGGAAAGTGGATGGGTGGAATTTTTGACAAGGATAGCTTCATTGAAACACTAGAGGGCTGGGCGAGGACTGTTGTTACTGGAAGGGCAAAACTTGGAGGAATTCCTATTGGAATTATCGCTGTAGAAACGCAGACAGTGATGCAAGTCATCCCTGCTGATCCGGGCCAGCTGGATTCCCATGAGAGGGTTGTTCCTCAGGCTGGTCAAGTATGGTTTCCTGATTCTGCATCAAAGACAGCCCAGGCATTGTTGGATTTCAATAGAGAAGAGCTGCCACTTTTCATTCTTGCCAACTGGAGAGGCTTTTCTGGAGGCCAAAGAGACCTTTTTGAGGGAATTCTGCAGGCAGGCTCAACCATTGTGGAGAATCTGAGAACATATAAGCAACCTGTTTTTGTATACATTCCAATGATGGGCGAACTTCGAGGTGGGGCATGGGTTGTTGTGGATAGTCGGATCAATTCACAACATATTGAGATGTATGCTGAAACAACAGCTAGAGGTAATGTGCTTGAGCCTGAAGGAATGATTGAGATTAAATTTAGGACAAAGGAATTGCTTGAATGCATGGGTAGACTTGATCAACAGCTGATCAGCCTGAAGGCAAAACTTCAAGAAGCAAAAGGAAACGGAATCCACAATCTCATCGAATCTCTACAGCAGCAGATCAAAGCTCGTGAGAAGGAGCTTCTGCCTGTTTATGTTCAGATAGCCACCCGATTTGCAGAACTACACGATACCTCCTTGCGAATGGCTGCAAAAGGAGTCATCAAAAAAGTTATCAACTGGAGTGATTCTAGATCTTTCTTCTACAAGAGACTAAGACGTAGGATTTCAGAAGAATCATTGATCAAGACAGTAAGAGAAGCTGCTGGAGAGCAGCTTTCACATGGAGCAGCACTGGACTTGATTAAGGACTGGTTTTCAAATTCTGGCATGGGAATAGATGGAGAAGATGCATGGATGGATGATGCCACTTTCTTTAAATGGAAAGATGATCCCATGAATTATGAGGACAAACTCAAGGAATTGCGAGTCCAGAAGGTATTGCTTCAGTTAACCAATTTGGGTAGTTCACATTCGGATTTACAAGCTTTACCTCAAGGTCTTGCTGCTCTTCTAAGCAAGGTAAATATAACCAGTCAATGACAAAATTTCCTTCCTTATCACGTTACTTAATGCAGGGAACTGATTGTGTAAAAACAATGCAGGTGGATCAATCCAGCCGAGTACAATTGATCGATAAGCTTCGTAAGGTGCTTGAATAATTGTATAGGCAAGTTATTGATGATCACAGATCAGCAATGTGACTAACTTGATGATGTCTTGTGATAATCTGAGACATTCTTGAATCCAACAATTACTTGGTTGCATATACAAGTTACCAATTAGTTTGTTGGACAAATGAAGCTGCTCTCTTCATATGCCAGAGATTAGTCTTTAGTCTTAGGAAACATTTCATTACTTTGAGAGAATAAGATTTTGCTCATGCCTCTAGTTTGTGGGAAATAAATTTTGTATGTATATTAAGACAACTGGTATTGGTTAGGTGTCATCTGCGTAAGCCTTAATGTATAATTGTAACTTTTGTGAAATTATACTTATGAAAATACGAGGTCATGAGGCTTAATTGAACCATTTTGTTCATCAAGAACCGCTTTCCACGATATTCTACATGTACCAATGGTAGTTATTTAAAGAAGGCTTGTTTTTCATTATTGGCAAAGTATGTTTTCAGGTAGAAGCAGAGTACGTGACAATTAGAATCAAAGAGTCATGGTGAACACGATTTGGTTTTTGTTTTCTCAGTAGGAACAGATACTCATATTCTTGTTTAGTACATTAACATCATCCAGAACCAATTGCTTTTCATTTGCAAGAATTCGTGACCTATTTCCTTTTTATCCTGTTCTTCTGTTTGTCTATCTTCAATGCTTTCTGCTGCTTTCTTTTCTTCTCCTCATTGCCTTTCAGTTTTTCTTCCTTTTCCCTCTTCTCATCAGTTTTCCTCTGTTTTTCCCTTTCCCTCTTCTCCTCTGCTTTTCTCTCTTCCTCTCTCTGCCTCTCCTTTTCCTTCTCTCTTCTCTCTTCTTCCTTTCTCTGTTTTTCCTTTTCCTTTGCTCTCCATTTCTTCTCTAGCTCCTTCGTTTCCTCCCTTGCAAGCTTTCTTCTGATGTTGAAACACATTGGTGCAAAGAGAAAGAAACTTAATCCCTGAAGAAGTCTTAAGAGTTCTGTAGTCTCAAGCATCAGATTGCTTCTAGTTAAATAGCCATTGCCGTCCAATGGCCTGCAGTGGGGGTGTCTAGATAGCCTTATTTTTATGGCTTTCAGCATCTGGGAAGGTGGGGAAAAAAGCCGGCGATTACCTGTTTATTATTCCTTGTTGAGTTTTACAAAGAATTTAGCACTTCTTTTACCTGTAGTGACCCTCTGAGGCAATTGAATACATAAGCTTCAAAAAGTTCCAAACATAAACGTTACAAAGAGAGCTGTCAAGCAGATCGCATTTCTAATTCAAGGTCAGTAGCTTCAACACGCCCCAACATTCTTCAATTAGCTACGGCCATTTGATTTGAGTTGAATACCTTGAAGAGTTGCGCCTGTTAGTTGATCAGAAAGTCTCTTTTCAAGCAACGTTAGCAGATATTAAGTTACCTTGCAATGTTTTCAGCCTCCACAAAAATGTGAAGTAGGAAGCAAGATAAACGAAAACCTGCCTTTAACAGACTTGACAGAGTTCAAAGTAATATGGTTACACTTAACAGAAACGTTATCACAGTTGAAGACAAGCCAACGTTTCCACAGTTGAAGGCAAGCCAAAAATAATAGGTCCTTAAACTGTAATAAATAATTGATCTAATAGATATAACATTGAGATTTATCTCTGGGAACTATACACTTTGAATTATTTGTTTGGTATGTTTGAGAATTTTAAAAAATTGTAGAATAAATTTTGAAATGTTGGATACTTAATGGAAACTTAAGTTTTTAAAATTTCAAGGTACTAAATTTATAATTAATTATATAGAACGTATGACAACCTCCAGATGTTGAAAGCGACCAAAACGGGATGAAAGACTTTGAGTGGAGCGATGGCTAGAAATGCAGATAGCATGAAATCAATTAAAATAATCGATACATTACATACATTGATACCATCTACTTACCAATACAGAACTTGCCAAAAATATTAGACAAAACCTCTTCAGAGATATCCTCACCACAAATTTCCGCAAGAGCTAATGCAGCATCTCTCAAATCCACTGTCCAAAAGTCAAGAGGCAACTCGTCTTCAATGGAAGATTTCAATCTTGTAAGTGCCTCCATGGTTCTAAGAAGCTGCTCACATTGTCTCTGAATGTTGCCAAAACAACACTAATCCATGAGTTCTATATTTTACTCATTACTGTTTCGATTTATCAAGACCAGAAATGATGTTATTTCATATTTTAGCATTCTGGAACTATAGGTTACCTGGTTTACTGTCCATCTGCGTCCACTTGCAAGAGTTTTGTTGAGTCCCACCAGCTCCGATATTGCCATCTCCAGGTTCTCTATTCCTTGTCCAGTGACAGCGCATGTCAAAACTTGTTTACTGAATGAATCACGATTTATACTAATTGCATCCATGTTTGGAGATGGAGCACAGTCTACCTTGTTTATGACAAGAAGTATAGGAGTGGATGATCCATCTGATTTCTGTATTTTCAAAGCATTTAAAAGAAGTAATAATAATAAATAAACACCATTTTTTTAAATTCTTTAAGGTGGTGGAGCTCTGATTTTGACCAGTAACTCAATGAAGCAGAATTCATTGGAGGAAAAGGATGGTTGAATTTTGCTAAACCTTTTTTGAAAGTATCCTATTGAGAAGTATGGCATCTTCTGCAGTCCATCCATCAAGGGCACTTATCGTCATAATAATGACATCCGCTCCAAGAGCAGCAGCTTCAGATCTCTCGACACCTGTAGAACAGAGTAGGACCTCTCAAAATGGGTTATTCGTACAAATATCTCATGAGCAAGAGTGGATAACAGGGGGTCAAGTTGCAACTCAAGAAAAATCAAACATGCTATAAAATAATTCTTCCAAATTAAAGATTGACAAGAGTTTGAGACCAAAAGGGGGAAGAACAAAAGCCATTACAAAATCATGTTAAAATCAATCACTATAGTTCTGAAGGTAGATACCCTATAGCATACGGTTGGTTAGACAATAAGAAGAAATTAGGAACTGGAAATCTACACCAACATGGTTTGTGTAACCTGCAATCGACTCGTGTTTTGGAAAATGAATATGTTTGTGTGGCATGACTCTAAATGTTTTGTCTAAACCCTCAAAATGCTGAATTAAGACATTAAACATCAGGCAATCTGTAAATCATACCTATCTTTTCCACAATGTCATCTGTTTCCCTAATTCCAGCTGTATCAAGAAGAGTCACGGGAATACCGGAAACTGTAACATTCGCTTCAATTACATCCCTGGTAGTTCCAGCAATTTCTGTAACTATTGCCCTCTCGCTCTGCACGCTAAAAAATAAATGTGACAATAGAATAATGTGATTAAGAGTAAAAGGAAAGGTAGCTAAAGAAAACCACCTAATATCAAACAGAAATTTCTATTATGAAACTAGAACACTTTTAGCATGTTTTAACAAGTTCATAATTTCTCTTTCCTGGAACTACATCACACAAACAATTCATAAAATAAATGGAAATACAATGGAGGAAATCACCCTCACAAAAGCCGAAGTGCTACATGTTTCTCATATATATACAAGACTTTCCTATAGTCTAGAGGACAAGTAGCTGCAAGAGGATTAGATAATCCACACTCCAAGAAGAGGCCACAAAAAGCAATTACATTCCAAACATCCTGAGAATCCCCTTCCTTTACGCTCCTTAAAAGATTCTCTAATGTTCTTCAACCACACTTCCTCAGAAAGGAGACTTAATAGCATCAAGTCAAAGAACCTTACACCCTTTTTTCCCGAAAAGGTCTTGCTTGCTTCTTAAACATATGGCCACAAAGCAGCAATGATGAAACTTTTTTAAATTCTTGAGGGAAGCCCAGAGACATAGCTAAAAATGTATACCAAGTAATCAACCAACAAGGCCTAAGCAATCTATTGACCAAATTCAATTTCATATGACTACTATTCCAAGTTCCAAACTGTGTCTTTGTCAAGGCTTCTTTTAGAACAAACGCACGATGCCAGACTCACAGATAGAACAAATTATCTAAAGAAGGTCAAGTTGGAAGGGGAGAAGAGGACGTCATGTAGCTTACTTTGCTCCATGCATTAAGAAGGCTTGACTTCCCAACATTAGGGCGGCCAACAATTGCTATCTGCAAGTTTTTAAGGAGATGGCAAATGGTATTAACAAACAGATGCATCTATTGTGCAAGGTAACAAATTGATTAGACGACTCTTAAAATTTACCTGTATTCCAGATTGAAGAAGCTTGTCATAATTGGCTGTCTCGAGAGCAGTCTCTACTTCCTGTGACATGGCATGAACTTTTTCCATTATAATGTCCAAATCCAACGGTAGCATCTCATCATCAAAGTCTAGACGGGCCTCAATTTCAGTGAGTAATTCGATGCATTGTGTTCTTAACAATTTGACTAAGGAAGAGAAGCCACCCTGCCAATCAAAATACCATATGCTTCAGTAAACAAGAAGTCATTGGTGGCTTCCACACTGTGTTGCAGTAACTCGGTAGCTGAACTTCGATGGGACACATCAGTTCAGACAATATTATCAGTCAAATAAAAAACCCAACCTGAATTCCAGCCAATGCAGCATCTGCAGCAGCCGTAGACTTTGCTGAAATTAATTTCCCAACATTTTCTGCTTGTGAAAGGTCTAAGCGTCCATTTAAGAAGGCACGAAGAGTAAACTCACCTAAAATATACATATAAAATTGTAATTAGAAACGTTTCTTTCCCCTAGGTAGTCATAGTATAGATTTGGTAAGAATGTGATAATGAAGCATAAATTCTTAGCCTGAACCAATTCTCCCCACTTTTTTTTCCCGAAGGTTAGCACTGCTTTAATTCCATGGATGCAAGCAAACACTTCAGTTAATCTAGACATATAAGCAGGGGCATTGTGTATAGACCATGAATTTAATGAGAAAGCAATTCCAGTTCAGAAAATAAACCTGGTTCTGCAAGGCGGGCTCCAGCTTCTAAACAAGCTTTTAGCACACGACGGAGACATACTTCACTCCCGTGACACTGAAGCTCGATCACATCTTCACGAGTATAAGACCTTGGGGCCAACATTGGCACCGTCAAAACCTTCACAAAAGTGCATAACCATAGCTCAAATTAATCCCAAACTAACAAAAGCGCCAACACTCATAACAACAACACAGAATTGAGAAATTTTTCCAACCAAAGCAAAGTAAACATTACTGTACTTCATCAATTACATCGCCCTGTTGGTCCAATACCACACCGTACTCTACGACATGGCTGGTGGGTCTCCATGGATGCGGGCTCAAATTCTTCCCCTTCTTTTTCCCGGCAGGGCAAAATAAACTCCCAACGATATCCACAGCACGAGGACCCGATAAACGCACAATCCCAACCGCAGCTGGGGAACCCCCCATGGACGTCACGATGGCAGCAATTGTGCTTGAATTCTCAATTTGTTCACGCTCAATCCCGGCATGCGAATCCGCCAAGCGCTCATCTGGAGCCAAAACAAATGTATTCTCTGCACGAAAAAGAAAGAAGAATGAGAAAAGGGACAAACCCAGTAAAGTTCACGTGAAAATAAGAGAAATTGACGAGGGGAATGACCTTTCCCAGTAGAGTGAGACTTGATCAGGGATTTTGGGAGAACAGGGCTGAAGGGTTTAGGGATGGAAGAGAGAGAGGATGGTCCGGAAATAGGAGTATAGAAATGGGTTAAGAGAAAAGCCATTGGCGGTGTGGTTCTGCAAAAATGGGTGATGAAATGGCGGAATCCTGGAAGCAGAACCATGCCTCTGATTCGATACTAGGCCAGAGAGACGAGGATTGCCGGTGTCTACCGTGGTTTTTGAAATATAAAAGAGGGGAACAAAGATAATTAAGGATTAAAATAACGTTCTGGTTCTATACTTTGAAAGAATCTTAAGTCAGTTGTGGATTTTTTTTTAGGGGTTTATTGCAGATTTGGCAAAATAAATTTAAAAAATTAGATTTATTGTACATACTTATTTATACACCTAATAAGCTTATAACTCTGATACACTATTGATATACATTTTATACACTATTGATATACATTTAATACGTGTTCTTAATACATTTGATACACTACTAGTATATACACACCGCTTATACACACTTACTACATTATTGATAGACACTTGATAAACCCTTAATACACTATTGATAGACACTTGATATTGATATACATTTAAAAATGACTAGTTATTTAAGTGTTTAAAAAAAAAATCATAAAAATAATTTCTTTGAAAAATATTTTTTCTCTAATTATTCTAAATACAACCAAATTGTCAATGTGAGTATACTAGTACTAAACTTGAATCTCCCCGGATTATTGTACATTTGTACTTAAAAATAATTCAACCCGAGGTTATTGTACATTTGTACTTAAAAATGAAATAAACAAACTCATTTGAAAATGAAAAAAAATTACAAAAGGATACAAAAAAAGGTAGCAAATACAAAAATTAAAATGAGTAATAACTCATATTGCTGCGAACAAAAAATACAAAAAGTATACAAATCAATGGAAAAATACACAACTGATATATTTTAAATGTGGTATATTAGTTAACTGATATACCAAAAGACATAGAGCAAAATTAGAATACGGAATAAACGAAAATTTAAATTTGAGAGTTTTACCAAATCTGCAATTTTCCATATGTTAAAAGACACGCCCTTAATTATATATTTTAGATTTGCCACCCATTGTAAAGTCTTTTTTAATTGATTTCTTTGGTTTTTTTTAATTGATTTATTTTTTAAAAAATAGGCATTTTCAAATATTACTAAATAAACTAACTTATTTACAAATATAACAAAATGTTCTATTAGTCCATGAGTGTTTATCATTAATAAATAGTGACATTTTACTATATTTAAAAATATTTCAAGTAGTTTTGTCATTAAAAACAAGTATCCTAAAAATGTGATTATTTATGAGCTCTTTTCAAATATAGTAAAACGAACCAAAATGTTTATAGATATAGCAAAATTTTATTGTCTATCACGGTCTATTTTCGATAGACGGTGTATTTTGCTATTAGTAATTTCCCATTATTTATTAGCATTTTCACTCTAAATTTTGAAAATATATTCAAATACTATATTTTCTTGCATAAAAATTATTATTATTATTATTTAGTCAATTAAAACATAATAATTTTGAATGACTAAATTTAATGTTTATTAAAATTACATGCACTAAAATTGGACATTTGAAAGGAGAGGAACTCAAAATTGAATAAATCTTAAAAGTATAGGAACCAAATAATATTATGACCGTAATTTATTCAATCAAGTTTCACATTTGTATGGGTGACAATAAGTTTGTTTTTTAATGTATAATTTTGTATCTCTTTTTTTAATTTAGATGGTTGATCTTTTGATTGATAATGAATACATGTTTTATGTGAGTTAGTTAATGTCATATTGGCTTGATTTTGCATCAAAAAATCTCAACTTTAAAAATATCTAATAAATCTCTAAATTTTTAATTTTTTATTTGATAGTGTTGGCATGGCTTGAATATGCTATGTAGCATTTCGAACAACCAAATACGGGATCTCGTTGAATTTGTATTTAGCATATTTATATTATTTACGATTTTATTTATGATTATGATCCTAGGATTTAGAGAAGCACTCTATATAAACTCTCTAACTCTAGAGGGATTTTTATTCTATATTCTAAAAAGATCTCTAATAAAACTATTCCCCCTCCGTCCTATGGATGTAACCAACAAATTATTAGTGAACCACATAAATTTGTGTGTTGATTTTTTTTACTGTTTACTTTTTTCTATTTATTTTTATTCATCGATTTTATAACGATAGGTACTTGAAAATTAACATATTCAGGTTACATTCTTACCAAATGTTACCATTTTAGTCTTTAAGATTTGAATAATGAATCTTTTGGATATAAAATTAAATTTTGTATCTAATAGGACATTAAACTTTCAATTTTGTATACCATAAGTTTCTGAATTTTTAAAACCGTTGATACGTAATTGACTTATTTATTAAACACAAAATTGAAAGATTAAAAACTTATTAAATACAACAATCAAGAGTTTAGGAACTTCTTAGAAATAATCAAAAGTTAGAGATTGTTTTAATTACAAGTTCAACCTAACTTTGAGGTTTGTGCGGTTTTTGAACATTCGAAGGTGTGTAAAGATCTTTAAACTTTGGGTAATTGCATTGTGTAGCACTTTAGGGATAATAGTCAAGGGTATAACAACATTTTTTAAAAATTGCAAATATAACAAAATTTATCAATGATAAACTCAACCACTGATAGACTCCTATCAATGATATGGTCTACCACTGATAGACTCCTAGTGTTAATATGGTCTATCACAGATAGACTTCAAAAGTATAATCTAAATTTTGTTATATTTGCAAATTTTTTTCCATTGTGTTATATCTACAAATATTTTGGACTTAATTACTACATTTGCAACTAGACTTTTAATTTTGCGTTAATAAGGCATAAATGCAAGAAAAAAATTAATTGTTCTAATAAATATAAATTTGAATTTTATGTCTAATGAAACTCTAAAAAGTCACTTGATAACCAATTGGTTTTTGGTTTCTGGTATTTCAAAAATGGATATGTTTGGTATCCAAATGAATTTTTTGTTTTTTAACTTTAAAAATGTTTTTCAAAATGTTAAATTTTTTTTTTTTTTTAAAAAAAGTTTTCAAAAACGGTTTTCAAAATGACATACCCTAGGACGAGATGAGATGACAATAGACCTTGAGTGTGTAATGAAATCTATTGTTCTTCTTATAGACATACATGCCACCAACAAAATTTTCCTTTAACCTTAAACTTAAACTTGGTTTTAGTATACCACTTACACAATAACTAAAACACCATGCTTCACTGTATATTACAACAAACTTACAAGTTGGGTGACAATTTCTTATCAACTAATTTTTTTTTAAAATCGAGAGCAACCTGGTAGGGAAAAATAAAAGGAAAAGGATGAGCTCAAAAGCCCAATGAGCGGTAAATGGATAGTAGTCATAAGTAGTAAGTGTTGTGTAGAGCATTGTATGAGTATGATGAGTCATGGTGGTAGATACTTGTAGATTTAAAAAATAAAAAATAAAAAGAAAAAAAAAAGTGAAACTCAACGAGCTACTAGTAGGAAAAATAGTTTGGATGATCTCGTGTTCAAAATTATTATGATAGAGACATTTGCATATTAATGAACCAAAAGTGCCTACACTTATAATATATATAATACAATTTGATTTTATGTTATTAATACTTATTTGTTCTTAAGTGGTTGTGGTAGTTGTCAGTCATACTCAGTGGAAAATTTCGATAGACTTGTGTTGAATGAGAAATTTTAAACCAATCACAAATTGTCACGCCATTTCTCAAGTTAATGACAAAATTACAAATTATCAGATTTGGGATGAATTAAGAGCCAACATGTGTGCCAAATTGAAATTGAAGACAAGAACGGGCAAATCTCGTTGACACCATGTGTTTTCGTTTGGATCAAATTAATTATTTTGGTTCAATTAATTATTAATATTTGGGTTCATATCCAATTGAGCCCAAAAATAGGCTTAGTTTGGCCCAAGGGCCAACAAGACCCAAATTCAATTAGTTAGGCCCAACGGCCAGTCCATGCCAGCCCACAAAACCTACCTAAGAATTCTATAATAAAGGAGTTCTCTTCAAATGGTTCAAAAAATTTACACTCAAATAATCTAGAGAGAATTGTCCCTACAATTAGAAAACTCTCTAAACTCCTGAAACTAAATCATCTTTAAAGATTCAAATTCTTTAGAATACATACATTCTTCCAAGACTCCAACTTCACGAACATCTACACATTACGCTGTCGTACATCAAGCGTACGCATTCAATTGAGAGAGAATCAGAGGATCAAGTAATAGAGATTAAACCACATCCGCATCAAATCTAAAAATAAAATAAAAATAAAATAAAATAAAATAAATACTTAAGTACAAGTCCATGAAACAAATTTCTCCAGAAATCTCGTGCGAACAAATTGGCACTTCCAATGGGACCTCTCTACCTCTCATCTCTCTTATCATCCAAACCGAGCAATGGCCTCCAAGAAAGTTGTGTCTAAAACTTCTATTGCGAGAGATGCCTACACGGGACCTATCACCTGCAGTGGCTCAAAGGGGATCATGCAGGAGAAATAACAAGGTTCCATCATCACAGAGAACATCTGGAAGCAATTAATGGGATCCCCTAAATGCGAGATTGTCATCAAAGAAAATCATTTGTTTGACAACTATGCTCCTTCTTCTGACCGATCCAAGAAAGAATCACACCCTGATGGGATGTTTGTCATGATGATCGATGTAACGATAGAAGCAACCATGACGAAAATAGAGAGATAAATAAATTTCCTAATGAAAGTTGTCGATGAACGAGATCATGAGATTGTTGCCTTAAGAGAGCAAATGCAGGCTCAAGAAACTGCTGAGTCAAGCCAAACTCCTGCTACCAAGGCCAATGACAAAAGGAAAACTCTATTGCAAGAAAACGAGTTGCAACACTCCACCTCTGTCACCTCTTTGTCGATCCAACAACAGCAAGACATGATCACAATCTCCATCAGAGCTCGGTATGGAGGATCATCTCAAAATTCTTTTATGTATTTTGCACAACATACTAAAAGAATTGACAACTTCAGAATGCTTGTTGGGTATCAACCACCAAAGTTCCAACAATTCAATGAAAAGGGCAACCCCGCAACATGTTACTCATTTTGTTAAAACCTGTGAAAATGCAGGAACTGCTAGTCAAGCAATTCGTTTAAACCTTGAAAAGAAATGTTTTCCATTGGTACATCAATTTGGAGCTAGAGGTGATTGATATCTGGGAGCAGCTAGAAAGAGAATTCTTGAATCGCTTTTACATCACTAAGCGTATTACTAGCATGATGAAGCTAACAAACGCCAAGTAGCGGAAACGGGAGCCAGTCATCGACTACATTAATCGTTGCAAAGCTCTGAGTCTTGATTGCAAAAACCAAATCACTGAACTAGGAGTGCAACAAAAAACTGAAAAACTACAAAACCAAACCAATCCAAACCGATTCAATGGTTTGGTTTGGTTTTTTAAGTGTAAAATTGGACTATTTGGAGAAAACAAAAAAAGTATTGGTTCTGACCGATTTTTTATTTGAAAAACTAATCAAAACCGAACTGAATCAAGGGTATATATATACCCTTAAAAATAAACTCTAACATTAAGTATCTTTTAGTATTTTAATTATTATGGTGCATTTTGTTGTTTAGAAAAAAGACCAATTATTATAGCACTTGTATATTTTTTATTTAAGAAAGTGTCAAGGGAAAAAAATCAGATTCCAATTTATAAAAGAAAATAAAATAGACCCAATTTTAATTTAAAATTAACAAAAAGAACCAATCCAAAACAAAAGTGGAAATAGAAATAAAAAATTTGGGAAAAAAAAAGAAAATATAAAAAATAGAGAACCAAACTAATAATAAACTAGATAAAGACCAATTCATTGGTTTTGTTCTTTACTATATATTGGTTTGGATCCTTTCTTTGTAAAACCATTGGTTCGGTTTGGTTTTTGGTTGGTCACAAAATTAACAATATCGAACTGACTATCACCTCTACACCGAACTATTTGCATTGGAGATGTGCACTTAAGGCATGCACTAGGAACTCCTCTACATCTTGCAAGAAATAAAACCCTACACATTTGAAGATTTGGCAACTCGTGCCCATGATATGGAGCTAAGCATCATCAATAGGGGAACAAAGAATTTCCTAGTCCCCGAGGTAAAGAAAGATAAGAAGGAAACCAAAAGCACTAAAAATATTTTGAACAGTGTCATAAAAGAATATATGGTTGTTAATGTGATCCCACTCAAATTTTCCTCCAAAGGAAAAGAAACAAAATCTAAAAAGAAACATGATGAAGGTGAAAGAAGTCGCCTAACTCTTAAGGAAAGACAAAAAAATGTTTATTCATTTCCTGACTCTGACGTTGCAGACATGCTAGAGCTGCTAGAGAAACAAAATTGCTAGAATGCAAGTGGTCGAAGCAGTTAGGAAAAATCAATGATCCTAACTATTGCAAATATCATCGGGTCGTTAGCCACCTAGTTGAAAAGTGTTTTGTGCTGAAGGAGTTGATTCTAAAGTTGGCCTGTGAAAAGAAAGTAAAACTAGATCTTGATGAAATAGCTCAAACAAATCATGCTGTAGTGATGATGACTTCAAATATCCCACCATCGGTAGTGCTTTATGATCAAAGAGAAAGCTTAATCCAATTTGGGACCTTCGAACCTATAGTTATTCGGTTCCAATAAGAGATTCTAGTGACAGACACGTGAAACAAAGATGAGTCTGTTGAAGATGATAGCCAAGGGTGGACCGTTGTGTAGACAGTT
The DNA here is from genome assembly GCA_030954485.1 of Citrullus mucosospermus. Taxonomy (NCBI): domain Eukaryota; kingdom Viridiplantae; phylum Streptophyta; class Magnoliopsida; order Cucurbitales; family Cucurbitaceae; genus Citrullus; species Citrullus mucosospermus. Next base: position 10,811,070 of record CM062057.1, on the reverse strand, counting down.
ACATTCTACCCAAAAGAAGTTGCGCTTCTATCGAAATTATAGAAGAGCGAGCAGACTCTGAAAAAGAAAGGAAAAAAGAAGGCATGGAAGCCTAAGCCTGGTAAGGAAGAGGATGAGGACTAATGCATGCCATGAAATGCATGTTTTTGGGCCTTTATTTGTAGACTTTTACTTTGAAAATTGGATTTTTGTATGAGTTTTCCCCTAAAAATTAGTCTTATTTAGTGAAATGAGCTCATGAGAAGTTGTTCGTGCTTAAAAATTATTAATTGCTAATTTAGAGTTGTTTTAATGAACTTTGGCAGGTGTTTAAGGTCAGATTGCATATTTTCCTGTCTGATGCGGTCGCATCAGATTCACTGCAGCTGCATTACTGAGCCTTAATTTTCCAGATTCGCGCCCAGTTAATTCTGGTTGTTATTTTCTTTGGAAAGTTGTTATTCAACCTTTAAAATGCTAGAAAAATGTTCAGAACATGATTTTAGGTCATTTATCAACCACTTTCGCCTATATAAAGGTGGAGAACTCTTCCATTTCAAGCAACAACTCTCCACCGCCGAGATCATCACAACTTCACACCATTTTTTTGTCACTGAACTAGCCCGTGGACGTTTTCTCAATTCCCAAAGTCAATAGCCTCAAGAACAAAAGTCCCTCTGAGGCGTAGCTGCTCTAGGTCATCTCATCCCGTGAAAGTGTGCAGTGAGAAACGATTCTTCCTTAATAAAGGGGAATCAACCTAGAGAAAGACTAGGAAATTGAGGACTTGTTCACACACCTTGAGTTGTATTTATTTTCCAGGAACATTTTTCATTTAATTTTTGAAGTACTTTCATTTTCTTCTACCAATAAAACTCTATATTGTAGTTATGGTTCTTGATTTAATAAAGTTAATTATTTTATCAAAAGTCATGAGTTAAATCTTTCTAGGGAGTACCATGAAGCCCTAAGGTTGTTTTAGCTTAGGTTATGTTGCATTTTATACCACCTTGTTTGACATATTCTCTTTGTTGAATTTAAATCATAAAATTGGTAAGTTAAATTTGTCATTTAATTTAACGATCTAGTGGAGCTCTAATGTTAAAAAGCTTAAGGTGTAAGCAGATGTCAGAAAGAGATGTGGGACTAAGAGCCTAGAAATAGGATGGCTATGTCAAGTTAGTTAGGATAAAAAAATTGAACTTGAACTTGTTGGGATTTGTGCTCTAAAGCTCGTAATTGATTAGTTAATTAATTTCATTATTAATTATGCAATATTAATTTATCCATTTAACGGAAAAACCAAGGTTATTGTGTCACACCCCTTCCCCGTGTAATTGGTGTGACGACAGTAGATATCGACCCTTTTACGTCATCTATGTTGGACCGGTAAGGCAACCCTAGAGGGGGGGTGAATGGGGTTTAATTAAACTTATTCCTACATATGCTCAAATTAAACTAATTGAATTAATTTTTGAATTAAATTAATAAAAACCTTAATTGATGCTAAATATCAAGATTGATAAAAAATATATAAAACACAAGATTCAATTAATCTCAACAAAGAAGGATAGTAATCTATAACATGCTACTAAAAATTGAATGCAAAATTAATTGAGAAAGAGTTGGAAAGAAGACACTGTGATTTTTATAGTGGTTCGGTCAAACTCGACCTACATCTACTTTCCCAAGCGCCTCTTCGGATTTCGATTAAAAAATCTCCTTTGACTCTTTCCATGGATGAGAGCCAAACCACTACCTTACTCCTTTTTTCGGGTTCAAGAGCAAACCCGATCCTTTCCACAGGTTAGGATCCAACCGTTACAATATTCTTGAAACTTTAAATCACACACTAAAACTCTCTAAAATGAGTAGATGTACAAATTTGAACTCACAATACTCAATCCTCACAATACAATGAAAGTACCTCTCTAGAATAAGATGAAAAGAAAGAAATTTGAAAGCTTGGAGAGAGAGCAACAATGGTGACCTTTTTTAATTTTTGAGGATTGTAAAGTTGTAAAAGTTGGAAAAACTTTTTGGAGAAGATGAAGTGTTTAAAAAGAAATGAAATTGGGTGAAAACCAAATTAATTTGGGCCACTAGATCTTTGTAAAAGAAGATTGAATGGTGGAGATTTAAACTCAATTAGCCGTTAGACACAAACATATAATAATATTAAATTAATCTTTTTAAAAGGCAACTAGCCGTTAGACACAAACATATATAATAATATTAAATTCATCTTCTTTTTAAATTCATTTTCTTTTTTTAAAATCATTTTATTTTTAACATCAATCCAAAAATAAAAAACCTACCAATTATCACTTCTCCATTGCTCCAAGTGACACCTTTCAATTTGTCCACTTTGATTAAAATAATCTGCCACATCATCAGCTCGAGATTTTTCCATTAAGCTTGTTTCGATCATATCTTCTTCGTTTGAACTCCAATTTGAGTGATTCAAATTGCATTGGAACCATTGCTTCAAGCTCCACACAATAGATACTTCAAAATACTCAAATGGTTTATAAATAAAATCAGGTTTTTTATCATCAAAACACGAATTAATCAATCTATTAAAATTAATTAATTTGAGATTAAGGGCCAAAAAGTCAACAATCTATTGTCAACTTAACTATCCACGAATCCTGGTAACAGTTTATATTCACATCTAGGCTGTAAGCAAGAATCTCAAATATAGCTAACAAACTTTTATAGATTTCATTCAACAACTTAATGTAATATCAATAGAGTTTTTACAAACTCTCACTCCTTAGACCCCGATATATACAATGCTAGGTCTAAGTTTAAAATATTTACAATGTTCACAACTAAGTGGCAAAACTAGACGAGTTTGATGTGTAGGCTAAGCACCTCTGTTCCCCTCACTACCTGGAAAGTAAGAAAAAAATTAAAAACCATGAGCTAGGTTGCCCAGTGAGTTACAAGTTTGGAAAACTATGCTTGGCTTAAAAGCTCAATGAAATCATGCTCGATAAATAGTAAAGCATTTGGAAGCCTATACAACATTTGCATATGTTTGAATGATTTTCCTTAGTTGAGGCAGAGTAATCCCAACACACCCAATGTCGAAAACAACTAACATACCCAATGTCGAATAACCTTAGCTGTGTGGAGTAATCTCAACACAACAGTGTCGAATTTTCCTCTATGTTCACATAGGAATTTTATTCCCGAGCTACCTGTGTACCTTCTCAAGTCCTTCAATATCGGGGTCCCAATATATAGTATTAAGGTTGCCCATATGCTTTCTCCATGACCTTTAGCATTAGGGACCATCTATTATTCATTTGAAAATATAATATGCTTTGATAAAATCATTTATAACACAAGTTAAACAACTTCCCAAAATTTCAAACTATTTATCAAACAACATGTTTACATAAAACACAACATCATAAAGCATTATGCTCAAAATCATGTAAAAGCATGGTCGAAATCATATGAAGAAACTCATGCTTTGTCATATTCAGCTCATGCCAGAAAACTCATATTTTGACAATAAATCGAGCATACTGGAAATATTGATCATATAAATCATTTTAAATGAAATTCAATCACTCACAACTTGTCCTAGGCTCTTAGTAGATTATATGCTTCCCCTAACTCTTTCCGGCCTAGAATAAATTAATTCATTTGTCAAATATCCTTAAAATTCCTTTCATGGCATAAATTAAGTCAATTAGGTCTTTACTATTGAAATTTAACTAAAAAAGGCTCACCCATAAGCAAAAACTAGCCAAAGTGTCAAAAGGTTGCAAGCTGCCTCTAGGCATGTTTAACAGCCCTGCAGCACGCTCACTCAGTCTGCCTAATCTCAATGTGTGGCAAACCACACACAGGCATGCTGATAAATAACAATTAAGGACTTGGATCTAATAATCTTATCGACGAACAAGACCTTTAGATCTCAAACTCAAACACTCCAAATCAAGATGATCTCAGCCCCTAAAAATGGCTAGATGACGGATTACTTAGACGATCAGCAAAACCACGAATCAGACAAAGGTTAATACTCCCACGATCCTTGATCTTTGAATCAATCCATAAGCAAGATTTATCAAGTCAAGCTTGAATGATTCTGGACATGCAATCTAAACACCATAGAATTGCAAAAGAACGTAGCACAAGGCTAAAAGAAAGCTCAAAGGCTCTTTTACCACATTTTCAAATCTCTTCCATGTCTTTTTTTTTAACAATTACATGGCATTATATAGCCCTCAAAATCTGACCCTAGACATTCTATAAGTCATTAAAGAGTTGTAACCCTCATAGTTAATGACCATTATAAGCCATGATCTAAATGTAACATAAAAATACATAAAATGACTTAAATCTGAAAATTACATTTAGCGAATACAATAAATCTGAGATTAGGTATTTTTCATCTATATTTTATGCACTTGTAACCATTTAAGAGTAAATGACATCCCATTTGAAGTAGCTTGAAGTCTTTGTTCATTAAATGAAGCTTGATTCTTCAAAAATTATACTTGACTTCATATAATTCTTCTTCTTTGGTTGGTCTAAACTTGGACAGCATGTATGACTCATTCTTGAAGTTCATATTGCATGATTGAGATTTCTCCATTCATATCACATGTTGCCCCCCATGCACAGTCACTGCCTTGCACACACTGTCACTCGTGGGCGGCAGCCCTTGCACACACGTTGCTAAAATGACCTCAAAAGAGGCAAGGCACGCGTGCGTCTTCCGCTACCCACATTGTCAGCCTGCGTCGTGTGGTCTCGCTCAACCCTACACGCATGCAACGCTGTCTCTTGCTCACTAGTGAGACCTATCTCGCCTCCACAGCTTGCATATCAACAATAACATATCTCACCCATCAGCATGCATGCCTGCATAGCTGATGGCATGTTATCGTCCAAAACACGCAAAATAACCTCAATAGATTTCTTACCTTCGGCTACTGTCATAGCTTGTCTGCACGCACAGCTTCCTCCAAAACTCACCCGACAACCTCAAGCACACTGTCTTCACTTCTAGCTACCAAAAGTAATATTTCTAGCCAACATTAGACTTTGCTTCCTCTTACAAACTTATAGATAGGCTAGCTTACCTCAAAATTTCAGCCTCTAACTCCTTTTCTTTCGCCATATATCATTAAATCTTCTTACTCTGCTCTAGTTTACCCGATAGCCTGAGCAAGCTTGAATTTCTAATAGAATTTGAGATTTTCCTCAATGAGTTTCCTTCCGGCAGCCCTCTCTGTGCAACTAGACTCAATTCGAAACAATTTGGTTGAAGAAACTCTTAAATAGCCTGAGTAATTTGCACACATCAATCTCATCTGTCGAACCCTTCTATTTATAACATTCACAGAAAATTGCATGGAAAATCCCAGCTTGCCACCTCCTACTTGCATGTAAGCCCGTGCCACACTTAACCCAATTTTGACACCTAATCTGACTTACTTAATACTTAAGTTTCAAATTTGTTTAATGATAACTTGTAGAAATACAATTTATTATTGTCTTTCTTTTAGAAAAATAGAGTTCAAATAGAGAATCATGCGGTAGTATGGGTTAAATTCCATCGATAAATCTCCATATGCATTTTACTCTTGTGAATTGATGAAAATAATTTTTTTGAAGCTTTTTGAGCCTAAAACGCATGTTTTAACGCAGGAACGCAAGCAACTCATGGATGCGTTGGCAACCCTTTAATGCAGGAATACAAGCAACCATGGATGCGTTGGCATACTTGAACGCAGGAACCCAAGTTATCCATGGACGCATATCAACCAGAAATGTAAGGCATTAGAGAATCATATAAGAATCTTGAGAGATTGTCGGGAGATTGATATGCTTGATCTGTGGCGAGAGTGGTGGATCTAAATTAAACCAGAAATCACGCAATTAGGCGAGATGGACGCAAGACAGAAATTCAGCCTCCAATCATGCAGATTTGCCAGCGATTGCAACGCAACATCTATAAAAGGACAGACCTGAAGACTAAAAGGTTGTTGAATCTCTTGGAAGAATTTCTAAGTGACAGCAGAGTTCTTTCCAGAAACTGGAGACAAATAGCTTGAGAGAGAAGAGTCTTCCCTTCGCCTGACCACTTCACAGCAGAAATCACGCTTCAACACCGGCAAGCTCAAGACATTGAGAAGCCATTTCATGCTTTCTATCTATTTCTTACTAACCTTAACCACGCATCCAAGCTCATGGATGCCTAGTCCATCTTACCCATCAAGTAGCGCATCATACACACCCTTGGTGGCTCAGCTACTCAAGGGTCTCAATGCATGCTCTAAAACTTAGCCAACTTTCTTGCCGACCACACCTACAATACACAACCTGATTACTTCATGATAAGGCTCTTGGCTACCTCCATCTCAATTACCTGCCTAGTCATTTGCTTACCATCTCTCCCATGGCCAAGTCCACAACAAGACTGTTAAGTACTTGAGAATGAAAGTAGGGTTTACATATCGCATGAAGTCTTGAACATGCAAGTGGGCCGTATCCATACCGTCACTAGCATAAGGCATCCAACTTTATCTATATACTATAGACCTGTAGGTTATTTCTTGAACATGATCCACCCATATGTCAACTACATACATATGGATAAGGTTGGGTGCCTTATGCTAGTGACAGTATGAATACGACCCACTTTGTAATAGTTATAAATGGTTTGATACAAATCGTTCATGTGGAGACATGTGAGCGGGGATATCCTATAGAGTTTGTATAAGACCGGACCACAAAATATTTAATCTCTCTTTATAAATCCATTAATTGATGAGATTAATATTTCATAGGATGATCATATGCGACTCGATCTTAATCCTGAGTAACTTTTGAACTCTGTCTGTGAGGTCGGTCCTTTGATTTATATGGGTGAGAGTGGTCCGAGTTGCCGACTCAATAAACCTACCATTCTCAGGATTTGACTAAATGGGGAGCTGGGAACATAACTTGACAAGATGGAATTTACTCCTCCCCAGATAAGGTAAGTAGATGAGAGTTCCTTTAAACGTTGATTTCAGGCCTTGAACAAGGGGCCCCACCCTTTCAATAGCTTGAGAGGGATCTAGTTTATGGTTGGACCATAAACAAATTGTTCATTAGAGAAATCAGTGATACTTCAGAAAAAGTGGTAATTAAAGGGGTAAAACGAACATTTGACCCAGTGTAATTATGAACAACTAGTGAATGATCAACTTGCTTATATTGATTATATCTAAGGACACAACTTGTCCTATAGTGTATAAGAGTTCAACTATGGGTCTATAGTAGTTTGCCATGTAGTTAATGAATGAAGATTAATTTAATTAAAGAGTTTAATTAATTAATCTTGTATCATTAGAGCTTATAATCGTAGGTCCATAAGGTCCTCTTGCTAGCTTACCATGGACCAACAAGGATCAACTATGTTGAAATAAAATTTTGAAATGTTCAAATTTATATGAGGGAAAATATTAATTGTATTAAATATAATTAATTACATGAACTTAATTTATTTGAATATGATCCAAATAATTAATTATTTATTTGGATGAAATTCATATAAATAAATAAAGTAAGAATTAATTAATTAATTAGAATTAGATTCAAATAATTAATTATTTAATTTGGATGGGAGTTCTCATATAACACTCTCTACAAGAATATCTACCATTACACTGAAACTCTCTCTTTAAAAATTCTCTTAATTTTCTGAAAATCCCACAAACTGGATCCTTACTAGAGTCATGGCAAGAAAGATTACTTGGAAAAGGAAGACTACAAGGAGAAGACTATCGGTTCAAGGAGAAAATTTTGCTGAAATTATAGATCGACAAAGGTATGTTGCTTATCCTTTTCTTAAGTTTTTGTATTTTTAATTCTTTCAAGAAATCAAAGAACGTGATCACATGCTTCCGCTAGGATTCAATTCTCTTCAATTGGTATTAGAGTCAATCTTTGATTCTTGATTTGAATTAAAAATCTTGTATGGTGGATGTTTTAATTGTTTATGTATGAGATATGTGATGATTTGCAAAATTGATTGTTTAGACATATTTGGGAATTAGTTTTTAAAGTTTTGATTAAATTAATTGTAAAACCCTTAACGGTTAAGTTTTTCTTGTGATCTTTTCATTGATTAAGGGTTACAATTTTCTTATAATCTTTTAATTGATTTTGACGTAAAAGTATTGTAAATTCTTGAAAAAAACGTTCGTTTTTTGAAATAAAGAAATTTTAAAAATCTGAAAATTATGTTGTGCGTCATAAAAAAAAACGTTACTAATTTTTTTTGTTTTTCTAAAGAGATTATCCATTCAACCTATTTTGCCCATTTAATGGGCCTTATTTGATGGGCCTTCACATTATGTGAAATAACTCAACAACTTCTAGATTCAGAATTCATAATCAAATTGAATTGGATAAATATGATGTTTAGGAGAGAGAAAGATATGAGATTTGATCAGGATGAATTCGCTAATTGAAATCGAATTGGGATGATCTTTGCTCAAATCCAATGTTAATTGAATAAATCTCAAATTTAAGTCCACCGAATTTAATTTTTTTTTTTTAAAAAAAAATGCTTTATCAAATGTCGAATTCAAATTATTTAGGCTTTTATCACCAAATCAAATTGGATTGGGTATAAAATTTAAAATATATACCAAGTTAAAATTTTGCTATATTCTAAATTTTATTTCAAAATTTTCTCATTTTTAATTATCCACCATCCAACTTAAATTGAAGGTAAAATTTCAAATTCATCCAAATAAAAATTGGGTCACATTTCAAATTTTATATCCATTTCAAATCATTCAAATTTTGACTTTTATCTCTAGTCAAATCTAAAATCTCAAATTTATTTCAAATTAAAATTTAGTCATATTCCAAATTTTATCTCAATTTCAAATCATTCAAGTTTAGCTCTTCTCCTCAAGTCAAGTCAAATTAAATTATGGATAAAACTTCAAATTTATCCTAAATTAAAATTTGGTTATATTCCAAATTTTACTCCAAATTCAAATCATCAAAGTTCAAGCTTTTATCCTAAAGAAAAATTAAATTGCAGATAAGACTTTAAATTAAAATTTGGTCATATTCTAAAATTTTACCCCAAATTCTAATCAAATTTATGCACCAAAATAAAGTTATATGTTCTTGATTTTAATTCCACGAGAACATATAACTTGTATTTTGATTTCAACTTTATCTTTTTCGAGATTCACCCACCCATACATGTGCTATAAATATCAAAAATGGGGTATTTGTTGAATGAGGAATTTTAGACCAATTACAAATTGCCACGTCATTTCTCAAGTTAATTACAAAATTACAAATTATCACATTTGGGACAAATTAAAAGCCGACATGCGTTCTAAATTGAAATTGAAGACAAGAACTGATAGATCTCATCGACGCCGCGTGTTTTCGTTTTGGCCATTGGATCAAATTAATTATTTTTGTTCAATTAATTATTAATATTTGGCTTAGATCCAATTGAGTCTAAAAATAGGGCTTAATTTCGCCCAATGGCCAATCAAGGCTCAAATCCAATTAGTTGGGCTTACGAGCCAAGTCCATGGACCAACTATCCAAGCCTACAAAGCCACTTGAGAATTTTATAAATAGAGGAGTTCTCTTCATTTGAATGGCTCAGAAAATTTACACACAGAAAACTTAAAGATAATCCTACGCAAGAGAATTAGAGGATCAAGTGCAAACTTTAGTTCAAGTCCACGAAACAAATTTCTCTCAAGTACAAACTTCAGTTCAAGTCCAGGAAACAAATTTTTCAAGTACAAACTTGAGTTCAAGTTCACGAAACAAATTTCTAAAGTACAAACTTCAGTTCAAGTCCACAAAACAAATTTCTCTCAAGTACAAACTTCAGTTAAAGTCCACGAAACAAATTTCTCTCAAGTACAAACTTCAGTTAAAGTCCACGAAACAAATTTCTCAAGTACAAACTTCAGTTCAAGTACAATTTTCTAAAGTACAAACTTCAGTTCACGTCCACGAAACAAATTTCTTCGAAAATCTCGTACGAACATCTTGAAATTTCGATAGGGGAATTATGATTTTCTCCAATTTCTCGAAATTTCGAAATTTCCATCGAAATATCGAGTAATCTTGAGATTTCAATGAAAATTTCTAGTTTTTCTTTTAGCAATTAGCTATGTTAGCTCAATAGAATTTTTTTCAGTTTTATGGTCTTATCTTGGTCTTATCTTAATTACATGAGTTGTATAGTTTCACACGTTAATGTATAATTTCACCTCAAAATTAAATTGATGTAAATTTTGTTTCTTTTACCATCCAAAATTTTTATTTTCAAGAAACCACATATTTATTTTTAACTACATTCAAACATTTCTTTTCATTGAATTTTTAGGTCATTTCACCTCAAACTTGAATTGATATGAGTTTTGCTTCTTTTATCATCCAAAGTTTTCATTTCCAAGAAAAAGATTATGAAAAATAAAATAAAACCCATAATTTATCCTATAAATACCATCACCAAATCTCTTCTTTCACACCTCTCAAATCCCAAGTTCTATAATATTCATGTCATTTTCTTTCACGCTCCATCTACTTGTAGAGTTTTTTTCTTTTTCTTTTTCTTTTTTTTTTAGTCCTCTTATGTTAAATGTGCAAATTCATACTATTTGATTAGGTTCATTTTAATATGACATATCTGAAAGTTACATCTGTCTATTTTAATACATTTTAAATATACTTTCGAATGAAACTGTTGTAGTGCCAAAAAGACATTTTTTTTTTTTATAAAGCCAAAAAAACATCTTAATATGATGTTTTACAATATGTTATATTGTATAAAAATATTAGTATTTTCCATATATTTATTAGAATATTATTTCATAAATCTAACACAATATTTTAAGGCCATATTCAAGAGTAACCATCTAACAAAAATAACATATTTTTATTAGTACACATTAAAATGTAACTTAATAACAACAAGTAATATAAACTTTAAAGAATAACTTAATGACAACGTAGTGCCAAACCACAATCATCTAAAGAAACTTTCAAATGAAACAACCATCTATTTTAGTAGCTTTCAACTATATTTTCAAATAAAACTATTGTAGTATTAAAAAAACAAAAAAAAAATCTTAATATGATATTTTATAGTATATTTCATTATATAACTATATTTCATATATAGAATATTTTATATATCTAACAATATTAAAAAAAAAAATCATCTAACAAATATGACATTTTTGTCATTACACTTTAAAATATAACTTAATGACAACAATGGTTTCGTATAACACGAAATACAAAAACGGAGAATGTGAAATGCAGCAACCATGAAGATGGAATAGAGAATGCTTAACCGTGAAAATGGAGGATAATGACGATTGTGCAAGTTGATTGTGAAATAATTGTAATCTCAACCAATTTAGAATCTATAATAAATGACAGGGCTAGCTAACCAATTTAGAATCTTCAAATATAATAACTATAATTTGGTATATTTTAGCAAAATCTCTTTTAAGCATTAATTAACCTTCCTATCTTTGAAGAAAGAAAAAAAAAAAAAAAAAAGATAAATAGAGTCATGCTAACCAATAATAACTTTAATTAGAGTAAAATCTCTTTATAGCATTAATTAACCTTTCAAAAATATGAAAAATGATTTTTTAATAAATAGCCATAAAGTCACTAGGAGAAGAAATTTTGAACATTTTTGGGCCAAAGAAAGTATTAGGCCCAAATCCAACTTTAGCCCAAACTAAAGAGAAAGTCGGGCCCAAGTCTAATGGCCCAAAAGCAAGTTGGCCTAAGCCCAATGGCCCAAGGACAAGTTGGCCCAAGCCCAGTGGCCCAAAAGCAGGTTGGCCTAAGCCTAATGGCCCAAGAACAAGTTGGCCCAAGTCCAAAAAAAACCCTATAAATTGAGGGTCTCCCTCTTCATGAGGGAGGGGTTGGAAAAGTAAAGAAAAGTGCTGAAGCTCTGGTAGGATTTCCTAATTCTGAAGAATTGAAGATTGAAGCTCAAGATCTGAAGACCGAAACTCCCAAACTGAAGCTCCCAAGCCTTGAAATTCCAAAGAAGCTAAAGATCGAGGATCCAAAATACTAAAGTTCTAGAGACTTGAAGAATTGAAAACTCTAGAGTTGAGGACCTACTCTAGGACCTTGAGAGCAAAGTTTCATAAAAAATCTCAAGAATTCAAGTTGCACGTGTTTACTTTGCTTTGAGAGAAAGAATCAAAGGATTAAATATTAGAGATTGTACTCATAATACTGAAATTAAGACAAATTCAAGTTCCACGAATTAAATTTTTTCGGAAATCTCGTCAAACAGGCACTAACATGATTCCAGGGAAACAAAGCTATAAGGTTATTTTGGTTCTAAATTTGCACCTAAATCCTATATAGGTAAATATTCAATTTTTTTTAAATATTTATGAAAATAACTTTTGTATGTGTCTGAATCTCTAAAAGTCGGTCGGTTTGGTAGAGAATCGGAAAACAAGAATTGATTCAATGTTTTCAAATATATGTTTGGTAGCATATTAAAAAATTAGATTCTAATTTAAACCATTGTTAAAATGTGATTGATACTATATTTATAAATCAGAAAATTAGTTGGGTTACCAACTAATATTGTTGACCGTAGACTATCATTAATTAATTTATAAATATGATTTATGTAAAAAAATTAAAATTTAATATTTGGATATAATGAAAATTGTTATTATCATAATTTTTTTAAAAAAAAATTCAGAAACAGAATTTAAATTATTTGTTAAATATATATGTATCGGTGAATTTGAAAATATTAAATAGAACACAAATTCTCTGCTAAACCCGTCCTAAATATCTCATTTCGAATTTCATGTGCTATAGTTGGCAACTTTCTTTGGTGGCAAGTGCCCAACCCACCACATCAGTCATTCCATGTTTTTCCCTTTCTCCTTCGACTGCCGGTTCTGCAGAAAGAAGTAACTTGGATCTGATGCTTCGATTTTGATCCATGGCGGCCGTCGGGACTGAGTTTTGAAGTAACAACAAACACGGTAATGGAAGATTTTCGATGGCTTACTGGTAGGTTCGTTCCTTTTGAATTTTTTTTTGGTTTCAGTTTCTAAATTTTGAGTTCTTGGTTTTCTTTTTGTGGAAGATTTTCTTAGCCTGCTTTTGATTTTTCAATCTGCAACTCAAATCACATATACAATTCTCGTCTCTGAAATTTGGTTCTAAGGAAGAAGAAGGTCGGTGTACTTGGAAGCATCAGTTCAGTGATTCGGTAAAAAGAAAGGTTTCTATTTTCTTTCCAATCGCACTAGTTTCCTCATCTTCTGCTGTTAGGGCAAGTAATGAAAGTTGGCAGCTGTTTGGATCGTATACATACATTCAAATGATTTTTCCCAATAATGGCCAGGGCCGACGCTCAAAAGAGGGTGAGAATAAGAGGTACATTTTGAATCGTTAAGAATTTAATGGTTAAGTTATAATTTAGTCACTATGGTTTTAAGAGTTTGAATTTAGTCCTATGCTTTGAGAAAGCATCATAAATATGATTAAATCCTCATAAATACTTCCTATTATGAGGATCTTATCAAACAAATTCTAATTATAAATCATGAGACTAGCTTTCTCCAAATCATAGTACTAAATTTGCAATTTGACCTAATTTTAATGAGTTGGAGTTCGAGCACTTTAGTTGACTTTAATCGTACATGATAATTATCAATTGCTTTCCTTTATAAAATAGATAATGTTAATGCCACCAGAATTGGATATATTATGATGGACTAGTATACCATTTTGGTCCTACCTTTTGCTTATTCTCTATTTGTTCATCGTTAGTTTTTAAGTGTCTAAATTTAGTCATCCTTTGAATAAATCTCAGAAAAAATCATCATTGTTATTGGACTTCGAATGAACAATGTCAGGCATCCATTGATATTTGATTAGTAGATATAATTATCATGAACGTCTAAATTCATTCAAGTTCATAAAATTGCTCCGTCGTTGAGTATTAGAGGGTGAACAAAAATAGGAAAAGAAACTTCTGGGGGAAATTGAGCAGAAGAGTGGGCTTCTTCATTAAGTTTAGATATATATTCATAATGATGACATTTAGACACGTTTCTGTGGTACAAAAAACTATCACCTGAAACTTTTAGCTTTATGAGTGCATACATAGTTGTGCACTTCCTTTTTGTTCATTTTTCCTTTTCCCTGCAGCTTACTGTATCTACTGAATTATCCTCAGGCATCAATAAAAACGGCTGCTTTGTAGCTGAGCAAGTTTTTACTCCATTCTCAACTCCACTGGAAGGTCTGGCATTCAAATCTTAGACTAGGCTTCTTCCACCAATTTTGGGGAGCAAGATGAGACAGCTTCAGCAACTGTTAGAAAGATATGGTCCTCCCCAATCAGATTAGCAAGATTGGATGCGTGGAGTTTGTCAATCACTACCGGCCCAGGGTTTGCCAAAACAAGCTGTTCAACAACACACAAACTTCTGGTAAAGCATATTTAGAAAATCTTACAGCACATATATACCTTTACTGTGCATACCATTCTGAAATAATTGTTTTTATTTATTTTATTTTTACATTTAATAACGAGAACATTCTGAAGTACCTGAATGTCTCGTTTCTGGAGATTCCTGTATAGCTCTTCCAAGGCATGAATTCCACTAGTGTCAATGTCGGTAACAGCTACAACAAATAAAACCCCAGAATTTTGAGTTCAGAACAAGCAACAGTGATTTGATTGTTAGGTTTTCTACTGTGCAGGATTCGTCCAAAATATTTGGAAAGATTGAGAGAGTACTTACGAGACATCTCAACAATCAAAAACTGAGGTTTTGTTGAATAAGCCTTCTTTTTTTGTTCTTCCTCATCTGCCAACCATCTCAATATCCTGCATGGAGTTTCCAATATTATAAGGGCAAGGGTAGCAGAATTGGAAAAGGCAAGAGCTCCTGTAACTAACAGAACCTTCCATTTTCAAGGCATACATTATCCAAACATGAAGTTAATAAATGCTATGTTTTAACTTGATTCTATAATATTTAGTTGGAAAAAGAAAATAACACCCTTAGGACTTCCGAAGCAGGCAGTCATGCATTAATCCAAACATGTACTTATGATTACTAAAGTTAACCTGAGATAGCTATTTGATTCTACAATATTTAGTGGGAAAAAGAAAGTAGCACTCTTCAGGCTCTGGAAGTAGGCAGTCCCTTCCTAGGAAAGAGGTACAAATTACGACTTGAAATACACCCAGGAAATACCTTCAACCGATTATTTCAATGCCTAAATTATAAATAATAGGGGTTGTTTTTACAACTAAATATGACAGTTGGGAAACTAACACAACTTGCTTAGAAATGGATGACAACAGAAATAGACCAATTTTAAAGGTAAAAGATCATCTTTACCTCTCTTTGATGTAATTGGAGTTAGAAAAGTAAATTGCAGAATCAACTCTCACAATGAGAATGCCAGGAACCTTTGTTGCTTCTGGATACTGTTGAGTGTTCCTGTATACTGTAGTCCTAGGGATCTTTCCGAGAACAGCAACCCGTGGCCTGGTTACTTGTAAGAGTATCTTAGCAAATGATATAGAGACCTGCCCCAGCACATCAAAGACAGAATTAGAGATCGTTGTGAGATGAAGCTAGCAATGAGAGAACTGATTAAGCTAGTAATGAGAGAACTTGAGGTAGCGGGCCTAATTCTTACAGCAATTAGGAGGCCTATCTCAACACTTGCAAATATCACACCGAAGAAGGCTCCCAAACAAGCAACAAAATCAAATTTATCAATCTTCCAAAGCAAAATTGCTGCCTGAATGTCAATCAAGTTGATCACAGCAGAGATAATGATGACAGCGAGAATAGCATTTGGAGTGTACTTGAAAAGGGGCGTGATGAATTCTAGAGTTAGAAATACAACACAGGACATAACAATGTTTGAGACTGCAGTTTGACAGCCAGACATGTAATTCACAGCTGAGCGAGAGAACGAGCCTGCAAGTAGGAAACAAAGCTTATTAGTTAAGATCTACCATTTAATGCTCCTAGTTTAAGCCTTATTTAGATGAAAAGGAAACCATGCTATAACCTGCTTAGTAACCAGTTGAGACTATACTAACGTTCCCAAGATTTATAAAGATTTTACTGGTTAATGGTATAGATGAACTTTTGATCCAAACCTCTAATTTCTGGATGCTAGAGAGATACATTGCTGTTTTGAGAATGTTTTTTCCCTAATATCTTCAGAGGGTTTTTGAAAATTATATATTAAAAACACTTCTGAAGAGAGCATTTAATAAGTGTTTTCGTTGGAAAAGTGATATTTGAAAATACCATTCACAGAAGCATTCCCGGATGACCCTATTCAGACACGGTGGTATTAGAATCAGTCAATAAATAATATATCATTTAGATCAAATTAGCTCTAGTATCTTCCTGATTTAGAGTTGCTTCTCACCTGTTGCCACATAGCAGGAAGTCATTGAACCAATAACATTCATTGTTCCTAGTGCTACCATTTCTTTGTTACCATCAAGCTGGTAATCCTTCATGGTAGCAAATGTTCTTCCAATTGCTATGGCTTCCTGAAAAGAATGAGTATTTTCAAATAATATGGAAAGATTCATTGGGTAGTTCAACAAATATTAAAATCTTTCACATCTATGACTACTTTCAAGAAGATGGTTTCACGATTTGCTTACCGTTAATGCTATCATACCAGCCACTGCACCAATCCTGAATCCTTTAAGGAGGTTGTCACCGGTGAAGTAAATTTGCTTCACTGATGAGGGATTGATTCCTTTCTCTATGTGTTTCACCTTCAAAAGTTCAACAAAACTGCAACTATCAGAGCTGATGGTATTATTATCTTTAATTTTCTTTTCTTGGTGACAATAATATTTCAATTGGGAAAAAGAGTGATAAGAGATCCTTACGATTGCGACACCTTTCTGGTCTACATGGGTTATGTAAACAAAGAAGGTGGACAGAATAACTGATATTAATGGAGCAATTGCAGGCACCCAAAAAAGGTTCTTATTTTTCTTTCCCTGAGATCGAAGACATAAAAGCTCTTCTAAGGCCAAGGAAAGAAACAGGAAAAAGAGCTTATATATAAATTTGCCCCAGGTAACAATGGCAAGTGAGATTCTTACAATATACTTGGCTAATAGAAGAAAACATAGAAAAGCTACTCCAATGACTATTGTCTGCCAGTTCCACTGCAAAAAGAAGTGTGTAATACATGAGATTTAGTTTGTCATGCATCAGTGACAATTTGCAAATAAACACCATAGACATGTGAGGTTTGAGGGGTAAGGAGGCTTACTCCATGATGCGCTGCCTCAAATACTGAGCGCATTACAGAAATAATGTCTGTTTTCTTTGTAAACTTTTGAATACCAAGAAAGCCTTTAAGTTGCTGAAGGGCTATAGTGATGGCAGCTCCACCCATAAAACCCACAATGGCAGCGTGAGATAGAAAGTCAATCAGAAAACCCAACCTGTTAGGAAATGTCAAGGATAAATATTCATATCCAGGATTTGTAGAAGAGTCTAAAACTAGTCATATAAATGCTCCCAAAATAGAAGGAAAACCATTCGAGAAAGTTAGATTCTATTGGGGAGAAAGAAAAGGGACTCAACTACCTTAGTATCCCTAGAGTGGCTTGGGTGATCCCAGCAAAAAAAGTAGCCGTAAATGCAAGCCGCAGATACTCTTCTGGATGTGTATGGTAATCAATCTCCTTTTGAAGCAGTGTTCCCAGCAAGAGAGAAACAACAGCCACGGGTCCAATCGCTATGTCTCTTGAGCTACCCATTAAAGCATAAACCAGTGGTGGTACAAAGCTGGAATCTGCAACAATTTGAAAAGTTGGATTCTGGGAAAATCAAAGCAAAGCACCTAAAAACGGGAAGAAAATTGATGCAAGAGGCATAATGTGTGCTTACATAATCCATACTGGGGAGCCAAATTAGCAAGTTTTGCATACCCTATATCCTGTAATATCAAAGTTTGGCATGATCAGACACGGTTGGTTTCTTACTCAGATCTCTTTATCTGGCATCGTTTTTTTACTCTATTTTCTAACATTTACATGCATATTAAAGAAGCTAGTTTACCTGTGGAATACACAAACTTGCAATAGTGAGTCCAGCAATTATATCTCCTCTAAATTTAGTCAAATTGTAACTCCTCCCCCATTCAAATATCGGGAAGATAGCCTGAATTCCCAGGACCAACTTTCGAGACTTCGATTGGTCCTTGAAGGTTCGCAGAGGATCATCTGCGAAGAAAGTCTCTTTCACTCTGGCTTTAAATTCTTTGAAGAGATTTTGCTTTGGTGGAACCCCCACCTTATGAATGCACTGTGTATTGTTGCGTGAAGATGAAAGACTTCTAATGTCCATCTCCTTTGTTTCGAGTTCTCTGCCATTGGAATGGCCTCTTGAGTCCATGAATAACTAGTTTCACCTATGGTGAGGAAAAACACAAGAAAAAACAATGGAAGAATTAAGTTTCACGAGCAAATGAGCTGAAGACCAAATGTACCATGCAGTCAACTTCAATGTTCTGAATCTGGAAAAACTAAGTTTAATGGACCTTAGATGGTGAAAAAAAAAAAAAAAAAAAAAATTCAAAACATGCAGTTGGTTTCCGCCACTGACAAATTTCAGACCTTAGAAAACTGAAGCCAAGCTCATAAAATATTTGGAAAATAAATGGTACAAACAATGGTGGAGACTCTTCAACTGAGTTTTATAGGCCAACTTCTTTATTATATAAGATCTCGGGAGGTTCCAAGTCAAACTTTTCAAGCTGAATAGAAGAATTATCAAAAGAAAATTTACGTTTCTATGTGGTTAATTCAAACGTCAAGACATACGTAAGGTCTTTGGTTTAAAGTTAAGCTGCAGTTAAACCAGAAAAAATATCCACAAACCCATTTAATTGGTAGAACCGATGATATCATCTACCATAGCAACTATTGATGATTAAGAAGGCATTGACTTGGGTTGAGTATACAATTATCAAGCAGCAGCTTGGATAAAACTACAAGTATTTCGTCAATAATTTTGCCTAGGACTTGCCATGTGAGAAAGTCTCTGTTTTAAGATTTCAAATCAATAAATAAATGTTGAAATTTCACCTTGTGGGCCAATCACAAATCAGGACTAGACCTTAGCCAAAGAGATCCAAAGAAAATCAAGTACCAGTTGGGCCCATGCGGACTTTTCTTCACTAGCTGTCTCTAAGTTTGCATTTACCTAGCAATTTTTTTGAGGGGTTTCATGTGGAAGAGAACTAGCAAAGAGAAGTCTAACAATGCGACCAAATGTTCCAATTCAGATCATCGTTGTGGACAAATGACTAGAATACTAGAATACAAGCAGCGGGGAATAAACTACTTTATTATGAAATCTTACAAGCCAATGCACAATAACCAACTAAATGTTGAATGTAAGTAGTATATACTATTGGTTAAAGTACAACTAGTGAAATTATGAACATTTGAACTTCTGACTTACAAGAAAGAAGTAGATGTCAATTCTAGTTGAATTATATTCACTTTGTAGCTTTCACTCCTAACGTAAAGTTCTCTTTTCTAAGAAAGTGAATCCATTCTATAATGGTGGGACCTTATGATCTTGTCCCAAAGCTCAAAGAATTAGAAGCAACAGTTGCAGAGAATTAAAAAGAAAAAAGAGAGCAATTTGGTTATCCTCCAGCCATAAAAATGGCCAACAATGTTGTGTTTGTACCTGAATAATCAAGGGTAAAAAGAGACTACCAGGTCTTATCTCCCTTCTCGTGCAAACCATCCATAGTGGAGTTTAATAGTTGCATCAATATTGAGAAAAAACAATAATAATAATAATCATAACTTTTAAAAAGTCAGCTTATTTCCTTCAAATCACACTTGGGCTCTTTTCCTCAGTTACGAAAATCATAAAGGAAAAAAAAGTATATATGAAAGGAAAAAGTAACACGAGTTTAGGATTATTTTATTGAAAAGAAATGCAAAAAGAGAAGAGATAAAAGAAATAGAAATATCCCATTAGCGTTGAAGTCCAGAATCAGTTTCCATCCTCTTTTTGTTCCCCACACTCGATGGTTTCTAGGGTTTCCTTTTCCCAAATTAATTTATAACCATTACCAAACACATCCAATAGCTAAAATTCCGTCCAGATTCATTGAAACAACAAATCCTGCTCAAGTATACTCTAATCCATATGCATCTCCACCCTCCATATAGTTTGAACTCAAAAAAAGGAAATCAAAAAGAAGAGTTCGATGTGTCGAAATCTTACCTGTGTTCGGCCGCCACATTTCTCTGTAAACATTCCCGATTCGTCGCTCCCCAAATAAAAAGTAATGATAAAAAATTAGTGCTCTGTTTTGTTAGCGAAAACACAGGCAGCGAATTCAATTTTTTCGACCACCAAACTTTTAATCGAGTCAAATCGGAGTTCATCTTTTCCCAAAAGTCAAACGAATTCCGGTCGCCGAATTCGTTATATGCGGCCCGACGGTTGAGCATTGAATTAGTGCGGCCGCCGACGATGAACTTGGACGTTTAAACGGCCAGATCCCGGTTGAGTGGTTTGTTTTTCCGTATTCTAAATACACGCTGAGCTCTTTGTCGAAATTATGAATATGAACCGTTGGATAGTAATCACCACGTGTCGGCTCATCGTGGGATAGTTTCGAATCTATTTGATTTTTTAGGTACACTCTGTCTATTTTATTTTAGAAAAAAATAGAAAAAATAGCTTTTTGGTCTAATGAGTTTTAATCTTGTTATGTATAATGGATGAATTGTTAGCCAAATTTCAAAATATAACAAGATTTTAAAAGTTACATTTGTCAAAATATGACTTGGTTTTTTAAATAATTGGTAAAAAATAGATATCAAATGAAAAAAAATTGGAAGTGAATGTAATGTATATTGACTTAATTTTAAAAGATAAAATAGTAATCAAATGAAGTTTTAGTCTCCCAATTTTCAAAACTGAGTTTTGGAAGTTGTTCCATTAAAAAAATTATTTAATTTATACAAAACATTGATTGGATGCTCCATAGTGACAAGATGAGATGGAAAAAAAACACTATATTTTAATATTTTTCTCATCTCTCTTCTTCTCTCTCTTTGTTCTCCTTCTTCTCTCCATTCCAAAATTTCTAGAAAAATTGAAAAAATTAAAAAATCTTTATTATTATTATTTTTTTATATCATTTATATTGAATATCTTATTTTAAAAGAAGGAAATTATCTTAAATGTCAAAACTTTTAAAAATACTTACAACTAATAGCAAAATACATTATCGAAATTATGCTATATTTATAAATATTTTAGTTAATTTCTCCATATTTGAAAATAGCCAAAAAAAGAAAAGTATTTGTATTTCTTTTTCCACTTCTTGCTATGCTCCAATGGCAAAAAGAAAGATTTGAATGCTATACCAAATGCTTAAACATTACCATTTAAATCCTTTTGTTTGATATTTCAAATAAAAACCCAATGGATTCTCTGTAAAAAAAAGAAATCCCCTCTCATTGCTTCAAACACACACCCACACAAAGAGAGACCCATGATTTTCTTCTTTTCCAACGATTAGATTCGCCACCGTCGTTGCCTTCTTTGGCTGTGGTGACGTCCTCGCAGGGTGCCTCCAATTCAACTTTCCATTTTTTTACCAACGAAAACTAGTCGGACTTCATTCTTCACAACAACGCTTGAATCTTTTATGACGTCATTCAAGTCAGGTCGGAGGTAGAGAAGCTCCGATCACAAATGAATCTGGCAGGGCCGTTTCCAATGAAAGATTTTTCAATTTTTTTCTTTCACTTTTTCTAGAAATTTAGCAATGGAGAGAGAATAAGAGAAGAAAATGAGGGAATAGTATAAAAGAAATTACACAAAGGATCTATTCAGTTTTATGAATTGAAGTGATGCAATATGAGATAAACTTAAGCAACCAAAAGTGTAGGCCTACTTGAGACAATTTTACTCCGAATTTGTACGGATGACCTAAATATGGAGGCTAATCTGGCCTCACTCTGAAACACACAAAAATTGGCCTTTTGCTTATGTCATTACGGTAAATTTACCCCTTTTAACCCTAAATGCATTCTTCTTCTATTTTCTTTGTTTTGCACCGTTTTCCCTTTTTTTTTTTTTAGTTTCTTCTTTTTGAATTTCATCTTCTTCCTTTTTTTTCTTCAATTCTTTTTCTGTGCTTTTTTGTATGATTTTTTTTTTTTTTTTTTTTACTTTTGTTCTTTTTGTATGTCTTCCCCCCCCTCCCCCCCCCCCCCCCCCCCCCCGTTTTTTCTACATTTCTCTTTATCATTTTTTTGTGTCTCTTTGCATTGAACATCAAACATAGAATATAGAGCATTAGAGCATCGAGTGAACGTAAAACATAGAGCATACTCTCTGTCACTTTTTCTGTAAAGTTGTTCTGATGGTCATCTTTACAAGAAAATATTAGAGAGCTCAATTCCTAGTAAGTTCAAATTTATCGAAAAGAAGTTGAACCTTTTGACTTTTACTGTAAAGTTCTAATAACCACTATAGTAAGTAATTTTAAATAGTTTTATATTTCATAAATATACTATAAAAACATTTTGAACAATTGCTTAAATTGGAATTTAATATTTAAATCTCCTACCAATCACATATCTAAAAACATGAAATATAACTTTATTTTCTTTGAATCTTTGTTTTCAGGTTGCCTACTAAACAAACTTATAATTTTTTCATATTTTTCTAGTGCTAACATATGAAATTTTTCATACGATCTTAATACTGGAAAGTCTGAGAATTACTTTCTTTTGTTCACATTGCAAAGGAATCATATTCTTTGAAATTCTAACTCTTTATGGCGATGCATATGTTGACTTTATTAATCATATAAAAGAATCGAAAATCGTTACCGAAATTTACATTGAAATTAAGAATCATTCTCCTTATTGATAACCGGGTGAGAAAATCAATGTTTGAATATTAATATCGATGAAAATTCTAACTCTAAATTTAGCATATTGTTAAAATAAATTAAGATTTTTCCTTAATTAATTTATTTCTATTCTGTATTTTTTCATTATTAGCTTATTTTCTTAGTTGAGTCTTTCTGTAGTCTATTTATTTGCATTTATATTGTATTATGTATTCAAGCAATTATTTAATAAAATATACAAATTACAATATGGTATCAGAGCTGTCACACTGCCTAGTTCCTTCGCTCTCTGTCATTGCCTGCCTCATTGGTGCTGGTGCGCACCCTCGTCTAATGTCGTCAGCTTGTCTCGTCTATCACCGCCATGTTCTTTGTCTCCATCGATGGCTGTTGAACTACTACTGCCAACCAGTTCCATGTTCACGCTCGAATCCGCCTCAAATTTTCATCCACCTCAGTCCCTGACTCCTTAGATCTACATACACTTAGATTTGCCTTTCAGACCCACGTCGTTTGCTTCAGACCAATTCGTTCATGTCGTCGTTTCATCTCTATTTGCGTTGCTCCACTCATGTCACGCTACATCTCCTAGATTCAAGCAGCCCCTGCCTCGATTTGCGCAAATTGTACAGTCGATCACGAATTTGCTACTTCAAACCACTCGCGATTAGCCCTGCCTCAATTTGCCGACCCACTTCCTAATGCGTCACAGCGCCATCCAGACCTACTCTTGCCTTCCCTATTTTCATCAGTCATAGACCGGTCCAGTTCAATCTAGCTAGTTTGGTCAAACTAGCTTAATTCGGTTCATTTAAGTTCGATTTGGTTCAATTAGGTCGATTGAGTCAGTTTGGTTATTCTGGTTCTACTATTTAGGTTTTTTTTTTTTTTTTTTTTTTTTTTTTTTTTTTTTTTTTTATTCATGGGTTTCAACCTCTGTTATTTGTCGGTCTCAATTCTGTTTTTAGACCTTTACGGGTCTCTGTCCTGTTCTCTGTTCTGTTTCAAATTTGCATTAGTGGATCTTTGTCCTATTTTTCGATCGTTCATGGTGTTGGAATGTCTTGAATCCTAAACCTAATTAGAATTAGTATTTGATATTATTTAAATATTTCCCTTCTTCACCTAGGGTTCAGCACTATATAAACTTTCTAACCCTATAGACATTATGCAATTTTCTTTGGCATTATGTAATCTTGTAACATTCTCTCTAATAAAATTGTTCTTCGTGGACGTAGCTAACACATTGTTAGTGAACCATATAAATTTGTGTGTCAATTTTCTCTATTTTTTACGTTCTTTTGTATTCTTAAATTGTCGATTTTGTAACGCTGGGTTTTGTTTAGATCTCTATGTAGATCTCTCTTTCCAGGCCAAAAAATCTTCGTGGGTCTATGTTTCTAACCTAGAAGTTTTTCATGTGTTCTATTTTAGATCGGATCTTTGTTTCCAATCCAAAAGTTTTTCGTGGTCTCTGTTTGTAGCCCAAATTTGTCATGGTTGATTTGAAAGTTTTATTCACAAACTTAAGTTGTCATGCCACCTTGAGTTTGGGGAGGGTGTTAAAATAAATTAATATTTTTCCTTTATTAGTTTATTTCTATTTTATATTTTTCTTTTCTTGGTTTATTTCATTTTTTTTAGTCCATTTATTTACATTTCTGGTGTATTATGTATTCAAGCAATTATTCAATGAAATATACAAATTACAATACAGATGATATATATATATATATATAATAGGAACAAAAAAAGGACATTTGAAATCATAAAATGTATATTTTAATAAACGTGTCTTTGCCGTGTAGTGTCTTAGATTTTTAAAATACGACACACCGCCATGTTTGTGTCGTGTCGTATTTGTGTCTTGTATTTGTATCTGTGTTTTATAGGAAAAACTTACAAATTATTTGTGCAAATTTATTGTATATATACATATATTGTTTAATATATTTTTAGCATATAATAAAGATGGGATATCCGAAGCACAGATGCTTGCTTTGGCATGAATCTTTCCTATGATCAAACAACTAGATCCTCTTTTATGAGAATTTATGAGGGTTCATTTAAAAAAAAAATCAAAGATAATTTTTCAAATGAACCCTCAAATGTTAAGATTTTTTATTGTCAATTAATCTTTTTAGTGAAATATCATTTGTTTTATCTAGAAATTTTCTCATTCATATTTTAGTTTAGATTTGAAGATTAATAGTAGATTAATTTTTTTTATAAGTTTATTTAGTGTTGTTGAAATGTGACTTGATTTTAGAAGTAAATCATAATTGTTTTAAATCTATTTTTTATTTATCTTGTTTAAAGAAATTTTGGTCTAATATTTTTTATGGGAAATTGTATTGGGTAGCATTTTTAAGAAAATAATTAAGTGTATAGCAACATTTTTTTTTTTAAATTACAAATACAGCCAAATCTATCAACGATATACTTTAGGATTGATAGATTTTTTTGAAAGTAATTGAATCCTAGTGTAAGCGTGTAATTATGTTCTTTGATTTCTTGAATGAATTAAAAATACAAATAATTAAGAAACGATTAAGCAACCTACCTTTGTCGATCCATAATTTCAACAAAATCTTCTTTTCGAACCGATAATCTTCTCATTTCCAAAAGATCTTCCTTGCAATGACCAGTTTGTAGGAATCGCTTCTTGAAATAATGGGAAGAAGAATTTTCTAAGAATTAGAAAAGTTAGAGAATTTCTAGAGTCTTAGAGTAATTGTAAAAATTATTTTTGTAGAGAATGCGTGTTCTATGACGGTTCTCAAGGCCCTTATTTATAGAATTTTATGGGTTACTCCTACTCCTATTAGGGTCACATGTAGAAATTTTAAATTAAATGTTTAATAATATCCAAAATTAATAAATATATACCCAAATAATACCTCATATTAAATGGTTTAAAATATTTAGATCTTATTTAAATATTTATTTTTTACAAAATCTTTAACTTGAAATCTCATCTAAATTAAATAACTAATTATTTTGAATCAAATTTAAATTAATTAATTAGTTCTCACTCTATTTATTTATATAGATTTCATGCAAATAAATAATTAATTATATAAATCATATTCAAATAAATTATTTCTTCATATTATAAAGTTATAATTTGAATCTTATTCAAATAAATTTTATAATAAATCATGTAATTAATTGTAACCAATACAATTATATTTTCCCTCATAAATTTGAACATTTCAAATTTTTCTTTCAACAGAATTGATTTTTGTTGGTCCGTGGTGAGCTAGCAAGTGGACCTTATAGACCTACAGATTATAAGCTCCAATGATACAAGATTAATTAATTAAACCCTTCAATTAAATTAACATTCATTTATTAACTATAGGGCAAACCACTATAAATCCATAGTTGAACTCTTATGCACTGTCGGACAAGTTGTGTTCATGGATATAATCAGTATAACCAAGCCGATCCTTCACGAGTTGTTCATAATTACACTGATTTTCTAATGAACCATTTGTTTATGATCCAACCATAAACTAAGTCCTTCTCGAGCCAGTGAGAGGGTGAGGCCCCTTGTTCAAGACCCAAAATGGTAGGTTTAAGGGGATCACCCATCTACTTAATGTTCCCAACTCCCGATTTAGTCAAGCCCATAAAATGGTAGGTTGATTGAGTCGACAACTCGAGCCACACTCATTTATGCAAATCAAATGATTGACCTCACAGACAGGAGTTCATAAGTCACTCAAGATTAAGATCAAGTTGCACATGATCATCCTATGAAATATTAATCTCATCCATTAACGGATTTACAAAGAGAGATTAAATATTTCGCAGTCCGGTCTTATACAAATTGGTATAAGATACCAACACTCGCATGTCTCCACATGAATAGTTTGGATCAAATCATTTGTAACTATTACAAAGTGAGTCGTATCCATAGTGTCACAAGGATAAAACATTCAACTTTATCCATATACTATAGACCTTTAGGTTATTTATTGAATATGATCCACCTGTATGTCAACTACATATATGTTCAAGATTTCATGCAATAACCTTAGATTTTTCCGTTAATGGATAAATTAATATTGCATAATTAATAATTAAATTAATTAACAAATCCATCCCAACATTTTATTAGTTGTATGGTCTATTACTAATAGACCTTGCAATTAATATGGTTTCAGAAGATTTATATGGAAAATTTTCTTGAGCCTATATTTTTCACAAATAGCCTTTCAGTTTGAATTATTTCATTGAAAGAATTTATCTAACATTTTGAACCATTATGACCTTGTATATTATTAATTTATTATTTATCTAGTTTTTGTTTTATTTCCTTACTTAGTTTACGTTTGTTGACCTCCAATTTGGTAAATAATTTTCATATTTAATGCATTTAATATTCATGGTTGGTTATTATTTTCTTTATTGTAGGGATTTGTTTCCTCTCTTTTTAGCAAAATTACATCATCTACGTCCAACTGCCACAAAATTTTTTATCTTCTTTACGCAGTCGATAAAAAGGTCTATAAAAATTTTCTCTTCTCGATTTGGAGACCGACACTCTCACATAAACTTTCTCCACATCTGATTGGCACTCTCACCCCAAAAGTTGTAGTTTCGACCGCCACATATAAATTGCAATCACACGACAGTGCACATCATAAATTTTTGTTTGCAGGTTTTGTTTCATTTCTATATTAGGTGATTAATATTTTGATTACTATATGTATAATGTATATTCTGTAGTACATAATCTATATCTAACTATACATTCGAAAGTATATAAATCATGTTAGATATTTAAACACCATCGTATGTATATATACGGTTCCATTTTCAATCAGAAAGAGAATGCATTTAATATCATTCTTTCTCATTTTCAATTGAAGAGAGAAAATGCATTTAATATGATATATTTTCCCATTTTCACGGCAATTTGTTGCTTTCAAGTGTCTTCTTTCGTTTTTCATGTTATTTTATATGTACCTTTGAACATTGTATCGGATTTTATGTTCTGATCAATATATAAAATACACTAGTAAATATTTTTTATTTGTACTCAAATACAACAGGTTTCACATTAACTTGTTTGTTGTTTTAGCGAATTCAGGATTAATTTTAAATATACCATAAAACATTGTATTAGATGCTTGCAAATATTCTAACAAATATATGAAATATAAATATACTCAAATTACCATTTGAAAGTTTCAATATAAGAGTATCCATATGACAGTACAATATATGAAATTCGAGTTTATATTGTTTGATCAAATTCCTTTATTAGTTATACTACAATATATAAATAAAAAATTGACTCAAGTTTCAATATAAATCTTAGTATATATATCATAAATTCTATTTATATACCATAGTATATATCATAAATTCAAAGTATTTGAAAATAAACAAAAATATATATTATAGTATATTAATCACAGATGAACTCGATGTTCAACATAAAACATATATACAAGCGTGTATATATTTCACAGTATAAAATAAATGAATATATATCATAATATATATAAAAAAACTATCCTCATTTATATAAAATAAACAAATATATATCACAGTATATATATGTACGTTTATTCATCTCTTCTTCTTCGTGGATCGTTTTTCGTCGTCGCCCATCCCTACTTCTTCTTCATGAAGTCCTAGATCTACCGACGTGCCTTCCGCCTCAGTCACCTTGCTTCTCGTTGTTGACTCGTTGCCCTACCTATCACCGTCGACGATTGGGTCCGTGCACTGCAGTTGATCGTCATCGTCTAGAACCCCACATCGCTCGAATCCACCGTGTCCCAAAGCTATCGTCTAGAACCCGTCCCATTGACCATCCAGCGTTCTTCCTTGATGCGATTAGAGAGAGAGAGAAAGAAAGAGAGAAGCTAGTGGAGAGGAGAGAGGAGAGGAAGCCATGAATGAAGAGGAAGAAAAAGAAGTGGGAAAGAAGAGAGAGAAGAGGAAGAAATGTGAGAAATTTTGGGGGAAAATGAGAAAATGAGAGAATTTTCTTTTTTTTTTTTTTAAATTTTTAAAAAATGAACTAATAATTGCATAGATACACAAAACCATAAGCTATGCATGAATGAGAGAGAACACAAAACCCTAGGCTTTTATTGTATTATTATCATTATTTTGTTTTATGAAAATAGTGGATGAGTCTTAATAGTTTTATTCAGTACAACATTAGTGAAAATTTGTATTTAGTGTAGAAGACAATTGTGTAATATAGGTCTACAATTAAGACCTTTTATATAGAAAGTCCTATAGTTTATCACCGATAGACTTTGAAAACAAAATCTAAATTTTGAGTATTTAATTAGTTATTAACATAATTAGTTATTTTGTTCATTTATTGCATTAATAAGTGTTTATATGGAGAACTCTTTGAAGTCATATATGTACACCGAGGATGGTTTTTTTTAATAAAAAAATACTTTCGGTCCTTGAACTTCATAGAAGTAGCAATTTAGTCTGTGGACTTCAATTGATAACGATTTAATCTCTATATTTTTAAATTTGTAACAATTTATTTCTTGAACTTTAATGACTAACGATTTAGTAGTTGTACTTTATAATTTGTCATGAATTAGTCCCTATTATAAAAATATTAGTCTAATTTAATAAATCTTTTTACATGTGTAGACTGATAATTGGTCGGGAATCAAATTTATTTATAAACTATAAATATTAAATCAGTACGTGATAAAATTTGGCACTTAATTTTGATGCAAATTATTACGATAGAGACTAATTTTTACAAATTGTAAAGTACAATTTGTAATGATTAATTTTAATTTTCATGAAAATTGTTAAGATAGAGACTAATCATTACAAATGGTAATTTAAAATAACTAAATTGTTGCTTATCAAAGTTTAAAAACTAAATTATTACTTTCATACTTCAAAAATTATTTTTTAACATTTTTTTTCTCATAGGTTGACAAGTTTGGACTTAATTTGTGTGAAAAAAAAATTAAGAAAACTTGCACAAAGCACCTTTGAAATATATAATTTGTTATAATCACCCCTGATTCAGAGGATCAATGTTTTAATTGTTAATTTTGAATGGTCATGAATATTAATGTGGAACCCTCAACTGATATTGTAATCCAAATCTACATCAAAACTTGTGCTCCATTTCATCTTAAATTCTAAATGTTTCTTTTTTCTTAATTATTATTTAATTACAAACTAGAAATTTTAATTGTACATTCTAGTTCAACTCATTTTTGTGAATTTTATTTCAGCATACATCACTTTAATAAATAAAATATATATATATATATATATATATATATATATATATATATATATATATATATATATATGTTTAACTCATAAACAAGGATAAATGTAAAATTTTAACAAACTACTGAAGGACTAATTGCAACAATAAACAAACTACAAAGGATTAGTTGATAAAAGAAATGGTTGATTGGAGTGATTGATCGAATAAAAAATTTAAGGATCTGATTGAAACAAACTCCCCGCACCATAATAGAGGAATATAGTTTGTATAAATTACTTCTCAAAAAATTAAAAAAAAAAAAAGTCCAAAATTACATAATCATTGGAAATTTGAGAAACTAAAATAAAATAAATTAATTAAAAAACTATCAGGACTAGAAATAGGAATAACCTAAATAATATAAACAACAATCCCTTTCATACTCACACTACAATTTTCATTCCAACCATTTTCTTTGAAAAAGATTACATTACATATAAGAAGTCAAAGTACTTTTTTATTTTTTTTTTTAAAAAAAAAAAACAAAGAAGTCAAAGTACTTATAAAACATAATGTGCAATTACTTAATCATATGTTTATGTCTGTTTGTCACTCTTTCCCTGTCATCCACATAATGTAAACCAACCAAAGGGATAGAAAGATGTCCTCAATCTAATGTGGAAAGGGCCAAACAACTCAAAATGAAATAACTTTACTGGCTGCCCTAAATATTTGGACTAAATTGAAATTTGAATGGTTTTCTTTTACCCTTTTAATTTTTTAATTTTTTTTTTCTTGTTCTCGCTCTCGTTTCTTTTTCTTTCCATTTTTTCTTTTCTCTAACGTTTTAGACCCTCTCATTGCGGATGACTCTTCCATTGCCAACGACGTCCCTCCTTCTATTTCAAATATGATTTTTTTGAAAAAAAATATGAATGTTTTCCGATCTAAAGTAGAGGGGTATAATTCTTATCTCATTGAGACTCCACTGCCAAAGAACAAATAGAGAGCTAGAAAGAGAGCAAGGAAGAAAAAAAGACTATATAGGAGATTGCAAGAAGAGGAAATTAGAACGAGAGTACAAATAGGAACTAAAGCAAGAATAAGAGGGAAAAAGTATTTAAAAAATGTTTGCTGACATAAAGAAAAAGTTCATAAAATTTTGTTTCGAAAAAGCAAGTCAAATTTGATATATGAGCACAAATTTTTAGGTCAATTGGTATAAAAATGTCTTAGACACGTTGTTTAGTTGCTATCACTCCAAATAATAATAGTCATGAATAAATAAAGAAAAATTTAGAATTAATTTTAGGCAAAAAAAAAAAAAAAATCAAAGAAAATTGCACTGGGTAAAAAAAAAAAAAGGAAAAAAAAAACATTAATTTAGATGACGCATATTCATTAGAATTTTGTTTTAAAACTGCTAATGCATACCAAATTAGAGAGAAGGGGTGAGCATCAAATAGATTGTATCAAATTTTCATTTACTCGTGTTACTCTATTTAATTTCCTCTACTTATTTAGAAAGAAATACGTGATACTTTTTCTTACTATTTAATATATTGGTTTTTTTTTTTTTTTTTTTTTGAGAAAAATACTATTTTAGGTGATTTTGAGTTAATTTCAAAATAAATCTAGTAAAAATAGTTATAAATCATTAACGAGTCTAAATTGACTATCTCACGAGAATTTAAGAATATAATTTTGATTGATATAATTTTTAATTTGAATTTTTATTGACAAAACTTCTAAAATTTAGACTTTAGAGGATAAATTGATATTTATTTTTAATTTTATTTATGCGAGTTCCTTCTATTTTCGAATTGGAACCCATATTTTTTAAAAGAAAACTCAATATAATTATCATTCCTTTTTTAGATTGGTCGTGGATATCTAATTAGATGAGGTTTATAATATGAAAGAGTATATATACATATAATATAAGTTAAACTATAAAAAGTCTTCAAACTTTACCATTTGTTTCAAAAGTATCCTTATACTTTCAAAAGTTGCAATATTACTCTTCAACTTTTATAAATGTTTCAAAAATATTCTTGGAGTAGAAATTCTTTAGAATTTTGAAAAAAAATTTCGATACAAAATGTTGTGACAATGACTTTGAACGAAAATTTAGATCACCACATCATTTTAGATTATTACTACATAACTATAAGTCTCGATATTTGTTCGAAATTCCAAAAAATTCCTATTCCAAAGACACTTTTGAAACATTTATGAAAGTTGAGGGGTAATATTGTAACTTTAAAAAATATCAGGATATTTTTGAATAAATAACAAAGTTCAAGGATATTGATTATAACTTAGCCTATAATATATGAAGATATATTTATCTTTTTACTCTTTTGGACGAAACTAATATACATTGAACTAGCTAAACTATTCAATCAAATGTTTGGATTAACAAAATATTTAATGTATTTTTTTTTTCTTTTTGAGTTGATATTCAATACAAATTAGACAATACGAAATGATATAGATAAGTTCTTATCATCCACAGGGAAACCAACTTTTGATTAGTTGCTTTTCCTAAATTCATATATTCTCTAAAAGATTTATCTTCTTCATAAATGGAAAAAGGACTGCCTTCAATTTGAGAGGAGGAATGTGTTATTAAGACAGTAACATTAAAGAGATAAGATTCTCTTATAAATACTTATAAAGGTTGCAATCCTTCGGCTTAATTGCTCCAACGAATTTTTAATTGTGGATGATGAAGAGTTTCTTTCATTTTTTTTTCCTTGGTAAATTATTCTGGTTTGATATATAATTAAGAAATTATTTTAAAGGATAAAATTGTTAAAAATATTTATAAATAATAGTAAAACATCACCGTTTATCTGCGATAGACCGCGATAAATTACTATCTATGCTATCATGACATAGATAGACACTGACAATAGTCTATCGTTGTCTATTATGGATAGACAGTAAAATTTTGCTATATTTGTAAATATTTTGATTCATTTTTCTATATTTGAAAACAGTCCTATATAATTAACCAAATTCTCTATAGGAAAATTATTATAAATAGAAAAAAAATTAAAATATTTGCAAATATAGACAAGTTTAATTTCATTGTCTATTAGTGATAGATTGCGATAGAGTTCTACCATTGAAGCAATAGAAGTATATTGTAGTGAATCACGATCTTTTGATAGACAGTGAAATTTTCTATATTTGTAAATAGTTTTGTTCATTTTTCTATATTTGAAATTTACCCTTTTTTATAATTAGTACATATCTACATTTATATGTTTATATATACTTTAAAATTTGGGATAATTGCAAATATAGCAATCAGGTCCAAAGTATTTGCACATATATAATGCAATGCAAAAAAAAAAAAAAATGTAGATATAGCAAAGTCCATTAGTATATCACTAGTAGGGGTCTATTACTGATAGACCATATCAATAATAAGAGTTTATAAATAATAGACCATATATAATAGGAGCTATTAGTGACAGACCATATTATTGGTAGGCGGCTATGAGTGATAGGGTATATTATTAATAAACTTTGATATATTTACAATTTTTTTTTTAAATATTGCTATATATTTAATTATTATCTCTAGAAGTACTATCAAATAAGATTATACTCAAAATTTTAACCAAGTTAGGCTTTCTTTTTCAGCAATGTATGTATGCGTGTGTAGACACACTTCATTCGGAAGCTAGCTGTTGGGGTGGGTCAACAATCAGCATTGATTCGTAAGGGATGTAAGTTTAATGGGCTGATTCAACTATCTTGTAATTTAAATACTTTTTAAAATAATATATTTTTAATAAAATCGCTAATATATCTTACATTTTAAAATGATTTTAAATCACAAAGTTTATTTAGTTGCACTATATATATATATTCAAAATTGATCCTGTTAATTATAAATATGTGTAGGATATTTTAGAATCCAAGGTGAATTTAGGAAAATCCTTTTAACCTAAACCCCAAGAATCTCATATCTATAAGTTATAAGAAAAATTTTAAGACATGGACGTTAATTAAGTGAGAAAAAAAAAATGAATAAAAGAGAGAAGTAAGGGAATCTTTTTTAATTTCAAACTTCAATAAAAATTTATTTTCTTTTTTTTTTTTTTTTCAACAACCGTAAATAAAACATGGAATGAATGAATTTGGAAAAACAATAATGAGAGAAGAAATTAGAAGCATAAAATTAAATGAGAATACAATAAATAATGATCAATGTTATGTCACATCAACATACACTAAAAAAAAAAAAATGATTTTGGGATTCTTTCTCAGTTTATTTTATAAGAATTATTGAGTCATGAGAGAGAGATATATATGTTTGAAAATGATGAGAGAAAGAAGCACTATCACAATAACAAAGCTGCAGTTTCAATTGCATTTAACCTAATGCCAAACCCATTGGTGACTATTTCTGTATTGTTGCTTTCAATAGAGACTCACTTTGTCAAATTAAACTTCATTCATCTATACCTTTTCTTTTTAATTTATTCTCTTTGATATAACCCCATCTCCCTTTCATTCATTTGGGACCAATATTCCATTACTCCAAACACATCTCATCTATTGTTACCCTATGCCCGCCTGCCTAAAACTCATTCATTTTTGTCGTAAATTTTGTGTAATGTTATTTCCTATCAAATTAATATTGATTTTTAAATCTACAAGTTTAAAAGAAATGTTAAAATATTGATATCATTATATGGTACTTTTAAAGTGTAACCCATCAACTTAAAATTTAATAAGTTTGAATTTATATAAGCAAGAGTTAGGTTGGTATAACTAGTTATTTATGGTATTCTTAATAATAATAAATTAACAAATTTATGTAACACATGTACCTAAGACACTCTGGGTTCTACAAACTTAGCTGATTTAAACAAGTTTTAAGGGTCGTATGTTCTTTGTTAGTTTGAGGCTTTATATGGATAAATTTCAACTCAACTACCCTAACTTTGGGTTATATATACAAACTTAATTAACTTGGTGTGTTAGGGTATTTTTGGTTTAACTTCTTAAGTGTGTTTGGTTTAACTTCTCGAATATTTAATTTTGAAAATAAGTCATTCTAAAAATATTTTTTAAATAGTTTTTGAAAAAATGAGTTTATGAAATAAGTTGGATAAACACTTATAATCATCTTTTAAAAAATGATTTGTAATTGTGGTTAATCTCTCTAATTTGTATAATTCTTAAAATTACTAAAAAGGCTCTTAAAAGTAATTTATCTCACTTCCATTTTGTTATTGGGCTTGTGAGTGTCCTCTAACAGCCATTGCCACTGCCGACCACCTTTGGCAACCACCACCAACACCAACCTTGACGATCACTAACGACCATTTATTTTAAAATATTTTTAGTAATTTAATATTAATAAAGATACTTGTAGTATTTAATAAATCAAACAAATTTATATATAAAAACACTACATAAAAAAGAGTTTTCAAACAGATTAGTGTCCCCTTTTTCTCCAAAGTATTCTAACGAAAATGGCTTGAAAACATTTTTTTTTTTTTTTTTTTGGTTGAGGCTTTTCTGAGATACGTTTTGATGATACTCATATACTCACAAGTTACTTACAAACTACTTTACTTTTTTTCAAAAAGAAAAAGAATAATAAATAAATAAATAGTATTTAACTAGCCTGAAAACAATATATGAGAACCTTTTGACGATAACAATACGAGAACTTTAAACGTGCTTTTTTTAAAAAAGAATATCAATTTAAGTTATAAATTAATAATTTTATCGATTTCAAAACTCTTACCTTGTATAAGTTTATCAATTTAAATTCTTGTTTTAGATTTTGTTCAAGAAAATAAATGAGGTGAAACTTATAATTATTTTATTTAAATTCTTTAAATTTCATCGAATCAATTTAGACTATTTACAATAATTACTTTTGAAAATTGCCTATGCATCAACTTTTACAAATTTGTAGACTTCTTCAAATGTTGGATTAGCAAAATGGACACAATTAAAGTAATGGATGTATGTATCTTAACTGTGAATCTAAATTGAGTGTGAGTTTACTTGATAAAATCATAAATTTCATACAATAATGTTTATCCAAATGGAATATAATTGAAGGTAGAAATTGATACACTTACAAAAATAAAATTTAAATTGATACAATTATTAGGT
This sequence comes from Citrullus mucosospermus, assembly GCA_030954485.1. Classification (NCBI taxonomy): domain Eukaryota; kingdom Viridiplantae; phylum Streptophyta; class Magnoliopsida; order Cucurbitales; family Cucurbitaceae; genus Citrullus; species Citrullus mucosospermus. Next base: position 10,774,709 of record CM062057.1, on the reverse strand, counting down.
CATATTTTAACTTGATACAACTCCATAATTCTGGGAGAATGATATCCCCTCTCCCCTACTACTTTATGATTTTAACTTGACCTAGTTCTTGTTTCCTACATAAATCAAGTTAATAGGTGAACCGAACCAAATTTATTGTGGACATCCTAGAATGGTAGCATGTAGGACGCGTCTCATTAGACAAATTGGATTCTTCGCCCTTGACATGGACCGAGGGCGAGGTAAAGGCAGAGATGTTGATGCCCAATTTCCTTCTCTTCTCATGGCTCAATTGTCTTTGGTATTTCGAGCATGTGTTTTGTCTTGACCTCGATTCATTTTCCTTTGAGCATGGCTTCCTTCTTTGTATTTAGGTTTATGATCCCTTTAATCGAGAATGTTATCCATAAGAATAGTAAATATTAGCATACTACGTAAAGAGATAAGAAAGTGATAAAGGAAACTATCGTTATCAGAAATATTATTATTCTTTTTCATAATTTGAAACTTTAACTTCCTCCATATACTGTGACCAACTATACATGGCCACTGATTAAGAGGTATTATAAGCCCAAGCTTTTGAATTCCCTGCCATAGATCTCTCTAGTGGACAAACAGAGATGGGCGGCTAAAAGTTTATGTCCATCCATTTGTAAAACCATTTTCTCTGCTTTTTGTTTACGCAAATGATTTTATTCTTACACTGCATACATTTAGTTTCAAATAATGATCTTTAATGCAATAACTCATGAATGATCATCTTCTTTTGTTTTGTTATAAGTAATTTTGGATAATAAATAAATTTAACTGGGAGAATTATCTTTATCTTAGAGATCTTGAGATTGACAGGAAATTAGTCTAGGTGAGTTCATTCGAAGCGTGGAAAGAGAGATTGAATCGTACCGCCCAAATGGCCTGCCTCGGTCTTTGAGGCTGGGGATAAGGCCAACATGTATGTGGTCCATACTGGCCCGCCTTGGCCTTAGAGGTCGAGGCCAACATGCATATGGCTCATTCTGACTCGCCTCAGCCCTGGAGGCCAACATGCATGCGACCATTCTGGCATATTACTGTTGGGATTAGTGTGTCCTAAATCTCTTGGTTCTTGTAGTTTTGTAAATTGTAAATACATTTTATTTATTGATAAGATAAGAAGTTATTTTATCTATCTTATGCATTAACTCAATCCAATAAACTAAGATTCCATGGTTATTTTATGTAAACTTAAATATGTATGTGATTGACATACAAGGTTGGATCATGTTTAAGTAATAACCAAAAAGGTCTGTAGTATAGAAATAAGGTTGAGTGTCTTATTCTGGTAACATTACAAATACGACCCACTTTGTAATTGTTACAAGGTGTTGTAAAGTATTATAAACGATTTAATCCTAATCGTTCATGTGGAGACATGTGAGTAGGGGTATCCTATATAAAGAGTTTGTATAAGACTGGATTGCGAAATGTTTAATTTCTCTTTGTAACACCGTTAATTATAGAAATTAACATTTCATAGGATGACTATAGGTAACTCGACCTAAATCCTTTGATCTGTATGAGTGAGAGCGACCAAATCGTCGATTGAAGATTTGTCTGATTAGGGAGTTGAGAACATATATTCACAAGATAGAATTCACTCATTCTTGTGTTTAGGGTAAATAGATAAATTACTCCCTTAAGGGCCGATTTCGAGTCTTGAGCAATGAGGCCTCACCCTCTCACTGGCCCAAGAGAGGTTAGTTTATAGTTGGACTATAAACAGTTTGTTCATTAGAGGGATCGGTGGTACTTAAGGAGCTAGATATAACTACAGGGGTAAAATGATAATTTGTCCCGCTGTAGTTATGAGTAATTTGTGAAGGGTCGACTTACTGTTGATTAGTAAGTTCCGTGGACACATAAATATATCTATAGTGCGAAGAGTGCAACTGTAAGTTTTTAGTGGAGTGACCTACAGTTAATGAATATTGATTAATCTAATTAAAGAGTTTAATTAATTAATCTCATATTATTGGAGCTTCTAACTATAGGTCCATAAGGTCCCCTTGCTAGCTCATAAAGAATTAGTATAAGAATCAAACATTTTGGTTTAGTTTGAAATGTTCAAATTAATAAGGGAATTAACTGTATGTGATATAATTAACATAATGTATATAAATACATTCTAATATAAAGTTTATTTTGAATGAGATTCAAAATTTATATTTTTGATTATAAGAGAGATGAATATTTAAATGAGATTTAAATATTGATTATATGAATGAGATTCATATAAAACTACAAGTTAAAATTAATATGAATGAGATTCATATTAAAACTATAGGTTATGTGAGATAATATTGTTCGAATAGGATTCAAATTAAATTAAATATGTGATATTCAATTAATTTATTTATTTATTTATTTATTTATGTATTAAATATGATTTAATTATATAATTAATTTAATATTAATATTATAATATATTGAAGTTTTCTCCTCTCTCACAGTTTTTACGTGAGGAATGGGAGAAGGGACTTAACACCTTGCAGTAGTGTTCTGTAATTTCCCAAGAACTCTCCCTCTCCAATTCTCTCTTCTTCCAAAAAAAAAAAAAAAAATCTCTTGCCAAAATTCAAAGATATCCCACAACTCCTCTTTGATTCTACCTAGAGAATAGCAAGGTTTCTATTGTGGTGATAACCCAAAAGAGAAGAAGAGTTGTGTTTTTCATTGGAGATTCTCACTGGTTTGTGATTAAGAAAGAAGAAATGTTTTCACATTGAAGATAGTCTTTAAAATGTAGGAAAACTTCTAATCTCTATTTCTTATCAAAAGCATGCTAATATATAGTTGTTTATCCATTTTTTTGTTCTCTGTAATTTTGGTTTTCTAAAACAAGTTCAATGGCACAACGCGATTGTTCTCTTCCGCTGGGAATTTGATTTCTTCAATTACAGTAGGCCCTTTATCTTGAACCTACATCATGGCTCGGTCTAGCCCTCAAGTGTCCTGTTTCCAAAAGAATAAAGGAGATAAGATCTTAATCCTAAAAGAATGAGAAAGAGTCCTAGTTTAACTTCACTATAAATAGAGCATGACAGACCAACATAAGGTAAGTTATTCTTCCTACTTCTAGCTAGCTTTGACCCTTTGCTAAATATTGATTTAAGCATTGAAGGTTATGTGGTTGGAACCACACTAGGTTATGTGGTTGGAACCACACTGGTGTTCTATTTTTCTAATTTTCAGGTCATCTTTCTTCCCCTAAATTACAAATTTACCATTGAAAGTACACGTGAAGGTTGGGTGAGTATTCCTGTCCAAATTTTGCCTTCAAGATCGTTTTAGAACTTTGAGTTTTTTTGGTACCCCAGGTAACCGTTTATATATATATATATATATATATATATATATATATATATATAATGAGTTATGAGAGGAGCATTTTTACATCTCCATTTTGCACTATGACATCTTTTAATACTTTTCATTTTGCCTTTCATTACAACTTTTTGGATTTAGGTGGTTATACACAAAATCGTGTGTATTTTTCATATATAGGTATGATCTAAACTGATACATGGCATGAAATGCATGTTTTAGCATGATATTTTCATATTTTTACTTAGTGAAATGGACATTTACATGTGTTTTGCCATATCAAATGGTCATAAATAGACAAAATAGTCTTAGGAAGGTATTTGAAGTGTCAAAAAGTGATTTTTACGTATTTTTTTGTGAATCTATGGACGTTGGCAAGTGATTTCAACTAATTTGGAGAAATTGAGTCAAGGCACCCTCATTGCGAAGTCAATTCAGTCGCATCAAAACCCTAAAAATCAGAAATTTGCCTAATCGTTCGCAATTGCGTTGTCTTCTGTCCAGAATTGTTCTTCAGCGTTGAAATTAGTTGATCCACCTCCGAGACATCATTTTCGGCCCTCCTACAACCGATTGAGGCCTATAAAAGGATGAGAAGGCTCTGTTTTTCAAGCATTAGACAATCCACACAAGAAACACAACCCTCCTTTGGGCAGCCTCTAGTTTCCAACTAGAAACTTCACAAACGGTAGTTCCTTTGAAGTACTTTATCTCTAGATCATCATTATTCAATGAGATCAAAGTGTAGAGACAAAATTCCCCCTTGAAAAAGGAGAATTCAATATAGGGAGAGATTTGGGAATTGAGATTGTTCCAATGGATTGTTCTTATCAAAATTTTTGCATTGTTTTTTTCTTTTTTTTTTTTAGTTTTTTTTACTTGCTTTCATCTTTTCTTTAGTGAACTTTACATTGTAATCATGGTTTATGAGTCAATAAAATTCATTCATAATCATGAGCTAAATCCTCTAAGGGATTCAATTATGTGAATTCCCTAGAGTAATATGGCTTGATCAATGCTTATGTTTCATACCACCTGATTTACACATTCTTTTTGTTGAGTTTAAAGAGAAAGAAATGTTAAGTTAAATTGGTCACTTAATTTAGTAATCTAGCAGAGTCTTAAATGTTGAGAAGATTAGGGCATAAACTGATGCCACAAAAGAATATGGGGCTAAAACCCTAAAAATAGGACTATCATGTAGCGTTAGAAATAATATTCTACATAGGGTAAAGAAATAGCATGAAATTAATTTAAGATCCAATTAACTATAGAAATATAGGAATTAGTTGCTTAGAACTTCTAAAGAAACTTGACACAAGACCGAATAAAAGAAATTTCCTGCTCATGTTTAAGTCACTGTCCTGGTATGATGCGGCCACATTGTTCAAGGCACCTTACCTAAATGGTTGAAGTATAATTGTATTCTTGTTCACTCATCATTATTTATTTATTTATTTCTATCTCTTTACAACTTGAATCACTATTTATTCACCTCTGGTTACCTCAATTTATTTGATTGCATTGTCTTAAGAAAAATTAAACTAGAAAAAGTAGTCTCATGGAATTCGACTCTTGGAATACTCCCAGATTTATTACTTAATTGATAGTGTATGCTTGCACTTAAACCACTCTTATCTATATTCTTTTTACTACACATACACATTTGGTCGATCATAAATCATATATGTGAAACATCACTATCTAACAATGGAGATAGGTTTGAATAAACAATCACGTCATTTATGCTCCGTTATAACTATGGTTGAAGTGGTATATCGATCCTTTCGTGTATGAGTGTGATCTAGATCATATATTTTAAACATGACCATCTTGCGGGAGAGATATGTTTCGAAATACAATCACACCCTTTGCAGCATTACAAATATATATTTAGGTCGAAGTGGTTACACGATGAATTGGTGCGTACGTGCATGTATGGGTGTCATTTAGACCATTTATATGAAACATCACAATCTAACGTATATGTTTTAGTTACGTATATATTAAAATCAAATCTTTTAATTTTTTTTTCTTATGTATTAAAATAAAATTATAAACAAAGTATGAGTATGTACTTTGTTTTGAAGATCAAGTTGTAGTCAAATGAATGATATTCTAGGGGTTAAAACGGGTTGGGTCGGCTGGGCAAATGCAACCCAATTCGAGTTCATAGGTGGGTGACTTTGACCCAACCTTCACCACAAGAGAATTCATTTTTAGTAGCAAATTTTCAGCCACATGCAATCAAACTTTCATTGGTAAAAGACAACTTATAGGAACATGTTAGAAAAGAATGTCATAATTAAAATATTATAAGCAATAAAGTCTAAATTAGCATCACTAATTTTTAGATTAGTGTCTTAAATCTCGTGGGTCTCGTAGTTTGTATTTTATGTAAAGATAAATTATTTATTTAATAAAATAAAAGGTATTTTATTTATCATTTAAATTGCACTTTACCCAATCCAATAAACTAAGATCTAAAAGTTATTATATGCAGCTTAAACAGTATGTAGTAGACATAAAAGTGGATTTTGTTCAAGTAATAACCTAAAAAGTTTCCAATATATGGATAAGGTTATTATATATAGTTTGAATAGTATGTAGATACGAATGGATCTTCTTCAAGTAATAATCTAAAATGTCTACAGTATTGGCTAGTCATTTTACATTTAAACAAACAACAAATAAAACTAAAGATATACGTTTCACACATAACATTGCTATTGGAAAAAAAAAAAATGTCACAACCTAGTTTGATCATTTTCTAAATGATCTCAAGCTATATCAACCTAAGTTATAATTATCAAATTACATCAAGTAATTGAAAGACTAACAAAAACAATAGCAACATTGTCACAAAATCTTTTAGTTGTTGGGATTGATGTCCTAAATCTTGTGGGTGTTGTAGTTTTTATTTTATGTAAAGACAAATTATTTATTTAATAAAATAAGAGGTATTTTATTTGACATTTAAATTGCATTTACTTGATCCAATAAACTAATTTGCGCCCATTTATGCATTACTAGTATTCTTAACAGTTCTTTTTTTATTTTATTTTTTTATTTTTTGGCTTTCTACCACATGTTTTAGTTGTCACTAAAAGTGATTTTTTTTGGAGTGCTTTTTCAATTCCAGTTGGGTTAGTCATGGATGTTTTTTCCTTTTTCTAGACAGCCATTGACGATCACGTCGAAGTTTATGATGGTGATCTTTGAGGGTGGTATGGTTGTAACTCGAGCACCGCGAAATCAATCAGGATGGTTTGCAAAAAAAAAATTGATGTCGATTATCTTACTCCATTGATGATAAGACAATGACTCTAAATCGAAAAGGGTCACATGCTTTTGTAAGAGTTTGTAAGGTTTTGTTAATAGAGAGCTTAGAAAAAGAAAGAGAGAGAAGATGGATTCAGTTTAGGGCTGATAATTTCCATGGAGAATAGAGGGCTTAGAGAAGGAAAGTAAGAGAGTTGAGAGAAGAAAGATGAGAGACGACTAAGAGGAAACATAGGAGAAAAACTAGGGTTTTATAAGTAGGTTAAAAATACATTTTTTCTTCAGGTTGGTTAAAATTGAACCGAACTGATTTGATTCGATTGGGTCGGTTTGCACAAAAATAAGATCGAACTGAACCGGCTCAGTTCAATTCGATTCGATTTTCCAATTTAGTTTAGCTCTTTACACCCCTACATATTTTTTCATATATTGGATAATGGTTTTTGGAGACCCTTGTTGAAGGAGAACGCCTAGCATAATCATTCCCACTTTGATAAATTCCTTTGGTACCGTATTGATAAAGTTGGTCCATAAACAAGTGCAATAACGGTGAAAATTATCGTTTATTTTAGAACATAGAGAGAAAAAAAAATTTAAAAGTTATAATCAATATAGGTTTTATACATTTTTTTACTTGTATAGTTGTAACTATTTGAAAAGTAAAAGGCAACATAGGAATTTGTGAAATTTTAAAAGACAAAAATCATTAATGCTTCATATCTATGTTATAAATCATGTCCATACATGAGATTATACTACTTTAACCTTAATATTTACAACTTAGCAAAGAACATGATTGTTTTTTCAAACATACTCCATTGTTAGATCATGATTTTTAGTATCTATGGTCTACATTGCACTCATACAAAAAAAGATATACCATTTCGACCTAAATAGTGGTAATAGGGCAAGGACATGACTGTCCGTTTAAACATGTCTTTACCACTAGATCATAATGTTTCATATTTATGATTTAGATCCCACCTAGACGTAAAAGAATACACCATTCTATTGATTAAGGACAAAGATAGGAATTATGAAAAGTTGTAAGGAAAAAATGAGGACGTAAAGATTCTCCTCTCATAACCCTTTTATATATAGTATATAAATATGTGTTGGTGCTCGAATCCTGTCTGCGTTGAGCTTCACTGCAGTTCGCTTCTCCTTGGTCTAGTCTTGAGATGCTCCAAGCTAGCCTACTTAAGAGATCCTTGTACCGGTGTAGTGTTGAGTCTACTGCACCCCAAAATACCTTAGTTAGTACAAGGCATGACTAATTTAGCTAAGCACAAAAGAAATAAGGTTGGGTCTCTCCTTTGAAGATTACTTACCCTCCTCTTTGGGATGGTCAAATAAGGCTATTTATAAGTCTATCATCTGACACACATCTGTGGTTACGTGTGATAGTAGTAGTGTCAAGACATTTCTGGCACTCGAGGTTGCAGGGTGTCAATTCGGACCCAACTTGGTTATTTCACAATTGGTATATATATTCACTGGCTTGGCTAGTAGGCCCAAACCTTGAGGCACTAGCATTTCCCTTTCGGGATGCATGCTCCCATTGCCTCTTCCCAATATTTTGTGGGCTTTGGGTCTTTCCTTGGGCAACCTTCGAAAATAATATATATATATATATATAATTGATGTGTTTCTAGACAATAAAATGCAAGTTAACTTGCATGACTTTACAATAAAATTCTAACATTGTATAATTCAATAAAATCCAAAATCTTTGAAATAGAATTTTTACAATAACATGAGTTAAAGTAATATATATTGATCAATGATATTTATATCGCAAGGAATTGTGTTTTTCTCTCTTAGTGTTTCTTTAGAACTTGATTAGATATTTATGATAGAAGAAAAAATCAATTCATAGAATTTTATATTTATATATATACACATTCCATTTGAATGTTTAATTAGAAAAATTATCTTTTACTAATTTAGTCAGTAAAATAATAGACCTAAAATACTTGAGATGAAATATTGTAGTCACGTTAATGACACTTAACATTAGAAGAAATATATTTGATTAGTTTTTGAGTTTTCAGTAATAGATAATGTTCTCCTTTTCTATTTCTTATTTCTTTTTCTCTGTTTTTTGTTTTTTTTTTTTTTAGAACAAGAAACCGAATTATGTTTGATAACTATTTTTGTTTCCTTTTCTTGAAAAAAAGAAACATAAACAGAAACTTGTTTGATAACGGTTTCTTGTTTCTTATTTCTTTTCTTTTTTTTTTCTTTTTGTAATAATATAATATAAAAAGTGAGGAATTTGTATGAGAGACAGCGAGAGTGAGAGAGAGAGCGAGAGAGATAAGAGTGATTGTGAGTGAAGAAAGGAAGCGAGAGCGAGAGCACGTGAGAAGAAAGTGTGATTACAACCCTGAACTCAAAGAGAGAAACAAACCGAGTGAGAACAAAATTGACGATACTAGTTTTGGTGGTTTCCAAAAATTTCTCTAATTTTTAGGAACGTTTCTTAAAATTTTAGAAACGAGAAATAGGAACAATTATCAAACACATCCGTTTATTAAAAAAATGAGAAACAGAAACAAGAAACGAAAAAAGGAAACGTTATCAAACGGGCCCTAAGATTTTAAAATGCACTATTTTAGTCCATAAAATTTTAAAAATCTAATAAAAAAATGTTGAATATGATATTTTAAGTTAAAGAACATGAAGGTGGAGAGAGAAGTTAATGATAATTTTTTAAATTATTATTTTTAACCTAAAATGTCTTGTCAACATTTAAAATGATAACCTTTAAAAAAAACCAAAACAATCACAACCACAATAGGAATTATGAAAAGTTGCAAGGTACAAAAGATAGATATGTGGTTTGAATCTCCTATTCAATTATAATAAACTCGAAAATTAAATTTGTGAATTATGAAATTTTAGGACCAACCGGCCTATTGCTAAAAAAATTAGACTTAAAATTGCAATTTTTTCAAATGTTAATATGGACAAGATATTATATTAGGTACTAAATCATTATATATGGGCATGATAGGATGTATTTGACTTCCACAAAGTGATGCCAACTATTTAATCATAGAGGAGGGGCGGCCACCATAAACGTCAATATAAAGCTTATCTTTACATATCTAGCTAGGGTTTTCTCTTGCATACCCCAAACCCTAATTTATTCCATCAACATATATAGGTATACTTTAAAGAGACATGTCCATCTCAAAAACCTTTTTTTTTTTTTAAATAAATAAATAAATAATAGAGAGCCAAATGGATTTTTTTTTTTTTTTCCATTTGACCAATTATCATTTCAACTCATAATCTCAAAAAGATATTAAATAAAGTCGGTTGTAACCTTAACAATAGAGCATAGTTCAATTAAATCTTCAAATTAGTTCACGTAGTTTTAAATGTCCAATTTTAATCTTTGTATTTTTAATAAATCTTCAAAATAGTCCCTCAAAATTAATTTTTATCAAAATTGATTAAATAATCATAATAATTTTCATGTAAAGAAGCACAATATGTAAATATTTTTCAAAATTTATAGTAAAAAAATAAAAAATAATGAGAAAATCCACAATAAACAAGCCGTAGGGACTAAATTTAAGATTTATTAAAAGTACAAGACCTAAAATTAGACATTTAAAAGTATAAAAACTAGAATGGAATAAACTTCAAAATATAGGGACCCAAATAATATTTTAATCTATAATGTATAATGTATGTGTTATCAATTTTGAGAGTAGAAGTTAAAATTCTCCCACTGCATGTTGAATTAAAAAAGAAAATGCTTAATTCTTGCTTGGGAAAGAATTTAATGGAAGTGTATATAAGGTAGAGATAAATGCAATGGAACATTTAGTCCAAATCAAGATCATAGATGTAAAATCACTGGTTTAATAGTAGTATCAAATAATTGTAGTGAGGATCCTTTTCAATTTAATCACCAGATTCTTTCTCATCAATCTATACCAAAATGGAACAACTTCGTACCCATCTAAATTAGGTTAAATTACATGTTTAATCAATTTTTATCTATGTATCGAATAAATTTTTAAATTTTAAAAATATTTATTAAATTCTTAAATTTTAGTTTTGTCTGTATTTGACCAATTCAACATTCTTTAAACTTATAAATTTTAGTGGATACCAAATTGAAAGTTTAGGTCTCATTAGATAAAAATTTAGTGTTTGATTTTTTGAGTTTTGAAATTTAAACATACTTTATGTTATATATTTTATATAACTATTCTATTATTTTAATTACAATATTATAGAATATTATATTCTGTTCTACATATTTTAATTTTAACGGAAAAAAAAAAAAGTATAACTATTATCATTTTAGTGTAACTATTCAAGTTTTTATCATTTTAGTATAATTCTTGCATTTTCAATAATATAAAAAATAGGTTAATTATTTTAATAACAAAACTGTTAAAATTATTTTCAAATATACCAAAATGTCACTATCTATTACGAGACGTCTATCACTAATAGACAGTAATATTTTGCTATATTTATAAATAAGTAGATTAATTTTGCTATATTTATAAATAAATTTTCAATAATTTATATATACTGACTAATTATTTACCTCACATCTACATCCATTTAGCCAAGGATTTGAAGTATTTTTCATATTACCAATTTGTCCTTCATTTTAAATTTATTATAAAATATGAAATTGAAACAACAAAAGAAAATAAAAAAATCATAAGTGAGAATAATTCAATTGCAATTCACATAGATTATTTCTTCCCTCGAACTCAAAAGTTCAAATCTGGGACTTAAAAATAAATAAATAAACAATACTTAAATCTATCTGATCAATTTTACGTACATTGTCTACATCCTTCCATTTAAAAAACTGATCAATAATTTTGTTTTTTTTAAATAAAAAATCATTTAATAAATTATTCCACTAAAATTTTCTTAATGAATGGCCTTAAACATCCCTCTTATCAATTTCAGTCCTAAATTAAATATGTAATCAAACCACCCTTCAATTATATTTTCTAATGCATAAATCTCTCATCTCTCTCCCATTGTGTGCTAACTTGGATTCATGGTTGCCATGACATGTCATTGTTTCCCATGAGTGTTATTTAGCTCCGTTTGATAATTATTTTGGTCTTGTTTGATAACTATTTAGTTTTTAATTTTTAATTTTTAAGATTAATTAAGTGTATAAACTCTCTTTTCACCTCTAGATTTCTTATTTTGTTATCGACTAAACTGATGTTTTTAAAAATGAAGTCAAGTTTTGAAAACTAAAAAAGTAGTTTTGGAATTTGGAATTTAGGTAAGAATTCAATTCTTTTACTCAAGAAAGGTATACAACATTGGAAGAAATTGAGAGAAGATAAATTTAATTTTCAAAAATCAAAAACCAAAATTCAAATGATCACCAAATGAGACTTAATTTTTTCTTTTTTTTTTTCAAAAATTAAGCTTGTAATTACTATTTCTATCCACAACTTTCTATATTAAATATAGCCAAATTTTGAAAATTAAAAAAAAAATATATATATATATATATATATATATATATATATATATATAGTTCTCAAAAATTGTTTTTGAATAGAGAACGACAGTTTTTCTTCTTTTATTTGCTTCCTTCTTTCTCTCTTTCACGGTGAAAGGTGGTCATTAATGGCTGAGGTGGCAATTTGGTAGATGAAGATGAATTACATGCGGGATATTGGGGCGTAATAGTCTGGTATTTATTTATTTATTTATTTATTGGAAGTTATGTGAATAGATTCTTTCTATACAATAGAGGTGATGTAATTCAAATTATTGAAGGGATCCAATCCTCTATAAAAATGTTTGTTTGCCTTTTATTTTGATTTTAAAATTCAGAAAAGAAAATTTAAAATTGAAATACAAAATAACCTAACATGTTGTATTTGAAGGGATTGAATCCCAATGTGAAATCGTTTGATCGTTTTTGTCTTTAAATTGGGAAGAGAAACATCAAATTTGTTCTTCAAATTAACTAAAGCCAACCATATTGAATAAAGGAAATAAAAAATTATCTTTCAATGTGAAGAAACTGTTCTTTACGAATCCCAAGAATATTTTCTGACTTTCTTCACTATGCAAACCCAATGTACAAATACCACCAGTACATTTTCCAACTATTCTCTAGAAATGATCAAAAGATTGTGGGATTTTCCTTAAGTAAGGAATAGGAAAAATTTGAAGCGGGTTTTCAAAAGAGAAACATTTGAGAGAGACTGTATATCATTTGGAACTACACACTTTCTGTATCTTGTACAAGAAAATAAAAGAATGTGAGGAGATAACTTCCCCTCACTGCAGGTTCCACTCCCCTGCTAACTATAAGGGAGTTATATAATATTAAAATAAATATTATATATTTATTTATTCAAATTAAATATAAATCATATAAATCTAATTTATAAATAAATATTATATATTCGTAAATTATGCATTTAAATCATATAACATACATATTTCTCTCTTAATCTACAATTTTAATATGAATCCAATTCATAATTAGTTTTTATTCTATAGTTTAAACCAATATTTGAATTTCATTCAAATATTGTTCTCATATTATATAATTTTTAATTATAAATCATATTTGTAATTAACTATATACTATAATGTTTCATTATACATCATATACTTTATATTAATCTTTATTAATATAATATTCCATTTAATTTCAACAATTCAAATTATTTCAAAATTAATTGATCCTTGTTTTTCCCTTAGTGATCTAATAGAGTGACTTCATGAACCTACAAATTAGAAGTTCCAATAATTCGAGATTAAATTAATTAAACTCTTTAATTAATTAAGTCAACATTCATTAACTGTGGATCACTCCACTAAAGAATCACAACTGTACTCTTCGCACTATAGATATATTTCTATGTCCACGGATATAACCAATCATCAATAAGTCGATCCTTCACAAATTGCCCGTAATTATAGCTAGGTCAAAATTAACGTTTTACCCTAGTAATTACTTCTTTCTCCTTAAGTCCCACTGATCCTCTAATCAACAACTTGCTTATGGTCCTACCATAGACGAATCCCTCTTGGGCCAATGAGAGGAAGGGGCCCCTTGTTCAAGACTCGGAGTCAGCACTCAAGGGGGCAATTTATCTATTTTCCCTCAAAATGGGAAGGAGTGAACTCCATCTTGTGTAGCTATGTTCCCAACTCTCTGTTGGGATTCGTGCCCTAAATCTAGTGGATCTCATAGTTTGTAATTTATGTAAAGACAAATTATTTATTTAATAAATTAAGAGGTATTTTATTTGAAATTTAGATTGCATTTTATTCGATCTAATAAACTAATATCCAAAATTATTATATGTAGCTTGAAGAGTATATAGTAGACATACAAGTGGATCTTGTTCAAGTAATAACCTAAAAGGTCTCCACTATATGGATAAGGTTGGATACCTTATCCTGGTGACACTGTGAATACGACCTACTTTGTAATTGTTACAAGAGTCGTAAGTGTTACAAATGATTTGATCCAAATCATTCATGTGAAGACATGTGAGTAGGGGTATCCTATATAAAGAGTTTATATAAGACCGAACCACGAAATGATTAATCTCTCATTATAACACCGTTGATTGAAGAGATTAACTTTTCATTAGGATGACCATAGGTAACTCGATCTCAATTCTGAGTGAGTTATGGACTCTTGTCTATGAGAACAATCTTTTGATTTGTATGGGTAAGAGTGGACTGTGTTGCCGACTTAATAAATCTATCAAATAGTATATTAAATAATTAATCAACTATGAGGTTTAGGGCACAAGTTCCAACAACTAGAAACTTCTTGGTCTTTTAAACTAACATATATACCATATCTGAATTGATTAGTAAGGCTACTTTAACAGTTTGATAAAAATTGAATATTTAAGTTGTATATGAATAATTGTATCATGCAATTCACTATGTTCGCATATGAATTTAAAATGGACAATTACTTTCTCTATTGAACTATTTCCATCATCTCCCTCCAATTTAATCGTATTGTTAGTAATGGAAAGTCTTACATACATTAATTGTATAGTTAGTAAATGAAAAATGGATATATCAGATTCTTTTCACAAATATTACATGGAAAATTCTCCTTCCCTAGCAACTACGAATTAGAAGGAGAGAATCTATAGAGTTCATGTGATTGTGATAAAAGTACTTGAATGAGATTATTTTATCTCATTATAAGTAAAGTTAAAAGGAAGTAATTGAATTGATTCAATAGCTGGATCTACCAACAAAATTTTAGTAAAAAAAAGAGGTATGAATGTGACAAAGTCCATCTCGTTTGCCATGTCTACCTCGTCGGTTTTCTACTAGCCACTTGATTGATTAACGCTCAATGGATTCGATGGCTACCTAAAATTGTTTTTATTTTTTAAAACTTTGGTGACAGAAAGTGTCAATTTTGAAACTTTATGATTCAAATAAAACTCAACGTTAATTTTTTTGACTAAAAATAGTGAGGTGTTGAATATGCACTTGTCTGATGTTGTTTCTCTTTTTTGTAGGGTCAAGGAGATATTGAACCCGATGGAGATTTGAATTTTCTCACTTACTGCAATCTAGCATAGGTACAATTGTCTTGTCTTTGACAAGCACATCTACTCTAATTATGATCATATCTAGTGGGCTTTGAACATGGAAGAATCTCTTGATCATCACATACTCTCTCATCATGTGACAGGGGCTCCTCCTCAGCTTTCTCACTCTCCTCGGGTTACCGAGGAAGTCTACGGTTGGTTAGCTTCTCCTACTAGTGCCTTCAAACTGAATTTTGATGCAACTATTTTGAATAGTGGGGTGGGTGTTATAGCTATTGTTTGTGATTAAAATGGTGAGATATTGCTTGCTTTAGAGAACCATTTCTTTGTCGATATTCATTGAGCTCACTAAAGCTATTGTCAGGCTTGAGGGAATTTCACGAACTCTTTAGCTGACATTTTCCTATTTGGCCGAAATGAATTCTTTAAGGGAAATTGCAATGGGTAGCAAAAAACATAAGGATATTTGCAAACATAGCAATGATTTTCTAAGTAAATATAGCAAAAAATTTAAACCATATTCTCGATTTTTTTTACTATTACAATTTTACCCTCGTTTGTGTATCAGTAGGTATATCTGATATACTTTATATTTTAGTATATCAGTCAACTAATATACTTTGTATTTGGTATATTAATCAATAAATAAATAAATAAATATATATATATTATTTTAAAGAATATCATTTATACAATTAATATATCATAACTTAATTGTGTTATGGTTGACATTGTTTGTTCAATTATGGTAAAAAGGAATTTTGTTTCGTTTTGATATAGAGTTATTTTTATCCAAATAGTTTAATTTTGATGTTGATGGTATATTTTAAATGCATTAATTTTGTCAAACGATATAACAAATATAAATTATATTAGTTAATTTATTTTATTTTTAAATTTTTATATGATTTTAATAGTATATAAGTTAAATTCAAGTTGGTATATCAATTGTATAACAAATTTTATGTTAATTGATTGATATACTTGATTTAAACTATATTATAAATGTATCAATAGTATATTAGTAGTCATTAAGAATTCATTTCATATACATTTTTAGTATATCACTCGTGATCTAAATCTATTTTAAGTATTGTATTAGTGTATCACTAGTATATCAATAGCCATTAAAAATTCGTTTCATGTGTATTTTTAGTATAACATTGTAATTTTTATATATCAATTATATAACTTATATACTTTATGTTAAGTACATCATATATACTACTGATATACATGTTGATACACCAATAAGGCTAAGTTCGTAATAATAAAAAATGAAAATTTGCTTCAATATTTTTTGCTATATTTACAAATTTTGCAAAGTCATTGCTAAATTTCTAATTTTTATAATGTTTGTTATTCTTGCAAGTATATTCTTTATTCCTTTAGAATCTCTTAGTTGGGAAAATCGAATGTGCGAAGTAAGTTCAGGTATTTATCGACTTTAATGGTGATTTCCTCAGCAACAGTTGTGTCTTTAGGCTTCCTTTTGATTAATAACATACATAACTTTGTAGCTCATGTTTTAAACACCCATGCTCCTAGATTGAGTTTTTCTAATATTTGGATTCAACATCACCTGATTGGGAGATACTACTCTTCATGCTAATTTGTCTTCCCCTTAATTTTTTTTTTCTTGTTTAAATGTTGTAAATTAAAAAATATATATATTTAAAAAAGAAAACTTTGGACAAAAAATATATTTTGCCTTAAATTCGTCCCCAATTGAAATGCTCTTTTATACTTATCCTCGAAAGAGAAATTCTATTATTGTAGTTTTTGTCCTATTATAAAGACCTAGTTTTCACGCTAAAAAAGTAATTTTTTAAGATTTTTTCTTAAAAAGTAAATCGTTAAGATTTTATTTATTTTTTCTTTTTTTAAAGAAAAGTAAATCTGAGGAGTTTTAATACTACGTAAATACTTACAAATTCCTCTACTTCTTTTTAAAAATATTTTAATTTATTTATGTATATGTACTATGAGAGTGTGATGCATCCTATCTCATTATTGTTCAATTATTAATTTACAATTAAATTTTTTTTTAAAAAATTTAGACTTTAATTTGGTAACTATTTCATTTTTTATTTTTAATTTTTAAAAATTAAATATATTTTCTCTTAATGTTGAATTCTTTGCCAATTTTTTTTTAAAAAATAATTATTTAAAAGTTAAAATTGTTTAATCATAATTTACCACATAATTTTTTTTTTTGTATGCGTGTGATTAGATTTGAAATGCATGAACATAAAAAGTATTTCTCTTCACAAAAATTGAAAAGGAACAAAAAAGAAAAAAGACAGCAGTTTAATTAAGAAATAAAATATTCCATCTTCCTACTTAAGAAATTGGTAATGATTGGATCTACAACTAAATCAGAGCTTTTAGTCTGAGACAGAGTTTCTGAATTGATATATATATAAACAAACATCCAACCAACGTTTCAGAGACAAATAACAGAGAGCTCACACTGTTCTCCCAAACACTTCAAAACAAAACACACCCACATGGGTTCTTTGCCTTCCGAAGCTTTGGCCGTCGAAATTACCGACACCCATATTCATACCGTCGCCGGTGCCGGCGCAGAAACCTCTGAATGGCTTCTCAATTCCCCCAACCCTCCAACTTTGTGGGAAGAAATTGTGGACGCCATCAAAGGAAATGCAGTTCCTCGAAGTTGCACAAAGAACCCCAACAAAAACACTTCTTCTTCTTCAAGCTCTGGAAAACAGAGCATTTTCAAAACGATACTTTCCCTTCTGCAGAGAGTGTTCCCGATCCTTAAATTGCCTCGAAATTACAAAGCCTCCAAGTTCAAAAACGACCTCATGGCTGGTTTAACACTCGCCAGTCTCAGCATCCCTCAGGTACCGAAAAAAGAAATCTTTTCTTTTTTGGGGTTCTTTTTTTCTAATTTGGAACATTTTGGCTTTGATGTAGAGTATTGGGTATGCTAACTTGGCAAAGCTTGATCCTCAGTTCGGTCTCTGTAAGTGTTTGATTTTGATCTTTTTTTGTTGTTTTGCTGACTCTGTTTTTAAAACGTCTGATTTTTATTTTATTTTATTTTTTTCCTTTTTTCAAAAAACTTAGATACAAGTGTTGTTCCTCCTTTGATTTATGCATTTATGGGGAGTTCGAGAGAGATAGCGATTGGACCGGTGGCTGTGGTTTCATTGCTTCTTTCGTCTATGCTTCAAGAAATTCAAGATCCTGTTGCAGACTCAGTTGCTTATAGAAGGCTTGTTTTCACTGTAACTTTATTTGCAGGGATTTTCCAAGCATCATTTGGACTCTTGAGGTTTTGTTTTTTTGTCTTTTTGGGTCAAGTTTAGTTAAAGTTTGGTTCTTTCTTGTTTACTGTAAATGCAATGGAGGAGTAATTACATTATTAATTAATTTATTTTATAAATCGAAATTAATTAATAATTTATTATATTTATAATATATATGTTTTACTGTGTAGACTGGGTTTTCTTGTGGACTTCCTATCTCATGCTGCCATTGTTGGGTTCATGGCTGGGGCTGCCATTCTCATTGGTCTTCAACAAATGAAAGGCTTACTTGCCATCAGCAACTTCACCGCTAAAACTGATGTGGTTTCTGTTTTGGAGTCTGTGGTGAAATCTGTTCACCAGACTGTAAGTTCTCTGTTTCAAACCAAGAAGGAAAATTATTAAAAGAAAAAAAAAAAAAAAGCAAGAAATTCAAGGTTTTGACCTTTTCTTTTTCTTCTTTTTGCAGTGGTACCCTTTGAACATTGTACTTGGCTGCTCTTTCCTAATCTTTCTCCTTGTAGCCAGGTTCATAGTAAGTCAAATCTCAAATTGGCTATGAAGAAGCTTACAGAAAGAAGCTATTTACTCTTACGAGAATTTTGGTTTAATTTAAAAGTTGAAATGCAGGGCAGAAGGAAGAAGAAGCTATTTTGGGTGTCAGCCATTGCTCCTCTCATATCAGTTATTCTCTCCACTTTGATAGTGTTTGTTTCAAGAGCTGACAAACATGGAGTTAAGATAGTGAAGGAAGTGAAAAAAGGACTGAACCCAATCTCCATTCATCAGCTTCAATTGAACAGCTCAACTGTTGGGTTAGCTGCAAAAGCTGGCCTCATTGCTGCTCTTATAGCTCTCACAGTTGAGTGCACAACAAATCTCCATTAAACACTTCAAATTATGACCTTAAAATCATATATGATCTTGTGTTTTCTTCTCAGGAAGCCATCGCGGTGGGCCGATCGTTCGCCTCGATTAAAGGCTACAGCATTGATGGGAACAAGGAGATGATAGCCATGGGATTGATGAACATAATAGGCTCTTTAACATCTTGTTACATAGCGACTGGTTAGTATTAAGTATTAATGAAGGTATTTGATTAATGATTTTAATTAAGATGGTATATATAATGTTGATTAAATTCAGGGTCATTCTCAAGAACTGCTGTGAATTATAGTGCTGGGTGTGAAAGTGTATTGTCAAATATAGTGATGGCAATAACAGTGATGGTGACACTGCAATTTATGACTCGGTTTCTTTACTTTACTCCAATGGCCATTTTGGCTTCAATCATTCTCTCAGCTCTTCCTGGTCTCATTGACATTAATGAAGCTTTGCATATTTGGAAGGTTGATAAGCTTGACTTTCTTGCCTGTCTTGGCGCTTTCCTTGGTGTCTTGTTTCATTCGGTCGAATTTGGCCTTCTTGTAGCGGTAACCTCTCTTTCTCTCTCTCCTAGATAATTTTTTGATTAATTTTACTTTATATACTTTCAATTTATTTTTAATTTAGTGTCCAATCGGTGAAATAAAGAAAGACCATATGTGAATATATTTTTAAAATCAATAGTAAAAATGCTACTACATAGCAAAAGGTTTTTTAAAAGATTTACAATAAACTATTCGTGTGTACTAAATTTGAGATTTATCGAAAGAACGTGGACTAAAATTAGACAATTGAAAATATTTAGACTAAAATTAAGCAAAGTTTAAAGTATATGGGTAAAAGTGATGTTTTAATCTACTTTTATTTATGTCTTAGAAAATTGAAAACTAAACAAGAAACCAAAAGCTTGTATATGTTGTTCCAAAATGTCATACAAGAAATATGAATGCTTATTATTCACTTATGTGTCAAAAACAAGAAGCAAGAACATTGTCACATTGGATCTATGAAAATCGAATCAAACCAACCACCATTTTTAAAATTAATTGTCAAAAGTAATTTATTTGGTTTGGTTTTATTGTATAGTAAAGTATAATATTGGTATAGTTGGGAATGATTAAAAAATTGTTAACATCACTTTTTCAATTTGAAAATCATTCGAAAAATACTTATAATAATTTTAAATCCATTTTAATATATAAAAAATATATTTAAAGGTGTAAAATTAAATATTAAATTAATTTTGAGTGATTTAAAGGGAGTTAGATTGGGATAATTTTAGAGAGTAAGTTGGTGTTTAGAAAGGACAAAATGGTTAGGTTAAAAGATAGGATTTTATAATATAGTATTTTTGGTGTATGTTTTAGACATTCGATGATGGTCTTGTTTGACTCGTGACTATTGGTCGGTGGTTCCATTGTATTTCATTATTATTATTTATTTTGGTTTAATATTATCCTTTGACACTCCCAAAACTGGATGTCACATTCTCTTGCTTTATTCCTTATTTAGAAACCACTCATTGCAACCAACTGGTAGGATCTCAGACAGCTCTTCCATGATTTACACGCAGTAATCTAATTTATTAAAGATGTTAAAAAAGTATTTGCTTTTAATTTAGATTTAAAATCCAATCTAAAAAGGTTTTTTATTTTTAAAATATCATCATATTAGACAAGCATGAATGAAATTAAACTCGGTTTGACAATGAGATGGTATCTTATATAAAAACGGTGAGATCTTCTCATTTTTTTTCAATGTTTGGGACTCTCAACAATTAACTTCAACTTTCAATCTCATTAAATTGCACCCGCTACCTTGAATTATAAAATGATTATTATTTTAATTTGATAGTGTTTTTGGAATTGAATTTTCAGGTTGGAATTTCATTTGCAAAAATATTGTTGATTTCAGTAAGACCAGCCACAGAAGAGGTGGGAAGGCTTCCAAGAAGTGAGATGTTTTGCAACATGAAGCAATTCCCCATGGCCACCAAAACTCAAGGACTCTCCATTATCAGAATTAACTCTGCCTTGCTTTGTTTTGCCAATGCTAGTTTCATTAGAGACAGGTTTAATTAATTATTAATTATATATCAATTCTTATAATATCATCTTAATCAGTTTTTTCTTTCTCACAAAAAAGGGCCTTTTTCTATTTTCAATGGTTTATTAGGATAATGAGATTGGTGGAAGATGATAATGATGATGATATTGAAGAAAAAACAGCAAAAGATCAACCTAAACAAGTAGTTGTTGACATGTGCAGTAAGTTCTTTTCTAGTTTCACTATGCTTCACATAATAATAATAATAATAATAATAATTATTATTATTATTATTATTATTTTCTAATTTTACTATGTTTGATAACAATGGGATATTATTTAGGTTTAGTTTGATAACTATGATTTGTGTTTAAGCTATTAAACATTCATTCCATCTCTAAATTTTTTATTTTATTATTTACTTTCTACTCATGTGGTAAAAAACCAGTAGTTTTTTTAAAATTCATTTTGTTTTTTGAATTTAGCTAAAAATTCAACTTTTTTTTTTATTTAAAAAATAAAAATTATAATAAAAAAATAGGAGAAAATAAGCTTAATTAAAAAAAAAAAAGTACATGAAACCTCCCTAATAATTTGCTATTGAAAAATGTCTTTAGGAAACAAAGAAATCAATAAATCAATAGAATGTCACTGCTTAGTTAATTAGTGTTTCTAATTTTTTAATGGTTTGTGTATTAAGATTAAATTATCATTTTGGGTTTTTTACTTTGGATTTCATTCTATTTTAGTTAGTCTTTGTACTTTTAATTGTTCAATGTTAGATTTTCTACATTCAATAAATCTTAAATTTAATCCATAGCTTTTAATATATCTTAAAATTAGTCCATATACTTTTAATAAATCTTAAATTTAATTCTTTAGGGGTTATTTATAAATGCCTTGGGAATAAAAGAAGCTTGAAAATAGGATGTGTTAGAATCAAAGATGTTGTATTTAGTTGTGCATGGAAAATTGTATCATAATTTTATGAATAAAAACTATGCTTGTATTTAATTTATGAAATTAAGTCTATTTTTTTAATATATAAATATGATATTTTTAATAATGAATGAAGTAATCAAAATTAATCTCAATAAATAATTAATCAATTATAAATAATCAATAATAATCATATTTTCATAATAAAGATGAATTTAAAATTAATCTCAATAAATAATTGTTTGATTATAAAAAAAAAAATTGTAATCAACTATTATGGTTGAAAAATGACTTTTTGTACTAGCTAAATTTAAATAATCATAGTTTACTAACTAAATATATTTAAAATATTATTAGCTAATTAACTAATAATTTATGTAAATAAATAATTTTTATTGGAAAAATAAATTAAAGTAAATACTTTTAATCGATTATTAGTTATTTATTAAAATAATATAATATTTATATTAATTTTATAAAATTAGTATTAATTAATTATTTATTTAACTATATTCCAAATGAAATTATATATAAAATGAAAAACAAACAAAGAAGAGGAAAAGAGAAAACCCACCGTTTTGGAAGGGAATAGAAACCTTGTTTGTGGGCAACGAGGATGCTCGTAAATTGCCTATTCTCAAGTAAAGTGTTGAAAACTATGAAACAAACATGGGTTTGAAATGTCTAACATTCAAAAAGCTCTTAAACCAAATGGCCTCTTAAAGTAATTTTTATTGCAATGGTTTAAATAATTATAAGAATTTTAATGTAAGAAAAGACACTATATGAATATATTTTAATAATTTAGAAAGGAGATGCTAATAGAGATTTTTTTATATAGAAAAAATAAACAATAAACTAAATTGATCGCATAGATTGATTTAAGATTTGTTGAAAGCATATAGATCAAAATTGAACATTTTGAAAGTATTGAGACCAATATAAAACGAAACCTTAAATATAGAGAACAAAATATATATTTTTAAACTTTTTTTTCATGCTTTTAGTTTTTTTTTTAAAAAAAAAAACACTAAACCCAATAGAGTTTTTTTTTTTAATAAAATTATAATTCACAAGCTTAGGAAAAAATCATGAAAAACTATTTTAACTTCCCATAATGAAAATTGACAAGATCTCTCTCTTTTATAGATGTTTTGAATATCGATACATCAGGAATCATTGCTTTAGAGGAACTTCACAAAAGGTTGTTGTTGCACGGCATTCAAGTAAGAAAAATCAATCTCAATTACGATATGTACTTAATTTATTGTTTGTTTATATTCTACCAACGAAAAGAAACTTGTCAACTTAAACATTTCTCAATTGATTTAAATACATAGTGTATGGAATAAATTAGAGATTTGAATTTGATGTTGTGCAGCTAACAATAGCCAGTCCAAAATGGGAAGTGATCCACAAACTAAAAAAGACAAACTTTGTTGAAAGAATTGAAGGAAGGGTTTTCCTATCAGTTGGTGAAGCTGTGGATTCCTGCCTTGGAAATGCTTCCAAATTGCCTTCTCCCTTACCAAAGTCATTGTGAGAATTGAGACAAAACCTTTCAAACTTCAAATTCCCACTTTTTGTGACTCTGCAAGGAAAGAGAATTAATAGACATGAGTATATGTATATTTTTATTTACTGCAAATTTGAATGTGGGCACAATAGATACTTTTATCAAATATATGTGATTAAATTCAAAGTAGTTTAATTTCTACACCTTCAAATTTAAATTTATTAACTTTTAAGTTCGTATCTAGTTATTAGGTCAAAAACTTATTAGACTAATTGAAAATGAAAGTTTCGGAAGATGTTACATATTTTTAAAGTTTAAGAGACTAGATAGATACCAAATTAGTCACATATTTTTAGACATTTTTTTAATTGTGCAGAGACCAAATAAATGCAGACTTAAAAGTTTATGGACTAGACTTGTAATTTAACATGTCTCATTTGATTTTCTTTTAACTTAAAAAGCTTAAAGTTTATGGCGGGTGAAGTCTTTGAAAACATTGGAGGGAAAGAGAGTTGGATTAAGTTGCTAATTTTTACCAACTCAACAAATAAATTTAGTGACCCAAACATTGAGTTGCGTTGAGTTGGTAAGAGTTACAACTCAACTTGGTGAGCCAAACATTCTCCAAGTTCTTAAGTTTTGAGTTTGATTTTAGTTTACTCTCAAAGTTTCAAAATGTTACAATTTTAGAGTTTTGTTTCAATTTGGCCCTTAAATTTCAAGATTTTACATGTTTCACCTCAATTCTTCCTTAAATACTCACCTTCAAAGACATTCATGTCAAATGTCAATGTCTATTAATTAATTTATATTTTGTTAAGTCTCTATACTTTCATAGAAGTAATAATTTAGTACATAAACTTTGATTTGTAACAATTTAGTCCCTAGATATTCAATTTTGTAATAATTTAGTTCTTGAGCTTTGCTATGTAACAATTTAGTTCTTGTACTTTAAAATTTGTAACAATTTAGTCTCTATCGTAGAAATTAGTGTGAAAATTTAATGAGATTCCTTGCAAAATACAAAGTCTATGTCATAAAATAATAAAATCGACATCAAATTTTGATGAATTTTTTTTTTTTTTTTTTATGTTGAGACTAAATTGTTACAAATTTGAAATTACAAGAACTATACATAGCAAGTTCAGGAAGTATATAGACTAAATTGTTACAAAGTAAAATTTAGAGACTAAATTGTTATTTCTATGAAAATCTAAGGACTAAAAATGTAATTTGAATAGTGATGAAAAATAGTAAAGCTTAATTAATTATAATTCTTTTAATTATTCTAAATTGATTAACATACATTAACACAAAGACACAAAAAAAAAATATTAAGTGAAAAATCAAAATTAAAAATGTAAATCTTAAATTTGAAGGATTAAATTGAAACAAATCTCAAGTGCGCTAAAATTGTAATAATGTGAAACCAAACTCAAAACTTTACGAACAAATGTAGAATATTTTGAAACTTAGTATGAAATTGAAATTAGACTCAAAAATATTTTTATTCTAATAAAAAATAAAAAATAAAAACTAAATTGCTTTTCGTTTTTTCCATTTTGTTCTCGTTATTATTAATTCTCTGGAATCCCCCTTGGAATAGAACAGAGGTTGCAGCAGTTCGTAGAGGTTGTCTATCAAATCCAAGAATTTGATATACAGTCAACAAAATGGGGGCTGAAGAAGGAGCTATGGAACAAGAGAAGCTCGCATCTCATAATCCAAGGACGGTTCCCATCACCGAGGCTCAGTTCCTATCCTGGAAGCGCCAGAAGGTACTTTCCCTTCTTCTTCTTCTTCATCAATCTCTCTCAGGCTTCGCTTAGGGTTTCTTTTGATTTCTCCTCTTTGATGTGCCATTACTCTCCGTGAGTTCTTTAAGTCCCAATTACTTGTATTTCCCTGCCAAAGCCCGTAAAATTACAGAATTTAGGGTTGCATGGAACAACTGTTGGGAATTTGAAAACCGTTGGGATTCCTTCTATTTAGAGAAGTACTTCGGAATAGTTTTCTCTGTTGTTCGAAGAAGGGATCTAAATTTTGCTCACACCCAATTCGGCTTAAGTTTTGGAAAGGATTTTTTTTTTTAAAAAAAAAAAAAAAAATAAATAAATAAATAAATAAATAAAAAATCAACAACCAAACTAGCAACAGTCCCGAACATACTACGAGATTACATTGCTAGACACCAACATGGTGAACCACTCAGGATAAGGAGTTTAAAGAGTGGAAGACTAAGCTTTGTGCCAAAATTTTATGGCACTAGCATTTTGGTCGTGGTGAACATGGAAGGAGAAAATTCTCATTTCACTACCTGAGCCTTTGCTTTCACAATAAAGAAAGAGACATCAGAAATATTGACCGCGTCATTATTCAGTAGCTTAACAACATCCAAACAATCAGATTCAGTAAGTTATTCGATAGATTAAGTGAGGAAAAGGAATTGGGTAATGAGAAAGAAGGTGTGCAGGTATGGTATGAACTGAGATAGTCCTAGCCGTCTGGGAGTAACTAGGATTATTTTGTTTTGTTTTCTTAATAAGAGACCAGCTTGAGGGTCTAAGGTACTCCTATAAAAAGGAGCAAATCAGAAAAGAAGAAAGAAAATTATAATAATAATAGAACAAGATTACTAGAGATTGGTCCAACCATTAAGAATAAAAAAAGGGATAGTTACAGAGTACCATTGAAATTTATTGCATTCTAAATCTCTTCCCAAGGTTCTTTTTGAACGCTGAAAGGTTCTCTTCTTTCTTTCAAACCATAAATTTCACAATGTAATGAAGAATTTTGCCTGCCAGTGCCAAATAATATATCCTTTTTACTAAAGGAGGAATTTACCAATACCCTCCGTGCCCTTACAACCTCCGGGAGGCACATTGACTCCAATCGTATTCAAGAATTTTCTCCATAGTGTCAATGCAAAGTGGCAACTTCTAATCACATGAACAAGATCCTCTGTAGATCTCTTGGCACACATCACATTCCACACACCACTGTCATTGGGACATACAACCATGGATGAAGATCTTTGAATGAAATCAGTGTTTAACCTTCCCAAAGAAACCAACCAAGCAAAGAACCTAATCTTCTTTGGATTTTTCCAGATCATGGAGAAGAAAGAGGAGATGGGAGGATTGGATTCAGAAACTAAACGGGCAAGAAGAGACTTCCTAGAGAACACTCCTGAAGGTTCAAGAGTCCATTTGAAGTTTGGGATAGGCAAACCCCTTGTAAAAACAAAAAGGAGATTAGCCAAATCTTGAGATTCATGATCATTAATGGATCTTCTAAAATGAAAAATCATAATCTTCATGGAGGGTAGGAGTAGAACGTAGAAGAACTATAATTGAGAGGATTAAAACAGAATTGACAAGCACCTCATTTCCAAGGGAAAATAAAGAGGTGGGGAAGAACAATTTGGGAAGAATTATTACCAATCCTGAAGTCCTCCGACAAACAAATACAAGTCCCATTTTCATGGAAATTTGATGAAATTGTTAAAGAAGGAGATTAGTGAAATTCTGCTAGAAAATACCTGCAATACGTAATTGTCTATCTTTAAATTTGGTGGCTATTAATGTTCTAAATCACATGTTTCAACAATTGATTGACAGTGGCACAAACTGCATGTTTATTTTTGTTCGAGTTAACCGACCACTGGAAGGAACCCAAACCATTCCACCAGTCTTTTATGAGGCGATTTGTGTGTCAGTGAAGTTTATGAAATGTTGATGTTTGACATCCTATCGCCAACCATCTCCTCTTATTTGCAGGATGCTGAGGCATCTGCTAAAAGAGATGAAACAGCAAGGAAACGTGCGGAAGATATAGCCTCAGGAGCAGTGCAAATGAACGGGCGAGAGCTTTTCTTGCACCAACCATGGGTGTTTGATAATAATCAATATTGAGGTTGGTGGTTTAAGATGGAAATATGGTAATGCTACTTTTTGTGGTCTCTTGAGAAATTGGCTTTGTACTTTAAAATGCCACCTTGTACTGTATGTCGTTGTATCCGACATTCATCATTCAAATGTCATTCATACGAATTTGCAGTTCTTCCGCCAAAAAGTCCTCTCTTTGGCTATGGTAGTTATATATGGATCTGTTTAGGTTTCATTGCTGGTAAAAGCTGTACAAAAATTTTGAATTGGACCAATTGGTTCTACGAAATGATGATCCATTAGGCGCTGATTTGTCCTATGCTGTTTGCCTAAAATGACTTTATGATAGGCATTTGTCTTCTCCAGTCTACAAATCACGTGTAAATAAATGATATGTTTCCTTTCTAAATTAGGTTCTATCTTACATGATGAAAGATTTCATCAGGGCATCAAAATCATGTAGTGTCCATGGTTTTGGCGCCATGTCAAGAAGTAGTTGGTAAATAATAAAAGATTTAGGGGGAATTGGTACAAACTCTAGTGGCCATCTATCTCGAATATAATATCCTATGAGTTGTCTTGCAATATAATATAATAGGATTAGATGAGTTGCCTTGTAAGAACATTTGAGTTGTGCTTAAGGTGGCAATTTATCAACACTAACATTAATCATAATGCAAAAGCCTGAGGTGAGATCATTATTAGCTGAAACCAACTCCCATCTGATTTAGGGGAAACAAAAAGCGTGGCCCATCTCAAGGGTTGATTTCTTATATCTTCAATCTATGAAATGATCTTATGAGTTTAAATCTAGGGCTTCCTATTATCAGGACTAAGTCTAGGTGTAAACTATCATGGGTTGGCCTAGTAGTAAAAAAAGAGACTCAATAAATGGCTAAGAGGTCATGTCATGGGTTCAATCCATGATGGCCATGTATCTAGAATTTAATATCCTACGAGTTTCCTTGACACTCAAATGTTGTAGGGTCAAACCGTTTGTCCTATGAGATTAGTCAAGGTGGGTGTATGTTAGTCCAGACAGACACAGATATCAAAACGAAAAAAAAAAAAAAAGGATTAACTCTAGGTGTAGCTATGCATTTAATACTTTAATACACATTGTTATCCATTTTCATTAGACATTTTCATGGGCTACAAGTAAGGTGATTTTTTCTTATGGTTATACAATGACATTCATTAATGTACATGTTAAAGCAGGGGGAAAATGATTGAAGGCCCACTGAGTGATGGGCAAAGGATATGAATTTGTTGAAGATTAGGACAAAATTGTGAATGAATGGGTAATGGTCTTACTCTTCTTATCTGATCATCAACCCAATTAAAATATAACATTACAGCAAAAGAATGGAATTATAAGGATTAGGTCACAGAGTTTAGGCAGCTGCCTGGGCCTGGAGTTGGTCTTGCACTTGCAGACACACAAAAGAAACAAAAAGGCATATTATTAGGGAAGGGGCCCTTTTTGGATCAACTCATCCATATTTGCTGCTCCACACAAACACTTTATCAAGAACTTGGAATTCTAAACCCAAATCTATCTCTTTCTCCTTCTTGTGATGCTTATCCACTTTACTACTTTTCAGGCTTTTAGTGTTCAGATAATGGCTTGGGGTGCTGTTTGAGAAAGAATAGTGTTACAAAGAAGCTTCATCCCAAAAGTATAAAACTTTTTTTTTTAATCGTTGATAGTAGTTCCATTTGAAACTAGTTTTGAACTAATTGAAAACGAAAAACAAGTGCAAACTATGAGCAACACAGATCGATGATCGCAAAGAATTACTACTTGGCATTCGTTTCTAGGTTACTACTTGGCATGTTTGCTTTTTTAGATAGAGTTTGTCGAGAGGAAAGTCTTATAGTCTATTCTTTTTGTCGATGGTTGCTAAGGCAAGGGTCAAAGTTCACAGACAGGCCTAAACTACTCGAAGTTACAAGATGCCAGTTTAGTTGCACATCCCAAAAGAGAAATGTTAGTGCCTCGAGGTTTGGATCAACCAATCAAATTAGTGAATATATAACAATTGGAAAATAACTGAGTCAAATCTAGAGTGGCTTGTTGCAACCTCGAGTGCTAGAAACGTCTTTGACTCCACTATTGTCACATGTAATCATAAAGTGTATTAGAGAACATGCTTATAAACAGTCCCATTTGACCACTCCAAAGGGGAGAGTAAGGAATCTCTAAAGAAGAGACTTGACCTTACTTCTTTTGTGCTTAGCTGAGTGTAGAGGTGAGTATGATAGACCGAAAAATCGAGCCAACTAAACTGAAGGCAGTCAGTCAAAGAAGAGGAGGGACTAGGTCGGTGTCGGATTGGGAAAATTTGAAACCAACATTGTTTTTTAAAAAATTCAAAGAAGAAAACTGACCTAAACCGACTAATTGACCGATTGAATGCCGATCTTCACTCCTTGACGGTTGAGATTGGTTTGAACATTTATTAAACTGACAATAGTTGGTTCGGTAGCGGTTTGGTAAAAAAATTGACTCCGACTGATCGCTGCACACCCCTAGTTGAGTGTAGTAGGCTCGACACCATATCGGTACAAGGTTTTCTTATGCATGTTAGCTCGGAGTATCTCAAGACTAAATCAGGGATAATGGGCTAGAGGAGGCCACTAAGACTCGCAACGAAACCTAATAAAAACGAGATCCGAGTGTTAGCATTGTTGTTATTATTATTATTTTAATTAGAATTTCTAGTATACCATCCTTTAGTTGAGTCCTACTAAAATTTTTCGTAAAGAACAAAATTATAAAAGTACATGGTATATATGATTTATTATTATTATTATTATTATTATTATTATTATTATTATTATTATTATTCGACAAGTTAAGCATGGTTACCTTCTTTGTAGGCAAATGGCTTAAATCTTTGCCTCATATTTGCAAAAAAAAAAAAAAAAAAAAAAAAAAAAAAAAAAGAAGGTAGAAAAATTTTATTTTTAAGCACAACTGTATAAGAATTATAAAGATCTGTTTTATTTTCTTTTTTTTAAAAAAAAAAAAGAAATAAAATAAAAAGTTAATGAAATTTAGGTTATTATTCTAGGATAAGGTAGAATCAAAATCCCGTAGAAGACAAAGATAACCGACCTCCTTTCAGTTTTGAATTTGACTCTTTGTCCACGTACTTCTTAATTCTTGTTCAATCTTGGTGGCAAACTTGCACAATTTATCGCTTATTATGATTTATAATCACACTAAATAACTTTTAATTTTATCATTGTGTTACAAATAATTACTCTCACAAATTTATATTTTGATTATGGCCCTATCATTTGTTAAAGCATAGTATTGCTATCAATGTATCCATAAAATTAAATCACAATATCAATATTTACATCAATATTTTAATCTTTGATTTTAAACTCTTTAACATTTTAATCCTATTATTTGCGTCAGTACTTAATCTTGACTTCATCTTAAATTCTCGATGTTATTTTAATTATTATCATATATTAGAAATTTTCATCTTTGCTTTGATAGTTTAATTCAATTCTTTTAGTAAATTTACTTTCTAAACTTTAAATTTCATCAAATGTATTTCAAATAATATATAAAGAAAGAGAAAATTACAAGCATAGCCACTAACATGTCAAATTTCAACTTATACTTTAATTTTACAAATATATGGATATCAATACTAATTAACAAATGGAACTTATTGTAACATTTAACAAATTAGAAATAATTATCAATCATAATAAAAATTTATCAGTATAATTGTAATAAGCATCATATTTCGAGTTGATAAATCAAATTATAAATTCATGAGTGTAATTATAGCAGATCATTGTTTGTGCCATTTTCTCCAATAAATATAAGATGTAGAAAGCTTAATAAAAACTAGTGATGTCAATTCCTCACCAAAAAGGAAAATTTAGAATTAGGAATATTGGGACTAGTGTGATAAATCTCTTAGGTTTTTTTTTTTTTTTAGTTTGTAGGTTTTGTAAATAAAAATTATTTATTCAATAAAATAATAATGTGTTATTTTATTTGTTTTTGCATCAATTTAATCCAATAAACTAAAATACGTGGTTATTTTATGTAATTTAAACATGTATGTGGTTGACATATGTTTAAGTAATAACAAAAAAAGATCCGGATACGACCCACTTTGTAATTGTTACAAGAGTTGTAAAGTGTTACAAACGATTTGATCATAATCGTTCATGTAGAGACATGTGAGTGGGGATATCTTATACCAAGAGTTTGTATAAGACCGGACAGCGACATGTTTAATTTTTTTTATAGCATCATTAATTGTAGAAATTAACATTTTATAGGTTGACCATAGGTAATTTGACCTTAATCCTGAGTGAGGTATGAACTTCTGTCTATGAGTGTCTATGAGGACAAACCTTTGATCTGTGTGAGTGAGAGTAGCTAAATCGTTGACTCAATAAGCCTACTATTTCGAGGATTTGTCTGAGTGGGGAGCTAAGAACATATCTTCACAAGATGGAAGTTACTCCTTCCTGTCTTTAGGGTAAGCAGATAAATGCTCCCTTAAGGGTTGATTCTGAGTCTTGAGCAATGAGACCTCACCCTCTCACTAGCCCGAGAGGGGTTAGTTTATAGTTAGATTATAAATTGTTTGTTCATTAGAGGGATTAATGGTACTTGAGGAGTTAGATATAACTATAAGGGTAAAACGGTAATTTGACCCAGTTGTATCTACGGGCATTTGTGAAGGGTCGACTTATTGTAAATTGGTTATATCCGTGGACACAGAAATATATTTATAATGCGAAGAGGGAAGTTGCAGGTATTTAGTGAAGTGACCAGCAGTTAATGAATATTGATTAATTTAATCAAAGAGTTTAATTAATTAATCTCATATCATTGGAGCTTCTAATCTATAAGTCCATAAGATCTCATTGCTAGCTCATTATGTGTTTGAATAAGAACCAATTAATTTTGGATTAATTTGAATAATTCAAATTAAATAAGGCATTAGTTGTATAAGATATAGTAGTATAAAGTTAATTTTAAATAAGATTCAAATTATAATTTATATCACGAGAGAGATAAATATTTGAATAAGATTCAAATATTACTTATATAAAAGAGATTCATTTAAAAACTATAGGTTAAATTTAATATAAATATGATTCATATTAAATTAGAAGTTATGTGAGAGAACATTATTTGACTATGATTCAAATTAAATTAAATATGTGATATTTAATTCATTAATTAATTAATTTTATTTAATTATATTAAACACGATAAAAAAGGAGTTATTAATTCATTCTTTCACATATATCATAAAAAAAATAGAGAGGAGTAGATAGGTTTTTTGAGTTAACCCAATTTTTCTCAAAAGTTTTTCCTTGTAAACTCTATTCTCCTAGATCTCTCTCTCAATTCTCCTTCCGTCACCGAAAACAAAGAGATCTCATCATTTTTTTAGTTCTTCCCAAGAATAGCAAGGAAAATTTTCTTGGTGGTGTCCTAAGGTGTTTCTTTACACGTTGAGTTCCAAGAAAAGTTTGTTTTTTGAAAATTCCAATAAGTAGAAGAAAATACCTAAAAGACAGTTCCCAAAGGTAGAGTTTTCTCCATCTTAATCTTTTCTAAAAGCATGCTAATGTATTAAGTTGTTTATCTTTGTTATTGATTCTCTGTATTTTAAGTTTTCCAAAATGAAAAATATTGGCACAAGGCGATCAATCGTTTCCGTGGGAAATTCAATTCCTTCTAGGAAATGGTTAAAAAGTGGTTGAATTATAAAATAAATTGTTACAAAATTAAGAGTACAAAATTGTTACATACTAATGTTCAAGGATAAAATTGTTAAAAAATTGAAAATATAGGGACCAAAACGTTACAAACCAAAGTTTAAAGACTAAATTGTTACTTTCATGAAAGCTTAAGGACTAAAAGTATTTTTTAACCTAATTATTATTATTAGTAGTAATATTATTAATTAATCAATTCATATAGGAAATCTAGGAATGTTGAGCATAGCTCATTTTAGAACTTGTAAGCATGTGTTGTATTGCCCTCGCAAATTGACAAATGATTTTTACAGCTCTAATTTGTTAGTGAAGATTGTCGGGTGTCTTATAGGCCTGTTTGGTAGACAATCTACAACATGAAATTTGAAAACAGGAATTTAATGAAAAAAGAAATATATTTTAT
Organism: Citrullus mucosospermus; assembly: GCA_030954485.1. Taxonomy (NCBI): domain Eukaryota; kingdom Viridiplantae; phylum Streptophyta; class Magnoliopsida; order Cucurbitales; family Cucurbitaceae; genus Citrullus; species Citrullus mucosospermus. Next base: position 10,740,789 of record CM062057.1, on the reverse strand, counting down.
ATTTTCATATATGTGTTCGTTTGAAAATTCATAAATTAAATTCTAATTTAAATAATTATTCAAAATGTGTTTGATAGTATATTTATGAACTATAAAACTAATTATAGTTACCCACTAAATATTGGGTTGAATATAAATTTAATTATTCTGATCTTTGTTTTCGTATCACGGATCTTGGTTTGCGCTTTATGGCATTTCCACTATCAAAAAAATAAAATACCGCAAAGGATTGTTCAACTTTACACGTGGGAAGGGCTTATTCTCCTCACCTTGGTCTCGCTCCCTTCCCGCACTATTCCTCCCCACTAAAAAGAGCGATTGACTTTCTCGATAACCTTTCTGAACGTCCGTCTTTGCGTGGCGATTTATCACAATCAAGCCACCCCCTACCCTATCTCTAAAACTCTAAAAGGGCCCGTCACTTCGTTCGTACCTTCTTGGCTTAGGCTTCCAACTGAACTGACTTTATAGCCTTGCCGCCCGCTGCTAGCAGAAGCTAAGCACTTGAAAAGCGCGCTAAGAAACGTTGCTTCTGTCGGCCTTTCTGTGCAACAGTCCACCAGTAGCGTAGGAGAAGGTTACCGTACATACAAGACTGTGACACCCGAAGCGATCTTCTTCTAGTTGCGGGACGAAATCTGGCAGCCAATTGTTGGCTCTGAATAACCAACCCTGCAATAAGTTCAATTCTTCCATAACATAACGGGGTGGGGTTGCGCGCGAGCCGAGTGACGTAGGTGCATAAGAGTACTTCGCACCACAACCATCTCTTTTTTATAGGTTCTACGGACCGATGCCTGCTGCTTCATCTAGGAGAAAAGAATCATTGATATACCGGTCATTAGAAGGAAGAACTGCCATAAAAAGATTCCTTGTGTATCATCTGTAGCAAAACTATGAACGGGAGCTAGCAATCCAGACCGTGGATCTGGTAATTGGTCTGTTCCAATTCTAATAGGTGCACCTGACATGGCATTTTCCACGATTAAATAATATTTCATTCTGGTTGTTGCCACCAAGTCTCTTGCTCCTATTAAGCTCAGCCTTAGTAGAAGTGGGTAGCGGCACTGGGTGGACGGTCTATCCGCCCTTAAGTGGTATTACTAGCCATTCTGGAGGAGCAGTTGATTCAGCAATTTCTAGTCTTCATCTATCTGATATTTCATCCATTTTAGGTTCTATCAATAGGGAGTAGTTCTCATAAGATGACTTTAAATCTTGGCTAAGAGGTGACTCTTTTTAGGTAGTCTACTTACTTCAGATAATACCATTTTACAGTGACTCTTTTCCTTTCGCAGTCAGTTCAGTTTAGGCTTAGGCTTATGCCAGTGTGTGATTGTGATTAGGTAAGCGTGCTTATGAAAGTGGAGGGATTCCCTTTCTCTAAGAAAAGAGATAAATGAGAGATATCGTTTGTTTGCCTGTGGGATAGGGCTTCCTTATTTTCTTTTCTAATGACTGCATTGTTCTAAGGTTTGTTTATGAGTTGGTTGGTTTGACTCTCTGTTCTGTGGTGTGAGAGTCTATTTGAACTGGTTGTTCAATGTTCTTCGTTGCTAAGTCGAGTAGCGACTGCCTATTGTAGAATCGTCGATAACCTGGCTGCCACTATCGTGTGTGTAAAGATTGACTGTATAGGCATATTGGAGACCGTTTGGCAAGTCAAGGGACCCTGAAATCCGCTCCTTAGCTATAACGTTCCAGAGTCATGCAGAACAAACACTAACCGTCCGAACATTACTTTACTATTAATTAATTGGACCTTCAAGGAACGAATAGAGTACAAAAACGAAAGATTCGAGTAACCCTCCGAGCTAGGGATATTAATAAAGGTCGTAGCAAGGAGACTTTAACAGACCCGTTAGAGTAAAGCCTCAACTTTCATAATGTTCGCTTCAGTAGGATAAAATAGCAATCCCAAGACTAGCTTTCCCGGACAATGTATATTGTGAAATGGTGGTGCTATAACAAATCCAGAGTACCTTAACTTGCGGTTGCCGCACAAAGCTCGTATGGATACATTACTTCATTGTTCTATGTTCTATGAGGCCTTGCACTAAGCACATACTCGGAGAGGGTCGCGAAGTGTAAAGATCCAGTCTTTGACAACCGTCGTAAGAACAACAAAATCGATTGTGTCTTCGACACTATAACTATAGGCGGGACCAGTTGTAGGATGATCGCCAAGTGGCGTTCTGCTCGATTAGGCGAATGTGAGTGAGGGATAAGCTTTCCCCATTCACTAGGAGGGAAACTCGGGAAGAGTTCAGGCAGAAATAGATGGTGAAAACCCCTTTGGAAACTATCAAGCATAAAGCATATGGCTCGCGTTAGAGATACAAAGCTAGCTAAAAGATTCCTTCCAAAATCTTGAGTCGACCCCCTTAAAAGATAGGGGAAACATTTGCCTGCTAAAATGACCACCATTCGTAACATTCTTGCCTTGGCTACAATCAAAAAGTTGCCCTTATTTCAATCAACTTGACGTGAAGAATGCCTTTCAACAACATAAGGGAAGCGGGGATCCGCAAGAATCTGTTTCTATTCAGCCTCCTCCAACTCCAGGCTGCTGCTTTTTACTATTCCAGGTTTCCGTATGATCTCTTTGCTTGACCTTTCCAGTCATATGTTCTCCTTCCCGGTCAACGGCATTGGCTATTGACCATCCATCCACAATCTCTTATCTAATGAATATGTTATCTAATATACATTTACCCTTTTTTTATGCTTTTTTACATGCAGTACTCGATAATTTCCACAAGCACAAATCCCGTTTTTTATAGGCCCCAAAATTCTTTCACAAAATAATCCATCTTTCTTTTTCAAGTTTATTGGTTTTGTAATGAAAAATATAGATAGGGTTTTGTTACCTCTCTAACTATCTCGCCATTAGCATCCGCTCAAGCATCTTGCTTAGAAAAAACCTTTGCCGAAGAAACTTCATGTTTACCATTGTCACTGACTCATACATTCCCCTAAAGAGGTACAGGGGAGTCTCCCATTTTTCTCATGTGGACTCAATGTCTCCCACTGAAAATAGTACCTTATCCTTGACCACCATTAGCACAGCTTCGAAGAACTTTTTTTTTATTGTCTACAACTATCAATGCTATTCATATGCTTTCTTTTGTTGTTTGGATACAACAACATCACTTGATTGAAGAAGCGATTACCGCCAAATATGCGGGCTTCTCTTTTCTCAAGAATTTTAATTAAATTATGAACATGTTTATGTTAAAAATTTTGTATAATTATTATTATGTAGTATCATATCATACATATTTAATTTAACAAAAATAATGAGAAATTATCTTAAATGGCAAAATTGTTGAAAATATTTACCATTAATAGAAAAATACATAATTTATCTACGATAGATCTATACTACTATTTGTGTCTATCGTGACATAGATAGTAGTCTATCGCGACCTATCGTAGATAATAATGAAATTTTGTTATATTTGTAAATATTTTGGTTCCTTTTGCTATATTTGAAAAAAACTAAAAAATAATTGAGTTTTATAATATAAAATACTATATTTATTAAAATTTCTATATTCTTTTAATACAGTTCTACATTTTTAAATTTCAAATTCAAAATCTAGTTACATTAAGAACATAAAAATGTTATTTTCATAATTTGTTACATAATTCAGAAATAGTTTTCAAAAACAGAATTTAAACTACCTACCAAATGTATATTTCTAAACTCAGTAAATCTTAAAACATAAAATAGAATATGAGGTAACTACACCCTAGACTAATTTATAAAATTCAGAATTTGGTTTACAATTCAAAAGAATTTACCAAGAAAAAAAAAGGTTTTAAACAATTTTTGTACTATTTACTTGGCATCCACACAAAATTACATGTATTTTTTTTTTTTTCAAAATACCATACAAACAATTAATCTCCTCGTTTCTTTTTCTCAACTCATACAAAAATCCACGATCAAGAGTACTGAACATGATTTCCTTTGCTATCATCTATCATCAATTAGGTTTTGTTTAGATACTACTAGGTTTCGTAATCTTGATTCTAGTACATTTTAGTTCATGTTGGTTCTTGTTTTTTTTACGGAAGAATCATTTTGGCTCCTCCATTTTTATCTTTATTTCAATTTTTAAAAGACCAAAACAAACTAAAGTTGGAAATACAATAATCCAAAATGAAGTAAAAAAAAAATATAGAGACTAAAACATACGAAGAATGAAAATGAAGCAAAACCAAAAGTAGAGGAAGGTGAGGAGAATATTGGGATATTAGTTATTGGATTGAAGGGGTAATTAAGGAAGTAGGTAGTTACATGATAGAGCAAGCGTAGGGATTGTCATCACTAAACATCCGAACATAGTTTTCATTGACAAGAGTCTCTGTAATGGTGGCTGTGTTGGGAACACTTCTAACCATGTTTGGAGGAGCTTTCTTGTCGTAGGAGGCTGAGATATATGGATACGGCTCCAATGAAACTGGAACATAAGGCCACATCTCTACCTTCTTCTTCGTTGCTTGTGCTGCCTTCAGCACTTTCTTTGGCTCTATGTAACCTGTCACTGTCACCTTCATTTGCTTCACATCCACATCTACTTTCTTGGCCCCTGCAAAATTTTATAACCATCGTTAGTTGACCTAGTGGTCATTCCTTTCGACTAGAAAAAGAGCAAAGAGACTTATAGCACAACTAACATTCAACAAGCGAATAGAAAATGAAACCGAAGAGATTTGAAAATAGAAGAGTAGTTATTTTTGTTGATGACATTAAATCACTACTATACTCAAAAGATTTTTTTGCGTACCTTTTACACGAGACATGATTTGCTTCATCTTGCGACCGCAACCCTCACAGTCCATACGAACCTTTAAGGATACTGTTTGCATCTGCTTCTTCTTCTTCTTGTGTTTGTTAATCAAATTGGAGAAGTACTCCCAAGTGCCTTCAACTCCCATTTTGATTAACTTCCTCTTTTCCAATAAGTTGCTAAGTACTTCAATTCACAAGATGTGCTCTAACCTAGGAAGTGTTGTAATAAGATTATATATATGGGATATGAGAAAGATTGATGGAAAATGGGGAAAAAGAAAAAATAACCAATGGCTTTCTTGAACAAATACAAGATTTATGTATTTCTCTAGAAGTGAAAACCCCTTCTTATAAACAGTTATATAGGGGCTGAGTTGAAAAGATGATGAGAGTTTGACTCCAAAGTTGTACTTTTCTTTCTTTCTTTCTCTCTCTCTTTCTATGGAAATTGGTTTTTTCAGAAAATGGTTCAATGCTTCATGTATAAGAAAAGGTGAAAGTAAGAACAAAGTTAAAACTAAAAAGCTTGAGAGCCAATGCCTTCTCTGATAGTGACAATTTCAAAGCCTTATAGAAAATTTTGATCTTCATTCATATATATCCATATATCTTTGCAAGAATATGGATGTATCATGTATGATTCTTGGAGTGACATGGATCAAAAACTGTCAAGTTCCAATGATTAACATCCACGTGGATAATATACAATCCAACGGTAGATGCACAGCCACATGGCAATATAAAAAAATCAAGTGGAGCTGGTGCAAGTAGTTGCCTGGTTATGAAAGTTGAATGAAATGTTTGATATATTGTCCAATATATCTCTATCATGTTATTAAATATTGAATGCTATGTTACATACAACTAAATAAAATAGATTTAAATTATAAGTTTAGTATCTAAACTTTCCGATTTTTGTCTAATTTGATTCTTTAATGTTAATTTAAAATGTGTTTAATAACTTGTTTGGTCTCAAACGTCATTAACAAAATTCAAAGTTTGAGTCTTATTGTACATAAAATTTATTTTTGAAAATGCAAGAAACCTAATAATACAAAATAAAAGTTTCAAGCTTACTAAACTTGAAACAGAAAATTTAATAGTCTATAAGATAGTTTTAAAGTTGATAGACTTTTTGACAAAAATTTAAAAGTTCAAGAGAGACTAAATTTATAGCTTTCAATAAAATAGTAAAATGGACAATAATATGACTAAATAAACATAAAAATTACCCCATATTAGAATGTCATTGGATAAGTAATTTTAAAGTAAGCACTTCAAAAAATGCCTTGAGTACTTCTAAATCCAATATGATTAGGGTTCTTTTTTTATTTTTTATTTGAAGTACTTTTAATTGTTTGAAAAACACATTTAATGCTTTCCAAATGTCAAACTAAATCCACAACTACCATGAGAAGTGTTTTCTGTCTTTGGTCTTATGTTCAAAGACAGTTATCCACTTGTAGGATGCATAGAAGATAGAGCAGTGATTGGGCGGTGGGAATTTAGAAAAAAGAAAATTTAAATTTAAAGAGGAAAAAAAGAAAAGAAAAGAAAAAAGGTATAAAAGGAATATACAAAGGCATGCCCAAATAAATGACTAGTTGTAGTTACTTTGCAAGGTGGCAACAATTTGGAATATGGTTTCAAAACTTTCATTATCATTCCTCCTTTGATTTCTGGTTTTAGATTTCCCTTTTGGTGTTGGTGGTGATCTTAATTAATGAGAAAACAAAGTTTTTGCCTTTTCTATGTCTTGTCTTTACTCTCTACAGAATAAAATTTGGAAGGTTTAGAATTACCAATGTGGTAGGATTAAATTAGGTATAGCATATGCATGGCCAACATGATGAGTCCCCACATACATTGTTTCATTACTACAAATTATTGAGCATCCAGAGGCTTCTTTTATAGCCTTCATATGTGTTGGTTTGTTTCAAATAGCACTCACATTTTTTTTGTAGTTTAATTTCTGCTTCCTTCTTTAGATAATCTTCAGCCTCATAATGGTATTTTGAGAAGAATCCAGAGATCTTAAAGACTTGAACCAAATAAAATTGGCACACAAATAGTTGTATCTTTAACATATTGGTCCAAAGAGAGATTCTAGAGATAAATCGTCATGAAAACCCTAAAATCTAGGGGGGAGAAGTAGAAACAAACAATTCATAAGTACCAAATAAACTTTTTTTTTTTTTTCTCAACAATTGTAGAGGTAGATGATGAAACCATAACCTTTGAAAGGGTAATTGGTACTCTATCCATTGATTTATACTCAAATTGACATTACCCAATAAAATTTGTACTTATCCTTAGAGTCATAATTAAAGAGCACAGGAACTTTAATTTGAAAAATATGTTCATCTCTGGCACTTAATAGTAAATAGCAGTAGCTCTACAAATTGAATGCAAGTGGGCTGTTAGATACGTGCCAGACACTCGTTAAATATAATTAATACACATTTAGTAATATTGGACAAAAATAATAAATTTTGAGATTGAAAGACTTCAATTTTCAAACTTATGTTTTAAGCATAAATATTTATTTAAGGTAATTCACTTTCAAATCCTTTCTTACACAAAAATTATAGATATATATTAACATAAATGGTCATTGTAATGTTCATATCCTCGCCTTTTAGATAAATAGCTTGTCATCATATCATATAGTTTATTGCCTAACAAACCTACACTTTGGAATGTCCAAGTTTTGAAATGATCTTGATAAGGTAAGAATATAAGGTCAGAGACTTAAAAGACCAGTAAAAGGGAAATTGAGGGATAAAGAATCTTACAAAGCCAATCACAATACATAATAATAATTAAAATAGAAGAAGAAAAAAAAGTCAAAATTAGAGAGAGAGAGAGAGAGAGAGAGAGACCATTGGCTCTAAATAATTAAATTAGGTGCCTCAACCCATGAGTGAGATGACTTAATATGATTAGACATACCAAAAACAAGTGTGTGAAGCATAATGCATTTTAGACACTGCCAAAATTCCCAAACACAAATCCAAACCATGAAACGACCTAACAGTTGCAACCTTTTAGCACTTGGCATTGTTGAGTGCCACACTATTATTTGAACAGTAATTGCTCAAGTGACCTTCACCCTCATCTCACCTTCATCCATCACTATCTCATAATAAGAGTTGGAATTTTTTATTCAGAAAAAGAAAGGACACAGAGAAAGAAATCAATATATTTCTCTTTCAAGTTTATTTCATCCAACATTCAGTGTGCCTTTGTCACATTTGGTTGGATTCTCTCTATGGGTAAAAGGTAAACTTTTTTTTATACTAAAGGAGTCTCTACTTTATCAAAATTCGACTGAGAATTTTTCATACTATTTTCTTATCTTTCGTATTTATCACCATTATTCTATTTCGTGATCAAAATTATAAAAAAAAAAAAAAAAAAAAAAAAAAAAAAAAAAAGACATAAATGGCACGTGTATAGAACAAAACCACGAGATGATGACTTAAGTATCAAAGAAAATCCAAACTAAAACTATAAACTTAAGTTTGTAATTAAATATGTAATCAGTGACGAATTAGAAAGGATATTGAAAAATATAATCTATTTATTTACGTAACGAGAAAGAACTTCACCGACCTAATAATAACAATATTGACAAGAAATCAAATCAATAAACCCGATACAATTGAAAATTCTAAGCTGCTACAGAACGAGAGGATTAGACAACTTGTTCAATCAGGAGAAGTAAACTCAAAAAATTCATCAAACAATAATGCAGAGATTTAAGGGAGGTCAGGGAATAATGGAGAGAGAAATAGCTAATTCTGAAAGATTCAAGCCCCCTTCCCTCTAGGTCTCCGATACCAACTACAAATTTTAGTAGAATTGGTCAGTTACAAGTAAACACGACTGTTTCATTAGTACAAAGTCCAAAACCAATTCTATACCAATTCAGGATAATATTATATCAATTTGGAGAGCACGAGAGCATGTTATTCTTGATATCAACTCATGCTCCAAGAGTAATGGCAATGGGATCATAAAACTATACAAAAAGTGTACTTTATTAAGAAAGTTGTCGACCATCATGGGTTAGCTTAGTAGTAAGAAGGAGACATAATTTCAATAAATGACTAAGAGATCAAGGGTTCAATCTATGGTAGCCACCACCTAAAATCTCATAGTGTCCTATGAGTTTCATTGACACCCAAATGTTGTAGAGTTAGGCAAGTTGTCTTGTGAGATTAGTCAGGGTGCGCTTTCCTTGCTTGTGCTGAAATTCTTAACATGTTTGAACTTGCCACCTCAAAAAAAATTAAGGGTCGGTGTAGTAGTTCAGAAATAGTTGCACGTTGAACTGGCAGTTGCAAAGATGCATGAATTGCAAACGAAGTCTATAAAATATATAAGGGTAAGTAGATACCCAAAAAAAATAAAAAAACAGTAACTTATTTTTCCCTATATGATACAGCAACTTACAGGAAGGGATAAAATGTTAAGTAATTGAAACACCAATCAGAAAAGGCAACATTTACATTATGGACTCGACAAATTCAACAAACGACCAGAAAAACTGCAAGCAACAGTAGCAAGAAGGGAGAAAAATAGGATGCAGTTAGGGAAGATTTGGAAGACGTTTTAGCAGCAGTGGGTGCAATTGCTTGCCTATTTGGAGGTGGTAATGCAATTGGTGATCCGTCATTTACGTCATTTGAAGGTGGTTTGGCATGGTCTGTCTTACTACTGTTGATATCTAGGCCTGCAGTTTTACACACTTATAAATCTCAAATGAAGATAGGGGAATATAATCATGCTCAATATAAGTTCACTTTCCACGCTCATTAAAAAAAAAAAAAGAAAGCCAGAAGTATACAAAGGCTTCACAGAAACTTAAATCTGAACCCACAAAAATGGAAAATGAAAATTTTAATATGCAAGTTAAATCAAATGGCAAGATATCACTATTGCCCAATATCCAAAATCTTTCTCCTAAATAATCTAAGTGATGGACGAGCAGCTATAGCACACTGTCAAGAAAAAGGAAATTAAACTGTTAATAGTAATGAAAACATGCTTACATTTGGACTTGGACCAACCCAATTTAAGATTTTCTCTGTCAAAAACCATCCGGTAACCCACCATCAAGTTTTCTGCAACACAAAAGGAAGAGATGTCAAGATTTATCATAATGTTTTTACACATCCAAGCTCCAGCGGGTAATTGTGTGATAGGGAGAAGAAAAGGAACACTACAGAAACCTCGTTGAAAAAGATCAATGAAATTGTTTCTTCTTCCTAAAAGGAAAATCGTTGAAGAAGTGGCATATGAAAGTACAGAGACCAAAGCCATACTTACGTCCAATTACACCATAATCTTCATCTGTCTCCTCTAAAGTTAAACAAAACACTTTATATCCCTGCACCATAAATCTCATAAAATTGATACTTCAACCAAAATGGAACAATCATAGCTACTGAGGCAAAAGGATATAGAAGTCTTTTATATTGGCATTCAAGACAAAGGGGCATTTTGAATGCAGCAGCACCCCCCCCCCCCCAACATGACTTTTTGTCCTCAACTTTTGTTCAGAAACCTTTCTAGTTTTCCCAATCCCAAAACAAACAAATTGAGGGAAATACACCAACAAATATTAACTATTTTTAAGGGCCCTTCCACTGAGAATAATCATTTGTGTAAAATTACTCAAGAAACAAGAGTAACATGTTTACTTACTTGGTTTGCAGGGAGAATATACACAGGATCGGGTACAAAGCTTTGATTCAATGGAAACACGAGTTTCATGCTCGGAATATTAAAGGACACCAGCGAACTGTTTCACAATAATAGAACTGTCTGTCAACCTGCAAGTAATGAGGAAAATATCAACCAGTACTTATTTTCTTTTTCAGGCACCTACCTAGCATTATAGCAGTAGTTCCAGGGAAGTTCCTGGAGAAGTATCCTGGTAGCATTAAACTTTACTTGTTTGTCAAACTGCATCAAGTAATATGAGACTTTAAGCCACACTCAATTGAAATAGCATACATCCTTATATTGCAATATCACCTCGAAGACAATCTTTTTATAAACTTCTGCAGGAAGATATGTAAAAGATGAACCACTGTCAACCAACGCCTGGAATCCACTTTTCTGCAGACAGGAACTCCCAACACAAAAAGACTCCACCCCGACAAAATAGGCATCACTGAGGCAAGGAATGGGTGGTTTTGTTGATGATGGTAATAATAGATAATTTCAAGAGAATAATAGAGGTAGAATTGGGTTTGCTAATGATTTAGTTGATAGGTCACTTACAATTCACCAAATAAGGGCAAAAATTGTGTTGTTTGCTGCGTGGCAGGACCATTGTCCCCAAAGAGGATTCTCCCAGAACCATTATTATCAAAACAAAGTGAAAATGTGTTTCTAACCAATCCTTCTTGTGCCAATAAGGTTGGCACCGAAATGTTTCCGGGACCCAACCCCATAACACCATCAGGAGCAACCCCATCCAAATAGCCACCACTCTGTTTCCTACCACAGCTGCATCAAGAGAGGGAGAGAGGAAGATCAAAGGCAAAGATTCAGGAGTCATTCCAATATCTCAAGTTCAACATCATTAAAGATGATGAAAACATCAAAATATGTGATGCGGTAAGAGCCCACCCTAATACAACCGAGGCTTGCAAAAGGCTCTGTGTCCCATGTTTGCTGAAAGATGCCAAATACAATTTATCTTCAATCATAAATCCAGAAGTTGATGTATTATCTGAGTAATAATCTCGTTTATAAGTGCAGGGTTCATCAGGACTTTTGCAAGTTGTGCTCCAGGCACATAATTGATGACTGCAGGAAAGGTACTTGCTGGTGCTTGATAAAGCTGGATTGTACTCACTCAGATCCCTATCCTGCATCATAGACAGCCCCAAACACTATAGAACACCTGCCAACCAATTGGTGAAATTAACTGAAAGACCTGTTTCAGTTCGTAGTGAACTACTGACAAGTATAGTAACATTTAACATAAAGGTGACAGGAAATAATGATTTAGTTGATAAAAAAAAAAAACCACACATATATGCCGTGTTTGTTCAAAGTTTAGACTGAGGTAAGTGCTTGCTTTTGCTGTACATTAGTTTTCCTATTCGTTCTTTTTTCTTTTTTTCTTTTTTCTTTTCATTAATAAAATGTCTGCATGGAAGGATTTTGAATACAGCTCTTCCCATTAGAAGTTACATGTGGCAAGTTAATAGGCAATTTGACTGGTACAAAGAGTAATTGTATGTGTGTAAAAGATTAATGATAATTGACAACAACTTAATTTCAACTTTGAAGGATATAGAACGTATGAATGTCTTATTATATCGCATCTAAACCTCAATCATTTATGATTTGATTATTAAGATTCTTGCACGGTAATACAATCAAGGTATAATCATCACTCATTTGGAAGTTAACTGAGATTGAATAGTGACATACTCGGCTTCTTATTATTTGAAGTTGGAGGAAAGGGAAACTAGTATCCAGTTTATGAACTAGTTTAGCAGCTCATCCCAAAGTAAGACTTGGAATACGTTAAAAGAGACATTAAAGAAATGAAGAAATCAGTGTTGGTGATTGCAACCATACCAGAACGCTATAATAACTTGCAGACAAGGGAGCACATTGAATACAATCACACGGAACCCAGAGTAGATCACTTCCAACATCCAATGCAACGAGAAACGGAACACTCGGTGTTCCTATATCAATCCATGTGTAATGTAACCTGAACAACTAGAGCCATTGAATTCTTTAATAGCCCTAACGAACAAGTTAAAATCATAGATCATAGTAAAGTCGAAGTGATGGCTTAGTGAAACTTCTCCCTCCATTATGGTGAAGAAAAAATGCGTAAATTTAAAAAAAAAATGTAGTTATTGTGGAAGTAAAGAAAACTACAAAAATAGTAGTAAGTTAGACATTAGAGCGATAGAGTTCAAGCATACTAACCAATTGAAGTCGTTTCCGAAGAACATAACCTGGCTTCCTTCAGAAGGAATAAGCACCTTGTACTTGGATCCGATCTTCAGCCGCCGCCTCTGCAAGTCGTAGTCCATAAGCATTTCAAAATACTTCAAGCTATTCCTCGGCGGCCAGAATTTTCCAGACACATTACCAGTCCTCCTGGACTCCCAAAGTGATTTCGCCTCGTCGGAGAAGCGATGTATTAGCTTCGAGGAGAGCGTAAGAGCAAGAGAGCTGTCCAAAAAGAGGGAAACCGTTAAGAGCAAAAGAAGGACGCAATTCGCCATGGAACCTGAAGGTGAGGACCAGATTTCTCAACAATGAAATTGTGGAAAAGCAAGAGAAGTGTTGGGCGAATGAGAGTTGGGGTTCAAAGGGGAAAAAGGAAGGCAACAGAGCTTGATTTTCAAAAACGGAAAAGAGGAGAGGTCGGTGGGTGAATCATGAACAGTGACGATCAAAAGGGAAATTGGTGTGAGAGTGTATTATGATGTGTAGTTGCCCGTTGGTGCGTGTCCACGTGGCGCAAAGAAAGCAGTGGAAGAGCCAACCAGATATCGACATTACTTATGTGAGCTATCACCATTAATGACCCGATTTTCAAAAACAATAAATGTCTCTCCATCTCAAAATGGTGGTAGCTCTAACTTGATGACAATATCTCACTATTTTCATTTTTTCTCACACTTCATCACTTGACCTTGCGCACTCCCACTACTATATTTGAGTGTATCCTCGTCGCGATTTGCAACCTTTAGAATTTCAAACTTAGGCCTGTTTACTTTTCTGGTATTTAGGGTGCAAACGTAATTAGATTGAATTATAAAAGAAATAGGTTGTAATGGTAGTTAGATTACATTTCATGGTGTTAATCGTAGAAGACGAAGAGAGGAAATAAAGAGAAAGTTTGGATAAAATCTTTTCTGAGAAAATATTATTCAGAGATTTACTTAGCTCTGTTTTTTCATCCCTACATGATTGAGAGGCTAAAGGTTATATACACTTGAAAAGAATATTAAAATAGAATAATAAAAAAATAAGTTGTTCTATGTGTAACAATATGACTAGTTAACCAATAACCACTTCAACAAATTGGTCTTTCTAGAGGCCTTGAATAAGATCAGATAAATAGAAGGCCATGTGAGAATCCAGTCAGCTGTCATATACTACTGAGTCATCTTGCTGACTAAGATGGGTGTTGTTGTATTTTCCCTAATATCCCCCTTCAAATAAGAGGGTAATGATATTAGCTCGAGTTTGTTTCGTAAATAGGCAAACTGAGAGTGGGTCAATGACTTCATTAGACAACCAGCTAGTTGTTCATTTGAAGGGACATATCGAATAAACAGGGCACCTCTAAGTACTTGCTCACAAACATAGTGAACATCTATTTCAATGTGTTTCGTACGAGCATGAAACACTGGATTTGAGGCCAAGGCACCTAATTCCAAGTTGTCGCACCACAGCACTAAAGTGGAGGATATTGGGTATCCAAATTCGAACAACAAATTTCGAATCCAAACTATTTCAGTCGTGGCTTAGGCAAATGCTCTATATTCCAACTTTATACTTGAGCGTGCAGTAGCAACTTGTTTCTTAGAGGTCCACGAGACTAAGGAGATCCCAAGAAAGACATAATAGACATCAGTGGGAGCTTTTAGAAATTGGCTTAGTTTGTTCACTATAAAAGATATATCTGGTCGAGTATTAGTAAGGTATTTGTAGAGCTCCAATGGTACTCCAATAGATTGAAGGATTAGATAGCACAGTTCCATCATGTATCGACAAGTGTTTACCCACAATTGTCAGAGAGGGGCACGGTTTCAAATTCTGAAAATTTAACTTTTCCAACAATTTAATATATATTTCCCTTGACTCAGATGAATCCCTTGAGGAACGTAAGTATCCTGGATTCCAATGAAAAGGTCCAGTTTTCCTAAATCTTTTAGAGTAAATTTGTTGTTAAGAACATAGATCAGTCAGGCAACAAATTGAGGATGATTTCCCATGACTATGACATCATCAACATATACAAGCAGTAATATAACAATAAAGGCAGTGCCCAGATAAAACAAAAATGTATCAAGTCGACTTAGTACAAAGTCAGACCCAAGAAGAGAGCTTTTCAACTCATCATTCTAAGCCTTAGGAGCCTATTTCAAGCCATATATGGCTTTGTTCAATTTGCAAACATAGTGAGAACGCAAGGAATCTTCATATCCAGGTGGTTGGCACATGTAAACATCCTTTTTCAGAGTGCCATTTAAGAAGGCATTATTGAATTCAAGCTACCACAAGACCCACCACTAAGAGACTACCAAATGAAGAATAGTACGAATGATTGAGACTTTCGCCATTGAACTAAAGGTCTTAAAGAAATAAACTCCAGGATTCTGGTGAAATCCTTAAGCAACCAAGCATGCCTTGTGTCGTTGAATGGAGCCATCAGCATTGCATTTCAATCGAAATACCCACTTGCATCCAACAATATTAAATTTGGGCAACGGTGGAACTAGTGTCCATGTATTTGTTCGACACAAGGCTACAAACTCAGCATCCATGGTCACCTTCCAAGGAGGAGAAGATAAGGCATCACTAACCTTGGTAGGTTTTCGTAGTGACTAGTCTCTCAATGTCATGGCAACCCAAACCTTAGGATGGGAGATGCCTGATTTTCCTCTCGTAATCATGGGATGGTCATTGACCACTGACGGTTGGCTATCAGGGCAAGGGTTTTGATGAATTATAGGAGAAGAGTTCGATGATGGAGGTACATGTGGAGAGCCAAACGACTCTTTTGAAGAAGATTGGTCAGTATGTGAGTTAAAATCTTGAATGGGTTGTGTGTGTTTGAGGCTGTTGGTTTAGGGTATTTTAGGCCAAGGGTGTTCAGGCTATTGGAGATTGGGCCAAGGGAGTTTGGTTAGTGTCTAGAATTGGGGCTGACATATTTGGAATTTGTGTAGAGTTGTTGGGCTGACAGGCATTTGCGGGGTGGGAAGTTAAAGACAAATGGCCAAACCATGACGAGACATTTGGGCCTCTGTCCGAAAAGCCTACAGAAACTGAAGTTGGGCCAGCAAGATATCCAAAGCCCTGTTTAAAAGGAAACAATTCTTCATTAAAAATCACATGTCTAGAAATAACAATTTTCCCTGAAGGCATTAAGCAGCGATATCCTCTGTGAACAGCAAAAGGGCCCAAATAAACATAGCAAGTGGTATGAAAATCAAACTTATTGGTATTATAAGGTCTAAGATAAGGATAGCATGCAAAATCCAACACTCTAAGAGAGGAAATATCTAACTGCTTTTGTAACAAGGTTTCTAAAGTAGAACACCCCTGTAACACTAAAGAAGGTAAACCATTAATTATGAAGGTAGCATTTGAAAAGACTCTCTACTCTCTTTTGCAGCCAACGCTCACTTTAGGGCTCTAAATTTCATGGTTTGAGGCTGCTGAGAAACTTTTGTATTTATAGAGAAAATTTTCCAAAACAATAAATTTTTCCTAAAATGACTTTAGTGTTGTGGTGTTCTAGGGTAACGCTACAACGCTGCCTTGGTCTTCGATCAACGAGCGCATTTCTTCATTAAAGCGCTAAGGGTTGCGCTTTGGACGGCGTTGCTACACCCTAGACCTAATGAGCTTTTTTAAACAATATTGTGCCGTAACATCATAGAGGGTCGCAACGCTTTCCCAATTCCCCATTGAAAGGGTTGAAATTCCTGACACAGCGGAAACAATACATAACCAAATTCGAAATAAATTGGGATTTTGAAATACCAATACATTGAGAAATAATTACAGAAAACCTACTGTATTAATTCAGAGTTAAGCATGCTTTAGAGATAGAAACTTACATTTGTTATCGACTCTGAACACCACTACCACGAACCTCTCCTATTCTTTGAGTGATGTGATGAAGGATTATGGATCATTGATCAAGGGAGAAAAGCAGAGAGAATTTTATCGAGAAAAAAACTTCTTTTTTCTCTGTTTCTTTAGTAGGTCTTTTATTTAGAAAACAATCAGGAGACGTGGGAAAACCACGTAAAGCGTAACTCCCATACCCTTTTTATTTATTTATTTATTTAACAATTAAATAGATAAATAAGAAATACTATTTAATTTAATTAATTATTTCATTTAAATCATATTTAAATGAACATCTCCCATATAACCAATACTTTTAATTCATTTAATTTAATTAAATCAAATTTAATTAAAATAAATTAAGAAAATTAATTCTTTAATTAATTAATTGTCAAATAAATATCTAATATTTAATTTAACCTGCATTTGAATCATATTCATTTGTTATTCTCTTATAACTTGTAGTATTAATGTGCATTTAATACACATTAATTTTAACCTATAGTTTTAATATGAATCTAATTCATATTAATATTTGAACTCCTTCAAATATTTAATTCTCTCAAAAATTAATTTTGTATTATATCCAAAATTAAATTCATATCATAAAGTTCAAAATAAACTTTATATTATAATGTATCATCATACATTATATTATTTCCCTAAGTAAATTTGAACATTTCAAATTTCATTCAAGACATAAATACCTCATCACTCTTTACGAGCTAGGAAGAGAACCTAATAGACTTACAGATCAGAACCTCCAACGATATGAGATTAATCGGCTAAGCTCATTAACCACATTAATCAATATTCGTTAACTGTGGGTACACTCCACTAAAGACCCACAACTGCACTCTTCTCATTGCAGATATATTTCTGTGTCCATGGATATAGACCAATAAAAACAAATTAGTCATTCACAAGTGTTCGTAACACCAGCTAGATCAAATTACCATTTTACCCTAGGTTACTTCTAAATCCTTAAGTACCAATGTTCCTCAAATGAACAACCTCTTTATGGTCCAACCATTAAACAGAAACCCCTCTTGGGCTAGTGAGAGGGTAGGGCCCTTTGTTCAAGTCCCGGAGACACCACTTAAGGGAACACTTATCTACTTACCATAAAGATGGGAATGAGTGAATTTCATCTTGTATAATTATGTCCCTAGCTCTCCACTCGGTCTTGTCCCCAAGATGATAGGCATATTGAGTTGGCAAACAACCACTCTCACTCATACAAATCAAAGGACAATCCCTCGTGGATAGGAGTTCATAATGTACTCAAGATTAAAACTAAGTTGCATAGGTCATCCTATTGAAATAGAAACCTAACTAGTCAACGGAGTTATATCTAGTGATTACTATTTCATGGTCTGATCTTTTGCATCCTCATTACATAGAATACCCCCATTCGCATGTCACCTACATGAACGCGTTAGATCATTGTGTTTGTATTAAATACAAAGTGGGTCATATCCATAATGTCATCATGATAAGGTACCTAGCCTTATCCCTATACTATAGACCCTTTAGACTGTATCTTGAACATTGATCTCCGTATGTCCCCACAAATAGTTCAAGACTCATAAAACAGCCTAGAATGTTAGTTTATTGGATTTAGGGTTATTAAGACAAAACAAACAAAAACAATCAATAATGCTTATTGAAGTAACACATCAATAACTATTTATTAATGACGGTTAAATAATTACATTTATAATCTACGAGTTTTAGGGCATAAAACCCAACACCCATTACCTTGCATTCTATCCTTGGTGCCAAGGTCAACGATGTGACACTACCCTATTTGAAAACCTAATTTTTTTTATTTTTTTATTTATTTATTATTATTTTTTTTTTTGGAGAATTTGGCCTGGTTTGGTTTGTTTGACTCCCCAATCACATTTTCTTGCTAAACCCTGAAAAATACTAGCAAACACATCAAATCTAACAAGAAGACCCCTAAAGAAAAGTCAATAAAAGCACTTTTCCAATGTTCTTCCCTACACCAAGCGAGGGTGCTTGCATGCGGCACCCATTCCAGTAGCATCTGATGAGGATTTATTGCAGCGCTACCCTGTGGCTCCACAGAGTCATGCAAGGGATTAGGATTTAAGCAATCTAATTACATCAATTTTGAAGATTAAACATGCTTGTTCTAAAACCGGAAAAACAAAGGCAATAAAACTTACTTATTGTAGCTCAAAATTGAATCAAGTTTCTTCAAGTTTTTTTTTATCACAAACACTTTGTGGACCACCACATGAGTCTTCCTCATTATTCTCTAGCCTTAGAACAGATTGTGGGATCCAAATTGTGGTGAATTTGAAGCAAAAACAGGAAGAACTAAAATGTTTTGAAGAGTTTAGGATCGTGAGAGATTTTTAGCTAATTCTACTTGATTATCAACCCATTTTCAATCTTTCTTTCTTCTATATAAAGAAGAAACCATGCAAATCTCATTTGCTATGGTTTTAACGCCTTAATTGTTGATTAAGGAAGTGAATTAGGAGGTGGAAGATGAAGGAGATGAGGCTTTAAGAAGACACACCTCCTACTTCCTTGCAAAAGTGGAAAAAACCTACAAAATCCAATTTTGAATTAGAAATGAATTTTCAAAATCCACTTTCTTATTAAAATTAATTCTTATAATTAATTTTAAATTATATTAATTTAATATAAAATTAATTTAAATAATATTTAATTAAATAATTAATTATATTAAATTAATAATTTTCCACTTATCTCGACAAATTCCAATCTAATGAATCTTTATTCATCCAATTAATATTTAAATCACATTTAAATATTTCAACTCTCAAATTTCGTTTAATTCATAATAAAAACGAACAAATTGTAAAATTTACTCCTTGTACGAATTTGAACGTTTTCAAATTCTTTCACCACACTATTTCAAGGTTTAGTCCATGAGCTAACAAGGGGATCTAGTGGACCTACAGATCATGAGCTTCAAAGATCCAAAATTAACCAGCTAAACTCTTTGACCTAGTTAATTAACATTCGTTAATTACCGGGACACTCCACTATAACCGAATAGTTGTACTCTCCTCACTCTCACTATAGATACATTTCTATCCACTTGATATAACCATTATTGGTAAGTAGATCCTTCACAAGTTGTTCGTAATTACAACTTGGTCAAAATTATTGTTTTACCCTTGTAATTACATCTCGTTCCTTAAATCCCACTGATCCTTTAATGAACAATTGATTTGTGGTCCAACCATCAAACTGAATCCCTCTCGAGCCAATGAAAGGGTGGGGCCCCTTGTTCAAGACCTGGAGTCAACACTTATGGCAACAACTTCTCTACTAACCTTAAATAAGATAGGAGTGAATTTCATCTCGCAGGACTATGTCCCTAGTTATTTACTTGGTCTTATCCTTAATATGGAAGGTTTATTGAGTCGGCGAACTTGGGTCACTCTCACCTATGCAGATTAAAGGATAATCCCAAATAAACAACAGTTCATAGTTAGCTCAGAATTAAGATCGAGTTACCTAGGTCATCATGTTGAAATAATCAATCTTAACTGTAAACAACGTCATAATGTAAAAGTGATTATTTCATGGTCCGGTCTTATGCAAACTCATTGCATAGGATGCCTCCACTCTCATTTCTCTACATGAACGATATAGGATCACATCATTTGTATCAAATACAAAGTGGGACGCATCCATAGTGTCACACCCCCTCCCGAGTTACTCTCCTAACCCGAAAAGAGGCGTGAAGACAGCAGACATCAACTCCTTACGATGTCTACTGTCACTTCACTTCCCAAGCACAACTCAACCAAGCATAAATTTATAACTCACATCCAGGCCATAAATGATAATCTCAAAACAAACCTTTATAAAATTAACAATAAAGTTTAATACACAACACCGCTCTCTTAGATCCCAATATGTACAATGTCAGGTCTAAGTATAAAATATTTACAAGCTCAAACTAAAGAGCAGATCCAGACGAGTTTGACGAGTAGGCTTAAGCCCCCTGGTTTCGCTCGCTACCTGGAAAGTAGAAAACATTTGAAAGCATGAGCTAAATAGCCCAGTGAGTAACAGTTTTGAAAAACTATTTTTTTGCTTAAAAGCTCAATGAAATCATGCTCGTCATTCAAATAGTAAAGCATTGAAAGCTTAAAACATTTGTATATGCTTAAAAGATTTTCCTTAGTTGAGGCGGAGTAATCTCTACACTGCTCAACGTCGAAAACAACCTAAGTTTGGATGAGATAACTCATCATATCCAACGTCGAATAACCTCAGCTAAGTGGAGTAATCTCAACACAACAAAGTGAAATTTCCCTCTATGTGCACATATGAATTATAATTCAGGTTGCCCATATGCCTTCATCAAGTCCATCGGCATTGGGAACCAATTTAGGCTGCCCAGATGGCTTCTCCCAATTCTTCGGCATTGGAGACCATATTCAGGCTGTCCAGATGCCTTCTCCCAATACTTCGGCATTAGAAACCATATTTAGGCTATCCAGATGCCTTCACCAAGTCCATTGGCATTGAAGACCAATTCAGGCTGCCCAGATGCCTTCTCCTAGCACTTCGGCATTGGGGACCATTTTTAAATAAAAGCATGCTAAATCATTTACAAACACAAGGTTAAACAATTTCTCAGAATTTCCAGAATCTTTTCAAACAACATGCTTTTCACAAAATCCGACATTCCAGAGCATCATGCTCAAAACTATTTAAAAGCATGTTTAAAATCATATTGAAAAAATACATGCTTATCAAATTCAACTCATGGCAGAAATCTCATAATTTGAGGATAAACCAAACATTTATAAATATTGCGAGTACGAATCATTTAAAACGAATTTATGTTACTCACAACTTGTTCTGAGCTCTTAATGGGTTATATGCTTCCCCTAGCTCTTCCCGGTCTGGAATAAATAATTCCTTTGTCAAAATTCCTCAAAATTTCCTTCATAGTATATCTCAAGTCATTTTAGTTCAAAAAGGTTCACTAACAAGCAAAAATTAGCCAAAATGTCCAAAAATGGCAAACTGCCCTTAGCGCGTGTCCAACATGTCACACCCCCTGCCGAGTTACCCTCCTAACCCGAAAAGAGGTGTGGAGATAGTAGGCATCGACTCTTTATGACATCTATTGTCACTTAACTTCCTAAGCACAACTCAACCAAGCATAAATTTGTAACTTAGATCCAGGTCACAATGATAATCTCAAAATAAACCTTTATAAAATTAACGACAAAGTTTTAATACACAACACTGCTCTCTTAGATCCCAATATGTACAATATTAGGTCTAAGTACAAAATATTTACAAAGCTCAAACTAAACAGCAGATCCAGATGAGTTCAATGAGTAGGCTAAGCACCCGGGTTCCGCTCGTTACCTAAAAAGTAAAAAACATTTGGAAACATAAGCTAAATAGCCCAATAAGTAACAAGTTTTGAAAAACAATTTTTGGCTTAAAAGCTTAAAGAAATCATGCTCGTCATTCAAGTAGTAAAGCATTGAAAGCTTAAAACATTTGTATATGCTTAAAAGATTTTCCTTAGTTGAGGTGGAGTCATCTCTACACTGGTCAACGTCGAAAAGAACGTCATCATATCCAATGTCGAATAATCTCAATACCACATCGTTAAATCTCCCTCTATGTGTACATAGGAATTATAATTCAGACTATCCATATGCCTTTACCAAGTCCATCAGCATTGGGAAATAGTTTAGGTTGTCCAGATGCCTTCTCCCAGTTCTTCGACATTAAGGATCATATTCAGGTTGTCTATATACCTGCACTAAGTCCATCGGCATTGGGGACCAATTCAGGCTGCCCAAATGCCTTCTCCCAGTTTTTTCGGTATTGGGGACCATATTCAGGCTGTCCAAATGTATTCTCCCATTACTTCAGCGTTGAAGACCATATTCGAGTTGTCCAGATGCCTTCACCAAGTCCATGGACATTGGGGACTAATTCAGGTTGCCCAGATGGCTTGTCCTAGTTCTTCGGCAGTGAAGATCATATTTAAGCTGCCTAGATGCTTTCTACAAGTACTTCGCTTTGGGGACTATTTTTAAATAAAAGCATGCTAAATCATTCAAAAACACGAGTTTAAACAATTTCTCAGAATTTCCAGAATATTTTCAAACAACATGCTTTTTCACAAATTCTGGCATTCCAGAGCATCAAGCTCAAAACTATGTAAAAGCATGTTTAAAATCATATTGAAAAAAATATATGCTTAGCAAATTCAACTTATGCCAGAAATCTCATATTTTCAGGATAAAACAAACATTTATAGGTATTCTGAGTACAAATCATTTAAAACGAATGTATGTCACTCACAACTTGTCCTGAGCTCTTAATGGGTTATATACTTCCCCTAGCTCTTCCCAACCTAGAATAAATTATTCCTTTGTCAACATTCCTTAAATTTCCTTCATAGTATATCTCAAGTCATTTTAGCTCAAAAAGGCTTATCGACGAGCAAAAATTAACTAAAATATCTAAAAATGGAAAATTGCCCTTAGGCGTGTCCAACAGCCCTGTAGCATACTCACCCAGTCGAAGATAACCTCAAATGAACGACAAACCTCGCATAGCACGCTACCCGCACGCCCAGCTACTGCCTCGCACACACAGCCTCTCGTGGGCGATAGTCCCCGCACACCAACAACCGAAATAACCTCAAAAGAGGTAGGGTGCACACGTGCGTCTACGCTGCCCGCGTCGTCAGCTTGCGTCACGTGTCCTTGCTAGGTTAGCGAGATGCGTCTCGCTCAACACTTGCGCGCACATAGTGTCGCCCTTCGCACACTAGCGACACCTACCACTCCCCCACGGCTTGCACACAACACCAACGCATCCTGCCCGTTAGTATGCATACTTGCATGGCTTGTGGCGTGCTAGCCCGCCTCCTAGGCGTCCAAAACTTGTCAAAATAACCTCAATGAATTCTCACCTTCAGCCACAACCCACGCCTAACTGCATGCACAACCATTCCAAAACTCACCCGACAACCTCAAACCCACTACCGTTAATTCTAGGTTTCAAAAGTAATATTTCTAGCAAGAATTAGAGTTTTCTTCCACTTACAAACTTATAGATAATTGGCTTAGCTAGCTTACCTCAAAATTTTAGCTTCTAATTGTTTTTCTTCTGTTAGATATATTCAAATCTTCTCGATTTGCTCCAGTTTACCTGATAGCTAGAGGAAAAGTTTTTGATGAAATTCGAGTCTTTCCTCACGGAATTTCCTTTCCGCAGCCCTCTCAGTAAAACTAGACTCAATTTAGGGGAATTTGGTTGAAGAAAATCACAAATTGCAAACACCAACCCCTTCAGCTGACCCCTCTATTTAGAGACTTTCCAGAATTTTGCATGCAAACTCCCAGCTCGCCACCTCATGCTTGCATGCATGCCTATGCTACACTTAACTTCAAATTGACACTTAATCTGGCTTGCTTAACACTTAAGTCTAGGCTTTGCTTAATTAAGAAGAAATGGTGGATACATCAAGACCTCCTCCACCATCCTTTTGAGGTTAGATAGCTTCCTTTCTCGGCTACCATTACACATAGCCCTCTTGGCTGACTTGCTTGGATGCATAGCACCATGTGTCTGCCTCATAGGCCTTCTTGGACGCATAGCTCCCCAACGCAACCCCCTTACTAACCTCAACCAACGCATAGCCAAGCTCACAAACGCAATACCCTTCCTACTAACCTCAAATGCATAGCCAAGCTTGCCCAATGCACCAACCATGGATGCATGCCTCACTAAGCCAACGCATCAACCCTCATGCTTGGGGCTCGACTACCACCTATGTCTTCAAACTAGCCCACCTTCTTGCCGGCTACACACACACTCAAGCCAAAGGCTCTCGGCCGTTTTGGCTATTACCTAAACTTGATCCATTTTTATGTCTATACATAAAGTCTAAGTATTCAAACTATAGCAAGTGGTTCTTAGTTTATTGGATTTAATAAATGCAATTCACATATTTAATAACACTTTTACTAAATAAACCTCGATAACCACTTTATTGAAAATATGTTCAAAGTTTTACAAACCACAAGTTATAGAACATAAAACCCAACAGCGCATGTGCACTGCACTGCAATTCTATGACCTCAAAGATGCAATGCTGCGGACAACGTCACAGTGCCAACACGTTCCTTATAAAAAGGGTGTGAATTTTTAAGTTAAATGAGCTCGAAGATCTTCCGCCACCACCTCAATTTCAACATTCTTTCATCTAATAATTCTCCCTCCCAGCTCATTTTCATTTTTTTTTGAAGATTATAAACTCTATTTTCTTGTTGGAACGTTATGTCTGGCTAAGATAAGTATTTGATTTGGGATAGGAGTCAGGTTGCAATTCTTTTAACGATTTAGTTTTATTCTTGGGATTTTCTACTTAAACATTCTATATATGTGGTTGGTGTCAATGAATCTTCTTGATTGAATTGACACTTCAAATGAAATATGAAGGGATCGAATCCCACAACGGAAGCGAGTAATCATTTTTTTTTCTTTTTTATATTTTATCTTAAAATTTAACAGAACAGAAAAGAAAAAACTAGTACATACAGAATGCAATTTCACAGGTTAAGCATGAAATTTATAAGGAAAGAGATGTTACCTTTGAAGATCACAACTTTCTTTAAATCTCCTCTTCACGAACTGATCTCCTCAACACGTACAGGGACACCTCCAAAAAGCATTCCTTGTTATCTTCTAGCAAGGATCGGTTTGTAGGAACACTTTTGAAAGATAAATGAATTTTGTGCAGAGAAAAATTGTAATTGAGATGGTGAGAGAGCTTGAGAAAGCGAGATTTCATGTAAGATCTTTCAACTTCTTCAAAATGCAAAGTCTTTTGCATTTAAAGAGAGAGAGGGGAGTCAACTTCCCTCATCCACTTCCTTGTAGGCGAGTTATCTTTCAGTTAAATTAAATTAAATTAAATTAAATTATGATAATTAATTAATAAATAATTTAATTAGATATTTCATATTTAATTAAATGTATATTCGAATCATATTGAAATACACTTCTCTCTCACAACCTATAGTTTTTAATACGGATTCTATTTATATTAACCTATAGTTTTTAATACGGATTCTAATCTATATTATTTATTATTTGAATATTATTCAAATACATTAATACTCTTATGTTATATGGTTTAATTTTGAATCTTATTTAAATAAACTTTATATTATAATTTATCTATATACATTATATTAATTGTATCATAATTAACATAAATTCCCTTAATTAATTTGAACATTTCAAATTCTTTCAAAACTATTGGTCTTTGTTAATCCGTTGTGAGATAGCAAAGGAACCTAATGGACCTACAGATTACAAGCTCCAATAATCCAAAATTAATTAATTTTTAATTAAATTAACCAACATTCATTAACTATGGGGCAAACTGCTAGAGACTCATACTGCACTATTATGCACTATAGAACATGTTGCGTCCATGGATATAACCATTACAAGTAAGTTGATCCTTCACGAGTTATTCATAATTACAACTAGGTCAGATTACCCGTTTTACTTCTATAATTACCTTTTTGTCCTTAAGTACCACTAATTCTCTAATGAATAATTTGTTCATGGTCCAACTATAAACCAAATCTCTCTTAGGGCCAGGAGAGGGTGGGGTCCCATTGTTTAAAACCTGGAATCAATACATAAGGAAACTACTCATCTATACCCTAAGTTAGGAAAGAATGAATTTAATCTTGTGTAGTTATGTTCCCAGCTCCTCACTCGGTTAAGTCCCCAAAATGATAGGCTTATTAAGTTGGCGACTCAGACCACTCTCACTTATACAAATCAAAGGACGAGCACTCATAGGCAAGAGTTCACAACTCATTTAAGATTGAGATCTTGAATTAGATATGATCATCCTGTGAAATATTAATCTCTTTTGTTAACGATTTTGCAAAGAAAGATTAATTATTTCGCAGTCAAATTTTATACAAACTCTTTATATAGGATACCCCACTTGTATGTCTTTATATGAACGATTAAGATCACACCGTTTGTAACAATTACAAAGTGGGTCGTATCCATAATGTTAATAGGATAAAACACTCAACCTTATCTATATACTATAGACCCTTTAGGTTATTACTTGAACATAATCTACCTATGTGTCAACCACATATTGTTCAAGTTTCATTAAATAAATTTGAATATTAGTTTATTTTAAGTTATGTAAGTCTAAAAGACATAATAAAATAACAATTATTTTATTGATAAATAAATTGTTTACAATATTACAAATCATGAGTTTAGGGCACAAAACCTAACAAAATGTTCATTGTTTTGCTATATTTCCCCTTGCCATACGTATACGTCGCAAGAAAACACTTAGTAGCATCATTAAGGTTTGTATGTTCAATTGGCAGGCTATCCATGCTCTAAATAAGATTTGGAATTAAATCGTATGTTAGACTTAGACTATATAGCCAAGTCTTCCAGGTGTTGCGACAAATTATCCATCGCTCTTAATGCAAACTTGGATAATCTTTATGAAAACTATCGAATCCAATTGATTTGAATAGTTTAGATTTATTAGGAGCAAAAGATTTGAATGAACTCAAAAGATCTGATCACAAATGACTTCTATTATTGTATTCCATAATGAGTGATCAAAATACAATGCCATATAAGCAAAACTGTGTAAAGAGAAATGATTAATTATACAACTAAAAATAGAAAAAAGTAGTTATATGCCATTCCCTTTTATCCTGTCTATATCAATTTTTGGTATTTCCCACCAATTTAACCTAGTGATCAAGCCAAACTCTTTGAGACCAAATTTTAAGACTCGGCCCCAATGAAGCAATGTAACTGGGAGGAAGACTTGGGTTTACATTGCCTCTATATTAAACGTAATAATAGTTGTATTATATTGATTAGTAATAGCAAAGTCAAGGAAGTTTTTCTTTTTTTTTTTTTTTCTTTTTTTTTTAAGGTAAAAACAAGATTTGAAATCAACTCCTATTTTTTTTAGTAACAAACAATAAATTCATTTAAAATAATTAAAATCCTTCAAAACTACGAAGTTCCAAACAGACAAGAAGGGCTACATTATGAGTAGAGTAAAGATCTCATACGATGTCGTTTAATGAAATTCATATTCAACAGTTGAGTGGGCTGAACGGAGAAAAGGTCAAAACCCATTATTAAAGAAGGCCCGTTAATATTCCAATTAGGCCCAGAAAAAGTCCGGTTGAATTGCCATGGAAAATGATATAAAATTATAAACCCTAACGCAATCCCCTCTCTCCAGTCCCGCCACCCCTTGTCGTTGAAAAGCACAGAAGGTATGGATTCAAACCCTAATTTTAGACATTTTTTGCCCATAACATCCGAAGATTTCGGTTGTTTTCATATCTGTTTCATCTTTGCTTTAGGGATTTTGTTCACCTTTTGAGCAGCGACGATGGCGCCGGCGAAGAAGACTGTAAGTATCACTCTAACGTCACTTCCAATTACTTTATGGATACTGTTTTTGATTATCTGTGGTGTTGTGATTGCAGAAGAAGACTCATGAGAGCATTAACAACAGGCTCGCCCTTGTGATGAAGAGTGGCAAGTACACACTGGGTTACAAAACCGTCCTTCGCACTATCCGCAGTTCCAAAGGTCTTCATCCGTGTCCTTATCTTTGCATGAAACCTTGTTGTTTATTAACAATGGCACTTGATTCAGTTTTAGGTTTTATTCTGTATTTTTTACACTTTTCTGTATTTCGATCTGTGAAAATACAGGGAAGCTTATTATTCTATCGAATAACTGCCCGCCTCTGCGTAAATCCGAAATTGAGTACTACGCAATGCTTGCCAAAATTGGAGTTCACCACTATAACGGAAGTAAGTTTCGTAGGGACTCTGCTTAGTTACTTGGTTGTTTATTTGTCTAAGTTGCAACCACGAATTTTCTGCTTTATAGCATTTTGGTGCTTCGTATGCTCGATTTAAGATATATGGGACTTCACTACTCTCTTTTCTTGTATTATATTATTACATCTTTCATTATTATAGAATAAGGAAAATAGGTCTTATATTTAAAGCAGTCAACTCCGTACTAGAGTAGCTTTTTGCATAATCTGGACAAGAATTTATTGTGTTTGTAACTTTAAATTTAAGTAACTTGATCAATTATGTAATGGCTGGGTATTCTGTTATGAAGAGTGCTCATAATGGGCTTTCCATGTTCAAATAAACTAATAATTCAGTGTGTAGTTCGTCCTTACTAGAATCTTTTAGAACTATTTGCAAAGTAGGCGCTTCTTGCTACCTAAGAAGCAAGACAAGGATATGATACACAACATAGATGCAGGGACATTCTTTGAAATAAATATCATTTTGGTAATACAAAGTCAATAAGTTGATGCATTTATATGCTAAAGAGTGTGTTCAATGTATTTTTCATTCAAAATTTATTATTTTTTGTACATTATTATGTGTTTGTTTAGTATACTACACAAGTGTTCAATATGTTTAACAATTGTTGGACCTATATTAATTTTGTTAAACTATCTAACACGTTTATTGTACTAACAAGTGTTTGATTTGTGTCCAACAAGTGTGTCCAAGTGTTGTACATGGAAGTTTTGGCCAAACTGAAATGTCTATGCTTCTTAGTTTCGTACTTTCCTTTTGATTTGCTACCATTGTTTTCAACAATTGTTTTGATATTGGTATGTAGCCTATTGAATAAAATAGATAGGTGGGTTGCTTTCATTGGTAGTAATTGGTTTTTCTTCTTACTCATAATAGTTTTGTTGGTCAACCAATTTTATTTTTTCTCATTCCATTTTACAACTTGAGTTTAAAAATTTGTCGGTTAATTAGACCTGTATGCTCGATTGTTCTGCTTTACTTCTATGTATTTTCATGTACGATTACCAGTATGTTTTGTTTATTCTGTCTTATATATTGTTTTTGTCATTTGGGCTTGTGTTTAGGTAACGTGGATCTTGGAACTGCTTGTGGCAAGTATTACCGTGTCTCCTGCCTCAGCATTATTGATCCAGGTACTACAAATTTTGTTATGTGGTTCATAAAATTTCATTTCTATGTCATTAGGTGGTCCTTGAGTTTTAGTCCCTGAAGTTTACATAAAATAAGTTAAACAAAAAATTGATAGAATGGCGTTTCTTTTTCCTTTACTTTATGGGTTAATTTCTTACTGAGGGTAGATATTTTCTGTGGACAAATGTTTGAGAGAACAAATGTAGTTGGATGTTGGGTATTGAAATACATTTAACTTTTTGGTTAAATGATGAAGCAGAAATATAATTTTTTCTAATCGAAGTATTGAAATTTAAATGCTACACTTTGAAAGTCTGCACCAGAATAATAAATCTATTACCAAAATAGAAATAGTGAAACATTGAGCTGCCTTATACTTGTCCTTTCATGATTGGTTTTACCAAGTCTTCTACCCTTGTATTCTTTTTCCAGGTGATTCTGATATTATCAAATCGCTTCCCGGTGATCAGTGATAATTGTGTCATTGAGGACGTTAGGCTTTTTTGTTTTTGCACCTTTTTCTCTTCAGCAAAGGCTAGAATTTGCATCTATTTTAATGTCTCCAGAATAGCTACCAACTTTATGCATTAAAATTGTACTGTTGATAACCAGATTTTGTCAATGTCTTTGAGGTTTTATTTAGTTGAGACGTGGTCTTATATAGAATGTTCAAGTTGTTTTATACCTATTTATGCTTAAACAATTGAGAATACGGAATCTCGTTGCCTTTTGTATTAGCAATGCAATTACGTTTTTTAATTACAAGATTGTTTTAGTTCAGCAATGAGTAGAAATTAATCATTTGATCCAAATGCCTTGAAGGCAGCCTTAATCATACTTGTATTTAATTGCTTATTTCATGTAAGCACGTCCTGTTTATTATAATGCCCTTCATTTGAGTTAAATATTTTAGGTGGAATTACAGTACAGAACCACGTTTCTTCAGCCCATTGAGAACCTTTTGGGCCCTTCATTTGAGTTGAATATTTTAGGTGGAATTACAGTAATACGGCGGAAATAAAAAATAGCTGAATATAAACATGCTTGGATAGTAGCATGACGTTGAAATTACTGTCTATCGTGGATTTGCTACTTTTTTTTTTATTTTTTTAAAAGTTTTTGAGTCTGATAATATTTTTAGGGATATTTTTAAAAATAGAAAAAATGTGAAAAGTTAATATTAGTAAAATTTTGAAATTTTGTTATATTTGTAAATAGTTTGAATTTTTTTTTTATTTATAATAATTTTTTATATTTTTATTTGTTGGGGGATTTTTTGATCATTTGATTTTCTTCCCTAGTCATTTTGATTTATTTAGCATTTATTTTGGGATGGAACTTGATGGTACTTCAAATTACTTTTGTCATGCTTGCCATATTGTCAATATTAAATGGGCTCTAATATGTGTTTGCCCATATTATCATGAGTGATGTGTCTGACGGTTTCAGTGTTGTTTTTTATTTTTTACCATTATGATGTTATTGTCATAAACTCAACTAAGGATGAAAAAAAAATCGTTGTCATAGTCAATCAAGTATGAAAAAATTGCAATATATTCTTAAAATAATGTTAATGCTGGCAAAATCATGGATTCGATCAAGAAATTTTGGTGGAAATTTCGTTGATGTATCGATTTGAATTGCCTATATCTTTACAAAAATATAGAGATTGTCGAGATATTCTAGATAAGACGCCAAAATATTCGGGATACATCGTTCAAATATTGTGAAAATATTGTCCATTATATCGTCCACATGTTATCTAGTTGTCTTAAGATATCATTTTCTTTTCCTCAATTTTCAACCTTTTTTCAATTTCTGACTTTTATAAGTTTTTAGCTTGATCTTCAATCCTAAACTTTCATTTTGAAGATTGAATCTATAAAAAAATAAAGAAAAAAATAACCACCTAAACTATATTTCAAGTTTGCAACCATTTAAATTTTTTAAACGGATATACATTTTGCTTCTTTTGAATGATACGTGTGTTGCACACTACTTTAAAAGATCATCAATTAGATGAAAGACAATAAAATGATGGTGATGATGGTAAATCCTAAACGTGAAACCCTTTCATCCCCGGAAGATCCATGGACAACATGTCTATAATAGTAGCGTTCATGGTTATTGCTATAGTAACTATAGTAATTTAAGTGACTACGGTTCTTATGATTATGGTGATGAACATAGCACATCGATTTTTATATAGGGACCACAATTTCCTTGTGAAAGCTCTAAAGACTTAGACTCAAAACCTCTATGTTATCTACATTTTTCAAAGCATTTTTTCATTTAGATGAAATACGATTTGATCTAAGGTGTCATTGTATTGGTATCATTGGGGTTGCCATTGATGCTCATGCACAATAGAGATTTTGAATATATTATAATTTGGGAGCGATATTGTCACTATCAAATAAATTATGTTAACGTTGAGTTAGTATATCCAAGGTCGTTATTCTTACCATTCAACATTATATTTGACCAATATAGACTTTGTCAATGGCATGTGTATTCCCTTCAAATTCATTTTTAGATTGTGACTATTATCTATTAATTAATTTCTAATCATATTTAGCTTTTAAGAAGAATGACAAAACATTTTGTTTTGGATGGGTGGAAGTTTGGAATAAGAAGAATTGTATTTAGAGAATTTTGAGTGAATTTTAATGAAACGACCCAAAACTAATATAATTATGTCCAAATTGTTTTAGTTGAGAAATTTTAGATTTATAATTGTAAAAATGATTAGTTTACATTAGACTTTTAATTGATTCACCACGTTAAAAGGTATAAATTGAAGGTTTTAAAAATATTTATTTAGAGAGATGAGTGATGGAAAATGGTTTAATTGAAGTAGTTTTAGGTTCCTTCTTGTGGATTTGTTTTTTTAAATTGAATGGCATTTAAAGGCAATAACAAGTTGGTACAACCAAGCTCGTTTATCAGCCACAAAGGCATAACAGGAAATGAAGAGAAAAAAGAAGTAAAGGCCTGAAATTTAGAGGAAGAAGAATGGGGGAAAAAATAGGAATAGCAAGAAGATGGAGAAGCACATATGTTATTGAGTTTAAAGAGAGATCCTATTTTATATATTGTTAAAGGGGTAAGGGGGTTGATGAACTGAACAGAATCAGAATGAAGAATGAGGAGAGGGAGAAGGAGAGGGAGAGGGAGAGGGAGAGGGAGAGGGAGAGGGAGAGGGATTCCACCATTGAAACCCCTAAAGAATAATGAAGGGTTTGGGGAATTTAGATGCTTTGAATTGGTGCAAAAATGGAAGATCCACGTGAGTACTGGCGAAGCACCAACACGAGCTGGCCTCCTCCAAGATGCATCAACCTTAACAACTTTTATGGCACAGGGCTATACTAATTGTCCTCACCTCAAATCTCATACACAATATAAATCCAAGTCTTTATGTCCTTTGGTACCCTTTTAGCTCAAACTGGGGAGGGAAATGTGAACCCATTCACAAATACGTGGTGCAATTTTGTAGCCCACCTACGTAGGCTTCCAAATGTTAAAAAATTAAATTAGCTTTAAGAAACGTCCAAAAATATAATATATTGCATTTGCATTTGCATTTGCATTTATGACACAAATTTTAAATATAAAAATACAAAGGTTGTCCTCTCCATTGTCTAATCTGGGTTGATTGAAAAGTGAAGGATGCAGAGGAAGAAGATTGATTTGAAAGAGCAGGAGAAGGCGGGGGAGATTTGGGGGCCGAAGAGGTTCCCCAAAGTGAGGAGATCAAAAGATGAGAAACAGTATCCTCCACCACTCCCATTGTTGGTTCGTACTGAGAATATGGGTTCCCATATGAAGCCATGGGTGATGAGACGGCACTGCACCGGCGACGGGAGGCTGATACTGACGGAAGAGAAGGTCAGACACCGTGAGTTCTTCCGTGCACACAGATCCGGTGGACGCCTGATGCTTCAGCTTGTGGCTGTGGAGGAGCAGATGGCAGAGGAAGGGAACGCAACGCTTATGTTGGAAGTGGCAGTGCCTGGAGTTGTACGGAACCTCACCACCGGCACCCTTCCATTACTCTAAACCAAATCTCTACTTCTTCTTCACTTTTGTATTTACGCCTTTTAAATTGTATTAAATACTTTTCTAATTTCAAAACTTACTTCTTTTTACATTAATTAATTAAATCACCCCTTTCTCCTCATATTTCTTACACTACTCTTTTCACCTAACATTTTACTTTTTACTCTTAATTCTCAAATTTGCCTATTTTTTATTTTCGAATCAACGTTATCAAACTTGAACCAAGATTTAAAAGTTGTATATCTATGTACCAATCAAAACCCTATTCATCCGTTTTAACAATTTATTAATTATTAGTTATAATTATTTTGCATGTTTTCAAATATACCAAAATGTCACTTTAGATAGTGACATTTTGTTATACTAGTTTTTACATTTAAAACAATTATCTTAATTATTTTCATTTTATTTCTAAAATTCAATTCAAAATTATCTAAATAAAATAAAATAGTTCTTTCCCTCAAAATCGTAAAGGAAAAGAAATTATTATGTAATTCTTTATTAATAAACAAATTAAAGGACCACAACAAAAATCCACCCGTATTAATTAAAAAATCATTTTCAAATATAGTAAAATAAGTCAAACTATTTATAAATATGAAAAATATTTCAATGGCTATTAACAACAAACTACAATAGACTTCTATCGTTTGAGAGATAGGTTTTATCACTTGAATGATAGAACGCGATCTATCGCCAATTGACAATAAAATTTTTCTATATTTATAAATAATTTGATATTTTTTATTTATAATAATTAATCTTCCTTAATTAAATTTGTTGTTATTGATTTCACTACAATATCTCTCTCTTTTAACCCGTACATTCAAAGAAGTCTACATCAAATTTGTACATTAAATATTATAAATTTATTATCAATAAATATTATAAATTTTATTTTAATTGATATAATTATAAAAGTGATGCAGACCTCAAAATTAAGATTAATGAGGGATAAAGATTAAGGAGAAATTAAAGTATGAGATAGTTGCAATTATACCTAAAATTTTAAATTATAAAAATTGAACCCTCAAATTTATGCAAGTGTTAAAATTGGAACCTCAAATTTACATAAATGTAGAGACGATAACAATTGTATGAGTCTAAGGTTTAATTTTTATCATTTGAGGGACCAATTTTCAAAATTATTGTAAATTTGAGGCTTCAATTTTAATACTTATAGAAGTTTAAGGACCTATTTTGATAGTGTAAGTGCAACTAGCACATGATTTAAAGGTAATTTTTGCAATTTATCGAAAAATTAATTAATTAATTTTCAAATGATAAATAGGATATAGTTGCATTGTTGTGGAGAAGTAGCTTTGCCTTATTATTTGCAAATATTATGCGATATTGGAGGACACGTTACGTTTGACTTTCTTTTCCAACATATATAATATTTAATACCAAAGTCCACATAATCAAAACATAAATTCTTCAAACATGCACACTTTCTGTTGTTTCCACAAAATACTTTTTTTTTAAATAATGTTCTTATCCAATTCCTATAAATAACTTTACTCCATTCCACTTTATATTATATAATATTTGATACTCCAACCGACATTCATGCTATCATTTATTAATATTCAATACATTTCATTTATGATGTCACTAATCTCATTCTCACTTCCTATATCCACAAATTTTGAGGTCATTATTCAAAATTATTTTGAAAATTGCTTTTTAACCATTTTTAAAATTAGTTTTGTTTAGGTCAAAATCACATTTAATTAAAAAAATAAAATCTTCTTCTTGAATCCTTTCGCTTTTGGCCATTTTTTTATGAAAAAGATTGTGAGTTGTTGTCTTGTGTAAGTTTCATTAAAGACATTGAAGACTATGCTGCAAAAAGATTGAAAAGATACTACAAGCTATTTATTTGACACCATCACTATTCTTTTGAAGTACATACTCTACAGGCTTGGGGGAGCCTAATCAAAACAAGTGAAGTGGTCTTTGCTCGAAAGAAAGATAAAGTTCATCTTGAGAAAGAGGCTTAAACTTAGGAGGAGCTTAAGTTCCTCTTCACTAATATCATCATTTAGGAGAGCTTAAGTTAGCCAACAACGGAGTGAGTCTCCTTCCTAGGGGAGGGTTTGAGTGTATAAGTCATACTAGGGTCTTTGTAGGCATGCATTTTTTACAAATAAGTACCAAGTTGTAATTATTTATCATTTATATTAGTGAAGTTATCTTTCTTGGGCATTCAACCTCCCAGACATAGGTAGTCATTCACCGAACTGAGTTATCAATCCTATGTGTTCTTAAACATATATATATATATTTGTCTGGTTGGAGTTTTGTGAATTGTCTTGACATTCTTAGTAGCATTGTCTATTGTGAGTAGGTGTCATCTATTCTTTTTCAAAATGTGTTAGTGATCAAAAAATTTGTGGTTCGATCTCCCTACCCCTATTATTACTAAACCGTAGGAATTGTATCAATTAAAACCATGAACTAATAATTGTATTCATTTAAACTATAATCATTTACAACTCTGTCTATTTATATTCTCCATTATATTCTGTTTAGATAAGTATCATGTTAAGATTTCATTTGAAAATCATCCATGCATGTCTAAATCGTCTATTTTATTAACTAACATTTGAAGAAAAGTCTATAAACATAATAGAACGTAAACAATTTTTAAAGGTAATCGAACAAATAAAATAATACTCTCTATTGATTTATTAATTTTATGACAGTTTAATATTTTGATCGATACATACAATTATAAGTTGCACGTAATATTTTTCAAACAAACATTTTAATACACAAGGTTTTATAATGGATAAAATTATTAATTAATAATTTTAATTGATATACTCTAAAAGAAAAATGAGGATTTTAAAATTGAGAGAAGGTAATTAAGGGAAAGAAAGGGCAGAAAGGGGTATGAATAGGAAAAGTACATAATTCAATTTCCAAGGCCTCATTTTTGCAATCTCCATATCTGGTTTTTGTTTTTGGGTGAAAGGGATGAATCAATTCATTAATATTATTATTGTGGTACAGCTATCCTATCTATCCTAAAATTGTCAGTCCTTCCTTATAATCATTGGCCTTTTATTCCCCCACATCAATGTCGTATTCTCCCTCCTTTTTTTTTTTTTTTTTTTTCTTTTTTAAAATAAAAAAAATCAAATTAATCGAAACCCATCAATAAATAATTCTACAACATCTAATCAAATTCCCTAAAATCAAACTATGGAAATATCCACTTCCAACTAAAAAAGTTAAGACTCTTGAATTCAAAATAGACATTTAAAGCAAGTAGTGAAGTTATGAAGCTATAGGGTTATAAAATTTAAAGAATTGTAAAGTATTAGGGTATGAAATTAATAAAATATAAATTTGATAACTTTTAGTAGTAGAACCCACCAATTCTTTGCATCATAATCCCACGTTCCCATGTTCCTACTCTCCCAACTCCTTAATCCAAACGTTCTCAAAGAAAGTTAAATATAACGTCTAACTAAAAAGTATTCTATATAAGAAGACAAGCCATAGTAAAAGAGCATCCAAGAGGACCAATACTCACATTACTAGCTTAATCACCCACATCATCTCTAAGATTATTGTTTTATTAACTTAATCACTAACTTAACTATATATAGCTTAATTTAGTGAAAATAAGAAGGCGACAAATTATAAGGATAAAGTTGCAATATATACACAATACACGAGTGATTAATATATATATATATATATATAAACCGATGATGAGGTGGAAATGAGAGATGAATGAAGTGAGGTGTCACACAAGCAGAAAAATGTGCAGAGAAAGGAAACAGATCAAAATTTGAGGAAAAATAGAAAAGATTAAATATAGTTATGGTGAGACTATATAATATATAATTTATTATTCACATCACACGGCCGTTTCATTAATTCATTCTCAGAGAAAGAAGAGAAATGGATGAAAATTTGAGAGAGTAGATATATTGTGTGGCATAATTAAACCATACATTTCCCACTTAACCCTAACTCTCCAAAACTAACCAATTTTCTCCCTCCCTCCCTCAATAAATGCCATAATTTTCGGAATGCCCCCCAAATTCTGAACTCACTTCTCTATTTATTTTTTTATTTTATTTTATTTTTTTTAAATTTAATTCTGTACAATCAGGGATTGTTTGTTTTGAAATTTTATAAGATGTCTCGTCATTTAGAAATTTTCGGACATTCTAGGATACCTTTGTGGAAGGCATCTTAAGAGTTTTGGATACCCTCCTATAAAACATGGGTTTTTCAAATTCTCAAGTTGAGGACATCCTTGTTTTACATTTTTGCCCTTCTTTTTTTTTTTATATATATTTTAAATATTACATATTTATATTAATATTCATTTGCATCATATAACTAAAATAAATATTGTCAAGGAAACTTATTATAAATAGAAAAAATATCAAACTATTTACAAACGTATTCACTATCTATCAACAATAGACTTGCTGATAGACAATACAATTTTTCTATATTTGTAAATAGTTTGACTCGTTTTGTTATATTTGAAAATAACCCTATTGTCAACCATATATATCACTTTTTTTTTTGTTATATCATAATTTTTATTAATTTTTAGCAAGATATTCAACTTTAACTTTAAATTAATATTTATTTTATAAAAAATCTTAAATTATGATATATTATTTTGTTGAGAAAAATAACATATAAAAATAATATAAAGTGTATTAATTTTTAAAAAAATTCAAATTGATAAAAACAAATACGTTATTTAAGTTCAAATTATATCAAATTGATTATAAATTAATAAATAGTATAAGGGCATTCTTGAAAAATTATGTAAATTTAAGATATTCACGAGGAGAATTCCTTTGAAACATAGTTATATCAAAATATTCTTAGATACCTATAAAAGTATTCCCACAAAACAAACATGGTAATCTAAAGATGTTGGACATCTATAATTCCGGGCATCTAAAATTCTGGTATCTACTTCCCAATAAACAAACGGCCCCTTAAGTAGGAAAATTCGAACTATAGACTTCGGTTACTAACATGTCGTTTATCAATTGAGTTATGTTTGGTTTGGCCTAAACTTAGTTTTCTAGCCCCTTAGTTAATAATTTTTTCAATATAATAATGAAATTTAAACATTTTGACTTCTTACAAAAAGAAGTACATACTCTTTCTATTCATCATTTGACTGGTCACTAAATGAAAGTTATTTTATTACGTGAGTCTCATATGTAACTCCAAAAGTGTGTTAGAGGGAAAGTGTGGAATTGTAAAGCTTGGGAGTTGTGGAGGAAATTTTTAGTACTACGACAGTATGGAAAAGTAACCTTTAAGAATTATGTGGGTCATGAAATAAATAATTATTAAATTATTAAATAACATGTTAAATAAATGAATGGTGAATTTGTGAACTCCTAAGGCCTATAGTGTAAGGAAATAATAAGACATAAAATTGATATTTTTTAGTAGTGGGACCCATGAACTCATTGGGCCAAACAAGGGGTGGAGCTTACAATTCCAAATTTTCCAACATCTACTCCTTTAACTCCTTGGTCCAAACACCCTTTACGTTGAGGTTGAACAAATTGAATCCTCAACGGAAGCAAATGATCATCATGCGTCAATAAGTTTCTTTTTGAAAAACACAAAATATAGTGAACACAGTACTTGGATAAACAACAAATTTTAGCATGCTTTTGAGAAGATTTAAGGATTAGAAGTTTCCTACCTTTGAAGACTGTCCTCAATATAGGAAATCATCAAGTCATGGACCAGAGCAAACTCCTTCGACAAGGAATATAGATGAACTTCTTGGGACACCACCAAGAAATCTTCCTTGCTATTCTCTAGGAATAACTAATTGAGGAGTTATGGGCTCTCTTTTGATTTTGATAAAGGAAGAATGTTCTTGAGAGGAAGAGAGAACTTTGAGAGGGAAGACCTCGAGAGAAAACAAACTCACATAACTTTTACATACATTTCTCTATCACCCCCTCCTCTTGTTTTATGTTATGAAGGAGAGAAAGAAAATAACTCCTCACTACGTGAGAGTTATTTTAAAAAATATAATTAAATAAAGTTAATTAATTAATTAAATATCTCGTATTTAATTTAAATTTGAATCATATTCAAATAACCTTCTCTCACATAACCTACAGTTTTAATATGAATTTTATTCATATTTAATTTTAACCTATAGTTTTTGTATAGATCTCATTCATATAATTAATATTTAAATCTATTTAAATATTCATCTCTCTTATAACATAAAGTATAAATTTTGAATCTCATTCAAAATAAACTTCATCTTATAAATGTATCAATATACATTTTACCAATTGTATCACATA
This sequence comes from Citrullus mucosospermus, assembly GCA_030954485.1. NCBI lineage: Eukaryota > Viridiplantae > Streptophyta > Magnoliopsida > Cucurbitales > Cucurbitaceae > Citrullus > Citrullus mucosospermus. The sequence continues at coordinate 10,700,653 of CM062057.1, read as the reverse complement.
CAATTAACTCCCTTATTAGTTTGAACAATTCAAATTAGACCAAAATATTTGATTCTTATATAAAGCCTTAATAAACTAGCAAGGGGACCTATGGACTTATAGATTAAAAGCTCCAATGATATGAGATTAATCAATTAAATTCTTTAATTAGATTAATCAATATTCATTAACTGTAGGTCACTCAACTAAAGACTTACAGTTGCACTCTTCACACTATAGATATATTTCTGTGTCCACAGAAGTAACTAATCAACAGTAAGTCGACCCTTCACAAATTACTCATAACTAAAGCTGAGTTAAATTACTGTCTTACCCCAATAGTTACATTTAACTCCTCAAATATCATTAATCCCTCTAGTGAACATATTGTTTATAGTCCAACTATAAACTAACCCTTCTGGGGCCAATGAGAGGGTGAGGCCTCTTTGTTCAAAACTTGGAATCGGCTCTTAAGGGAGTAATTTATCTACTTACCCTAAACATGGGAAGGAGTGAATTACATCTTGTAAAGATATGTTACCAGCTCCCTATTCAGATAAATCCCCAAAATGGTAGGTATATTGAGTTGGCAATTTGGCCACTCTCACCCATACAGATGAAAGGATTGTCCTCATAGACAGAAGTTCATAACACACTCAAGATTAAGGTTGAGTCACCTATAGTCATCCTATGAAAAGTTAACTTGTTCAATTAATGGCATTATAAAGAGAAATTAAACATTTCAGGTCTTATACAAACTCTTTGCATAGGATACCCACACTCACATATCTCCACATAACGATTAGAATCAAATCGTTTGTAACACTTCACAACTCTTTGTAACAATTATAAAGTCAGTCGTATCCGTAGTGTTACCAAAATAAGGCATTCAACTTTATTCTTATACTATAGACCTTTTGGTTATTTCTTAAACATGATCCAACCTTGTATGTTAACCACATACATGTTTAAGTTTACATAAAATAACCATGAAATCTTAGTTTATTGGATTGGGTTAATGCAAAAGATAAATAAAATAACTTTTTATTTTATTGAATAAATAAAATGTAATTATAATTTAAAAACTATGAGACCCCAAGTGTAATACCCTATCCCAGAATACACAGGTATTCAAGATGGCTAGTAAGGAAAGAAGTAAGACAAGAGTAGTAGAACTAAGACTAAAAGTATGAGGAGACAGGGAATTCTTAAAACAGGAAAGTTAAGTTTGTGGAATTACTGAATTATGGCTAAGAAATTTTATGCGTTGAAGGTGGCTATCAGTTATGCGTCGAGGAGCTTAACTCTATCATAAATGGAAATGTAACCTCGATATCCGGTAAACGCATAGGAAGTAGTTAAGGAAGGAAATGCAGCTTTGGCGAAGGTAAGACGAATAAGTAAAAAGGTATAAAGTTAAGTCATGGAATGTTGGAAAGAAATCTAAGTTTCGGGAAGGAAGGATAAACGCATAAGGAGAAACCGGAGGAAGAATACTTCAGCAAATTGAGTAACGCATAGACTTCAATCGAAGGATATTCTAAGTGTTGGATTAAATAGAAGATTGAGAAGTAAGCCTAAAGACTAGAGCAAGTGGTGGACGCATACTAATCTATCTTAAGAGAGATAGTTTAAAAAGAGATAGTTTAAATGCAAGGAAAAGGTTAAATGAATAACCTTGGGATTTAAGTCAAGGACGCATAGAGGAAGAACTTGAGTTGGAATTGGTTGTCAAGGGTAAAACGCATAGTCAGGAATGTGATTGTACAAGAGAAGAATTTGTAGCTAAGAATGGATATAAGGAAAGAGAGTTGGACGCATGATAGTATGCGGTTAAGGAAAACGCATAGTATTATGCGGTAAGGTACAAACGCATAGTAGTATGCAGTGGAGAAATGGGTTCAAAGGTAGTATGGCGGAGAGTAAGGGACATTTAATGAACGCATAGGGGCATTATGTTGAAGGAATAGTTTGTATATTGGAATATGATGAACGCATAAGATAAGCTTATAAAGGCTAGGTGGCTTCATATAGATTTGACGCCCCATCAGTAGGAGGTGTTAGAAGACATGTTAAGTGTTTCATGCAAGGTAACGCTTGAATTAATGCATGGTGAGATAGGCATGCAGCGTGACATGTGGCAAACAAGTGGCAAAAAGAGGGGAAGTGGGATGGTAAGCCCTCTATAAATAGGACTTTGAGAGAAAATTAGAGACTGATGATTCTGAAGTAAGAATTCTTGAGAGAATGGGGAGAAAGAAGGCAGAAAGGAGGAATCCTTGCGTCTGTAGTAGAGGTCTGCGGCCAAGAGAGAAGGTATTCTTGACAACTTAGCCATTTGGTGTTAAAGAAGTTGTCTTGCGTTGAAGGGGGGTCAGCCTTGTGTTTAAGACAAGGTGAACGCTGCGTCTAAAGATAGGCTCTGCGTTCAAGATTGGACCTTGCGTTCAAGATTGGACCTTGCGTCCAAGAGAGGTCGACACATCAAATAGGGAAGCAAGATAAGTTATTCACTTTGCGTTGGCTGGTAAACCTTGTGTCCAAGGAGCAAGGTTACGTCCAACTGAGCTGCCAGAGAGGGGAAAACAACTACCTTGCTGTTTAAAAGTTCAAGCCTTGCGTTTAAGGAGCTCGGGAAAGCAGATTTTGAAGGGAAAAGAGGAAATTTCTTTGTGAGTGACTCTTTTCTTCCTATGAAAACAAAATTTATTGAAAATGTTCTTATGAGATGTGGCTTTGAGATGATTGTTTTCTTGAAAAGAATGATATTTGACTATATTGTTCACACGACATGTTTTATCTGATTTCTATACGATGTTGAAAGGCATGTTGCGAGATGTTTATCTATAAATATTCTGTTTTCTATGAAAGGTTTCCTATGAACTATTTATGTAAACTGGTTTCTAAAATATTTTAGAGGAGGCTCAGTGCTGAGGGACATGAGAAGTCACGTGAGTTTCCCCGGAACCCAGTACTGAGGGACATGGAGAAGGTACTTGGGCAACCCGCCATATTCCTATGTGCACATAGAGGTTGATTTGGCTGGTGCGTCGAGTTTTGCTCCGCATCGAGCCAGGGTTAATTTCGACGTTGGGTGTGTTGAGTCTTGCTCCACCTCAACTAAGGTTGTTTTCGACGTTGAGAGCGTTGAGTCTTGTTCCGCCTCAACTAAGGGAAAAGATTGAGAAACCAAATGGATTTTTTGTATAGTTATTTTAAAACGATTCTATATAAGTTGGAACGGATTTTATGTGATTTGATAGAGTTATCGGAAAATATGTTTCTGCTCTATTGTTGTATTAAATCCTTGTTTTATGTGTACAGATTTAACATGCCTGTTTTTGAACAAAAGATAGTTTTACAAAACCAGTCACTCACCGGGCTTTAATTAGCTCACGTTTTCCATTTTTTTTTTCTAATTTTCCAGGTAGCGGGCAAGTTCGGGATGCTTTGCCTACACAAGGACCTCGTCTGGGCCGTCTTTGGTGATAATGGTTGGACAGTGAACCTTGCAGATGAGTCAAGGTTGTTGTCTTCACATCTTCTCTCGGGTTCAGGGAGGATAATCCGAGAGGGGGTGTGACACCAAGAGATTTAGGACACCAGTCCCAACAATAATTAAATTAATTTAATATTATTATATTATTAATAACTCCCATTATACTTAGTGGGGAGTTATTTCCTTCTTCTTCATGACATACGGGAAAAAAGAGAAAGTGTAGCAAGAGAAAAGAAAGTGTGTGTAGTTGGTAGAAGAGTTCGGTGAAAAATTCTCTCTCATTTTTTTTTCCTCTCAAGTTCTCTCTTCCTCTCATCTTCTTCCTCCTTTCACCAAAAAAGAGTCCACAACTCCTTTTTGGTTCTTCCCGAGAATAACAAGGAAGATTTCTTGGTAGTGTCCTAAAAATAATTCATGTATTCCTTGTTGGAGGAGTTTCCTTCTGGTTTGTGAGTTGGTGAGAAGAAGACATCCTACTCTGAAGATGGTCTTCAAAGGTAGAAATACTTCTAACTCTTAATTCTTCTCAATAGCATGCTAAATTTTGTAATTTATCCAAGTTTTTTTATCTTCTCTAATTTGTGTTATTTCAAAAGAAAATTATTGACACATGGCGATCACTCTCTTCCTGAAGATTCTATTCCTTCACATTTTTTATTTGTTATTTCCTATAATTCATACCAATTTTGAGGCCTAATTTTAACAATTATAATATATAAGTTTGATGATCTAATTTTCACTGTTAAATGTTTGGAAGTTCAATTTCTACCACTATGTATGTTTGAAGGTCAAATTTCAATACTTGTATAAGTTTGAGTGGTCAATTTTTACAATTTAAAATTTAAAAGTGTAATTGCAATTTTCCCTAGAATTTATTTAATTTCACTGATTTCGTTTTTTAAGAATTACACTAAAAAAAGGAAAAAAAAAAAAAAAAGGAAAAATAGTATGAAAAAGAAAGGAAAAATACTTTTCTGGTCCATAAGTTTTTGGTGTAGTTTCCATTTGGTCTCCATGTTTCCAAATGTAACACAAGTTGGTCACAAAATGTTTATATACACAAGTTTGCTTGATTTACTATACTTAAAGTGTTTCTATTAATGTTAAATTATTTGAAAAGATGACTATTAAATATTATGAATTGGTTGTTGGAGTGAACCAAAGTTGGTTGCATATAGGTGGTTGTTGGAGGTGATCGTTAAAGTTAGTCATCGAAGGTGGTCATCGTTGAAATTGGGAGTTGACCACTAGAGTTGGTTGCATAGGTAGTCGTCGGAGCTAGTCGTTGGAGGTGGTTGTTATTGAAATTGGGCATTGGAGGTGGTCTTTGTTGGAGTCGATCGTCGAGGTTGGTCACCGGTGAGTGGAGTGATTAGAAATATTGGAAGAAGAGAGAATTTATTATTTTAACCATTAAATTATAAATAGTTTTTATGCGGCAGAACATACACTCCATTATTATAACTCACACCCTATTGATGAGTGGACTATTATATCCCACCCAACCTACTCCAATTCCAAATTCGAGCCACAAACATTTTCAAAGATTTTAGAATTGAATGGAAATAGCTTTAGAAAAGTTTCCAAAGACTTGTTTGGCATATTAAAAGCATGAGAGTAATGTTTAAATACTTAAAATCATATTTGAATATTCAAAATCATTTTTAAAACATAATTCTAATAATTTTTAGTGATACAAAAGTTGCATTTGAAAATATAAAAACATATATTAAATTAATTTTAAGTGATTAAGTATATAAATCAAACATTAAACTTATTTTAAATAATTAAAAATGTGCTTAGAAGTGATTTATATAATATGGCAAAAGTGACAACTATTTTCAAAAGTACTACTAAACATGGTAAATTTTGAAATGATTAAAAATCACTTTGAAACGTGACTTTAGTAAGTCAAAATCAATTTAATATTTACTTTTAAAATTTTAAATGTGAGTTTTTATTATTCAAATTTGATTTTGAATGATTACAAACATAGTACGTAGGAGAGGTTTAAAATGACAAAAGTATCTCTAACCATTTCAAAATCACTTTCATACTTGTCCTAAATATATGTGTTAAAAATATTTTTTGGTTTCTAAATTTTCATGAAAATAACAATTTAGTTCTTGAACTTTAATTGACAGTATGTAAATTAATCTTTGTGTACTTTAAAAACTGTAACAATTTAATCTCTAAATTTTAATGTGTAACAATTTAATTAGTAGTCTAGTTTTGTAATTCAAAGCTTGTGTAATAATCTGATCACTACAATTAAATAAGTTCATTTAAAATTAAGTGCGAAAGTTTATTATAAAATAACCTAATATTTCTAGTCATAAACATATTTCATCCATGAAGTTTAATTAGCATACAAATATGTTAGAGATGAAGAGGTTTTTTATTCAAGTCTGCCTATCCTTATTGTACTAAAAATAAACATAATTAGTCTTAATTAGTTTAATAATTTAAATATTATGTAATAAATTTTATTAAATTTTAATATAGTATTTTATACACTAAATCATTACAAAATTTAAAACATAAAAACTAAATAGTTACAAATAATTAAAGTTTTAAGAAGGGCGAAAATTATAATATTTTCTCAACCTTAAAATATACAAATATAATTAAAAATACATTATTATAAAATTAATGGAGTGGTGTATAATTTACCACTAACCTACCAAGTATTATTGAATTAGTTAAGGAATATTTTTGTTTTTCAAAAAAATTGGTTAAGATAATCATTAATTAAAATGTCAGGTGTTCAAATTTACTAAAAAAAATATTGGAAAAATGGAAGTGGTTCTAGAAGATTGAGCTTGAATGAATGGAACAAAATAAATGAGTTGTACTGTACATAAAACCCAACAGCATGCTTCGCTTTTTCACAACGTGGACACCCTTCCTCCATCCTTTTTCTTCTTTTATTTATTTATTTATTTCATCAATAAAAATTTAAAAATTTAAAAAATGGATCTTATTGATTACATTTGTTGTTGTTTATTCGTTTTCCGTAATAATAATGAACTGTGAAGCTCATCTCTAAATTTGTGATCAAAATATGTAATTTAATTAAGGAATAGAAGTGTGTTTAATTTGATTGTGTTTGAAAATTACAAATGATATACTATCTTTATCGTTATTGTTACCTTTACCTATATTTTTCCTGGAGTGATATGAAAATTATGAATTCCACATTTATTGTTGCATTTGTATTTACATTACCTTTTACTGTTACAGTTTCATAATTTTAAGTAAATTCCATAAAAAATAATTCAATTACATATGCAATTCAAGCCCATTTTACAATTAATTTATCCAAAATCTCATTACCATTATACTAATTTTTATTACAAATTGGTAAATGTGATCCTAATTGCATTTCAAGTTATATCAATCTCTATACATTCTATCAAATAATTGTTCAATCATAATTTGTCATGTGACAAATTATTATTTTTATTATTTTATTATTTTTATTATTATCATTATTATTTTGGCGTGGGATAAAAATAGGATGTATAAAGATAGATGTATCTTACATGCATCTAAATATTGTTATTTTAATTTGTTTTCTTTTTAAGTGTTGTTGCTCTGTTATTGCAAGTTTTTGTATTTTATTTAAGGTAATTTGTATCTCATTTTGAGCGGAATTTCCTCTTGGTCTATATTTCTGTCAATCATTTTAACGAAGGAATAATATAACTTCGAAATATATATATAACATATTAAAAAAAATTGAAATGATGTTAGTCTTTAAAAGGTTTAGGAATCATTTTATATATATAAAAAAAAGAAAATTTAGAATAAAAATAATATAAATTCTTAGAATATTATACCTATACACGTCTAAGTTCTTGAGTTCTTCAACTTTAGAAAATGTATAATGAATCTTTAAACTTTTAATTTTTATTAATAAGTCCTTGATCCTCACCCATTCAAAATGTTCTTTTAAAATTCACTTATATATTAAACATAAGATCAAAATTCTAGGGTCCAATTAGACATTAAATTCAATTTTGTAACTTATAAATCAATTATTAATTTTTTTTTAAATGAATATATAAGGGACATATCATATACAAAATTAAAAGTTACTAAATTATTTTTTTTTTGATTAAGTACACATATATTCAATATCTGAATTTGTTATGAGGTAATTATTTCAAATTTTATATAATTTAAGTTACAAACTATCCTATTTACTCTAAATATTTGTAAAACAGTAGAAACACAATTTTGATAGAACACATTTAACCAATTAAAATTTCACAGAGAGAAATACAATACTGAAAATTTAAATTTTGCTCTAATTTCAAAGTATACATTAATTAAAAAATGGTATTTTATAAATCAAATTTGAAATTCAAAATTGGACTTTACTTTTAAAAACATTTGTAGGAGGGTAGCTTGATAAAAAAATAAAAGAAATTCATAATTAAAAATAATGTTTATAGAATTAATTTAAAAAAAAGAAAAACTATCCCAAATATCAAAGGGAACATAAATAATCTACTCATTAAACACTTAGTTAAAATTATCTCACAATAATTATTTAAAGTTTATTTTCAAATATAATAAAATGAGCTAATATAAAAAAATTTCAGCTATAGACGGTGACAAACTTCTATTGTCAATGATAGAAAGAGTGATAGAAGTTTATTGCTGAAATTTTTCTATATTTATAAATAATTTGATATTTTTTTCCATTTATAATAATTTCCTATTATTTATTTAACTGCTTAAAAAATCATCTCTTTTAAAAAAAACCACTTGAAAAATCATCTTAAATGAAAGTTAAGATATTTTATACACGATGACATTAAAATATTCATTTTAGTCTTATGTTATACCATTTTAGTCTCTAAATTAGAGAAAAATTTATGTTGATTCTTGATTTTTTATTTTATATTATATTTAATTTTAGACTTTTAGATTTTCGAAACGTCTATGTTTAGCCTCTTAATTTTTAAAAAAAGAAAAAAAAAATACAATAACCATATGTTGGATCTTGTCATGTTATTTTTGCATATAATTTTTGTTAATCCTATATTTTGTTTCATAGTCTCTAAGATATGTGTCTTGATTAAATCAAGTTCGTAATCGTAATATCATATTAGTACAATACATATTCAAAACTATACAATTACTTGGTTATAAACAAAATAAAAATGACAACCAAAATGATTTTCTTTTAAAAGATCACGACTAAAATAACATGATCAAAATATAAAAAAAAAAAAAAAAGATATATATATATATAAGTCCAAAAAAAAAAAAAATCAATTTTACCAAAATGGAATTTATTTGAAAATGCAGGCAACAAAATAGGATTCAAACCAACTTATTATTGGAAGTTCCAAAGTATCTTCGACATTTCTAAGTTTGAATTGAATGCGAAAGGTTATCCAAAAGGATTAAAAAAAAAAGACATTTTGGGGACTTAGAAGAAAAGGAAAAGGAAATTTGAATAAAGGGTTTATTAATTAAAAATAAAAAGAATAAAGAATATAATATTTTTTTTTAGCACAACCATCTATAGCAAAAAAGAGAGTAATTACTACTTAATTAAATTGACCAATGATAGATTGAAAAAAAAAAAAACATTTTTGTTCTTTAAATTTTTAGTCTACTTTAAATTTTTCAATATTATATTTTTAGTCTTTACATCTTGAGTTTAATTTCAATTTAGTTCATTTGCAATTTTATCATAAAATTTGAGTTTTGTTTTAACTTTGTTTCTAAATTAAGATTTACACTTTTTAAACTTATATTTTCACTAAATACTACTGTGATGCATATCAATTACTTTAACGGAATTTTAACTCATTAAGATTTCGGTATTTTTTCATTATTAAAATTTTTTCATTTTAATTATTTAAAATTAACAAATAGAGATTAATTAGTAGGAAAGAGCAAAGTAAAAATTAAATTAAAAAAAAATAGATGTTAAAATTTAAAGGTGTAAATGTTAAAACAAAATCGAAAAAAAATGAAAATGTGAATGTGATGAATAGATAAAAAGAGGAGGAAAATATAGAAAAAATGGGAGGGTTAATTAGCGTATCCTTCTCTGTATGGAAGGATAATTAATTAAGTGGGTAACTCAATCGAAGGCAACCGTTCCCATTCTAAGTAAATTGTAATTATTTCTTATTTATTATTTATTATTTATTATTTATTAATAATAAGAAAAGTGTCTTAAAATACTCATTTCATTCCCACCATGCTAGGGTTTGGGAGAGAGAAAAAGAAAACCCTTTCAGTTTCTGCAACAAAACAAACCCAAAAAAATCCGCCATGGATTATTTCTCCGCCGAACGCAACTTGTTTACCAAACTTAAGATGATCGTCTCATCATTCTTCGGTTTCCTTCTCTGCGCATCCAGTTTTCGATTCCCCATGCAAAACCACACCCAAAGTTCACTCCTTGAAGAAGAAGAAGAAGAAGAAGAAGAAGAAGCAGTACCATTCTCAATTTCTGGACTCAAAGCCCTAATTTCTTCCGAAGAAGATCAAGAAAATGGACAACAATTAATCGAAAATCGAGTGATTCGCAGTATTGGAGTCGGCATTATCAGGTCAAATCTGTTGACTCATTCCTCTTCTTCTTTTTGTTCCATCAGATCTTGTAATTTGTTAATGGACGATTTGATCGGGACGGAGAGCGGCGTTTGCTTAACTTCCAATTCTGAAGAAATCGAAGAGAAATTAACTCATTTCGATTTCGATTGCCGTCATTATCGCACTAATCGCCACGATTTCACTGTGCAAAATCAACGGCGTGTTGCCAAAAAACAGTTTCCACCGCCGATTCGTTTTCTAGCGGTACAGACTGCAGGGCATCGGCCTCGATCGCCATGGATCTTAACAAGATATTGCTCAAATAGAAGGTTGATTTTGAAACTGGAGAGAGTGATGCAGCATCAGTCTTTGGAATCGCGCCGCGAAAATGGCCGTTTAATTCTCAATCTCGTACCAATTGACGATCAGGATCTTCAGTACTTCATTGAAGAAGACGAAGGAAATGAGGAGATCGACAAATCGATTGAATGTGGAGGAGGAGAAGATGAAGGTACAGATTCTGAAATTGCTTTCAAGAGTTTTACGTACGGCGGAGAGGGCGGCGGAGGAATAATGTTTTGTGGTGTAAATGGTAATTTTGAAGAACGACATGTCGTTCATGGACATTTTGGTTCGGCTCCTCTTCGTCCGATGGGTACAGTTATGTGAGTTTGTAAAAGTTGAGCGGTCGCTATTAAAGGCGTAGAGAAACAGATTTAGCGTTTCGATTTTAATTCTCCATTTGCATTTCTGCAGATTTTTTGTAAGGTTTTTTCTTTTTTTTTTTTTTTTTTGTTTTTTTCGTGGTTTTTCTTTTTCTTTCGATTTTCAGTTGAGCCAATGGAAATAATTCGGCTACACATTTCTTTTTTAGTTCAATTCTAATTTCGTTACTCATCCACACCCTGCCATTTCTGTCATTTTTTGTCTTTATTATCTTTTCATTTAATTTAATTTTAGTCTTATAGTTTAGGCTAATTATATAATTTTTTTTTATCATATATGTTTTCTTTTCAGTTAGTGCATATAGTTTAAAAGGGAAAAATATATTTATTTTACTGTATTTCAAAATTTTACCCCCTTTTTTTTCTTTTTAAGAGTAAAAATCTTACACTTTACCCATTAACTTTAGGTTTAATTTCAAATTTGTCCCTAGGGCTTCAAGATTTACACCTTCAACCTTGAATTTTTATTAAACACGCCCAAACCATCCTTCCACCTCTTGGTTGCATGTTTAACTCCAAAATTGGTCATTTTAAAGAAAAAAATGTTAAATTACAAATCTTTTTAACAAGATACTAGAGGAGGTGAGATTAGGAGAGGTGTACTGAGATATCCCTAATACCCCTCATCACACCTCGAATCCAAAAGCAACACATTAATATGAGTAAATTGTACAAGATGAGCAAGAGAGAATGTTCATATTACAAAAGAGAACAAAAAGGGAGGATAGAGGAAAGCCTTCCAGTTTCAACCCTAAAAGCAAAAGCATGTAGCTATAAAAAAGGGAAGATATTTTACACCATAAAGCAGCCATAGATATAATATCCTCCCATAAAACATTACTAGATCTGTCCCCATCTTGGAAGATACGGTTGTTGTTTTTGACGCATAAGTTCCAAACAATAGCTCCAATAATGTTACTCCATAAAATTTTGGCCTTCCCTTTAAGCGGGAGATTCGTCCAATGGTTCAAAAAAGAGTGCAAGGTTGTTGGCAAGGCCACATAATTAGAAGCAGCTATAATAAGACCAAATGGTCAAATGGTGTTTGAGAAAGAGCAGTGCATAAAAAGATGTTCAATAGATTGGCCATGGTCTTGGTACACAAAACACACCAGTTGGGGTTGATATGCAGATTAGGATTTGGGAAGCTGGTAGATATCAGAGGTGTTAAATACCATTATGCAGTAAGGTGTATGGTATTACTAGGAAGCAGCCCCAGCCAGAAGGAAGGTCTAATATGATTTAGCACTGAAGACCCCATTCAATGCAAGGCTCCATTTCATACTATCGGCAAGTTGGCAACCGTTAGGGGGAGTCCAGTTGTGAGAAAGTTGTTGCCAGACCTCAGCTTCACGATTAAATAGGGGTCTGCATTCCAGTCCTCTTGGACAGATATCAACGGGGATGCAATGATAGCAAGAACATGAGGATATGCTTGACACGGCATTCCGAGGTTGCACCTAGTTTTGATGCCACTGAATGTGCTGCATCACGTTGGCGCTTAGTTTAGAGATTCAGAACCAAGGAATATCACAAAATTACAAATTTAGTCTCTATAGTTTTAAAATTTAGAATTTAGTCTTTGTAGTTTGATAAATTCTCATAAATAGCACGTACAATAATCACTAGTCCCTACCATAAAGACTATTATAAGACTAAATTTTAGTTATAAATTAACCAGAGACCAAAGGTATAATTTAACATAAAATTAATTAAAAGTTTTCACATAATAACTATTTAAAATTAGTTAGGTGAAAATTAACGTCACATACCGAAGTGAGCATTAGTAAAAACTCAAGAGTAACATTGTAAAATATTGAAAGGGTAATTGCATTGGATAACACTTTTAGGGATAATAATTAAATGCATCATAACATTTTTAAAAATTACAAACATAACAAAATCTATCAATGATAGATTCTATCACAAATAGACTTTCTACCAGTGATATGGTCTCTTATTGATAGACCTCGCTATTAATATGCTCTATCACTGATAGACTTTGAAAGCAAAGTCTAAATTTTGCTATATTTACAAATAATTTGAATCTGATTGCTATATTTGTAACTGTCCCATATTGAAATCTATGAATCAAATGGAAACTAAAGTCAAAACTTGAGAAAAAAATGGTAACATTTTGATACCTAGGAACTAAAAGAAAATTAAATACAAAGCTATTGTATAAAAGTATAAAATTTTGAAACAAAAACCAAATAAAAATATATTCAAAATATACGGACGAAAAAGTGCATCTTTCCTAATTTAGGAGTTTCAATGTAGTCAACTTTGTATTAACATTTTCATGTTAAAATTGGATTAAAAAAACCTAACTAGCATAATAGAACTGAAAGAATTTAAGAAGTGGAAAAGTTAATTTTTTTTTATCTCTTAGAGATGACTTTCCTTTTTCCTCTGTGATTTTGTGTATTAAATTAGTTGAAATTTTTATGGGCTATTTTTAAATATAGAAAATGAATCAAAATATTTATAATATAGCAAAATTTTACTGTTTATCTGTGATAAATTGCAATAAATTACTATCTGTGTCTATTTGTATCATGATAGCATAGATAGTAGTGTATCCCGATCTATTATTGCAGTCTATCACAGATAAATTGTGATATTTTGCTATTATTTATAAATATTTTTAACAGTTTTTCTATTTAAAATAATTTTCCAATTTTAATCAGTAAACACTAAATTGAATAAAACGTTCCAACATTAGTTAAAAAACTTTGTCTTTCAGTAAAGGAAACTAAAGGAAATAAGTTTAGTCTAGTCAGGCTATCTAGGATTTGGATTTAATAAATAGATTATTTTGTAAAATTAGACGAGATACATGCAAGTTTGCTCAGACAGTCACATATATATATATAGTCATTTAGATTAACTAGTCCATAACACAATGTGTGCACGCAAAATTTATATCTTATTTTAATATATAGAGATTTTTTTTTTTTTTTTAAAAGATTATAATTAATATATTAGATAGTTTTTTTTTTTTTTTTTTTTTTTTTTTTTTTTATTTACATGGTTTTACCTATATAGTTGTAGCTATTTGAAAAGAAAAGTCAAAATATAAATTTATGAAAAGTTGATAGGCAAAAGGCATGATTGCTTGTTCAAACGTATCTCTATCGTTAGATGTTGATGTTTCATATCTATGGTTCAAATTATGCCTATACATGAGATATACACTTCTACCTAAATATTTGTAACGTGACAAAGGACACAACTGTTTTTTCAAACATATATTCACCGTTAGATCTTAATTAAGTCTTAAACTCTTTATTTATAGTTCCAAATTGTTTTAGCATGTTCAAATGAGTTCTAAGGCTCTTGTTGAGGTAAGAACATCTCTTTTGATTATGAAGAATGTTTTGTACTATATATTATGAGGGTTATATTTTGACTATGTGACATGAATGAAACTTTTGTTGGATTGTTAGTAGATGGAAAATGTAATAACATTAATATTTTGAATATTATACCTTTTTGATATTTAATAAGTTGGGAAGATTGTGAACATTAAAAATGTATAACTTATGAATATTGTTATAATTGTTGACATTGATGTATTGGGTTGAGTTATAAAATAATGTATATTGTTATTTTTTTTACTAGGGATTGGACAAACACATTGAAGCGAGAAAACCACTAAGCACGTTATTTTTGTTTTTTTTTTTTTTTTTTTGTGATATTGTTAACACTTAGTTGTATTTAGTTTATTTGTGTACTTAACTGAAGTTTGTATTAGTTTCCTTGTATTAATGTTACAAACTTCATTGTTATATATGAAAGTTCATATTTTTATTTGTATACATATTTTGTGTCAAAATTGGAGGAAATATAGGCGTAATCCATCATTAAAAGTATTTTTTTGACATTTCATAAATGCCATGAGATGTAGTTACTACATTAAATAAGTGCCAACATACATATCTTAATTACGTTTAGAAAGTGTCACAATTAAGACATTATTGACACTATAAACGTGACATTAATATTTTTGTGATAGATTTTTAATGTTAAGGTAAAGATTTAATTGACAACAAAAAGTCAACCTTTTGATCATTTATTGACAATGACAAATTGTCCGAAAAAATTTAACCATGATAGGTAATAAATGTCCATAAATGATTCTTGTTGACTAAATTGAAAAGTCATGAAACAACTAACAATGACTGATTTTTCATGTGTCATGTATACACTTTCCTTGATAGTGGATTCAAAAACTAAAAAAGAGAGTCAAGAAATGTGTTAATAACAGTTTTTTAGAGTCATGGAAACATGTTTTTGTTGTAGTGATTCACAAAAAATATACCACTTCGATATATATAGCTGTCATGAAAAAATGACATCATTGTCCATTCGAACAAATAGAATAGTTGGACTGTAGTTGTTTTGACTTCAAACTGTTTTGATTTGAATTGAATAATTATATGTACTAAAAAGTTATTTTTATTATTATTAGGAAATTTGTAATGAGTAGGCTTCTTTTCCAATTTCACTCGTGTTAATTGTATGTTTGCGTGCTTCTTGGCATTTCTTCGTTTTCTCTTCATTTATTTTTTGCATTCTTTCGCATTTTATTTCATTTTAATTTCCTTTGTTTTGTAGTGGTGGTGGACACCACAATATTGGAGATTTGTTAATTTCATCTTATCTTGATTGTAAAAGCTATAGTCGGTGGAAGAAATTGACACAAAAGAGAGACAATCCCTTGGAAGAAAGAAAAGTATTTTTATTATAAATGTACAAGAATGGACATTTAGAAATTGCTCTTTTACTCTCTAACAGTCACTCGCTTTTCTTCACTAACTTTCTAGCTTTTGCTTGGTTTACATATGGGGCCACAACATGAGATCATTTGAGCCCAAGCATTTTATCTAGGTTGTTCTTAAATTGTAAGTATTCTAGATATTTATTGGTTTATTCTTATCTAAAGGTTCCTTAAACCTAAAGAAAACCTAGGATAATTCTACATCTTTATTTTTGTGGTATTTATTTACAATTTACATATTTCAACATAATTTTAGACAATCCTAATTTACACATTTATGTCTTTTTATTGATACTTCAAAAACTCTCTAGATTAGTTAGTGTTGCTTTATATTTTAACACTCCCCCTTAATACTAACTATTATGGGTCCCTCAGTCATCTCGAGTTGCCGCCAAAACTTTGCATGCTTGGTTGTAGGTAGCTCTTTCGTGAATATATCCGCAATTTGATCTTCGATTTGTATTAGCTTCATCTCGATTTCCTCCTGAAGCACCTTTTCTTTAATGAAGTGATAATGTACCTCCACATGTTTGGTCTTTGCATGGAATACTGGATTCTCAGCTAAGCAAACTGCAGATTAGTTGTCGCAGTATAAAGTCATTGCATGACCAACTTCTTGGTCTAAATCCTTCATTAGTTGCTTTTTTTCACATATTCTCTTGTACTGCCATGGTTGCTACTCTATACTCTGCTTTTGTGATAGATAATGCAACTGTTGGTTGCCTCTTGCTACACCAAGAAACTACTCCACCACCAAGATTGAACAAATAACTAGTAGTTGATCATCGTGTATCATGATCTCCTGCATAATCAGCATCACGGAAACCTTCTATCTTGCAGTTGTCCCCTTTGTTATAGAAAAGACCATATTCACTTGTTCCTTTTAGATATCTTAAAATTCTTCGAACTGCTTAAAGATGAGGCTTCTTCGAATTCTACATGTAATGACTCACAACTCCGACAAAATATGAGATATCGGGTCTTGTTAAGGCAAGGTAGATTAAACTACCTACCAACTGCCGATACGTCGTTGAGTCTACAAGATCTTTACCTTCATGCATGCAAAACTTTTTATTAACCTCCACCGGTGTAGATATTGGCTTACAATCACTCATGCCAAATTTCTGCAAGAGATCTTTTACATACTTTTGTTGTCCAAGAAACAATCCTTTCTCTGAGTACTCCACCTCTAGCCCCAGGAAATGCTTTAGTTCTCCAAGTTCTTTCATTTCAAATCGGACTAGTAAATTATCTCGATCCAACTCTCCATTTAAGAAAGCGTTCTTAATATCCATCTGCAATAGCTTCCAACTCTTACTAGCAGCAAGTGCTAATAAGACTCGAACAGTGGTGAACTTTGCTACAAGACTAAAGGTCTCATCATAGTCCAAGCCATACTGTTGAGAGAAGCCTCAAGCCACCAGTCGAGCTTTGCATCTCTCTATCGTCCCTTCTGCTCAAGTTTTAATTTTGTAAACCCATTTACAAGATATGGGTTTAACATCTTTAGGCTTCGGCACCAAGTCCCACGTTTGATTTCTTCTTAGTGCGTCCACTTCTTCTTCCATGGCCTTTCTCCATTGGATGTTTTATGATGCTTTTTCATAAAGGGAATTGAATCCTGACGGAAGCATGTGATTGCGTTCTCTGATTTCTTGAAAGAATTAAAAATACAAACAATTAATAAAAGGTTAAGCAACACACCTTTGTCGATCCATAATTTCAGCAAAATCTCTCCTCGAACTGATAGTCTTCTCCTTGTAGTCTTCCTTTTCCAAGAGATCTTCCTTGCTATGACTTTGGCAAGAATCCGGTCTGTGGGAACCGCTTCTTGAAAGAATAGAGGGAACAAGAAGAAAAATTTTCTTAGAACTTTTCTAAGAAAATTGAGAGAATTTCTAGGGTAATCGTAGAGATTATTTCTTGTAGAAATGTGTGTTTTATGAGGGCTCCCAAGAGCCCTATTTATAGAACTCTATGGGTTATTCTTGATCCTTAAATGGTTTAAAATATTTAAAACTTATTTAAATATTTATTTTCTGCAGTATCTTTAATTTGGATCTCATCCAATTAAATAATTAATTATTTGAATCCAATTCAAATTAATTAATTAATTCTCCATCTATTTATTTATATGGATTTCATCCAAATAAATAATTAATTATTTGAATCATATTCAAATAAATTAATTCTCCATATTATAAAGTTATAATTTGAATCTTATTCAAATAAACTTTATAATAAATCATGTAATTAACTGTATCTAATACAATTAATATTTTTCCTCATAAATTTGAACATTTCAAATATTTCTTTCAACATAGTTGATCCTTGGTCCGTGGTGAGCTAGCAAAGGGACCTTATGGATAGATTATAAACTCCAATGATCCAAGATTAATTAATTAAACTCTTTAATTAAATTAACCTTCATTCATTAACTATAGGGCAAACCATTATAGACCTGTAGTTGAACTCTTGTGCACTGTGGGACAAGTTGTGTCCATGGATATAATCAGTATAAGCAAGTCGATCCTTCATGAGTTGTTCATAATTATAGTCGAGTCAAATGTCCGTTCTATCCTTGTAATTACCTCTTATCCTTAAGTACTGTTGATTTCTCTAATAAACATTTGTTTGTGGTTCAACCATAAACTAAGTCCCTTTCGGGCCAGTGAGAGGGTGGAGCGCCTTGTTTAAGACTTGTAATCAGCACGTAAGGGAACTACTCATCTACTTACCCTATCTAGGAAGAAGTGAATTCCATCTTGTGAAGTTATATTCCCAGCTTTCTATTTAGTCAAATCCCCAAAATGGTAGGCTTATTGGGTCGGCAACTCGAGCCACTCTCACCCATGCAAATCAAAGGACTGACCTCATAGACAGGAGTTCATAACTCACTCAGGATTAAGATTGAGTCGCACATGATCATCCTATGAAATATTAATCTCATCAATTAACGAATTTACAAAGAGAGATTAAATATTTCACGGTCTAGTCTTATACAAACTCTTCGTATTGGATACCCCCACTCACATGTCTCCACATGGTTTGGATCAAACCATTTGTAACTATTACAAAGTGAGCCGTATCCATAGTGTTACCAGGATAAGGCACCCAACCTTATCCATATACTGTAGACCTTTAGGTTATTCCTTGAACATGATCCACCAGTATGTCAACGACATACATGTTCAAGACTTCATGTAATAACTTTGGATTTTTCCGTTAATGGATAAATTATATTGCATAATTAAAAATTAATAATTAAATTAATTAACTAATCAATTACAAGGCTTTAGGGCACAAATTCCAACACTTCATATGTTTCTAGCTCTTCAAATGTTGCTAATGCTGCATTCACAAACCTAGAATTTGGTTTTCTTAGTTTGGTTGATCTTCGTAGTTGTGGCTCTTGATTATGAACTCCACTTTGCCAAGGACTTTGTGTTTTTGACTGCTCTTCATCGTTTTCGTCGTTTTCTTCTTCCTCTTCTATTGGAGCCTGTTGCACTTGACTTATCTCTTCTTTTGATTTTTCTTTGAAAGACTTCTCATTTATGGGTGCCTTTTCCAATTCGGGTGTCCACCATGATGATGCTTCATCAAATATCACATTCCTTGATGTATAGCATTGTCCGTTGATACGATCAACACACCTCCACCCTTTTCTTTGGTTGTTATATCCAACAAAGATGCATGTGGTTGCTTTTTTGTCAAACTTCTTTCTCAGATGATCTAGTACAAAAACATAGCACACACAACCAAAGACTCAAAAGTGTCCAACTGTTGGCTTAATATTCAATAACCTTTCATAAGGCAACTTGAACTCAAGCCTTTGTTGGGGAAATCTGTTAACCACATGGGTTGATGTTCTCATGCACTTAGCCCGAAATTTTTCTGGCACATTATTTGCATATAACATGCTAAGACATACTTCTGTAACATGTCTATTTTTCCTTTCTGTCACTCCATTTTGTTGTGGAGTGTTTGGATATGTCAATTGATGACGTATCTTCTACTTTTGCAAGTATTGAGAGAAGTCATTGGACTTATGTTCTCTCCCATTATCTGTATGTAGGCATTGAATTCTCTTTCCTAATTCACCTTCAACTTTTTCTTTGAATTCTTTAAACTTATAATTGTTTCAGACTTCTCTTTCATAAAGAACACCAAACATACTTGAAGAAGTCATCGATAAATGTCACCATGTAGTGCATACCACCGATTGAAGATTGCTTAACAGGACCAAATATGTTAGAATGCACAAGCTCCAATGGTTGCTTTGCTCTAAATTTGGACTCCTTGAATGGTAGTTGATGCGCCTTCCCATACTGGCAACCAACACATACCATATCTTCTCTGATATCAAGTTGAGGCAGCCCCTTAAGCATAGACTTGTTTATCATTGTCTTCAATTTACTGTAGCTAACATGACCAAGTCTTGCATGCCACAAATCTAATATTTCATTCTTCCATGTCTTATTCACGTAGGCGACCTTTGCTGACATGATGTAGATGGAGTCTATCTTTCGCCCTTCCATTAATGGCGTACCATTGACTTTGAGATTATGGTACACCTTGACATCGTCAGGTTCAAACACGAAAAAGTTACCTGCTGATGTCAATTGAGATACTGATACTAAATTCTTCTTCATTCTAGGCACATAATATACGTTCTCCAACTCCATTTGATTGGAATTAGAATGAGACATTATCATGGTTTTGTCAACATGGGCTATTGGAAACTTCAAGTTGTTTGTAGTTACAACAATTCGGGTTCCTTTATACTCCAACGTATTTTGCAGCTTCCTCTTATCTCTTGTCATATGGTTAGAGCAGCCTGAATCAACAATCCAATCATTTTCCTAATTTACCTCTTCTGTATGGAGAGTCAACTCTTCATTCTCCATCGCATTGGATGCTGACTAGGGGTTGGAATTTGTTGTTGCAAAACATGCATCTACATCCCATTCTTCTTCACTACTGCTCACAGTCTGGGAGGAGACTGCATTGTTTTTTGCTGGCATTTTCTTTCGTTGATAGTCCCTGACGTAATGCCCTACCTTTCCACAGTTATAACATTCACCCCTTTTTTTATGCCGGTGATTTCGATTAGTTTTATTTGCTCCCCCTAATTAAGAGCATTTTTTAGTTTCTTCATCTCTTTTTTATCCTACTTTCTTTTGATATTTTGTTTGACCTTTTCTTTGGCCACTAAAGAGCGTTTTTTTGTTATTATCCTTTATTGTGACCTCAGACATTTGCTTAGCCAATTTTTCTTGACTAGCAAGCATATTTTCTAGGCCAATCAAAGAAGGTTGGATTGCCCAACCTTGAATGGCAGCAATAAAACTTTTATATTCAAGTTTAAGTCCATGAATAATAATTCTCCTTATCCTTGATCCTGAAATAGCAAAAGTAGGATCTAATTCATAGATTTCACGGCATAGAGTTTTTATCTTGGTGAAGTATTGGTTGATAGTCATCTCCCTTTGAGCAACTGACAGAAGCTATTCTCTAGAAACTGCAATCTTGCATCATTTTTCTTTGAGAAAAGTGAGGCAAATGTGTCTCATGCTACCTTTGGTGTCTCCGCTATATTGATGTGCTCCAACATTTCTTCATCAACTGTAGTTTTAATTGCAAACATGACCTTGCCTTGATGTTCCATTTCTTCAAAGTAGCAACATCCTCAGGTGGATTGCTTCGATGCCTCCCACAACATCCCAGAAGTCTTGGTCTTGGAGATATGACTTCATGCATATAGACCATGTTTTGTAGTTCTGAGTGTTGAGCTTCTTGATTCCTCCAACAACAAGGTCTCCCATCATCTTGTAGTGATGAATATACTTCATGAGTAGATGTGTCCAAGACAACAAGGCTTCATAGTCCCAGACTGTACCAATATTCAGAAGCTCCACCACAGCAAGCTATGCTAGCTTGGCTCTAATACCACTTGTAGAAGAAATTGGCACAAAAGAGAGACAATCTCTTAGAAGAAAGAAAAAAAAAACTTTTATTATGAATGTACAAGGATGGACACATAAAGATTATTCTTTCACTCTCTAACACTCACTCACTCTTCTTCACTTGGCTTACATATGGGGTCATACCTCCTATTTATAGGCATGAGATTCTTGGAGCCCAAGCAAAATATTTATGTAGGTTGTTCTTGAATTCTAAGTATTCTCGATATTTCTTGGTTTATTCTTATCTAAAGGAGAATTCCTTAAACCTAAGAAAACCTAGGATAATTCTAGATCTTTATTTTTGTGGTATTTATTTACAATTTACATATTTCAACATAATTCTAGAAAATCCTAATTTACACATTTATGTCTTTTTGTTGATACTTCAAGAACTCTCTAAATTAGTTAGTGTTGCTTTATATTTTAACATAGTATGTCTTTGTTACCTTCTTATTGTTATTAGCAACTCCCAATTTTTATGTAGAGTTCAAAAAAAAAAAAAAAAATTTAAAACCTTTTGTGACCTTGACCTATATCTATGATACAAATGATACAAACAATAGTTGTATTAGGATATCATTCATCTATTAGTAATCTTTGATATCCTTCTATCACGGATAGAATTACTAACATTGATATTCATTTGACTACATGCATTACATAAGTATAACAACAAATATCAAATAAATTTTTGTGTAGAGTTCAAACCAAAAGAACAAATCATTTAAAATCTTTGATATCCTTCTATAGTTACTATTAATGATATCCTTCGAAAAAAAATTATATGTGATACATTGCTATTATTGATAAAAGGATTCATTGATAGCAAATGCTATCACTATTAGCAATGTATAGAGTCTCATGCTATCAATGATATTCATTTGACCACACACATTACAAGAATATTAATAACAAGGATTAAGTAAATTTTTGTGTAGAAGTTGAAAAAAAAAAAAAAGAAGAAGAAAATAACATTTAAAACCTTTGATATCCTTTTATACATTCTATCAGTTGATAGAAAGATATCTATGATACAAACAATACAAACACTAATAGATTGTGATATTACTGATAGATTAAGTCTATTATAGTGTATCGATGATAAAAGCCATCACTTATAGACTACTTCAACTAATGCATAATAACCTATCAATCTCTTTTAAATACATACAAAAAGTTGTTGCTCCTTCTCGTTTGTTTGGTACATAATAAACCCACTTTAAGTGAGTATTGGTGTACAATGTAATTAGATGCTCAAAATCAAGCTAACAGTTTAGAATTTATAGAATCTATAAGTGGTCATCATTGATAGAAATCTATCAGTGATAACCATTAATGTATTTATATTAATTAAGCTCATAGAATTCAATCACCTAGTAGAAATTTATCACAACTGAATGAATGAAATGAGTGGAGATCTTCTTTTTTGGCCCCCTTGTTAATTACCAAAGAACTTCTTTGCCCCTAGCGTCAAAAATTTTTTTGAAAATCTCACCCAAAAACAACTTAGAACCTAGCTAAACAAAACAAAAAATGGTTCAATCTACAAGCTGACAGAGTTTTAGCCGTTGGACTACATCCAATGAGACTACC
This sequence comes from Citrullus mucosospermus, assembly GCA_030954485.1. NCBI lineage: Eukaryota > Viridiplantae > Streptophyta > Magnoliopsida > Cucurbitales > Cucurbitaceae > Citrullus > Citrullus mucosospermus. The sequence goes on along the minus strand of CM062057.1, from coordinate 10,677,538 downwards.
TAAATCGTCACCCATTTTTTTGTTCTTCGAATGACGCCAATGGAGACAAATTCCTTTATGTAGTAGAAAGATACTATTTTAGTCTTCCCACTCGATGAGTGTATCCTTCTTCTCTTCCCACTCGATGAGTGGATCCTTCTTCTACCCAAGAATTGAATACACCAAGTTCACCTATACGAGAGTGAGGAATAAAAACCAACTTTCCACTTTTGATGTCCCACGATTCTTCACATTTAGAAATTAAGGAGAGGGATAGGGGTTAGGTCAAAAAAAAGTGATAACTCAAAATTCTCCCCAAATAGGATTTGAACCCACGACCAATCAGTTAATAGTCAACTACTTTACCACTGATAAAAGTGGTGCACTAATAGAATCGATCCTAAAGCCCTATCACACACTAAATTTCACTAATTTAAAATTTTCATAGAAGTTTAATGTTTTAAGTCTATTGTACAAATCTTTCAAAGTTTTCAGACTTGATAGATAACCTAATCAAAATAATAAATAAACAAACATTATATATTTAACTGTAAAGAAAAAGATAGAGAAGAGATTAATATAGTCTATCAATCACTACTAAAAGAAGTTTATTAGTGATAGTTAGTGACAGACTATAAAGAAGAATTACACATGATTAAAACAAAATACAGAGAGTTATAGGTTTTTTAAAATAAAAAATTTATATATGATAAATTTTTTTTCAAATTGTGTTATATTTACAATTATTTTTCCTTAATATACTATATGGGCGAGTGTCCTTTATCTTTATAGGGTAGTTACATAAGTAGCACTTTTAGGGATAATAATTAAGTGTATAGTAACATTTTTAAAAAATTGTAAATATAACAAAATCTATTACAGATAAGGCGTTATCGTTGATATTCTTATTAGTGATAAACTTTGATAGATTCTTATCAAAAGTCTATTAGCTTTAAAGTGGTATCCCTCAACCTTAAAAGCCCAAGAAAAATAAAGTTCAGCCCAGCCCGTTTGTGACTTCCCATCCATGGGCCAGGCCCACCAAAAAAAAGGTGACAAACGTGTTAATCCTATAAGAGGATCACCTTCCGTTTGGATTTTTCTATCAGAAGCTTTGTTCATTAAGGAAAAGGTAAGAAAGAAAGAAACAAGCTTTCCGACATCTCTTGTAATGTACTGTTATTACACCAGAAGATCAAGACAATGAATTTGAATCAATAGTTAAAATCCTCTATTTCCTCCCAATTTCTTACCATACTTTACATTTTTCTTAAATAAAATAGTTGAATAGTTAGTCAAATTCCAATTTCCAAATTCCAAAAACATGTTTTTAAAAACCACTTTTTTAAGTTTTCAAAACTTGGCTTAGTTTTTGAAAACATTGGTAGGAAGTATATAACAAAGCAAAAACGATGTTTATAGGCTTAATTTTCAAAAACTAAAAACTAAAAACTAGATGGTTATCAAACGGACTCTATGTAACTCATAACATTTTATCTCTATGTCTCTATGACTATAAATCATTAGATGCGACCTCAAAAGAAAAATGTATCCGTAAGTTACCTCTTTTCCTCATGATTTAGGCATTTGAAAGGAAGAAGCGGAGAATAGCAAATCAAACCAATAGAGTAGAAAGATTAGGGGAAAAGATGGGCAAAGATATATAATGACATGGTTTCATTGCTTTCTCTTCATAATATTTGGAGAGTTAAGTCATCAAGCCATGAAGGTATTTCATTCTGTACAGAAAAAATTACATTGAAGTAGAGGAGAAGATCCTATACTTGATAATAATCTACCAACTGGTGAATGAATAGGTGCAAAAGATTTCTTCTTATTTACACAAAACTGTTGCATTTTTACTGTTGCAGCTGACTCTAAACTCGTGGCGGCTCAGTCCCTGCAGATAGTATCGTCTGTCAACGTCCTTCTTGGTGTTGTGATGCAGAAAGCCAAAGATGAAGCCTTTGGTGTCACATTTGACCTGAGTGTGATTTGAACAACTTGTGAAAGAGACAAGAGAGACCATCTTAGGAAGCCAAGAAGTTATGAAGGAGAATGCTCATCCCGGGATGACCATGAGGGTCGATTATTGGCGTTCAGAAGCTTCCTGGATGCTCGGACGTTTTTGACAGTCATCATGAGTTTCTGTCTCTCCCCTTCAACCTCGGCAAACTGAAGGCTTAATTGGGAGTAACGGTCATGCATCTCTCTCAGTTCAGTCTCTACAGTTGTGTACTTTCCCTTTAGATCTAACATGTCTTTGATTAGCTCATTGATGTCGCAAAAGCTTCTAAATATCGCTTCTTCATCACTGTGTTGCTTCAAGAAAGAACTGGACCACAGCAAAATTTTTGTTGGAACCATTAGAAGAGTTCAACTTCAAACAATCTAAGAAACAGAGATACTTCTGCATGTAATTAATCCACAGCCTTTTTCCCCTTCAACTCTTGGTCTCATCTCAATTCAACAAAGTTCACAAGATCCTTTTTTTTTTTTTTCCGTACCAGAAGAATAGGACAGAGAATAATGCTTTTATGCTAAGAAAAATGCTAGTAAATATCAAATTGTTGGGCATTGTTGTACTGGGTGATGTACCTCTGAAAATGCATGCTTGGTTTCTTTTTTGCCTGCAATGCTTCAGCAAGCTCGATCTCTAAAGCTAGTACCCTTTCTAATGCATTGCCACTGCACGAAAATTCCTTGAACAAGGGGAATATGCTTCCTAGTTCTTCATTCACCTGAAAAAATTGAGGTTAAGTGATTACATGTTGATTTACTCATTGGAAGTTTGTAAAATTTATGGATTACCTTATGTAACTGCATCAGTTGACGTTCTAACCCAGGAAAATCTGATTCAGAAGGATGATCATCATGAGCAAGCGAGTTTTCATTTTTCAATCTTTCCAACTGCAAACAGAATACAAGATATGAATATAACAACATTTGAAAATGAACTTGTTTGAGTTCATATCTCAGGATCATAAGTTGAATGAAGAAACCCCAACTTTCTTTCTCCAATATAGCTCACTAACCTCTTCATTTAGGTGGTCCATGCTAAATTTCAGGCTTTGAGCTCTGAAGTTATCATTTACCAGAGCCAAATGCTTTGTCTCATCATGCAGCAAGTTCTCTTGATTCCCAGAAGAGATATCTTGAAGTCCATTGAGACTTCTCGACACCAGAACATCCTGTCATTGACATGAAAATGAGGGTGATGAGAAGAGTTGCATAATAAAGAGCAAAACAGAGTTTATGTCAAGAAACAAAACAAAATAAGCCCAATTATGCAATGACATCACATACCTGCTCCGGTTGCCCTTGACTATTAAGGAAAGCATGTGAATTATTGGTCTCATCAGTTGAAACTGATACTGTGCATTCAACTTCTTCACAAGGAGCTGCATTATCTTGGTCTGAGGACTTAGACATGTGATCTTCTGTGCATTTTCCATCACTGCCTTCCTTGTGCATGCTCGTCTGAAATTTGTAACTCTCCAGTAAATCTTTCATTAGGTTCAGTTCCACTGAAAATTTTAATTTGTCATCATTGCATTTCCTTAAAGAAGCTTCAAGCTCTTGTTTTTCTTCCTTGCAGCATTCAAGGCTGATAGAAGAGCATTCTTTTTCAGCCTTCACCAAATCATATGCCTTCATTATTTCCCGCTTTTCAGCGAGAGCTGCATTCAAGTTACCTTCCAACTCCAAGATCTTTTTTCCCAGCTCATCATTTCTTTTTATGTGAGACACTTCAGATCTTTTCCTATTTTCAACTTCGTTGATTGCATCTTGTAATTTCCACAACATTTCTTCACTGTGTTTCTTGGACACAGAAAGCTGATGCTTCAATTCTTGCAACTTTGTTTCATATTGTTCTTTAATAAATGCAATTCTGAGAGACTCTTGCATGGCATTGGATGGCCCTTCATTCTCTTTTTTTTCTCGAAGTTGGACACACTCCGCATCGGCCTTGTCTTTTAGATCCTTCAAGTAAATAGACAAATTTTTGAATTCTTCCGTTTTCAAGATTTGTTCAGAAAGCCTTTGGGATAGATCATTACATTTACTTTGCAAGATGACCATCTCATCGCTCATGCCTTGGAGCAAGATCACATGAGCATGTTGTTCATCTAATTTTGACCGGACAACCAACAAACTTACTTCCAGTTCTACCTTACAAAGCAACAAATCATCAATCTCTGTTTCACAAGTCTTCAACATTTTCCCCAGTTTTTCAATCTCTTGAGCATGATGACTTCTACCAGCATCACCTGCAACCTCCAAAAGTTTAGTCCTATTTTGTAATTCCTCAGACTGATTCATCAGTTTTTCATTTGCATCAAGAAGCATTTTGTTTTCCGAAGCAAAGGCTTCTAACTCCATTTTTAGAGAGTTGAGATTTATCAATAATGTTACATTCTCTTCAGCTTGGCGTGCTTCACTGACCCTACAATGATTAAGGGCAGTCTCTACATTGAGATACTTTTCCTGAAGAGCTATAAGGTCCCTTTCTGATAACAGAAATTGCTGAACAAGAATTTCAAGCTGGTCATGATACTGAGATCTTGTGAAAACTAGGCTAATATCTGCAGCTATTGAAAATTCATGCATTTCACATAATTGACTTTCCAAACAAACCAAGGAAGAATTCTCTTGATCAAAATGCTTAAGAAGTTCCTGAGACTGTAGTAATTCTTTGTTGACTCTTGATTTCTCTGACTCAAGCTCGAACACCAATTGCTTGAGACTTCCAACTTCTGCCTTCATTTTCTCAAATTCTAGCAACTTGCAACTCTTCTCATTTATTTGGGCATCAAGATCTTTAATTCTTTTCTCTAAACTATCTCTGAAACTCTTCTCAATAATTAATTCATCAAACAACGATTGAGATTTATCTTTTGAACGATCCAGCTCCAACTTAAGCTTCATTGATTCCTCTACTTTTTCATGTAATGACTCAAGTAAAGTTTTTTTCTCCTTTGTTAACACGTCGATGGTAAACTTACAATTTCCAAGTTCTTCATCTACCAACCTCAGTGCCACCATTTCATTTTCGAGGCCAATGTTTTTAGAAGTCAGTTGTTGCAGTTCATCCTCCACGTGATCAAGAACAGACAGAAGTTCTTTATGCTGCTGAGTAAATTTATCTCCAGCTTCATTGCTGTTGATATTTTCAGACAGAGTCTCAATCGCAATGTGAAACCTTTGCACCAGTTCATTGGCCTTATCCAATCTGTTGACCATATCTTGTTTTGTACGTTCAAAATTCTCTTTCATGATCAGATTATCTGATGCTACTCTGCTTAAGGACTTTTGAGCCGTATCTCTTTCTTCCATCAAATGTTCATTCTCATTCATGAGCTGGAGAACTTTCTTGCATGCATCAAGATGGAGATTTTCAAATTTCAAAACCAAGCCTGCTAAGCTGTTTGACTCCAAGTCATCATAAACAGATTCACTTAAAGAAAAGAGATTGTTAGAGTTTTTGTTATGGGAAGCCAACAAGTTACTCAACTTATCATAGGCAAAACCAACAGTATTATGCAGATCCCCCTTCACTAAAACCAGGTTATCAAATTCAGCTCTTAGAGCCTTCAAATCTTCGTGCAAAGATGAATTCTCATTACGCAGATTTTTGTTTTCAATGCTTTCCTCCATCATTGAATTCTCTAGCTCTAACTTCTCCAAAAGACAGGTTTGATACTTTTCCTCAAAACTTCTATATTCTGGCACCAAGGCCTCACATTCTGTTATTTTCTTGGTAAGAAAAGAATTTTCACGAGTAACATTTAATAAATTTTCTTCTAAAATTTCAGTTTTCAATCCCATTTCATTGTATTTTGAAACAATTGCAGTCTTATGTTCATTTAGAGATCGGATTTCTTCCAAAGACGCCTGCAGTTCAAGAAACAATAATTCCTTGGACTTGGTTGATAGTTCCAGCTGCTGACTAATCTCATCTATTCTCTCTTTCATAAGTTTGAAACTAGTATTTGCTTCAAGCAAAGTTTCTTGGAGCGTCTTTGAAAATACATCCAGGTATATGTTAACCAAATGTACTTCAAAGACTTCATCTTCAACCTTTTGATACAACCCTTCCTGCAAGTAGAGAGACCTTTTTAAGTCCTCCGAGAAAATACCTCCACTAAAATGATATTTTTTTACCCCTGCATCATGATTGTGACTCTGCAAGAGTTTGCCATTAGAAAATTCCTCCAATTCAACTCCCGGACTCCAACCTATATCACAGTATTCCTGTCTGCTTGGATGTGAAGAACAGGTAAGTGCATGCCTAATGAGGTTCTCATTAGTCTCAAACACGGATGTGACCTGGACAGAAAGTAGATCAAGGTCCTTTTGTAGCTGGTTCACAGCAATTGAGTAATTTAAGCGTGCCCTTTTGAGAGCTGTCTCAGCACTAGCAGCTCTTCTTTCAAGCTCCTTATTGATGGAATTCAAACTCTTCTTCTCTTCAGCAAAGTTCATTAAATGGTTATTCATTTCGTGATGTAGTGCTTCTATCTCATCCTTAGAAGCCGTGATAGTATATATACATGTTGCATGCTCATTTCTGAGATTCTGCAGCTCTCCAATCATCTGTCTCTGATTTTCCTCAAGTTCATGAATAAAAGCTTCATAGTAGCATTCCATCTGGTCCATTTTCTGTGCAAGGCTCTCCTGTTTCACTTTTGACTCGTCCAACTCCCTTAGAAGTTCAAAAATTTTCCCTTTCATTGAACTGATGGCATCTATAGAATTGGGTTCATAGGACACCAGACCTGGTATAAGACAATGAAGCATGCTATCAGTATGGTAAATGTCCGAATCGAACCCAGTTCCTGACGCCAATATCTGACTAGTCGGGGAGTTCAATTTTCTGGTCTCATTTTGGTTCGCTTTGGCACATGAAATTTCCCGTTCCATTTGTTCTCTGAAATCTTGTACAAAGCAGAGCAACGCCTCCAATTCAGCTAGAAGAAACCGAACATCTCTGTCTTGACATCCAAAGTGAGCCTTGTTTAGCAGATCTCTAATCTTCTCCTCCATTGTTAACAGCCCCTTTAAACATTGTGGCTCCAGCTTTTGGCATATGTTATCCTGGTGAGACTCTATGATTTCTTTTCTAGATTCTGATAGACTTGATTGCAAATGTTTTAATCTCTCAAGCTCGTCTTTAAGGTTTAAACACTCAGATTTCAATACTGAAACTTCTTCCGTCAGTTCTTTACCTGAAGTAGCCTCAGTAGCAAGCTGCCAAGCAATTTTCTGTGTTTCAATACCCATCTCATCGACATGATTTTGCAAAGAGCTTACCTCTAGCCTCAGTTCAACAATCGAGGACTCGGCTACTTCCAAGCTTTCTCTAAGTCTATCGTTTTCTTTATATGCAGTAGCCAGTTCCCCATCGGCAGCAAAGTCAGAATTCCAGTTATGAGCCCAATTGTTGGACCCCTGCACTGAATATTGATGATCACCCCGGTCTCCTTTCTCTGACCCAGGACTTTGGCCAATGGAAAGTGCACCTAGATCACCAGATACTGTGCTCTTTATGCTGTCAATTTCATGCACATCATGTTTATCTGCATATAAACTTTCTGAAGTATTGGAAGAGACATCAAAACCGGTTGCTGAATCTTCATACTCTTCTTTTCGCCCAACCTCATCTCCGAGTAAAGGGAGCTCATTATATACTTCTTTGGACCTAATTCTTGCATTGACCTATTTCAGCCAAGGTGGAAGTGGGATGGGAGGCACATGGAGAAATGTTTTTTGTAAGTAGCAGAACAATGTCACTGAAATTTGAAATATACGCAAAGGCAAGTCCAAGCATAAGGAGTACATAAAGATTTACTAGCTTTCTTAAATGGAGGAGCTTTTATGATTATATAAAGAGAGGACCAAGTAGAAGATTATAAGGATTTCAAGTGTTAACTCTTCATAAATAGAAGAATACAAAAACAAGAGGAGATGAGAAAAGTTCTTTGGCCTCCCCGAACTTATTCCCTTACGCAATTTCTATCTTTTAATAATAACGTACAAGCAACAAACGAAATACAATGCAAGATAGCCAATAAGTGACTTTTCATTCAAGTGATTCACTGCCATTAATATATGTGACGTAATTGTAGATAGCTTTCTCACCATGGCATTGTGACAATAGTACTATAAACTCCTTTTCACACATTTTGGGAGACGGGCATTCTAGGGGACTGTTCTACAGTATTTAGGTAATTTTGGGCATTAATGGTGTAACTGATTTCTAACCTGGCCGTCACCTTATTCAGTTCATTAAATGTTGTCTTTCCTTCATTCTTCATTTCCTCAATTAGATTTTTTTTTCCCTATCGAGCGATTTAACATTATAAGGATCTCATTGGAAATGTCCCAAGTACAAATATTGTTGTAACTAGTCCTAGAAGATAATAATTACAAAAAACCAAAGGCCAAGAGTGTAGATTCCAAAACAACATAATCATGTAAACAATTGGTAAGAGAACCTTATTTGAGTGATGATTCACTGAATCCTTGGATGGTGACACTTTTCCACTAGGAGATTCACCAAGACTATTTTGATCGGAGAATGTCTGCAGCCCCCTCTCCCTAAGCTCCCTTTGCTGCTCAAACTCCCTAAAAAGAATGAAAGTAAATGTTAACAGGACATAGGACAGATTATGAAAGTTTCATTTTAAGACGTACCTGAAGCCAGTTTTAGAAGTAAGCAGCTGTACAGTAACCTGTCATTGAATGTGATTGAACAATATGTTACAGTTGAATTATAACTTAGGCCGATGCAAATATGGAAAAAAAATGAGAAAGAGATAGAATATTGATGAGAGCTTTGGACCCAATGTTAGTAATGTCGAGCCTTTCCAAATCCTTACATGTAAAATAGTTCCAGATTCACATCCATTAAGAGACAGTGCAATAACTGAAGGCTTCAACGCATCAGCATAGTCAGCAAGATTGATGTTAGCTTCCCCGAGGATGCTTGAACGAGATGAGCCCTAGAAATTTAAGGATTTGGTCCAAAAATAAGTGAGGACAATTGTTCAGGCAATGCTAGAGAAGTTCTAAAACAAATTGAGAAAAGAGAGAATGTTAAAGAATTGATAGGAATAGTACCATGGCCACCACGAGTTTATAGAGCTTATCATCATATTTCTTTGTTCTAGTGTCTTGAAGAAGTCTAGCTGTTTCATAGATAGGATCCGCCCATTTGCAAGCTCCATTTCTCACATTTGCTTTAGTTGTCTTTGCTGTTGCCTTCCCGGAATCAGCAGGAATAAAAGATATAAACAGTTTGTCCCATCCAAATTGTGGAATCTGGATCGAACAGGAGACAACAAGATTCATTCGTTGCATTTTTCATAGGCAGTATATCATGTCAAAATAAAAGTGGCATACTGTATTACTATTAACTCTGCTGACCACTGAAAATAGATAATGAAGAACTCCAGACAATGAAGAAAGAAAAATAACTACAGAATATTTCGAAATGTAAGAGTTTAAGATTCAATGACCTGGACAATCATGGTGGAAATGCGTTTTTTTCTTGTAACAAGAAACTAACTATTGGAAATGCAGGTATTAAAACCAAATAATGTAATGAACTTCAGCGATCCATTTTCTTAAATAAATACCCGCATGTCTACCATTAGAGGCTGAATATAAGATGAGTGACAAGGTTCAGACTTGGGAAGAAATCCCAGTTCCTTATCCACCACTAGATTGACTTCTAAGACACATATTCATTCATACATGAGAGACAGCACAAGAAAAACAGATGGATATGAACATAACAAGAGCTAAGTAAGTATAATGAGGTAGACATATCACTCCCATGGTAATATCCGTGCTAATCACCACATGCCAAAGAAACATGTTGTCTTTTGTTTTTTTCACTCTTAAAATATAACACAATTTTTCTTGTCATACCCACTCTACAAGGGCTGAGCTCTTAAGTATTAGTTCATACCCATGATTGGCACCACTAATTGAAAATCTAATATTAGGATCCTCATTCTTCTATATTTTATATATTTTGTCTATACATGAGAAATATGTTTGGTCTTTGTTGCATTCATGACATGTAAACAATATTAAAAAAAGAACGCACTGGAGCCATGTGCTCAAACGAGACGCCTAGAAAGAACATAGAAAGGAAAGAAAAGTATGGACAGTGTCAGCTAATGAAATAAGTTGACTTACATGCGTGGCATGAAATTGAAGCCTGAAGACCACCTTTACTTTTGTCTTCTCAAGCTTCCACTTAGCAATCCTTGACATTTCTATGTAATATCGCAATCATCCACTGCACAAGATTCCATTTCACTAATAGCTTAGTCTTTTTGTTTCTACATTGGTAGAAAAATTATATATATATATATATACACACACATTCATTTCTGCAAAAATTGAATAAAGCTAAATTCCCTATGTTTAGTAGAAGAACGGTTTTCTGAGAAGTGGTGAGGAAAGTGATATCATTGTTCTCTTCAAAAGTAACCTTTTGGAATTGACATAATACATGAGGAAGAATCTCAATGTCTGGAAGAGACTTGAATCATCACCACTTTCAAGAAGCAGTACTTAACAAGGCAAAAACGGGGAAGGAAAGTAACAATTTAGAAATCAACAAGAAGGCAGAAGCAAACCAACTCATTGGATAAGTTGTCAAAAGCTTACGGAAGTTTCAAGTAATGTAGGCAATAGCAATACATATAGTTTTCCATCAACCACTATCAAATGAAGGGGATTGTCGGATTATATAGCAGCAGGTAAAAGTGAAATCTCATAGAGTTCATTGCTGCAACTTAGGTTATGAATTCAAACTTAGACCTTCCCTTTGACTACTATCTCATAGCAACCTTTAAGTATCACTATGACAGGATAGTAGATCCCTTTTCTCAGCAGAAAAAATAGGGAAGAGATAGAGAGAAGAGAGTATGAAGCAGTATATGCTTGCACTTGGTAATCAGACAAGGCGATATAAAAATAACCGACCTGGAAGAACATTAAAGTCAATAAAAGAAGGTGCATTCAGCAAGAGATTAAGTCAATCCCGATGACACACAAGAAATTAGATAATGCTGAAGAGACCTAGTTAATACCAACGAATTCATACTCATTTGATGAAAAATGATCAACAATCCCAATGCACATAATCACATTCTTCGGTGAACAATTCCAGCAGGCAAACTAGAAACCTAAACTGGAAATTCAAATTTACAGTCACGGACTGTTTCTAGATCACATTAAAAGACCAAACCAAAAGCATTAAGAAGAGCAGTGAAAGAAATTAAATGACAACTGAACGTTGTTAGGTTAGGGAAAATCTAGCACACAGAAAACAGAACATCCGAACTTCAAAAATACTGAAGATTCAGCTCAAGCATCTTAAACCCAGATTACATGTTGTTTCTAGAACAATAATGTTCACTCTCAACTCAATTACTCTCCCGATGGACTTGAGTTCAACGCCTTCTTGAAGGACTGGAACGTTATTAAGGAATTCAAAAGGGGAAACACAAAAAATAAAACACCAAAAGAGGAAGGGGAGGGGGAGAAGCGAAAGATTACAGAAACAGATGACAATTCTAAAACATACCTTCTTGGAGGAGACACAAACTTGTCAGAAACGTCAAATTTTATGAACAAAATTGAAAACACCCAGCAGAAAACCCCCGGATCCGGGCAGTGGAAACAGCAGTGAGCTAAACAAAATTCACCCTCGCAAACAGACAAAGTCGTGATCTAGAAAATTGCCCCATTGAAAGAAATGCCGCTCGTGCACTGAAACCCAGAACAAGAAGACTGACAAGAACAGAAGGCAAAACAGAATCTCAAACCATCTGTCCAACCAAATCTGGAAAAAAAGGGAAAAAAAAAAAAGGAAAATGAACTGTAAGTGAGAAGAGAGTTTAAACCCAAGAGAGGCTAAAGGAAACACTTCATTTCTCTTCAAGGAGACGTCACTAGAAAACCCACCAGAAGGAGAAGTAGACCCAGATGCCAAAAAATTCCAAAACAAAATATTAGAAAATTACAGAGTGGAGAAAACGCCAAATGAAGGAAGGTGAAACAGAACAGGGATATCACCACGCCAGTAAAAGTTGACACGAATACGATTAAAAACTGATTAATTAAGATAATTAACACATTTGGAATTTCAAAATTAATTGGGGTTAGTAAGAAAATGTAGATGGGTACCTCGACTAAGCTGCGGATCTGCAGGTGCTTCGGTTGGAAGAAAGAACAGAACACAGGGAATCTTTAGTGAAAATCCCACACAGAAGAAACAGAAAAATGAAGAAGATGAAACAAATTGGGGACCAATGCTTGGAGTTGGCTCTCAGTGTTTGGTGGGAGAAGGAAAATGGAGAAAGGGATCACGACGGCGACGGCGACGGCGACGACGGTGGCGGTGGTGGCGTAGATGAGCAGTAAAAAGAATGTAAAAATGGATTTGAAAGACATTAATAATAAGGTGAGATGGAGCTGAGATTTTAGCTCACAAATCAACTTCAGGAACCCGCCAAAAGCCTGTGATTGCCTGTCCTCCAATTACTTATTTCTCTTAATCACCCTCTTCCTTTTCCTTCATTTACGGATATACCCTCCTATTTTCATTCTATTCTTCTTATTGCCCTTTATTTTCAACTCATTCTAATATTTCCCCCTCAATCAATTCTAGATTTTAATTTTTCTTTCTCATATTTTTAATGAAATTTAGTGTTTTCTTTCCATTTTGCGTCTATTTTTCTCCTTGCAAAAGAAAATCTATGGAATGTTTGTTTTGAGGTATCTAATTTTCTTACTAATTGAATATCTGAATTACTTGTTTGTTTTACGGCAATGTAATTTGACATTTTTTTGATGTCTTTATAAAAAGTATCTCGAGAGTTTTTTTTTTTTTTTTTGTTGAAACATGAATTTTTTGGATTTTGATTATCACTCTTCTTTATTTGTATTTTATAATTAAGATAAATATTGTCATTTTATTTATTTATTTATTTTTGTTATTTCAAAGTTGTTTTTATTTTTTAGAAAGATATTGAAATTAGTATTTATTTTAAAGAAATAAAATATTAATATATGATTTCATTGAGAAAAATAACATATAAAAATAATATAAAATAAGTTCAAATTAATTAAAATAATGTTATATAAGTTTAAATTGTATTAAATTAATTATAAATTAATAAATAGTCATGTGGCATCCTTGAAATAAATACATATATCAAAATATTCTCATATATTTACAAAAATATTTTTACAAAACAAATATAAAATTATCGAACAACTATAATTTCAGCCATCTAAAAGATTCGGTCATCTAGGTTCGTATAAAAAAAGAACACACACAAAAACTAAACTTAAATATTTATTTGTTAATTTCTGAAGGTAAAAACTAAATTGTAGAAAAATATATGTATAAAGGATTAAATTTTATATAAAGAATCTTTAAAAATATATTTTAATTTATAAACAATTTTTTGCTTAATTGGAAGGCAGGTCCAACTGTGTTTTCCATTCTTGTTTTAAATAAAATAAAAATAAATAAAGTCTGTTTTGGTGTATTAATAATTTCGTCCGTTTATGGTATTTAAAAATGTAAATCCCTATCTTCAGCGGAGGCCTAAGTTAAAGATCCTGTTCAACCTATTGGGGGAAAAAGTTTAAAAGAGGAACACTACTTATTTTCTGTGTTTTTTTTTATTTTTTTCCTTTAAACTAAAATTTTGGTCTATATGCTTTATAATTTTTTTTAATTTTAGTAACTTTACTTTTAAATATTCAATTTTATTTTCGATACTTTTAATAAATTTTAAATTTAGTCCCTCAAAATTAAATTTTATCGAAATTGATTAAATAATCACAATAATTTTCATGCAAAAAAACACAATATGTGAATATTTTCTCAAAAGTTATAGTGGAAATGCTAATAAAAAATAAAAGGTAATGAAAAACCCATAATATGGACTAAATTTAAGATTTATTGAAAGTATAGAGATGAACCTTTGAAAGTACATAGATTAAAATTAAACAAACTTCAAAGTATAAGAATCAAAATGATGTTTCAAATTTTTTTTTTTTTGGCAATATTTTTTATTCTATTTTAGTTCACCAACTTTTATGTTTTAGTTTATCTTTTATTTTCTTTTTTTTCTAGGAATTTTCGTTTTTACATTTTTTGGTACAACATTTTCGGGGTAGAGGATTGAACTTCCTAACTTAGGGTGCATACCAATACCACTACTCACATTGGCTTCTTTTTTACATTTTGATCCATATACATTTGCAACATCCATTTTGTCTTAATTTTTTTTAAGGACAAATAATTTTTTGGTCCCTAGATTTTAGGTTTAGTTTCAATCGGGTTCCTAAGTTTCAAAATGTTACACTTTTAGGTTTTGAGTTTGATTTCAATTAAGTCTATAAATTTCAAAATGTTATAAATTTACCAAAAAAAATTGAATTTTGTTTCAATTTGGCCCCTAGGTTGAAGGATTTACACTTTTAACCTCAATTTCTTACTAAATACTCACTTCGAATTGTTAGTATTAGTGTCTATTAATTAATTTTAAAAATTAAAAGAGCTACTATTAAATAGGTTTCACTATTTTTTCTATCACTATTAAAATTAATTTTAAAGTTTCACTTTCTAATTATTTGTAATTAATTAATAAATATTAGTCCCAAAATTGAAAGTGAATATTTAGTGAAAAGATCGAGGTTTAAAGTGTAAATCTTAAAATCTTAGAGTACAGATTGAAACAAAATTCAAAAGTTAAGGAATAAATGTATAACATTTTAAAATATAAAAATTTAATTCAAATTTAAGAATTAAAAATGTAAAGTTATGAAACAAAGAATGAAATATAAAATAAACCCAAAGGTACTTAAAAAAAATTGTACTTTTTTATTCTCTGAAGTTTTAAAATATTCATCATGGTAAAAAAGTTACTATTTTAGTATTATAGCATAAATTTTATAAGCAATAAAAAAAAAATTATAAATAGAAAAAATATCAAACTATTTAGAAATATAGAAAAAAATTTACTGTATAAACCACGATAAACATCTATTTCTCAAGCGATAGAAGTCTATCGCTCAAGTAATAGGAGTCTATGGCGATTTATCACTAATAAACAGTAAATTTTTTCTATTTTTGTAAATAGTTTGACTCTATATTTAAAAACAACCCTAAAAAAGAACCTTTTAATATAATAGTATGAGCGCATCACATAATTTTAGAAAAATGAATGAATCATAATGATTCCTTGAAAAATATGAGAGCTAAAACCAATCCTTTTTTTAAAGTATTTATGAACTAAAAGTGAAAAAGTATATGAAAAAAGAAAAAAAAAATAGAAATCAAAATAAACTAAAGTAAAAAGCAAATAGAAAATTTAAAGATAGAAATGAGATTTAAAATTTTTTATCTTATAAAAAAAAACAATGATTGCTTTTGTGTATAAATTAAACAAAGTAATTAATATTTTTATGGTAACAACTTTTTTTGTCTTAAAATTTTTAATGTTAAATTTTACATTCTACATTTCACTTATAAATTATTTAGATATTTATCATTAACTTTCCATTACTATATCATTAACTTTTCATTATTTTTTAAACATTATGTAATTTTGTTTTGTTCTTATTCACATACTTCTTAAAAGAATTGTTAAGAGGTGAGCTAATATAGAATTACTCTAATTAAGCACACTTAACAAAGTTCCTAAATGGAATTAAATGCACAAGAAGGCTATGTTTGGACAAAACCTTAGGCTACTATTTTTGATTGGCTCATCACCTACTACTTGTTTTTAATGGAGTTTGGTTTATTCTCATTCCCACCAAATGATTCAGATTTCAGATAATTAAAAGTCAAACCAAACAACACCAATTAATGTGATTTTTATTTAACTTTCCCTCCCATTTCATTAATTTTAAGTTGGTAACAAGTAACAACCATCCTTGTCCTTGCATTTTAGGCTTTTTACCCTACAAAATTCTTTTCAAACCAATATAAAATTAAGAAACTAACATAATAACAATCTCAAACTTAAATGATAATAACAATAATACACTCACACCATTGAATTTTGACATCAACTTATGGATAAATAATAAATTTAGCCTTTAAATCATAAGATTTATGTCTATTAAATAACTTTTAGAATTTACGAACCTATTAAACACAAAATTGAATGTTCAAGATTCAATTACACAAAATTTTAACTTATGTTGAATTTGCAGTTATTTTTTACAAAATTCAAATTTTTAAGGAACATGTTAGATACATGAAAAGTTTATGAATTTATTGTATTGTGTTTGAAAGTTTGGAGACCAAATAAATACAAATATCAAAGTTTAAGTACTAAACTTATAGTTTAACTAAAGAATATATTTAATTCATAAATTTAGAAACTAAACGTGGTACCCAAATCTAACTATAGAAACCATAAATGTCATCTCTCTTTTTCCTCAACTCTTATAGTCCTCCTTTAAAGGAAGTGCTAGGAATAACTGAAAAATATGATTTTTTTTTTTTTTGAAATATTTAATATCATATGGCCTACAACAAACATCACATTTTATTAGATAATAATTGCGTTGAGATTTACATCATAGCATATGGAATCATTTTTACTACTAAACAATAAGCAAAGAATGATATGATGAGTGAGGGTGAAAATGGGCATGGAGTCATAAAGAAAAGGATAATTCCTTTTGAAAAAAAAAGAAAAGGCATGATGAGTGAGGGTGAAAATTAGAGCAACGGAGCCACAAAGAAAAGTATAATTCCTTTTGATCAAATTTATTGGAAAAACAAAGGCATTTAAAAAAAAAAAAAAAAACATATCTCAAACATTAAGGTAACTAATTAACGACATGATTTGACAATTAATGATTAATTAATCAACATCCCCACAAACAATTACATTTATATTAATTTTGCAACATTAGACAAAGATGCAAGCAAGCCGAACTCAACTTTTTACATGCCAAAAACATTCTAAAACCTTCCATTAGACCAACAAAATTTATTCTCAAATGGATTAAAATAGAATCTAACATCTAAATCAAGTCAACCAACAATTATCACTTTTTCCAATATAATACGTCGAAAAATGTTATATCGACACAATTTTTTTGCATCAACATAATCGTCATTTTCCAATATAAAATATTGTCGTGTTTGGATTGACTTTCTAAGTATTTAAATTAATGTTTATAAGTGCAAAAGAAGTGTTTCATAAACACAAAAATCAATCCAAACAGTTTAAGCCTTTAACTTAATAATTTAGTTCATATACTTTTAAATTATTATCAATTTAGTTCTTGAATATTAATAAGTAACAATTTAATACTTTACAATTTGTAACAATTTAGTTTCTATTGTAAACAATATTATCAAAATTAAGTGTCAATTTTTATTACGTGACTACTTAGTTTGTTAATCTACATGTAAGAAGTTTAATATTTTTTTCCAAAATAAGTAGTAAATTGTATTAACTAAAGTTTACGGATTAAATTGTTACTTTCATGATAGTTCAAAAACAAAAAATATTTTCAAACTAATATATTATTAAAACTAACCAAAACCTCGGATATGAACAATTTTTATTAATTTTTTTTTTCTTGTTTTGCAACCCCTATGGTTAAGATGTAGAATAGCTTAAAAGTTATAGCAAATGTTTTGAAAACAATGCTGAATTTATTATTATAATGAAAATAGAATGGAAAGAAGGTCAATCTATCGACAGGTGACATTCTATCAAAATTTTTAAACTTTTGTAGATTACACATCAACATGAATATTAAAAGGTGAATCAACATTTTCATTATACCATAAAAAAATGCATATAATATATAAATAAACAACAAAACATTGTCAATATAAATGATAATAAACATTTTAAATGGTTTAAAAAGCAAAATATATTTATTTTTAAATAATAGTGTGATATTTTATCCATATTTTTAGAAAAATTAAAAGATTGACATTTTGGTAGAAAGAAATTGAAAATCTAAAAGAAAGGAAATGCAAAATTAATGTAGAGAGGAAATGGACAATTGAATGTGGCCAAGGAGCGGAGCACAGCTTTGATTGCGGTGGCGAAGCGTGCACCAAAATGGGCCGCACTTCTGGGCCCGGGCCCCACCTGCACATGCCCATGCTGCTCGATGCGATGTCGTTTCACCAATTCTTTTTTCTTTTTCTTTTTCTTTTTTTTTTTTTTTGTCTTTTTAAAAATAAGTCATAGCTAATCTTGAAATAATGAGTAAAATAAATATCTTTTTCCTCACGTGATCTCACGTGCATTCCCTTTTTGCATCCTTTGCATTTGTTTATCATATTACAACTCCATCAAGCTCTACTTTTTATTCTTATTATGATCTTCTATCTTACTTTGAGAGGTGGCTAAATGATTCTAAGTGTAAATAATTATCTATCTAGGTTGAAGATACATGTGTCTGTCTCTGCTTAACTATAACTCGCATAGTTAAGATATTTAATTCTTTACATTCAATTTTTCAAATTTAGTTCTTGATGTTTAATTTTGAATAAAGTTGACTCACCTAACTTGTACGTGCTTCCATGATGATCATATTTTAAATTTTAAATTTAATTCAGGCAAAGCAAGATTGACCTTAAGCCTGCTTTTATCTAAGTCTAAACTCGTAGTAGTATTGTGATTTATATTCTTTTAAAGAAGATTTTTTATTCTAAGAAAAATAAGGAAAATAAGATTTTTGATATGCGGATGTGTAGTTTTGATCTCTTAGAATATCTATTTTAGTCTTTATGTTTTCAATAACTAATTTAGTCTCTCAATTTTTATATGATATAGTTTACTTTTTAATTTTAAAAGGATAATCTCTCTAATAATTACTAATTCTCTATCACTAGTAACCATCATGGACTAGTGTCATAGCTATTGCTTACTAAGGTTGATCACTCAAAAATGGAAAAAGGGATGAAACTATCAATATTTGATATAGCAATAAGTGATTATTATTATTATTATTATTATTATTTTTTACAATATGTGAATGGAAGAGTTGAACCTTTAATCTTGAAATTGATAATATGTAAGTTTTCTATTGTAGTAAGATATACCTCCATTAAAATTAGTCGAAGTCTATGTTTAATAATAAAATAACTGCATGAACTATTCATGTCTTAAGATTGATGTTTTTTTTATTTAGAGAAAAAAAAGGATTGATTTTTTTTTTTTTTTTTTTGGTATAAAAATGGTAAATGCTCCTTTTCTTTTTAATACAATAATATCCTAAAGAACCTATTTATCATTTTTTTAGTCTTAAATTTAGAATCAAACTATTTTACTTTTCTTTCGATAGCATTTTACATTTTATTTATTCATTAACCACTTTACATTTTCGGAAAGCCCCTTTTAAAAAATAAAGCTTTATTTTCAATAATTCATGTTGATGTCCAATAATTAATTCGTTTGACTAAATTGAAATGTGAGATAGTGTCGAACAATTTTACAAATGGGATGTCACTTATTATCATTTTGTTAATAGTAAAAATTATATAAAAATACATTTTGGAAGGCTTAGAAATATAATTGTCTTATTATTGTGAAGGTTAAACTTGGTTGAAATTTAAGCCTAAATGAAGTGATTACTTAATAAAAAGTTAATCTAAAGAGTCTCAAAATTTCTACCAATTTGGAAGATAAATTTGAAACTTCTCTCTCTAATTTCTCTTTTTAGTATCTATCAATTCATTATACATCACATCGTGAAAATTTTACCATTAATCAATTTCACTATGGATGAGTGTATAATTAAGAAATATTGAAATGTAAGAGGCTAAATTAAAATCATAAACAAGAAAAATTGAAATAGCAACAAATATTATAAGAGACTAAATTTATAAAAACACTTATAGTTGATTTGGTATGCAATATATATTGGAATGAATGATATGTGACCATTCGTGTAGAGTTGTATTGTTTCGATGAATATATTCTTTTCGTAATTAACCAACTTGAAGAAGAGATGACTATTCGAATGACCACAAATAGTCTATAAATATGCCTCTTCTTCAAATTGCAATATTTAAGAACTTTTTCATAAGTACTTTTCTCCCTTTTGTAAAATTTATTAAGGTTCAGTTTATTTCCACAGAGTATAATTCATCGTTGGATCTTGTGAACGAGGTGTTGTGTTTCTATAAAAAAATGTAATATGTTTCATCCTGAGAGACAATTACTTATGAAATTCATGCACTAAAGTGAGTAAAATTGTGTTAAGGAGACAATGTGAAGTCGTTGAGCTCAGATTCTACAACCTTACAAGTTCTATGTTAGGGTACTGTATTCCCAATTTTGGTTTTATTTGAAACATATTAGCATTTATGGGGTTTTGTAACATTTGTATTCAGGTTGTTATATAAATCTCATATTCATTGTATTTCTTTTAAATTGTTTTCTTTAAAGAAAACATGAGTGTTCCCTTGCCCATGAGGCTTAAAAATTTAGTGCATCATTTGTGTGGCTGCTGGGATAAATATTTATTCTACTTTAGATTCTTTTAAATATATATTTATTGTGGCAGACTAAAACTTGAAATTCGGTGGAAAAGGAAATTTACATTCAAAACTAATCAATTCTGTTTAGTTTATATATTCTATTTTAGATACCTTTAATAGATATATATTGATTTTGGTTGCACAATTGTTTGTAAGGAAATTGAAATTGTTGAACTATATATATGTGTGTGTATATATATATATATATTTTTTTTTTTTTAAAAAAAAAAATTTTAAAATCCTTTCATGGTTGTTCATACTGAAAAATGTGGAAATTTGCTTGCACAATATCTTGTGTAGTTTCATCAAAATTTCAATACCTATAACCACTTTGTTTAGAGAGAAAACTGCCTTCATTAATTAAAGGTTGTGTGGATTTGAAGTTTTTTTTTAGTAAAGAAACTAATTTTGTTGGGTAATTAATCAGAGAAGATTTTCCACCAATTTTCTAATGTTCTTTGAATTGTATTGGGTAAAGAAATGAATTTTTTTTTTTTGGATATAACCACTGTATTATGTGAATTTTGTTGTGTATAAAACAAAATTGATAAAGGATAATATGTACATTAAGTTAAGTTATATGTACCACAATAGTGATTTAAGCTGTTATTTTTTTAATTGGCTTATTTTGGTTTACTACTACTATTATGCATGATGGGTACTAAGACAATTTATGAGACAATTTATTCAATGAAATTATGTAACATTGTTTCACAAATATTTGGTGAACATAAATGTCGTAAACGATATGAAATTGTTGCACCACATTATAATCGAAATCATGGAGAAAAAGTTATGAGAAATTTTACTATAATTATTTCAAACGATGTCAAGAAGAAATTTCATTCTCACTTGCAACTTGGAATATGACCTTTTTTTAAAATTTTTTTTAATGTTATCCTAATGTTGAAGGATAAGCCAACAAAGAAAAGTTGCTCCTCCTTGAGACATAGAAACATATGCAATCATCATGGGTTGACTTAGTGGTAGTGAGAACATTAGAAAAAGGCCAAAGGGCCTAAGAGTCATGGGTTCAAACCATGTAAGCCACCCTATCTAGGATTTAATATTCTACGGGTTTTCTTGACACCCAAATGTGTAGTGTAGGGTCAGGGGGTTGTTTCGTGAGATTAGTCGAGATAATATATATAAGCTAGAAGATGTCATAACAACGATATTTATGGTTGAAAAATTTAAGTTCTATAAAATGATTGATTCTAAAACCGTGATAAGACACATCCAATAAATAGTCTCGCTGATTAAACCTCGAGCATAGAAAATTCCTTATGAATTATGAAAAGGTTTCAACCTTCTTAATTTTTATGAGTGTTCAAGTAGTGAGGAGAAAAGTCGAAAAGTCTATTCCAAGTTGATAATCTAAGTTTAGAACATGGAAAACAATTTGTAAAAAGCAGGTTGGGATATGTTTGAGTTGGCTTCAAACTTTTGGATAATATTCCTAAAGTGTGGATACAACCTAAACCCTTTTTTTAAATGCATAATAATAAATATATATAAGGAAGATATAATTAGATAATTACTTTCTAGTGGAGTTATCATAATTGACTTTGTAAGGTAAGAAGATAATATTGTGAGGTTTATTTGTAAAAGGCCTAATTAGAGAGTTGGTTGAAAGTTTATTAAGGAGAATGAGATTATAGCCTATAATTTTAAAAGTTAACCAAAGAGGCAATCCAACCTAGTTGAGTCAAGATCCCAAGATCTAAGTTCAATGGACAAACTGACCTCTGGATAACTTAATGAGCACTGCGTTGAAATTTTGATCTCTTACCCATTCTACGATGAGACAAGCAAGTTTTGTTTTTTTTGAGTAAGCACTGTGCTTTAATTAGTTTCTATAAGTGGTTGAATAATTATTTATGAAAAGAACATATACGGTGTTCTTTACAGGAATCACCTACGTGAGTATGAAGGGGTTGCTTCAATGAGAATTGTTAAGGCAAATTCTCTATAACACTAATGAAACCAGGCAATGTTCAAGGCCAAAATAAAAACAATTATGAGAATAAACTTTGTTATAATGAGAAACTGTGTGACTTCTTTTGTATTAGTTTACTCTAGAACGGTTGACAGTTTAAGGCATCAAGCCCACTAATAACCAAGTAAACTCAATTGATGTTCACTAGGGAAAGTTCAAAGTTTTTACTACTTATCCTAATGCAAATTCTTCATTGGGAAATATTGAACGTTTTATTTTATCTCTTATCTTAAATTATCAACCTACTATTCATCGAGCGATTGTTAGAATAAATGGTATGTGACCATTCGTGTAGAGTTGTATTTTTTCATGAATGAATATGTCTTTTCGTAATTAACCAACTTGAAGAAGAGACATTACTATTCGAATGGCTGTGAATATCCTATAAATATGCATCTTCTTCGAATTACATTTAAGAACTTTTTCATAAGCACTTTTCTCCCATAAAACTTATCTTCATCTTGCAAAATTTATTTAAGTTAAATTTATTTCCACAAACTATGGTTTGTTGGATCTTGTGGACGAGGTGCTACTTTCATAAGACAGGTGATATATTCTATCCTAGGAGACATTTACTCATAAAACTCAGCTACTAGAGTGAGTAAAATTATCTTAAGGAGATAATGTGAAATTGTTGGTCTCATATTCTCTAAGGTATAAAAGGTTATATATTTTCTGATTTTTGGTGATATTATCCTTACATCATATATGTATTAAAATATATTATATAGGTTAACATACCATTAGTTCATGTATTTTCAGTTTCAGTCCGTTTTAGCATTTTTATAAATGGCATCAATTTAAATTATATAATTTCATTAAATCTTAAATGTAGTTTTTAATTGTTGAAATTGTTCCATTCCAACTTGCACGAATTTTATTTAGTTTTTCGTTAATTTTCATTCCAACTTGCCAATTGAGAATTGTCTAAATTAAAATTGATATATTAAAAAACAAAGGAAAAAACATCATTAATATATTTATACATTAAGATTATTAATATATAAGATACATAAAAATTTAAATATATTACAGGAGAATTTTATAATGGAATAAAATTCAACTAAATTAAGGAATTAATATTTTAATATTAAATATTAAAAATATATGTAATTTAAAATTTAAGGTAACTTTTTGTCCTAGCAACTTTAAAAGGGATTTGTTCAAGTGGGTGTTATAGCCCATTCCATGTTTGGGCTCCAATTGTTTCTAACTATTAAATTTACTATCAAGACTAAAATAGTCAACATCCGAAGATAGATTATTGTAACTTATAGATTATAATAACCACTCACTGTAATAATTAACTTAGTGCTTCAAATACCTTAAATGTTTGTCATGATGTTAACAATTAATATGTCAAAATAGCCCTATTTGCTAAGATATTGCTTCTTTTATATATATATATACTAGTTAAGAAACACGTGCAATGTATGTGAAATCTTGTAGTTCTAATTATTTTTTTAAAACAATAATTTTTTAGCATATAATAATTAAATATTATACCATTTTATTTAATTACCATCCAATTTAAAAATTAGATTATGTAACCATTTTTATATTAATGTTCTCATATTATAGTTTTTTTTTTTTTGAAAAAACAAAATCTTCTATCTAGTTAATGAGAGAATTATTCTACTAATTAAATTATTGAATTAAGATGTTAATATTCTAGTATTGTAATATATATAATCTAATAATTTTTTATTATAATGTTATTATATATCTGATGTAAAGTTACTATGCATTATTCATGGTATTAATTACTATTTTCATTCAATTAAATCTTTTAATTTTTTTATTTTCTCTAAATTTTGGATCTCATGAAATTATTTTCTTAAGAATGTAAATGAAAGTATTTATTTTGTTTTTCTTTTACACGTGCGTCTCACACATACAATGGTAGAATCAATTACTAATTTGATGTGTGTAACCACCTCCACCCCAAATAGATGCATCCAATTAGTATCATTGCATCCTATCTCGAAGTGTCGCATCTCGTCAATATAAATTGTACTTATCTTACCTAAAACTTTAATTTTTAAAATATATAAATTTATTTTGTAAACTAAAAATTTGAAAAGTCATCTCCAATGTCATTCAAATGGACACCTACACTCAAAATAGAAATTTATGAGAAATGTAAGGGCAAAAGGGGTATGTAAAGATTTTTTCTACATAGCCCCTTTTAATATAGTAGATTTATCTTCATTTCTTAAATAAAAGAAATTATAAAACTCAATGGATCCGTAGCTTCAACTTGAGATTATGAGTTTAATCCCATCAAATTCAACACACGGGGGCATGGCCTTGCGGGACTTGCTCCAAATGGTATGGAGAATCTCCCTTTACGTGGAAAATGGGAAGAGAGCGCAAGGATCTCTTATTGGCTAAATGGAGACGGGAACGAGAATTATAGGGCTCATTTGATAAAGTTCCTGTTCCCTATTCCTGTTTCTCATTTTTCAAGAAAAAGACTTGACCATTTATAGGAGGGTAAAAACTTTAATGAAATCAAACCCGTTTGGTTCAAAGTTGAATCGGTTTTTATACAGTTGGGTTAGAATAAGCATCAAACTAAATCGAACCAAATTGTTTCGGTTCTCAGTTTCCTTGAATCGAATCACGTAAAGTAGAAACTTAGGGCCCGTTTGATAACGTTCTAGTTTCTTATTTTTTGTTTCTTGTTTCTTCGTTTTTGAGAACAAGAAATAAAACTATGTTTGATAACTATGCATGTTTCCTGTTTCTTAAAAAAAAAAGTAACATAAACAACAATTTGTTTCATAACTGTTTCTTGTTTTTTGTTTTGTTTTTTTTTTTTTTGTAACAATATAATATAAAAAAAGAAGATATGTCATACATTAAACATTGAAAAAGATATTTATGTAATCTAATATAAGCAAGTCTCGATGACAACTAAATATAATAACAAATTTGTATCGTATCCTACACATGTTGCCAAAATTTGATCAACACTATCATCTCTAACTCGAACCATTTGTCTTAAATAATGTTGACTCAAATTCAACTTAATTATATAATTATGTAAATGTCATGGTTGTAAAATATTAAAGTTAAGCTAAATGAATGTCTTAGTCAACAAAATTTATATATTGTAAAATTCTACTCAGTTTTAGATATACTAAAAATATTATAATTAAAATAATATATAAACACGCATATTGCAAAATTTAACACTCAAAAGTTGAAATATGAAAAAAATAATACACATATTGAAATTTAAAATAATATATAAATCTAAATATTGGAGAATTTTAAAATTTAAAATTTAAAAAAATATAAATATAGTAAAATTATTTTTGTAAATAGCAACATTAATAAATAAAATAAATAAAATATAAAAGATGAAAAAAAATATAAAATAAAAGTGCCCATCTTACAAGTTGAAATTTTAAATATAAAAAATTAATATACATATTAAAAATTAAAATAATATACAAATCTAAGTATCAAAGAATTTTAAAATTCAGAATTAAAATAAAATATAAATATGAGAGAATTATTTTGTAAATAAAAATAAAGAAATGTAATTTGAATAAAAAAACAAATCCTTCAAAAAAAAATAAAAAGAAAAATTGAAAATGTCCAAAAAAGTTGCTTTAGTGAGTGCTTGACACCAATACACCAAAGCTTGTGGGAACATTAAAATAGAAATAGGAATAGAAGATCTAAATTTTGGCCCATTTTTTATGTTTCTTGAAACGTAGAACTAAGAAACAAAAATAGTTATCAAACAAATTAAGTTCTTAAACAATAAAAAACAAAAACAGAAAACGAGAACATTGTCAAACGGACTCTTAGGTTCCTTCTCCTATTCTATTTCTTTAACGCCACTTCCCCCCTCTCTCACTCTCTTCTTCTTCCGGGAAGAAGAGTAAACCAACAAAATATGGGGAAGAAGAAGCCGAAGAAGATTGCAAGGAGTTGAACTAAATTGGCTTGGGTCAATTTCATTTCTTGTCTCTAAGTTTTTAAAAAAAGGTTTCTAAGAATGGATTAAAATTGAAAAACTACAACTGTTTCGATTCAATTTTAATTTTTTAGAAAAGAATAATGATTAAACTTGCCTTTTTACCTTCGTTTGTTAAACAGGATTTGCTATGGAGTTCATACCAACATTTAAATTCTACAAACCTAGGATATTATTACACAGACATAGACATTTTAATTTAGTTGACTGAGTGCTTATGTTGCAGGCATACACATGAATCAAGAGTATGTTATAAAACAGGGAAGCATTTTACAAGAGATGCAAATAAGAGAAGTGGTACTGCCAAAATTCTATGTAGATATTTCTCCATTGCTTGCAAGATAATCATAATAGTAAATTCAGCATTAAGTATCCCTGCTTCAACCACATAACACAATTTTGTGTGTGCTTTCTTTCATTCTCAGGTAGTCACATTTTTTTCAAGAAAGCTTAGGCCATTCTATTTGAACTTTCCTTTAATTCAGCACAAGAAATGGTGGCAATGGGAGCCCAAAAACCATTGCGCAGGAGAAGGGGAATGCCTAGTAAAGCTTCCATTTTACATCAACATTATATTTACACTCATCTGTGATTTGACAACAAAGCCAAGCTGAAGAATGGCTTAACTATAAAATTATTATTTGCACACACAACAACAATCAATTTCCCCCATTAATGAGTTTCAGGAACTAGATACAGCTTTTGACTTTCATCAATCATATGGACATCAAGAATTTTACCCCCATCTTCTGATAATATACAACATTCACCTGAAACTTGTAGCTGCTCTGATGATTCCTTGATCAGCTCTTCAATAGTGAGTGGAACCCATAGCATAATTCCAGGTCTTTTGTTTTCTTCACGATCCCATGGGTGGAAGGGGAACACTGTACATTTCTTTGAGTGTTTTTTGTCTGTAAAAATAATAACATATCCTCATTTTTACTTTATGCTTATCATTTTCCAGTTTGATTTATTGAAAAAATTGTACAATGGAAGCTCAATTTGCTTATGACTGGTGCAAAATGTTGGTGACATAGAAATAGAGAATGAAGCAGATCTGATTAATACCTGGGAATTCTCGAGAGGAATAAGGAGATTCTGACAACTGAGAAGCTCTTGCCTCTTCCAAGAGCTTAAGCATATTCTTATTTCCACAAATTCGGCCTTCATCAAGCGGGGTGTTTCCCCATCTGCAGTATAGAAATGACCACAGCGAGGATGAAATTGTTGATCCAATATGGATATAATATGAGAAGATCTACTTTTCTTAATTTTTAAAGGAAGTGCTTTTTCATAAGCTTTGAATAGGGCTGTGCAAGTAAGCTCCATTATTGGACAACAATGTATTTTATGTTCTATTTCCATACCTGTCCTTTGAGAAAACACTAGCCCCAGATTCTAAGAGCAATTTTGCCATCAAAGTTAGCCCTTCTGAGGCAGCTATATGTAGTGGAGTTCGGAAATCATAATCTTTGGAGTTGGGATCAATGCCATAGCACAATAATCTCTTTAGAAGATCCGAATCACCCCTTGAAACTGCTGTACAGAGGAAGCTACCAGGATTTTCAACCTTCAATGAAGCACCTTGTTTAGAAAGCAAAACAGCAACTTGATCGTTCCCATTCTTGATGGCTTCCAATAATGGTGTATTGCCAAAATTATCTGGGAGTAGACAGAGCAAATATCACAGCACAAGATTAATAAGTCAAAGAGAAGAAGAAACCTAAGAAAACTTGTATTCTACTGTCTATAGTAAACCTTTAAGGTCAATGTTTACTCCTTCCTGAATAAGGAAAACTACTATATCCTCGAATCCTCTGGATGCTGCAAGATGCTGTGGAAAAACAACAATCGTTTAGCCAAAGTAATTCAATATCAACTCCAATAAAGAATGTTTTCATAGAATAAAATGTAAAACAAAGTCGATTTCGTACCAAAGGCGACCTTCCATCATAATCTGTCTTGTTTGGATCAGCTCCAGCTCGAACAAGGCCTTTTAATTGGTACAGATCACCATGATATGCTGCACTGTTCACCTTGAGAGCAAGTTCAGCTTCTTGTTTACCAATATGAAATGTGATATCGGACTCCAATTGCTTTACTCGAAGGTTCGTTTCTTTTCCCTACAGGTATGGAAAAGAAACGAAATTACATAAATGAATTGTGTAATTACATAAGTTCAGGGTTCTTAGAAACCATATTTCATAGAAAAATAATTCAGCAACTTGATATCAAAATTACATAAGTGAATTGTGTTACCTGTAGAAGGTTGTTCAAGATTTTCCTCCCATCGTAAAAGTATATGTCAAGGATATTTGTAAAGGACTGCTTATCAAGGCGCAAGAGTCTACATAATTCACACACTCGAACTGTATAAGGTTGAGGAATGTTGCAAAGAATTGAAATCTCTCCAAAAGAGCTGTTGGGTTGTAGTAAATCTATGGTCTCTTCTGAACCATCTTGTCCTATTCCTACTTCCTCCTGGAGACATATGGTTCAACTTTTTAAGAATCTCAGCATTTTTTTTTGTTAACATTCAACAATATTTTTCGGGCCCCTTCCAAAGGCAAATAATAACAGGACACTTGGCTAGAACAGAGTGTAAGAAAAAGTATTAAGAATGGAGAATTCGAGGCATGTAGCACCAATCTAATCAGACGTAAATATTCCTGTCAAGCATCATCTTAAACTACAAAGGGAGCCAATGTTTATCAAATTTCTTTCTTGGTGTTCTAAAGATAAACATTGGAACCAAATTCCAAAACTATCTCTTCTCCCTGAAGAAGTCTACATAAGTTGACAAGGGCAAGTACTCATAAAAAGGAATACACAAGTCATGGAAAAAGGTTGGTATTGGCAAAATAAATTATTGGAAAGCAAAAATATAATGAGTGGAATCATACCAGCACACCATGGCATACAAAATAAAGTTGATCAACTACATTTCCTTGTTCCATTATCACCTCTCCAGGCAGAAAAAACTCTTCATGGAGTCTAATAAC
Source organism: Citrullus mucosospermus (assembly GCA_030954485.1). Taxonomy (NCBI): domain Eukaryota; kingdom Viridiplantae; phylum Streptophyta; class Magnoliopsida; order Cucurbitales; family Cucurbitaceae; genus Citrullus; species Citrullus mucosospermus. The sequence goes on along the minus strand of CM062057.1, from coordinate 10,647,989 downwards.
CTATAATGACAAACCAAAGAAATAACAGCAAAATCAAAACTACTTCCTTTAAATAAAAAAATGATCATCTGCTACAAACTAGAAAATAAAATTCTTACTATTTGATTGATGAACTCTGGGGAGCATCCTCTAAAGAGAGAAACATTCTGAATATAAGGCAAGTACAATGATTGGGAAATCTGCATAAAGTGAATATTATCATGCTAGCAACCCAAGCTCATTTATGAACTGAAGAAAGAACCTATTCCCTAACAAAAATGAGAAAGAATACAAAGCTAACCAACCCCAATATGAATATATTACTCTCTGCTCACCCCGAATCAAACTATGATAAAGAAAGTGAAAAGAAGACAGGTGTTTTCTAATGCCATTGCTTTGATAAACGAATTAGTTCAACGTTATCACACTATTTTTTACGTCTAAACTAAATTATGTAAAATTGAAAATCAGTGTTTACCTTAGCACGGATTGATATTGGGATGTCCTGTAGAACAGTAGCCTCAGTGTAGCTACTTTCATACTGTAAACGTAAGTGACCCTTGATCTGATCACGGATATCCCTGCTAAGTCTATTTCTGTTCATGTATTTCATTACATCTGCCATTTTATCCCTGAATTTCACCGTCTTGGATCCTTTTACAATCAATGCAGTCATGTTACCAATCAAGTAAGCACCGAGAACCATGTCAAATGACACATAAATCATAATGAATATCATTTCCCTTAAGTTGACTGCATGTATATCTCCATAACCTGTTCATAAACAAACAAGGGTTAAAGAACACAGCAGAAATAAATTAGAATTTCACTTCCAAATGCCAGTAAACAACCAACAAGTGGAGGTTATTCTTCACTTAAACAGAATATGCATTAACAGTTTTTTGAGATACACGGGTCGAGAAAGAAACAGGAAATTATGTTCATTTCAGTTCATGCAGTTCCATTTCATTGGTTCCAAAAAAATTATCAGTGAAGACGTTAAGAAGGTCCAACTTACCAACAGTGGCCATGGTTACAATAGCAAAATATAAAGATGTGGTGTAGCGTTTCCATAAATCAATATCTCTGAAATGTGAGTAACTGTAGTCCCCTAATTTTAAGCTTCCGATCCATGTGTACCCTTCTTCAGAAGCAGGAAGAGTAGTTGCCAAATAGTAAAAGATGCAGGCCGCAGTATGTGTGCAGTAAAGTTCAACAACAAGTAGCTTGACAATTCTAGTAAACATATAATTAATACGTATATCCTTCTCCATCGTCTGAAAAAAGGCATCGACTTTCCGCACCCGAAATAACCTTATCCATAGAAGGTATCTCACCTCTTCTCTCTTCCCACAAGCCTGTTCAAACAGATATAGAAATAACCTTAATAAAAATATTTTCCATTCTATAAGACCCAATAGTATCTAGCACTCTATTTGCAGTTAAGAAGAGTATTAAAACGAATGATGCTATCAGAAGTGTATGGTAGGTAAATATATCCGCAAAGAGCCCAAGGTATTTGCACCAAAAGGATTATTCAAGTTTCAACAGTCAACAATCCGTAAACTTCAACAAGGAATACTAATTAATATACAAGATGGTCACAAGCCAACAACTTTCCCCATTGTGAATTCAAGAAGATGGCAAATTTAATGTAACTGAATCATTACCAACTAGAAAAGAAATTCGAAGGAAAGTTTTTTCTTCTAGGCCATTGCCAATTATAGGACGTGAAGAATGATCACGAGCAAAACCATTTTAACTACCCCTAATTATAAAACCTACTAGGTATATTTTGGTTCCATCAGACACTCTTTAGAAAAAATAAAAGAAAGCTTTGATAGAGTGTTACCTTATAAATGATGTCCCAGGGCAAACAGCTGAGCAAATCAGTCACAAAGGTGGATTTCAAGTACCTGCAGAGCAAAAAATAACATATTAGGTGAAATCATGGACAATATAAACCTGGATATAGACTCATTACCCACTTATATGCACAAATAATACCTCCATTCAGTGAAATAAAATCACACCGAAGACGTTTCCACTCCAATAGTATAATTATACTAAAATTATTTATATTTGGACTATCAGACAGTGAACATTAATCTCATACAGATCCAAAAACAGAGTGCTAATGGAAATGAAAAAGGAATTAATTGGGAAGGAAAGGTAACCGACTTGAGTGCTATTGGAGTGCGCTTATAGACCATTCGGTATGTCTGGCTGTCTCTGTAGGCAAGGAAGAATTGGAAAACAATGTCAAAGAGGAAAGCAATTTGTCCAACAATGTCGAGTATAAATAGATTCTCTGGTAATCCCCGGAAGAATCCGAATTCCATGGGTGTGAAGAAGGAAGAGTACACTGCCCATACTAGTATGAACTTCGTCCAAGCCCTATACCACCTGCATTTCATATTATTTAATAACTTCAGTCGGTCATATCACTAACACTTTATGCACTTTTATTTTTAGTTCAGCCATTGCAATTAGGTGGAGATCGATCACAATTAGTGTCTTTTATCCTGTACTTGGATTGGCAACGCAGCTGTATTAGGTACATACATGTAAGCATATATTGCAGTGGGCAATAACTCAGTTAAAAGGAGTTTTCTCTTCTTCTTAACGAACATTTTAAAAGGTAATATGAAAAATACTGATAAATATTGGACATTTTCACTCAATACAAAGATGGAACATTTGTTCAGCATCATTTCTAATACAGATTCTTTCATTCAAAAGTAGTCCTTAGAATTTAAGGACATAGTTGTATAGATCCTATTCAGGTAAGGTTGTCATTCAAAAGTGATCTTTATGACGGATTAAAAAAAAAACCCTTTTCAAGTTTTATGAGGAAATCCATTTGATGAAGTCTATTGAACAAATGGATTTAATTTTAAGGGTGTTTCCTTAGGAATCCTTCATCATCAGGTTCAATATTTCGGATGCCCTTGACGACATTTGGATATCCTTAGCTCATTTTTTCTCATTTACATCTTAGGCAATTCCAACCAAAAAAATTTCTACCCTCATTCACTTTCCCTCCATGAGTTGTACGCGTCCATTTGTCTCAGATTATTTTCTTAATTCTGATTTCCACAAACTTGATACTAAAATTGAATTCGTTGACATGAAATTGATCGGTAAGATCAATTTGAAATATACCTTGTGTGGAATCTTTTGATGTTAAAGTATTCCAGACATTTATGTTAAATTAATTCATGGATCATTTAGAAGCATTTTCTAAACTTCAAGGACTAAAGTGTTCATTTTGAAACTTAGGGATCACATAGACATTGATATCAAACTTCACGGACAAAAAGTGCATTTAGTCTTAATAATTATAATAATAATAAATTAATAAAAATCCAAATAAAATAAAAGAAAACGTAACTCTAAATTTCTATCATACAAATCTAATCCCTCAACAATTTAATAAAATTCCAAATATTTATATATATAACTTTATCAATCACTTTCAACTATTTTCCTTTTTCCTTTGAGAGGTTAAAATTGAATACTGTTTGACTCAGCTTGATTTTTAGCACCATAATGGTTTGGTTTGATTTTTGTTTTTATTTTAGATAGTTTTAATTTTTTTAATATATAACTTTAGTGGATTCAAAGAAGTAAGTCAAACCCAGCCACTTATGCTCCCAAGGCCTGATATAATAACATATATTTCAAAGGCCAAGTAGTACATTTGGAAGGGCTGTGAAGGGAGTTGGAATCTAAAAAGAAAGGGCCATTTTTGTAGGTTTTGTCTCTAAACCTACCAATAGGATGGTAATGAAAGAAAATCAGTATCTTATTCAAATTTAATAAACTAATTATTTAGGTTCTATAAGGTAAAAATTTTGTTTTTTATTTTTAGTTTTGAAAATTAAACTTATTTCTTTTTCAATTTCTAATTATGTTATGTGTCTGCATTTTTTTTCTTTTCTTTTCTTTTTTTTATATGTCAGTGTCTAGTCGAGGTCTAGTCTAGTTATGTGCACCTTGACTAATCTCACAGTTTGACTCTACAACATTTTCATGTCAAGAAAATGGTAGAATATCAAATTTTAGGTAGGTGGCTACCATGTATGCACTTTTTTGATTACAAGAGTTGAATTCTTATCTAACTTCGAAAAGCAAAAACAAGTTCTTTAAATTTTTTTTTTTTTTTATTTTTTTATTTTTTTTTTAGTTTTGAAAATTTAACTTAGTTTTTGAAAACATTGGTAAAAAGTAGATAAAAATCAAGAAATTTAAAGTTAGAATGAGTGTTACTTGATTTTAAAAAATAAGAAACCAAAAATCAAGGTTCTATTTGGTAACCATTTCGTTTTTTGTTTTTGGTCTTTCAAAATTAAGCTTATTTTCTCCCTATTTCTTACAATGATTACAATAATTGAATTCTTAGCCAAATTCCAAAAACAAAAACAAATTTTTATAAGCTATTTTTTTTTAGTTTTCAAAATTTGACTTGATTTTTTAAATTACTGGTAAAAAGTAGATAACAAAATAAGAAATTTGGAGTTGAAATAACATCAATAAGCTTAATTTTAAAAAACAAAAAATAAAAAATAAAAAACCAAATGGTTAATAAACTAAGTTGAAATAATTATAAAATGAAACTAAAGATTCCCAACCATAAAAAAAGATGCAATTTATCGAAAATAAAAAATCACCTATTTCGAATCACTAATTCAACACATCACTCAAATTAAAGTAGTTAAGTTATTATAACAAAAACTTGATTACTTAATATGAACATCCAGGCGTTCTTAAGATGGGGCTGAATCCAGAAGGCTCTTCTGCCCCTGTTCTTCTTTTTAAGTTTCAAAACCAAAATTTGTAGCGTCTTCTATATCCAAATGAGAAAGCTATGTAATTGGGAGATCTTCCACTATCTTGTGTCAACGTGGCAATCTTACCCAAAAGTTTTGCCAACTACCCATAATATGATATGACCAAAATAAGCCCATATAAGCTGACCTTTTGATACTCCATTTTTCCCATACAAAATCTTAACTTTCCCTATCATGGAAAAACATACCAAACTCAAAAAAATATCCCCAGAAAGACTAAACGCCAAAATCTTATAATTACACCCATAAACCCAAAAAAGTACATTCACATCATCATCAAAAGGGGAAACCGAAACAACCACAGTGTGGAAGTAATTTCTTAAATCGTTATTGAATTTTAAATTAAAATCTTCTAAATTTTTGTGACTACAAAAATCTTTTTGTCCAACCATCTTAAAACGAGCTAAAAACTGAAATTATATATAGAAAATGACAATATTAAGTGCAACCAGTTCCGTACTTCCTTTTCTAAGTTAGTAAAAATAAAATATTTTTTTTTTTTTACACATCCCTTTAATTGAGTGCTTGGAATCCACTCATCTTTTGTATAGCCCAAACTACACTCAATAAAATAATGTCAAATAACAATTTTTTTTAATTGAATTTTTATTTTATTTTTACTATGGTAAAAAAAAGCATTCGATTAGGTACAATTCAAACTGCACTTAATTATTATATTTTTTTTTCAAAATACATTTAACATATCCTCATAAGTCAAAACTTATACATATAGATTATTTTTCCGATAATTTTCATATAGTATTTTAGTATATACCCAATAAAAATATGCCAAGTGGCAAATTGCCTAGATTACATCTAATCATATCTAAATTGCATATATATATATATATATATAATCTCCCCTATAATTTTCCTACAGTGTTTTAGTAACCAAATATTGTTTTTTATGTGATCACCAACACCACCTGAAATTACGACTTTAATTAAATGTCAAAACCAATCTTCTTTAACTAAAATCTTATCATCCCATTAATTTGTAGATCTCTCACTTGTCTTTTCCCAAACACAGATTGGCCACACAAATTTGAACCTTCCACTACTTCCTCTGCCACGTGTGTAATAATGATGGCGGGAACACCACCAATTTTCGTTTCTACTTCAAACTAACTTAAACTAAATACAATGGTGATAAATTTCTAGTATTAACCTAAGAGTAAATTTTTTTTTATATTTATTCCACTTATTACTTCCCATAAAATAAATATTTAAAAACTGTGTCAAATTTATAAAATAAAATAGTATATCATCTAATAATGTCTTGAACAATGATTTCGGTTTTTTTATTTTATCATTTTTCAAAAATGAAAAAAGATTTAAAAAGTCATTTGATAATTTTAAAACTCATTAATGAGTTAAATTATTTAACCACATCAAATAATATACCATTATAATCTCAAATTTTAGTTTGATTATCTATTTTATTTTTGTTTTTATGTTCTTAAAATTTAGCCCAAAGTACTATGTCCTTGTTTGTATTTCCCTTTTTTAAAAAGGTTTGTTTATAATTTGACTAAATAACTAATGTGTGAAAATATCATAAAAATTGAAAAATAGTAGACATAACTTTTAGAAACAGAAAATAATAATAATAAATATATAATAATGTCTAAATATAGAGTTTTTGCCCCAACTTCAAGTAAGTAGTATGGATTATTATGGTGTTTCCAACTATTATAACCACCAATATTCCTACAATATTTTAAGTTGTGTTTACCATAATATTATAACTACTATTATGACCACTTACTAGAATAGGTAACTTAGCCCTAGGCACTTTCAAGAGTGAATTTTTAAAATTGTGTCAAATAAATTTCATTTTTAAAAAAGAAATTAATAAAACATAAAAATTACACTCTTGTTATGGTGGAAATAGTTTTTACAGACTTAATTTAAAAAAAAAAAAAATCTAATAGTTACTCCAACCCTAGAAGTCTAAAATACTTTAATACTAACCCTAAAAGTCTAAAATACTTTAATACTATCCAGCTAGGCTTATGAAATACAATTATGAAAAATATTCATGAATAAACTTATAATTTAAGTTGTCAAGAGTACTTATATTCAAATCTTGCTGTAATTAAAAAACTGTAATCAAGCTCGATTTTTGTTTTAAAGTAAAAGTTATAATTATATGTTCTTTTTAAACAAACATTTTATTGAAATTTATGAATGAAAAAAAAAAGAAATATCAATAAATTTAATTAAACCAATAAGAATTTAAGAAAGTAAAAAATTCTAAAAATAAATTAATTAAATTGAAATGAAAGCGGAAATGGGGAGGCCGCAGGAAGAGGAAGAGGAAGAGGAAGAGGGAAATTGAGGGGAAAATCCGAAACCGTTTGAAAATTGTTTGAAGATTGTTTGAAAATAATTTGGAAATTGAGATTGGAGAAGAAAAGGCGTAGGCGTAGGTAGAAGTTAGAACGCACCTGCTGTCAGGGAGGATAACGAGGCACTTAATGCCATTAATGAGATTTTCGCGGCTAAATCTTCTGCGATTCCGTTCAATCCTCAACTGTTTCTGAATCAGATTGAACCGGCTCCCTCGCGACGACTTTATCCCTTCACCAACGCTCTCTACGTTATACTCCTCCTCCTCCTCCGACGAATCCGGCCGCCGTCGGCTTCTTTCCTCCTCCTCCTCCTCTCTTCCCCCGCTTATGGCCATCTTCTTCTCGGCTTCAACACATAAACAAGTAGTTGTGGCCGATTAATGATTCTTCTCCCTGCATCAATTGCTCGAACAGGTGAGGCATTGAAGATCTACATCGTTGATTTTAAGGAAAAGGAGGGAAAAAGGCGAACTCAATCGCTGAACTCAATGTTGAGCTAGAAAGTTCGCGAACGATGAGATGATCATCGTGGATTTTGGAAACAGAGGAGGATTAAAGGGGAAGTTAGGAAGAAGCTAAAAATGAATTACCGTGAAGAATCCATCGCTTTAAAGCTTTTGATTGTGTGTGCAGATGGAATCACGCGCGGAAAATGAGAGGAAAGTTTTGGAAAATCGACACACGCGGTTCAGATTTTCACGGAGATCTTTCCGAGGATGCGTCTAAAGTTGGAAAGAGAAAAATGCAGAGAGATTGAAGAGGGATGAAGATTGGATATAAAATGAGGAAGGAAGAGATTTCTTTTTTCTTTTTGTAGAAATATTTTAAAATCTTCGAGAATGAAGTGATCGACATCTTGGCGAATACCGAGGACATGAATTTATAGTCACCATAAATACATTTTCCCTCATTTTTTTAATACTCGTTCCCCTCTTGGAGATTAAAAATTAAATAATGCTAATGTAACCATTTGATTCATAAAATTAGTAGTGAATTCTTCGTTATAAAATAACCATTGATATCCTCAATAAAATAAAAATAAATAAATAATAATAACCATTGAAATTTTGTGTGGGACTATGAATTAAATAGAGAAATTGCATTGACTAGAAAGAAAAAAAGTATAAGAATATTTATATATATAGCCGTATTTTTTATTTTCTAAGATTGCAAATATAGCCAAAATAATAATAATAATAATAAATTCGTTTCCGAATTTTTTTTAATATTTTTTACGATTTTACCCTCACAATTATCTGACATATTTTTAGTATATCAACTAATATACATTATATTTTGCGTATCAATCAATTGGAATATATATATGCAATGACTAATATATCATGACTTTATTTTTGTTATGATCAACATTGTTTGCTCGATTATGATAAATATATATTTTTTTTTAATTTTTTGTTCCGTATTGATATAGAGTAATTTTCATTTGATTAGTTCAATTTTTATGTTGATGGTATATATTCACTACATTAATTTTGTCAAGTGATATACCAAATGTAAATTATATTAGTTAATATGTTTTATTTTTAACTTCTTTATAGGATTTAATAGTATATAAGCTATACTTAATTTGATATACAAATTGTATAATAAATATTTTATATTTCATATATTAATTGATTGATATATTTAATTTAAAAAGAGAAAACATATCAATGATAATATTATAATTTGATTGATAAAATTCCCAATACTATAGTAGTGATAACGACCATTTGATTGATAAAATTTTTAATACTATAGTAGTGATGTATTTGATTCATTTATTATTTGTAATAAAATAAGTATTGAAATTTTGTGAAGAGGTATGAATTAAATATATCATTTAGTGACATCTCAAATGTCACACGGAGGAAATATGTACAAAAAAATTATGTTGTAAAATTGAGGAGCAAAATGACGGAAAAACGGAGCACGAAAATCGAGAAATTATAATATTAGAATATTAAATAATAAAATAATATTAAAGTAATTAAAATAACTAAATTAAATAAAGTAAACTTAAAATAAAATAAAATAAAGAAAGTGGGATTTTATGGAAAATGGAATTTCACAAATCTTTTCTCTTCTTTTCTCTCCAATGTGTGTGTTACAATATCCACAAAAAGTTTCTATTTATAGGCAATTTGACAAGTATGTAGTGGCATTTCATGGCCACTAAGAATGTGTCTATGACCTTTAGCCACTAAGCACATTTATATAATGGACATCTAATTTGTTCTAATATTTATAATACTCCCCCTTAGATGCCCATTATATATATAAAATATGTCTCGTTAAAACCTTACTAGGAAAAAACCCAATGGGAAAAAACATCCTAGTGAAGGAAAAAGAGTACATATTTCACATAATCTAATACTTCTAAAAGAATACAATACATTTACTCCCCTCATAGGAACTTCATTTGATATCTCTGAGTCGTCGCATTCCAATGTTCTACACCAATTTTTTAAAGGTTTCGGTTGGTAATGATTTTGTAAATAAGTCTGCCAAGTTATCCTTCGAACAAATTTGTTATACAGTGATGTCGCCATTTTCTTTAAGATCATGAGTGTAGAAAAGCTTTGGTGAAGTATGCTTTGTTCTATCTCCTTTAATATATCCTCCTTTGATTTGGGCTATACATGTTGTGTTGTCTTCGTATAATGTTGTTGGAGGATTTTTACTTGAAGACAAGCCACACGTTTCACGAATATGTTGAGTCATTGATCTTAGCCATACACATTCTTTACTAGCTTCATGAATTGCAAGAATTTCAGCATGATTTGAGGAAGTAGCTGTTATGATCTATTTCACTGATCACCAAGATATAGCAGTTCCTCCACAAGTGAACAGATAACCTGTTTGAGATCTACCATTGTGTGGATCAGATAAATATCCAGAATCTGCATAACCAACTAAGTCAAAATTTGATTTATTTGAATAAAACAAACCCACATCGATCGTTCCTCAGAGATAACAGAGTATATGCTTAATTCCATTCCAATGTCTTTTTGTTGGGGAATAACTGTATCTAGCTAATAAATTTATTGAAAATGCAATATTTGGTCTTGTATTATTAGCAAGATTCATAAGTGCACCAATTGCACTATATGGTACTTCAGGACCAAGAAGTTCTTCATTATTATCTCGAGGTCGAAATATATATTTCTTCATATCTAGTGAACGAATTTCCATTGGAATGTTTAATGGATGTGCTTTGTCCATATAGAATCTTTTTAAAAATTTTCCTGTATAGGTTGATTGATGAACAAATATCCCGTCTGCTAAATGCTCAATTTGCAATCCAAGGCAAAATTTTGTTTTTACGAGATCTTTCATCTCAAATTCTTTCTTAAGATATTCTATTACTTTTGAAAGTTATTCAGAAGTTCTAATTATATTTAGGTCATCAACAAATACAGATATAATAGCAAATCCTGATTGCGATTTCTTTATAAAAACACATGGACATATTGGATTATTTTGATATCCTTCTTTCAACAAATATCCACTCAGTCGATTATACCACATTCGTCCTGATTGTTTTAATTCATATAGTGATCTCTGTAACTTTATTGAATATAGTTCTTGAGAACTTGATTTATGTATTTCATGTATCTTAAATCCTTCTGGAATTCTCATATAAATGTCATTATCAAGAGATCCATATAAGTATGCTGTGACTACATCCATAAGATGCATGTCCAAATTTTCATACACAGTCAGACCAATTAAATATCTTAATGTAATTGCATCCACCATTGGAGAATATGTCTCCTCATAATCAATACCAGGTCTTTTGGAAAAACCATGTGCAACTAGTCTTGCTTTATATCTTGTGATCTCATTATTTTCATTTCTTTTTCTCACAAATACCCATTTGTATCCCACGGGTTTGACATTTTCTGGTGTCCGGACTACTGGTTCAAAAATTTGGCGTTTTGAAAGTAAGTTTAATTCTGCCTCGATTGCTTCTTTCCACCAAAGCCAATTATTTCTATGTCGACATTTTTCAACAAATTTTGGTTCAGGATCCTCATTTTCAGATATAATATCATGTGCAAAATTATATGCAAAAATGTTATCAATAATTACATGAATTCAGTTCCATTTTTTCCCTGTCATGACATAATTTATTGAAATTTCATTATTATCTTTAGGTATTTTACATTCTTCACTAATTGTATTATTAGTCATGTCTAGGGTTTTTTCGTGGATATTTACATCCTCAACCAAGTCTTTTTTATTATCATTTATTTTTTTTTTCCGAAGATTTTTATCTTTGGAACCCACTGGTCTACCACGCTTCTGGCGTGTTCCAGATTAATTAGTGACAACTTGCTGTGTTGGATATCAATTTTTGACGGGACATTTGCAACATGTATATGTGATTTAGTTGCTTTCTTTGCATCTATAAATGCATCTGGTAATTGATTTGCTATATTTTGCAAATGAATTATTTTATGAACTTCAAGTTCACATTGATTTATACGAGGATCTAAATGAGACAATAATGATGCATTCGATGCAATTTCTTTTTCCAACTTCTTAATTCCTCCCCCTAATGTTGGAAAATTTGTCTCACTAAAATGACAATTAGCAAATTGTGCAGTAAATACATCACCCATCAGGGGTTCAAGATATTTAATAATTGATGGTGAATCATATCCAACGTATGTTCCTAACCTCCTTTGAGGACCCATCTTAGTACGTTGTGGTGGAGCAATTGGAACGTATACTGCACATCAAAAAATTCTCAGATGGGAAATATTTGGCTCCTGGCCATAAGCTAATTGTAATGGTGAGTATTTATGATAAGCTACTGGCCTAATGCGTGCAAGTGACGCAACAGGCAAAATAGCATGTCCCCAAACAGATGTAGGAAGCTTAGCTCTCATAAGTAATGGTCTAACAATTAATTGCAAACGTTTTATAAAGGATTCTGCTAAACCATTTTGTGTATGAACATGAGCTACAGGATGTTCAACATTTATCCTAGTTGACATACAATAATTATTGAAAGTTTGGGATGTAAATTCACCAGCATTATCAAGACGAATGATCTTAATTGTATAATCAGGAAATTGTGCTCTTAACTTAATTATTTGAGTAAGTAATCTTGCAAATACAAGGTTTCGACTTGATAATAAGCACACGTGTGACCATCTACTAGATGTGTCTAATAATACCATAAAGTATTTAAATGGCCCACTTGGTGGGTTAATAAGTCCACATATATCACCATGAATTCGTTCAAAAAATGTAGGTGATTCGATTCCTACTTTAGCTGGTGACGGTCTAATTATTAATTTGCCTTGAGAGCAAGCATCACATAATAATTCACTAGATTGAAGAATCTTCTACTTCTTCAATGAATGTCCATTTGGAGTTTCAATGATTCTTCTCATCATTATAGATCTTGGATGACCCAACCGGTCATGCCAATTGTAAATATATCTGGATTCATGAACTTCAAGTTCATTGTTGCATATGTTTCAAGCACCAATGACAAATAATTATTTCCATTGATGTCAAAGGCTGCAAATTCTATTTTTGTAAAATTTGCCATGATAACACTATCACAAAGAATTATATTAATATTAGCAATTTAATATATATTAAACATGCAAAACAACGTTTAATTTACTAATTGTAATAAAGAGAAAACGACATACCTTTAGAACCTACCTTCAACGAGAAAACAACAAGAGCTCGTGCTGATAACGTGTTGTAAAATTGATGAGCAAAATGACGGAAAAACGGGAGCACGGAATCGAGAAATTATAATATTAAATCATAAAATAATATTAAAGTAATTAAAATAACTAAATTAAATAAAGTAAACTTAAAATAAACTAAAATAAAGAAAGTGGGATTTTATGGAAATGGAATTTCACCAATCTTTTCTCTTCTTTTCTCTCCAGTGTGTGTGTTACAATATCCACAAAAAGCCTATATTTATAGGCAATTTGGCAAGTATGTAATGACATTTCATGGCCACTAAGGATGTGTCTACGACCTTTAGCCACTAAGCATATTTATATAACGGACATCTAATTTGTTCTAATATTTATAATAAATTCATAATAAATTTTAATTCGTTTTATTACCATATCATGTGGATTGTTCTAGTGCTTTATTTAATGTTAATTAACACGTAATAATAAGGAAGATTTATATGAAAAATCCTTTTGAGTTTATATTTTTCACAAGTAGCTTTTCAATTTGAATTATTTCATTGAAGAAATTTATGTAAGGTCTTGGACCATTATGACGTTGTATATTATTAATTTATTATTTACCGATTTTTTGTTTTATTTCTGTAATTAGTTTACGTTTGTTGACTTCCAATTTGGTAAACAATTTTCATAGTTAATGCATTTAATTTGATGATTGGTTATTCTTTATTTTATTGTATGGATTTTTTTCTGTCACACCCCACCCCGAACTACCCTCCCGTAGCCCGAGACGGAGTGTGAGGACAGCAGTTACCGACTACTCTATCGCATAACCCACTATCAACTTCATCTTATTATCTTTTAAATCCTTCTTAGGACGATAATACCATTAACACGCTCTTGACAAACCTCGACTTCGATCGGCAACGGGAACTGTCATGCTACCTGAAAATGGAAAACATATAAAAAGGGTGAGCTAATAGCTCAGTGAGTAACGATTTTCTGAAAACATTTTACTTTAATTGTAAAACTGTATAATCTAAACATTTTCAACCATGCATGAAAATATAACAGTTCAAATCTTATTATAACATGATCAAATCATTATTATAACATGTATACATATCTATTTGGAATAAATAATAAACATCTCATTCCTTCAAAATACTTTTTCCTTAGTTGAGGCGGAGCATTGCTTCTACCCTTCTCAACGTCAAATTCATTCCTTATCTTTTTCTTAGTTGAGGCGCTAACGCTACTCAACGTCGATTATCCTTAGCTGTGTGAAGTAATCTCAACACATTAGCGTCGTATGTATATATTCTTCTATGTGCACATAGATATCATTACTCTGGCTGCCCATATGCCTTCCTTTTATCCTTGAGCATTGGTCCCATTTCTATTTTTCGGTTACCCATTTGCCTTCCTTTAGTCCTTGAGCATTGGGTACCTTTATAATTCGGGCCGCCCACAATGCCTTCTACGAGTCCCTGAGCATTGGGGTCCCTTTTTAAAGTTTTATAAAACACCATACATATTTTGGAAACATTATATTAATAACACATAAATTAATCGTTTCCAAATCTCACATCATCAGCATGCTAAATTCAATTTCCAGCTTTAATATCAAACAACGTGCTTTTCATACAAGTTTATTTTCAAATCTTTCTTGAAATCATATAACGCCATGCTTTTCAGAAAAACCATGAATACAAGTATCAATCAATCACCATGCGTTTCATAAACTCATAGCAAGTACCCAGCATACTCAAAGTTTTCAAGTAAAACGCATGCATTTATTCATTGAAAACCCATGAAATCAGATTCATAAGGAACTCATTTATATTTTGTAAAACGTAGGTGTTACTCACCTGTACTTTGCCAAAGAATAATTTCCTTTTTCTTCCCTCTATTTCCTCTTCTCGAGCTTCTTGGACGCAGCGTTCTAATCTTAGAAACGCAAGGCTCCATAATCCTCCATCAGCTCGGTTGGACGCAACCCTGCCCTTTAACGCAAGGTTGGCAACTACCGCAAAGTGCAGTCTTTCTTCTTTCTCTTTTGGAATGCGTCGACCTCTCTTGGACGCAAGGTCCAACTTGAACGCATCATCTATCTTTGGACGCGGCGTTCATCTTGGACATTATGTTTGTCCTCAACGCAAGGCTGACCCCTTTTCGACGCAAGACATCTTCTTTAACATACAAAAGCCTTGTCAAGAATACCTTCTTTCTTGACCGCAGACTCCTACTACGGACGCAAGGATTCCTCCTTTCCTCCTTTCTGCCTTTTTTCTTCCATTTCTCTCCAGAATTCTTCTTCCAGAGTTATCAGTCGCTCCTTTTCCCTCAAATTTCTATTTATAGGGAGCTTGCCATCCAACTTTTCCTCTCCTTTTGCCACTTGTTTGCCACATGTCACGCTGCATGCTTAATTAACCATGCATTTATCCAAGCGTCACCTTGCATGAAGCACTTAACATGCATTCTAACACCTCCTACTTTTAAGGTGTCAAGTCTATATGAGGCCACCTAACCTTTATAAGCTTATCTTATGCGTCCAACATTTTCCAATAAACAACTATTCATTCATCACAACGCCCCCATGCGTTCATTGAGTTTCCTTTAAGCTTTGAGCTTCACTACTCACTTTTCTAACTCTCGGCCATACTTCCTTTGAACTCGTTCTTTCACCGCATACTACTAGGCGTCAACGTCTCAATGCACACTACTATGCGTTTGTCTTACTGCATAATACCATGCGTCCATGATCTTCCTCCTTTCCTTGAGGATTCCTTGAGTATCCCTCTATGCGTTCTTGTGCTTGTATTCCAAGGTTATTCATTTAACCTTTTTCCTTGCACTAAAACATTTCCTGATAATAAAGTAGTATGCGTCCACCTCTTGTTCCAATCCTTAAACATACTTCTCACCTTCCACTTTATCCATCACTCGTGAACATTCCTTGCTAATAGTCTATGCGTTACTCAATTGGCTATAGTATTCTATCTTTCCGAGACTTAGATTTCTTTCAACACTTCACAACATAATTTTATTCCTTTCTTGCTTATGCGTTTCACTTCTTTCCCTTCTCGGTTTACTTCCCTTCTCGGTTTCTTGCTTATAGTATTCTATCTTTTTCACTTTATTTTAGGGAAAGATTATTTGAGTCTCTTAAGTTAAATAAACTCGGTAGAAAATGCTGATATGGATTGTTATTATGTATTTTTATTGTTTTATTTCTTTTTTTGTGAAAAAGATTTTTATTTACCTAGCCCTGACCATGCGTCCAACATGGTCTTTTACTTCTTTTCTTCATAGACTCTACAACGCATCGGTTTCTTAAAAGTAGGGTGTGACAGTTTCCTTTTTTTTTTTTTTTTTTTTTTTAGCAAAGTTACATCTTCCACGTCCGGCCACAATTTTTTCTATCTTCTTTATGCAGTCGATAAAGAGGTCTACGAAAATTTTCTCTCTTATCGGTTTTGAGACCGACACTCTCACCCCAAAAATTGCAGTTCCGACCGCCACATAAATTGTAATCACACAATAGTACACACCATAAATTGTTGTTTTCGGGTTTTGTTTCATTTCTATATTAGGTGATTAATATTTTGATTACTATATGTATAATGTATACTATGTAGTACATAATCTATATCTAACTGTACATTCAAAAGTATATAAACCATGTTAAATATTTAAACACGATTGTATGTATATATACACGGTTACCATTTTCAAACTGAAAGAGAAAATGCATTTAATATCATTTTTTTCGATTTTCAATTGGAGAGAGAAAATGCATTTAATATGATATATTTTTTCATTTTCACGGCAACTTGTTGGTTTCAAACATCTTCTTTCGTTTTTCATGTTATTTTTATGTGTACCTTTGAATATTGTATTAGATTTTATGTACTAACCAATATATGAAATAAAACGGTAGATATTTTTTATATGTACTCAAATACAACATGTTTCACAGTACCTTGTTGGTTTTTCTAGCGAATTATGATTATTTTTAAATATAACTTAGAATATTTTATTAGATACTTGCAAATATTCTAACCAATATATGAAATATAAATGTACTCAAATTACAATTCGAAAGTTTTGATATAACAGTATCCATATGACAGTACAATATATAAAATTCAAGTTTATATTGTTTAATCAAATTCCTTTATCAGTTATACCACAATATATAAATAAAAAATTGACTCAATTTTCAACATAAATCTTAGTATATATCATAAATTCTATTTATATAGCACACTATATATACATCATAAATTCAAAATAGTCGGAAATAAACAAAAATATATATCATAGTATATTAATCACAGATGGACTCAATGTTTAACATAAAACATATATACAAGCATATAAATATATATATCACAATATAAAATAAAAGAATATATATCACAGTATATATAAAAAAACTGGCCTCGTTTATATAAAATAAACAAATATATATCACAGTGTATATATATACATTTATTTATCTCTTTTTCTTCATGAAGCACTTTCCGCCGTCACCCATTCCTACCTCTTCTTCATGAAGCCCTAGATCTATCGTCGTGCCTTCCGCCTCAGTCACCTTGCTTGTTGTTGTTGACTCATTGCCCTACCTATTGCCATCAATGGTTGGTCCGTGCACTGCAGTTGGCCATCATCATCTAGAACCCCCCGCCGCTCGAATCCACCGTGCCCGAAAGCTATTGTCCAGAACCCCGTCCTATTGACTGTCGTTGTCCTTTCTTGATGCGATTAGAGAGAGAAAGAAAGAAAGAGAAAAGCTAGTGGAGAGGAGAGAGAGAGAAAAACCCACCGGCAAGAGGAGAGGAAGCCATGGATGCAGGAGGAAAAAAGAGAGAGTGGAGAAGAAGAAGAGAAAGAGAAGAGGAAGAAACGTGAGAAATTTTGGGGAAAATGAGAAAATTAGAAATTTGTACTTTTTTAAGGAATTAATGATTGCATGGATACACAGAACCCTAGGCTATGTATGAATGAGAGAGAACACAAAACCCTAAGCTTTTATTTTATTATTATTATCATTTTTTTTATAAAAATAGTGAATGGGGTCTTCATAGTAAATACACTACAACATTAGTGGAAATTTGTATTTTGTTGGACTATTTATGTAATAAATGGAGTGTAGAAGACAATTGTGTAATATAGCCCTACAATTAAGGCCTTCTATGTAGAAAACTCTAATAATAATTATACTCACATAATGTATTTATTTTAAATAGTTTATTAAGAGAATTGCAAATATAGCAATTAAGTTTAAAGTATTAACAAATATCACAATAGAAAAGATATTGCATCAAGTTTCCTTGAATATTTTGTTGAGTTAAAACAAAATTGGAGGAAGAAAGTAAGAAAATAAAATAAGAAAAAGAAAAATATTTGTTTAAAATCTATCCATGATAGAAAGGGTAAAATATATGTTAATTATGCATTGTGATTGAAATCTATATGATAAATTATTTAGTGATAGATTTTTATTATTGATAGGCTTCTAACCATGAAAAAATCAGCATGAATAGAAGCTAAAACGAGCATAGTTCGAATGACATAAGATATAAACTTTTGATTAAAAAAGTCAAAAGTTCGAATCTCACGATTATTTATATTAAAAAAATATAAGGATAAACACCAATAAAATAAAAAGAAAGAGAAGGACAAGGAGCTTGCAAATAGAGAGGGAGAGAGAGAGAGAGGACAATAAAAAACCAAATAGAAATAAAGAAATAGAATATGGTGAAAAATGAGTTATTTTCAAATATAGGAAAATGAACCAAAATATTTACAAATATAACAAAATTTGACTGTCTATCTCTAATAGATTACTATCTGTGTCTATTTGTTTCATGATAGAATAGTTAATAGTCTATCACAGATAGAATGTGATATTTTACTATTATTTGTAAATATTTTCAATCATTTTATCAATTTAAAATAATTTCTGAAGAGAAATTAGACATATAATTAAAATAGAAAAAATAGTAAAATTGAGAAGAAAAATTCTAATGTTAATCGGACCAAGAAACAAGATGAACAAAAAAATAATAGAATAAATCATTTAAAAAAGATCCAACTAAGAGGTGAAATGATATAATTTTCTAATAACACATGTTGTTGCTTAAACACAAAAAAAAATATATATATATGATAAGAATAAGAATAAAACAAATAAAAAGACTCGAGAAAACTTTTATATCTGCTACTCTTAAAAAAAATATTGTTATAGACTCAATTATTAATTCTAAAATTGATATTTAATGTAATTACTCTAATTTATTCGATATCAACAAATAAATATTAATTAAATCAAACTATGTTAAAAGAAAATAGTAATCAATTTTATTTGTATGTGTTGTCTTTTTTTCTTTGTTTTTTTTTCCTTACAATATCTGTAGTGGAGAATAAAACTGTTGACATGGAGATCGGTAGTATAAATTTTATATGAATTGAGTTGTGCTCATATAGGGTGCATGTATTATTTAATAACTAATATTTTTTTATAAATTAAATAATCAATGCCTGCTAATTAAAATTAAATAGAAAATTTTCATTTTTAAATAAATGTAATAACAGAATAAATTAATATGGTATTTTATAATATGGTATTTTATAAGAAGAAAAATACTGAGTAAGATTGTAATGCCTCAAGTGGATCGTGAGGATATGAAAGTATGATTAAAAAAAACTTAAAAGAATTAAAAGTTACTACCTATACTAACAAGGTGCATATTTCTTTTTGGTGATTTAATCATAGAACTTTAAAGTTAAGCGTGCTTAGCTTTAAAGCAATCTTATGATGGAAAAAGATTCGTATTAGTTTGTAGGGATGTATTTAAGTCGTAGAAGCAATTTATTTATGAGGTAAGATTTGAGATTTTTCACTACATTTTATTTGATAATTTAAAAGTGAGTTAATGACGGCAACTAAAATAGTGGTTTTCATAGGAACAGTCCCTTGGTTTTGTGTATAGAGATTAGAATAGTGGTGCACATGTGTTGTGGCTAAAAAAGGCTTTTTTGGTGTCTCTTTTTCTTTAGTTTGTGATGTAACTGATTGGTTAATTTCCTATTGTTTCTCTAATTCTAGGAGCTTTATCCTTGGGCTGGAAATGTAGACATAAAAATTCAACAAATATTAACTCATTTACTATATTGTCTTTGTTTCTAGACTTTAAGATATTTTTTTAATTTATTCTTGTACTAATTAAATTTCTATGTCATTAATAGAAACATTTTTTTTTTTTTTTACTTCAACTGGTACATATTTTAATTAACCAAACTAGGTATATAGATTGTTCATCTTTTTGGATCAATAATTTGAAAGATTTAAATTCATACAGTATGTCTCATGTATACATTTTCTAATTGTATGTTGAGAACTTGTTAAGTTGTATATTGAAAACTTGAAACAATAAATATTTGTTTTTATAACCGTTTCAATTATTTATTTTTAGAAAACAAAAAACCATGAATATCTAATAACTTTTTTTTTCGGCTTTTAAAAAACCAAAAAAAGTAAACATGTGTTTATAAAGTCTACCACAATACTTATTCTTTAAAATATGAGAACCAAAAAAGTAATTTTAAAAAGAAAAGTAAAAAATACATTTGAGAAAAAGCAAAAAAAAAAATTAACTGTCGTCTATTGTTTGTTGTTTTATTAATAAGTTTGATATTTGATGAGGGCTTTTCTAATAGAATATTAACTATCTGTCTATTTGATGATAGATTATTATATGTGTCTATTTGTATCAAGATAGACACAGATAGTAGTCTATCACGGTCTATCACAGATATATTGTGATATTTTGCTATTATTTGTAAATATATTCAGTAATTTTGTTATTTAAAATAATTTTTTTTAAAGAAAAAAAAGTTATTGTAATTTTTTTGGTACAACAATTGTAGGGATGAGATTGCGAATTAGATCTTCCACTCCATACCAATTACTACCTAGCTAAGCTTGCTCTGGCAAACTATTGTTATTTAGTGTAAAAGAAAAGGTAAAATATTTCTTTTTGAATAATTTCAGGTTAAAAGGGTTAAATTATAGTTTTAACACGTTTTTTTTTTTTTTTTTTTGTTACTTTTAAGAGAAATATTCGATTATTGAATAAACGTATAAAAGTAAAGTGTTGTGGTACAAGATACTTCTTAAATCGTGTCTAACTATTGAGCACAACTTTTACTTCATTAATAATATTATTCGACATTATTGCATGAGTGTAAAAAATGCTTCTCCCTTCAAAAGGGAGTCAATTTTAACCAATGCATTACTTAATTACTAGCTTTTACATAATTTATGTTGCAAGGCGACAAGTACTCTTACAAAATGGTGGACCTTAGGGCAATAATTTTTTTATTTTTATTTTTTATTTTATTTTATTTTTTTCTCTTTGAGCAATTAAAACTTTTAGTGAAATTGCACATGATCTTGTTTTTGTCCGACACTCATCATAGGACCTAATTTCAAACATGTCGTGTTATTTTGTTGGAAGTATATAAAGTCTAAGGTGTGTTTCGGTTTAATTTTAGGAGAGTTATGGTTAATTTTAAAAGAATTTTAACTGTATTTTATGTTTGGGTAAAATAATTTTTTAAAATAATTTTGGGATATTTTTAAATATGGTAAATGAACAAAAATATTTACAAATATAGCAAAATTTCACTATCTGGGTATATCTATGCGATAGACTACTATCTGTATATATCTCTACGGTTTATCATGGTCTATCGTAATAGATTGAGATTTTGCTAGTATTTGTAAATATTTTCAACATTTTTGTCATTTAAAATAAATTCCTAATTATTTTTAAAAAATTAATTTTAATATTAGGTTTATCTAGTTATTATATGTAAAAACACAATAATATAGTACTTATATACCAAATACTGTAACTAACTTTTTCAAATCTAGAGTTGAAATTTACCAAACACTAATTTGCTTCATAATATAGTTGATTTTTCTAAAAGCACATGGTTGTCAACAATTAATTTAAAAGCTATATAGCTTTTGAATGAGAACAACTATATCTATTAGTATGAGACCTTTTGAGGTGAAAAAAACAAAGTCATGAGAATTTATGCCCAAAGTGGAGAATATCATAATATTGTGGAAATAGTTGGAGAGTTGTTGCCCTATAAAAATGTAAGCCCCTACACTTAGTTGAAAGGATTGGGTGAGCTAAAGCATGGTAAGTGTGGAGGTCGAGAGCTTAAGTCATGAGTACATTGTGTTGAAGTATATTATGCGTTGGAGAAATCCAAAGTACTGATCGAGAGTTTTCGGTTGTGGTGTAGTGTATGAAGGTGTGGTTATTAATCGCTAAGTGATGTTGGTATGTGTTGGTGTATAGAAGAATGGCCGAGAAGAGCTATGCGTTGAAGGTTGGTATGCGTTGGTGCATAAAAGAGTGGCCAAGAAGGGCTATGCGTTGAAGGTTGGTATGCGTTGGTGCATAGAAGAGTGACCGAGAGGACCATGCGTTAGTCGGCTATCCGGCGATGGGGCGTTGGGCAATTAGTAGTATAGTAAGTTGAGGCTATGCGTTGCTGAAACCATGCGCGGAGGGATTTGCGTTTGCCAATCTAAGTAGGAAGGTGATGGCAGTGTTGGTGAGTTGGTGGTCTAAATTTATATATAAGTGAGTGCACCGAATAATTAAACACTTTAGACATATTTTCGAACTCAGATTGATCCATTTCGCAGATGAACAACGAGGAGAGGTGGAAGAAGGTGTTTATATCGAATTTAAGTAGAATCCAAATCATTTTCATGGTGAAATTGAAGCTGGAACTAGAAGCTTGATTTTTGTCGATAAATCTGGACATCATTCGGTATTTGAAGAAGAGTGAGTTGAGAAAGTTGAAGCTAGGGTTGAAATTTTAAGGTTAGTAAGTTAACTAAATTCTTAGCAACTTCCATGAAGGATGTTAAAGCTGAATTTGAGCAAAAATATGTTAAATTCTAGGAGGAAGTAATTGGAGTTGAACTGCTAGATGATTCAAAGAAGCCGGAATTATTTGAGAATAGTTCTCAAATGAAGAAGAGTTATGGTTTGAAATTTTGAGGTAAGTTAGAAAGCTCACTTCTTTACAAGTTTGTAGAAGAGAGGAAGTTCTGAATTTGGCTGGAATTCAATGTTTAGCAGGTTAAAGAACGAGTTAGAAGGGAAAGAAGAAAGCAGTGGCCATCAGGTGTCGCTAAGATAGTGGTATCGCTAAAGAGCTGGAGAGTGAGCAGCGAAACGAGTGTCGCTGGTAACGCAAAGGGTATTGCGTCTCACAACTCTCGCTAAAGTCTCGCTGGGTGTCGCTCCTTAAGGTAATCTCGTTAGTCTCGCTAAGCCTGGTCTCGTTAGTGCCGCATGGTTATAAGTAGGTCTCACTAATAATCTCGCTGATACTTGTGGATCTCGCTCGTTATGAAAAGTTGTAAACAAGAGAGAGACTAGTGATGAAACACATGTTTGAGATGTTTAAACAAATATAGTGAACATAAAGAGGAATATTAGAAATGTCTAACACAAAAAATGTGTGTTTACAGGCCAAGAGGAGCTAGGGAAAGCGTATAATCCGCTCGGAGCTCAGAATAAGTTGTGAGTGACTTTATGGTTTGAGATAAGCCTACTTGATTATCATTTTCTATATGCTTAGTAATATCTGTGAAGCTTGATTCGGAGTGTACTCATATGTATGAAACTAGAACATATCTTATATGTAAGATAGAGCTTGAAAATGTATTAGTTGATGTTCCTAAGTCTTACCAAGTTAGTTGCTAGATGAATGATCTGAGAACTCTGAGGTATCATTATTTATGTTAATTTATGATTAATGTGATGTGCATGTCAGTACCCTAGAAAGATTGAATTGAGACCCAATGCTGAAGAACATGAGAAGGCATATGGGCAACCCTAATATTTCTATGAAGCTCTCACCAAAGGACATAGAGAAGGTGATTGAGTATTCACTGGGACCCTAGTACCAAAGGACATGAGAAGGTATACGGGCAGCCTGAGATCAGACAGACATATAAACATAATAGAAGGCATTTGACGCTGGTGTGTTGAGATTACTCCACACAGCTAAGGTTTATTGACGTAAGGTGCGTTGAGTTCGCTCCACCTCAACTAAGGTTTAATGAAAAGAAACTCAGTTGTGTGATTATAGTTAGTTGCAAGTTTACAGTGCGTGACTAAGCAGATTTTACTAGTGATTGTAGTTATGCTTTATTGAGTTTATATTATAGATAGTCACTCACTGAGCATTGTAGCTCATAAATTCTCGTTTCTTTGATGTTTTCTTTCCAGGTAGCGAGCATGTACGGGGTGCTTAGCCTACCATCAAGACTCGTCTGGGCCTAATCAGGATTTTGTACTTGGGAACTTGTAAACCTTAACCCTATGTAGATATTATACTTATTTTGAGTGACATAGTGAGAATCATTAGGCATACTTGTAAATATTACACATAGCCTCTTAAATCTTACTCATAGTGCTATCCTATCAGTAGATCTTTGCATAACTATTGTAAAAGCTAAGTCTAATGCTAGCAGGTTGTGATATATAAATATGTATATAACAGTGTTAGTAAGATGAAGAATAGTTTTAACACTCACTCCTAGGTATATATATATATATATATATATATATAGGATAGGGGTGTTTCAGGTACCTCAATAAAATTATTTTATTGTCAATAAACTAAAGTAGGATTAGGGAATGAAAATATCATATGTTATGGGTAAATTTAGCTTGTCTAGTGACACCTATGAGAGCGCTTGAGCTAAAAGGACCTATGGGAGAGCCTGAGAGGGACCTATGGGGAAAGCCTAAGAAAGCTAGAAGACTCATGGGAGAGCTTGAGCAGAAAACCTATGGGAGAGCTTAGGGGGACCCATGAGGTAAGCTTAGTGGAGAGCTTAGAGGAGCCTAGGAGAGAGCTCAAGAGGACCTACGGGAGAGACTAACTTGTGAGGTAACCTTACTGGAAAGCTCAAAAGAGCCTAGGAAAGAGCTCAAGAAGCCCCACAAGAGAGCCTAACCTGTGAGGTAACCTTAGTGGAGAGTTGAGAGGAGCTTAGGAGAAAGCTCAAAAGGACCCATGGGAGAGCCTGAGAGAGCTTAGTGGGACCCATGAGGTAAGCTTAAAGGACACATGGGGAGACTCTAGTGAGCTTGATCAAATTGAAAAAGCAAGTCGACCTGAGAAAAGAGGTTAACCTAAGAAAAAAGAGGTTGACTTGGTAGGTCGAGCTAAGAAAGGAGATCAATCTAGCAAATCAAGTTAAGAAAGGAAGAAAAGAGGTCGACTTAAGAAAGGAGATCGACTTGAGGAAGGAGGTCAACCTGGCAGTTGAGCTAAGAAAAGAGGTCAACCTAAGAAAGGAGGTCGACCTGGCAGGTCGAGCTGAGAAAGGAGATTGACCTGGGAAATGAGGTCGACTTAGCAGGCCGAGTTAAGAAAGAAGGTCGACCTGAGAGAGGAGGGCAAACTAAGAAAGCAAGCTATGCATGGTTTTGCCATGCATTGGCTATGTATTATGGTTAGTTAACCAGACGTTAGAGACCTACCCAAGAGTTAAGCACATTGATGGCCGGGAAGTGTAACGACTTTAACAATGATGGCTAGATGGGTAACAGTTGAGGGAAGTCCATTAGCGAAAGTAGAAGAATCGTACAAATTTTAGTTACGAAGGGTTAACCTATATAATCTTTGGGTTGTGGTCGAAGAAAGGTATGCCAAGAACTTAAACTTACTTTCTACCGATTGAGCCATTTTTCAAACCTGCTTCTAACTTCAGCGTCGAAGTGGATTTGGCTCAACCCCACACCAATGTTAGATTTGTTCATTTTGCAAGAGATTTGACTAATTTTGTTCGAGAAATACAAATTCAATGATGTAAATTATGAAAGTCAAAAGAATGTTTGTATCATGATAGGAAAAAAACGATCGTATATTGTCATTGCAAGAATGCTTTAAAAGAATAAAGACTTTTTCTTTTTAATTTTTTGTCTTAAAATAGTAAATTGAAACATAATGATGTTGAGATGATTGTAATCAAAATAGAGTAAGCCTATAACTACAATAGACCAGGAAGAATAAGAATAATAATGAAGAATAAAGTAGAGAACAACACAGTAATTTCATGTAAAAGAAATTTCTATACAAATTAGGGTAAAAAAATAAAAGAATTCCAATATATAAAATATAAGTTACAACGAACTTCAATTTTTACAGAGGAATATAAACTTTCCTATAAGAACATGTTCTCAATTTTTTATTTTATTGGCGATCCTTATGACCACAACTTAATCTTAGATGACGTAAAAGATTTAATGGCCACAAATTAGTATCTGAAGTACAAGGATCTAGTTGTTACACACTTACAAATTTACCTTAACCTCTAAGAATACTTGTTAAACAAATTAGCATATTAATTATTATTTAACAAATGAGAGATAATGCCAAATATACTACCAAATTGTATACGTAAAATTTCATCATGTGAGTAGAGATGTTCATTTAACTCACATGAGTCCACCCCGGATGGGATGAAGAATCATCGATTACATGGGTAATAAGGGAGGGAGTGGGAAGCTTTTTCCTGTCCCAGGCTCCATCCCATCCCAGTATGTATGCGTGTGTATATATATATATATGGGAATTTGCAATGGTAAAAATTTAAGAATATGATTTTGCAAACATGTCTTTAACATTTTAGATTTGGCATATATGACAAAATATTTAGTTTTGATATTTTGTTTATTTGTTCTATAACAATTTCAATCTTCTTCTTTTTTTTTTTCTTCTTCTATATTGTTACAATTTAAGATTTTGTTTAGAATTACAATTTAGGAAGTTTTACATACTTTCTTCTTTAAAAACTTAAATTGCCTCCATTTTTTCCATTATTTTATTTCCATATTCTGTTCTCTTGTAGTTTTTCTTTTCTTTTTTTATTTTATTTTAATTCTCTCAAGAACGAAACTTGAATTTGAGCTTATTTTATTTTATTTTAATTCACTATATTTTCTTCTTATCCTTTAATTTTTTTCTTGGGGCAATTTTTTAAAACCTCTTGTTTTTCTTTTATTTTTTTTATTTTTATAAAGAACTCCTCTCTCCCTATTTCTTTCTTTCTTTGTTTCATCACTTTTTTCATACTATTATATTTTCGCTTCCTTTTTTTTTTTTTTTTTTTTTTTTTTTTTTTTTTTTTATAAATAACTCGCTTCCATTTTTTTTTTTACAAAAGTTGAACTACAAGTAACTTGTGCTCCAACTTTATCATGAACTATAATTTGCAATAGTGTTATGAATCTTGCTAAATACATCATCTTTTGTGGATGATTATTGGTGGTCACCAGTTCTACCAATAGTGATTTGACTCATACTATGGACATCATCTTTTTGCGTAGCCTAAGAGTTTTAGGTTTAATTCCAATAATTGCCCATAAGATAGATAGTAAATCAGATAGAAATCACCAAGTACTTAGTATCAATCAATGTGTATATCATTATAAAATATATCAATAATATATCGGTCAAATGTATCAATAATATAAACATGTATATCATTATAAAGCATATCGACAGTATGTCAGTCAAGTGTATCAATAGTGTAAATGAGTGCAACATTATAAAGTATATCAACAATATATTGATCAAGTGTATCAACAATATAAATGTGTGTATCATTAATACATCAATCAAGTGTATTGACAATATAAACATGTGTATCATTATAAAGTATATTTACAATATGTTAGTTAAGTGTATTAACAGTATAAATGAGTATATCATTATAAAGTATATCAATGGTATATCAATAAAGTTCATTAGCAGTATTATTATAAAGAATATCAATAGTATAAATGAGTGTATCACAATAAAGTATATCAACATAATTTCAATAAATTTTTATCAGTATTATATTTCAACATCAGTATATCATCAACTAAAGTGCATTTTTTAGAAAAATTAATTGGTTGAAAATATTGTACTTACTTCCAAATGAATTGGTTGGAATTTCTTTTTTCAAATTAATTGGGAAGAAGAAAAGTAACAAAACGGGAATGAAATAAAAAATTTTAGAAAATTGAGTAGTGAAAATACATGAGTATCAAACATCAATCAATAGATATTTGAAATAACACATGAGTGTATCAGGCCTAAGATATGAGTGTATCAACGATATATCAGACCTAACACAGTAGTGTATCCAGCGTCTCATGTGTATTAGGTGTATCACCTGTATCAGGTGTATCAAGTATGTATCAAATGTATCATGTGTATCATAGACGTGTATCAGGTGTATCAAGTGTCAAGTGTATCACCCATATCAGGTATATCAGATGTATCATGTGTATCAAGTGTATCAAGTGTGTATTAAGTGTATCCCATGTATCAAGTGTATCAAATGTATCACGTAGGCTAAGCTTTTTTTTCTTTTTTTTTTTTTTTGCCATTTTTACAAAAATAATAAGTCAGAGCTATGGATCTAATTAATGTATTTTGTTTTGGAGAAATTATTTTAAATGACAAAAATGTTGAAAATATTTACAAATAATAGCAAAACATTACAGTTTATATTCAATAGATCGTGATACACTACCGCCTATGTCTATTATGACACAAGTAGACATAGATAATAGTCTAGCATAGTCTATTATAAATTTTGCTATATTTATAAATATTTTGATTCTTACCTCTTTTTGTAGAATATATATATTCTTCTCTTTAAGTTTCAGATTTGCATGTGGATTTTAATAGAATTTGAGCTTTGGCATCAAATAATATTGGGTTTTGTTGAAGATTCCACTCACTACTGATTGTTAACCCCTACAATATTTAATCCTCTCTGTAATTGAAAAGCTATGACCACAATATTTAATCCCTCAATCAAATCAACAGAATGTGGTTTTGTTTAGTTTTTGACAAAATATTAAAAATGTAGTTTATTCCACGTTGGAAAAATTGGAGAAAGTTGATGGTTCCTACTACTATAAAAGGAGCTTATATCTCTAATTTCAAGTCGTCCTAATTAGAAACACTAATTAAAATTTAATGTGCTAACTCTAATTAAATTTCTTGTATATTCTCTTGTTTGAGAGTGGAAAAAAGGGTGTAGGTAATATAAAAACTTTGAGAGAGTGTTCTTGGAATTAGGATCAGGAGATTGAATTATTTAATGTGATTGTAACAATTTTCACATAGTTGATTTTTTTTTTCCGGTGGCCTGTATTTTTTTTCGAATTTTCTGTATTTCAAGTTTTATTGCTTTCTTTTAATTTATTTGTTATTTTCATTTATTTATTTATTATTATTATTATTATTATTATTTTTATAGAAATAAGAGGTTTTCTCTGACATCTTTTTCAATCAATACAACTGAAAAAAAAAAAAAAATTGAGCCCCTATATACAATCCTCTGTCTTGATCCATGGTACTTGGATAGTTGAATACTTATATACATATAATTAGATTGAAATAGAATGAAGAATTGAATTGAATACTTAAGACTTTGTTACTGATTTTGTTTGCACATAGAATATTTTTGTTGTACCTGCATAAATTGTATTGGAAATGCTCCTTTTAAATAATATTTAAAAATAGCTAACAAAAATTATTTGATTAAATAAATTTGAATAAAACATGATAAAAAATGAAATTTTTTTTAACAGGAAATTTGGCCATGTGAATTTTCCATGGGAAATCCCTACCTTGATTCCTACAAGAACAAAGAATGATGTAGGAGATGGAGAAAATTTCTCCTTCCCCATCTCCATCCCGCTCGGTGGACATTTCTACATGTATGATTTGAGAGCTAGCTAGAGTACACAATTGTTCGACAATGTTGAAGACCGTGGTTTAGACTTTAATGGTTATTAAATCAAATTTGCATGATAAAAAATAGGAAAATTATTATAAATAGAAAAAATATCAAACTATTTACAAATATAGAAAATTTTTCGTATCTATCAACGATAGACCGCTATAAACTTCTATTGCTTGAGTGATAGAAGTCTATTGCTCAAGCGATAGATGTCTATTACGGTCTATAATTGATAGACAGTGAAACTTTTCTATATTTATAAATAGTTTGACTCATTTTGCTATATTTGAAAACAACTCTAAAAAATAGATCAATCAAAACAAAAACAAGAGGCATAAACATTATCAAATGAGCTCTAAATAATTAAAGTTGGTCATTGAAACATATACGTTGGTTGATAATAGTTAACTATAATAACAACAGTAATCATGGACCTGGAGTTCTACTTTTTCTTGCTATATTACTTAAATATTGTTGTTTTTTCTTTTTTTAATAATATTTTATGTTAAATAAGTTAGATTAGCCATCAATTATGAATATGATTACATATATATGTGATCACAATTGACTTTTATTTATTTATTTATTTTTTCCCGAGCAAATACTATACAATTCTCCCTCATATGCGAGGTTGCTACTTGGTAGCATGTTATGCAAGGCTAAAAAACTTAAAAAATTCCATTACTTTAAAATATCTGTAGTCATCAGCTTTATTTCATATAATAATTAATATGCATTAGTCAAAATTAGCATAATTAAATGAATACTTGTACAATGGAGCTTCCGGAACAGCATTTTAAATATTTTCTACTTATCGTAAAACAAATTGAAAATCTTGTCGACAGATATGTTTTTTTTTTTTCTTTTTTTTTTTAAAAAAAGAATTTTATATTTTAAATTTAAAAACCAAATTTAATAACTTTTAGGGTTTGTTAAATTATGAGCTGATGTAAATTAGGATGTGAAACATGCTTTATTTAAAAGTGAGTTGATTTTGGAGGGGAGGAGTGAAGCGTACACTTGTATGAATATGGAACTAGGATTTATTCAATGCCATTAAATTTATTATTTATTTAGGAAAAATCACAATATAACAATCATAGATTGGCCTTGTGTGACAAATAAAGAAGTATATAAGAACCTGACAAAAGTCTAAGAAGTTTCTGAGTTCAATTCATGGTGGCCACTTATCTAGAATTTAGTGTTCTAAGGGTTTCTTTGACACCTGAGTGTTGTAGAGTTCAAACGGGTTGCAGATAAGCTGGCTTGAACACCTATGTATATTAAAAAAAATAATAATAAAAAGTGACAATATAGCAGTAATCTTTCATGAACCTCTAAAAACTACCTTCTAAATAGAAATTCTTTTGAATTTCGAACAAATATCGGAACTTGCAATGATGTGATGATGGCCAACCACAAATATAAGGGTGTGGCTCTCCAATTTTTTTTTTTTTAAAATTTATACTTTGTCGTTGAGATTTTAATTGATGTGGTTGATGGTGAGGAACAAATATAAGGGTGTGGCTCGTCAATTTTTAATTTATACTTGCTTGTTAGAGATTTCAAAATTAAAACATTTCGTCTCTATAGATTGAATTTGATTTTTAATGGGTCTCTTCTGACATTAGGTGATGGTTTCTAAAAAGTCCTCGAATAGAGTTGATGACCAAAACATTATCAAAATTTACGGTCAAACTATATTATCTTTGTATACCTTTGGCGATGGTCTAAAATTGTGTGGTGATCTCCAAATATCTATTTTAGGTTACTATCACACTATTCCAAATCTTCAATTTTGTTTGAATTCTAAAAAAGATTATGCTTCCAAATATGACAGGAGTATTTTAAATAATTTGAGTATTCTTAAAACAAATGAAAATTTTAACCAATTTATATATATATATTTTTTTAAAACTCATGTTGTGGGTGAAAAAGTGGATACATATTTTGCTAAGTATGGAGACCAATATGGTCGGTCATCAAGCCATAAGTTTATTTGGCTAAGTATGACAACTGACCAATAGGGTCATACATCAAGCCATAAGTTTATTTGACTAAGTATGGAAACTGACCTATAGGGTCAGACATCAAGCCACAATTTTATTTAGCTAATTAAGTATGGAGGCTGGCCCAAAGAGTTGACCATCAAACTATATGTTCATTCGGTTAAGAACGGAGACCGACCTATAGGGTCAGTCATCAAGCCATGACTATATTTAGCTAAGTATGGAGACTGACCTATAAAGTCAGCTACCAAACTATAAGTTTATTTGGCTAAGTATGATGATAGACCTATAGTATCGGCCATCAAGCCGTAATGCCTAAGTATGCAAGCTGACACATAGGGACGAGCATAGAGGTTGAGGAGGCAGGCTTTATGAAGGTAAGGATTGTGCCTATGTGTTCCACCTTGACCCATGCTTTGGTTACTAGTGAAATAAATCTAACGATTTGTAACGGTTGAATTAATGACTCAATAAGTTAATTAGCAAATGACCGTTAAGAAACCTCTTTCTATATAATCAAGAGGGCTTGTGACATTTGAGATACGTTGAAATACATCTCGAACTTTTATTCTCTCAAGCTCTCTAAATGAATACTAACTTGATCATCAGAGTGTTAGTGGCCAAGCACTACACCAGTGCGAGTTTCTCTATTTTGTCGGATGTTTTTCGATTCTCTCCAAAAAATTACAAATTCACCGTTGGTACAAAAATTCGGTACCAACAACTCAAATAAGCATTTTTTCCCTAACAATTTACAACATTAGTAGGCAAAATTGTATTGGCTCAAATAATTTTGGCCATTTAATCAATAAACTTTTCTAATTTTTTTTCGCTCATGTTAGGCTTTTATCCGCAGATAAACAAAGTTTTCTTATTTCACAATTCTAGATTAAAAATAGGAAAAATTGCATAAACCACCCCTAAACTATGAGTCTGGTTATGATCACCCTTTTGAACTTTTAATTTGAACAATTGTGTCCTATTGATTTTGTTATGGTTGCAATTAGCCCCTTCTCCTAAATTAGCCTTTATTTATAAATTACAATGCGACACACATATAAAGAGGGTTAAACTGTAAAACAAAAAAATGACACTTGGGGGAGGAAGTTCTGGAGAAATTGTTATTAAAAGGTAGAATATGTAAACCATAAATTCATATAAAATATATATATATATATATATATATATATATGAGCCCAACAAATTCATGTTGTCTCCTTAAGACAAATTTACTCACTCTAGTGCTTGAGTTTGAGAGTAATTGTCTCCTAGGATAGAACAGATTAACTTTCTTCTGGAGGTAGCACCCGGTCCACAAGATCAATGAACCACACTTTGTGGATATACCAAACTTGAACAAATTTGAAATGGAGAGAATTTTTAATGAAGACAAATGGCTAAAATAAATAATGTACTAAACCATATTAAAGAAAGGTCATATTTATAGACTAATTCGTGGCCATTCGAATACTCGTGTCCTTTCTTTAAGTTGGTTAGTTAATGAAAACAGACATCCCTTAATGAAAGAATGCAATCTTATGATAACCAAAGAATGCAACTCTTATCGAAGAGTTATATACCATTTATTCCAACAATCCCCCCATAAATGGTAAGTTGACAAATTAAGATAGAAAAAAAATGTTCAGTATTTCCCAATGAAGAACCTGCATCAGAATAAGTAGTAAAACTTTGAACTTTCCCTAGTGAACATCAATTGAGTTTACTTGGTTGATCAATGGACTTAATGCCTTGAACTGTCAACCGTTCAAGAGTAAACTAAGTCAATAGAAGTCACACAGTTTCTCATTATAACAAAGTTTGTTCTCATAATTGTGTTCATTTTGGCCTTGAACACTGCCTGGTTTCACAAGTGTTTTAGAGAATTCGACTTAATAATTCTCATAGAAGCGACCCCTTCACACTCACATAGGCGATTCCTATAAAGAGCATCGTATATGCCCTTTTAACAACTAACTATTTATCACTTATAGAAACCATTAAAAGCATAATGCTTACCCTAAAACCATACTTGCACTGTCTCATCAGCATTAGAATGGGTAAGAGATCAAAGCTCAAATGCAGTGCTTATTAAGTTACCCAGAGATCGGTTTGCCCATTGAACCTAGATCTTGGGATCTCCAGTCAACTAGGTCGGGTTGCCTCTATGGTTAACTTATATTATAGGCTTTAATCCCAATCTCCTTGATGAACTTTCAACCAACTCTCTAGTTAGGCCTTTAGTAAGTGGATCCACAATATTATTTTTTGACGTCACAAAGTCAATAGTGATAATTCCACTAGAAAGTAGTTGTCTGATTGTATTATGTCTCTGTCGTATACGTCGAGACTTACCATCATACATAATATTTTGTGTCCTCCCAATAGCTGCTTGGCTATCACTATGTATACATATTGGCTTAGACCAGTTTGGAATATCTTCCAAAAAATTTCAAAGTCATTCTGCTTCTTCTCTAGCCTTATCTAAAGCTATAAACTCAGATTCCATTATGGATCGTGCTATACACGTTTGTTTGGAAGATTTCCAAGATATAGCCTCACCTCCAAGAGTGAAAATATAACCACTCTTCATTTTGGAGTCTTTAGTACTAGATATCCAATTAGCATCGATGTAGCCTTCAAGTACAATAGGATATCTAGTATGATGTAAACCATAATTTTTAGTGTGCTTTAGGTATCCCAAAAGTCTCAATATAGCTTTCCAATGATCTTGACTTGGATTACTTGTATAACGACTTAGCTTGCTTACAGAATATGCTCTATCTAGACGTGTACAACTCATGATGTACATCAAACTCCCAATTATGCGAAAATATTCTAGCTGTGCTATACTATCTCCATTATTCTTAGCTAAATGGAGACTAGTATCTATAGGGGTCTTTGTTATCCCAATGTTATGCTTTTTGAATTTTTCGAGCATTTTATCAATATAATGCAATTGAGACAATACTAACCCTTGTGAGGTTCTAGAAATTTTAATTCCTAGAATAACATCTGCGACACCCATATCTTTCATCTCAAATTTATTGGCTAGCATTTGTTTAGTAGTCGTAATAACATTGATATCGCTACCTATGATTAGCATACCATCAACATATAGACACACAATGACATGATCATTCTTATTACTTTTGACATATACACATTTGTAGCATTCATTAATTTGAAACCCATTCGCCAACATTACATTTTCAAATTTCCCATGCCATTGTTTTGGTGCTTGTTTTAAACCATAAAGAGACCTTATTAGTTTGCAAACTTTTGTTTCTTAACCAGGGGAAACAAATCCTTCAGGTTGTTGCATGTAGATCTCTTCTTCTAGCTCACCATTTAAAAATGTTGTCTTTATATCCATTTGACGTATCTCAAGCCTATGCAAAGCTGATATTGCAATGAGCATGCAAATGGAAGTAATTCTAGTAACTGACGAGTAAGTATCAAAATAATTAAGTCCTTCTTGTTGCTTGTAACCTTTAGCTACAAGTCTCGCCTTATATTTATCCATTGATCCATCGATCTTCATTTTTCATTTAAAAATTCACTTACATCCAAGTTGTTTACTTCCTAATGGAAGATCAACTACTTCCCACGTGTGGTTATGCATGATGGATTCAATTTCACTATTCATAGTTTCTTTCCAATATGGAGCTTTTGGAGAGGACATAGCCTCTTTAAATGTTTGAGGTTCGTTTTCTAACAAATATGTTAAAAAATCCGGCCCAAATGATTTTGAGGTTCTCATCCTTTTACTTTGTCTCAGTTCCTCTTCCTTAGTTAACTCAATATTTGATTCATTTAGAGTTTCACTCGTTATAGTATCTCGAGAACGCTTTTGTAATCTTGCTTCACATGAAATGTTATGTGGAAAAATATTTTTAAAGAAAATGACATTCATTGATTCAATGATTGTGTTAACATGTATATCTAAAATATCTGATTTATAGACTAATAATCGATATGCACAACTATTGATAGCATAACCAATGAATATACAATCAATAGTTTTCGGTCCTATTTTAACCAATTTTGGTTTAGGTACTGCAACCTTTGCCAGGCGGCCCCACACTTTTAAGTATTTATATGAAGGTTTTCAACCTTTCCATTGTTCTTATGGCATGTTTTGTGACTTTTTATGAGATATTCTATTTAATAGATAGTTTGCCGTTAATAAAACTTCTCCTCACAGGTTTTGGGGTAAGCCTGAACTTATGAGCATTACATTCATCATTTCTTTAAGTGTCCAATTTTTACGTTCAACAACTCCATTTAATTGAGGGGAATAAGGAGCATTAGTTTGGTGAATAATGCCATGTTGCTCAAAAAATTGTTCAAAAGGAGGACCA
Source organism: Citrullus mucosospermus (assembly GCA_030954485.1). Lineage (NCBI taxonomy): Eukaryota > Viridiplantae > Streptophyta > Magnoliopsida > Cucurbitales > Cucurbitaceae > Citrullus > Citrullus mucosospermus. The sequence continues at coordinate 10,611,885 of CM062057.1, read as the reverse complement.
TATTCATCGCCTCTATTGCTTCTTATTGCTTTAATCTTCGTACTCAGTTGATTCTCAACCTCATTTTTATAAAGCTTAAACATTTCAATTGCCTCATCTTTGCTTCTTAGCAGATAAACATAGCAATACTTTGTGCAATCATCTATAAACGTAATGAAACACTTTTTACCACCTCTAGTTTGCACAAATTTCAAGTCACAAATATCACTATGAATTAACTTTAAAGGTTTTGTAATTCTATCAGTTGAATGAAAAGGTGCCTTAGTCATTTTTGATTCCATACACACCTCACATTTATGATTTGCATCAAAATCGAATTTTGGAATCAAATTCATATTAATTAGCCTAGGCAAAGAATTGAAATTGACATGTCCTAATCTACCATGCCAAACAAATGACTCAACAATATAAGTAAAAGTAGATACTTTATTAGGATTAATACTTTTGGGTACAATAGTGAGTACATTTAACTTAAACAAACCATCACTCAAATAACCGTTTCGAACATACATATCATTCTTGGAAAGTACAAATTTATCAGATACAAAGACCAACTTGAAGCCATTCTTGCTGAGTAATGAACCAGAAACTAAATTCTTTTGAATATCAGGAACATGAAGTACATTATTAAGAGTGAGTTCCTTGCCAGAAGTCATTTTAAGGAGCACTTTGCCTTGTCCTTCAACCTTTGAAGTAGGAGAGTTGCCCATAAATAATTGTTCTCCACCATAAACTAACATATATGATGTGAACATATTTTTGTTGGCACATATATGACGAGGAGCGCTAGTGTCTACTTACCATTCCTTGGAATTGCCCACCATGTTGCATTTTGAAATAACTGCACAAAGGTCAATATCTGCAACACCATCCGATACTGCATCAACTTTTGTGATATGAACTTGAGCATTTTTGTGCTGAAATTTCGTTGGCTTACGACAATCCTTAGATTGATGTCCCATTTTGTTGCAATTGAAGCATTTGCCATTGAACTTTGTTGTGGATCGTTGTCTATGACTTGAACCTTCACCAGAAAACTTCCTTTTCATGTTACTTTGTGGTCTATTTTCCACAATATAGGCCTTGGGGTCTATAGCACCATCATTAGAACCTCTTTTTGCTTTTTTGTTATTCTCTTCAAATCTAAGGCGGACCATAAGTTCCTTAGGTTTTATCTCCTTGCGTTTGTGTTTGAGATAATTTTTAAAATCCTCCATGAGGGTGGCAACTTTTCAATTATTGTTGCTACTTGAAATGATTCGCTTAAGGTCATATTCTCAGCATGTATATCATGAAGAATTACTTGAAGTTCTTGAACCTGACTGATCACTATTTTCGAATACACCATTTTGTAATTCAGAAATTTGCCAACAATAAATTTCTTTGCACCAGCAACTTCAGTTTTATACTTCTTCTCCAATGAAGTCCAAAGATTTTTTGCTATATCAACATCACTGTACACATTGTACAATGTATTGTCCAATCCATTCAAAATGTAATTCTTGCAAAGATATTCTGCATGCTTCCATGCATCAACGACAAGTTGCTTTTCTTTGTCAGTTTCTCCCTCAGCCAAAACGGGAGCATTCTCTTCGAGAAATTTTGCCAAATTCAGAGTGGTGAGACAGAACAACATTTTTTGTTGCCAACGTTTGAAATCAACATCACCAAATTTTTCAGGTTTCTCTCCATGAGCAACACCAGTAACAGGTACAAAATCAGGATTGTTTGAAGTCATTCTTTCTAAACAAAAGTTAACCAAACCAAGTGAATTATTAAACAACTTACAAAAACCGGATCCAAAGTAAAAACAATATAATTGGGTGTAAAATAGAATTAATAAAATAAAGTTATGCTTACGCCAATTGCCAATTGGGAGTACAACAGAATCAGTAAACAATAATAGATAACCAATAACTTATGACAATTTTTCAAAAAACATAATTAATTTAAATGCAATTAACAATAATAATATCACGATAACAAAAAAAATAACACTTGGCATGAAGGGCAACAATTGAAACACAATCACAATTGAAATCCTACTGACAGAATCAATTAAAAAAAAAAATTAGAACAAATAACAATAACAATTGGAGAGAAATATATATATATATATATATATATATATATATATATATATATAACATAATGGATTTTGTTCGCAATTGTGATAACAAAATAAAAAAAATAACAATTGAAGAAAAAAATGAATTCTAAACAAAATTAAAATGGAATCACAATATCACAATATATGAAATTCTACTGGACCAGAAGGAATGCTATTAACGTGAATTCACCGTGAATCAGAATTAAATTTGTCTTAAAATTGTTATTAAAAGGTAGAACATGTAAATCATAAATTCATATAAAAATTTTTTTTGAGCCTAACGAATTCACGTTGTCTCCTTAAAACAAATTTACTCACTCGAGTGTTTGAGTTTGAGGGTAATAACAAATTACCTTTCTTCTGGAGGTAGCACCTTATCCACAAGATCAACGAACCGCACTTTGTGGATATACTGAAGTTGAACGAATTTGAAATGGAGAGAATTTTTAATAAAGACAAATGGCTAAAATAAATAATGTACTAAACCATATTGAAGAAAGGCTATATTTATAGACTAATTCGTAGCCATTTGAATAATGGTGTCCTTTCTTTAAATTGGTTAGTTAATGAAAAGAGGAGAATGCAACCTTATGATAGTTAAAGAATGCAACTTTTATCGGAGATTTATATACCAATTATGAATAACATGCAAATTCTAAACTCAAAATCAATCACCATTTCTTTGATCACCACACAAAAACATGCAGCACATGACAAAATCCTTGGAAAAATTCCAAACACGATGAAACCACACTCAAATTCCTTCATCTTCGTCTCCAAATCAAACAATTCCGATTACGTTGTTGATTCCTCTTATCGCTCGCTCTTCTCCTCTCTCTCTGACTTAATTTCTTCTTCAATTACATGCTAAGGAAAAGTACAAAAATAAATGAAAAAAACTGTGACAATGAAATCGCACTAGCACAACCATAACTCCATTCCACAAAATCAGTGATTTATGCATTTTGTTATTAAATGTGTAGACAAGTTATTTCTTCCTTTTATTGATCAAAGTCATTAATTTTATTGTTGCCCTAATTTACAAATTTTGGCCAAATACAAAATATACAAACTTATTCCTTTAAATCTCATCGTCAAAATTCCTCCCGTTCTACAAGTTTGTTGGAGATGTTGAGCTGTTGGCTCTTGTACTTGTTTTAAGGTGATTGCAATTGGTTGTCACATGGCTTGTCCTAATATCCGTGTTTACTGTTGGGTGAATACTTTTCTTTCCTTATCGGGCGCTTGTGTGCAGATATATTTGGGCCGATTTTATTTACTTCTTGAATTTTCCCTAGATTATTCTCCTTTTTTGTTCTGTGTGTTTAAAAGGAGTGAGGCGTTCCTTTCTAGGGTTGCCGCTTTTGATTATCTGCTGAAAACTTGTGTGTTAGATTGGCCAACCTCGTCATGGAGATAAGTGTTTTTGTTCTATATCTTTCTGTTGTGCAATTTATGACGAGTCGAGAAAGCAAAGAAATTAGTATCACAATCTCAACATAAATTCTAGTGAAGTCAAGGGACGCATTGAATCTCATTTCGTGAGAATGGAGTTCTCACGCATCTTACTGACATTTCAGTGAAGGGAGTTTACCGTGATTTGAGAGAGATAATTGATCCGAGAAGTTCCTCAGGCACAGTCAGAATCTGAAGTGCTACAACACTAATATTGTCGAAATTAGGGGGAACCTAAGTGAAAAGAGAGGGAGTCTCACATCTAGGAGAGCCTAGGTGTTCATCAGTTAAGTGTAATTGAAGTTACCGTAGAAATGGTTACTTTACAGATAAGTTTCTTGTTGTACTTGCTTAACTTTACTAAATTAGTGAATTATCTTTCTTGGGCACTTGGCCCCAGACATAGGTGTGTTTCACTAAACTAGGTTACAATCTCCGGATCTCATCTTTACTTTGTTTTATTAGTGGGTTGTTAAATTGATTGTCAATACTACCAATTTGACATTCTAATTGTTTTAGTCGCCACACATTCTTTTCAAAGTTGATGTAATCTACTCACAACAAACCACCATTTTTATGAAGCTTTTCTGGATATTTGTTAATGGTGGATGATTGATTTTTTTTTTTTTAATATTACATAAATATAACTATTAGGGCTGATTTGGATTAAAAGTATTGTTTTAGTGAGTATGAATAATTAATATATGAAGTTTAACCATTTGAGATAATTAATATGTGTGTTTGGATATGTATGATAATTATTTGTCTATTAGTTACATATTTGTGCTTGATTTACAAATTTTGTATATAGACAACAAAATTAAATATTTACTTAATTAAATGTATGAGTAACAATTATGTAATCATAAATTAGAGTAAAATTATTATAAATAGAAAAAATATTAAACTATTTACAAATATAGCAAAAATTTATTTTTTATTTGTGATAGATCGTAACAGATAGAGAAAAACATCTATTTGTGTGTAAAATGATAGATGTCTATTTGGGTCTATCATGGTCTATCACGGATAGAAAGTAAAATTTTGCTATATTTGTAATTATTTTCAACCGTCATTCTATTTTTGAAAATATACCTAAATTAAATTTAGCATTGTTTAATATATTGTTATATTAATTAATTATTTAAGCTTTTAAAATAAAAATAAATGAATATTTTTATATTAGACATTAATTAAACTTAATTAAAATAATTAAATTAATTACTAAAAGTAATTAAATATATAAAACTTAATTAAAATATTAACATTTAATAATACATTTTACATTAAATAGTTAGGATAGCATAACATATTAGTATTAAATCTAATAGTTGAAATTTATTAAGTCTAAATATTATATTTATATTTGTTAGAGATTTGGTGTTGAAAATATTTTTTAAGGATGTTGTGGTAGTTGTACACTTGGGGGAGGGTTAGGTGATCGTTTATCACTAAATTGCATCATTTCAACTGCTTGCATCTTAGGTGACATCATTGTAACTACCAGCAAACTTTGTGTTTATGTTTTGGTTTTTAGTTTTTTGCATTTCTCTTTGATTTTTTATTTTTACCGTTCATCTTTCATATATATAAATCTCGCTTGTTTGGATTAGATAATATAAGGATTAATCTCAAAACCAATTGGTAGGGATAGGAGTAGGCCATCTATCCTACACACATATATATAGTGTGGGTCTCTTGATTTTTTCAATGTGAAATCTTCAATAATTTGGAATGGTATTAGACAACGCAAGTCAGATAGGTTTTAAAATTCTAATAATATTGTAGATTTCAAAAAGTGGAATCCAGTAACCAAACAAATAAGAATATTAAATGTTTGTTTTAAATCTCTCAAAGATTTTTAATGAAATTTATAAGTCAAAGGCTAAGTACCTATATCTAATAATCTAAGTCACACATATGAACTAGGTTTAGATCATTAGGTATTCAATTTTTTTTTAATTTCTTTGTTATGAACTCAATATTTTCAATCTTAGAAAGGTATTAAATACCTTATCCACACCTAGCTTATGCCTAGAGAGATGTATTTTATCAATTACGATAGCGAAAAGCTCTTATTAAGTTGTGTCATTGATTTCGTTCTTGGGTGCAATTATGTACTGAAATTTTGTTAGATAACTTTTCCTTATTTTCAACCCATGAAATGTATGTGATGGTTTTATTTCAACTAAATAATTTTTCTATAAAAAAATTATTTTAATCATGAACCTCAAGCAAATAACGCCTTAATATGATGATACAATTATTTTTTTGAATGTTTAATAATTATGAAAGAGAAAAATTGAATCATTTGATTTTAAAAGTAATTGAGTCTTATCTATGAAGTCATGTTCACAAGTTGATAGAAAGTTATTTACCATTATTTATCATATGCATTTTCCAAAAGCATACAAATACCTTTACACTATAAATGGATAACACTTCAGCCGTTTGGGAGGAAAAGCATTAATTCTTTATGCATTATAGAAGAGTTCCCAAACTATTTTCACATTCTTTTCCTATGACATACTTTAAGGATGGAGTTACATTTGCTTAGACAGACACTACCTTCGTGTTTTTCTGAAATTACTAATTAACTCAAAACTTTAAGTGGGTGGATTATGATAATTAATTTCATTATATCAACATTTTAATACTCTACATACGTTCTGTGTACTGGTAGGGTTGAGAGTAGAGACCATTTATTTTTTAAGTGCCCTTTGAGCTAGGTTGTCTAGGGGACATTCTTTTGTGGGGAGTCCTATATTCCCAGCTAATCAGTCACTGGGGTACAAAGCTCAACTGGATTTGTCACTTTAATGTGGATACTAACACTACGCAAACGTACGCGTCGAAGTAATAAATCCCAATAAATTGGGTATCGTACTCAAAGAATTAGTTATTCAATTTAGTTAGCTATCAAGCAATAGTTCTAACTCTATTTAGGATTTCAAAAGTTAATGGCTTTTAAATATAAAAATAGAATAAAGCAAATAAATGTTCCATTTAGAAATTCACTTGACAAAAATGTCCTAGAATATTGACTTCATTCAACATTGTTACTGACTCAAAATATTTTCTTTCAATCAAGCCAATTATTCACTTAGCCCTAGAAGTCTATAATCTAGGTTTCCTCTCTTGGGCTCAACCCTTTCTAATGTCTAAAAGTCAATTCTATTTTCATGCAAGTGAAACTATCACAACAAGAAAATTCACCTATGCCAATAGAAATCATGTTGATGCCATAAAACTTCGTCGACAAAACGTGGCTCTACCGACGGTTCGAAGCACCATCGACAATAACCCTTTCTATTGACGGTAGAAATATAGACGTCGGGAGAGAGGGGCATCTGCTGACGGTATTATATTTACCTGTCGACATATGAGGATTTTTGCCGACGGTTGATTATTGCTGTTGGTAAAAACGAGCCTTTACCGACAGTGTATGCGTGTCGTTGGGATAGGGTGGGATTTGTCGACGCCTTACTTATGGTAGTATATTAGACAAAACATAAAGCCTCTTCATTATTAGCTTGTAACGTTTCTTTATCACTCTCGTGCATAATTCGATGTCAGTTTATCATGCTATTTCAAGTTTTTGACTCATTTTCATCATTTTTTCTATCCTATGTCAAAATTTGACCTATTATTCATGTCCTATTTAGCCTGTTTGAGTCCATATACTCTTCCTACAAAACAAATCTATAAAGCATCAATAAACTCATTTAGGTACTAAAACTAATAAAAAATCTAAGCCTAAGAAAACTCTTTTTATTAGGTTTTGATAATATATTAGAAGTGTAGTTTGTCTCACTTTGGAAAAATTGAATAAAGTGATGAGCTCCTATAACTATAAAAGGAGCCTATGTCCTTGGTTTCCAGTCGTCCCAATTAGAAACATTTTAAGCTTAGTATACTAACTCGAATTAATTTTTTTTTTTTTTTTGTATTCTCTAGTTTGAGATTGGGAAAAAGGTGTGAGTAATCAAAAGTTTTGAGAGAGTGGTTTTGTAATTGGGATCCAGAGAGAATGATTCTGTGTGAATGTAACAATTTTTCACATAGTGGATATTTTTTTTTGGTGGGCTGTGGTTTTTATCCGAGTTTGGAGTTTTCCACGTAAATTCTTGTGTTTCCAAATACTCATTTGAGTCATAAGGTATGTAGAGTTGTTTGGTGTGTTGTTATTTGTTATATTTAGTGAGAATGTAATGTTATGTCCATGGAACTACCTTTCGCTTTGCCCAAAGTGGTTAGTCAGATTGTGCGATATGAGGTTTGTCTCTGTTGCATGTTCTTAGTGGCTTGAGACTTCTAGTGAGGAGACTCAAGTCGGTTCGCCTCTTTGGAATTTTTTCCTAGAATTGTGTGTGTTTCATTTTTGTATTTGGTTTTCTTTTTCTTTTTCTTTCTTTATTTCTTTCTTTCTTTTTTTTTTTTTGTTCTCCTCTTTGTTCATTTGGTTGTGTTATGTCTTGATTGTGCCTTGACCTCAAGCTGGAAGGTTTTCTTTGTTTCATTGATTCATTGCAATTCAATACCTTTGAAAAAAAGTTAATACTCCCTAAATTTATACTAGAAGACCTAACAAGTGAACATCAATTGGAGAGGACATGGCATGATAGGAGTTTGAATTTTATTATGTCAACACTTTAATATGTTAAATCACTGATTAATACAAAAACTTCAACTTATAGTAAGCATGAAATTTATTACGGGGCAAATTGCAAAAACCATTCCTGAAGTATGGTGGTAGTTGCAATTACACCCTTAAACTTTCAATTGTAAAAAAAATTGGGCCCTTAAACTTTTACAGTGTTAAACTTGGACTTTCAAGCTTACAATAATTGTAGAAATTGGACCAACAAATTATTCAAAATTGAACTCTCAAACTTATACAAATACTATAATTTCTACAATTATTAAATTTGAAGGTCCAACTTGACCTGACCTAATGTTAATACTCATTTAAGTTTACTGGTTCAATTTTTTAAATTGAAAATTTGGTATAATTGTAATTACCCCTCTACTTTAGTGGTAATTTTTACAATTTGCCAACATTTTAATATGTTAAGTAGAAGATGGCCACCATATTGACGTGCAAAAAGAGTAAACTTGTTCAATTATCATTTTAGCTCTTATTTAAGAAAATGATGCGGATAGAAAAGAAATGAAGAGGTCCAATCCCTTGACCATGGGATGATGATGATAATAATAATAATAATAATAATAATAATAATAATAATAATAAGCATTTGATAAATTGTCGTTGATATGTTTGCTATTTGGAAAGAAATTTAGGTGCAGTTGGGGTTGTATCTATCCATTATGCAGTCTAGACAACATTCAATCAACATCCGTTAACTTTTGTTTTTAAAAAATTATTATTAAATTTTTTTTTTCTACTATGTATAAAAAAAGAGCATAGAATTAGATGGCTAGGTTGTGTCTGATTAGTCCCTTACTATTTGTCCATTAAGAGGTAATGAAAAAGAGAAAGAGAATGATAAAGCTAGGTTGTATATTGAATAACTAGTGACGATTTCTAATTTAAGAGAAATTAAAAAGAGTATGAATGCACTATGATTAATTTAGATAAACATATAATTTAAAAGTATATAAGATAGATTATAATATTGATTTTTTTTTAATATTTGTGAATGTCCAGAGAAGCTCACAAACACTTTAACTAATTTTACTGGAAAACCTGTCTGACTCTAAAATATTTGAGTGTCAACGAAAATTGTAGGATATTAAATCTTAGATAGACAGTTACCATGAATTGAACCCATAATCTTTTAGACCTTTATTAATGACAACTTGTTCTTTTTGCTAGGCCAACCATGATAGATTATAATATTAATATTAATATGAATATCGTTATTTAGTTTCACAAATACATTAATGAATATATTGATAATATGTTAATATCGATGGATAATTTTATAAATTTTTTTTTATATAATAATTATTTAAATTAATAATTAAGTTGATTTTAATTTTATATTGATCTTTAATAATTAATATCCGCGTTGAACGTTATAAACAAATATTGATACATCAATTTGTATTTTAATCGTTGTGTGGGAGGGGCAAATCTCCATTTTAAGCAAGTACATATGCTAAAGATATGATCGTCCAACCAGCATATTCAAGTTGCAATGCTGATATGAGCGACCCTTTTGGTCAATTTCTAAACACGCTTAGATCAAATACATAAGAAATGCCATAGAAGTCTAATTAAAAATGACTAACTTGGTCTTTTCACCCTTAAGATTTTTTTTTTTGGAACCTCAAGTATTGGTCCCAAAAAAAAATTAATTTTTGAGTTACTAATTTTGAAAAGTTATTAAAGTTTGTCAGAAGTATTATATATATATATAAAATATTTGGTGCATCTCAAGATGCATCTGTCTTTATGCATCTCATTTTAGATACATACATAAAAAAATGAATTGAATTTTTTTTTTAAAAAAGGGTAAAAAGAATTTGTCATATAAAAAATTATGATCGAACAATTATATGTATTGCCAGATTGTATCTAAGTATTTTTCTTATATAAAGAAAGTCAAGGTTTTAAATATGGCTGGCGGATGAGTTTTTGGTGGCCTCTAATTGATTGACACACTATTAGTGGTTCTCATTTGACCACCCACAAAAATAAACAAAACACATGACCCAAACAAAAAAACAAGCCAATGGAAAATGCATTAATTAACAAAACTATGTCTACACAACAAGTCATTAAAGAAATTAATTCCAAGTGGAAATGACACTTCCCATTGCTGACTGCCCACCTGCCTCCTTTGCTTTATTTTTATTGGTAGAGTTCCAAATCACTAAAATACATCAATAAATTTAAATAACACACACAAAAATATGTGTATATACATATTTTAATATTGATGGAGTGCCAATATTTTATGTTCATTGTAATTAGTGGAAGATTAATTAAGAAAATGCCCAATTCTTTACATTAGACAGGCCATGCCCACTACTGTTCATATAAATAACAAATGATATGCTTCTTGTGGCTCAGAATAAGGGATATATGAAACTTTCTAAGGGTCAAGTTGGCCAATAATGAAAGTTTTTGGCTTAGATTATGACTAATTGTAAGATTAATTCCTTAATTAATATGAGCTAGTATTAAAAAAAGAATCAACACATAATGGATGATTTTGATTGGAAGTTTTATAAAATATTATTAGATTAATTACATGTACAATGTTTACAAATGGAAAATTAGTAGATGACATTGTGCATTCCATTTTAGAATTATATTTTGAATATAGAAAGTATCAAATGCATTATTTCTACACTTGAACCACACAACAATCCTAAATTCTAGAAAATAATGCTGCTTTTAAAACACTTTAATTCTCATTTTAGAAGAAACGTCAAAATATTAATGCATGAAATCATAAAAACTAGATGAAAATAAAGTTTAAAATGTCTGATTGGACGAAAATATCGATGTTTTAATTTTATGAAAATTTTGATGGAAATATCGATAATATGTTGATTTTATAGATAATTTTGAAAAAATAATAAAAACAAAAAATTCAAAAAATAAATTTAAATTAGTAAATAAACATTTTATGATTCTTAAATAAGTTAGTAAGTCTATTATTTATATTATATTTATATTAGTGACATTTTGATTTTTTTTTTTTTTTGCTTTTCATGAATTTTTCTAATCTATAATGGAAATATCGATTCATCTCTCATGTCGATGTCGAACTCATGAAAATGTAAAAATATTGATAAAAATTTCGACATGTTGGGCGGAAATTTAACACTATGGTTGAGAGTGTCTTTTTGTTATATCATGATTAATATTTTGTAATTTTATTCCCGTTTTAGAATAAGAAAGATATCAATAATAATTCAAATATTATTTGAGGGGCCAAAAAATTGCTCGACTTTCTAGACACATATCATATCAAAGATTGAACAATTAAATTTGACGTGTTTCTATGTAATATATTTATATTTACGAAAGTCGTCCATTTATGTATTATACTTTCAATTAAATCATGATTTCGTAGTCGAATCGTAATAATTAGAAATAAATAATCACAATTGGAAATAGGCGATTAATGCCGACTAAGCATGTAATTAAAGTTAGATGAGTTTAAATTAGTGCTTAAGCTTTTAGCATAGGGAATGATCGTAATGAAAGATAATTATTTATCTTGGCTATTAAGAAATTAAGATTTAAGTCAAAATGTGTTGGAATAATCACTATTTAATTTGGATCAATTTATCCCCTCCTGTGTTAATCTAATAGGATATCAATTAACTAGAAATAATAATAATTATCAAGCAATAGACACAAGCAATTTTAACGTGGAAAGCCACCTTGATGTGAGGAGTAAAAATCACAGACCGAAGTCAAAAACTCCACTATAATCAATAATGGGTATAAACTAGTTCTCCTTGGTCACAACTAGAGGCATACACAATATATATCTCAAGATTAAGAATCTTGGCAAAAATACGACAACAATAGGGAAGTAGATTTGGAAAAATCTCACTTGACATTGCAACCTATTATCCACAATATCTCACTATCGGTAACTCCAAATGAAGTCTCCACCATCCAGATTGAAGACCATCGTGTTAGGAACACGTTGTCAAAATTTCAACTCGATCAAACCACGGATCAATTCCCAAATGGCTGAAAAAAAGTTGTTGGTTGGTATGAGTTTGCTTCAATTTTACTGCTATTTTTACCTTTCTCTCCGTTTGCATGCATACACCTTGACCGGTGACTGCAGGATGTTAAAAAAAAAAACCTACCCTTTGCCTATGTGGGTTTTAAATTGGACCTTTCACAAATGTGAAATAAGTTCAACAAAATGTTGATCACCAATAATATTAGGTGATTAATGATATACATAATCCAAAGTTTAGAGATCTAGGGAGCCATATTCACTATGAGGGCTAATTAGGCACAAGTTCAAGATTAAAGTACAATGATAATATATGTAATACAAGATATGCCTATTATTACTAATTTGAGCTTAGTAGTATGTGTGGGATGGAGATGCAAATTTGTAATCTCTTAATTTTAAGAATATATATGTCTTAACCTATTAAGCTTAATCTAATTTAAATGTATATAAAGTATTGTGAAGAAAAATATATAGGAGTATTTGAAAGTTATAAGTATATGTAAAACTTGCATGAAATCCATATTGAATATTAAATAAAAAGAAAAAGAAAAGAAAAGAAAAGAAAGTAGATAAGGTTGGTAGCTTATACAATTGATAATAACCATAGAAAAGGAGGTTAGGATGGCATAATACCTGGAATCATATTCTTCTAACTTCTTCCACCCTATTAAACCTTTAGATAATTAAATGATTTTGTGGGGGCACCACACAACTTTTAGATCATACTATTGAGTGGGAGGTCGGTTCCTAAAAAGGAAAAGGACTTTTTCGTTTAATGTCCCACTATTCACAACTTTCAACTTTTTTTTCTTTTTTGAGGCTTTTGACCCTAAATCAAGTTATTAAATAAATTTGAAAGTGATTGTATGTCCGGCCCACTAACTCTTAATCATTTGTAGTTATTATAATAGTTCGTGGAGTTGAATAGTATGTGTCCAAATAGTCTGTTTTTAAATTGTAGATTACTTTAATCCGAGTTACAGTTTATATGTTTGGGTTGTTGATTTGTTAAACATATAGTTTTTTTATGGGTTTAAGGTACAGAGTTTTCGACTTTTTGTTTTTCTTCGTATTATAAAGTATTGTACAAGTACTAGTACATTAAATATCATATCTCATAAGTAGAAATAACAAGATATATTCCATCCATTTTTAAAAATGTGTTAGATTTAATTTTATGTTATTTTCTGTCCATTTGTTCATTTTGAGGATGTACGAATACTATTCAACATGCACAAAACAAGTAAGATTAGACTAAAAATACATATCACTAATTAAGTAAGAAAACTTCATACTTGAAAGTGTACAAAAACAACCGAAATCTCTAACTCCATAACATTACAAATATATATATATATATATATATATAATAATAATAATAATAATAATAATAAATAAAATAAAAATGTATATCTAAGAGTAATGTTAATGTTTAAAGAATGCTATTATGACTATTTATTAATTTATAATCAATTTGATATAATTTGAATTTAAATAATGTATTTCTTTTTTATCAATTTGAATTTCTTTTTAAATTAATAAAATTTATATTATTTTTAAGGATAACTGCAAATATAACAATCAGATTCAAAGATTAGTATATATAGCAACATTTTAAAACAATTGCAAATATAGCAAAATCTATCAGTGATATACTTCTATCACTGTTAGACCACTATTAACGATATAGTTTATTACTGATAGACAATAAGACTATCAACAATAGAAGTCTATCGTTGATAGACTTTGTTATATTTGCAATTTTTTTAAAATGTTGCTATACAGTTGGTTATTATCCCTAAAATTGCTACCCATTACAATTACCCTTATTTTTATAGGTTATTTTTCTAAAAAAAGAAATATATTATTTAAGTTTTTTTATAAAATAAATATTAATTTAAATTTAAATTTGAATATCTTGCTAAAAAATAATAAGAATTACGATATAACAAAAAAAATATGACATATATGGTTGACAATATTTATTTTATTCATATAATGTAAATGAAGATATATATATATATATATATAATTAAGAAAAAGGATAAACATGTAAAATGGGGATGCCCTCAACTTTGGAATTTGGAAAACCCATGTTTAAGGAGGGCATCCAAAACTCTTGAGATGCTGTCCGGAAGTGCATTCTAGGATGTCCGGGAATCCCCAGATGTCGGGACAAAACAAATACGACAATCTAGATGTCCACCTCGTGGGAATCTAGGATGCCAACCAATCAAACGTCCCCTAAAGTATATCTTAGACTGCACTATCTTTCAGCATCTCACTAAATTATTCAATCATAATTTTTTGTGTAGCTAACTTTTTTTTTCTTTTGAAATATTTAATTTTTTTTGGTACGTAGTGAAAATATGATGCATAAAGATGAGTAGATATTCAAATATAACCAAATATCGCTATTTTTTCTATACAGTTGTTACAGTTGTAGGAACATAGTCAATCATTTCTATGAAAAGGAAAAACCTTTGAAACATCTCAAATATAAATTCAGTATACAACTGAATTAAAACAACATAATATTATAACCACTCCATAATTTCATTACGGTATGATGCCGATAATTAAATGAGAAAATAAAATGATTTACCAACAACAATAAACTTTATAGCATCTCTAGAATTAAAACGTAAAATTAGCTAAAATATTAAGAAATATATTACTCTATATAAGTGATAGAAATTGATAAACTACTATCATCAGTTAATCATTATTTATTAATGATAGTTAGTCACATTTTGTTATGTTATATTTAAAATTATTTTCAATAATTTTATCATTTAAAACAATTAACCATTACAATAATTCCAACGTTATACCCCCAAATTCCATAATCTGAATATGGTATTACATAAGACAAAATGAGCAATAAAAGGAAGGGTGAGTGTTTTACAGTGATTTTAAAACACCGAAATGAAAACTTTAAAGTATAAAAAACAACATTGCCTATGATGATAATACAAAATTAAGAAAAAGCATTTGATTAAGACCTAGCTAATTAATGCATAAAAGTAATATATTATAAGGTGAATTGGGATGGGGAGGGGTTATGCGTCAGAAGGCATAGACTACTAAATAGTGAATATATATATAAGGAAGGTGGAAACGTTTAATTAGTTAGGTAAATGCGTGCCAGATTGCCAAACATTTCAGGAGGGGCTTATAGTTATGCATTCCATTATTATTAAATTTGGTCACCTTGTGGTGCATTTAAGTTGTTGGAGCCACAAATTCTTAGGATTTAAACAAGGTACTAGTGGGTGTTTGAAGGAGGGGACAAAGTAGTTATTAAATTATAAGTTTGGTTAAAACTTTTAATATTGTTGTGTCTAATGAAGAATTTTAACTTAAAAATGTCAAATACATCCTTAATTATAATTTAGTTTTGTATGTAATAAGTTCTTGGTCTTTAAAAACTATATTATAAATGATTAATTTTTAATTTTATATCAAATAGGTTTTCAATTTTATGTTGAATAAGTCCTCTTTATTGATTAAACATATATTTTTTTAAAACAATCCTTTAGAGACTTACTAAGTATAAAATCGAAAGTTAAATGACTTGTTATTAGACAATTTTTACCCACGTGAGAGTAGGAGTGGATCCCTTCAATGAAAACTTTTTAAATGGCTTATGTTCTCTAAAACATTCATGAATTCAAGATTTTGCCCAGGACCAAAATGAATACAATGATATAGTACTTAAAGATATGAGATGAGTTGTATGTGATATCTATTATCTCAATTTACCGATGAGAATGATAGTCGTTCCAGAGCTTGGTCTCACTATTTTTTTGGTAAATTCGATGGATATTCACTAAGGAAGGTTGAAGTCTAAAAGACAACTCTCCTGATGCTAACTTGGTATTTTTGCTCTCAACAGTTTTGTTTGATTTTTCTCACTTTTCTTTCATATGAAGGATTATTGGATATTTATAGTGAAAGAAAGTGAAACTTTGGTGAATATTTGAAACATAAAAATAGATTTAATTGTGTAGATTAAGTTCATTGTTAAAAACTTCAAATTGGATTGAAACAATCAAATTAAAATGATGTTTCATATACAAATTTAACACGTATGAAAGTTAAATTTGTAGTTTCTTCAATTTGAATGAGTTATATTTGATTTTGGTCAAGTAACAACTCAATTGAGTTAAATTTGAAAATTCTTTTCATTTTGTATTTATTTGATTTGATTTTATATTATGGAGAGTTACTAAATTGGCTAGGCTATAAATAACAACTTGTTTCTTCATTTGTAGCATCCCACTTCAAATTGAAGAGTTATCTTTTTTCTTTCTTTCAATCTTAAGTTGAGTTGAGAGCAAGTATCCAAGAGTTCTGCTAGATCTGAGTAGTTTGAGGTTATAGTTCTATTGGAGGTAGTCGTTGTATTCTGCAGAGATGATCGTGTTGGGGTTTGTGCCCTAAATCTCATGGTTTGTAATGTATAAATGATTTATTATCTAATGAAATAAATTGTTATTTTATTTGACATTTAGACATGCGTAACTCAATCCAATAAACTAAAAGCCATGATTATTTAATGTAAACTTGAATAGTATGTGGTTAATATATAGGTGGATCATGTTCAAGTGATAATCTAACTGGTTTATAGTATATGGATAAGGGTGGGTACCTTATCCTAGTAACACTATGGATATGATCCACTTTGTGATCGTTACAAAGTAATTTGATCCAAATCGTTCGTGTATAGACACGTGAGTGGGTGTATCTTCTACAAAAAGTTTTGATAATACTGGACCACGAAATAGTTAATTCTCTCTTTGTAATACTATTGACTAAAAAGATTTACAGTTCTTAAGATGACCATATGTAATTCGATCCCAATCATGAGTGAGTTATGGGCTCCTGCCTGTGAGGGATTGTCCTTTGATTTGCATGGGTGAGAGTGGTTCGTGTCGTTGACTCAATAAGCCTACTATTTTGGAAATAAAACCAAATGGGGAGCTGGGAACATAGCTACACAAGATGAAATTCACTCATTACCGACTTTGTGGTAAAGTAGAGGAGTTGTTCCCTTAAGTGCTGAATCCAGGTCTTGAATAACAGTAATTTGACCCAACTATAATTACGAACTATGGATATCCGTGGATGCAAAATATTATATAGTGAAAAGGGTGCAACTATGGGTCATTAGTGAGTAACCCATAGTTAATGAATAATGATTAATTTAATTAAAGAGTTTAATTAATTAATCTCGGATCATTGGAAATTCTAATCTGTAAGTTCATTAGATTCTCTTGCTAGCTCACTAATGAGTAAAATAAGAATCAAAGAGTTTTTGAAGAATTTGAATTGTTCAAATTATACTAAGGGAATGTGCATTAATTGTATCTTATACAATTAATATAATGTGTATAGATATAGTATAATATAAAGTTGATTTTGAATGAGGTTCGAAATTGAACTATATAATATGAGAGTATTAATATTTGAATAAGATTCTAAAATTAATTAATGTGAATGAGAATCATATTAAAACTATAGATTATGATAGAGATGTGCATTTTGAATATAATTCAAATATGCATATTTAAATTAAAATAAAGTAATTGATTAATTAAATATTATTTAATCAAAATTAAATTATTTTTTTATTTAATTTTAATTAAATAAAACTCATTTGTAGTTGCAAGGGGTGGGGGAGTGTAGACAAGGAGTTGTTCTCCTTCTCTCTCCTTTAATATGTCTTTTCAAGTTTTAACGAGAAATAATACAAAAATCACCTGTAGAAGCTCTCCCTCTCCCTCTCTCTTCAGCTCTCTCAATTTTACAGAGAAATAGTTTTTACTCTGTACAAAAGTATTCCCTCTTTCAAAAAGGATCCCACAATCCATCCTTGCCGGAGAATAATGGAAAATCCCTTTTTTTATGGCGTTCAAACTGTTCATGAGGAAGATCCATTGTAGTTTTGGAAGAGAAAACTTGGAGAAGATTTTGAAGAACTATCTTCAAAAGTAACAAATTTTCTTAGCCCTTTGTGTTTAGAATCAAAAGCATGCTTAATATTATTTTTTTATCTTCTATGCTTTCTTTTTTTTCTAAATAAAGTTAATGGTATGGCGATCAATCGATTCCGCTGGAATTCAATTCCTTCATATCACTGTAGTTTGCTTGCATCCGGTGCAGAGGGAATAATTGTCTTTAGGACAACACTTATCAAAAGCATGTCTCAACTACCTATTAACGTCTCCACAATATCTCGAGGTTCTTAGTTAATTTTGAGTTCAAGTATTATTATTGTATATAGATTGTGTATTGTATCTAGTTAAGATATAATCAGTTTGTTAGTCTATTCAATTCTTAAATATTATTCCTTAACAATCTGAAGATGCTTAGTATCTAAACTAATGTCTACAAACAACTCCACAATTGTTTCTATGTCTTTCATGATGGGATCGCCCATTGTCAATCCCCATACTAAAAAAACCAAGGAAATTCAAAGGAGACAACTTCAAAAGATGATCTTCTACCTCACCACGTTGAATCTGTTGGAATTTATGTCATAAAATCTCATAGTTTGTAATGTATAAACAATATTTATTTATTTAATAAAATAAAGAGTTATTTTATTCAATTAATCTTGTGTAACTCAATCCAATGAACTAAGATCCAAGGTTATTTTATGTAACTTGGACAGTATGTGATAGATATACAAGTGGAATGTATTCAAGTAATAACCTAAAAGGTATGTAGTATATGGATAAGACTTCTTATTCATAGTGCTTCTTATCATGGTGACATTGTGGATATGACCTACTTTGTAAATGTGATAACTTGTAGAAATACAAGTTATTATATTCATTATTTGGAGTAATTAGAGTAGAATTGATGATAAACACATTATTTCGTGTAGAATTCTGGTCGGTTTCGTGGTGTAATTGAAGCTGGAATAGAAGGTTTGATTACTGTCGTGCAATCTGAGTAAGATCTGGTATTTGGAGGATTGCGAGGTGTGGAGATCGAGTTTAGGGCTGAGAATTTGAGGTTAGTAATTTAACTCAATCTGTAACAACTCTTATGAAGGATGTTTGAGCTGAATTTGAAGAGAAACATGTTAAATGTTAGGTAAAAGCGACTGATACAGATTTCTCTAGTGATTTAGAGCAGCTCAAATTAATTTGGGAATATCTGTCGAACGAAGAGGAGTTGAGCTCTGAAATCTTGAGGTAAGCTAAAAAATACATTTCTTTACAAGTTTATAGAAGGGAAGAAGTTCTAATTAGAGCTGGAGATACGACTTTTAATAGATAGAAGTGAAAATAGAAGTGAAGGCAGAAGCAGTGGGAGACGGGTATCGCTGGAAAAGCAGCGACATTGAAGGTATATGGGTGAGCAGCGAGACGAGTGTCGCTGGAGGTTTTGTGTCTCACAACTCTCGCTCGGTATCGCTGGTCTCGCTGATCAAGCAAGTCTCGCTAGTCTCGCTAGTTCACAGTCTCGCTAGTACAGTTTTGTTTGCAGCTTAGTTTCGCTAGTCTAGTCTTGCTGATTGTTTGAGTCTCGCTCATTAATGATTGTTCTTATGAAATTTGGTCTCGGTGGTGAACAATTGGACAAGTATAAATTTTTAAAACTTGTTGTTTATGTTAAATGAAATTTTAAGGAAATCTAACAAAGAGAAATGTATTATTACAGGGCGAGAAGAGTTAGGAAAGGTGTATAACCCGTTCAAGGCCCCGAACAAGTAGTGAGTGACAATTTTATTTAAAATGTGTTTACTTTGAACAAATTTTTATTGTTGAAAGATTATGTTTGGAAACATGTTTATATGTTTGTGATTTCACGGGTTTTAACGTGCATATTATTGTTTTACATTAGAAATCATTTGAAGCATGTTGGTTGCTAAATGAGATTTATGAAAGGCATGCTATTTGTTAACATATGATTTTATGGAAAGCATTGAAGCTTATGAATGAAATTGGGAAGATTTGACATGTTAAAACTCGTGAATTTACATTATGCTATTTCCAAAGCATGTTGTTGTTGAATAATATTTGTGAAAAGGCTCCCAATGCTGAAGGACGCGGAGAAGGCATGTGGGTAGCCGGGGTATGGAAATGGTTCCCAATGCTGAAGAACTCAGAGAAGGCATGTGGGTAACTTGAGTATAGAGATAGCCCAATGCTGAAGAACTTAGAGAAAGCATGTGGGTGGCCTAAATCTCGTATATAGAACCCAGTACTGAAGAACTCAGAGAAGGTACTCAGGTAACCAGGATAGGATATCTATGTGCACATAGAGGACTGATAGACGCTGTTGTGTTGAGATTACTCCACACAACTAAGGATTTACGACGTTGGGTGTGTTGAGATTACTCCGCCCCAACTAAGGATGTTTTCGACGTTGAGTAGCGTTGAACTCTGCTCCACCTTAACTAAGGAAAATGGTTTGAAATAAACTGAATTTCTGAGTATCTTTTTCTGAAATGAACATATATGATATGAAAATGCTATTTGAGCATGTTTTGCATTATGTATAACTTTGAATCGATGTTTTATACGCATTGTTTTATAATGTTTACACTAGGATTAGTTTTCGAGCTAAAGGGAAGTTTTTACAAAACAAGTCACTCACTGGGCAACCTAGCTCATGTTTTCCTTGTTTTTCTGTTTTTTAGGTAGTGAGTGAGTCCGTGGTGCCTAGCCTACACCGAAACTCATCTGAGCCCATCATCAGTGTTTATTATTTTGAGAATTGTAAATATTTGAACTTAATCATGTGTTGTACATATAGAGGGTTAAGGGCGATGTTGAGGGACTTATGTAATTATATGTTTTGAGTGGAAAACAATGTCTGTATGATAACTTAACCCTGATTTAAGTATGTTGTTCAATTATTGTGTTTAACTGCTTACTAGGTGATGGTCAAGCTTTATGGTTGGCAATGGATGCCGTAAGAGGGTCGGTGTCTACTGTCCTCACACTTTCTCCTAGGTTAGAAGGGTACTTGGGAGGAACAATGCTGCCAGAAAAGACCAACGCGTCGAAAAGAAAAATAATACAAGAGCTTAGTCGGAAACTATCGTGTCAATATGCAAGTGGACAACTGATTTTACCAGATCATGACAGATCCAATGAACTGAAGACGCGAAGAAGTCTGCGCAACATCGCATGGATTTAAATGCAAAGGTGTCAGGTCATCATGATAATTGCCTTTTTCGACGCCTATAAATAGCCCATTGCACTTCATGTTCAAGTAGAGAGAAAATACTCAGTGATGAAAGCTCTGAACAAATTCTCGCTCAACCTCCATAGCCATTGTCCATTTCGAGCTCTTCTGTGAGAAGATTCTGAGAGTGTTTAGAGTCACCTCTCAGAGAGTGAGAATCCACCCTTGTATAAATCATGTATCAGATAGCCACCATTTCAAGCCTTCAAGAAACAAGACATTGCCATTGGCGGCTTGACGACTTCCATTTTCTTTCTTTCATTATGAACACCTTTCTTGCTTGTATTTTGTTAATACCTTTTGAGAGACTGGATTATCTACTTAATATAAGTTCGATTGACATTAAACTTCCATCTATTCTCATTTGTAACATCTTACACCATGAATGTTAAATGTTTAATGAGTAAAGCATAAGTAGTAGTATTTCCAAATGTGATTAAGTTTGCTTTCATCTTGATTAAATATGTACTTCAAACTTGCTTAAATCTATCTAACAAATAGATCTAAGTGAGTACATTCATCTGCTTGAGAGAATCGGTGAGTAATTTCTAACATTTAACAACAAAAGAGTAGGCTTTAGAAATAAAGTTTTTCTTTTGCCCGAAGATCTCACTATGTGTCTTAGAGATAAGATTAATGTGGCGTCGAAGCATTGAAAGATGCGTTCTCAATCTTAAGTTTGTAAGCATGAAAAATTATTTATCACTTAGAAAAATGCTAGCTACTTATCTTAACTTACCATTTTGCATGGTTCCATTCCTTTCACATATGCTATTTGGACTTGTTTATACTTGACTAACTTCACCCATCATTCATTCTGCATCACCATACCATGTAAGCACTGACTTGTGATACCAAGTGTTGGGGAGAAGCAATGAGATTGTGACTATGCGTTGGTGAATGAGGAGGAAAGTAAAATTTTGGCTAAGTGTTGGCCAAGACTATGTGTTGGTGAATGAAGAGGAAAGTTGGAACTATTTGAGAAACCATGCGTTGTTGATTGAATCACGAAGGGTTGTAAGCTGAAGTAGCTGTCCGCGTTGAAGGATAAGTGATTAGTGGCGGGGGAAGAAATGTGCTTGAACCATGCGCTGAAGTCACTCTGCGTTGAGGACAGCCATGCGCTGAAGTCACTGCGTTGAAAACAGACATGCGCTGAAGTCACTCCGCGTTGAAGACAAAGTGGTCTTGACGCAACGAAGATAGTGGTGAATGACTGAGTTGCACGCGTTGAAAGTAGGAGGCGTCGAGAACACCATGCGTTAAGAATGGCTGATTGTGGAAGGCGTTAAGTATGTGGCGTTATGGGTGCCTTGCGTTGAAGGGAGAGGAGAACCCCTATGCGCCAGCCTACCTTTGGGAACTTAAGTCGGTGATATAAATAAAGGAAAGTGAATTAAATATTTATTCATTTAGACACTTCGAGAACTTAAAGTCAGTTTCACTTTCTTATGAACTACAAGGGGAGATAGACGAGTGTGTCCTGGTGGATTTTGAACGGAAGTATTTTCATCTTGGAGTTGAAACCTAAGCTGGGAGGGAAGATTCTTGGTGGATGCACAAGCTGGACAGTGTCTGATGTTCGGAGAAGAACAAATCGAGGAGAACGAGTCTAGGGCTGCAACTTTAAGGTCAGTAAGTTAATATAATCCTTAACAAATCTCATGAAGGATGGTAAAGATAGAACTGAAGTTAAATGTGCAAAATGTTAGGTGAAATCAACGGTTACGGAGTTGGTGCGCAAGCTGGGGCAACGCAGGGTAAACTTAGAATAGTTGGAGAACGAAAGAGAGTTGAGTCTTGGAATTTTGAGGTAACTTGTAAAACTCAATTCTCTACAAATTTGTAGAAGGGAAGGATTTCTAAATCTGTCTGTATGTATAACTTTAATAGAATAGGAGTAAGAACAGAAGGAGAGGAAGATAGCTCAGTTATCGGGTGCTGCTAAGAACCGGGTCTCGCTAAGATTGATAAAGTATAGATAGCGAGACGAGTGTCGCTGAGACACAAGGGAGTTTTCTGTCTCACAAAACTCGCTGGGTATCGCTAGGTATCGCTCCTCATGTAATCTCGCTTATTCTGGTGTCGCTAGTGCCGTGTATCTGATTGCGTAATTTCGCTAGTAATCTCGCTAGTAAGGTGGAACTCGTTGGTAATCTCGCTAGTGACATAGAATCTTGCTTATTATGTTTATTTTAGAAAAGAAAGGGGGTCTCGGTGGTGAATCATGATTAGAGTTTAAGTATGCACACTTATTGATCATGTAAAGGAAGTTTAAGGAAAGTGTAACGTGAGGAATGTGTATTTACAGGCCAAGAAGAGCTCGGAAAGGCATATAATCCGCTCAGGGCCTAAGGACA
The DNA here is from genome assembly GCA_030954485.1 of Citrullus mucosospermus. Classification (NCBI taxonomy): domain Eukaryota; kingdom Viridiplantae; phylum Streptophyta; class Magnoliopsida; order Cucurbitales; family Cucurbitaceae; genus Citrullus; species Citrullus mucosospermus. Next base: position 10,588,069 of record CM062057.1, on the reverse strand, counting down.
AGTTGTGAGTGACACCTTTCTCCTTCAAATTGATTTTTATTGAAAATATTCTTATAAGATATGGTTTGCGATGAATTGTTTTAGAAAGCATAATGTTTGATTATTGTCCACAAGGCATGTTAAATGTTTTCTAAGTTGTTAGAACGCATCTTTATGAAATGTTACTGATTAAAGATCTGTATGATTTTCTACGAAAGGATTCTCAAAAAAACTATTTATGGGAATGGGTTTCTAAAATGTTTTAGAGGAGGCTCAGTGCTCAAGGACATGAGAAGGCACGTGAGTTTCCCCGGGACCCAGTACTGAAGGACATGGAGAAGGTACTTGGGCAACCCGTCATATTCCTATGTGCACATAGAGGTCAATTTGGCTGGTGCGTCGAGTTTGCTCCGCATCGAGCCAGGGATGATTTCGATGTTGGGCGTGTTGAGCCTTGCTCCACCCCCAACTAAGGTCGTTTTCGACGTTGAGAGCATTGAGCCTTGCTCCGCCTCAACTAAGGGAAAGGATTGAGAAACCAAACGGTCTACTGTTTAAATTCTTCTGGAAAACGTTTATATACGATTTGAAATCGGATTTATGAAATTGATAGATTTGTGTGAAGTATGCCTTGGCTGAATAATATGTTAAATCCTCGTTTATGTTTACATATGTAACATGCTTGTTTTCAATAAAAGTCGTTTTACAAAAAAAAAAAAAAAAAAAAAAAAAAAAAAAAAAAACTAGTCACTCACAAGGCTTCTAGCTCACGTTTTCCATGTTTCTTTTTTTTTCCCCCCTCCAGGTAGCGAGGACGTTCCCGGTGCTCAGCCTACTCCAGCTCGCCCTGCCTAAGCTTCAAGTCCTCGCAACTCAGTCACGTTTTGAGAGTTGTACGTGTATAATCTTGTGTAGGTGGCATATAGGTCTAGTTGTGTGAATGTTGGGATTTGTAATGTGGGTTGTACAAGTATACTGTGGACGAGGAGCAAACTTAATTATACATATATATATATGTTTTGTGGCTTCTATGAGTAAAGTATAATATGCATGGTATGATCTGTTAGGATTATTAGGCACAGATGGACAGTTTCTGTCACAAAAGGGGTGATGTTTACTGTCCTCACATCTCCTCTTGGGTTAAGCGCGATAATCTGGGAGGGGGTGTTACATACCACATGTGCATCCACCAATTTATTTTTGTATAAAACTATTCTTTGTAGTTATTTTAGAAAAAAAAACATGTGTAAGTATTGTATAGTTCAACGCATCAAATTAAAGAATAATCTCAACGCATAATCGTTACAAATCCCTGTGTTCGACCTTGGATTCTCCAGAAAAACCTGTTTAAACTTGCACTTGGATTTTTATAGGAAAATTTGTGTCTAATATATATATATATATCTTTCATGATTCTTAACGCGAAACTAGGCTATTATGAGCATAACGCATCATATACACTTTAAACGCAACAAAATGTTACAAGAGTTGTAAATGTTACAAACGATTTGCATCGTTCATGTGGAGACATGCGAGTGGGGGTATTATAAACAAAGAGTTTGTTTAAGACCAGATCGCGAAAATGATTAATCTCTCTTTAAAACGCCGTTGACTGAAGAGATTAACATTTCATAGGATAACCATGTAAGTCGATCTCAATCCCAAGTGAGTTATGGACTCCTATATATGAGGATAGTCATTTGATTTGTATGGGTAGAGTGGCGTATGCCGCCGACTCAATAATCCTACCATCATGGGGACTTGTTCAAGTAGGGAGCTAGGAACATAGCTACACAAGATGGAATTCACTCCTTATTTTTAAGGTAAATAGATAAATTGCTCTCTTAAGTGCTGATTCCTAGTCTTGAACAATGAGGCCTCACCCTCTCATTGGCCCAAGAGGGATTTAGTTTATAACTACCATAAACTAATTGTTCATTAGAGAGATCGGTGGTCTTTAAGAAGTAAAAGATAATTACAAGGATAAAACAGTAATTTGATCCAGCTATAATTACGAGCAATTCGTGAAGGGTCAACTTACTGGTAATGATTATATCAATGGATACACAAATATATCTACATTACGAAGTGTGCAACGATGGGTCTTTAGTGGAGTGACCCACCGTTAATGAATGTTGAATAATTTAATTAATTAATCTCGAATCTCGAATAGAGCTTCTAATTTGTAGGTCCATTAGGTCCCCTGCTAGCTCACTAAGAGTAAAACAAGAACTTATTAGTTTTGGATAAATTTGAACTATTCAAATTAAATAAAGTTAAATGTTCAAGAACATAATATAAGAGAATAATGTATTTGAATAAGATTCATTATAATATAAAGTTAATTTTAAATTAGATTCAAAATTAAACTTTATAATATGAGAGTATTAATATTTGAATTAGATTCAAATATTAAAGAAATATAAATAAGATTCATATTATAAGAGAATTATATGTTAATTGTATATGATACAATTAATATAATATTATAAAGATACATTATATTATAAATTTTATTTTAAATTAGATTCAAAACTAAACTACATAATATAAGAGAATAATGTATTTGAATAGGATTCAAATATTAAATAATATGAATGAGATTCATATTTAAACTATAGGTTATGAGAGGGAAATACATATGAAAATGATTCAAATGTAATATTAATTAAATATATGATTAATTAATTAATAAGATTAATTAATATTTATTTATTAAATTAAATTAAATTAAATTTGATTTGATTTAACTTTAGTTAAATTTGAACTCTCCATAGTTAAGGCTGGTAATGGTTTCAATTTCAATTTGAGTGGTTCTTTGGTTGAAGGTTTTAATGACTTTGGCACCTCTTTGAATGCTGCTACTACTGCTGCTAAAGCAAGTTGTTCCTCATCTTCCTTTACATCATCTTCTTCTTTAGCATCATCATCTTTCACAATATGTTCTAACAATTCCTGCACATTAAGAAATTCATCAGTAACTTTAAGAAACCAACATTCTTCCATGTCTCCAGGGAACTTGAAGGCATTTAACACATCGAATGTGATTTGTTGATCATTGATCCTCACCGTCAATTCTCCTTTTTGCACGTCTACTAGTGTACTACCTATTGGAAGGAATGACCTACCCAAAATGATAGGTACTTTTTTATCTGCTTCGCAATCTAAGATAATAAAATTAGCAAGGAACACGAACTTGTCCACTTTGACAAGGGCATCTTCTATTTTTCCCATTGGACGCGATCGATCGATCTGTGAGCTACAATGTGACCGTAGTTGAGTTGAATTTACTTCTCCAATTTTCAGTTGTCCAAATATTGAGTAAGGCATTAAATTTATACTAGCTTCTAAATCATAGAGAACTCTCCCTAGACTCTTTTCTCCAATAGAATACAATATAGTAAAACTTCCTAGATCTTTGAGTTTTCAGGGGATCTTATTACTAACCAATGCACTACAACACTCCATTAGTGCAACTATTTCCAACTCCGGGAGCTTCCTCTTTTTAGATAGGATGTTCTTTAAGAATTTGACATAGTTTGACATTTTCTTGAGAGTGCCAATTAGCGGGATGTTTATGTGGACTGTTTTAGCATGTCGAGAAACTTTTTGAATTGTGCATCCTGACTAGCCTTCTTAAACCTCTATGGATATGGGATTGGCAGACGATAAAGTGGAACTGCTTCTTTTTCCTTTGATTTTTTTGGTGCTTATTTTTTTTCTTTGTTTTTATCTTTCTTTTCTACCACAACCAACTACTAACTAGCGAACGTTGACTCCTTATTTGAGTTTTGGATCTCTCAACTTTCTATTGACCCTACTCAATTGGCATCCTAGGGCCCTCATCTTCTAATCCACTTTTGAGTGTAACAGCTTGACACTTGATAACACCGTAAAAATGTTATTTTTCCTAGCTTAATTCAGGCTCCTTCGTGGATTTTATGTGTTTATTATGTTATTTTGTAGGTTTTGAGCACCTAAGAGGTAGAATGGACAATCAGAATCAAAATGGGACAAAAATGAACCAAACAGAACTCCAAAACATAAACCATGAAGAGAGAGAAGTAAAATGATAAAAATGCCCCTAGGGTCAATGCAACTATGCTCAAAGGTAGAGAGCAAATTTGGCTAAAGTGCAGTGACGCTCCCCTGGAGCGCAACTACGCTCTGGAATTTGACGGAAAAGAAGGGCGAGCGTGCGCTTGAAAGCAGCGTCGCAACGCTCAAGGTCGGTGCTATGATTTCTACCTAGAGTGCAACGACACTCTTCCTTTTTTATAAAAGGAATTTTGCCAATTTTAGGGTTTTTTTTTTAATCAAAACTCTCGAGCTTTCAACCCCTAATCCTATTTTCTCTTCTCCTCTTCTCATTCCCTTTGTAATTTTTGCTTCTTGGGAGAATTTTATGGTTGTAAAGCTTATCTTGGACTAGATTTAAGGCTAAGGAAAGTATGCTAGCTTAGGACTAGGTGAAACCCATTGTGTGATATTGAGGATTTATGTTTAATTTCTAGTTTCTCATGGAATTTTTGTGGTTCTTGAATTTTTTTTATGATCTATGCTTAGATTGTATGCTTGATCTGGCCAATCTTCATTTATTAATCTCAAGTAGCTAATCCTAGTATTTGGGTGTGTTTTAACTTCTCTTAAGTTGAGGATTAATGGATAATATGTTTTGCACAAATTTATTGATTGCAAAGTAGCAAATCTAAAGCATGCTTGTTTGTAAATTTTTGGTTTTTAGAATAACCCTTTTACAACATTGCATGACTAGGATAATTCGAGAATGCAATCGATTAGTAACTTAAGGCTATCTGGGTTATTATTCATCTTAGTTGAACCTATCAAGCTTAATGCAATTGTTTACTTGTTATGGGCGCTACTGAACCCAAGCAATTGGGAAACTAGTCTAATTAAGAATCAATTAGGGTAGATGTAAGATTTCCATGGACACGTTATTAAACCCAGTTAATTGAGCATTTAGTTTAATTGAGTTATTAATTGGTTATTAGGGCGCTTGCCTTGGTCTTTTTGGGTGAGATGGCTAAGCATATTAATTCATGAGAACTCTTTTATGAAAATCCAATGATCAAATCAAACAATTGGGTGAATCCTATTTTCTAAGCTAGGTTTGTTTTACTTTTTTGCACTTTAATTTTCTGCAATTTACATTCCCACACTATATTTTCCTTGCTTTAAATTTTCATCCATTCCACCCCCCTTCCCTCCCACCCCCACCCTCGTTATCACCTTAGCTAGAAATTTTAATTAGTTTGGAATTACATTCGAGCTTCCCTGTGGTTTGATCCCAGACTTATCATTTGTGCTACTCAGTAGTATAAGTAGTTGATTCAGTGATTTATAAATATTATTTGATTTTCGGAGAGAGGTTTACGACGCTCATTCTTACGGACATATCAAGACTGCTTTTTCCCACTTCTCTGTGAACTCTTTATGGAGCTTGGTAAAGTTCCTGTGGATCTTTTCTTGATCTCCTTTGCTAGTTGTCCTACTTGGATTTCAAGGTTTCTTAATGTGGTGTCATTCTATGTCATATATTCTTTCAGCAGAGCTTCCATACTTATATTTTGGGCAGGTGGTGGTACTGGTGATTGCGGCTTTAGATATATTTGCGGTGCGGGTGACAATGATTCAACATTCTGCCAAGATGTGCTACCACCATTGCTTGTCCATGCAAAGTTAGAGTGCACTCTCCAACTTGGATTATGGGTCTTTGAGTAGAGGTTCCATTGCTCCTACAAATAGTTATCCATTAAATGATTTGCAGTATAGAATTGGGAAGTATTGTAGGTTCTGCTTGCACAACACCCAACGATTGAGGTCCCAACATGAAATTGTGCAACATGTTTTAAATAGTAGTTAGCTGTTGGTTCATAGCCGCCAATGCAAGGCTTTCTTGAACTTCGCTAGTTGCTGTTGTTTTAAACCTTTGGTGTCTCCGTATCCCCCCAGTTTTGGTTGTTATTGGCTATTGTATGCATAATTTCTTCTGCCTCATTTTATGACTTCTTCATCAATGATCCTTCTGTGAAGGCATTAACCAATATTTTCGAAACTTGGTAGAGACCATTGTAAAACTGTTCTATAATGGTGCTTGTTGGGAGTCAATGGTGTGGACAATTCCTTACCAACTTTTTGAAATATAACTATTGAAGGAGTTAGTAACATAACTGCAGAAGCAATTAGGATCTAAAGCACTCTAATTACATCAATTTTGAAGATTAAACATACTTGTTCTAAAACCAAAAAACAGAGATTAGAACATTTACATGTTGTAGCTCAAAATTGATTCAAAATCCTTCAAGCTTTTGATCACGAAAACTTCGTGAACTACCACAGAGTCTTACTTGTTATTCTTTGGCCTTAGAACGGATTGTGGAATCCAAATTGAGTTGCATTTGGAGCAAATTTGTGAAGAACACATAGTTTTAGAGAGTTTGGAGTAGGTGAGAATTTTCAGCAAAATTAACTCAAATTCCCAACCCATTTTCCAAATTTCCTTCTTCTATTTAAATAAGAAACCACATTTAAATATAACCATAATAACCATAATAAGTAAGTCAATCATTCACAAGTTGTTCATAATTAGAATTAGGTCAAAATGACCATTTTACCCCTGTAATTACATCTCGTTCTTTAAGTCCCACTGATCTTCTAATGAACAATTCGTTTGTAGTCCAACCACCAAACCTAGTCCCTCTCGGGCCAATGAGAGGGTGGGGCTTCTTGTTTAAGTCCTGGCGTCAGTACTTTAAGGAACAACTTTTCTACTAACCTAGAAATAGGTAGAAGTGAGTCCCATCTTGTAGAACTCTCTTCTAGGCTTATTGAGTCAGCAAACTCGGGCCACTCTCACCCATGCAGATTAAAAGATAATCTCAAACAGACAGGATTTCATAGTTAGCTCAAGATTAAGATCGAGTTGCCTAGGTCATCAGGTTGAAATAATCAATTTTAACAGTAAACATTGTTAATAAAATAAAAATGATTATTTCATGGTTCGGTCTTATGCAAACTCATTACATAGGATGCCCCACTCACATATCTCTACATGAACGATATAGGATCACATCGTTTGTATCAAATACAAAGTGGACTATATCCATAGTGTCCCCAGGATAAGGTACTCAACCTTATTCCTATACTATAGACTGTTTAGGTTATATTCAATAACAACTTTACTCGATAACAACTTTATCGAGAATAAGTTTAAAAATTTATAATCTACGAGTTTGACATAAAACCCAACCACTAGGCTTCGTCTACTAATTCTATGGACGATTGCAGGAAGGCTACGAAGAATAAGGAAACAATTTTAGTTTAAGGGTTATGAGGGAAAATATTTCCCCAAGAACTTTTCTACAAGGTTGTCCCATGTAGTAATTGAATTTGGAGGGAGCAAGTCAAGTCATGCTTCAACATCGCCCTACAAAGAATAAGGAAACAATTTTAGTTTAAGGGTTTCTTCAGAAACTCCATTTGTTTTGAAGAAACGACAAATTCTCATAAAAAGTTTGAGATGTTTATGAGGGTCTTCATGGGATAGTCCAACGAACTATCCAAAATAATTCAACATTTGAAACATCAAAGGTTTCATTTCAAATGTTGTTGCTTCAATTGGAGGATCAAGAATCCTTGTGTCAAGAGTTTAGAACATGGGTGCTACAATAATCTCTAATCGCCCTATCTCTATCTTCAGCAATGTAGATGGGATTTGGAGGTTGAACAACAAATTGAGGTTGAGAGGTCGTGGTTGTTGATCTTCATTTTGTTGGACATTATTCCTAGGAGGAGTCGGACAATCGTCTCCAAGTAGATTCATTGAAATTTGTTGCATGAATGCAGTCTCCTCTAAATCAACTTGTGCGCTCAAGTCTTTCTCCTCATGACGTTTTCGCCTTTGTTCTTGTCTTCTCTTGCAAAAGGTCCTTTCTATCTCATGATCTGGTTAAAAAAGGCGAGGCCTTCTTCTCATGCACTACTCAATGTTGTGGCAAAACAAACACGAAACGAGAGAGTTAGTATTTTTTTTCCCATAAGATTTTTCGTACTTACCAAAACTGTAGTTGTGGCAAGACCAGGTCGAACACAATTAATCTAATGAATTTCTCAATTAAACTCATCACAGTCTTATGGTAACCAAAGGGGGTGTTTCAAAGAAATTTTTTCAAACGCAAGAATTGAAATTGCGGAAAAAAAATTGAAATTTAATTTAAATAAATGAAAACTTAGCTTAGGCACTAGAGCTAATCCTCAATTTCGCGATTTAGTCATAGGTTCATCAATTGATTTCTATGCCATCTAATCTTAGTCAACAAACCTAGGATGCTAGGCAAGAGTCCTAATTATCGAATTAACCAATTGAATTAGATGAAATACATCCTAACTAGTTGTTCAACCACTTTAAGATCAAGGAATCTGCTAAGATAAATTACTAAAAGGAAATGCCTAATTAGCCATTCAATATGATTCTCCTCTAGGTCAATTGAATAATATTCGTTGAAGTAATTTGACAACTCACAAGCCATTTTAACCTATTGCCACATTGGATCAACATGCAAATAGACGTCACGCTTAACACCTTAAACCATGACTACTGATTACAATTCACATGCGAAAATATAATCAAAGTTCGTTATAAATTGAGAAGAATTGAAATGCAACACAAGAATATAATAGTAAATGATCTAAACCTCTCGAGTGCACAATATTAGGAATCACTCTAAGCTAGAAACCATACCTTTAGCCCATCATCGTCATAATTAGCATAAAAAATAGAGTTTGGATACAACAATCGATCAAAGAAAAGAAGAAAATAGAGAGAAAGTAGATGAGGAGTCGGTTGGTGGCTGATTCATAACCTAAAAATCAAAGGCTTCCTTTTAATAAAGTGGTCGGAGCACCATGACACTGTCGCAATATCTTCTGCGTTTCGTCTTCAGAGCGCCATGGTGCCAGGGGTATTTCAGCAGCTTCATCTTTTAGGGAAAAAGCACCGCAGTAGTGCCTAGGTAGCGCCATTGTGCTATGGCTTTAGGGGCAAACTGCTATGGCTTTAGGGGCAAACTTTTCATTTTGCCTCACTCTCTCCCGATTGATGCATTTAGCTCCATTTGGCCTGATTTGGCTTCATTTCAACTCTAATGTCGGTTCTACCTGAAAAGTGCTCGATATGTGTAAATCAACGAAATAAACATGTAAAAAATGACAACCTTAAATTAAGCAGAGCTAGATAGCACATTTTCGGTGCTATCATCTTAGTTCAAGCATACACTATCGGTGAAGTAATAACCTTTGAGTACTCCAAGGGTCGAACCAACAATACTAGTAATTAATTTAAGTTTGCCCTAAGAAAAGAAATCAAGTGACCAAAGGTGACCAAGTGCAATGAAGTAGGATAAGTAGAGTAATGTTTAAAAAGATTGAAGATAAACAATGGTGAAGTAGGGATACAATTATGTTTTAACCCAAGTTCATCAAAACTTGAGCGATACAGCCACATCATGCTGACGCATTGCCTTGCACATGGGCAAAATCTTCTCTTATTCAGTCTTGTTTCAAGATCTTTTAGGAGCCTAAGGAGCTAAGCTTATATATTTATGATTAGCTAGACCTTAGAATAGTTTCATGCATATTCTTTACACTATGGTGCCTCTTATCTTTAAGGTTACATGGTGATCCTATTTTTAGACTTTAACCCCATATTCCTTTGTGAAATCTGCTTACATCCTAACCTTCTCAGTATTAGGACTCCACTATACTGCTAAAGTGGCCAATTCAAATTAACAATGCTTTCCATAAAATCAACAAGGGAAATGTGTAATTAATGCAGGACATAACACTTTAACAATTGCTCATGCCATGAATCCCTAGGGCATTCACATAACTAAACCTCTTGATGGATTTAGCTTACGATAAAGAATAAATGAATCATTTTTATTAATTTTAGAATCATAAGTACAAAATGAATGTGCAAGAGTAGCAAAGAGAGAAGTAAAATGGACATGGGTGCTGGAAAATATAGTAACACTCCTCAAATGAATCCCCTACTCTCTAATAAACACTAGGGAAGGATTTTCCTCCCTCAAGGACCAACCATTTCTCTCTAGACACGCTCTGATGGGGAGAGAAGCCCTAAAGCCTAATAACTCCAAAGGAACTCTTTTTCTTGGATGTAGGCTAGCAAGTTGAGTGGAGAATCTTCTTGGAGTAGACTGATTACGGGTGAAGGAAGCTGAATCTTAGAAGGAAAGCTCCAATCCCTTTTATAGGCTTAATAATAAGTTAGGTAGGACAGAATTCCATGTTCTAGAGGCTCTCAAGTCAAATCGGTGCTAAAAAATGGTTGAAGATCGAGTAAATCGCAACTGTAGCCAACTGGTTCAATGTTTCTGAAACTAGGGTTTTGATGCGGGCACACAATTTATGCGCAATGGCCAAAAATCAATGTAAAAGTCTCTAAAATATGTTCAATATGTCAAAAATACACTTTAAGCATCCAAAAGACCCTACTTGTCACCATTTACTCACTTTAACACATATTATGGGGCATCTCAACATCCAAGAGACCATTTTTCCCAAGAAACACTACTAAATACGACCTAAAAACATGTATTTTTTTACATGAACACCCCACCAGAAGCTATAACTCCTAAAACGAAAGTTGCAAAGCAAGCATGTCGTAATTCTATACTTAGTGGTCTTGAGGACACTTTGTATAATGCCTATTGCAATGCCTACAATACATCAAAACTATTATGGTAGGTGTAGACGGTAAGATTAACCCTGATTAATTTAGAGCCCAAGGTTAGGGCGGTGGTAATCGAGTATCCATTATAAATGAGATATTTGGGCCAAAAGAATATATATATTAAAATATTTATTCATTTTTAGAATATACATATATAAACATATGTATGTATATATGAAGACATATATATATATAAGTAAAAAGTAAAAAAAAAAAAAAAAAAAAAAAAGGAAGATTGTCGCCCCCCCCCCCCCCCCCCACATAAATTAAAAAGGCGTTGGCCAAGCTGAGCAGCCCGGCTGAACAGTCGGGCTGACTAAAGAAAAAAGGGGGTTGGCAAGACAAGCTTGTTTTAACTTGGAAAATGGGGATAAAATACCAATTATAGTAAAAATTAGCATTCAATCCTATATTATTTATAGGTAGAAATTTGTTTGATTAAAGCTAAAATTGAATGTATAATAAAAGCTTTGGTATAATTTAAACATGTTTGAGCCGTGCACTTGAGCTAGTGAAATCACTTGCAAATGATTAATCTTGGAAAGAATAAGGTGTTTTCCGTTTTGTGTAATAATTGGACTATTAATTAGCACAATAATTATTTTAAGAGAGGGTTTTTATCGATGAAACTTGAAAGCTGGTTATTGATTGTTGAATTAACGTTGAAGAGCTATCCAAGAGTCACCCATGATGATGATTGGGATGAGTAACGCTTCTTTTAATGGTTTGAATGAGTAACCATAGCTTGGAAGTTCGGGAGCCACCTAGAAGGGGTAAGGTCGTTAGCTTTTTAGTTACGAAAAGGTCGACCTATATAACAACCAAGCTATGATCAGAGGGAGGTACGCCAAGAACTAATACCTATTTTTCTGTCAACTTAAGCCAATTCTAAAACCTGATTCTAACTTAAACATCGGAGTGGGTTTGGTAAAACACCACATTGGTGTAAGATTTGTTCACGGTTAATCTTCCTCGAAGAATACAAATTCAACTTTGGTGCGAATTTCAGCATCAACAGGAGGCATTAGACAAGAAGTACAAGCTGGAAGATACTTGTACCTAAGGAATTCCTTGTGGGAAAATTCTTAGATTACAAGATGATTGGTACCAAGTTGGTAGTTAGTGAGATGGAAGAATTGCAAATTATCATTAGTGATTTGCGAAATGAAGGATCAGACAACAATAAGCCATTCCAAAGTTACTGTTGTGATTGAGAAGTTGCCTCCTTCCTGGAAGGACTTCAAATGCTATCTCAAGCACAAGCGAAAGGAGTTATCCATGGATAACCTTGCGGTGAAACCCTGTATATAAGAGGATAACATTAAAGAATATAAAACTTCGCTAGAAGTTGAAGCCAAGGCTCACATTGGTAAAGCTTCAAAGAATAAGCCCAAGAAGTAAAATTTAAATAAAAATCATGGACCAAGGAATGATGCTCGCAAGCATATTAAGGAAATTGTTGAGTTTGTGGTAAAAGTGACCAAACCACTACAATTTTCAAACACAAGAAGGGACAAAGTTCCAACAATCAGACCAACATCGTGGAAAATGACGATTTGGTTGCTGTCATTTCTGAGGTAAAGGTTGGTGGATTGATATTGGTGCTACTAGGCACAAATGTACGAAAAAGTCATTGTTCATTACATATGAGAAGCTAAATGACGACGATAAGCTTTACATGGGAAATATTTCAGTTGCCTCTATTTAAGGCAAAGGGAAGATTGTACTAAAATGGACATAAAAAAAATACTTACTTTCATTGATGTATGACATGTGCAAGAGATTCAAAAGAATCTAGTGTTAAGAACTCTACTTAACAAAAATGGTTTCATACTTGTATTTGAGTCAGAGGAATTAATTATTTTTGACAAATGGGTTATGTATGTGGGAAACGACTATCTAAGTGATTACATGTCCAAACTGAATGTACTAGCACAAATGCGAAAGATTGATTAAGAATAATACCAACTCTTCTACTTATGTTGTTGAGTTGTGTGATGTGTGGCATTTTAGATTGAGGCATGACAACTATCGTTTTTTTAAATATAATGGTAAGTTTAAGATTATTGTCAAATTTTAACATTGATAATAGACACAAATGTGAAGTTTGTCTTGAATCAAAGTTTACAAGAAAGTCACGTTCATTTTACATGTTTAGGTATAATTGTCTTTTATCGTAATTGTACATACCTAGTCTAAGGTTTCCTTGTTTCCTATATATATGTAACTTTGTTCTCAATAATAGTGTGAGAATATATCCTAAATTACTGAGTACATGGTATCAGAGCTTCTAGGGTTTAGAATATTCGTTTCACGGCTAACCTCTCATAAAATTAGGGTTCAAAGTTTAGGATAAAAAGTTCGAGTGGCCGTTTGTCTACACTGCCCACCTCAGGAGGAGCGTCGTCGTCCGCTGGCGTCTGTCTCTGTCATTTGCCGGAAAATGTCATGCATGAGGCTCACACACTGCCAAAGGGAAACTTATCACACCCCCTCCTGAATTCCCTCCTAACCCGGAAGTGAGTGTGAAATAATAGACTCCAATCCCCTAAAGCATTCATCACACAACCCTGTTGTCTTAGAATATAACCTGATAAACACATATTTAGTAATCTATAATCACAACCACACCAGGATTAAGCTATCATAACTATCCTGACTCCCATTAGACTTAATATTTACAACAACATCTATACATAACTCTCTCAATCCTTACAATATGTACAATATTTAAATAAGTTTAGGATTTACAATTATGCAATTCCTAGATTCTGAAACCGGCCCAGACGAGGTTCTACTGTAGGTTAAGCACCCCTGACACGCTCGCTACCTGGAAAAATAAAACAAAGAAACAAGAAAAGAGTGAGCTTAAACGCTCAATGAGTGAGTAGTTTAAAGTTTTTCTCGACATTAATCACTCATGATTTTCTATGGAAACATTATTCACAAACCATTTCCTTAAATTTCCTTCCCTAGTTGAGGCTAAGCTAAGCTCACCACACTCAACGTCGATATTTCTCAGCTGAGTGGAGTATTCTCAACACCTCAGCATCAGTCGATCCTAATCTGCTCACGGGCTACCCAAGTATCTTCTCCCAGTCCCTGGATCCCCAAGATACTCAAGTGCCTTCTCTACATCTCTCAGCATTGAGTTTTCAAATACAAGATTACCCATATGCCTTCACATTGTCCCTCGGCATTGGGTTTCTTACAACACTGGATCTCCCACATGCCTTCACATCTTCCCTCAACATTGGGCTTCTTACAACACTGGGTTTCCCACATGCCTTTACATCTTCCCTCAGCATTGGGTCCCTTAGAAAACATTATATAGCAAATATGCTTTGCATAAATAATTCTCTATAAATCATTTCATGATAAACAGAACAATATTACATGAAGCTAATTACATACACAAATATCCCACATGCCTTCTCTTCGTACCTCGGCATTGGGAGCCCTTCAAATAAGAATACAATATAACATAAAATTATGAGTTTGTAATATCTCATACATCACAACACTTTTCATATGCTCACACACTTTCATTATTCTCACCTCATAATTCATATTCTCATTCATACTCTAGTAACATCTCATCCATGACAATACTTTTCATAAACTCATATGCTACCTTTAGTCTCATCTTCATAAATCACATTTCACACACTCATATGCTTCCTTTAGTCTTACCGTCATATATCACATACTTAATCATACTCTTGTGTCCACTCCCACATTGCAATATTAATCATAAGTTCCCGTGCTTCCATCCGTCTTACCCTTATTATTCACTATACTTTTGCTCAGTATATATATAAATAAATATTGAAACAACTTCTTATACCGCACATGGAACGCACATAAAGTTCATAGAATTTGATCATATAAGCATTTATCAACAAATATTATCAAGAAACTATGTTAAAGACTAAACACTTTTAGATAGAAAGTCACTCACTACTTGCCCTAGGCCTTGAGCAGATTGTACACCTTTCCTAGTTCCTCTTGGCCTAGAATAACACATTTCTCGTGTTAGACTTCCCTAAAGTTCCTTTTTACAAACCATTAGTTTACACATTTGTATTTTATTCATGTTACACCACTGAGACCAATTTCTTCCAAAAACAATCATATTAAGCGAGATTCCATACCACTAGCGATATTACTAGCGAGATTCTACTCTACTAGCGAGATTACTAGCGAGATTAAACTACAGGCACACGACACTAGCGAGATTAAACTACAGGCACATGTCACTAGCGATACCATGGTGAGCGAGACCAACGACACTCACCTGTTCAGCGAAACCCAGCGATACCGAGCGAGAATTATGAGATGCAAGGCTTCTAGCAACACCCGTGTTACCCATCTTGCTTCTCAAGCTTAAATTCTTAGCGCTACTTGTAGTCTAGCGATACTTGTCTTCCATAGCTTCTGCCTTCCCTCTTATTCTCACTTCTATTTGTTACAAATCGTATTTCCAGCCAAATTTAGAACTTCTTTCCTTCTAAAAACTTGTAGAGAAATATCTTTTCTAGCTTACCTTAAATTTTTTAGGCTTAACTCCTCCTCGTTAGTCAGATATTTCAAGATTACCTCGCGCTACTTCAGATTGCACAGCAATTCTATATCAGTCACTTCCATCTAAAAGTTTACATATTTCTTTTCCAATTCAACTCAAACATCCTTCATAAAAGTTGTTAAGAATTAAGCTAACTTACTGACCTTAAAATTTCAGCCCTAAATTCAATCTCTTCAGCTCATTCTTTTCCAAACACCAGACCACGCTCGGATTGCGCGACAGCAGCCAGACTTACTGTTCCAGCTTCAGTTTTACCACGAAAACGATTTGAATTCTCCACAACTTTTCCCTAAAAACCTTCTTCTATCTCTCTTCGTCTCTTAGCTGTGAAATTCAACTGATTTGAGCTTTTTAATGTTTTTAAAATGATCAAATTCTCAGCTTACTTACTTAAATAGGCCGCCAACTTAACATCCACTTTCTTTCCTTTAAAAATGAATTGGCCTAACTCACCAACGCATAGCAGCCTTCACAAACGCATGGCACACTCTCATCAACGCATAGCAGCCTTTACAAATGCATGGCACACCCTCACCAACGTATAGTGGCCTTTACAAACGCATGGTGCACCCTCACCAACGCATAGCAACCTTCACAAACGCATAGGACACCTTTAATGCATGATAACTCATGCCTTAAGGCTCTCGGCCACTCTTTACTTACCTTCTTTTAACTTGTCATCTTCCAAAACCAATCTTTATAAACTTCCAAAGCTAAGTGTGGGGCTTACAAAACTGCTCCGTTGCCACGCACTAGCGCGTGGGGGCACGTGGGAGCTGCATTTCGTGTTCCGTTGGTTGGGTTCATCTCGGTCCTCTTTCTAGATTAGTTTGTACATTTGGTTCCATAAAAAACTGTTTGACTATGAAGACATTTGAAGAATACATCTTTGTTTCTACGGTTTGTGGCTGTTTTGTTCAATTTTGTGGCTGTATTGATCATTTAATGTGGTTTTACCCTAGTTTTTATCTTGTTCTTTATTCTCGTTCCATTTGTGAGATTTACAGTCTGTATGTAAATTCATTATGGATGCGATGAAGAGTTTGGTGGTATCTAAATGTGATTTCTCTAGCCTCAAAGATCATAGAACACAAGTTAAATGAACCTAATTACTATGATTGTCGTTGGACAATTTTATTTTATTTACGAAGTACGGATATGGATGATCATATGACTACAGATCCACCAAATGATTATAAGAAGAAGAAGGATTGGCTTCGTGATGACGCTCGACTTTGTCTTTAGATAAAAAAAATTCCATTGAGAGTGAGGTAATTGGCTTGGTTGATCATTGTAATTCTGTGAAGGAGCTCTTAGAATTTTTAGAATTTCTATACTCGGGTAAAGAGCAAGTTCATAGAATGTTTGAAATTTGTATGTAGTTCTTTCGTGCCAAACAGAAAGTAAAATTTGTGACCAACTACTTTATGAGACTTAAAAGAATAGTTGCCGAGTTTGCTTTGTTATTACCTTTCAACCTAGATGTTAAAGTTCAACGAGCTAAGCGAGAAAAGATGATTGTTATGATATTTCTAAATGAACTTTTACCTGAATTTGGAATGGCTAAAACACATATTCTTTCTAATTTTAAAATCTTGTCATTAGAAGATGTTCTTAGTTGTGTTCTTTTTTAGAGTTTTGAATCCAATTTGTCTGTTCCTTAACTCAGCAACACTCTTATTAGCAAAAATAATAACCCCATGGTCCCTCGAGAGATGAATAACAAATTTTAGAGAACTAATTATGATAATCAAAATTCATATTCTTAAGAGATTGTTTGTAACTATTGTTGTAAGCCTGACCATTTGAAACGTGATTGTCGGAAGTTGTTGTATAAGAATCAACGATCTCAGCATGCTTAGATAGCTTCCAAAAATGATATGACAGAGAAGTCAGTTACCATTTTCATAGAGGAGTTTGCTAAATTTCAAGTGTACTAGGACTCATTGCAAGCATCATCTTCATCTAATCCTACTGCCACCATTGTTGACATAGGTGATATGAAATGTCTCCTTACGTCATCTACCAAATGGGTCATAAACTCTGGTGCCACAACTCATATGACAGGTAATTCTAGCTTATTGTCTACACCATTGTCCCCTGCCTCTTCCCCATTTGTCTTTGGCAGATGACTCAACATCCTTTGTTCTTGGTTTTGGCACCATTAACCTTTCCCCATCCTTTTCTCTATCTTTTGTTTTTACATTTGCTTCAACTATCCTTTAATTTAATTTCTATTAGCCAACTTTCTCATGACCTTAACTGTGTTGTCTCATTTTTTCCTGGTTATTACTTGTTTTAGGATCATATGACGAAGAAGATTATTGGTAGAGGATATGAGTTAGGGGGCTTTCATATTTTTTTATCAACAGATACCGAAAGTTGTGGCTTGCTTAGGAGTTACACCTTCGTTTGAAGTTCATTATCGTTTGGGTTATCCGTCTTTTTTCATGTTGAAGAAACATTATCCAAAATTTCGGCCTTTATCCTCTTTGAATTGTGATTCGTGTCAATTCGCTAAATTTTATCGTCTTAGTTCTAGTCCTAGAGCCAATAAACAAGCAAATGCTCCATTTGAATTAGTTCATTCTGATATTTGGGGTCAGTGCCTAGCCGTGTCCCAAACAGGTTTTCTTTATTTTGTTACTTTTTTTGACGATTATTCTTGTTTGACTTGGTTATAATTAATGAAAAATCGTTTTAAGTTACTATCTCACTTTTGTGCTTTTCATGCTGAAATTCAAAATCAGTTCAATGTCTCTATCAAAACTTTGCGCACTGATAATGCTGGCGAATATTTTTCTCATGTGCTTGAATCTCACTTGTGTGAACATGGCATCATTCATCAATCCTCTTATTCTAACACTTCATCCCAAAATGGAGTTGCTGAATGAAAGAATGGGCACTTACTTGAAACTGCATGTGCATTATCCTTTCAAATGCATGTTGCAAAGCAATTATGGACTGATGTTTTAACCGCTTGTTTCTGATTAATAGAATGTCTTCCTCTGTTCTTAGTGATGAGATTTCTTATCGTATTCTTTTCCCTACCAAATCTTTATTTCCTATTATTCCAAAGATATTTGGTTGCGTTTGTTTTGCTCGGGATGTTTGTCCTCATCGTACCAAGTTAGATCCCAAATCCTTCAAATGCATATTCTTAAGTTATTCCAATGTTCAAAAGGGGTATCGTTGTTTTTGTCCTACTCTTAATAGGTATCTTGTACGTTTTTCGAAGATATGCCCTTTAGTCCATCGCCGTGGAGTTCGTGTGAGGGGGAGGATGATGATCTTTTTATCTATGAGATTACCTCTCCCATATCATCATCTACTTCGTCTTCCTCTATGTCCCTTCCTTCTCGTCCACCCATTACTCAAGTTTACTCCAGGCGACTTCCACAAGAACCTTTAGGCACATGTCCTACACCAATGACTTCTTCGACAACTGATCCAGGACCAATTGATGATCTTCCCATAGCCCTTCGAAAAGGTAAACGCACTTGTACTTACCCTATTTCTTCATTTGTTTCATATCATCAGTTGTCTTTTCCCACATATTCTTTTCTAACATCCCTTGATTCCATCTCTATTCCTAACTCTGTTCATGAAGCTTTATATCATCCTAGCTAGCGTAGTGCAATGATTAAGGAGATGACTGCTTTAGATGATAATGATACTTGGGATTTAGTCTCTTGTTCTGCTAGAAAGAAGGCAATTGGATGTAAATGGGTGTTTGCTATCAAGGTTAACCCTCATGGAACAGTGACTCAATTGAAAGCGCATCTTGTTGCTAAAGGTTACACTCAAATCTACGAGATTTATTATTTCGATATGTTTTCTCTAGTCGCCAAATTAAACTCCATCAGACTTTTTCTTTAAATGGCTACTACCCACAATTGGCCTTTGCATCAACTTGACATAAAGAATGCTTTTCTGCATGGTGATCTCTAGGAGGAAGTTTATATGGAGCAACCACCTGGGTTTGTTGCTTAGGGGGAGAGTGATAAAGTCTGTCGCCTTCGAAAATCTTTGTATGGTTTGAAATAGAGTCCACGTGCATGGTTTAGTAAGTTTAGCCAAGCACTTGAACGTTTTGGTATGAAGAAAAGTATGTATGATCATTCTGTCTTCTATCGACGGTTTGATAATGGTATTACTTTACTTGTTGTATATGTTGATAATATTGTTAGTACTGGAAATGATGTATCAAGTATTAACTTCTCTCAAGACTTTCCTTCAGGGTCAATTTCATACGAAAGATTTGGGATAATTGAAGTATTTTTTGGATATTGAAGTAATGAGAAGCAAGAAAGGTATTTATTCTTCACAACGGAAATATGTATTTGAGTGAGGAAAATTAGGAGTCAATCCATGAAGTACCCCGATGATATCTGAAACTTACTAAAGAAGTTGAACTATATAACAGTGACACGACCAAACATTGCTTATTTTGTTAGTATTGTAAGTCAGTTTATGTCTTCTCCTACAGCAGACCATTGGGCTGCAGTAGAACAAATTCTATGTTATTGGAAAGTTGCACCTAGACGTGGGATCTTATATAAAGATCATGGCCATACAAGAGTTGAATGTTTTTTAGATGCTGATTGGGCTGGATCTCAAGAAGATAGGAGATCTACTTTTGGATATTGTGTCTTTGTAGAAGGAAACTTAGTATTGTAGAAGAGTAAAAAATAGAATGTTGTTTCACATTTGAGTGCTAAGTTAGAATATAGGGCCAATGCATAATCTATGTGCGAAATAGTGTGGTATACCAACTATTATCTGAGATGGGATTCAGTGTTACCGTACCAGCAAAATTATGGTGTGATAATCAAACTACACTTCATATTGCATCTAACCCAGTGTTTCATGAACAAACAAAACGTATTGAAGTGGATTGTCATTTCATCCGCAAGAAAATACAAAAAGGATTGGTGTTCACAGGATATGTGAAGACTGGAGAACAATTAGGATATATTCTAATTAAAGCTATAAATGGAGCAAGGATAAGTTATCTATGCAACAAGTTGGGCATGATTGATATATTCTCTCCCGCATGAAGGTGTTCTAAGACATATTTTATATGTTTATGTATCGTCCTTTATCGTAATTATACATACCTAGTCTAGGGTTTCCTTGTTCCCCATATATATGTAATTTTATTCAAGATAATAGTGTGAGATATATTCTAAATTACTGAGTATAGTGTCATGTGTGGCATTTTAGATTGGCACATGTCAATTATCGTTTTTTAAACAGAATGGTAAGTTTAGGATTATTGTCGAATTTAACATTGATAATAGATGAATAGCACCTAAAAAGTGCTTTTCTTGTCTTTGATTTAGGGATGTTTTTATTGGATTTAATGTGTTTGTTAGTGGTTTTCAAGTCATTATGGAAAAATTAAGTTTTAAAGGTCAAAAGAACTAAATCGAGTCAAAACCGGACAAAGAATAGAAGAAAAGATGGAAAGACCTTGAAAAACAGGGCAGCAACCTAGGGCATAATTGCACTGCCCTCGGCGTTCTCAACCCGAGAGCACCAAAATTTGGAGATCACAGAATGTTGCGTCATTGAGAATGAGTGTCACAGCGCTATGTAGGGAGCGTCGCTATGCTGCGACGCTAAGCTCAGGGTAAGGCATTGATGACGGTTAGCATAACGGCGCTGCCTTAAAGTGTCGCTACGTTGCCTCTTTTATGATGGACAGCGTCGCTACACTGTCCAAGAGTGCAGCGACGCCAACTTTCTTTTTTTTTTGAAAAATTTACACATTTCGAAAAGATTTTGGGCGACCATTTCTATAAATTGAGGGGTTTTTAACAACCCTAATCATGAAAAGCTCAGAGGAAAAGAGAGCCTAAAAGTGTGAGTTTGCTATGAAAAAGAGAAGAAAGTGTTGGAGAAGAGTTGAAAACGGTTCGAAATCCTAGGTGCAAACCAAGTGGAGATTGAAGGAATTCAACGCCTGGAAACAATTCGAGAGTCTTTCTTCCTAAGTTCCTCTTTCCCTTTTACTTTTATGCTTGAGAGCTCATATGAAAGTATGTATTGATGGCTATGCGTGACTAAACTCATAGTTTTAGGGTGTTGGATGATTTAATTATGAATTTAAGTTAATGATTTAGTGTTTTTCATCGATGTTGTTGAATGATATGTTTTTCAATGCTATTGTGTCTTATTCTTGAGGAATACCAAGTTCAATATGTGGATAGAGGACAATACCAAGGTCAACAACAATTTCCAACTCACTACCATCCCAACTTGAGGAATTATGAAAATTTTTCATATGCTAACAATAAGAACGTGTTGCAAGCACCTCAAGGCTCCAATGGTACGGGAAATGCAAAGACATCATCTCTTGAAGATTTAATGATTAATTTTGTCAAAGAATCAAGATCAAGGACTACCACGTTGGAGAACTTGATACACGCCATTGTCAACACCGTAAAAAGCCAAGGCAAAGCGATTCAAGGCTTGGAGGTTCAAATTAGTCAAATTGCCACCGGGCACACAATGTAAAAA
The DNA here is from genome assembly GCA_030954485.1 of Citrullus mucosospermus. Lineage (NCBI taxonomy): Eukaryota > Viridiplantae > Streptophyta > Magnoliopsida > Cucurbitales > Cucurbitaceae > Citrullus > Citrullus mucosospermus. Next base: position 10,566,209 of record CM062057.1, on the reverse strand, counting down.
TGAAAATTTTCAAGTTGTTTGGAAAAGAGCGCTAAGGAGAAGTGCAAGCCATAACTCTAAGAAGTGGTAATGAGTTGAACAAGCCTATGATGATTGATGATAATGAGCCAACACAAGAAGAAATTGAAGCCACCATGGAGGATGTACCAACAAGAGAAGAGCATGTAGCTAAGGAAAAGGAAAAATCTAAGTCGAATATAGGGAGTACCTCTAATTCTCTTCCTTTTGTCCATAATACTTTATCTTTCCCTCAACGATTTCAAATGAAAAAGGTTGATGTTCAATTTTCCAAATTCCTAGATATATTCGAAAGTTCCAAATTAACATTCCTTTTACAGAGGCATTAGATCAAATGTTGAAGTATGCCAAATTTATGAAGGATGTTTTGTCTAGGAAGAAGATGTATGAGGATTATAAGACAATAGCATTAATCGAAGAGTTGAAAGATCTAGGGAGTTTCTCTATTCCTTGTTATTTAGGCAACAATTCTGTGACTAAAACACTTTGTGATCTTAGAGCTTCTATTAACTTAATGCTTTTTTTTGTGTGTGTTTAGAAAGCTCGACGATGGAGAGGTGCAACCAACTACCATATCCTTGCAAATGGTCGATCGATCACTTGCTGGTCCTTACGGCATTGTGGAGGACGTATTGGTTAAGGTGCACAAGTTTATCTTCCTAGCGGATTTTGTGATACTACATGGAGCAAGATGCCGAAATTCCCATAATTCCTTGGGAGACCTTTCTTGGCCACCAGAAGGGTTCTCATAGATGTACAAGATGGAAAACTTACATTCCGACTTAATGATGAGGAGGTAACATTCGACATTTACAAAGCCCTTAAGCATCCAGATGTGGTAAGTTATGAGCAACACATACCAAGTAAGACGGTAACTCCCTTTCCTTATTCTAGTATTTTCTCCTTGCACGTTGACTCTCATTCCAAGTGTGAAAAATAGATTGAATGCCTAGTACTTGTAATTAAATTAGATGATCATCATAAGAAGCATGTTTCTAGTTTTGATAATACTCCAAGTGCTTGTATGCCTTTAAAGTCTAAAATGGAGTATGAAAGAGTTATGGAGAAGCATGTTAAAGATGATGTAGCTAGCCAGGTGAAATCTTCAAAAGATGATTCTTTAATGTTGCTTGATTATATTAATGAAGGTGACATAAAGTTGGAGGAATTAGACAATGTTTTAACTGGCAAGATAACTGTGAATGATTATGTTTTTTAGTGCTAGTGTGGATGAAAGCTAAACATTAAAGGTGGTTTGAAGCATGGAATGGAGAAACCACATTGGGATCCGACTTCACTTGTGAGCCCCCGTCTAGCTAGAAGACAATAAACACAACGCTTCTTGGGAGGCAACCCAAGTTTATTGCTTTCTTTAGTTTTAGTGTGTTTGATTTGTTTATTTTCTTTTATAGGGAGCCACATATATGCCTTTAATTCTTTTTTAGGAAACTGGTGCAAAGTACTCACTCCGCTAAGTCTTTTGGTGGACACCCGCACGCTCCCAGGCTTGTATCTCTTTGCTTTATTCTTTTGTGCATTGAGGACAATGCATCATTCTAAGTTTGGGGTGGGAGGTGTAATTTCTACTTTGGTGTGATTTTATGCTCCTCTGCATGCTAATTTGTTTTCAATGATTATATGCATGCTATGTGAAGTTTGGAAAAATTTGAAATTTTTTTTTATTTGAGCTTTAAAAGATGATGGAAATGTTTTATGGTTGTGCACTTTTGATGTTGATTGGCTATGATGAGACTTGAATATGCATAATGGATGACTTATTGTGGAAATAGGATAGCATTATCTTGAGTTTTGATCTATTTAAGTCCCTCTTGAAGTCTCCCATGTTCTTAAGCACGTAGCTACTTTAATTTAGAAACTTTGACTTAGAAAAAGATTAAGTTGAGTGCATTTGGTTGTCACTATGAAAGACCCCACCGACTAGAGAGTTGAAATGCATGATGGTTTGTAATGTTAGACTAAGGAAGAACAAAAAATTATTTATGCCTTCGAAAAAGTGCAAAAAAAAAATGTATGAGTGTTACTGCCTATCTTTTATACCATTCAAAATGTTAAACTTGTAATGTGTATGCATGGATGAAGGTAAAAAGAGCTACCTTTGTTGTGATTAGTAAGGACGCCTGGGAATTGACTAGATACAAGTTCCTAAAGTGAATGTGTGAAAGTTAGTGCCCTTAGGTAAAAAGAATGCAAGTTTAAGCTAGCTATGAAAAGAATCTTGCAATATTAAGGCACGTTAATGGACATATTACTTGCTTGAAATGTGTGAATTTTTTAAGATTAGTGCATGAGCTAGAGTGGGGGAAAACTAGAGAAACTCTCTTCAGTCCTAATTTGAATTCTTGTTTTTTGAATTAAAGGAGGCTTGCACACAAACACATGGGGGATGACGAGATTTGGCCTTAAATGATCTTAACAATATAGATATGCATGAATATTTCTACTTGAGCTCTTAATATGTTATTCTCTCTGGCATGAATCAGTACCACACTTATTTTGAATTTCCCTATAGTTTTGTTCTGTATTTGCTTGGGACTAGCAAATCTCTAAGTTTGGGGTAACACCTAAAAAGTGTTTTTATTGCCTTTGATTTAGGGATGTTTTTATTGGATTTAATATGTTTTCTAGTGGTTTTTAGGTCATTTGGAGAAATTAAGTGTCAAAGGCCAAAAGAACCAAACCAAGTCAAAACCGGACGAAAAGTAGAAGAAAAGATGGAAAAACCCTAAAAATAGAGTAGTGCAAAGCAGGGTGTAGTTGTCCTGCCTCGGCGCTCTCGACCCGAGAGCACCAAAATTTGTAAATCATAAAGCGTCGTGTCACTAAGAATGGACATCGTAACGCTATGCAGGGAGCGTTGTTATGTTACGGCGCTGCGCTCGAGGTTAGGCTTTAATGACGGCTAGCATCTCCACACTGGCTCAAAGCATTGCTACGCTATCCAAGAGCGCAGCGATGCCAACTTTCTTTTCTTGAAAAATTTACAGATTTGGAAAAGATTTTGGGCAACCAATTCTATAAATTGGGGGGTTTTTAGTAACCCTAATTACAAAAAAACTCAGAGGAAAAGAGAGCCTAAAAGTGTGAGTTTGCTATCAAAAGGAGAGGAAAGTGTTGAAAAAGAGTTGAAGAACATTCGAGATCCCGAGGTGCCGACCAAGCTAAGTGGAAATTGAAGGAATTTAATGCCGGGAAGCAATTCGAGAGTCTTTCTTCCTAAATTTCTCTTTCCCTTTTACTTTTATGTTTGAGAGCTCATATGAAAGTATGTATTTGATGTCTATGCGTGGCTAAACTCATAGTTTTAGGGTGTTGGATGATTTAATTATGGATTTAAGTTAATGATTTAGTGTTTTTCATAGATGTTGAATGATATGTTTTTCAATATTATTGTGCCTTATTCTTTATTGATTGATCATCAATAATTGTTAGGTTAGACGTATGATTGAGTGGTTGTATGTCTAATTGGATCTACGACATTGAATCTCTATTAATATTTCATGAAAATAGCTAGGTTATTAGAGAAAGCTGATTATGATTATCCTTAATATCGTGCCTCTTAATTTAGTTTCAAGAGATTAGTAATCAATTAAGTTGCTTAGAAATGGTTGTTTTTTTAGAGAAAATGATCTGAATATTAGTTGAGACTTAAACATATTGTTTGAACATAAGTGCATGAAATCCTAAAGCATGACTTAATGAAGTAATTAATGACATCAACACCCTAGAACACTCTTATCCCTAGAATTTTCACTTTTTTTACTTTTTTTGTTTTCAAAATATAAAATTCAAACTTGATTACGATTCCTTAGATAAAATCAACTCAATTCTTGAATAAATAGTTGAATATATCAAGTTCAATCCCCAATGGATACGATACTCGGTCTTGACTATTTTATACTATAACTTGACCCGGGCACTTGCGGTTTTTGCACATCAATAGACACAAATGTGAAGTTTGTCTTGAATCAACGTTTACTAGAAAGTCATTTTCATATGTGGAAAGAAGTAATGAGTTACTTGATTTAATCCGCGGTGATGTATGTGACATGAAAAGTACTCACACAAGAGGTGGTAAGAGATATTTTGTCATATTAATTGATGATTGTAGTAAATATTGTTGTGTATATTTATAACATAGTAAAGATGAGACCTTTAATATTTTTAAAACATGTAAGGTAGAAGTTGAAAATCAACTTAAGAAGAAAATTAAGGCGCTTAGATCAGATAGAAATGGTGAATATGAATCAACATCAATTTATGAATTTTGGGAAATTAGTTGTATAATCCATCAATCTACAACACCTTAAACACCACACAAAATGGCTTAGGAAAAAGAAAAACCGAACTTTAAAAGACATGGTTAATTGCATGTTAAATAGTTTAACTTAACCTCATAATTTGTGGGAGGTAAGCTTTGCTTATAAAAAGTTTTATGCTAAATAGAATTCCACATAAGAAGACTAATAATTTATCGTATGAAGTATGGCATGGAAAGTTGCTCTCATATAAAATGTTGAAAGTATGGGGGGGTTTGACAAAGATACAAGTTCCTTTACCAAAAAGGAACAAACTTGGACCTAAGACATTGATTGTATCATAATAGGCTATGCAATGCATAGTGTTGCTTATAGATTCATGATGATTAAATTAGAAGTGTCGCCACGTGCCTGAGACGACACGGAGTGACAGACTTCCTCAAAAAGGGTTAATTTTACTTAAAAAGAAATAGGAATTGCCACCAATTTTTTTTATGGTGTGATTGGGCATCGAAATAAAAACAATAATTTAATAAAAGAAATAATAAAATGGTTTGCAAAACCTAGAGTTAGGTTCGGGAGCTATTTGTGTATAGGGAAGATGTTAGCACCCGCAACACTCGTTTAGAAAATGGTGACCAAATTTTAAATCTTGAATTGAAATTATTCTTTAAAAGAAAAAAAAAAACATTTAAAGTAATGTCTTTTTTTACTTATAATTTCTCCAATATTTGGATTAATAATCCCATAAAATAAGTAGATAAATCATCCATCTATTTGACTATATTAGGATTTAGAAAAAATTCTCCACCTCGAGAAATTGAGAAAATATTATAGTTTCTCAATTCCGTCGTAGGATAGCCCTTTAATAAAAGATTTTTAAAAAATTATTTTGATTAAATTCATTTTATCTTGTTTTCAAACCTCAAACTCCTAAAGATTATGAACTCTCACCTCAAGAATTCTAGAAAATCGAACTCCGAGATATTTCTAGAAATTTGTCGTAGGAAAGTTTAAGGAAAACGCTTTTGAAAAAAATTTTTTAAAAAATAGATTAAAACATTTTCTACAACAAAACTCAAAGGGATTAAATATTAAAGATTTGAAAATAAACTTAAAAGTATTGAAAATGCTAGAAAAATTTTACTAAAAAAAGACATCAATTTAAATATGTAAAGTTACATTGATAAAATATATAATTTAATAATACATTTAAAGCTATAAATAAATAAGCAATGATATTTACAAAGATGTTCAACATTTAATAAAATGTATTGGAAATCGATCTCGGACTCCCAAATAAATCGACTTCTCACCTCAAGATTCTAAAAAATCAAACTCCCAAATATTTCTAGAATCCGTCGTCAGATATTTTTAAAAAGGTGAGGATTAAGAATATTATCAAAAATATATTTGTAACATAACATGCCAAATATTTGTAGAACAACATGCCCAAAGTGCTAAGTTCAATGAATAGGTACAACACTTACATAAAAAACAGATAAATAAAATGCAATTTAATAACGACTTTCACTAGCTAAAAGAAGAAAATAAATAAAATAATATCTAAAAAATATTAAAGAATGCAGAAGAAAAAAATAGATTACAATAGTTAAATATAATACTAATAAAAGAAGAAAAAAAAGATTTTTTTTGGAAAAAGGGTGGTAGTTGCCACTAACATGACTACACATAGAGGAAGAAGATTGATGGACACAGTCGCACACATAAATTGACATTTAATTATAACAATAATAATAAATAATGAAAATTAAATATAAACCCTTTTAAAATTACTTTTATTAATACTCAAAATTTCAACTTCTCTTTCTTTCTTTTTCTAAAAATTCTAACATTTTTCTCAAATTTTGATATATTTAATTATTTAAATATCAAGTGCACTATATAAACTTTGTAACCCTATAGGTTTTATTTATTCTGTAATCTTGTAACATTCGCTCTAATAAAATTGCACTCCCTCTGTCCCCTGGAGGTAGCTAACACATTGTTAGTGAATCACATAAATTTGTGTGTCGACCTTCTCTATTTTTTATGTTCATATGTATTCTTTAATTGTCGATTTTGTAACAAATGGGTATCAGAGCCTAATCGTTAGGGTTTTGAAATTCTGCATTTGTTTGACAATTAAAGAATCATGGGTATGAATGTAAAAAATGACAAATTTCCCTAGAGGAACAATTTCCATCTATTGTTAATGAGATCATCAAGGTTTTGTCCCATTGAACTCAAGTTGCCGACTTTTCCATTCTCTGCCTCCGTCGATTGGTCAATGGAGGTAGACCTACTGCCAGCACAAGGGTGTTCTGTCCATACGGTTGCCGCCATTTGAAGGTTTGCTGCACTTTTGTGGTTCATTCTTGAAACTCTCGTTGAACCTCTATTTTCTATCGTGGGTGTTCGCCAGCGCCATTTGTGTCTCCCAATCATTGTTCGTCTTTGCTAGCTATTTGTGGTTTACGACTGCCATTTGTGAATTATATTATTTGTAATTCATCTGTGGTTTTGCAGAGATATGAAAATAAAATATGCACAACGTTTGTGTTTGTTGGCGTCGTCCATGGTTCACAGGTTGTTGTGAAAGCCGCCACCGTCGTCCTTGTCCTATCTTTGTGTTGATGCCTACATAGTTCAATTTTCTATTTGTCATTCAGTTCCTTCGTTGATGTGGGGTTTAGCGTGGTGCATCCAATCGGTTTAGTTCAACCCTTTTAGTTTAATTCACTTCAGCATTTCAATCGATTTAGTGAGACTGGTTTGGTTCGATTCAATTCTATCAAACTAGTTTGGCTTTGATTTGATCTAACTTGATTTGGTTCAGCTCCTTTTTTTTTTTTTTCTCACTTAGTTTGATTTGGTTCAAGTTGTTCCAATTTTATTTATTTGCAACTATGACAAAGTTTCATTACACAAACTTTTGTGAGTTTTTTGTTTCATTTTCAAATCAGCTGTTCGTGGGCTTTGTTTTAGATCTCTTTATGACGATCTTTGTTTCCAACTTGTAAGTTTTTGTTTCATTCTTCGTAGATTTTGCTTTAGATTTCTTTACGAGGATCTTTGTTTCCAGCCAAGAAGTTTTGTTCCCATTCTTGTGGGTTTCTGTCTTCATCCTAGAAGTTTATCAAATTTTCGTTGTTCATGGGTTTTTGTTTCCATCCCAGATCTGCTGATTTGATTTGGAAGTTTCAAACTCAAGATGGTAGGGACACTTATTACATCTATTCAGATTGTTGAGGACCTTTCAAGGTTGAGTCTGCAAGTACTTTATGTCTATAATTGATGATTACTCAAGAATGACTTGGGTAGTTATGATGAAGCATAAAAGTGAAGCATTCAAAAATTTCAAGCAGTTGAAGATTTTGATTGAAAATCAAACTAGGAAAAAGATCAAAAGGTTGCAAACTGATAATGGTCTGTAATTTTATGGGTCTGAATTCAACGAGTTTTGTAACGCTAAGGGAACTATTTGTCACCATACTATCAGGGATACTCTACAACATAATGGGGTCGTAGAACGTATAAATCAGATATTGTTGGAGAGAGTGAGGTGCATGTTCTCTAATGTTGGGTTGACTAGAAAGTTTTGGGCAGAGGTAGTAAATAGAACATGTTATCTAATCAACTGTGATCCTCACACAAGTATTGATTGTAAAACACCTTATGAGGTGTGGTCTAGTGAGCCTACAGATTATTCTATTAAGAGTTTTTGTTACAATTTACCATCATGTTAATGAGGGTAAATTAGAACCGATAGCTAAAAAGGGAATATTTGTGGGTTTTTGTGATGAAGTTAAGGGAAATGAAGTTTAGTCACCTTCTGAGAGTACAATTATACTTAGTAGGAATGTGATCTTTGATGAAAATTCCATGCTTAACTCAAATATAAAGTATGTTGTGACGTTTACTGGTGTGTGAGAGAGTAGTAGTGTTGATAAAAATATGGAGATACAATTTATTTAAGTTGTGAATGAATTATAGCACCGAGGTGAAAAAGATCAACATATTACTACAGAAACTATTGTCTGCCAAAAACTAAGGTGACTGAAATTTCAGAAAATGTTGTGCTTGAGAATTCTAGTCGACAAACAGATCAGCTAAGTATAGCTTATGAAGTTACGACCACTTACTTTTTTATATAATTTACTTTTTGAGTTTTATTTTAAATTTTTTCCCCATTAATATTTTATTTACCCTTTGTAATCAATTTTTTTCTTTTATTGCTTTCTTTTATGTTTGTTTTTTTAGTTATCATTTTAATTATTTTCCTCTTCTAATGAATGAAAGTAGTTATTAAATTACATTTTATTTTACATTTATATTTATCTATTTTTTTAAGTTTTGATTTATTCATTAAATTTAGCACATTTATCATATAGTTATACTAGCATTTCGCATGTGATGTTACCAAAAATATTTTTATAATATTCTTAATCTTTGCACTTTGTAAAATATCTAACGATGAATTCTAGGAATATTTGGGAATCCTAATTTCTAGAATTCTTAAGGTGAGGAGTTGATTCTTCGGGAGTCTGATATCAATCTCCAATATATTTTTATTAAATTTTATTATGCTCTTTTATGTTTGCTTAATTTATTATAATACTTCTTTAATGATATTTTTCTTACATAATGTTCTTATTGAGTCTTATCTAATTTCTTACATAATGTTCTTATTGAGTCTTATCTAATTACACTTTTTGTGTTTTCAAACATTAAAAATTAATCTGTGACTTCAAAAGGTTTTCTAATCAATTTTTTTTCTCATAACTTGTTTTTAAGACCGTTTTCCTTAAAAAAAAAAAAAAAAAAAAAAAAAAAAAAAAAAAAATGATGTAATTTAGAATTATCTGGGAGTCCGATTTTCTAGAACTCTTGAGGTGAATGATCACATCTCTGGCAGTCCATTTTATTTATTTAAAAACGATCGCATGTCGGATTTTGAGAAAATGTAATAATATCTCTCTTTCTTGAGGTGATAAATTTTTCCTCAATTATAATATAGTCAAATTGACGAAATTTGTTCAACTTATTTTATGGGATCATTGCTTCAAATATTTGAGCAATGAGGGGTAAAATAAGACATTGCTTTTTAAAAAAAAAAAAATTAAATAACATTTTCAATTCAAGATTTGAAATTTGGCCACTGTTTTCTAAACAGGTTTTGTAGGGTGCTAACATCTTCTCCATACGCAAACGAATCCCAAACCTAATTCTGGTTTTCGCAAACCATTTTATTATTTTTATTAAAATATTGTCATTTAGTTTAATTAAATGAATTTTATTTTATTTTAATTTAAATTAAATAATAGGAAGTGGGTGATGTGGGAGTTTAGGTTTCTTTTTCCACTTCACGTATTAATGAGGAATGGGAAGTTTTTCTTTTTAGAGGCAGAGATCATTATCTCTTCCACATTCTTCCCGTCCAATCCCACGTCGATCATGCACTAACAATTCTTGCTTTAATTATAATGGCAACAATTTTTTGATTTTTTGAAAAACTTTCCTTACTTGTGCAGTTTTTTAAAAGAAAACCATTTTGGAAAGTTCATAACCACAAAAAGTTTCTCTTACATACTTCTTAAATATTAATATTATTGTATATATTTTCTAAAAAAAAGTAAACGGTAACGATGGCCAAAAATGTAAATTGGGTTAGACTTTGGTATATAATAATATCTCATTAAGTTATTTGTGTAAAGAATAAAAAAGTTTGGACAATTATGTAGTTAGACCTATTTATTTAGACTACACGTGTTAAAAGCCAGAATATCACTTTATATCCCTAAATTTTAGGGGTTGTATTAATTTAAATCATGAACAAAAAATTGTAATGAAGCAATAGTCCCATAAAATAATTGTCTTGTTCATGGCTTGTCCAGAATAAGGTGATATATCATACACATTGTGGAAAATCTTCTCCAAAATCACAAATAATTCCCTACTACTCTCAAAAGAGGTTACCGAAGTTGGCTCCTTACTAAAGAATAATAGGGAAAACTCTATGGAGGTGTCACGATACTATTCATGAAAAGATCCATTGATGCGGAGGTTCGTTGAGGAAGCAAGACTGTTGGACTATTGAAGAGGGTCTTTGATGCGCACTTTTAGTGTTAACCGCAAGTGTATGGGTCAAGTTATAATATAAGACGGCTAAGTCCGAATATCGTTCCAGAGGGGGAGTTATGCTTACAAGAGAAAGCCTTGGAGATCCAATTGTGAAGGTTTAAGTTCCTTAGCTATTCTAGAGTTGAATCAATTTTATTTGAGGATTGAAATTGAATATTATGAGTTATGGAAAATACAAATCAAATAAGGAAAGTATTAAAGTGAGAAACACAAGAGTCAAATAGAGTTCTAGGGTAATGAATCATTGTTTATTTCATCATGCAATATTATAGAATTCAAGGAATTTATGGTAATTTATATGCCTAAGTCTAGAAACTTAATTCCAAGTTATTTTCTCTCAAAAACAACCCTTTTCTCATGCAACTCGATTGATTACTAATCTCTTGAAACCAATACAAAATTACATGGCATTAAGAATAGTCTTTAACAACCTTTATTGTCAATCTAACTACTCTCGTGATAGATTGACAACAATTCATTATTATAGATCAAGTTAAACATATAATCTCTTAATCATACATCTAACCTAACATGTGAGGATGGCCAATCCACAAGAATTAAACACAATAACAATGAAAAGCATAATCATTCCAATAAAACCATGAAAGTCTACAAGATGAACATAAATTCATAAACAAATCATCAAAACCCTAAAACTAAAGAGTTTAGCCACTCATAGCTTGAAGCAACATGTTTAAGCAAAATAAACAAAGAAAGAGTGTAAAGAAAGAGAAACTCTACTGAAAAGAGGCTCTTGATTGAGGTAGCACCATCACGATCTCCTTGGCTCTCACGTCGAAATTCGAAGGGCACCACGACTATCTCGAACTCTTTTCCTCTTCCTTGCAACTAACTCACTCCTTGAACTCTTTTATGAACTCTCACTCAATTCTCTCCTTTTTGTGCCTCTTTAGGTCTGTAAGTTGAAGGTTGATTCCTCTTTGATTTGATTTTTGATGATTAGGGCTGCTGGAAACCCCCAAATTTATAGAGTTTGTCCGCCCAAAAACTTACCAAAAATAACAATTTTTCATTTAAGGAAAACTGGCGTCGCGGCGCTGGTCCATAGCGCAGCAGCGTTAGGGTTGTGTCCAAAATTGTTGCTCTCGGGTTTTAACGCCGCGGTAGCGCCGTCCAAGTGCCGCAACGCTGTAATGCGTTCAAAATGTTGCGTCGGATTTTTGCGCCGCGGTGCTATGATGCATCCAGAACTTTGCGTTGGGGTTCTAGCGCTGCGGCGCTATCCCAAATTTCACCCTTTTGAGTTTTTCAGCTCTTTTTCACCGTATTCTTGCTCGGTTTTGATGTTTTAGTCTTTTCTTCTAATTTTCCTCATTTTAACCTGAAAATCACTAGCAAACAAGTGAAATCTAATATAAACTCCCTTAATTTGAGAGGATAGAAAACACTTTTCAAGTGTTTATCAGTCTTGAAAAGTAAGTTTTTCTTCTTTGTATTATTAATTAAATATGCTTAGCCTATTGTGTTGGAGAGTTGTGCATTGGCACTCTAATTGTGTTTAAGGCAATTGCAAGTGTTTCGTTGTTGTCTCAAGTTGTGTCTTAACATCTGCTAATATCTTTGGAAAATCCTGCAAATATTTTATTTCCTTGTCTGGCGTTATTAAGTAGATTTATCTGGCTCGAAATTTTCCTTCTAGATCCATTGAATGTTTTTCCGATTCCACCTGTGATTGTTTCCTTTATGGGCTTCTCTGCAAAAAAGGTGATTACCGTTATTTTCTAGGATTGCTGATTTCAGAATTGTGTGAAGAAACTCTTTGAATGTGGGCGAATACTTTACTATGTAAGACGTATTGACTCACATCTTTCCGTTGTGCATTCGTGATACTTCATGAGAGTTATTTTAGAAGAATACAGTTGGCCCAAGGGAATCCTAAAAAGGTTCTATACATAAGAAATTCTTAGTCTTAGGGGGAGCCTAAGGCCTCATTCAGCGAGAAGGGAGTTCTCATTGCTTAAGGGGACCTAAGCTCACAAGTGAAGAAAGTTCACTGAGATTTGGAGAGATAATCAAACTAAGAAGTTTCTCACTTACACTATCGGAAGCCGAAGTCTACCTACACAAATATTATCAAACTTAGGGGGAGCTTAAGTACATCGAGAGGAGTCTCGCATCTAGGAGGAGCCTAGGTGGTTATCGTGTTAAGCTTGGCTAGAGTCACTACAAGAGTTGTAACTTTACAAATAAGTATTTCGTTGTAATTGCTTAACAATTCAATATTATTGGATTATCTTTCTTGGGCATACAGCCCCCTAGACGAAGGTGGTATATCACTGAACTGGGTTACCAACTTCTATGTTCCATTATTTCTGCATTGCATTGGGTTTTTAGATGTTAAATTAGTTGTATGTGTTATCTGCTTAACATTTTTGTGTGTAGAGTCATCTCATAGTAATTTCTTATTTTGGCTTAGTTTTAACTTCCTTTATTATTTTTAGGACCCTTTTAGCTCATTTTGGCTCTAAATCTTGATCTCGAACACAACCCCTGCAAATCACTAACAAATGACGTCAAATTTAGTAAAATCATATAAAAACTATTCTAAATCCAAGGCAAATAACACGCAATTTAGGCGAATAGGTTGATTCCCCAATGGAAGCGATTGATCACCTTTGCCATTCTTTATGATTAAGAATTGTTGAAAAACAAAGAGGAAAAACAATAACTAAGCTTCTTGTTTTACTGGAAAAACACAAAGAAAAAAAGTACCTTTGAAGACCAGTTCTTCAAGAATTTCTCCTCAGCAAATCTCTCCCATGAACGGTAACTCAATAGCACGAAAAAATTGGACACCATGAATCGATCTTCCCTACTATTCTCGGGCAAGAAATTGGCTCGTAGGAACCATTTGCTTATTAGAAGTGGGAAGAGATAGTCTTTACATAAGAGAAAAGATTTGTGTTTGTGAGATTGAGAGATAGAGATTTTGTTGGAAAGAGCAAATTGTATGTGATTTCCGATAGTACCTTTTAATATAGACCTTCTGTATTTTTATTTGAAAAGCAAGAAGTGTGAGGGAGAAATAACTCCCTCTCTCACGTACAACACTCCCCTGCAATGAGGGAGTAACTTTAATATTAATTAAAAACTAATGAAATTAAATCTTATTTAATTTAATTTTGATTTAATTAAGATAATTTAATTATTTAATTAAATAAATAATTGATTAAATTTAAAAATCTCATATTTAAACTAACTTATATTTTAATCATTTCTAAATACGTATCTCTCTTATAACCTATAAGTTTAATATGAATCTCGTTCACATTAATTTTTAACCTATAGTTTTAATATGAATCTGATTCATATTCGATCTTATTCAAATATTAATACTCCCATATTATATAGTTTAATTTTGAAATTAATTCTAAATTAACTTTATATTATAATATATCTATATACATTATATCATTTGTATGTTATACTATTAATGTACATTCCCTTATTTAATTTGAACAATTCAAATTCTTCGAAAACTATTTATTGCTTGTTTTACCCTTAGTGAGCTAGCAGGGGACCTAATGGACATACAGATTAGAAACTCCAATGATCTGAGATTAATTAATTAAACTTTTTAATTAAATTAATCAATATTCATTAACTGTGGATCACTCCACTCAAGACCTACAACTGTACTTTTCGAACTACAAAAAAAAATTTTGTCCATGGATATAACCATTACAAGTAAATCAATCCTTCACGAATTGCTTATAATTATAGCCAGGTCAAAATAATCGTTTTACCCCTGTAACTACCTCTTATTCCTTAAGTCTCACTGATCCTCTAATGAACAATTTTTTTTATGGTCCTACCATAAACAAATCCCTCTCTCGGGTCAATTAAAGGGAGGGGCCCATGTTTAAGACCCGAAGTCAGCACTTAAAAAGTAATTATTCTACTTACCCTTAAGGTGAGAAGGAGTGAATTTCATTTTGTGTAGCTATGTCCCTAGCTCCATTCTTGGACAAGTCCCCAAAATGGTAAGCTTGTTGAGTTGATGACATGGGCCACTCTCGCCTATACAAATCAAAAGGTTGCCCTCATAAACAGGATTCCATAACTCATTCTGGATTAAAATCTAGTTACATATTGTCATCCTATGAAATGTTAATCTCTTCAGTCAACAGTGTTACAAAGAGGGATTAATTATTTTCCGGTCTAGTCTTTTTTTTTCCAGGATACCCCCACTCACATGTATGTATGAACAATTTGGATCAAATCATATATAACGATTAGAAAGCGGGTTGTATCCATATTGTTACCAGGATAGTACCCAAACTTATCCATATACTATAGACCATTTAGATTATCACTTGAACATGATCCACCTGTATGTCAACCACATATTGTTCAAGTTTACCGTGAATAATCTAGGATCTTACTTTATTGGATTTAGCACAAGTCTAAATGTCAAATAAAATAAACTCCTTATTTTATTAAATAAATGATATTTTTTTACGCAATACAAAACACAAGATTTAGGACATAAATCCTAACCATTAGGTGTGTTTCAGTGGCTCCTTAATTCAAATTTTAAATTCCTTAACATTCCGTGGCAATTTGTGTGTGACAGGTTTGCCAAGGACATCGTGGTGCCTGAATTCTCTTTGCATGTTGTATTACTCCTTCATCTAACAAAATTCAATTGCATTTTGTGTATTTTTCAAATGGTGAACACTCAATAAGGTATTCACACATCTGATGCGAAAATTGTCCAATACAAGTAGAAGGCTAATCATAAGAAACCTGCTAAGAAAGATGTTCCAAAGTCTATTACACTGATGAAGATAAGAATAGCGAGAACCCCCCAACCCTGTCTCTTCCACTGATCAAAAGAAGAAGTCAAGGGTTAGCACCTCTACTCTCACCATGAAAAACCTGGTTGGTCTAGGCACAGATATTCATACTGAACATGGAACATCTTCTCCTAATACTACCTTTGGTGCCTCACTTGACTCAAAATGAATCTTGATGATATTGGTTCCTCTTGTTTTTTCGAGCACAATGTGTCTAAAGATGAGATGAATGAGTCTGATGATAGTGTGGATGATGACTCAACTGTTTGAAGAAGATAGTTTTTGTGCTTCAAGGGGAAAATAATCGACTAATCGTGAAAAGAGTAAGAATCCTTTGACCTCTGTCCCTTCTGTGCCATTGGATGGCATTTCTTTCCATACTAATGTTAATGTCAGAATGTGGAAATATTTGGTGAATACGCGTATAACTATGGAAAAATAGCTATTAGAGCAAGCTCAAGATAATATTGAGATCATTGAATTACTAGCTAAAGCTAATTTGGTTCGAACAGTGTTGAAGCTTGGACCTTATTATCCTTGGTTAGTGTTGGAATGTCTTGAATCCTAAACCTAATTAGAATTGGCATTTGATATATTGAATTATTTAAATATTTTCCTTCTCCACCTAGGGTTTAGAGAAGTGCACTATATAAACTTTCTAACCCTATGGACATTATGCAATATTTTGTGGCATTATGTAATCTTGTAATATTATCTCTAATAAAATTGTTCTTCCTCTGGCCCGTGGACGTAGCTAACACATTGTTAGTGAACCACGTAAATTTGTGTCTCGATCTTTTGTATTCTTTAATTTTCGATTTCGTAACAAACTGGTATCAGAGATTAATAGTTAGGGTTTCAAAATTCTGCATTTGTTCGACAATTACAGGATCATTGGTGTGCATGTAAAAATCAACAAATTCATTAGGAGGAAAAATTTTAGTCTGCGTTTAATGGGATCATTAAGGTTTTGTCTCATTAAACTCTAGCCGCCAAGCCCTTTTCCGTTCTCTACCTCCGCCAAGCCCTTTTGTCTCATTTAAGGTTTTTTCTAATTAAGGTTTTGAAACAATTAGTTCGAGAATTCATCGTTAATCTACCTAATAAATTTAATGATGTTGGTAGTCCTGACTATCACACGGTGCATGTTTAAGGACATTGTTTTGTTTTGACCATTGCCATCATCAACAAGTATCTTGATCATCATTTGGATGAAAATGTTGTGGAGCAACGCCTTTCCATGAATGATTTGGTTTTTTAACTCATGGGTGGTGTGGACTTCTTGGCCTAAGAATGAACAATTATCAATTGCAAACTTGAGTGTGAAATATGCTCTACATAAGATATGTGTGGTAAATTGGTGTCTGTCCTCTCACACCTCAGGTCTTTCTGAAGGGAATTAAATTCCGGCGGAAGTGTGTGATCGCGTTCTTTGATTTATTGAAAGAATTAATAATACAAAAAATAAAGAAAAAGCGAAGCATCATACCTTTGCCAATCTATAATTTTCGAACCAATAGTCTTCTCCTTGTAGTTTTCATTTTCCAAGAGATCTTCCTCGCTATGACTCTGACAAGAATTTGGTTTGTGGGAACCGCTTCTTTGAAAGAATGGAAAGAAGAATTTTCTTAGAATTTTTCTAAGAAAATTAGTAGAGAAAAATTTTTAGAGTAATCGTAGAGATTATTCTCTTAGAGAGTGTGTTTTATGAAAGCTCCCAGGGCCCGATTTATAAAACTCTATGGGTTACTCCTAATCATATTAGGATAAACCCTCTACAGATATTTTAAATCAAATATTTAATAATATCCAATATTAATGAATATCTAACCAAATAATATCTCATATTAAATGGTTTAAAATATTTAGATCTTATTTAAATTTTTATTTTGGTGCAGAATCATTTGGATCTCATCCAAATTAAATAATTAATTATTTGAATCCAATTCAAATTAATTAATTAATTCTCCCCCTATTTATTTATATAGATTTTATCCAAATAAATAATTAATTATTTGAATCATATTCAAATAAATTAATTTTCTATATTATAAAGTTATAATTTGAATCACATTCCAATAAAATTTATAATAAATCATGCAATTAATTGTATCCAATACAATTAATATTTTTCCTCATATATTTGAACATTTCAAATTTTTTTTTTCAACATAGTTGATCCTTGTTAGTCCGTATTGAGCTAGACAGAAGACCTTATGGACCTACAGATTAGAAGCTCCAACGATATGAGACTAATCGGCTAAACTCATTAACCACATTAATCAATATTCTTTAACTGTGGGTACACTCCACTAAAGATCCACAGCTACACTCTTCTCACTGCAGATATATTTTTGTGTCCATGGATATAGACCAATAATAAAAAAATTAGTCCTTCACAAGTGTTCGTAACATCAGTTGGGTCAAATTACCGTTTTACCCCTAGGTTACTTCTAAATCCTTAAGTACTAGTGCTCCTCTAATGAACAACCTGTTTCTGGTCCAACCATTAAACAGAAACCCCTCTCGAGCCAGTGAGAGGGTAGGGCGCTTTCTTCAAGTCCTGGAGACACCACTTAAGGGAACACTTATCTACTTACCCTCAAAATGGGAATGAGTGAATTCCATCTTGTATAATTATGTCCCCAACTCCCCGCTCGGTCTTGTCCCCAAGATGATAGGCATATTGACTCGACAAACGACCACTCTCACCCATACAAATCAAAGGACAATCCCTCGTGGACAGGAGTTCATAATATACTTAGGATTAAGACTAAGTTGCTTAGGTCATCCTATTGAAATAGAAACCTAACTAGTCAACGGAGTTACATTTAGTGATTACTATTACGTGGCCCGATCTTATGCAAACTCATTGCATAGGATACCCCCACTCGCATGTCACCTATACAAACGTGTTAGATCATTGCGTTTGTATCAAATACAAAGTGGGTCGTATCCATAGTGTCACCAGGATAAGGTACCCAGCCTTATCCTTATACTATAAACCCTTTAGACTGTATCTTGAACATTGATCTCCATATGTCCCCACATACAGTTCAAGACTCATAAACCAACCTAGAATGTTAGTTTATTGGACTTGGGGTTATTAAGACAAAACAAACAAAAACAATCAATAACGCTTATTGAAGTAACACATCAATAACTCTTTATTAATGATTTAATTACGGTCAAATTATTACATTTACAATCTACGAGTTTAGGGTATAAAACCCAACACTTTCCACGAGTTTTGCTAGCTTTTTGTACCATATAGGTACTTGTTCTAAGCTCAATTACAGAGTATTTGTGCTAAACCAGATTATAAGGAATATAAGCACAAGCAGTCAAGTTACCCAATAAACTATGATCCAAGGTACTTGTTCTGATAGTCTATAAATGGTTAAAAATAATAATAATAATAATAATAATAATAATAATTAAAAAAAAGAAAAAAACTAAAGTGCTATGTATACTCTTATAAATAAAGTGATATTTATTATTTACATAACTCAAATCCAATAAACTAAGATCCAAAGTTATATAATATAATTTGAATAGTACGTGATTAATATACAAGCGATTTGTGTTCAAGATATAACCTAAAAAGTCTAGAGTATATGAATAAGGTTGAGTGTCTTATCAATAACATTATGGATACGACCCACTTTGTAAATGTTTATATATGTTGTAGGTGTTACAAACGATTTGATCCAAATCATTTATATACTGACATGCAAGTGGGGGTATCTTATAGAATGAGATTTTAAATAAGACTGGACAACAAAATATATAGTATCTCATTGTAACACCATTAACTGAAGAGATTATATGTCAAACAAAGACCTTAAGTTAACTCGATCTTATTCATAAGTGAGTTATGAACTTCTGTCCATGAAGATCATTATTTGATTTGTATGGGTGAGAGAGTCGCTGGGTAAGAGTGGTCCTAGTTGCCTACCATTTTGGGGACGATACCAAGTGCGAAGTTGTGAACATAGCTACATAAGATGGAATTCACTTCTTTCCACCTTTAGAGTAAGTAGATAAGTTGTTCCCTTAAGTGCTAACTCCTAGATTGCACAATAAGGTCTCACCCTCTCACTGACTCAAGAGGGATTTTGTTTATGGTTGGACCATAAACAGATTGTTCATTAGAGAATCAGTAGTACTTAAGAAACAAGAGGTAATTACAAGGGTAAAATGGTAATTTGACTCAGTTGTAATTACGAACAACTTGTGAAGGATTGACTTATGTAAAATAGTTAAATCAATGGACACATAAATATTCTACAGTTCATAAGAGTGCAGCTATGGATCTTTAGTGGTATGCCCCGTAGTTAATGAAGGTTCATTAATTCAATTAAAGAGTTTAATTAATTAATACCAAATCATTGGAGGTTATAACTGTAAGTTCATTACGTCCTTCTACTAGTTCACAATAGATTAAACAAGGATATTAAGTGTTGAAAAAATTTGAAATGTCAAATTATTTAAGGGAATTATTTTTTATACAATTAAAAATGTATGAGATACATTATAACATCAAGTTATTTTTGAATTAAAATGAATGTATTAATATTTGAATAAGATTCAAATATTAAATTAATATGAATTAGATTCATATTAAAACGATAAGTTATAATTAATGCAGATGAGATTAATATTAAAACTATAGGTTATACTTAATGTGAATAAGAATTATATTAAAACAATAAGATGCAGATTTGTTAAATTAAATTAGAATTGGTACAATATTATGTTGGGTCTGATGTCACTTCATAGGAATACTAATTCTAATTCATCCCCTCGTTAAACTAGAATGAGTAGAATATGATTACTTATACATTTTGTCCATCCTTCATAGAAAGATTTAGGAAGTTGATCTACTTCACAAACAATATATCACAAATGTACTAAATTTTAATTATATTTCAAAACTAGATTTTTGCATAATTAGAGACAATTTTAACCTTTTAGTACATTATCTCACATATTTAATTTGTGTATTGTTTTATAATTAAAATATTTAAAAAGTTCAAATTGAACTTATAATTACTTTTTTAGAAATTTCATCTTTTGAAGAAACATTAATAACTCTATATATCATCATTAATTTGTTGTCACTTAATGATTTTTTCTATTTTATTTATTAACTAATATGGTATATATTGATAAAATTAAGGGATGTGATAATCACATTCTCTCTCATATAAAATTAATTTTCGTTCGTGAAAGATATTTTTTTCAATTATTACAAATGTGTACTTTTTTCTATATATATAATTTTTGGATATTGACTTAAAATTCAAAATCTCCAATTTTAGTGGATTGCATAGTGTAGAGTTATGGTTACACATCTTTGTTTTTATTTGTGTTTGTCTTTTCTATATATATATATATAAAGGGTTTATTTCAAATATATACAAGATTTATTCAAATGTATTTAAAATAAGTACATATTTTATTATATAATATATACTTCATATTTTGATTTCATTATAGTTTCTATTGATGATTTCATTATAGTTTCTATTGAGATATATATTCCACGTAATTTGTTATATATTTACATGTGTATTTTATTTTGGCAAATCTATACATCATATTATATAATAATAACAATGTTAACCCGAGAAGCCATAATTAGAAATGGAACAGAGAGAAAAGCAGAAATGGAATAGAGAGAAAAGCAGTAGACAGCTGGAAAAGAAATGGAGGAGGTGATTCCTTTTTTTTATGTGAAAATTACCTTCTTTTATGGGTTTGGAAATAAACATTTTGGTAAACACCAATTTGATGCACATCATTTTCATATTTTTTTTTTTTTTCATATTTGTGTCTTTTCAAATTTTTTTAAAATTGTCATAAATTAATGAGAGTGATATTGACTTTTGGACTTGACTTTTATTGTAACTCATTAGACCACTTATGAAATAAAATAATAATAAATTTAAGACATTCTTATAATTTAATTAGACTATTAAGATAGAAAACTCTAATTCATATTCTTCACAAATGGTGTAATTATGTAACTTCCTTCCTAACTGAAATAGCACAAAATTAATAAAACACACATGATGAGCATATTAAATAAATTTCCAACAATTGATGCTTGAGAAACCAAGACCCGTTTTATATATTCTTTTTTTTTTTTTTTTCACTATTTAGAAATAGAAGTATTTTGGTATTTGATTTTGTGGTTTCGTTTCTCCTTTTTCGTATATGTTTTTAGAAAACGTAGATATTGTGATAACAACAAAATCAAATTTCATGTTTCTGGGTCATGTTTTCGGTTTTTTCTCAAAAGCAAAAATAAAAGAATTATTTTATCAATCTTCACATATAAAATGCATAATAAATATCTAAAACCATCTTCTCTAATATATATAACAGAAACATGGAATTTTTTTTTTTTTTTTTTTTGAAACAGCAGAGAGTGAGAAATATCAATAAGTGAATATCATTGTACTAAAACTTTTTCATCCCACTTGCCATCAAACAAAAAATCTTAAGCCTCATTTGGTAACTATTTTGTTTTTTATTTTTTTTTAATATTAAGACTATTTTCTCTTTATTTCTTAGCCAAATTCC
Organism: Citrullus mucosospermus; assembly: GCA_030954485.1. Classification (NCBI taxonomy): domain Eukaryota; kingdom Viridiplantae; phylum Streptophyta; class Magnoliopsida; order Cucurbitales; family Cucurbitaceae; genus Citrullus; species Citrullus mucosospermus. The sequence continues at coordinate 10,544,359 of CM062057.1, read as the reverse complement.
AAAAATAAAAACAAGTTTTTAAAAGTTACTTTTTTTAGTTATCAAATTTTGGTTTGTTTTCTAAACCATTGGTAAAAGATAGATAACAAAGAAGAAATTTGGGGGTGGAATAGTGTTTATATACTTAATTTATAAAAAAAAAAAATGGTTACCAAACGAGGACGTGATTGAGAAATAGCAAGAAAAAAAATGTTAACCAAACAACAACTAAAGTAAGTTATAGATGCTTACTTGAAATCACTCTTCATTATAATAGATTGCTTACTTGACACCAATTGATAATAATAATAAAAAAAAATCAAATCAAATCAAATAAATCAAATGTTAGTTAAATAGAATAAGTGTTTAAACAGTTTAAACTAAAATAGATATGATAATAAAATAAAATTTTTTTGAAAGAGAAATTTTAAGAAAAAAATTAAAGGACTTGTTTGTATTCGGTAACCATTTTGTTTCAGAATCTAGAAATTAAGCCTAAATTCCCATTCAAAAATGAAAAGCCAAACCAAGTTTTAAAAACTAAAATACGTTAGTTTTAAAAACTTGTTTTTGTTTTTTAAATTTTACTAAAAGTTTAACTCTTGTGCTTAAGAAAAATGCGAACATTAAAAGAAATGAAAGGAAATACACATAAACCAAATGGCCGATTTGTTAGGTTAGAATTGAACTATAGTGATATTCAAATATATAAATGTCATTACACTATGTGTTCAAATATGATTGAGGGCATTTTCAGATTTCAGAAAACTAGGATGAGTGGATAAGATGCAAACTATAATTCTAAAAGTTCCTCTGTTTTTGCCAATCTTCAAAATGCAACCTAAAATATTGCTATGTAATACAAATTCCCTTCTTGGGCTTTTAAATCCAACTATATGCAAATAAGAGGTTTGGGTATCTTGGCCTTTCAAATCAAGGTTTGGGCATCATTAAGCTGTAAGCCCAACAATAGTCCTTACATAAACCAATACCCAAATTTTTGTTATTGTTATTGACATTAAAAAAAAAAATTAATTTATGTAATACTTTACAAAAATCATACTTCAACAATTAGGTTTGTTAACAAGGTTTTTTTTCTCATTTTCATCTCAACCTTCAATACATTTCTAATTCTATTACTTTTTATGACATGAATGTTGTACTATTTAAATTGAAAGCTAGACTATAATATTGTAAGAGTTTCAAAATATTCTTAACTTCCTACAACCGAAACGAAATATTGCATAGATCAAATCACTCCATTGTAAAGTTGAAATTAGGACTCCACATCAACAAGGATCGTCATTCTTTTAGTAGCCCATTGCTCTTGGATGGGCATAGGAGAGATTTATAATAAAGTAGAAAGAAATGTGGATTGAAGATAACAAATTTACACTTAATTTGATAAAAGGCATCTCAAATTTACCATCTTGTTTAAAATTTACTATCTTATTTAAAAGTTACAACTTGTATAAGAACATGAGGGGAACAAAAAAGAACAGAAAACCAGTCAGTCTCCTTATTCAACATCTTAATAACACAAAACACTACACCCAAATCCAATATCAAAAGAAGCAGATTGAAGTCCAAGAGAACGAGGAAGATGAAGAACACTACAGCATCAGGCAAAGCTCAACAGGTTCAGCGCTTAGTCACGAAGAAGCTTAATACCAAACGAGATTGTGCAAACCATCAAACCAAGCAACCCCAGAAAAGAAAATTTCCTGTTCCATTATCATCCGGAATACAAATACCATGGATCAGATTTCCAAATTGAATCAGATTGTTAAAATCCAATTAGAACTGACAAAGTTTCCACAAAACTAACCCGATGGTGAGGCGCTTTTCAGGCAAGCCGGTGGCGTAACCTTTGAAGTAAAAGAATCGAGCCACGACGTAGAGAAGCCCAAACGAAGCGCTAAGGCAAGGATGCCCAATTCCTCCCAAAATCATAAGCATGAAGAAGAGAGGCATCATTTCCAGCGAATTCTGGTGCCCTCTCTGTTCCAATTAAACTCCACATTTCAGATTCAAAATCGTAACGATGAAAAAGAAAATTAAGGAAAAAAAGAAAAAAAGAAATCGAAACAGAGTGCAAAGAATCAGAAACCTGGACACAATTGAAGATCTTAGCATCCTTGTTCTCGGATTCGAGAGCGTACAAATTAGGGTAAAAGACCTTATACCTAAAATACAAAACCGAAAGGGAAAGATATAACGAGAATCACCAAAAATACAAAGTTAGAATGGAAAGAGAGGGAAGAGAAGGTACTTCTTGCGAGCGCGGCCAACTTGACCGGCCATCCAGAAATTGAGAAAGGAGTAGAGAACAAGAACGAGGACGACGTAGCCATATTCTCTGGGGAGAAGCTGGATTGCAGCCATTTTCGGAGAAGGAGAAGGAGAAGGGGGTGAGGATTGAAGGAGATGGAATGGGGATCTTATTGGTAAGGGAGTGTAGTCGGCAACTTCTTCTCCAAGCCATTGATGGATTGGGTCAACTGTGAAACGTGAGTGGATCGTCTCTGTTTGGAATTGGGGTTAAGGGTTTCAGAATCTAGAAGTTTCCACTTGTTTCCTTTAATTTTGTATTATTAATGTCTAAAACAAGATGCGGCCGGATAAAATATCTACTAATATCATACCTTTGGAAAATTTTGCCATTAACAAAAACATAAGAATGGTGTAGAATCTATTAATTATAATAATATATAACTTCATTGATATCTCAAAATTTATGAAAATCTCAATGTCCATCCATATATTTGAAAAAAATTTTAAACATATTTAAATTAATAAATAAATATTTTTATGTCTCGTAAATGGTTATTTTCAAAAATAACAAAGAAACCAAAGTATTTACAAAATATAGTAAAACTTCACTTCGATAGACGACGATAGACTACTATTTGTGTCCACAAATAATAGCCTATCGCAATCAATCGCAGTCGTGGTTTATGACAGATAAATTATGTATTTTGCTATTAGTTGTAAATATTTTCAACAATTTTGCCATTTAAGATTATTTTTCTTTTTTAAATGGGTTAAAATATTTATTATTTAAACTCATTTTGTTGCTTACTTTTTTGTTTCATAGATTCTTTTACAATATAATGAAAATATAGATTCATATTTTATGTTGATATCGAACTCATAAAAATGTAGTCAAGATAAGCATGGTTGACACCAAATATATATGATAACCTTGAAGTTAAAGCTTCAAAACAAAAACCCATGAAAATGCAAAAGTATCAATAATTTATTGAAAAGTCTTAGAACTTAGGGAATGGGATGTATCATTACCTACCTATAGCAGAACATCGTCAAATGTGTATTAAAAAACCAATAGTCTAAATACTTTCTTAAAGAAAAATATTAAGCCAAAATGAGCCTAAGTCAAAATAGAGTTAGATTCACTCACCTATACATTGTATTGTTGTTAAAAAAAAAAAAAAAAAAAAAAAAAAAAAAAAAAAAAAAAAACTATATAATAGGTTTTAAATTTGTAATGTCTTTTTATAATTAATTATTTTTCAAAATAAACATTAATAATAAAAAAAGAGGAAAATTATTTTAAATGACAAAACTGTTATATATGTTTATAAACAGTAACAAAATTCACTATTTGCGATCGACCGAGATAGATTACGATAAACTACTATCATGATACTAGTACTCTATCACGGTCTATCGCAGATAGACAATAAAATTTTGCTATATTTATAAGTATTTTGGTTTTTTTTTATATTTTAAAAGACCCTTAAAAAATACTTTTAATGAAATGAAAATCTTTTTAACCAACGTGAAATCAAATATTAGAAGAATTTATAATTAAACATTTTTAGATATATAATTATATGGGAAATTATCTTAAATGGCAAAACTATTGAAATTTTTTTACAACTAATAGCAAAATACACATTTATCTGCGATAAGATAGTGAAATTTTGTTATATTTGTAAATATTTTGGTTCTTTTTGCTATATTTGAAAAGAATCCCTAATTATAACTATAATTAAATTATTTTCTTTAAAATTACAATTTCTAAAATTAGTTTTAAACATGTTTTAAATCATTTAAAATTATAGGCTTTCTAGTTCCAAACTAAACAACTCTATATCCAAAATATGGACTTTCTAACTTCATAGACATATTAACTTTAGACTTTAAAACTCAACTCAGCCAAACTAACTCTAAATGATTATATGAAATCAATTTTAATAAATCACTTATCACTATTTTTAAATTTACTTATAACTAATAAGGATTTGTTTGGTAGTCAATTCTAATTTTTTTTTTTTTTTATATTTTTAGATTCACTAAGTTCAACAAATATACATTTGATAGGCAGTATGAATTTTATTTTCAAAAACCGTTTTTGGATTTTGTGGTACAAATATTGCAAATTTTGAAACACAATATTTTTATGTTTTCCCTATATCTAGATTTTGAATTCAAAATTTAAAAATGTAGTATTATATTAAAAAAAATAAAACAATAATAAACATAGTATTTCATGTTATAAACTATATTAGTTTTGTAAAATTAAAATATGCATTATATTATATATTACATATTATATGATATTACAAATAATTCTTATACAAAAATTTTAACATAAAACAAGTTTAGAAATTAATTAGTGATAGTTTATATTCAAACTAATTTTAGTTGAGATATGCTCATTTTCCCATTTTGGTTTAAGTATATAACTTCTACTTGTGCTTGGGTCTGCCAGTGAAATAATTTTGACACTCCACAGTTTAATTAATTATTTTAGAAATTAATTAAAAAATAATTGTTACAAAACTATATCTCTATGCAATTAAGAAGGCTTATAATATTGAAAGTGTGCTGAAAATACTACGAACTCTCCATTTCTTTTGGCTCTCTAAAATATTATTGATTTGATCGTTCGAATATTGGTAGCTAAGCACTGCATCAAAACAAAATGTTTTCTACTGTGTAGAATAATTGCTTTGATTCCTCCAAATATTACGAAATTATATTTGGTACCAAATTTTGATATCAACGCAACTCATACAATGAAATAAATAAAAAGAAAGTTGGCAAAATACTTGATGAAACCAAGGAATCAATCCACTTGTCATTTTGTTGTCTTTTCTTTTTCTCTCTCTCTTTCTAAAGTATCAAATCATCCTTTCGTCATGCATTCCAAAGCCAAGATTACCACATGAATGTATAAAGTTAAAAGAAACACAATAAAATTTTCTTTTTAATTTAAAATATGGAGTGTGAGAGAAAAATTGAACATCGGCATTAAATTTCCTGTTAGATTAATCAAAATAAGTCTAATTCAATTCACATAAATTTGTATGATTGACTTTGAAGTTAGAGATCCAATTTTTCATGAGTAACATTTTTTTTAAAAAAAATCTCAACTATGAAATCTATAAAATTTAAGATATATGTTTTTTAGAGTTTGTTGCATAAATAGTAATCAAACCCTATATATTAGTATTTACGGCACAAGGAAAAAAATATTGCAAATATAGCATAAACGTAGGTTCAAATGTCTGAAAAAACTAAAAAGATCAAAGGCCATAATCCATAACCAGTCCAAACTCAAACCCAAAAATTGTCGGCAAAACTTCTCCAACTTCCATCATATATCACTAATTTCATTGTGGTTATCACTGATAAAAGCTTTTGTTGATAACATGCTATTAGTGATAACTTATGTCATATTTTTTATACCATCAAATAACATGTTGTAAATGATAGCATGCTATCAATGGTAATTTTTGGACATCTCACTTACTCATTGGTTCAAAATTCAACTTTATTAATTAAATGCACTATGTTGGCTATCAATGATAGACAAAAGTGGTTATTAACTCTAAAAGAAAACCGTTAACTTTGAAAGATTAAGGTCATATTTGATAACCATTTAAGTTTTTGGTTTTTAAGTAACTATTTTTTTTTTTCAATTTTTTTTCTAAGAAAAAATGATTTTACATTCACTTTTTTATTTTTGTTTCTACATAATAACTAATTTTATAATATTATTTCACTAATTATATGTAGGGCCAAAACCCGCTTAAATTTAACAACTCATCAACTAAAATATAAGTGTTCCATGTACTTTTCGATAGTCAAATAAAGGAAAATTAATAATAATAATAATAATAATAATAAAGGTCTAAGAGGCACAAATAAAAAACAACTTGCAAATAAAAGAAAAAAAACACAAATATTCATAATATTTAATAAAAATAAAACACAAAATTTGCAAGAATAACAATTAAGGTTGGGGCTTGAGCTGCCATCAAAAGTTGATCAGCAATCCAATCCCTCACCGAACCCATATGCCTAAGTTGATTTTGACTCAAATTTATCTCAACAAGAGTTTACAACATGTGTCTTCCATTCTGCATGTCTTCTTCTTCCATGATTATGGAGTCTCCATCATATTTATCAAAAAAAAAAAAAAAGCAATTTTGGCATGGTAGCAGTGAGAAGCTGCCAATTGCTTCAAATTTGAAGCTCCCAACAAAAAGGTCTCTCTTCTAAAATTTCATTTTGGCATTTGGAGAAATATTTTTTCTTTGAGGATAAGAATGTTGCTTTTGGTATATTTTTTTAGGTTAAATTATAAATTTGATCCTTGAACTCTCAAAGATTATATAAATTGTATATGTTCTTTAAGTTTTTTAATAGGTTAAATTATTTGATTTAATTAGATTTGCGCACTCCGTTCAGATCGCGACCGCCCTCTCGCCGATTGAGAACTCTTTCGCGCAACCCTTCCCGCCGTTGTTTTAGATCTCCTTTGCTATTGGCACCACCGATTTCCTATCTCCACCGCCAATGAGTTTTCCTTCTACCTTTGTTCGTTGATTTCAAAAGTTAAATTAAATTAAATTGGTAATACTTACTGTGTTTGCTGAATTTTAACTTGCATAGTGTTTGATTTGAGTATGAATTCGGTTTATTGATGTTAATACATAGTGTGTTTGTTGAATTTTAACTTGCATATTGCTTGATTTGTTTATAGGTTTGGTTTGGTTTTCTAAATGAAGTTATACATATTGTATTTGTTGAATTTTGACTTACATATCGTGTGTTTATGGAGGGGTGGGTGTGAAATCATATAGATTTGAACTTATTTGGTGTCTTAGAATTATTAGTAGGATTCATTAAAGTGGCTTGAATTGTAAGTAAGTCTAAATTTTTGTTTTCTGTGTTTATTGAGGGGTGAGGGTGGAAATCAAATAAACTTGGGTTTGTTTGATATCTTAGAATTGTTTTTAGGATTCATTGAAGTGGTTTATTAAGTGAAAGTTTAGGCCTTTGTGTGTGTTTGTGAAGGGTGGGTGTGAAATCATATAAATTTGAGCTTGAACGTGTTTGGTTACTAGAACTTATGAATTTTTGTATTCATATAAATCGTCAAAATTGCATTTATTTATGAAAGTTAGCTTGGGGGCCGATGTGGGTTTATTATTTTGTTAAGTTTGAATAAGCTCAAATTTTTTATGACACTGTTGAAATAATGGATTAGTTGACAGTTGTGTTTGAAATTAATTTTTCATAAGTTTATTATTAATGGTTGATAAATTTTAATAATATAATGTGCTCTAAAAAGGATGTAAGTAAGAGTTGTATCCCTTTTGTAAACAAAGAAAAGAAAAGCCAAAGAGCTATTTACAAACTCTAGTGTGAAGAAAAGTGGGTGGGTAAGTATTGAGAGATTAAAAAGTGTCTTATGTACTTCCTCTCACAAAAAAGTTTACAACTAGTTGTTTGACAAATTAGAATGATGAAGATGATGAGCTTGCTCCCAATTTGCACCATCAAACTTGTTAATCTGAACATGATCCAAGGTGCCTGGATCAACACATCTGAAACTAACAGAAACCCCATCTGGGGTTGAGCGTGAATGATAAAAGGAAGTGATCCCACAAACTTTGCAAAATGTGTGGTTTGCAGTATGAGTCCCAAAAGTGTAGGTTGTAATAAACTTGTCTGACTCTCCCAAAAGCTTAAAATGTTGAGAAGGCACAGTGAAATGTGTATTCCCTCTCATGGAGCAGTTTGAACAGTTGCAATCCCAAGCTGTGACACTGCTTCCTGCTTTCACTTCCCATCTTATTCTCTTGCAGTGGCATCCACCACTGTGCACAACCATCTTATCACAATCCATTCTTCCAAAACCATCAATAATTAATCTCTCCCCCCTCTCTTCAACTACCCTCTTAGTTTGGTGGAATGAATATCTTGATTCAAGAAAAAGAAGAATGATTACAAAATCATAATCTCACTAAATCTTTTGGTTCTTAAACACTGAACTTACCAGCAAATTTGGAATGGAAGAAAATAGAGCTGCCCTAATTGAACCGCTTGAAAGACTCAATTTGTAAATGAGGTAAGGAAATTTAAGAATGTATTTATATATTAGATATATGTAAGTGCGTGTAAGGGGATAAAGTGAGGTGGCATTCAATGGTGGAAGGAGACAAATTAGTAGGAGGGGGTGTTCTTTTTAAGCCTCAACGTGGAAATTAGGAGAACGAGCCACCAAACCCATTAACAATTTTCATCTTATCTTTTCATTTTCTTTTTTTCTTTTTTCCCTTCCATTTCACCTCTCCACTTTATAAAATGTTCTGTGCCTAATAAGTTTTTTTGTTTTCCAATTTTAATTCTAATAAATTCTTGCTATATTAAAAGAAAATTCTAAATTTAAATGATCTTTTTGATTTATAGTTAATAAAACCCAAAACAACTTTTAATTTTGGTGTCTATGTTTACCCAAAATTTAATATTTAAAGATATATTAGAAAAATAATTAAAAGTTGAAACACTTATATACTTTTTATATTACACTTTTGTTGTAAAATTGAGGAGCAAAATGACGGAAAAACGGGAGCACGAAAATCGAAAAATTATAATATTAAAATAATTAAATAATTAAATAATATAAAAGTAATTTAAAAAACTAAATTAAAGAAAATAAACTTCAAATAAACTAAAATAAAAAAAATTGGAATTTTATGAAATTCTCAACACCAATCTTTTCTCTTATTTTCTCTCCAATGTGTGTGTTACAATATCCACAAAAAACCTCTATTTATAGACAATTTGGCAAGTAGGTAGTGGCATTTCATGGCAAGTAGGTAGACACATGGCCTTCAGCCACTAAGCATATTTATATAATGGACATCTAATTTGTTCTAATATTTATAATACTCCCACTTAGATGCCCATTATATATATATATATATATATATATATATAATATGCCTAGTTAAAACCTTACTAGGAAAAAACTCAATGGGAAAAAATCCTAATGAAGGAAAAAAAAGTACATATTTCATATAATCTAATACTTCTAAAAAAAATACAATACATTTGCTCTACCTCATAGGAACATCATTTGAGATATTTGAGTCGTCGCATTCCAATGTTCTGCACCAATTTTTCAAAAGTTGCGGTTGGTAATGATTTTGTAAATAAGTATGTCAAGTTATCCTTCGAACAAATTTGTTGTACAGTGATGTCGCCATTTTCTTCAAGATCATGAGTGTAGCAAAGTTTTGGTGAAATATGCTTTGTTCTATCTCCTTTAATATATCCTCCTTTGATTTGGGCTATACATGCTGTGTTGTCTTGGTATAATGTTATTGGAGGATTTTTACTAGAAGACAAGCCACATGTTTCACGAATGTGTTCAGTCATTGATCTTAGCCATGCACATTCTCTACTAGCTTCATGGATTGCAAGAATTTCAGCATGATTTGAGGAAATAGTTGTTATGGTCTGTTTCACTGATCGCCAAGATATAGCAGTTCCTCCACAAGTGAACAGATAACATCAATCGTTGCTCAAAGATAACGGAGTATATGCTTAATTCCATTCCAATGTCTTTTTGTTGGAGAAGAATTGTATCTAGCTAATAAATTTACTGAAAATGCAATATCTGGTCTTGTATTATTAGCAAGATACATAAGTGCACCAATTGCACTAAGATATGGTACTTTAGAACCAATAAGTTCTTCATTATTATCTCGAGGTCGAAATATATCTTTCTTCACATCTAGTGAACGAACTTCCATTGGAATGTTTAATGGATGTGCTTTGTCCATATAGAATCTTTTTAAAATTTTTCCTGTATAGGTTGACTGATGAACAAAAATCTCGTCTGCTAAATGCTCAATTTGCAATCTAAGCCAAAATTTTGTTTTTCCGAGATCTTTCATCTCAAATTCTTTCTTAAGATTTTCTATTGCCTTTGAAAGCTATTCAGGAGTTCCAATTATATTTAGGTCATCAACATATACAGATATAATAGCAAATCCTTATTGTAATTTCTTTATAAAAACACATGGACATATTGGATTATTTTGATATCCTTCTTTCAACAAATATCCACTCAGGTGATTATACTACATTCGTCGTGATTGTTTTAATCCATATAGTGATTTCTGTAACTTTATTGAATATAGTTCTCGAGAACTTGATTTATGTATTTCAGGTATCTTAAATCTTTCTGGGATTTTCATATAAACGTCATTATCAAGAGATCCATATAAATATGCTGTGACAACATCCATAAGATGCATGTCCAAATTTTCATATACAGTCAAACCAATTAAATATCTTAATGTAATTGCATCCACCACTGGAGAATATGTCTCCTCATAATCAATACTAGATATTTCGAAAAAACCTTGTGCAATTAGTCTTGCTTTATAACTTGTGATCTCATTATTTTCATTTCTTTTTCTCACAAATACCCATTTGTATCCCACGGGTTTGACATCTTCTGGTGTCCGAACTACTGGTCCAAAAACTTGGCATTTTGAAAGTGAGTTTAATTCTGCCTCGATTGCTTCTTTCCACCGAAACCAATCATTTCTATGTCGACATTCTTCAACAGATTTTGGTTCAGGATCCTCATTTTTAGATATAATATCAAGTGCAACATTATATGCAAAAATGTTATCAATAATTACATGAGTTCGGTTCCATCTTTTCACTGTCATGTCATAATTTATTGAAATTTCATTATTATTTAGGTATTTCACATTCTTCACTAATTGTATTATTAGTCATGTTCAAGGTTTATTTGTGGATATTTACATCCTCAACCAAGTATTTTTTATCATCATTTATTTTTCTTTTTCGAGGATTTTTATCTTTGGAATCCACTAGTCTACCATGCTTCTGGCGTGTTCCAGATTCATTAGTGACAACTTGCTATGTTGGGATATCAATTTTCGACGGAACATTTGCAACGGGTATATGTGATTTAGTTACTTTCTTTACATCTATAAATGCATCTGGTAATTGATTTGCTATATTTTGTAAATGAATTATTTTCTGAACTACAAGTTCACATTGATTTGTACGAGAATCTAAATGAGACAATAATGATACATTCCATGCAATTTACTTTTCCAACTTCTTAATTCCTCCCCCTAATGTTGGAAAATTTGTCTCATTAAAATGACAATTAGCTAATCGTGCAGTAAATACATCACCCGTCAGGGGTTCAAGATATTTAATAATTGATGGGGAATCATATCCAAAGTATATTTCTAACCTCCTTTGATCATAATATAATCCAGAAGATAAAGCAGGCAACTTTTCCAATATACGTTTTTCATGTGAAATAGGAGATATGATATAAAGATATTCTATCTCATTTATCATATCAGTCTCAATATGATAACCATTGCAACATATATCTTTAAAACTTAATAGATTTCTCTTTGATTGACTAGAGAATAATGCATTGTTAATTGTAAATTTTGTTCCTTTAGCCAAAATAATATTTGTTTTTCCAAATCTTTCAATCAGGTTTGCAGAACCTGATATTGTATTGACTTTTGCTTCCAGCATTGTCAATTTGGAAAAATATTTTTTATTTGTAAGTATTATATGTGTAGTTGCACAGTCTGCTAGACATAGATCTTCATTCCTCATTTTTTAGTCATTCAATATATGAAAATTGTCCATGTTTCTTCATTTAAACAAGATAATTACAATAAGAAAACAAAACTTGTAATACAATCTTTAACATGAAAGATAGATAAAACAATTCTACATATTCTCAAAATGAAAAGAAACACTTCCTACGCCATCATTTGTGTTCACTTTCTCTTCAAGAGATCTAAAGAAGTTCGCCACATCCAAATTTGTCATATTGGATTGGTCAAATATATAATTATCCTAGCATTCAAAATTTGCTTCCACATTTTTCCCTTTTTCCTTCAGGGAAACTTGATAGAGATCAATTAGGTATTTTGATGTACGACAAACACAAGACCAGTGCCCAATCATCCCGCAGCGGAAGCATTTATGCTCATCATCTTTTGAATTTTTATCTTGTAGAGCTTTTCCTTTATGATCATCATTTCGGGTGGTTCTTTTGAAATTTGGATGATTAGAATGACCACCACGAATATAATAACTATTTCTTCCTTTGCCACAGTCACGACCACGACCACAACCAGAACCACGACCTCGACCAAGATTATTAAAATTTACAGCATTCACTTCAGAGAATGGTGTTGTTCCAGTTGGTCGAGATTCATGGTTCTTCATCAATAACTCATTATTTTGTTCAGCCACGAGAAGACATAAAATTAATTCAGAATATTGTTTAAAACCTTTCTCTCAATATTGTTGTTGCAGGAGTATATTCGAGGCATGAAATGTAGAAAATGTCTTCTCCAACATATCCGCATCAGTAATTTTCTCTCCGCACAACAATAATTTTGAACTGATTTTAAATAATGCGAAGTTGTAATCACTTACTGATTTGAAATCTTGGAACCTCAAATGCATCCATTCATAACGAGCTTTTGGAAGAATTATTGTTTTCTGATGATCATATCTATGTTTTAAATTCTTCCACAAGATACAAGGATCTTTTATTGTTAAATATTCCATCTTCAATCTCTCTTGAAGATGATGGCGAAGGAAAATCATAGCGTTTGCTTTTACCTGAATGGATGGTTTATTTCCTTCTTTAATTGTTTCTCTGAGGTTCATGGCATCGAGATGTATTTCAGCATCAAGCACCCATGACAAATAATTATTTTTATTGATGTCAAGGGTTACAAATTCTATTTTTGTAAGATTTGCCATGATAACACTATCACAAAGAATTATATTTATATTAGCAATTTAATATATATTAAACATGCAAAACAACGTTTAATTTACTAATTATAATAAAGAGAAAATACATGCCTTCAAAATCTACCTTCAACGGAAAAACGGCAAGAGCTCATGCTGATAACGTATTGTAAAATTGAGGAGCAAAATAACGGAAAAACGAGAACATGAAAATCGAGAAATTATAATAATTAAATAATTAAATAATATAAAAGTAATTACAACAACTAAATTAAATAAAATAAACTTAAAATAAACTAAAATAAAGAAAGTGGAATTTTATAAAATTTATCAACACCAATCTTTTCTCTTATTTTCTCTCCAATGTGTGTGTTACAATATCCACAAAAAGCCTCTGTTTATAGGCAATTTGGCAAGTAGGTAAAGGTATTTTATGGCCACTAAGGATTTGTCTTTAGTAGACATATGGCCTTTAGCCACTAAACATATTTATATAATGGACATCTAATTTGTTCTAATATTTATAATAACGTGTAATTTGTGTATTTAACCTTTTCTTTTACATATAAAGTGATATTGATGAGACTTTAGTTCATGAACCTGGATTCGTGTTCAATTCATTAATTTTTAGACCTTAATATCAAATTTGTTTCTAACTTAGGTTATATTTGGCATTATTTATCTGTGTCAAAAAATGAAAAAATCTTAACCGTTTTCACATTTGGTAAAATCGACCGATTTAAATTAACGGTTAAAATCACTTTTAAAAACATGTTAGTTTCACGTTTACTTTAAAAGCAGTATCCTACCAATTTTTAGATTCTCCTAAAATCAGATAAAATTTTCAATTTTATATTTTAAAAATAATTTATTTTTATATATTTATCTATTTCTCACCTAATCAAATCTGTTTTCTATTTTTCATAAATTAAATGTACCATATATATATATATCGTATTGATTTTTTTATCTGAAGCTATTTTTCTAATATTTAAAAATTAATCTATAACAAACAAAATATATCATACTTAACAATTATTTAAAGTTTTAAATTACAAAAAAGATTAATTTTTTTTTATTATTAGTCTATTTCCGTTATTATTTCTAAAATAAGATATTTTTTTATTTATTTACCAAACATTCTAACCTACTTTTCCAAGTATAAGCTGAAATTTAGCAAGCGCTATTTTATTTATTTTCACAACAGATTTTTCTAAAAGCAAAGATAACAGCAATTGTTTTAAAAACTATAACAATTCCAAATAAAGGCTTAAATGTAAGCATATTGGTGGTTTTAATTATAGGTAAGTTACCCCAAATTATTGTGCATTGTGGTCTTGGGCATATGGAGTGTATGATATTGATGTGAGAATAGAAATATATAGTATGGAATATTATTTCATATATGAGACAAAAACAAAGGAATTTGAGACAATAATTAGAAAAGGAAAATGGTAGACACATGTATAACAACAAAAGTGCATATTTCTTGTAATTATTCAATAAAGGACATGTACCTTTCCTTGGATTCCTTAAATTTCAGAAGGTAGAGAAAATAATAGTGCAACTTTAAATTTGGAAACAATGCCTACTACCTTTCTTTTTGTTTCATCTAATTTTGGCCATTTCATTATTTTTATGATTTTGGACATTATGGACCCACCTTTTTTTTTTTTTTTTTTTTTTGGAGAATTACCCACCTCTACTTCTTACTATATCATCTTTTGGAGGATAGAAATTAAACTCCTCGGAGTATATATATAATTAAATTAAACTAAAATTAATGTTTGAGGAGTTTCAACGTAATTGCATTTTTTTTATTTTGAAATTATATTTTTTATATAAAAAAAAAAAAAAAACTTATGCATCTCCAATTTCTATTTAATACGAAGAAAAAGAAATAAATTTTAAAAGATAAACCGAAACAAAACAAATAAATAATAAATAGCGTCGACATATTAAAATTTCTAATTGCTACATTTGATTGAATATTTAGATAAATTCAAATTTATCCAAGAAAATATTGTCTGAAAACTAATTTCATATGAGATTTAAAAATATATATTATATATTTAAATAAAAAGACAAATGGTAATTATTTGAAAAATTATTATAAATAGAAAAAGTATCAACCTATTTACAAATATAGAAAAAGTCAACAATAGACAGCGATAGACTTTTATAGCTTGAGTGATAGAAGGTGATAGAAGTCTATCACAGTCTATCATTATCTATCACCGATAGACTATGGAATTTTTCTATATTTGTAAATACTTTGACTCATTTTGTTATATTTAGAACATCTTTAATTACTTTAAATGACAAAATTGTTAAAAATATTTTCAAATATATCTATCAGTGTCTATTATTGATAGACAATAATAGATAATAATATTTATCAGTGTCCATCACTAATAAGAAGTGATATTTTGTTATATTTGTTATTTGAAAATATCCAAAGAAAAATTATATTTATATATAGAGAATGAAAAGAGACCAATAATTTACAATTTCTTATAAGTAATTAAAAATGATAAAGAAAAAAAAAAAAAAAAAAAGCTAACCGCGTAGTCCTACTCTCTGTTTACACTAAACTAAACTGTTATTTAATGTTTCTAGACTTATATAATTGTTAAAAATGATGACGTTACAATCAATAAAAAGTAATATTCATAGTACTATTTTATTGAAAAACAATTTTAAATGAAATTTTTTTAATAATATACCATTGCTAACTTCAAAGGGTAACATTAATTTTCAATCTCAAATGTTGATGGTTGCATCTCTTAAAGAAGGCAAATTAATAAAATTCCTGTAGAGATAAATGTTTAAATTTATTATCTCATGGTAATATTTTAATTTCTTTTGCTATCAACTCTATGATGATAGAGTTCACAAGTCAACTAATTAGAAAAAGAATAGAAACTTGTATTGGAGTATTAAATATTATTTTGATTAGTTTTATTCATAAAGGATGAGACATCATTTTTACCACTCAAAAAGTTAATAGTTTAATCATTTACCATTATGTTGAATTTTTTTTTTTAAAAAAAAAACAAAAAAAACAATATATTATATTACATCATATCATTTAGTTAGAAGTAGAAAGAGATGACTTAGAAGATTGTTCTTTGTTTTGAAATGCAATCAAGAATGACCATGAAAATTTTAAAAACGTACTCCACTTAATTACAACCACAAATAACTTGTGACTTTGTCATTTATAACATTAAATGTAATGTTTGTACACATCATATAACTGGTAAGTAAGCAATACATGTGAAAGACAAAATAATAATAATAATAATAATAAGTAAATAAATAAATCGAAATAAACATAATTTAATTAACATAAAATTAAGTTTGTACTATTAACTTCAAAACTATCTTATGTACTTAAAAAAAAATTATTTTCAATTAGAGAGGAATAATATTTATAAATACATTAAGAAAAGATAGGTGTCATCTTGTATAGTAAAGTTATTAAATACAAAATTGAATGGGTATACCCACTTCTCCTTACGCCCATTAACTCCCCTCGTGCTATGACGATTGATGAACCACAGCCTCTCCTCTCCTTTTCGCTCCTCCTATAAGAAAATACCAAAATATAGAAGCAAAACTTTCCTTCACAAAACAATACCCAACAAAATTTTAAGATAACTATTAACATTCTTTTTCTTTTTTATTTTATCATGAAGTGTAATAAATATGTAAATATGTTGCTAAGATTTTAATTTTATATCTAGTTAGTCTTTTTTTTTTTTTTTTAAGATGTAAATAAATGTGAGGTAAAAAAGTGAAGTTCCAACCTTAAATATATTAACGCTCCAAGTTTTGAAAAATGAAAATAAAATAAAATAAAATAAAATAAAAAATTGAAAACTTGTTTTTACTTTTTAAAATTATAACTTCTTAAACAAAAGTGAAAATTATTATGAAGAATCTTGAGAAAAGAACCAATAAATTTCAAATAGTTTAAAAATACAAGAAGTAAAACCAACCAAAGTGTAAGAATAAAAAGGAAAATTTTAAAATTTAAGATGGCATTGAATCAAAATTTTAACGTAAATCCAAGAAAGATTAATGAGTGAAGAATTAACCTTAGGGCGGGCTTAAGTCCAGCGGTGGCATGGGGTGGCGGGGTTGCTTTTGGGGCGAGGGGACGAGAGTGCCAAGAACCACATCCTCCATTTTGCCGCACATCAGCGAGGGTCTCCGCCTCCGCCACCGCCATAAGGCTGTAAATTTGTTGGGCTTCGTGGTTTTCCCCTCAATTTGTCGTCCTAGATCCATAATTTCAGATTCGAAGCTCCTCACCCTAAAATTATTACGATCAGTGGGATCTAAAAGGTCAGATAAACGCTTAGAAATGCTCGCAATTTCGTAGCTGTCCAGGAGAGAGTTATGGGGGTTAGGTGATTGTGAATTGTCCTGAATCAATAAACTTGAACTTCGGGTGGCTTCGAGCCTGTACCGAGACGGCTTGGGGACAGTGATGGGCCTAGTCAGCCCGAATTCCCGCATCGGCTTCGATTCGGACCCGGACCCATGTTGGTACCACGCCCATGCCGCCGCCTTCACCGCCGCTAATTCGTCGTCCTCGGCGGCGGGTTCCGTCGGGGTTGGCTTCTTCCGGTCGGGGAAAGGGTTGAGGGAGAAGGATGAAAATGGCATGGGAGAAAACAAAGAATGGTGTGTGGGGTTTAGGGGAAATTTGGTTGGGATTTATGGGGATATGATGTTCCACGACACCATTGTGTTTCAAAGGTTTCTTTTTCTTTTTTTCCTTTATTTATTTATTTATTTATTATTTATTTTTAATATTTCTTTTCTCATGTTTGACCCTTAAAAAAAATGAGAAATTATTCCATCAAGTTGCAATCGATGTGGTGGGCATGTTAGTAAATTTTTATCCATATTTTCACAACTTATATTGAATGCAATAAAATGTTACTTTCCTGAATATAATATAAGTAATAAAAGATTTTAATTTGTTAACCAATCATAAAATATTTATTTATCAATTTAAAATTTTGTTTGAATTTTTTTATAACACGTATGTAAATGTGTAACTATCTATCGACATCAACATGTTATCGAAATGTCCATTGATATTTTTATAAAATTGAGACCTCTACATTTTCATCGATATCGATATTTTAAACATTTGGCAAAAAGTGTTTACTCGATGAAAATATTTTGAATTTATATCTTATACTAAAAGTATAAATCTTTATCCAACGATTACTATGAACAATAGAATAATTTGTCTTACAAAATTTGATACCTACTATGACTCTTTTGGAAGTTCAATATTGAAATTAAGGTAAGGCCAGTAGCAAATATACAATCAGGTTCAAAATATTAGTAGATATAACACAATACAAATTAGTTTGCAATCACACTAAAATTTGAATTCAACTTTCAAAGTTTATTAGTGATAAACTATATCACTAGTAAGAGCCTATCAACGATAAAATCTACAATCGATAGATTTTGTTATATTTGCAATTCTTCAAAAATGTTGCTATATACTTCATTATTATCCTTAAAAATGCTAGCCAATCCAATTACCCTTAAGATGACAGAAAGCAGGGGGTATTTAGGACATTAAATTGAGTTATGAAGTCTGAAGTTAATATATTGTAGTTAGAGAGTTTGTGTTTGGCGTGCAGAGTTATAAGATAGAGTTACGTGATAAATATGCAAAATAGAAAAAGATAGAAAGATGAAATTTCATGAACAATATGCAAATTTTAATAATGTTTACTATTAAAGTTGAGTTTATTTATTTTCAACTTATGTAGTTGATGGCCAAACACTTATTTTCTCACTTAGATGAATTAATAATTTCTTTGATTAGTTAGTCTACAAAAGTTACTCGAGACTTGAGAGCTTCATGGAGCCATGCATTGGATGGATGGAATATTCCCTATGCGTGATGCAATTCACAAACCATGGTTCCAATAATGATATGTCATTTTAATCCTATTAATCAATTTCTTACTACAATTCAAATTTAGCACCTAAATTTTGCATGTAAATCATTTTAATCCTATTAATTAATTTTTTAATAATATTTTTTATAAAAATATTACATAAAAAAATATTTAATAGAAACTTAATAATTTTTTTTTAATACACTCGAGAATTTGAACCTTTAACTTTAAGAGAAGTAATATATGACAATGTCAATTACCAAATTGAGTTAAACCTTCATTCAAAAATCAACGCATTGGCTTGATTAGACTCTAGTAATAGTGGCTTTAAATTTTCAGAGTTGAGTTATCTTTCATTAAATTAAATTTTTGGAACTGTTTTGAACGTAAAATTGTTAACATCACGGCATGTTAGTTTAAATATTGTCATTAGATTCAATTAATTTCTAAGAAAAAAATGTCAATTATTCTATTTTAAATAACACTCAAAATAAACTAAATAAATAAAAAGGCTATTTTCAATTATAGAAAAATGAAAAAAAAATATTTACAAATATAACAAAAATTTACTGTTTATCCGCAATAGACCATGATATTTGTGTCATGATAGATACGATCTATCACGGTGTATAGTAGATAAACTGAGATATTTTATTATTATTTATAAATATTGTTAACAGTTTTGCCATTTAAAATAATTTTTCAAAATAAAAAAAATAATACTATTAATAATTTAAAAAAAAAAAACGGTGGTTAAAGATACTTTAAAAAAATTGAAGGATGATGAAGACTTGAATTAACAAACGCTTTCTCCATTAATGTTAACATAGGTTTGGTTTCGTTTCTTATTTATTGTTTTTCCTTTGTTTTCTGTTTTCGGTTCTTCCTCTTTTTAATAATTAAAGAAACGAACTATATTTGGTAACTGAGAATGTTGATGCTAAAATCTTGGATACTTATTTTAACTTATCCGTGACACAGTAGTGAAATGGTTGGAAAAGAAAAGAACATTACTTACAAAAAAGCAAACCTACAGAACGATGTGGGGTGCTAATTGCTACATACACTTCAATGTTTAGGTTAGAAAGTGAAAAAATGTGGAAGCTAGGGAATTTAAGAATAGGATTCAAGTTATTTGAGAGTCATAATGATGTATTTATAGAAAGTTAATCTAGGTCTTCTCTTGTCTCTCGTCGAAATCCAATTATCCAATAATTTCGGATCTTATTTGACTAAGATCATGTTGGACATGCCCCGTTTGCTGATTAGGCTCCTCGGCCTTGGTCGATTATCAGATAATTTATGATTTTATTGAATTGGGCCAACTCCTTCTCTTGGCCCAATTTTTTATGTTTGGTTTTGGTCCAACTTCCTTTTTTTTCTTATTTATTCATTTTATTTATTTGGTCCAAAATTACTCATATATAATACTTTTTATTGAAAAAAATAAAAAATTATTATAATAACAAATACCCTTTATGTTGGTATTCATGCTTAGTGTCAAAATACCAAGTGACATTTATCAATTACCCCATGTGTTGTTCAAGTGTCTCATGATCACCAATCCTTAGTGACCATGTAAATCCACCTCCTATTAGCCAATTTGCCTATAAATAATGGCATTTGGTGGATCTTGAGATAACACACATCAGTGAGAAAAGAAAAGAAAAGGAATTATTGAAGACCGATTGGGTATTCGTGTTACCAGACATCATTATTTTATTTTACTTTATTATTTATTTATAACACACATTTCCATAAAACTCCATTTCCATTTCTATTATTTTATTTTATATTTATTTATTTTAATATTATAATTCCTCGGCATTCGTGTTCTTGTTTTTCGTCATTTTGCTCCTCAATTTTACAACATGTTATCAACACGAGGTCTTGTCGTTTTTCCCACTGAAAGTAGGTTCTAAAGGTATGTCATTTTTCTCTTTACTATAATTAGTAAATTAAATGTTGTTTGGCATGTTTAGTACATATTAAATTTCTAATATAAATACCATTTTTTGTGATAGTATTACCATGAAAAATCTTAGAATTCGCAACCCTTGACATCAATGAAAATAATTATTTGTCATGGGTGTTTGATGCTAAAATACATCTAGATACAATGAATCTAGGAGAAACAATTAAAGGAGAGAATATGACATTCAGTTAGGAAAAAGCAAAAACTATGATTTTCCTACGTCATCATCTCCACGAGGGATTGGAGACGGAATATCTAACAATAAAGGGTCCCCGATCTTGTGGAAAAATTTAAAAGAGAGATGATCACCAAAGGATGATCATTCTTCTAAAGCTCATTATGAATGGATGCATTTGAGGCTACAAGATTTCAAAACAGTAAGTGATTACAACTCCACATTATTTAAAATTAATTCAAAATTGTTGTTATGTGGAGAGAAAATTACTGGTACGGATATGTTGGAGAAAACATTTTCTACATTTCACATCTCGAATATGCTCCTGCAGCAGCAATATCAAGAGAAATGTTTTAAACAATATTCTGAACTAATTTCATGTCTTTTCGTGGCTGAACAAAATAATGAGCTATTGATGAAGAACCATGAATCTTGACCAATTGGAACAACATCATTCCCTAAAGTGAATGTTGTAAATTTTAATAATCGGTATATATATATATAGGACTAAAGTTATTGGTGACCCGTGCCGTTGGGGAGTATGTTTAAAAGCTTCCCTTTTTCGGCCTTTTGGAACACATAATATTTAATTGTCACTCGACGAGATAAGTCCTAAGGTAATTGGACTTCCAATCAATGTGCACTTATATTTTCTTTCATCTCTTTTTTTTTTTTTTTTTTTGTCGTTACTTTCCAGGTATCTTGTTGTTTTTTGCTACGTTGGAGGTTATAGCACACATTAGGGTACAGATTGGCACTAGATCAATACGCCTTGTGCTCTTTGTTATGCCGGAGGTCGGAGGATACGTCGGGTAAAGATTGGCACTACATCAATGCGCCTCGTGCTCCTTGCTACGTTGGAAGTTTGAGGACACGTTAGGTCTAGATTGGCACTACGTCAACACACCCTCGTGCTCCTTACTACACTAGAGGTCGGAGGACACGTTGGGTATAGATAGACCCTACATCAATATGCCCCAGTGTTCCTTGCTACGTTGGGGTCGTAGGACACATTGAGTATAGACTGGCACTACATCAATACGCCCCCGTGTTCCTTACTGCACTGGGTCCTAAGATACGTCGGGTAAAGATTGACACTACGTCAATATGCCCCGTACTTCTTGCTACGCCTGAGGTCGAGACAAGTTGGGCATAGATTGGCACTACATCAATACACCCCGTGCTCCTACTACGCTTGAGGTTGGGGGACACGTCGGGTATGGATTAGCACTATGTCAATACGCTCTCGTGTTCCTTACTGTGTTGGGTCCTAAGGCACATCTGGTTAAAATTGGCGCTACGTCAATAGCCCCCGTGCTCCTTGCTACGCTCGAGATCAAGGGACACATCGGGTGTAGATTGGCACTACATCAATACGCCCTCGTGTTCCTTACTTCAATTGGTCCTAAGGCACATCGGGTAAAGATTGACACTACGTCAATATGCCCGTGCTCCTCTCTTTGCAGTGCACTAGCCTCTGAGTGACACTAAAATGCTTTCCTCTAGACCTCTCATTGTCTCTATTTTTCTTGCTATTTTTTTATTTTATTATTTATTTTATTTTATTATTATCATTATTTTTGACATGTGATTAATTGACTCTCTTTTTTTCCTTTTTTTTTTTTTAAGGATCATGGTGCACTTTAGAGAAAATATTCATCACACCAAAAGGCATCTCATCATCTTAGGAGATAATACCCCACCTACTAGAAGTGGCGTGAGCCTTCCAATAGAGGAACCTAAATGGAGAAATGTTGTTGGCAAATGGCTCGATTTACGTGGGTTCCCCTCCTTACCTGACTGGTCTGTAGAAAGACCCTTAGACTCCGGCTTGGCTCCCAAAGTGTGGTTTTTGAAATCTCCGATTCACAGTCAAAGGACCAGCTTGAGTCCCGACGCATAATCGAGGACGCTGTATGCTGTGGACCCATGTTAACCATTCTTGGGGAATTTGTCTTCATCCCCGCCTATTGGAAATGTCTGGAACTTGTTGTCAGTTACTATGAACAGTTGCTTCATAAATCTCGCCTATTTGATGCGGTGATGGCTTCTTTACACTTATGATCGCAACAATGATGTGATTCGTGCTTTTTGTGAAGCTTGGTGTCCGACGACCAACACCCTTCATACCTAGAGCAAGGAATTATCTATTTCTCTATGGGATCTTTGGACCTTGGGAGGGCTACCCATCAGAGGAGGATTTTACAAAGAGGTTGTCCCCTCCCTTGAAGGTCTAACCGGATCGGCGCAAAAAGGCCGACATCTCCCTCAAAGCTGAGAGATTTCTAAAGCAAAGGAGTTTGACACCAAGTTCATCATCGTTTGTCCATCTTTAAAAGCTTCTGACTGTTGTCCATCATCTTTTTTACGTCATCGAAGGCAGCACTCTGAATACCCAATTTTAAAGAGCGACGCTCACTTAGAGCGCCACGTCACTGCGTTGATTCCAACCCTACTTTAACCTCTTTTTGCCATCATATGAAAGGGGGTTCAACTTGGGATCACTTAAGGCTTTCCACAAAGGCAAAAAGCCTGTCGTTCAGAGAAATTTTCAGAGTCTAATCAAGGAGTTGATTGAATTTGGATCAAGAAGAAGACGTTGATACATTAACAACAACAGATTGATCGACAATGTCACACCCCCCTCCCAGGTACCCTCCTTACCCAGGAAGAAGTGTGATGACAGTAGACAACGACCCTCCTTCGATTCCTACTGTCAACCATAAACTTTGCCTTTACCTAATAAACAGTTAGAAACCATAATTAACTTCATACATACACTAGAGTTAAATTGTCATACACACATCCTTTTTACTCAACCATATAATAGCATAAGTACACAACAACTCCCTTAACCCTCTCTATATGCACAATACATGATCCAGTTCAAATATTTACAATTTTCAGAATACTAAACATCGAAGGTAGACCCAGATGAGATCTTGCGTAGGCTAAGCACCTCAGACTCGCTCGCTACTTGAAAAACAGAAAAACAAGGAAAACATGATCTAGATTGCCCAGTGAGTGACTTGTTTTGCAAACTCTTCTCTTTATACAAAAGCTAGGCATAGAGTAAAACCCTATAAAATCAGGCATACAAAACTTAGATAAAAAATTATACTCAATGCAAAACATATACAATAGCATTTTCAAATCATGTATGTTTATTTCAGAAAAGATACTCAAAATCCGATTTGTTTCAAATCATTTCCCTTAGTTGAGGTGGAGCGAAGCTCAACACTACTCAACGTCGAAAACATTTTTGAATCATTTCCCTTAGTTGAGGCGAAGCGGAGCTCAATGCACCCAACGCCAAATATCCTTAGCTGTGTGGAGTAATCTTAACACAACAGCATCGTACGTTCCTCTATGTGCACATAGGTATCATAATCCGGGTTGCCCATATGCCTTCTTCGAGTCCTTGAGCATTGGGGTCCCATTTCTATATCTAGGTTACCCATTTGCCTTCTTCGAGTCCTTGAGCATTGGGAACCTTTTCTATATTCCGACTACCCATTTGCCTTTTTCGAGTCCTTAAGCATTGGGAGCGTTTTCCAGAAACATTATTTAAAAGCAACATGCTTTGAAAACATCATACCATAAATTCATAAACTAACATTTTCAAATCTTCACAATTTGATAAGCAAGCTTCCATGCTTTTCATAATTTCATAAATCAATAAATAGCATGCTTTTTCATAACTCATACTATGCACATAAAACTCATAAGTTTTACAATCATATAACCATGCTTTCAAATATAAACTTGTCAACACTATCACCTTGTTCAAAGTAAAACTATTTTAAATAAATCGTCACTAACTACTTGTCATAGGCCTTTAGCGATTTATATGTCTTTCCTAGCTCTTCTTGGCCTGTAATCATACATTTCTTGTTGTTAGATTTTCTTAAGATTTCCTTAACATAACCAACAAGCTTTAACCATTCATACTTGGTCAATAATTCACTACCGAGACCACAATTCAATAGAATAAACCTTAATGAGCGAGACTCAACCACTAGCGAGATTACACTAACAGAATTAAGTTGCAAATAAATCTGGACTAGCGAGACCTTGACTAGAAGACTAGTGAGACTCACTTGATCAGCAAGACCCAGCGAGAATTGTGAGACGCAAGGCTTTTAGCGACACCCGTGTTACCTGTCTCGCTACTCCCGCATACTTCCAGTGTCACTGCTGGTCCAGCGATACTTGTCTTCCACAACTTTTTCCTTCACCTTGACCCTTACTTCTTTCTGTTAAAAGTCATATTTCCAACCCGATTTAGCACTTCTTTCCTTCTACAAACTTGTAAAGAAATGTACTTCCTAGCTTACCTCAAGATTTCAGAACTTAACTCTTCTTCGTTCGGCAGATATTCTTGACTTACTTCGAGCTGCTCCAAATCACTCGAAAAATCTATAACAAACACTTCCACCTATCATTTAACATGTTTTTCTTCAAATTCAGCTCAACCAACCTTCACAATATTTGTTACAAATTGAATTAACTTACCGACCTCAAATTCTTAGCCCTAAACTCGATCTCCACAGAACGCTCTCCTCCAAATATCGAACGTTTTTCAGATTGCACGATAGCAACCAATCCTTCTGTTCTAGCTTCAATTACACCACGAAACCGATCAGAATCCTTCTGTTCTAGATTTTTGATTTACCTCATTTTTGTCACTTTCATCTATGGAATCATTATCTGAGTGAGCCATTAAGCACAAGGAGGAATCATCACATTTTTTCCTTTATCCCGTAATAGAAAATATCTTGATTTTGAGAATTGTAATTCTCCTTCACATCAAATAAATCATTAGTAGTACAAGGAGAATTTTCTACACCATACATATTATCAAGAAAATTCCAAATATCATATGCATAATCAAAATGTAAAATTTTATCACATAATTGTGTATCAAATGCACAATATATGATATTTATTGCTTTAGCATTAATAGTGAGCAACTCATTATTCAATTGCAATTTAGATAAATCATGCTCACAAACATACAAAATTTTAAAATCCATAGCAAGCATAAAAGTTTTCATTCTATTTCTCCAAATATTATAATTTCTAATAGCATCAAAGAATGGGGGTCTATCAATAGAATGATTTTTTAAAGTTGCCATAGCTCTAGCATTTTAAGCTTTTCAAATAACTTTTTAAAATATCAATAATCTACTTCAAGTACCGAAAGAATATTTGAAAATTAATTTTGTCAAAAGAGCAACCTCTTTAATACCAATAGTATCAAATGAAAAAAAAAACTTTTGACAAAACTTTTGATTAAGTACACGAGAGACCTTGCTCTGATACCAATTGTAGGATCGGTATGGCAACCCTAAAGGAGGGGGGGGGGGGTGAATAGGGTTTTATTAAAATTAATTTAAACTTTTTACTAATGTAGACCCAATTAAGTGAATTAATAAACGCTTTGCAAATAAGTAGTTTAAACAATATTTTTTTATGCAAACAAATTCACTTTGAATTAAACAAGAAATTAACAATCACACTTTAAAGCACCTTATTTAATTCTAATAAAAAAAGATTGGTAATGAATATAGAAATTTAAGAACAACCAATATGAGCAATTAATTTCAAGAATTAAAAATTGCAATTAATTTCATGCAATAAAATATAGTAACAAAAATTAATTGCAAACTAAATTAGGAGAGAGATAGAGAAAATGACACCGTGAATTTTATAATGGTTCGGCAAAACCGGCCTACGTCCACTTCCCAAACTCCTCTTGGATACTTCACTAGAAGTCTTTGACTCTTTCCACGGCTTAGAGTCAAACCGCTACAGCGTTCTTTTTTCGGGCGCAAGAACAAACCCGATCCTTTCCACGGTTAAGGATCAAACTGTTATAACAACTCTTTTTCTAGAGATCAAGAGCCAACCCAACAAAAATTTGGAAAAACAAAGAGCACACTTGACAAACTCTCTAACTAGAGTGGATTTACAAGTTTAAGCACTTCACAAATAAATCCTCACAATACAATATATCTCTCTCAAGAATAAGATGAAAAGAAGAAAATTGAAGCTTGGAGAGAGAGCAACAATGGTGGCTTGATGAATTATGGAGGATTGAATATAATAAGAGTTGTTGTAGAATTTTGGAGAAGATGAAGTAATTAAAAAGAAATGAAAGTGGGTGAAAACCAAATTAATTTGGACCATTAGATCTTTGTAAAAGAAAATTGAATGGTGGAGATTTAGACTCAACTAGCCGTTAGACACAAACATATAATAATATTAAATCAATCTTTTTTAAAAAGAAACTAGCCGTTAGACACAAATATATATAATAATATTAAATTCATCTTCTTTTTAACATCAATCCAAAAATAAAAAACCCACCAATTGTCACTTCTCCATTGCTCCAAGTGGCACCTTTCAATTAGTCCACTTTGATTAAAAAAATCCGCCACGTCATCAGCTCGAGATTTTCCCATTAAGCTTGTTTTGGCCATATCTTCTTCGTTTCAACTCCGATTTGAGTGATTCAAATTGCATTGGAACCGTTGTTCCAAACTCTAGACAATAGACACTTCAAAACACTCAAATAGTTAATAAATAAAATCAGGTTTGTTATCATCAAAACACTAATTAATCAATCAATTAAAATTAATTAATTTGAGATTAAGTGCCAAAAAGCCAACAATTCTTAAGCCTTTTTATTATGTTTGGGCTTAACCAATCAATTGCTTGATCACCATTTGATTGACATAGGGTTCTTAATTCTACTTGAGAGAGAGATTTATAAACTAGAGCTATCATGATAAATTAATTTTGAATTATGCATGTGAATGATAGGAAAATATTAGAGGCTAACAATGAAGAGTCTTAATGCGATACCTTTTAGTTTCAATTGCATGATAATGAATTGACTTTTAGCTATTAGAAAGAGTTGAGCTCGAAAGAGGAGACCCGAATTAAAGACTTCTAGGCCTAAGAGTTGGAGGTAATTAATTAAAAGAAAATACTTAGAGATCCATAACAGTGTTGGATGGGATCAAAACCCTAGGATGTATTTGCCAAGTGAATCTCTAATTCGAAATTTATTTATTTATTTTTTATTATTTTTGTTCACTACAATAAAAAACACTTTTCTTGACTCTTGAACATCGTCAGAAATAGAGAAGAAAGAGAAGAAAAAACAATCATTAAAGCCAAAATCACGAGTTTTTCGGATTTGTTGAAGTTCATGATAGTTTTTTCGTGTCATTAATTTATGACTTAAAAGTCATTAAATGTAAGAAAATGAAAAATGCGACGATTTTGGCAGGAAAAGACGTGAAATTTCAAAATTTTCGACTGTTTTAACATTTTTTTGTGTCACCAAATTATGACTACAATTAATGGTCACTAAGAGCGACAATTTTTTAGAGTCATTGAATTGACAAATAAAAAAATGGTTTTCAGCGGAAAAATATGAGTATTTTTTAATTTTTCAACTTTTATGACTATTTTTTGGTGTCATCATGACTCCTATTAATTAACATTATAGAGCATTAAAGGGAAAAAAACTAATTATAGTGTTAGATAAATTGAGGACCCATTTGGATTGACTAGAGAATAAAATGTTCTTTAAAAAATTTGTCGGGAATGACCCACATCACCTTAGGTCCAAGACCCAAAAGCCACATGGGGAGTTTCGCTACTCTTTTATACTATATTGGAAAATTAAGGAGTGGTGAGAGGGTATATATATATGAGCACTCCTAAAGACTTGTAAAAGTCGAGAGAGTGGGAGTAGAGGGTCTTTTCCTACACGTGTGCCACTATCGTATGTATCGTCGACTTGGGTGGGTTTGGGCAATTGCACATGCACGAGAAAAAGATAGTTTTATTTCTTTTCAATTTAATATTTTTTAACCCAAATTGAAGAAATAACCCCAACCGTGTCGCTCCACAATCGATTTCCCCAACCGTCTGCCACTCCACAATCAAAAGTCGTCTGCCACTCCACGCTCCACCGGTTATTTGCTATCGTCCACTGCTTGTCTGCCCATCAGAATCCAACAGCCACACGTCTGACGACCAAAAAGCTACATGAACCACGACCCACGACTGTCGTAGCTGCTCGTCACACACCCCTATGATCACTGTCACATCGTCTCATGTCGACTGCTGCTCGTCTCACGCCATCGCCACCACCGAGGTGTCAATTTGTTCCTTCTTTTTTCTTTTTTTTTTTTCAACTCATCTTGTTATAAATTTAAACCTTATTCGTTCTTTAGGCCTATTGATAGACAAATTTTGAAGTGGACTTTGCTTCAATTTGTTTAACTTGTTTGGTTGTTAATACCATATGTTAAACCATTCTAGTTTATTTTCCAAAGGAATAAATTGTTTGGTTGTATCAATTTTTAATGTACATCTAACACTTTCCTTGTTTGATTTGAAAAGAAACTATGAAGGTGCACTGTAATGTTTCTTTTAAAATTTTGCTAGTTTAGTTGCGCCTTCTATCTTTTAGTTGGCTTGGGCACTTAAAATTTAAGGTTTCTTTTAAACATTATTTTAGGTTTGTGAATCTTATGGCAAGAAACAAAGTTAGGGTTATCATTTCATGAGTCCTACTACTATTATGATTATATTGCTCTTATATGGTTATTAGATTATTTACATTTTAAATTCTATTATTAATTGATTTAGACATCACATTTACTTGCATTCTTTAGTTGCTTGGATAGTTGTTAGATAGTTAATTAATTGTGACAGTTACTAGATAAATGGTTTGTTAATTTCCTTGCTTTAAATAATTGATCACTTTTTGGTTGCTAGAATAGTTGTTTTGGTTGGATAATTTGTCTTTTGAACACTTTTTAGGCAGACTTTAATATGTTTTGAGGTTGGAAGTGTCACTTAGACACTTTATATGTTGGTTTTGAGTTTAGAAATCACACTTAGGCATTATTTTAGTTGCCTTGGGAGGCAAACTGTCATTTACACACTTTATAGTTTATTTTAGTTGGTTTTGAATATCCACAACACATTTAAGAACTACTTACGTCGTTTTGGTTGTGGAGTAGTCTCTTGGACACTTTGTAGGCACTCTTTAAGATATTTTGAGATTGAGAGCGTCACTTAGACAACTTTTATGTTGGTTTTGAGTTCAGAAATCACACTTAGCCATTTTTTTAGTTAGTTTGGGAGGCAAAATGTCATTTACCTACTTTTTAGTTTATTTTTAGTTGGTTTTGAATATCCACAACACACTTAAGAACTACTTACGTTCTTATGGTTGTCGAATAGACTCTTGGACACTTTGTAGGCACTCTTTAAGATGTTTTGAGGTTGAGAGTGTCACTTAGACACTTTATGTTGGTTTTGAGTTTAGAAATTACACTTAGACATTCTTTTAGTTGGTTTAGGAAGCAAAGTGTCATTTACCCATCTTTTTTACAACTATCTTTCACTATGACTTTATAAGACGTTATTTGTCAATATAGTAACAACAAAAGTATCTATCTTAATGATTTGTTTTATTACTTGTCTTTCAGTGGGCCTAGCTATAATATATTTTGTGGTATAATTAGATTATCATTTGTACTTTTCTATGCAAGGAACGATTTTGTTGGAACTTCGAATTAATCACCTTCAAGACACGACTATAGATGGTGTTGATAAAAGTTTTTGATTAATACTATGATCATTTCATCAAGTTTCTTTGTTTAGGGGGAGGGGGAATTAACAAGAATTTAATTCCCTAATACTATGCGATGGAAAAATCATAGAGGGTGAAAAATAGATTATTTAGAGAATACGAGTTGGGAGTTGAAACATTCCTTGAATTTGGTTTGCATCATGGCAATGGTTTCAATTTGATTCGATGTCTATGTTTAAAATGTGGAAATCATATACCTAAAGAGATAGTTAGGGATCATTTGTATGTCAATGGAATTGATCAAAGTTATAAGGTATGGTTTTGGCATGAGGAAGATTTGGCCACACATAACATTAACATAATTCAGAGCATGAGTTAAATGAAAACTATGAAGATGAGAACGATTTGTTTAACGTAATTGACATGGTTCAAACTGCTTATGATTGATTTCGGATGCACCCAATATGTTTGACTCTATGTTTGACGATGCTAAGAAGCCATTACACCCGGGATGTAAAAGATTCACAAAGTTATCAGCCCTCGTTAGATTGTACAACCTAAAGGTTAGATTTGGATGGAGTAATTCAAGCTTTTCTGAACTATTATCTATAATGAGTGAACTCCTACCTGAGAAGAATAAAATGCCAATTTCTGTGCATGAAGCGAAAAAAACACTAGGTGCCCTAGGATTGAGTTACCAAAAATAGATGCATATGTAAAATGATTGTTTCTTATATAGAAATGAGTACACAAAAAGCACCAAATGTCTTACATGTAATTTATCGAGATGGAAGGTGCTTAAGAACTCAACAGAAGAGAAAAAATGAGTGCATGCTAAACAGTTGTGTTACTTTCCAATAGTTCCAAGGTTTATAAGGATGTTCAAGAGCGTTGAACATGCAAAGAATTTGTGTTGGCATGCTATTGATAGAAAAGTAGATGGTATTATGCGACACCCAGTTGATTCTCTATCTTGTAGGTTAATAAATCACTTATGGCCAGCTTTTGGTTAAGAACCAAGAAATCTTCGTTTGGGTTGGGTTTATCCATTGACGGAGTAAACCCATATGGAGATCTAAGTACTAAATATAGTTGTTGGCTAGTCATTATTATAATGTACAACCTCTCACCATGGTTGTGCATGAGGAGGAAGTTTTTTATGTTGTCAATGTTGATATCAGGACCAAAAAAACCAGGATATGATACTATTATTTATCTACCTCTGTTGATTGAGGATTTGAAACTTTTATGGGAAGTTGGAGTTGAATGTTTTGATGCATATAGAGAAGAATCTTTCACTTTGCAAGTTGTCTTACTATGGACTATTAATGATTTTCTTGCATATGGAAATCTATGTGGTTGTACTGTGAAAGAATATAAAGCTTGCTAATATGTGAGGAGGGGACCTACTCAATCAGGCTACAACATGAGAAAATAAATGTATACATGGGCCATAGAAAATTTTTGCCAAGACATCATCTATACAGAAGACAAAAAGAAAGCTTTCAATGATAAGCAAGGGAATGGAAGTTCTCCACATCCAATGTCAAGTGCGGCAATTTACAATAAACTAAAGGACATAATTTATTCTAACGAAAAGAAGTGGCAAGAAATTGAATGATAAAACTGCAGATAACTAATAGAAAAAAAGTCCTGGAATTTTTTAACTTCCCTATTGGAAAGAGTTGCATGTTAGACACTGTCTTGATGTACTGCACATCGAAAAAGAATCTATGCATGAATATCATAGGAACCTTACTTGATATTCCAGGAAAAAAGTAAAGATGGGATGAGTGCTAGACGTGACTTAGTTAAAATGAACATTCGACCAGAATTAGCTTTTATACGTAGGGGAAGTAAAAGTATATATTCCTGCAGCATGTTATACATTATTGAAAGAAGAAAAGTATCCTTTTTGTAAGACTTTATCTGAAATAAAGGTTCCCGAAGGTTATTCTTCTGATATTAGAAGTCTGGTCTCATTAGAAGACTTGAAACTTATTGATCTAAAATCTCATGACTGTCATGTTCTAATGCAACAATTTCTTCTGATTGCATTACGTTCAATGCTACCTAAAAATGTGAGGTATGCTATTAGTAGATTATGTTTTTTCTTCAATGCAATATGCTCCAAGAGTGTGCGGGTATTAGAGTTGGATAAGTTGCAGGATGATGTAGTTGTTATGTTATGTCTACTTGAGAAGTATTTTCCACCTTCATTCTTTACAATAATGTTGCATCTCACTATTCACCTTGTAAGAGAAGTGAAGCTTTGTGAGCCCATCTATCTATGATGGATGTATCCGTTTAAACGGTATATGAAGGTGTAGTAAGAAATAGAAGTCGACCTGAAGGTTACATTACATAAGCATACATATGTGAAGAGGTTATTGAATTTTGTTTTGAATTCCTATCTGAGCTAGATTCAGTTGGACTTGGTTCATTCAAAATACGAGAAGAAACACAAATTGACAGGCCTTTATCGGTTGGATGTCATGTCAGACCTAATGTGCAAGAACTGAAGCAAGCACGTCTTTATATACTCAAGAACACTGAAGAAGTACAACCATAAAGAATGTAAGCTACTAAAATTCTCAGATCACCTACTTGTTGAATGTAGTCATTTTAAAATTTACTACCTTTTGTAGACAACATATGGAGTATTTAAAGGTCCAAAATACAAGGAAAGCAAATAATGAAAAATGGCTGCAAAATGAACACAATCGATCATTTGCTAATTGGATATGTGATGAGATATTTAATTTTCATTCACATTTTTTTCTATATCTATTTAATCTAGTCTCAATCTAAATGAATTGTCTTCCTATAATTGGTGATGCGTGAAATACATGATAAAAAAAAACCTTCCAAAATTGTATGTTAATTGGCATACCTACCTAGGATTGATGATATTTGAGGGTTACAAGATTAATTGGTGTAGTTATAGTAGAAAGTCTCACAACAATGGTCGAACTGTCCAGAATAGTGGGGTTACATTAGTTGTTACAACAATACAAGTGTCTAGTGCTAAGGATAAAAATCTGATAATTTCAGACATGTCTTTTTTATGAGGTTATTTAAGAGATATGGGAAATTAGCTACAATACATTTAAGATTCCATGATTTAAGTGTGATTGAGTTGAAAATAACAATGTAGTGAGAATTGACGATCTTGGATTTGCCTTGGTTAACCTCAATTGTATTAGACATACTTCAGATTCATTCATCCTAGCCACTCAAGCAAGACAAGTTTTTTATATTGAGGACCCTATTGATGCACAATGGTCAATTGTGATCACACCACCTCAAAAAGATTTTGCTGATACATGTTATGATGACGAGCTTGAAGATACTTCTTTGAACTGTCCTTCAGTTCCAAAATGGACATCACCAATTGATATGGACGAAACTGAGATTCCATACATAAGAGATGATTGTGAAGGCACATGGGTTATCAATTGAAAATTTATCAAGTATGTACATATAAAGAACATGATTGTTTTTGTTATTATTTGTTTTGTTTTAAAGTTGATAGCTTTTCTTGTTTATCTCGAAGGTTATTGTTAATGGAAGAAGGGATTGCTCCAATGAATATGTTTCTTTAATTTTCAGTGTGGAACATGTCAATATATATTTATTGAACATTTTATTTTATGTACTATTGTAATCATATTATTAGCTGTTACTTTACAATTGTGGTATGTTATTGAAATGTCTATTTTGTATAAGTGATTGAATTACATGCATATTTTTGATACTTTTCTTATAAAATATTTAAGGTTCAATTTAACATTTTAAATCTTACATTTACAAAAACAACAATCAACAGATGGACGATACAATTGATGATACATAGGACGAGTAGCTGGATCATGTAATGAATGATACATTTGACGATGCACAAGGCGATCACTTAGATGATATAGTGGATTGATGCACATGATAGTGATGGTTATGTAGATCCTCTAGTTATAGATGATAACATAAAGGGAAAAAGAACTAGGGGACCTACTGGAATGCATGAAATAACTCGTATGTACAATGAAGGTCATAGGAGAGTGGTTCAATACAATGAAATGGTCAGTCAATTGGTCGTAACGCAACTAAAATGAAAAGTTTTATTCGAACATCTATTTGATCTTATGTTCGAATCATATACAACAGTTGGAAAGTAGTGCCATTCGAGATAAAGGAAAAAATTTGGGATCTGATTCAAGTATATACATATATATTGTTGGTTTGTAAATTTAGTTTGTTTGAATTAACATATAACATTTGGTGTGAGTTGTAGGGTGGATTTGTTGTTGATCTTAGATCAAAGAAGAACTTCATGCAAAATGCGGGTGTCTGTTTCTGTCAATTTAAGTATGCTTTGACTACAACATATATAATCCCATTTAAGGATGATCCGGAGAAACTAAAATATCCCCCAATTGAGTATTCCCATATTGAACAAGAACATTGGAATGCAATCGTTAGTTTTCGGCTTAAAGGAGAGTTTCAGGTAAGTAGTGTTGTTTAAAACATTCAAGTAATGTTGTTTAAAACATTCAATATTTCTATTTACTCAAGTTGAGGAACAATATAAATGAGACACTTTCTTATGTCATTTTATTAAGACTGAGAGTAGGAAGAATCGAGAAAAAAAGAAAAAACATGTGTATAATCATCGACTGTGTTGGAATGCCTTGAATCCTAAACCTAATTAGAATTGGTATTTGATATATTTAATTATTTAAATATTTTCTTTCTCCACCTAGGGTTTAGAGAAGTGCACTATATAAACTCTCTAACCCTATAGGCATTATGCAATTTTTTGTGACATCCTATAATCTTGTAACATTCCCTCTAATAAAATTGTTCTTCCTCTGTTCCGTGGACGTAGTTGACACATTGTTAGTGAACCACATAAATTTGTGTGTCGATCTTCTCTATTTTTACGTTCTTTTGTATTCTTTAATTTTCGATTTCGTAACAAATTGGTATCAGAGCCTAATCGATAGGGTTTCAAAATTCCGCATTTGTTCGACAATTAAAGAATCATTTGTGTGAATGTAAAAATCGACAAATTCACTGGGAGGAACAATTTTAGTCTATTGTTAATGAGACCATTAAGGTTTTGTTTCATTGAACTCTAGCTGCCAAGCCCTTTTTCGTTCTTTGTCGTAGGTCGACAGAGGTAGACCCGTTGCTGGCACAAAGGTGTTCTGTCCATGCGGTCGCCGCTGTTTGAAGGTTTGTTGCTGTTGTGGTTTGTTCTTGAAACTCATGAAAGCTCTGTTTTCTGCCATGGGTGTTCATGGGCGTCGTTTGGGGCTCCCAATCACTATTTGTGTTTACTAACTATTTGTGGTTCGAGATTGCCATTTTTAAATTATGTTGTTTGTGCTTCATCTATGGTTTCACACAAATATCAAAATCAAATATGCACAATATTTGTGTTTGTTGGCGTCGTTCATGGTTCAACGCCTCAAATCTATTGTGGAAGCCGCCACCCGTCGTCCTTGTCCGAACTTTTTGTAGATGCCTTCATGGCTCGTCTTCATTTCGTTTGTCATTCAGTTTCTTTATTGATGTGGGGTTTAGCGTGGTGCATCAAATCGGTTTGATTCAACCCCTTTAGTTTGGTTCACTTGAGCATTTGATTCGGTTCAGTGAGATCGGTTTGGTTTGGTTCAATTTTGTCAAAACAATTTGGTTTTGGTTTGGTCTTACTTGATTTGGTTCAGTTCAATTTTTTTTTTTTTTTTTTTTGTTCACTCAATTTGCTTTGGTTCAAGTTGGTCCAATTTGGTTTATTTGCAATTATGGCAAAGCTTCGTTGCACAGTCGTTCGTGGGTTTTGTTTTAGATTTATGAGGATCTTTGTTTTCAATCTAGAAGTTCTTGTTTCGTTCTTCGTAGGTTTTATTTTAGATCTCTTTATGGGGATCTTTGTTTCCAACCCAGAAGTTCTTGTTTCCATTCTTGGTGGGTTTCTGTTTCCATCTCAAATCTGCTGATTTAATTTGAAAGTTTCAAACTCAAGATGGTAGGGACACTTGATTACATCCATTCAGATTGTTAGAGACCTTCCATGGTTGGGTTTCTTGGAGGTAGTAGGTACTTTCTGTTTATAATTGATGATTACTTAAAATAATGACTTGGGTAGTTATGATGAAACATAAAAGTGAAGTCTAAGAATTTCAAGAAATGGAAGATTTTGATTGAAAATAAAATGGGAAGAAAATCAAAATGTTGTAAGTTGATACTAGTCTGGAATTTTGTGGGTCTGAGTTCAATGAGTTTTGTAACGTTGAGGGAATTTTTCGTTGCCATATTGTCAGAGATATTCCACAGCAGAATTGAGTTACATAACATATGAAGCAGACATTGTTGAAGAGAGTGAGGTGCATGCTCTCTAATGTTGGGTTGGCTAGAAGATTTTAGGCAGAGATAGTAAATACAACATGTTATCTGATCAACCATGGACTTCACACTGGTATTGATTGTAAAACACCTTATGAGGTGTGATCTTGTGAGCCTACAAATTACTCCTTATTTAGAGTTTTTGGTTGTATTGTCTACTATCATGTTAATGAGGGTAAATTTAGAACTAAGAGCTAAAAAGAGTATATTTGTGGGTTTTGGGGTTGGAGTTAAGGGATATGGAGTTTGGTTGCCTTCTTAGAGTAGAGTTATACTTAGTAGGAATGTGATCTTTGATGAGAAGTCCGTGCTTAACTCAAATGTAGAATCTGTTGTGACTTTTATTGGTGTGGGAGATAGTAGTAGTGTTGATGAATAGGTGAAGATGCAATCCATTTCAATTGTGAATGAATTACAACACCAGGTGGAGAAGATCAACACGTTACTACAAAAACTGAGGTGACTGAAATTTCAAAAAATGTTGTGTCTAAGAATTCTAGTCGACAAACAGATCAGCCAAGTATAGCTCATGATAGTGCTATAAGAGTTGGTGTTGGCCTCCAAAGTGGTATGGTTTTAAAGATATGGTGAATTATGCACTACATGTTGCTAAACAGGTGGATCCTCATGGGCCATTCACCTATAAAGAACCTGTTTCATGTAGTGAGTTTGCTTAGTGGCTTGCTGCTTTGGGGGATGAGATACTTCTGCTGATATGTTCACTAAATCAATTCCACATGTTGAGTTTCAACATTGTTTGGACTTGCTAAATGTTTTGAATTATTAGTGGTTCCTTCGGGGACATTCTGAGGCATGGGGGAGAAGTTTGGGTACATTTGGCAATTTTGTTTATGTTGCATCTGGTACATCTATTATTTGTGAGAGAATTTAAGTCAAGGTGGAGATTTGTTAGAATGCCTTGAATCCTAAACCTAATTAGAATTGGTATTTGATATCTTTAATTATTTAAATATTTTTTCTTCTCCACCTAGGATTTAGAGAAGTACACTATATAAACTCTCTAACCCTATAGGCATTATGCAATTTTCTATGACATCCTATAATCTTGTAACATTCTTTCTTATAAAATTGTTCTCCCTCTTTCCTATGGATGTAGCTAACACATTGTTAGTGAACCACGTAAATTTGTGTGTCGATCTTCTCTATTTTTACGTTCTTTTGTATTTTTTAATTGTCGATTTCGTAACAGACTATCATGAAAGAGGTATGCTAATATTTCAAAAGAGTTAGTAAGATACAACTTCACTATTATTTAATTTTTCATATGTCCTATATATTACATTTGAATCCAAGTTCATGTACTATGATTTGAAATGGGTGCAGAAAGAGTCGTCATCAAATGAACATGTGATTGAGCAATGCATTTTATAGAAAAAGGCTCATATGGATCAAGATAAAAATATTCATGACAAGCGAACATAGGAATTGTTTGATAGTATAGTAAGCATTTGTTGAGTATTTATATTTCTTAGCATAATGCTAAAATTGTAGAATGACATGTTGGTCACTCATAACGTCAAAGGTGGCAACACATCCACAAGTGAAGATATCCTATCACAAGCGTTAGGTACCAAATATCCTCCTAGAGTAGTTAGAGGAGTGGGTAAATTTATCACGCCTAGTTAATATTTTCATACCCCAAAACAAGTGCAGAAGAGAGACTAGGTTACAACAAATGCAAAAGAGAAGGTCATGTTGCACGTATAAAAGAGTTGGAAGAAGAATTGATAAAACAAGAAAAGATTTCCCAAGGTTCAAACAATGATGGTTCTACGGTAGATATTAAAGAACGAGATGGTGAACCTGTTTCCAAAAATAAGAAGGTGAAATGTGGTTCAAATTATTCTTATTTAGTGTGTTAGTGTAGATGATTAATATTTGATGTGACTTAATTTTTTTTTATAGGTGAAAGAAGAATTATTGGACCAAAATAAGACTTCACAAAGAGCAAAAAGGGATGGTTCTCCAAATTATATTGAAGAAGAAGGTGGTGAAGTAGAAAAGAAGAATGAGAAGATTAAATGTGTTTAAGCTCATCTTGTAAGTAGTTTTGCATAATCTTTATAATAATAATTCATGTGATATAACTTTTTCCATCGAGGCAAAAGCAAAATTGTTGAAACAAATAAGGAGATCTCAAGATGTTAAAGTAAAAGAGGAAAAAGATAAGGTTTCATGTCTATCTTATAGTTCTTTAGTTTGTTGTAATACGTAGAGCAATAATACATGTGATTTAAGTTTATTTTTTCCCTACAAGCTAAGGAATCTAAAGAACATAACTTAAAGATGATTATGACCTCAAAGCCCATTAAGGTAAGTTTTTTGCTTTAATTTAGTATAGATTTTACATAATATACGCTAGTAATGATTTTCTTGTGTTGCAACTTTCCCATGATAGGATGAAACTTCTTGTCTGTTGGCAATTGGGTCTAAAACTAACGTCGTCACAGTTGGGACTATATTTGACTATGACGTTAATAGTGATAAAGTGAAAGTGTCGATTGATATAGTTGTGGATGGTGATTGTTTTGTCCCTATACCAACAAAGTAAAAAGAGAACATGTTATCTCAAGAAGTAGGCTCACACTTGTTATGGCCACGAGATCTTGTAATAATTGACAATGAAGAGGTAACATTTT
This sequence comes from Citrullus mucosospermus, assembly GCA_030954485.1. NCBI lineage: Eukaryota > Viridiplantae > Streptophyta > Magnoliopsida > Cucurbitales > Cucurbitaceae > Citrullus > Citrullus mucosospermus. The sequence goes on along the minus strand of CM062057.1, from coordinate 10,504,485 downwards.
TCAAAAGATTTGGTTTTTATTCTCTATAATTCATTTATTCTAATGTTATGATATTTGTTGATAGAAGGATGATAAAAAGTCAAACAAAAGTTTAGGAGTCCTATCAATGACACCCATTCAAAGTTCACCAGTTGCTTTACGTCGTTTATTTCATGAACTTGAACATATTGGCTCATCAATTCAAATCACTATGTCAATGGAAATATTTGGAATCCAATGCAAGTGTTGCATTTTGCATAAGATCTTACAAGAACTTTGTCATATGCACCCAATATGCACTCCTTTTCTTGATGCATATTTGATGTAAGTGATGTATAGCACATTTTAGTAAAAGATGTATATTGAGTAATATATAAAGTTTAATTATTATTATAGGTACTTATACAAGCTAATGGATAAATGAAACACATTGAGTTTGTACAAGTTTTTGGATGTTGGTTTCACCTCAATCTCAACTAACAAAGAATCTCGAGCTCAATTGTTGTCTTCAAGAATGCTAGGAATAGATGCAAATCAACTTCTCATCTTCCCTTACAATTTTGGGTATGTTGTATGAAATGCATGATATCACATTTTGTGCTAACTGTATAATTTGTTTTAAGATTCTTTTAATTTGTAGTAATCATTAGACTTTGATCGTTATTGATCGTTCAAAAAGCAACATGTGATTGGCATGTACATATGTTATATTCAATATTTCACAATTTTAGCTAATGTGAATAGACAAAGAAACATGTTACATTTAAAGCCATTTGTAGGTATTTCAAGAGCGTTAAGAAGAGAAGCTCACTTGGAAATCAATTAAGGTATGTTATTCCATAGACAACAAAGTTTATTCAATAAACATGTACCTTCTTTACTTAACTTATGTTTTGTATTTTATACACACAGTGTCCTAAACAATCAAATGTGGTCGAATGTGGATACTATGTCATGCGATATATGCATGAGATAATATTAGAAAGAACCACACCGATTCTAGATATAGTACGTATACAAAATCACACCAATTTAAGTTACATCTTTAGTTCTTGAAGTTATTTGGTTTTCTTTGTTTATAGATGGAAGATGCACCACGTATATACTCACAAAATGATATTGATGTAGTATAAAGTGAGTGGGCAGAGTATGTGGAATCGCACATATCCTTTGCATAGGATTTCTGCCACCATTAGCTGTTGGAGTATGCAAAAAACAAACTTTTTTGTGGATGACTACTTATGTTTTGTTGTTCAATATAGATTGGAATGCATTTTGCCCAGTATTTTTTGTGCGGTTGAATTTGGGACTTCAGATGATATAGTCATGGGCATTAAATGTCGTTTTTTTAGGTATTATAAAATTCTTATGCATTTGATCTATTCTATAATTTTCATTTCGTTCAAACTAATATATTTTATTTTAAACATGTTTTATAACATATATTTTTTACAATTCTATACGAACATTTCTCTTTCTCGTCTGGAAAAGGTTGGCATGACACATGATACTGTTTATGGTTGGGTAATATGACAAATGCTTCTTTGTCATGGAAGCGATGCAAAGAATTTGGAAATGATTGTTAGTAAAGAGGTAAAATGGGGGTGTTGATTTTATTCCTCATGCCTTTATTGTTGGATTTGGAATATGTTAAATTTTGTGAGTAAACTTTAGAATAAGAGTTTACTCTTACTCTTTTATATTTATCTTATTTTTCGTTCGTATTTGAATATTTTGGGAACAATGTTATATGGAAGGATTAGGCTAGAAAGAAGTTTTAAAGTTGGAGTACTTTTTGGTATCTAAAGGGTATATCATATAACCTAGAATTACATGTTTCTTTGAATTGGTGTATTTTTGTAAGACCTAAGTTAGAATGTTGGTTGACATTAGTTTACTTTGGTACACTTAATTTCTTCTAATAGTTATGGGAATCCTTTTCAAATAGTTATTAGCAATGATTTACATAGGTGGAACTATGTTCTAGATAGTAAGACTAATGTGAGTATTTCAATTACATACTTGTTTTGCCTGTGTTGGATTAATGTGCTTGAGTTCTAAAATGATGTATATATATATATTTGTGATAAGTACTTTTTTGTATTATTTTCACTCCCCCTCCCCCAAATGAAGGAGTTTTTCATTTGACCTTTATTCTTTCTAATAGACTAATGTATGAGTATTTCTACTTTTTAGTAGTAAGTTCTAATATATGTTTTGAGCAAAATTGGTGTTTATTATTTGTCATATTTTGATTTCTTTAGTTGTTATACTCTTAAAAAGTTGTACAAGTTACAATACTTCTTATATGATTTTTATGTCAAGATTCAATGTTAAGGTTTTTTTATCTTTGTAGTAACTAAGTAATGAGTTAAATCTGAAGGTTATTTTTGTTATTAAAGTTGATTTGGAGATTATAATGCTCTTTTCAGCCTATTTATATGGTTATATCGTGACTTATGAGTGCACACTAAGCCCCATAATTTGCTCCTCATGTCCCGAAAGAACCTTTTCATCCTTGCCGCCTTAGTGGCTACCATCTCTGGGGGAAAGTGGGATAACTTGTCGAACTCTAGCTCGTACTCCTCCACTAACATAGCCCCTTGCTTCAAATTCAAAAATTGTGCTTACTTGTTGTATAGTGTATTGGACGAGAAATACTTTTCATAGAAACACTCTTTAAATTGGTCACACGTTGCTAGGCCTCCACTGATATCTATCATCTTCTCCGTTGAGCATCACCATATTGTCACATTGTTTATCAACATGAAAACTGCACACTAGAGTTTCTGGTCCTTTGGGCACTTCATGTAGTGGAAGATCATCTCAATGGAGGATAGTCACATCTCTGCTTTTGTAGGTGTAGAGTTGAAATCCCCACACAGCGGAAGATTTTCAGAGAACCCACACTGTATTTTAATTTAGATAAAAAAAAAAAACCAGTATATTTGACAAATAATATTAATGTTACAGAGAAGATTCTAAATCTATAATAAAATTACAAAGAAGAAAAGACCATACCTTCGTTGTGACTCAGATGGATTTTCATCAACTCCTTTGGGAAAATATTTCTTCTCTTCACAGTCTCTGCAAATTGCATAGGAACACCACCACTTGGATTCACTAGTAATCTCCTTTAGGAAAGATGAGGCAGGATGGTGGGATCCTAATTTTTTTTTTTTTTTTGGAAAATTCTACCGAGAATGATTGGGAGGGATGAGAGAACCTCTCTTGGAAACCTATTTCTTCTGTATCACGCAAAAGGGAGGAGAAGGCTAAAATTGACCTACCTCCCTTTCGTTAGGCATGGAATATATATAGAAAAAATCATCGTGGACTCATACCACGTATCAGTTATTATTATTTAATCAATCAAATCCAATTTAATTGATTAATTTATTTAAATAAATATCCCTCACATAATATATAGTTTTAATTCAATCAATTTAATTAAATCAAATATAATCAAATCAAATTAAATAATTAATTAATTCACCAATTAATTAATCATTAAATTAGATATTATATATTTAATTTTAACCTCATAATTGAATCACATTCAATTATATTTCTCTCAAATAATCTATAGTTTTAATGGGCATTTAATGCGCATTAGTTTTAACCTATAGTTTTAATATGAATTCAATTCATATTAAATTTAATATTTTAACTCTTTCAAATATTTAATTCTCCCATAAATTAAATTTTAAATCAAATTTTAAATAAATTTATATTATAAAGTTAATAAACTTTATATTATAATCTATCTCCATACATTATATTGTTTTCCTGAGTAAATTTGAACATTTCAAATTACTATAATTACCTCAATACCCTTTACAAGCTACCAATGGGACCTAATGAACCTACAGATCAGAAGCTCCAACGATATGAGATTAATTAGCTAAACTCATTAACCAAGGTAATCAATATTTGTTATCTACGAGTATACTCTACTATAGACGCACAATTACACTCTTCTCATTGCAAATATATTTATGTGCCCATGGACATAGACCAACAACAAGTTAACCCTTAACGAGTGTTCGTAACAATAGCTGAGTCAAAACTACCACTTTACCCTTGGATTACCTCTGCATCCTTAAGTATTAGTGTTTCTCTAATGAACAAGTTGCTTATGGTCCAACCACTAAACACAAACCACCTCTCATGCCATTGAGAAGGTAGGGTACTTTAATTTGTTCAAGACCCGGAGACACCACTTAAAGGAACATTCATCTACTTCCCTATATATATATATATTATAAATATTATAATTATATAGATGTCCCTAACCTCCATAGGTTACAAATTCATCCATTAACCTCCTATTAATCTCCATAACTTTCTTATCCCCTATTTATGTTAGGTTATTATAACCAATATTCTCACAACCCTATAAATAGAGGTTGTAGATATTATTTGTAAACACACAATTGAATAATACATATATGTTTTCTACTTTATTCTCTCCATTTCTCTCTTATGTTCTTATACTTGTTCTTCATTTCTCTCCATTTTATAACATTATATATATATATATATATATATTTCCTTCTCCTTTTTATAAAACCCTAATTCCTTACATAATTATATATTATTATTTTCTTTTCCTCTTCCCTCCTAAATTTCAAAACCTTAATATATATAAATATATCAATTCATTTTCCTTTCCCAATAAATAAATATACATATAAATATAAATAATATATATATATACACACATATATTCCCTCTGTCACATCAAGCTCAAACCAATTTAATTAACTCCAAAAAAATAATAAATCCACCAATTTTAAATTCTAACTTATCTTAAATTAACCAAATTTCTAAATCTCTCCCAAATCAAAATCTCCAAATATTAAATTCAACTTTTAAATCTCCCAAAATAAATTTAATTTTCCATTAATTGAATTAAACTCAAATCTTTCATCGTGTTTAATTTATATTGAATTATCTTTTTAACATAATTCAATTAAGCCTTAAAATTCAAATAATTATTCAAATAATTTAAGATAATTAAATTAAAATTACCTGAAAATTTGGGATGTCACATTTCGCTCCTCAAGTGAAGTGTATTAAATTTACCTTCACCCATCAACTTAAGTTTTTGGTCCATCAATGATTTAAGATGGTATTAGAAGTATGTGATCCAAGAGGTCTTTCAAACCCCTACAATGTTTTCTTCTCCCCAATTAATGTTGACTCCTACTTTTGGGGTGATTTTAGATGTCGTTAGGTTCTCCTTTCGTTGTAGGGTCTGCAGTAGAGATGCTCATGTCTTAGCACCGGCAAAGGATAATTTACTTCCCTGTGATTCTTTTTGTTGGCCTTTCTTCCCCTGATGAGAGGGCTACAGAGTTTTTTGGGATGGTTATTTTCTCTCTTTTAGTTGAGGATTCTTTATGTGTTTAATTGGTTCCTTCATGCTTATTATATTCTCTTTCAAAAAATAGAAACAAACCATTGTTCTTCATTTAACTCTACAATTGTTTAAACTCTTACGTGTCATTTCTTTTTGGAAGTTTGTTCATCTTTGATATAATTATGATGCAACTGCTTTTTTAGTTCAACAGCATTTTTTATCACTTAATTAAAGATATGTATTTGAATCAGTTTAATAGTTTCATACCAAACTACAAGAGGTAGAATAATAAGAAAAGAATTGACAAAGTACTGAACAGAGTTTGATACCATTAAAGACAGGTCACATGTTCGCTCACTATCAACATCTCTAATTGGAATTGGATGAAATTTCTCTCTCTTGTTTATAGAGTTCGAGTTTTTTTTTTTTTCCCTCGCCCTGCGCTAAAGGGAAACTTTGAAAGTATTTGAGAGTGATGCTTTTGAAAAATATTTCCACAAATCATTTCTTTACTGTATATCTTCTTTGAAGAACTGACATACTTACTTTGGAAGAATGAAACTTTTATTAAGAATGTATAAAAATGAACATATACTTTTGAGAGAATACTCTTTCACTCTCTCGACACTCACTCACTTTTCTTTACTAACTTTCTAGCTTTTCTTCTTTCTCCCTTATTTTGGTTGCTTACATGCGGAGTCACTCCTCCTTTTTATAGGCGCATGAGATATTTGAGTTTGCTAGAGGATTTAGATAGAGACAGATCTCATTAAATATTTTAATGAGATTTGTCTCTATCTAAAGGAATTCTCGAAAGCGTAGGATATCTCTAAATGTTTTCTTTGAGATATTTATTTACAATCTTCTAGGTGAAACTAGAGATGTCTAATATTTACACTTAAGCTATTTATGGATATTTCAAGAAGGTTCTAGAATAGTTAGGGTTGTCTCTTCTACTTCAACCATTTTTTAAAAGTTTTAAAAATATCTCTTCTCCGTCTTACCATTTTCTCTCATCTCTTCTTCCCTCATCCTCTTCCTCCTTTCTTCTTTGTTCTTCAATCTTCCTCTTGATCTTTTTTTCAAACCATCGTATCTGTAAATTGTAGTTGGGTTAATAAATATATATGTATAAACCGAAAGAACTAAGAAGATGATAAAAAAAAAAAGAAAAAGAAAAAGAAAATATATATATATATATATATATATATAGAAATAACAGACTTCATTTTTTATTTTATTATGTAGCCAAAATTCTACGCTTATTAAACGTTGAAAAAAGGTCATTCGCAAATATTAATAGTGATCTGAAATAGAGTTCGTTTATGCTTTTTTTCATCATCTTTTGTTATTAGTCCAATACATATTTACATTTGAATCATAGATCAAGGAAGAAGAAGAGAGAATCGGACAGGAAAAAGAGTGAAGGAGAGAGGGAGAGAAAATGGAAGATTAGAAGATAAGAAATAATCTTTTCTAATTATTTTTCTAATTTAAAATGTCGTATAATTATTTTTTAAAAAATAAAAAAATACCTTAGAGATATCTTTAATTTATTTTTAAAAATTTTAGAAGTAAAAAGTTACATTTTGAAAACTCATAAATCAAACATTTAGATGCATGTACTAAAAAGTTACGTTTGGAAAACTCATAAACCAAACACACATACTCTTTTAAAACTGAAGATCTAAAAAGGTAATGTTTTCTAAATATTATACATATATATAAATTAATTATGTAGGGAGAAAATTCAATATACTAATTTGTTTCTAATAGTTTCTAATCTAAATTTAAATAAAATTATATATAATTAATACATTACATTATGAAATAATCGTGATCTATCGCAGATAGATTGTGTATTGTGCTATTAATTGTAAATATTTTTAACATTTTTACTATTTAAGATAATTTTCCTATGAAATATATGTAAAGAAAAACAAATGACAGTAAAAAATATCATCCTCACTATGATAGTGTTGGATGCCCCTTCATCTTTGGACGCTTGGGTCCACATAATAATTTCATTGCCTACTCTAGCACAATTTGTTTGAAATAATCAAGTCATATACTTTCAATTAAGAGATCAAAAATTAAAATTATTTGATCTTTTTATTATGTCTTTTTTTTTTTTATTCAAGAGTTGGAATCAGCTTATACATACTTCAACTAATTTTAGAAAATAACTCATCTAGATCCTACAACAAAAGGGTGTCAAGAAAACTCGTAAGCTATTAAATGAATCCTAACTAGGTAGGTGAATGTTCGAAAAAACCTCTCACTTCTACCGCACGAATAAGGAAAAAATAATAAAGAAACTAAAAGAAAGCAATAAAATTGAAAACACAAGAATTTACATGAAAAACTTCAAACTCGGAGAAAAACCACGCCCCACTAGAAAGAAATCCATTATGTGAAAGATTGTTACAATCACATAGAATAATTCTCTCTCTCGATCCCAATTACAAAAGCACTCTCTCAAGACTTTTGACTATGTGCACCTTTTTCCCACACTCAAACTAGAGCATACAAAAGGAATTTAATTAGAGTTAGCACACTAAGCTTAAAATGTTTCTAACTGAGACAACTTGATACCAAAGGCATAGGCTTTTTTTATAGTGCTTAGAGTCCATGACTTTCCTAAACCCTTTCAATGTAGAACAAACTATTAACTTTCCTAAACCCTTTCAATGTAGAACAAACTATTAACTTTCCTAAACCCTTTCAATGTAGAACAAACTATGACTTTCCTAAACCTTTTCAATGTGGGACAAATTTCACTTCTAATATTTTGCAAAAAAAAACCCAACATATTGCACATTGGCAAGATATTTGAAGAATTCATAGCTTTTGCACTATTCATTGTCTTCCCCAACAATCATAATTCTCAACTCATAGAACTATAACATACTCCACCATAAAGAGTAGACCACTTGGAATACCACCTTCCAAGAATTTTCTTTTTCGTCACATGTTGATAAACTTTGATGATATTTATGGTGCAACTTCCACCTACTTGGCTCACTTGGAAGTCCTTCAGCCATTAAAATAACTTCCACCACACACCTTGCATAATTGCCAAGTCAATGCTCATGTGCAAGCTTGTGGAACCGTTGATATCACATCCTCTATCATGGTAAAGTGGATATACCACGAGGATGAATATTGTCTTGCTTCAGTGGAAGAGATTGTCATCTTCTGTGACCATAGAGACAACGTTAGCATCTGACTCAAAGTTTTTTAACGAACATGCTTTGTTAGGACAATCCCTTTTTATGTGTCTAGACTGTCCACATTCCCAACAAACCTTTTTCTGCACAAACTCTTTCTTCTTCTTCCATTTTCTAGCTACTATTACTGAATCCTCTTATGAAGTATGTCCTTCGCTATTTAGTCTTATTTCCTCTAACAAAGTTTACTAGTAGCCTTAGCAAAATTTAAAGTTTCCTCCTTCCCGTACATCAATATTGACTTCATGTGTTCATAAGAAGAAGAAAGTGACTAGATGAATCTGAGTTCCTTATCTTCATCACCTATCTTCACTCCCATCACCTCCAGTTCAGAAACGATGCCATTGACCCAGATGATTTGAGATTTTTATACCTTGCACCATTCGCAACATGGGAAACTACTCCTTCAAGTACAATCGATTTTGAGATGTTCTTTGCCTAATACATTGCTTCAAGCTTCTTGCAAAACTCTTTGGCTATCGAAATTTCATGCACATTTGCAAGAACATTTTTAGCCAAATTTAGCATGATTGCACTTACAACTCTCAAATCCATTTCTTCCTAATCTTAGTCTCTCATGTTGGACTTCTTAAAACCCTTACTGGAATCGCCATTGAACTCTTTTGGCCCACCATCACCGCTTAACTCTTTAGAAGTACCACTGTTTGGTCTTCCCTTCAAAGTCTTCAACTTGTATCAGTACATCATTGACTTGCACTTGCCACAAGTCAAAGTTGATCCTTCCATCAAATTTCTCCACATCAAACGTTATTAGACTTATAAAGCTTGACACACATCTGCTTCACTTCCTAGCTAAACAGCAAATAGTGAACAACCCACACTATTCACAGTATCATAGCCCATTTCAAGAATTCGTTTTTGATGTGGAAATTCAGACAATGATGTAACTACAAAGCATACGCAAAAATTCAAGAAACTTTAATGCTCTGATACCACTTGTTAGGAACAACCTCTCGCTTCTATCACAGGATTCAGCAGAAAATAATAGAGAAATTAAAAGAAAGCAATAAAACTGGAAACATAAGAATTTACGTGGAAAACTCCAAACTTGGAGAAAAACCACGGCCCACCAAAAAGAAATCCACTATGTGAAAAATTGTTACAATCACACAGAATAATTCTCTCTTCCAATCCCAATTACAAAAGCACTTTCTCAAAACTTTTGACTACTCACATTTTTTTTCTCACTTTCAAACTAGAGAATACAAAAAGAATTTAATCAGCGTTAGCACACTAAGTTTAAAGTGTTTCTAAATGGGACAACTTGAAACCAAAGGTATAAACTCCTTTTATAGTGCTCAATGTCTATGACTTTCCTAAACATCTTCAATGTGAGACAAATTGCACTTCTAATATTTTGTTAAAAAAAAAAAAAAACATCAATAGTGAACACAATGGATTGAACTCATTCTGTTTAAGTCCTTCAATTTTTAGAAAAAAAAATAGAAAATTCAATTGATGGAAGATATTAATCTCATGATATATATTGTAAAAATTTTGATTCATACTCCAAATTTAATTAAATGGTAAGTTAACATCCCTAATAATTAGTTGAATTTTCTTTAAAAGATATGTACTTGTTGCAGCCGACATTATTTCTGTGGCCAGTGATCCTTATCATTTGTGTATTCGCTACCTTTTTAGTTAAATTTTCAAATTAAGTGTTGAGTTTGGACATTTTTTGTGGTTGCTAAGTTGAAAGGCAAAGTACAATAATTATTATAAAATTAGAAATAAGAATGGAATAGATAGAAAAAGAGACAAAATCACCCACATTCTGTTTTTATTGGTACAAAATTCCACAACCCCTTTTCTAATCCTAACTTTATTATTTAAAATTAAAACACATCTTAATTAACTTAAAAGTGAAAGTTTCCCTTTTTGCAATTGAAGATAAAAAGAAAAAGAAGAATAAAAAGGAAGAACCAATTTCTCTTGTGGGTAAAACTCTTGGGAATTATTATGAAACTCAATGAGCAAAGATTTAGGTCAGCTCAAAATTCATGGCTTCCAAAGGATGGTAGTTTCTGCAATCATGGAAGTGACTGTGTAAGGATCCATGTTAGAGGCAGGCCTTCTGTCTTCAAAATACCCTTTGCCCAATTTCTCGGTGTCTCGCCCGACTCGGATCGAAGCTCCTCGGTTCGCAACGCCCTATGCCAAACAAGAATTTCATTCGACTTTACGCTAGATATTTATTTATTTTAGTTGAAAGGAGTATGTATTACGATAGTATTAAAATTTTAGTTGAGTAATTGTTTGTTTACCCATAAGAAAGTGTTGATGTCAGCTGTTTCGTGTCGACCAGTTAGACGACGCTCATTGCCTTCACCGTATGCGGCGATGTGTTCTTTGTGCCTTAGCCCCAATTTTTCAATTGCTTTCTTGATCACCTCATAACCTCCCTCTTTTCTCATGGACTTGGTACTGGAAATTAAAATTTATTTTTAAAAAATATCATAAACTATAAGTATTTTCACGCAAAGATTTAGATTTTATTGAAAAAAAAAATTAGAGGCTAAAATAGAATATCTTTGTTTTAATTTAAACCTTAATTCTTTTTAAAAAAAAAAAAATAATAATAAATAGTGCTTTATTCTTTAAAAAAAAAAAATACCTGTAGTTTGTATGGGCGCCAGCTCCATTCCAATCGCCCTAATGTGTGGATTAAACAGAAAAGATTAGTTGAAATTTGTAAATTAAAAATAATATTTAAAAAAATAAAATTAAAAATCTAACCTGAATTGGTTTGGGGTCAAAAGAAAGAACCACACCCGCAATTTCCGTAATCCTCTGTTTGTTAATCACAACCAATTAAAAAATAATAATAAAAAAATAAAAAATAATAATAAATAAAAAAGGTAAAAGAGAGGTGGTGGTAATGTAATTACGAAGTTACCTCCAAAATGTACCGAGCAACCCACAGTTCATCTGCTGCTGATATTCCTACTGAAGGACCAATTTGGAATTCCCACTGCAGAATTGCAACTCCATTATTATTATTATTATTATTATTATTATTATTATTATTATTATTATTATTTAGTTGGAAGTGATAGACAGTTCGATTTTAGAGAGAATACAAAAATAAATGAATTTGTTTTATAAAATCCGAAATTAAATTGATGTCCGAAATTAGTTTGGTTCTATGTCAGTTAGGTTTTTGGTTTTATTAAGATTTTGCCATTTTTTAATTGAAATTGAGCATTTTTATTTCTTTTCTTTTACACTCTAATATATATTGTTAATTTGATTCGATTTTGACAAAAATTTCGATGAAAGATCAAATGGAATTAATAGTTTTCTGTTGTCTATATACGTCCCATTTTGTACTTAAAAAACCAAGCAAAACCGATCAATCTATTTAACTTGGTTGAATTTTTGGTTTTTCGATATTTTGTTACACTCTTAAATATAATTACAGATCTAGTCCATCAAATTTGGACAAATTTTTATTCCCAAGGAATATTGTCATATTATTTTCTAATTTAACCAAAAAAAAAAAATTGTGTTAAAAAAAGTTTCACCTCTAAAAAGCCAATATAATAATGTTATTTGAATAATTATAACAACACTTACCTTAATTTTATTCTCGAAATTTGTTAAGTACAGTAGAATATGAAAATTTAAACCTCCAGCTTAAAAGAATGTATATTATCAATTGTGGTTTAGTGATGTCCATGTCGACTTTTTATTATCTAACCTATATGAATATTTATATAGTTCATCATATCAATACTTTGCAACAATATTAAGTACAAGTTCAAAATAATTGGAGTGGAACGTTGGATTTGAGTTAAATAATAAAACATATGTGAGAGATTGATAATAAGATTGGTTTATTTGAGTACCTGACCGGGCATGACTTCGCCATTGATGCCACTAATGTTGATGCCCGCATACAAACATGCCTTGTAGTGAGCATCAACAATATCGCGCCCAAATGTTTTATCAGCGCCAGCACTGCAGTAATATGGCCCCTGCACTTGCCACGTCCCATAACGTTTAATCTTCTCATTAACATACACTAATCCTCATTTAACTCCTAAATCAATTATAACTACGCCATAATCAGCATTGTTTTTAATAATAATAATAATAATAATAATAAAACAATTACTCATTAACATACCCATATAAGCATATAATGCATCAATTTGTTGATTTTGAATTGCAAATGTTATATATTTTAATAAAAGTATCTTGTCGTTTATGTTTCCTAAAATCTTAAAAATATAATGTCTTACTATAGATTCTTATTTAAAGATGGTTGCAGTAGAGAGATATATATATATATAATGAACATTTTGATTTAGTAATGTAATGCTTTAGTTGAAGTGGTAATTAATGGTTTTAAAAGTAATTTGAATGAAAAGGTGTATGTAAGTGAAGTGGGCCGAATTCGGTGTTTACCTGAGGCCCAGGAAACCCACCAATGGGCCATCCAATGGGCCACTTAACATCCTTCTGCAATAGTGTATATTCCTGCTCAATTCCATACCTGTTGTATTTTCCCAAAATTTTAAATTAAAATAAAAACATCAAAAGAAAAAAAAAAAAAAAAAAAAAATCAAATCAAACCAAAACAAATACCATGGCTCTTCAGCTACTACATCAGGATGGCTGAAGATCTTCGCCGCCGCATGTCTCTTGTTTGTCGGAATCGGCTCACCAGCCGGAGTGTAAGAATCGCAAATCACCTAAATAAAACATTTCCTTAATTATTATAACAAACCCAAAAGTGTCAAAGCGACCCATAATATTTATTTGGTGATAAGAAGTCAAAGGTCAAAATGAAGTTACAAGAATATTGTTTCCTCTTCTGAAGGGATCCCTGAAAATAGCTTGTGGGCTGTTGAAAAAAAAAAAGAAAAAAGTGTAAATTCATCATAAGAGCTGATTGCTGGCTTTATTATAACCAAATGAAATAGATACAGGAAGGTAATTAATTACTATAAGATGACTTCACTGTCTTGTCCAGGGGCTTGCCCAGTGCTGGAACCGTCATAATTCCACTTGGGAAGCTTGGAGGCATCGGTAACAGGCCCTGAAATAGTCTTTACACACACAAAAACCACCAAAATTTTTAACTTATCAAAACAGAGAACACACATAATAATAATAATTGTCTCTTTTTGTACCCTGGCTTTGCTTCGGACGTCTTTGCCAGATCCACCGACCCTGTTGAAATAAGTCAGAAACAAGAAATGGGTATTGGAGAACATAAAGAAAAATATTGAAGGAAGAAGAGGAAAAATGTGAAAAATTAAAGAAATTACAAGATTGGGACTTACCAAATGTATTCAGCAATGACCTTGTCGGTGAAGTCGCAGAGATTGAGGTTGATGAGATCGGAAAGACGAGACATTTTGTGCACAATAAGATTCACAATAAGAAGGTCTTAGAATTGTGTTTTGTTTTGCTCTTCAACTCAAATATGAATAGAGCTGCTTCAGACCTATGGTCGGATTTATAGCCGATCAAAAAAAACTTTATTTATTTATTTATTTGTTTTTGGAGGTAGATTACAAATTTAGTTCCTTAACTTTCATGTTTGTGTCTATCTACTCATTTAACTATTAAGAGTGTCTATTAAACCAATAAACTCCTAAGCTTGCATCTGTATTTGGAGGAATTTCAATTTTGTCTTGGATAAATTTTTGCATTTTCAATTTTGTTTACACATCCACCTTTAATCTATTTAATATTTTTTTTAATTCACGAATTCAATAAAGACTTTGATCAAAGGTTAGTCATATTAGATATAAAATTTAATTTTATATATAAGATGGTTAGATAATTTCTAATACAAAATTAATTATATATATAATATGTTAAATAATTTTTATTATTATTTCTTATACATCAATAATTTTTTAATACAAAATTGAAAGTTTACAGGAATGTTAGATATATATTTTTGAAGTTCAAAGATTTTTTAACACACAAATTCGAAAGCTTAACCATAATCTCATTTTGATGCTTCTAAAGTTTTGAAACCTTTGGGGGCCATTTGGTTGCTGGATATAAAGGGTGGGAATGTGCATGTGCTTACAAATCCTATGTTTGGTTGGTGAGTTTTCTTTATTTACCTTGGAAAAGATATTTCCTAGGCATATTTTAATTAACACAAGTGAGGGCATTCCAAACCCATTGAGAAGTAAGGATTTTGCATTTGTTCCCAAAGAGAGTGAGAATGAGCGAGAGAGAGGCTGTTGATAACATATACTGCACAACCAAACACAATTATCTTTGATTCTCAGATATCTTATTCCTAAGCATCCTATTCACAAGTATCCTTTTATTTCCACATTTGTTTTAAACTTTGAACCAAACCACCCCTTAAAATTTCTATGGCTAAAGTGCAAACAAAGTCTCAATATGCCGGAAGGCAGAGATCCTAAAACATGTGTGAGGATAATTGCTCCATTGGTATTCAGACTTGCTGCCAGCTGATGAAATCAAAAACAAAACTACAAGGTCTTTAAGTTTAAAGAAAATAATATTATAGTAGTGTAGATATATGTAGAGGTTGCGTTGTTTTTTGTTTTTTTTTTTTTTTCTTTCTTTCTTTTTTTCCCTTTTCTTTTTGAGGTTGGCTTACAAGTTTAGGTAGTAAACTTTAAGTTTTATAAATTTAGTAATTGAATTTTATGGGTGTCAATGTTCTTATTACTAAATTAAAATTGTATGATCCTATTAGATTTAGATTAACATAAATTTTTTGGGTGTGTTTGGAATCTATTAGGTAAAACATTAAAATGTTATAGACTTATGATATTTTCAAAGTTCAAGAGTCCTTTATACACAAATTTGAAAGTACTTCAACAACCTGTTAGCTAATTTTTAAACACAAACTTTAAGGATTAGTATGCTAGAAGTGTAAACAAAGATTCACATGAGCTATAAAAGAGAGGTGTGTGAAATATATGTGGGATAATTATCTTTACTGGTATTGGGAGACTTTTTAAAAGTTAAGCTATAAGGGCTTAAACCCAAATTAGTGAACAAAAATATCATACCATTGTATTTGTAAAGAAGGGGATATGTGGAGGGTCCATTCCAGTAAACTTGTAATTTATGCCCATACATAAATATATATATATATATATATATATATATATATTCTTCCGTTTTAGTATATAACAAAGAAATGGTGGATCAAACTTTTGATCTTTAAGGAGGAATGTCATCGTCAATTATCGTTGAGTTAAGCTCAATTTGTAACGCATATATAGATAACTATTTAATTTTTGTTTTCTAGTTTTTAAAATTTTAATTTATAAACACTTCATTTTTCACCTATTTTAGAAATATTGTTAAAATCCAAGCAAATTTCTTTTAATAAAAATCCTTTTTAAAATCTTGTCTTTGTTTTGAAATTTGACTATAAATTTATATAATTCTTTAAGAAAGATAAAAAAAAAAATCATTGTAAAAAGATTGAGAAAAGTACTTTTATTTATTTAAAAAAAAAAAGGTTATAAAATCGAAACTAAACTTTGATTATTATTATTTCTTTGGCACATGGAGCATTCAGTTGTTTGGAAAGAATTTTATTTGATGGGTTAATGAATTTTGTCCGTAATTTAAAAAGAAATAGAAAAAGAAAAGAGTGGTGAGCGGTGGTGAGATGTGACTTTCCGGAAAAGAAAATCCGTGTGGTTCAGAATCGGATTTTATTCCTTTATTATTATTATTATTATTATTATTCTTTTTACATAAATAAATAAAATATCATGATATCGTCAGTACAAAATCTTCCTCTAACCATTTAGAAAATTAGTGGAGGAGACACGTGCCTAAAATGTTAATGCCTTTCTTTTTATGATAAAGTTTAAATTTTGATTTAATTCATTTTCTATTGACTTTCATTAACAAATGTTTATTATGAAATTAAATAATTAAACAAAATAATATCTAAAATTATCTATTTCTTATTTTAAGTTAATTGACATGGTAAATAAAATGTAGGGATGTAGTTGAAAACTTTGAGACGTAATTTTTAACAAGAAAATAAGATTTTTGGATAAATATATTTATAAATAAGTATAAATTTTCAATATATGATATGAAATTTAAAAATATAGAGAGACAGATAAAGAAAAAAAAATTATATATATATATATATATATGAATAAAATTAAAGTAAATTTGATGTAATTAAAAAAAAATTTAATTTAGAAAATAACTTCTTTATCGAGGAAAATAAGTTTATGGATTCTCAAAACTCTATTTTGACATAATTTTCAAAGTTTCATTTTTCTTAAAAAGTTTTAATCTCTTGTAACAGAAACTATTTATGAAATTTTGACCTTAGAAAAATAAAATTATTTATATTTTATTTATTCTATAAAAATGGTGTGTATATTTCGTATGAAATGGTATGCATGAGTTTAAAACCAAAAAACCTAATACCCAAAAAAAAAAAAAGAGAAAAAAACCAAGATTGAACAAAAAAGATTAAGAAAAAAGATAAATCAAAATTTAAATTAAATTAAATATTGTAAAAAGATTTGGTTACCGATATTGTGTTTGTGGGAGTATAAAATTGGAAACTAAGGGAAAAAAAAACCAAGGTTACAAATAAAATTGTTTTCAATTATAGTTAAAAATCACTTTTGGTCTTTAAACCTTCATGAGTAACAATTTAGTCAATGAACTTATTAATTGGTATCGATTCGGTCCCTTTATTAAAAATTCACTTAATTTGCCGATGGAATTATGAGATGGCGCCTTTTGTCATCTACCTGTAAAAAATAAAAGTCACAGATAAGTATGAGATGACACCTTACTCCTTTTCCTTTTTCGACTACTCTCTACTTTTTGCTTCTTTTCTTCTTTTTTTCTTGCATCTTCTTCTCCGACACGAAGAATCAAAACTCCGATGCGACCAACTCTGGTGAGTGAGAGCAAGAGCGAGAGAGGGTGAGGGCGAGAGATAGAGTGATTGTGAGTGAGGAAAGGAAGCGAGAGCGTGGTAGAGATGGTGAGCGAGAGTGAGAGTGTGATAGAGAGCGAGAGCGAGAGTGCACATGCTATTTTATCATAAAAATCCTCTATTTTGTATTACATCAATGTTTCACATACAATGTATAAATTAGAACCTTTATAGTCCTTTTAGTTTTTTAACCACTTGGTTACTTGTTACGTTTGAACAACCACCAAAATGATGTGATTTTTCTATTATGTGATTGATGCAAATTAAAACATTTCAGTTTTTTAACAACTCAATTATCACTAAAGCATTTGTGTGATCGTTGAGTTTGATTGATGTTAGAAAATCTCAACTTTACCCCTTACAAAGATAACCATTTATAATGGTGAGAAAATGAAAATTGAGACGCTTTTTAGAGGTTGGAGTCTTGAATTTCCAATTCGAAGTAATTTCACAACTATTATAAGACTAATTTTATAGACACAACAAACTAATTCCATCCATAGTTGTCAGCTTCCACACCCGTTACAAAACAATTTCATAGTTTCCATGACTATGATTAATTAACACAAAATAAGGTCAAATGATAAAATGAAAACTAACTACATAATCAACTCTTGAAAAGTCTATTCCCTCTACTTTTTATAGGCAACTTAGACCACCAATTTGCTTGACTAGTTTGGCCACAGAACTTCCCTGCAAAATTATTGAGAGTAGTGAGAGTTTTAAAAATAAATTGATATGAAAAAAATGATGCTATTTTTGTTTCATTACTAACCTGTGAAGGTCTATTTTTGTTAATTGGCTCTCTGCAACTCCTTACATTTACTACACTTCATAGAAATATGTCACTTACCAATTCTAGTCTCATTTCGGGGTTCATCAAATTCTCTCCTTCTTAACTTCTTTGGCCTACCTGGAGCTCTTCTGAAAGAGGTGGATTAGTGATATTGAAATTTGTAATCGACCAAGCATTTGGACCATTGGATGGATAAATTAGAGGCTCCATAGCATGCAAGCATTTGGACCACCAACGTATTTTGTTGGATCCTTACCCCACAATTTTCAATAATTATTGTACTCCAACTTTTCAACCGTATAGATTACCTCAAAAAATGACCAATAATCTGGATCAAAATCAGTAAATCGATTTTCCTTACCACATATGTATTGAAGATATGGATCATGTATAATGTAACTACTATGATGAACTTCTGCTACAAATGTGGCCATCTCTCCATACAAAATGGAATTGATACCATAATATTTCAAAACTAATGACAAAAAATTGTAAACAACATTTATATGACATCTCAGGGTTAATTTAAAGAATAATGTACTTTTAAAAAATAATGAGAAAAATAGGGTGGTTTAGAAACTAATGACAAAAATAGGGTGGTTTGGAAACATATTTGGAAAATGTGGTGGTGAAATCGTGTACCCAGTACACGATTTTAGTGAACTTGCTGATAGGGCAGCTGACGAGGAGGTAAGTCGTGGACTCGGTCCACGACTTCCGTTGAACTTGCTAGAGTGAGAGTGAGAGCGAGAGCGAGAGCGAGAGCGTTAGCGAGAGCAAGAGCGAGAGCGAGAGCAATAACAGAGACAAATATCCCATGATAAGTCCAAACTCGTCCGGTTTTTTTTCCATGATAAATAACTTAATTAATTAATTACCCACTTAAATGAAAATTTGCTTCTTACTTATGTTCTTATTCAATTATTGTATTAGTTTCATTGATTCTTAATTTTTGAAAATGTAATGGAAAATCATTTAATTAAAGATAAAAGTTAATACAAATCAGAAAATTTAAAATACAAATCAAGTGCCACATGGTGGTCTTCTTCGCACACGTTGTCCACGACGAGGCATAAGCACTTCAAATTGTTGCTAATGGTGCATTACATCGTCGATATCCTGTTGGGTGACGACAGATGGAAATTCATCGTGTCCATAATATTCCTGTTGATGGCCAGAACCAGATGTAATGTCTGGTTGTAATATGTGAGGTTCCTGGTCATCGGGTTGCTCTGGAACACCTTCGTCACGTTGTCTCTGTCGTCTATGACGAATACGTTTTCGATCAGTCTCAGCAACATTGAGCCTCCTTGTATGTTGAACGATATCTTCAACATTTACTATGTTTTGCTCACACATTGAACTCAACTCTAGTAAATTGTGTTCTAAGGAGTAATTGTACACATCGTGGACAAAATTATTCTGCACGATAAAAAAATATATATATATATATAAGTATAAAAGAATATTCTTAGCATGTAATTGAAAAACACTACATAATAAAATGCTTACCATGCAGTAATAGTAGGCACCGTCAGGTGTGATAAATTTTCTTGTGATGGTGTCGTACCAGGACAAATAATCATTAGACACATCCGACTAATTTATTATTTCTCCTTGTGCACAGCGGCCATGACGTGCACGGCAAAATGATATATACTCTGCATGAATTTGACGCCAATTTTGGTCGTGTTTACCTCTTAAATCGATTTGGTGTAGTTGAGGAAGTGTATTACACAATGTCGGTACCGTTTGCCGCATACTGAATTGTCTCAACACTCGATCTGGTTGATGCCATTCTACGATATGAAAGCATATAAGTGGGCTAACCGTGAACCAAATGTCTTGTCCATCATGACAATAATCAGGCAACAACGACATAACATGTGGTTATATGGCGTCCAATTGATCTGAAACCATGTACAAGAATAATTAAAACCTAAAAATATATATAATATTCAGTTATATACAACATATATATTATTACCTGATTTTGCATCAAACGGTCAAATATTGAATGATATACCAACAATATGTTTGCTGATTGTTCAGATGTAGCTGATACACCACTCTATCTATCACATGGATATAAAACAATTAAAATACTTTACTAATTGTATTGACAAAAAAATTAATATATACAGAAAATAATACATGGCACTGATTGGACGTCCCATAAAATATTCTGGAGGTTGTAATTGGACTTGTGGTGCAATAATGTTAAATCGATCATAGGCTCATACTTGAAGTAGTATCAGTGGGCCTGCTATATCCAAAGCTTGTGCATGACTGGCTCGACATAATTCTCTATACAGCCATGCAAGACAAGCACCACCCCACGAATAATTACCAGCTTGCTCAAAACTGGCCAGTAGTGGGAGGAACATTAAATGCACCCGCGTGTTCGACTTGTCTGCAAATAGAAAGCCTCCGATAAGTTGCATGATATATGCTCGTGCATATCTCTGTATACTAACGTCATCGGTATCAGGAGACAATTCTGTAAACTGAGAGGCTAACCACGGGAGACTCAACCTTGAGCCTTTTAAGTCAAGTGGTCGAACGCCTAAAAAATCTTCACAAATCTATTTCCAATCATGTTGCAACGAACCAGTAACAGGTTCTACGTCCACTGGTAGTCCAAATTGTACTGCAATGTCTTGCAGCGTAATGGTACATTCACCACCAGGCATATGAAATGTGTGGGTCTCTAGTCTCCAGCGCTCTACTAAAGCAGTAATGAGGTGCCAATCTAACTGTATGAATCAAATTTGTGCAACCCCAATAAAACCGGCCTGTTGCAGATAAGGCACTATACGTTCATCGAACGATATAGTATGTTAAGAAACTACCTCTCTTCTCCGACAACATAGCACCACAGTGGATACATTATCCCATACTGTCTGTAATCGGTGAGTATTTTGAAGATATAGTTGAACAGGGTTAGATGGACCAGGATCCATATTCAACATGTTAAAATAAACCAAATTCATTACAATGTTAAATAAACGATATACATTACAATGTTAAACAAACGAAATACATTACTGTGTTAAATAAACCAAATACATTACAATGTTAAATAAACCATATACATTACATTGTTACATTGTACGAACCACTATATTACATTGTTACATTATACGAACTATTACATTACAATGTTAATATTACATTATACAAAACTAGGTATTTTGCTTGCTAAACTATGAATGACTTGAAGATGAAGCACCTAAATTACGGAGTGGGCAGGTACACTTGTTATGCCCTGATCCCTTACATCTTCCACATTGAACTTCCGTGCCTGCTTCGCGCCAATCCATCTCATTATGAATTCCCGAAGTTTTGGGTCTACCATGCTCCCTTAATAAGTTTGTGTTAGGACGCACTTCCGTAAATGATAACTCTGGCCAATAGTCAGGGTGTTGTATTGGATGAAAGCGACATTCATAGCATAACTTTAAATGAGACAATTTATAGCATCCATCAATCAGATACACGTATGACAAACGCATGTAATTACAAATTGCAATTACATGAGAGCATGGAATCTTAAACGACTGCCACTTGTTACAAGAACAAGTCCCCTCTTTCAAGCACAATACTTGTATGTTTTGGCCTTTGTAGAGAGAAACCATACTGATGCCACTTCAAACTTCAAAACTTTGTGTTTCCCTGTCAACTGACGTCACTGTATGTGCAAATGCTCGTTTCTCCCACCTTTTAAACTTTCTCATGGCATATTTTGTGTACATGTCCCCACGATCGAGTGCTTCACTTATTTCTTGTCTACGACGTTCAAAGTATAAGATTGTACGATAGAATGTTAGCCTAACAATCAATGTGATCGGTAACATTCTAGCTCCTTTGAATACCCCATTCAAACATTCAGCTGCATTGGTTGTCATCCATCCAAAGCCATACCCATTATCGTGTGATTGTGTCCATTTATTCAAATTGATATCAGAAAAATATTCAAGACATTCAGGGTTCGATTTCTTTAACTCTTTCATGTTTTGAATGAACTTACGTCTTTGGTGTTGATTTCCAGCCCTGAACACCAAATCTTTAAGTTGCTTTGATTTGTATTTGGAATTGAAATTACTCGCAACATGACGTAAACAATAACGATGATATACTTTAGGTTCAGCCCAACCAATTTCCTCATTGTTAATTGTTGTAATGATCCCTCTGTGTCTATCCAAAATTAAGCAAATCTCTTCTCGGTCAGTAACATACTCGCGCAATGCCCACAAAAACCATGACCAACTAGATGTATTTTCCCCTTCAACAATAGCAAATGCAAGAGGAAATAGATGCCCATTCGAGTCAATAGACAAAGCAATGAGCAATTTCCCTTTATACTTGCCGCAAAGATGGGTTCCATCTATTTGAATTAATGGCCTACAGTACTTAAACCCTTCAATTGCAGGACCGAATGCCCAAAAGACACGACCAAATATAGTCTTACCAGGCACATCAGACGGGAGAAAATGCCAATCTACTCGTGTACCAGGATTGTAGTGCACAGCAGTACTAACTAGTACGGAAGTTCTGAATACGATTTCTCCCAATCGCCGAAGACTGCTACCAAAGCTTTTTTCTTAACTTCCCACACACGTCTGTATTTGACGTTATATTCGTATTGTTTTTTAAGTGCTTCTTGTAGTACCGCCACAGGCACACTAGGATCAATTCTAACTAAATTTTGAATTTCAATGCTCATGAAATTAGAATCAAGTTGTGAATTATCTTGTGCCAATTCCGTGTATAAACAAGTATGATTCTCTCCAAGTTTAGTAATTTCAAACATCCCATGAATTTTGCGCCAACAAGCACGCAACCTTCACCTACAACCTTCATCCCATTGCTTGCATCGCACATACCAAATATCTTGGTTCGATTCTACCACAGATATTTGGTAGTGTTCAGTCACACAATATTTTTTTACTGTCATTTGTAGGTCTTCTTTCGTATCAAATACCATTCCTTTTTGTATTATACTAGAGTTATCTGTACATTTTTCCTTTCCCTCCAAGGTTGATCCTTGTTCACAAACTGAATCAGTAATTTCTCATTCTATCTGTGTAAATATCTCCGATTGAACCAACTCATTTTCATTTTCTATATTTTCTTCTTCTCCAAACAATTCATCAATTTCTACATCAATGTCACTATCCCCACAATTTTCAGCTTCAATAATAACTAAATCTTCTGGACGAAACGACATATTTAAATTCGTTTACAACTGTAAAGGTTAAAAAGAAAAATTAGTCCAAATCTACCCAAAATTATAAAACTCGTGGACTCGGTCCACCAGTTTACTATCCAACATAACTAATTTCCCACCACATTATTTACCAATAATTATTCCTATAACAATAAACACCGAATAAAAATCAACACTAAAACCTAAATTTTTTAAATTATAAACAAAATAAAATATTTGATAAAAATGTCTACACATAGAAATTTATTCGATTTGGTAAAAACGTCTACATATACAAATTTATTCATGTATGCAAAACAAAACTTACAATCTATGCATTTCTATCATATAACTATTGCATATTTATAAGATAATTAGAAAGGAAAATGTACATGCATACGTATATGGCGGCGGTGGCAGGCGGTGGCGACGGGCGGCTGAACGAATATAATATGTTAGATTTAACAAAGAAAGAGTGATGGGATGGTCGAAAAATCGATATTTATATACATACCTATGTGACAGCGACAATGTCGACAAACGACGGACAATGGACAGCAAAAAAACATGCAAGATGATCGGAGAATGAAGAAACGAAGAGATTTCTGGCGAAGAGAGAGGAAATGGGCGGCGGCGACGGCGGAGAGAAAGGAGAGAAATGAGGAGTGAAATGAGAGAAAACATAATGGTATGAGAAAAATAGGTGGCTGGCAGGAATAAAAAGAAGGGGACTCGTGGACGGGGTCCACGATTACCGAAATAGTGGACCCCATCCACGAGTTCGGTCAAACCTGCATGCATGCAGCAGGCTGACGGGTGGCAGCGTGGTAGCGGGGCAACGGGCTGGTAGGGCAATCGTGTACCCGGTACATGATTTTAGTGGCAATCGTGGACCGGGTCCACGATTTCGTGAAATCGTGTACCGGGTACACGATTCCACAACCCCAATTTTGGTATTTGTTTTCCCCCACCCTATTTTTGGAATTATTTATAAGAAAAACATTATTTTAAAAAAAAAATTCGACATCTCACATTTATTAATGCAACTTAACATCACACGAAACTGTAGGGATTGATTTGTGAAAACAAAGACTAAATAGATGAAATGAGTGTTTTCTTTTTTTTTTTTAATGCATCCCGTACGAAAGTGAAAAGAATGGAAGAAAGTGAAAAAAAGGGAAGGGAAACTAAAATCACTACCTTTTCTTTTTTTTTTTTTTCAAAAGAAAAAAAAAAAAAACTCATACTAAACCCTTTACCCTTTTTCCTAAAGAAACTTAGATTTGATTAGAAATCAAACCAAACCTTAGAAAACTTACTTCCAAAAATTTCGAGAACACAGTAAAGTATTGGAAAAAATTCAAACTAACCTCAACAAATCCAAGTGTTGATTGCAAATTATACAATGTATCTTTAGATTTTTCAAGAATATTGCATGATAAAGTAGAAAGAGGGAGATGCGTAGATGAAAATACGGAAAAAAAAATTCTAAATTGCCCCTTTTTTCTCTAATTATTCTCTCACCTTTCTCTTTTCTCTAATTTTTCTTTTCTCTAATACATCGTGGCTTTTATATTTTACCGGTAGGATGACATATGACACCATCTCATAATTCGCTCTCATTCTCGCTTCCTTTCCTCACTCACAATCACTCTATCTCTCTCGATCTCTATCATGCTATCGCTCTCGCTCACCGGAGTTGGTTGCGTCGGAGTTTTGATTCTTCATGTCGGAGAAGAAGAAGATGCTAGAGAAGAAGCCAAAGAATAAGAAGATGCAGGAGAAGAAGGAGGAAAAAAAAAAAAAAAAGAGGAATCAAAGAAGGAAAAAGAGGAAGACGCCATCTCATACTTTTCTCTAATACACTGTGACTTTTATTTTTTATAGATAGGATGACAAAAGACGTCATCTCATAATTTTGTCGATAAACTAACATAATTTTTAACCGAGGGACTAAATTGGTACAAATTAACAAGTTTAGGGACTAAGTCGTTACTTTTGAAAGTTTAGGAACCAAATCGTTAATTTTACTAAAGTTTAGGGACGAATAGTGATTTTTAACATTGTGAATGGAATTTATACTTATTTGTTCCCTCTCTCCTCTCTCCATTTCTCCATGTTTTTTAAAAAGATCAACCAATAAAAAAAAACAACCAAAATGGATGAGTGTGAATGCTATTTGTATTTACTTTTTATCTTTTCTCTCTCTTCTCTTCTATGTTCTTTTCCTCTCTTCTCTCGAGGCATATCATACCTTTTAGTTAGAGACAATTGAAACACAACCTTAAGAAAAAGAAAATGAAATGACACAAATAACTAAAGGAAATGGCATAATAAGCATTTACTTACGAAAAACTAAAGGGCAAAATTGGAGGAGAGATTCTTCCTATATGACACCTTTTAGATATGGTATGGATATGTTTGGTATGAATTTGAAATTTTATAATATTAGTAAGTGTATATATGTGTGTGGGTTGTAAATTAATAAATATAAAATTTTTTTAACATAAAACATGACGATGAATTAATTAATAATAATTTATATTCAATCTAATATTTAGTGAGATATATATAATACAATTTTAAACCATTATTTAAAGTATATTTGAGATCAAACTTACTATATAAATATTAGATTTTTGTATAGATAACTTAATACCAACTATTTTAATGTAGAATGACTAAACTCTAGAAAATAAATGAAAACTAACATTTTGGTTACGTCATAGAACACTCGACCACCGCCTAAAATGTATTATCACATTAGGAATGTCACCCATAGCGAATTATAAACTTTTAATTTTAAATTACTAATCGAGCAATGGTCAATTTAAGAAAATCTCGATTGAAATGAATATAGTGTTAAGGCTTCAATTATTTCATTATTTCACGAGGGAAGGGACCTTCCTAACTCGATAATACTCTGTAGCGTTGGCAAAAACATTAATTTTCATCCATATTTGAATATTGAGTGATTGAATATGAAGGGTTAAAGAAATGGATAATCCGTACGTAAGGTTTTGGGTTTAGTTACAATTTGAGATGACTATGAAACGATCAATATTTGCATAGGTTGGATTTGTTGGAAAGCGTACCAATTGGGGAATTTGGTAAGGCAAAAATACAAAAAAAAGAAAAAAAAAACGCGGAAAATAGTAAAGTCGGCACGTGGAAATGAATAATTGTTAATTAGGATAAAGAAAATGTGATGGTCAATAATGGAAGAAAAAGAGAAGACCAAGACGGCAAGATAAGAAGATAAAAAGAGTGGACCACAAATACAAAAATATTCCACCTAATTTACTGCTTTTTTTTTTTCCCCACATGCTCCCACGTGGCTTCTCTATAAAGCACAAACATTCTTTTTCTGTTTTTAATATTTTAAAAAATAATCTCAACCCACTCCCATTCTAAAAAATAATAAATAAATAAAATACACCAATCAATTTATACACATACAAAAGAATGCATGGTTTAAAGTCTAATTCAATCTAATTTTAATCATGAACACCAAGGTGGTAGGATGCCACACCCAAATTAAGTTTGTGAAGATATCAATTGATTACTTTGTAGTAGAAATATATCGTAAGAAGAGAGTGTTGTCTAGAAGATGATAATGAACAAAGTCACTATCAATTTCGATATGCTTGGATGGAATACATCATTGTGACTTGTGAACAATTTGAATAGCATTGCAATTGTCACAGTGAATATATAATACCAAAATATTGAGTAACACTCGTATCAATAATTGTGATGTGGATTTTCCAATTCAATGTTAATTGTGACTAAAAAAATTAATGAAAGCTACGTTAATTATAATTAATTTAATTGTTTAAACTTAATTAATACAAAATAACTTTAATTAGGGCATTAGTAGAAACCAAGTATAAAAGTGCTACATCTAGTTTATAGACCAAAGGAAATCTAAATTCAAAACTCAAAATGTAAGAATATAACATTTTGAAATTTATACGCCAAATGGAAACTAAACTCAATACTTAAGAATAAATGTTTAACATTTTAAAATTTAGAGACAGATGAAAATCATACTAAAAAAAATATTTTACCCATTACATAATAAATATAAATAATAATAATCAAGTTTAAAATAATAAAACTTGCACATATCTTCACATCATTATGATATTGTGTACTTTGAACACAAACCTTATAGTTTTACTTTTGATTTCACCCAAAAGACGTCAAATCAATATAGATACATTTGTTATACCATGGAAATATTTTCAACATTGATTAATGTGTAATTTTTGTTTGCAGTCAAATAAATAAGATTTGAAATTAAAACGTGATTAAAACTATATAATAATATGTGAATTTATGTGGTCTTTTAAGCGATAGAGAACTCTCCAATTATGAACGAATAATTATTCTCAAACTCCATACGTTAAAATAATTGTAAGATGTTAAGAAAATATTTAAAATATTAGTTGTAATTGTCAAAGTTTGTAAATTTAATTATATGTTGTATCAATTTTTTAAAATAATAGTGTAAATAATAATCATTGTCTTATATATTCCCTCAACTTAATACATATACGAATATATGTTAGTGATTAAAAGGTTTGGAGTTTGAATCTTCTCTACTCTTATTATATTCAATATATATATAAAAATATAAAAAATGAAAGAACTGCATATAAGTTTATAAAGTAAAAGAATTGATTATTTATATATATAAAAGTATGATTGATTCCACTGTGGGAACATAAATAAGTGGCATGTGACAAACAAACTTGAGTTTGTGAAGTCTTTAGGTGGTTAATGGTTTTGTGAATGTATCGATTGGTTGCTTTATAGTGGACGAGAGTGTTTGTCTAGGAGATGATGACAAATAAAATTACATTCAATTTTAATATATTTGAATGAAATACATCATTGTGAGCAATCGATACAATATTATAATTATCAGATGAAATATAAAAGCAGATTATTGGGGAACACTCATATCAATAAAAACCTAACGAAGCTATAATAACTCAGAAGATGCATCAACAAACACATGATATTTAGATTTTGTACTAGAACGTAAAACCCCAGTTTAGTTCTTACGTAGATATATATATAAAAGGCATAGAGGAAACAATACTTTTTACTCTTTTAGTTTTGAGTATAGTTTCATTTAATCCCTAAATCCAAAAATCGTATAATTTTTTACACCAATTTCATTTAATCCTAAATCTAAGACTTTGTTTGCACTCAAACAAATTAGATTTGAAGTTAAAACTAGAGACATTATGAAAATATATAATAATTTGTAAATTAATGTGGTCTCTTAAGCTATATAACTCTCCAATTATGTAGGAATAAATATTTTCAAACTCTGTATGTTAAAATAATTTTAAGATATTAAGAAAATATTTAAAATATTAGTAGTATTTCTCAAAGTTTGTAAATTTAATTATATGTTAGTATACCAAAGTCAAAAATCTTAGAATCGGTTTGGTATACAATTTATATTTTGTTTTATGTTTTTAGATTTATTGAGTTCAACGAATCTGCGTATAGTAGGCAGTCTCAATTCTATTTTCGAAATCTGTTTCTGAATTCTATGATCCAAACAATGTTAATTTTAAAAACGACATTTTTATATTTTTTGTGTATTTGAATTTAAATTTTAAAATGCAAAATTATATTAGAAAAAATAAAAACAATACAAATATAAACTCAATTATTTTTTAAAATTGAAATATGTATCATATAATATATTATATAGGGGCACTTGCAAAAAGGGCAAAACAAAATATATTAATTAGGCTCATAACCCACATGTTTACTGTTTGCAAATATGGCAAAAAAACATAGTCTAGCTCACCTATAAAAGATGTAAAATGTTTCAAATGCTCTCACTACTAAGATACACTTTGATACACAATTGATATACACTTGATACATTTGATTGATATACTTTATATACTTGATAATGGTGCACCTGACTGATATACTTGATATACTTTTCAATCATGCAGTGGTTTATACTGCTGATAAACTTGATACACTTGATTGATATACTTGAAAATGTGTACTTGACTAATAAACTGCTGATAAATTTGTCAATCATTTACTTATTTATACTGCTCATATACTTGACTGATATATTGCAGACAAACTTGATAGTGATGCACTCTTTTATAATGTTTATACCCTTGATTAATATACTTAATTGATATATTGTTGACAAACTCGATAATGATGCACTTGATTGAGTTGATATACTTTATAATGATACACTTTGATTTAAAAAAATATATATATGAACTCTTCTTCGTAGCATCCCTCCACCCCCCCATCTCTCTTTCACCAACCAGCACTCCTCCACACCATCCGTAGCCAAGCACCACTCCACCTCCCCGTTGCTTACCTTCGTTGACTGCCAATTACCGCTTTCCTCTCTCTCTCTATCAATTGTTTGTTTATGGCAAATATGGAATAGAAAATAACTAGAAATCCATATTTGATATTTTGTAAATATAGAAATATTTGCAAAATATCAAATATGGGTGATACATCTACAAAATAACATATTCAAATTGTCACCCAATGCAATTTCCGTATTATATATTATATAATATTACAAAATAACAATTGTACAAAAATTTTAACATAAAATAAATTCATAAAATAATCTGTAATAGTTTATATTTAACCCAATATTTGGTGAATAACTATAATTAGTTTTATGATCGATTTATAGATATATCATCAAACATATTTTGAAAAATTGTTTAAATTAAATTTAATTTCTGAATCTGCTACCAAACATATATCTGAAAACATGGAGATACAACTTTATTTTCATGAAATCTTTTATTTTCAAATTGCATACCAAACAAACTCATTCTTATATATTCACTAAGTATATCTTGGCCTAAGCGAACTTAACTCAAATCAGTATAAGAATTGAAATGTTTTTATATATATATCTATATGTAGGTATACAAGTATGATTGATTCCACCCATAAATAAGTGGTCAATGGATTTCTGAGTCATATTGGGTCCCAATCATACAAATTCTCAGAATGAGATCACTTCTATCATCCCTTCTGGGATTTGGTTCGATTACTTTATTATACTCAGTACTTGTTTCTGTCCCTAACACAAATTTTCATTCACGTTTATAAAACAAAATTACTTTAAAACTATAATTTATTATACTCATTAAATTTTGAATGTTGCATCCACTTCTATCTGTAATTTTTCCTTTAAACTCTCAATTTCTTCTAATTTTTACAATTATATAGCTATTTATTTCATTTCAAATAATATCATTACAATAATAAAATTTTATCATATGTCGTTCGTCAATTTACGTAAATAATGTTGTACACGATATGTTATATACGTCTTTCAATTTTTATATATTAGTTGCGTGTTACATCAATCTTCAATGTTATTTTAACCAACAATAATAATATATATCGTCGAAGGTTTACCCAAAAACACAATAAAATAAATACATAATCTTGTACAATAGATTGGTGAAATAAATAAATCCCAACATTTTACGTATTTTTGAGGTATCTATAAAGATGTATACATATTCTTTTAAAATGAGTTTGTTTGATTTTTTTACTTTGTTTTGAAATTGAGCTTGCTAGTTAATATGTTTCTATTTACATTTGTGTATCTTTGACAACCATCATGGGTTGGCATAGAATAAACAAGGGGCATAACTTTGATAAATGACTAAAAGATTATGGGTTTATCTATGGTGGGCACTTATCTTAAAATTTAATATCCGATCAAAGAAATTGCCCTAAAATTAGTTGAGTTGCACCTAAGCTGGAAATCAATTCACAAAATAGGGTTGGATTGATTTTAACCTTCCTTTAATCAAATTTCATTTTCTATTTATTTTGTTACATTGAGCATTTCAATTAAGAGATCAAAAGAGCAACTTTATGTTTATTCACTCATAATTGTTCAAGAAGGATTTGTATTATCCTGTTGAGACACTTTTTCATCAAATTTTGTAAAGTGAGTTTTTTTTTTTCTTTTTTTCTTTCTTTCAATTTCAAGCTAATCTATAAAAAATATCCTTCTAACTTTGTGTTTTGGGTTAAAAATATATCTAAACATTTAAAAATTTAAAAACTTAAACTTTTAAAAGGAGTTAAAAAAATACCTTATCGTTAGTTTTGAATGAAAACGGTTACTACTTTATTTCAAAAATACCCTACTTTCAAAAGGATAAAAAATACCTTTAAACTAAAAGTAAATGAAAAAAAAATTCAAAATCATCTTTACTATTAATATATAAATAGAAACTATTAATACCTCGTTGTAAAAATAATTCTAATTTGTTTATATAAAAAAAATTAAATGCTTCTACAGTTAGTATATAGTGATCAATTTGTTTGAAATTTTCTTGGGTTCGAAAATCACAAATTTTAAAACAAATTATATAAATATCCTCATTTATTTCATACAAAAACTCTTTTTTCTCCTATCCATACACTAGTTTTCTCAACGACCATGATAAAAACCAAAACTTTAAGTTAAAACACAAAATTTTTAAATCAAAATCTTCCCTTATAACACACAAATCAATAAATAACCAAATATCAAAAAAATAAAAAGTATTCAGCTAATAGCGAGACGATATTCACAAAAAGCCAAAATACACGCCAACTTTCAGGAAATTTGAGCATTCTATGACTTTTCCCGTAAGATCTTGTTAGAAACCTTATGGGAAAAGTCACATAGTTCCCAGATTTCCCGAAAGTTGGTGTGTATTCGGGCATTTTGTCACTTTTCCCGTCAACTCTTTCAACTTACGGGAAACATGAACTTACGGAAAAAATGACAGCGAGCAAAAAACGCATACCAAATTCTTTCTCTTTCTGATTTTAGACATTTCGTACACATATTAGACCTCCTCTCCTAAAAATTTTGGATTTTCTTTTCTGTTTTTTATTGCCAACTATTTGAAAACCTAAATTTCCAGAAATCAGCGTTTCAAAAAATTTCTTTGTGGGTTTATTTCCAAAAAATCGGGTCACATAGGATGGGTTTTTACCACAAATGACAGAAATTAGAGAGTAATGTAAAAAAAATGGACTCTAGTGAAGAAGATGGTCTTAGGGAAGAAGACGATGCGGTTTGAGTGTTGAGGAAGATGATTTTTCGAGTATTCACGCCATTTCATTATGTGAGACCCATTTCTGAAATTCTGAAAAGTTGAAAAAGAGGTTAAAAAAAGAAGTTTTAAAAAAGTAGGTTAGTTTTGTTCCATAAAAACTTTTTTGGGTTAGAAATAGCAATTTTCCTCCCAATAACTCTAATTCATATAACAAGATTTGTTACAGTATATAAAAAAAAAAAAAAAAAAAAAAAAAAAAAAAAAAAAAAAAAAAACTTTTTAGATGGGGAAGGGAATATAAATAGAATGGTGAGACTTTTCTTTTCAATTTTTCTTTCTAAAAGAAGTCCTCATCAAATGATGCTTTTACTTGGTAAATTCTAAGCTACTAATTAGAATTGGTCAGTAAAGCTTCATCTCAAATACTTGCTAGTGAATCAAAGAACAATTTTTAAAATTTATTATCTATGCAACAAAATGTGATATGGTATTTATTTCCAAGGGATGGCTCAAATATTCTATGCAACAACAAAAAGTGATAATATATGATATTTCTTTCCAAAGGATGGCCCAAAATATACTATTTGATAAATATATAAATATATATATATATATATATATATATATATATATAATACTCATAAACTTTGCACTGTGTCAAAAATACCCTTGAATTTTAAATAATTTAAAAAATACACTTAAAAAAAAGATAAAGGTACAAATGCAACTTTTGAAAACTAAGATAGTATTTTTTGTGGGATTTATGCCCTAAACTCGTGGTTTGTATTTGTAAACAATTTATTTATTAATAAAATAATTTGTTATTTTGCTTTCTTATAGTTGCATAACCCAAATCCAAAAATGAAAATCCAAGATTATTTAAATGAAATTTGAATAGTATATAGTTGACATACAATTGGATTGTGTTTAACTAATAACCTGAAGGGTCTATAAGTTGGGGACTTGACCGAGTGGGGAGTTGGAACATAACTTCACAATGTGGAATTCACTCATTCCTGTATTATGGTAAATAGATGAGTAGTTCTCTTAAGTGCTAACTTCGAGTCTTGAACAATGGGCCCCACTCTCTCATTAGCCCGAGAAGAACTTAGTTTATGGTTAAACCATAAACAAATTGTTCATTAGATGATCAATGGTACTTAAGGATAAAAAGGTAATTATAAAAGTAAAACGGACATTTGACTCGACTGTAATTATAAACAACTCATGTGGGATCAACTTACCGTAAATGATTATATCCATGGACCCAACATCTTCTACAGTCCATAAGAGTGGCAACTATAGGTCTATAATGGTTTGTCCCATTGTTTAATGAATGTTGATTAATTTAATTAAAGAGTTTTATTAATTAATCTCAGATCATTGGAGCTTAGAATTTGTAGGTCCATAAGGTCCTCTTGCTAGCTCACATTGGATTAACAAAGACCAAATGTTTTGAAAGAATAATTTGAAATATTTAAATTTAATTTAGGAAAATATATTGTATATGATACAAATTAACATAATGCATATCAATACATTATAATATATAATTATTTTTGAATTAAACTATATAATATGGATGATTTAATGTATTTGAATATGATTGATATATTAAATTAATACGAGTGAGATTCATATTAAAATTACCAGAAAAATGTAAATTTGAATATGATTCAAAGGTTTAATTAAATATTAAATATTTAATATTTAATTATTTGAATTAATTAATCAATTAACTAATTAATTTAATTTAATTTAATTTAATTTACTTAATTTAATTTGATCTAAATTTAATCTAATTAAAAATACTCCGCTTAATGAAGGGGAGTGGAGTACAGGGGTTAACACTCTCATCTCTCTCTTTTAAAATACAAATCGTTTTACTTTGTTGAAGGTTAGTTGAAAGTTTTTTTTTTTCTACAACACACATTCTCCTTACCAAGCCTTCTCTTATCATGAAAAATTTATCAGCAAAATTAATCTCCTCCCTATTTCTTAATATTTCAAGAGGTTCCTACAAAACGGTACCTTACTAGAGTATAATAGGGAAGACTCCTTAGAGGCGTCACATTGCAAAGAAGAGGAAATCGAGTTGCTAGGAGGAAGGAGAAGTTGTAGGAGAACTGTTCTTCAAAGGTTATTCTTCTATTTCCCTTAAAATTCATGCTTAACTTCTGTAAATTTGTTTACTATTTTTTCATTTTTGTATTTTAAATCCTAACAAAATCAATACAAAATTGATCACTTGCTTCTGCGTGGGATTAGATCCCTCTATTTTTGTAACGAGGTATTAACAGTTTATGCTCATATATTAGCCGTTAGAGTATTTATTTATTTTTTTCAACTTTTCTTTAAGGGCTATTTTCAAATATAGCAAAATGAACCAAATTATTTACAAATTTAGAAAAATCTAACTATCTATCAGCAATAGATCGCGATAAACTTCTATAGCTACTGCGATGGACTCCTATCACTCTGCCGATAGAAGTCTCTCGTGATCTATCGCGGATAGAAAGTAAAATTTTTATTTGTAAAAGTTTAATATTTTTTTTATCTATAATAATTTTTCCTTTTTTAAGGGTAGTTCAAACATATTTTTAACATAAACTACAAAATTGAAAAGTATTTTATTATTATTTTTTTTTTAATCAACTTTAAATAATGGTTGCAATACTGTTTTTCATGTGAATATGGTTCTCTGGAACGAAGGGATAATCAAACTAGGAATTCATCTTCTTGGAAACTGTGCAAGAGTGAGATCTAGGTCACTTCATTTCGCAATTTTTTAAAGTAAACCTTAGTAATGTTTCTTCCAAAAATAATTACTAAAGAAATGGAAAAATTGCACAAAATAACCTAAAAATCAAAAACTTTTTTATTGATGACGTACTTCTAAAAACTTTACCATCAGTGACCTTTTGGCCATGCGAAATACCCATTTTACCTCAAAATTAAAACACCAATTGAAGAATCTCTCTCCCCCGAAATGTCTTGCATTGAATGCTATAGACTTCTTATCACGACTCGACTTCCTAGAACTTGAACTAGGTCGTCACTATATACATGCATATATCTAAAACGACTCGTTTTCATAATTTTACAAAAAAAAATCAAAATAACTTTTTGATTAAATTAAATATCTTTTGCAAAATTCAAATAATTGAACATCTTTGATCGGGGTACCCCTTGTACTATTTTAATAAAATATGAAACACACATAAATCATCTGATCGTGAGAATTTTAAAAGAAAAAAAAAAATATAAAGTTCTGAATCAAAATGACATAACCAAAATTCTTAAAGATGAAAACATGAAATATATTGTGAGGAAAGCATCTGACTAGTCCCAATGGCACGATCAAAGTTTTCTTTCATCATTCACTGAGGTGTCCTTTCTTTTACCTAAAATACATAACATGAAAAGAATGAGTACAAACAGTAAGTGACTCACTTTTGGGCCTACTAGGTGAGCTTGTTATCATTTTATCATGTGCACCCGTGTACCCAACATAAGCATAGACATAGGCATAAGTAGCAAACTCAGAGGCATGCAGGGTCACAGTCATAAACATAAACATAGGTGGTGATCCCGAGGGACACCCGGTTGTAATCATAATCATAATCATAGTTAGTGTACCCAAAGGTTCACGTCAATAGAGGTACAGGGCATGATAAATAGGATAACAATCATCGTGACATAGCAGTCATCATGAAATAATCAACCATCACTATCATAATCAACCAGAGTTTCTAGTCCATAGTAATAAGATATTTAACCATCGTACTAGTAGACACCATAATCATAACCAGCCAATGCAATAATCAATCAATAAGTAGCCATGGGCATCTACATAGACTCATAGACTCAATAGTAAGTCACTTACTTGAGGATACCAAAGCCAAAGCCAACCAAAACACCCAATTCCGGATTTCCAACCACTAGCTCCTCCAATCTTGACTTTCTCCAAAGCCCATTTGAAAATGTATCCAAAGTGCAATTGTCACAGTCATCTTCCATACTTCAAACAATGGGTACAACCAAAATGGACCCTTTAACCTGCTTGGACAACTCGCTTCTAGGTAACAATAATTAAAACCAACGCCAATGGGTATTCACAAAATTACAAGAAAATCAACAATACTTACCAAAACATCATGACCTAACCAAATCTTGAAATTGCAGCGTAACCCATAAAACCAAGATTGGCTTAAATATATATACTTCTTTAAATTCTTTTTTCCTTTCCTTTTTCAAGACCCTAAATAAATAAATAAATAAATAAATAAATAAATATATATATATATATATATATATATATATATATATATATATATATATATATATATATATTTAAATTTCCCTTTTCTTAACCAGAATATCTCCTAATAAATTCCGAAGTTAAATTTAGTTACAACTTATCCATATATTTTCTCAACATAATCCAATTAAAGCCTCAAAATTCAAACAACTAACCAAATAATTCAATATAATTAATTTTTTTTTAAGAAAAAATTACCCCAAAATTTGGGACGTTACACTTCTTCACCAAATCGTACGGAATCATTCAATTTCAACTAACATTCTACCAACAAAATTGAATATGGGAATTCTAATGGATGGTCACTTTCTCATATTCTTCCATTGTTCCATTTTTCTCTGCGAGTTTTACGAACTTCTGAACCCATTCTTCCATTGTTCTCTGCGAGTTCCATGAACTTCTGGTTCTTCTTCGTCCAGTCCCAACATCGGTCGCTTTCATCTTCGTTCAGAAACTCAGAGAATATAAGTGTTTTTATTCCCAGATCGTTTAGGTTCGATTAAATTCATATAAGCGATCGTTTACAGCTAACTAATTGATCGCTTACATGGTACTAAACGATTGCTTACATGATACTAATCAATCGTTTACATGGTACTAAGCGATCACTTACATGATACTAAACGATTGCATACCTTTTATTAGACGATTGCTCAATATATTAATAATTAATTCTGTTATTTGCAGACTAATGACACTACTTTACATCTTTGTATGAATTGGTGGGGAATGGGATCAGTCCGGATGCAATTATGTCGGAGGTCACATGAAAGGTCTGAAGATTAGACAGGATATAACTTGTAGTGAATTAGTGAGCATTTTGCACCATCGACTAAACATCGATCCCTATCTATTTGATATACACATAAAGTGTTGTTACAATCTATTAGTTCAAGTTCCTCCAATTGACATAGTGGATGATGAAGACCTTAGCTTTTTTTTAGAATGAAGTGATGCATCTCGGATTGTTTGTATAAGTTACACCTTATAAAAGGCATGGAGTAGATGATATGCACCAAGAATGCAATCCAACGGTTGAAGCATTTTCAAGCATTCCGACATATGATTTTTTCCATACGACTTCACTGGACGAGAATATTGAGGCATGCAATCTGGGAGATGATAGAAACAAAGAATGGGTTGGTCAGAACATCCAATCTAGGTATAGTCCACAATATTATACTGACGATGTGTACGGACAATGTTCAAAACCACAAACAATCCCAACACCCTCCATTCATGTTCTGACACCATCCACTCATGTTCCGACACCATCCATTCATGTTCCAATCCCATCTGTGGCAATGCCTTGCGTTCAAGTGGTCCCCACTATCCCAACCCAACCATCTGCAGACACAGTCAGACCATCAAAGGGCCCATCATATGACGACCTCATCACAATACCCCATGATTGTTTGAACGACGAAGATATAAAGGAATGTCAGATTTTCTTTTCAAAATATGACATGTCAGTTAAATTGTCGATTCTTGCAATAAAGAAAAACTTTGGCTACCGTGTAAAGAAGTCTACAACGAGTTTGCTAATAGTGTGGTGTTTGGTTGAGGGATGCAAGTGGAGGGTTCGTGCAAAAAAATTGGAAGGAAGTGATTCATTCAAAGTGACGAAGTATCTGAGTGTCCATACATGTGCATTTGAAATGAGGACGGGCAATCATCAACAAGCCAAAAGTTGGGCTATTGGACACTTAATCAAGTCCAAATACGAGTAAGTTGGTCGAACATACCATCCAAGGGATATAATTGAAGATGTCCGATGAGATTATGGTGTAAATATAAGCTACGGCCAGGCTTACGGTGCAAGAGAGTATGCATTGGTGTTTGCACGAGAGTCGTCAGAAGGATTATATGCTCTTGTTAATGCATATGGCGAGGCACTCAAAGTGGCAAATCCAAGCACGGTGTTTGAGGTTGAAGTAGAGGATCATCGGTAGTTTATGTACGTCTACATGGCATTCGGTCGGTGTATTAGAGGATTCATGAATTGCATCCATCCTGTAATCGTTGTTGACGGCACCCATCCTGTAATCGTTGTTGACGACACCCATTTGCATGAGAAATATAAAAGTATGTTGTTGATAGCAATGTATATTGATGACAACAACAACATATATCCCATTGTGTTTGGTATTGTAGACGGTGAGAACGATGCATCATGGCTTTGGTTCATGACTCATTTTAAGGCCTCGGTTGGAAACATTTCTAACTTAGTGATTATATCAGATCGTTACATCTCCATTGGGAAAGCGATCTCCAGTATATTCCCAAAGGCATTCCATGTACTGTGTATATACCATATTCGGAATAACTTGATGGACAAGTTCAAGAATAAGGACATAATCTCACACTTCTATCTTGTCGCAAAAACCTATAGGATGTCTGAGTTCCAAATCTACTGGATTAAGCTTCATAAATATCCCGGGGTGACAGCAGGCATCTTGAAGAAATTGGATTACAACGGTGGGCAGGGGTGTGTCAAGTCCATTGTAGGTATGACAAAGATGACAATAAATATAGTATAGTGCCTCAATGGAGTGTTAAAAGACGCAAAGAAGTTGCATACAAAGCTACTTAAGCACATACGTGATTAGTTATAGGGGTACTTCTCATATTCCTCCTCACTGTCCTCGTTCCCTTCTTTAGGATTTGTATCAATCGGCCCTTCACACCATTACCCTCGGTTTTATCATTCCCACCACCTCCTTCCTGTTCCCTATTCTTATCCGATCCATCACGATCGGGGGCATCATCAAGGGTACTTCTCTCATTGGTATCTTCTTCGTTTTTACCCTGAATCAGACAAAGAAGTTAGATAAACGACATAAGGCATAGAAGTACTAAGCAATCGCATATAAATCCTAAGCGATTGCACAGAAATCCTAAGTGATCGCATAGAACTTCTAAACGATTGTGTAGAACTCCTGACATAGAGCATGTAGAAGACAACATTTGTAACTTGACATAGACGCTGAAGAAACATCTTCACGTCCTCTATTTGCTTGCTTAAATGTTCATGCTGCTCACAAACCGTGGTGGTCAAGTTCGCCACATCCTTGCGAACAACAGATAGCTTCTCTCTCAACACCTTGTATGACCTTGAGTGCTTGTGCACTTGAGGCCTTGGAGGACTTGGACTGCCTCTCTGAAGATTCGGCGGGCCTTTTCGTCCCCCTCTAACCACTCGTCTGAACCTGTGAGGGTGTTTCTATTTCAATGAAAAGGCGCTCGACTTATTATTCACGTGGCAGAGGGGGTTCAACGTGATGCTCCGTGATAGGCTGCTCGACTTGTTCTTCGTGAGAGGATTCGAGATGCTCTGCCTCTATGGTAACCGAAGGTTGATCTCTTGACATGTGGCTGACACATGGCATTAACACAATCGCTCTTATTCTGTCCTCCTTGTACCTTATTTCATCTTGCATAGGCACAAGTCTCGCTATGATAATTGTCTGTAATGGAAACAACAAGTCAATACATATTGAAAACAACAAACGACTAGGCAATCGTGTAAATTATTCTAAACGATCGCTTAGATTTTACTAAAAAATCATATAGATCTACACGATCGCTTACTAAGAAGTATGCGATTGTTTAGATTATACTAAATGATCGTGTAGATGTCTCTCAACGATCGTGTATGTAACTCTAAACGATCGCTTAGAAATGTAAACGATCCGTTACCTTTTTTGGTTGGGAGACATTCCTCTCCAATTGCTTGTATGATGGTGCTTGAGAACAGGTCCACCTCAGGATTCATTGTATAACATTCTTGCTTACTTTGGTGGCCACAAACTTGCTAGACGTGGAAAGAATTTTGTAAGCCCAAACCTATAACAAAGAGTGAGAAATGGATTACACATAGGTCAATCAAGCACGAAATAGATAATCGAGTTGGATTGTATTGAAGAGCACGTACCTGGAATGCAAGCACGAATCCTTTTACGCAGTAATATGTGACGTGCTTCAGGTTGTCTGCCTTCTTAATATCATGCACCTCTTTCTTCCCGCGCATGATAGTCTTCATGCTATTCAGTAGACGATTGAAGAAGACAGACGACCAGTTGTAATTTGTGAAGACTTCAAGGTCATCGACAAGCCCAAGTATCTTCATATCAAATTTGGTCTTCTTGTCTTTGCCTATCATGACCGTTTCAATATACAACGCGAACGCAAGTTTCACGGAATCCAGGTTGTTTGTAAACCGATATTTCTCGAAAGCAGCCTCAACATCCTTGATAAGTTTCTCCTTCTTATCATTTGGGTCATTTGGTCCAAGGATGAGATGCCGTAGTATCTCGTCGCATGTATCTCTCTCAACTGTTTCTTCGGATGGCCACAACCCGGTTATCAGATTGAAGTCTTCTTGAGTGAAGGTAACCTTCTTCCCCATTATGTTGAAGTTGATTGAGTCAGTACTATCATCCCTCACCTCCCGTAGCAAATGGTGGAAGAGCTGCCTATTAAAGACGAGGTCTACGTCCAGTAGTGGACCAAAACATGTCTTCCTATACATGTCCTTCTAATCAGTCGTAAGCTTGTTTTTTTATCAGGGTGCTTGTTTTGTGGACCATGTAGGAGATGGTAGCAGGAAAATATTTATCCTGAGAGACAGCCATTATCAACCTACAACAAGGAAATGCAGTACAACAGTCAGTTTAACATAATATATGTTGCATAGAGTTAACTAAACGATCGCTTAGAAAAGCTAAACGATCGCTTATTATGTGCTAAGCAATTGTTTAGTTAACTAAGCAATTGCTTAGTACTCCTAGGCAATCATTTAGTTAACTAAGGTTGGGCAATCGTTTAACCTACATTGAGCGATCACCTAAACTGAACTTAAAATACCTTTTAGATGAAGCCAAATACGACGATGAAG
Organism: Citrullus mucosospermus; assembly: GCA_030954485.1. Taxonomy (NCBI): domain Eukaryota; kingdom Viridiplantae; phylum Streptophyta; class Magnoliopsida; order Cucurbitales; family Cucurbitaceae; genus Citrullus; species Citrullus mucosospermus. Next base: position 10,462,622 of record CM062057.1, on the reverse strand, counting down.
AAGAAGACAAAGACGAAGGCGAAGACGACGAAGAGTTGAGAGAAAGCAAAAGGTTGAGGAGAGAAAGCGAAAAGTGTGAAAGCGTAAAAGCGTTATGAATGTTAGAGCGATAACTTAAAGCAAAAGGAAAGGCGCATGCCTCGGTGTTTTAATTTTGGGGTAAAATGGGTATTTCACATGGCCAAAAGGTCACTGATGATAAAGTTTTTAGGAAGAGCTCATCCATAGAAAAGTTTTTGGTTTTTAGGTCATTTTGTCCAATTTTCCAAAAAAAAAAAATGCTTCATTTTAAAATAAAACAACTCCCTCATTTGAGGTATGTTCGATCTTCCGCTCTCTCTTTATAATAAGGGGCATTTACAAAAAGAGCAAAACAAAATACATTAATTAGGTTCATAACTCTGACTTATTACTTATGCAAAACTTACAAAAAATAAGCCCAACCCACATAATACATGTGATACACTTAATACACACTTGTTACACCTATTACACGTGATACACTTGATACATGTGTGTGATACACCTGATACAATTGATACACACGTAATATACTTGATACACACTTGATACACTACTGTCTTAGGCCTAATATATTGCCGATACATTCATGTCTTAGGTCTGATACACTCATGTGTTACGTCAAGTATATATTGGTTGATGTTTGATACACTCATGTCTTTTCACTGCTCAATTTTCTAAAAAATTTTATTTCATTCCCATTTTGTTACTTTTCCTCCCCCCAATTAATTTGGAAAAAAATTCCAACCAATTTATTTGAAGTACAACATTATTCAACCAATTAATTTTTTAAAAAATGTACTTCAGTTGATTATATACTAATGTTGAAATATAATACTGATATATTGTTTATATATTGCTAATAAACTTTATTGAAATTTTGTTGAAATACTTTATGATGATACACTTGACTAACATACTGTTGATATTATTTATAATAATACTGCTAACAAACTTTATTGATATACTGTTGATATACTTTATAATGATACACTCATTTATACTGCTAATACACTTGACTGACATACTATAGATATACTTTTATAATGATACACATGTTTATATTTTTGATACACTTGATTGACATATTATTGATACAGTTTATAATGATACACACATTTATATTGTTGATGCACTTGATCATTGATATATTGTCGATATACTTTATAATATTGCACTTGTTTACACTACTGATACGCATGATTGGCATACTGTCAATATATTTTATAATGATATACATGTTAATATTGTTGATACAGTTGACTGATATATTATTGATATATTTTATAACGATACACACATTGATTGATACTAAGTACTTGGTGATTGCTATCTGATTTACTATCTACCTTATAGGCACTTGTTGGGCTGAAACCCAAAAAGATGATGTCCTTAGTAGGAGTCAAATCATTGTTGGCAGAATTGGTGACCACCAATAATCATCCGAAAAAGATGATGTCTCAAGCAAGAGTCAAATCACTATTGTAAATTATAATTGATGATAAAATCGAAGTACAAGTTACTCGTAGTTCAACTCCTGTAAAAAAAAATGGAAGCACGTTATTTTTTTTTTTTTTAAAAAAAATGTGTATGAAAAGAAGTGATGCAACAAAGAAGGACAAAATTAAGGAGAGAAATTCTTTATAAAAAAAAAAAAAAAAGAAAAACAAGAAGTTTTAAAAATTACCGCAAGAAAAAAATTGAAGGATGATAAGAAAATATAGTTAATTAAAATAAAATAAAATAAAATAAGCTCAAATTCAAGTTTTGTTCAAGAATTTTTTTAAAAAAAAAAGTAAAAAAAGAAAATTTAGAAGAAAACATAATACGGAAAAAAAAAGGAAAAAATGGGGGCAATTTAAGTTTTTAAGGAAGAAAGTAGGTAAAACTTCTTAAATTGTAATTCTAAAAAAAAAAGTTCTTAAATGGTAAAAATATAGAAGAAAAAAAATGTTGGAATTGTTATAGAACCATTTTGAAAAAAATAAAATAAAATATCAAAATTAAAGATTTTGTTATATATGCAAAATTTGAAACGTTGAAAATATGCCTGCAAAATCATACTCTTGAATTACTACCTATTCCAAATTCTTTTATAATAATTATATATTACAGTAAAAACCTATACCCTAGTTTTTAGGTACTCTTTTTAAAAATTCAAAATATTTTATTTCTTTTTTAGAATTTTAAAATCATTATTGGATAATTCTATTCTAGTGGTTAAAAAACTTCTTAACATTTTTTTTTTTAATTTATAAACTTTATATGGAAACATATTTTTAATCTGTCACCATTTGTTTAAAAACAAATTGCCTCCCATTATTTTGTAGCTGAAAAGTTCGTTCTTCTACTAACACATTGTCAAATAAATAAAATATCTAAAACGTGTTTTTGCTAAATCTTTTCCTTTTAAGTATTCCAAAAGTTGTATATCAATCCAACCATATACCCACGCAAACAAGGATTTTTAAAATAAGTTTAATTAATGGTATGTTTGTACATCCCATTATTTGTTGTTGGAGGTTGACCTAATAATTATTAGTTACATTATTTTCTGCTTGTTTTTCTTTTTTTTTTTTTAAATATAAGTTTTGACATAAAATAAAATTTCAAATAGATATACGTAAAATTCTTATTTGTTTCACATCATTTCACATTTTAAAATTTGAAAAAACTTTAAAATTCATCTCACATGAATTTTCTAATACCCTTTATACATACATAGAAATTCTTATACTTGAGAAATGAATGATAAAATACAACTTAGTAAATAAGTTAATGTTTATTAATCATTATTATAAAATTTCAATTAACTATTAAATATAATATAATATTTAGATTTAATAAATTTCAACTAATATATTTACCATTACTATAATTATCTTAAATATTTAGAATTTAATTTTATTATGAAGTATTAATTTCTAATTAATTTATATTTTATTAATTATATTTCGTAATTTAATTAATGTTTAATAAAAAATATTGATTTATTTTTAGAAAAATTATTTTAAATGACAAAACTGCTGAAAATATTTACAAATAATAGCAAAATATCACAGTCTATCTGCGATAGACTACTATCTATCTCACTTCAAATAAAAATAAGGGTTGTTTTCAAATATAGGAAAATGAACAAAAATATTTACAAATATAGTAAAATTAATAAATTGTGATAGACGTTAAAAGTAATTGATCTAAATTTATAATTAATATACGTAAATTAAATTTATAATTTACAAAATTTACTTAAAATTTTAATTTCATAAACTAAATACAAACATAAACATAAAGTTAGAATTATATTTCATTTTTAATAATTTTATTCTCAAACATATTAATTATAAGTTATCATCTATAAAATCTTAAACCGGATATAGTTTTTGCACACTTCCTCCAATAATTAATTCTATCTGTGGGCCAAGTGGGTGGAGAAGAAAAGGTTAAGAGTTTATGTGAGTTGGGATTCCAAAGGATATGTTCTCCAAAATCAAAGAATGTTATTGGATTGGAGCTACATTTGTTGTATGTAAGCCATCAATTTAGAAAGGGGAAAAAGAAAAGGTGTGAAGAGAGTTAAATCCACTGGGGCTTTTAATTATGGGATATATTCTTAGGGCATGTTCTTGCAATTATTGTTTGGGTGTTGGATAATAGGAACCATCGCTTTTATTGTGTTTTGTGTTCATCATAAAATGCCCAAATCAAGTTGGAACAAAGGGGAGATTGATTTGTGGCTCTACTTAACTAGTGCACTCTTCATAAAAACAAAAGTTATTAAGGTTTCACATGACCAAATATGGTTCTTTTTTTAGATTTAGGAGTGGACTTAGCTTAGAGATGCTAATGACTGTGTGAGATTTTATTTTTTAGCCTAAATTATACAAAATACCTCTAATCTTTGTACTTTGTGTTAAAAATAAGCTTGAACTTTCAAAAGTTTGAAAAATACGCTTAAACTTTCGAAAAAGGGTCAAAAATCCCCCTACCGTTAATTTTGGATGAAAACCATTAATTTTTTATTTTTAAAATATCCTTGAACTTTTTCAAAAGATTAAAAAATACCCTTAAACTTAAAAGAAAACTTAAAAAAATACTTTTACCGTTAATATATAAACACAAACTGTTAATACTTGTTTCAAAAATATTCTTGAACTTTCAAAAATTGTACTAATACTCTTGAGACTTTTGAAAGTTAAAGGGTATTTTTGAAATTTTTGAAAATTCAAAGACATTTTTGAAACAAAACGTTAATGGTTTCAATCCAAAAGTAACGGTGAGGGTATTTTGAATTTTTTTTTTTTTTTTTTAAGTTTAAGGATATTTTTCTAACTTTTGAAAGTTCAAGAGTATTTTTGACACAAAGGGCAAAATTCAAGGGAATTTTTTTATTTATAATTTAGCCTATTTTCTAATCACTCTTTATATGAAATCTCTACATATTTTTATAATGGTATGATATCGTCTTCTTTAAATATAGACTTTCACAAATTTATTTTGGTTTCACCGGAAGAGACTGCACTTTTTTGTTTTTCTTTCAAATGTATCATACCAACACAGTCCTTTTGGACACATTTTGATTATAGCATGTTTCAATTTCACATAACTCAATAATAGTTGTTATGGGTAATTCTAGCCTAGTAAAAGATAAAGACAAAAGTAAAGCCAGGAGAGTTACTTAATCCCAAAGGAAAACGAACCCAAGAGTGGTAGGAAGTAGGCCTGAGAGAGTTCCTAACAAATAGGGAGAAAAGGCAGCTGGGCTAGGACCCAATTGGACCTCTTCGACCTCTAAGGCCGAGGCCGAGGCCAGTTGAGCCTCAGTGGCTAGGAAGCTTGTTGATAACTTGTAGAAATACAAGTTATGATAGCCTTTTTCTTAGATAAATAGAGATTAAATAGAGAAGCATGCGGTAAGTTATGTTAATTTTTATTAAGAAATCTTCCTTTACGTTATACTAATGTATTTTTATGAAAATAAATGATTTTACCACTTTTTGAGCCTAAAACGCATGTTTTGACACAGGAATGCAAACGATGCGTTGATAACTTCTTAACGCAGGAACCTGACGATGCGTTAACAACAACTCAACGCATAACTACGCGTTAGCAACCCACGACGTGTTGACATCAGCCAAACTATTCATGGATGCATAGACGACCATTAATACAAGGCGCTGAGAATCAAATCAGAATCTTGAGAGATTGACGGATGATTGACGAACATGATTTGTGGCTAAAGTGGTGGATCTTAATTGACTCAAGAATCACGCAATCAGGCGAGATGAACGCATAGTATCAATCTCGCCGCCAATCAAGAAAATTTGCCATTAATTGCGTACGCATCCTCTATAAAAGGGCAGCTCTGCGAGATGAGAAAGGGTTGTTGATTCTCGGAAGAACTCCATAAGTGACAGCAGAGTTCTCTCAGACTTCAGCCGGAGACGAATAGCTCGAGAGAGAAGAGTCTTCCCTCCGCTGGACCACTTCACAGCAAAACCTCACGCTTCCATCCGGACGACTCAAGACATTGACGCCTTTCCTGCTTTCTTTCTTATTGTTTCTATCTTAATTTTAGATTTGTGTCAAGACATTGAGCTTCTCGAAAATTGTATCCCATTTCATTAATATAATTATCTTTCATGTCTACTCATTTCTCTAAACTTTCCGCTTTTTACTTTCAAAACATGAGTAACTAATCACTCAAGGGTCTAGGGTTGAGTTAGCATCTAACTAGGAACCATAGTGTAACTATTTCATCTTGTTAATTGCAATCTTAATCCGATGTTTATGTCCATCTGAAAAATCGATATAAGTAGTAATAATCAAACTGCTCGAGAGGGTAAGTGATTGTGGAACTCAATTGACAAGGGCCAAGTAGTGTTACCTGTCTATGGGGATAACCTTGGTTCTTAACACTCTCCTATGCGTTATAGACATATAACGCATAGCGGCTGACAACCGGGAGAATAGTCGCAAGTATGAATAGAATACTACTATGCGCTTCCGATGTTAGATGTTAACCAACCCGAACCCTTTCTTTATCCATTCATTCATAACTTTAATTGAATTTGCTGTGTCGCATGCTTTCCATCTTTCACAATTTTAGTCTAGTGTACAAACAATCGCTTTCTTTAGATTAAAAACGAACATTCCCAACTATTTCGCAGTTACCACTGCAACGCATGAAATCCACATAAATACTAAATCATCATAATCCCTGTGTTCGTCCTCGGACTCACTGAGAAAACCTATTCTTTTGCTTATACTTGGGTAAAGGATAGGAAAACTTGACAAGATCACCAACGCATAGTAATAGGACGCATAGCATGTTCAAAGCATGATATGTTGAACGCATAATCACATCATTTAGCACCTTGCATTAGTACAATTTACACATACAATTACCACACAACACTTGCCTTGCCCTCAAATCCCTTACAAGTGGCCGAGGTTGAGTTGAGGCCGGACCTAGTAAATCCCTTACAAGTGGTTGATCTGGTTCAACCCTCTATTATGGAACATCCCTGGTGGCCCAAATCTAGCCCTTAGTGTTCAATTTCTAGATAGGAAAGAAAGTAGATTCCAAATCCAAAAATAGATAAGGAAGACCCTTGACCTCCACTATAAATAGAGCACGAAAGCCTTGCAAAAGGTAAGTTTTTCTCTTCCATCTCTAGCTTGCTCTACCTTTTTTGCTAAATACTAACTTAAGCATTGGAGGTTTTGTGGCAGACACCACATCAATGTTTTCTTTTCTTGTCTTGCTAGTCGACTTTCTTCTCCAAAACAATAAATTTACCGTTGAAGGCACGTGAAGGTCAAGTAAGTTTCCTTATCCGAATTTTGCCATTAACAGTTGGCGCCGTCTGTGGAGAAGACAAGTTTACGATTTTAGCAAGCTTTAAAGAAGAACCGGGGGCTATAATAAGATGAGTGGACATAGTAGAGATAAGTCAAAACAAGAACAATGCACTGGAAAAGTAGTAGAGTGATTGACAGAATATCCACTTGGTCTAAGTCCACCATGACCTCGGCCTCCCAGGGAAGAGGCGGAGGCGAAGGTTGCGGCTTGAGAGAAAAAGGTAGAGACCTTGAATCGGAACTTGGCACAAATCATGAAACTCTTGGAAGCACAGAAAAGCCACCCTTGCGTTGCAAGCTCAGGTTGGCCTCATTCCGCCAGGGAAGATGAGGCCAAGTCAAGGTGAATAACCCCTCGGGAGCGACCAAGATAGAGCTAAAGTAAAAAACATGTCAGAGAGTAGGAAAAAAATAGATCAAGATACTCAAAATATTTTAAAGAAGAAAGGTCCATCCAAAAAAGATCTAAGGATCCAACCAGAGAACCCTACAGGAGGCAACATCAAGGTAAGAATGAACTAAGAAAAAAACAAAAAGTAGAGATTATGAAAATCACGCAACTCAATTTGGCATATGAGGCCGCCAAGGATCCAGCCTAGGTTGAGGCCAAAGTGGTGAACGCAGGCCAGGCCAAGGTCAAGGAGAACATAGGCCAAGCCGAGGGCGAAGTGGTGAACTCAGGCTAGGTCGAGGCCAAAGTGAACTCAGGCTAGGTCTAGGGCAAGGTGGTGAACCCAGGCCGGGCTGAGGCCAAGGTGAACCTAGGCTAGGCTGAAGCTACAGAAAACCCATTTCTACATCAAGCCTGCTTCATAAAAAGAGTTGTAGTCGGTCAATTCACCAAGGAAAGCTCGAAATCGGCCAAGGGGGCTTGATAGGGTCATTCTATGAAAAACGCAAACCCCATAGCCTTAAAGGAAAGGAGAGCTAAAAGTCAGCTGACGAGCTTGATAGGCTACTCCCAAAGTAACCCCCATTAGTGAACCCACAAAGGTGAACTCTAAGGGACTTTAAATAAGGTTTATACAACAATCCTTCAAAATTAAGAGCCTATTCAAAAAATATGATCTAAAAGATTACCTGGGAATTAATTGTAAACCATGCAAAGTGGTTGCACACTCAACGCAAAACTTGAGAGGTGCACATCTCGAGGGGATAGCACCAACAAATTCGAATACATGTACAAAAAAAGGGGCAGAAACACTCATGAACTACGACAAGTTTACTCCCAAATTGAAACTTTAACACCAAATAAAGGCTGAACATGAGTTTTAACATGGGATTAGGGGACTAATGTTATGGGTAGTTCTAGACCAGTAAAAGATAAAACATAAGAAAAGCAGGGAGATTTGCCTAATCCCAAAGGAAAATGGACCCAAAAGTGGTAGGAAGCAGGCCCAGGAGAGATCCTAACAAATAGGGAAAAAAGGCAGTTGGGCCAGTTGGGCCTCAGCGGCCAGCAGGCCGACCTTAGCCTCATTGGCCAAGGTCGAAGCCAAACTGAGGTCGAGCCTAGTAAATCGCTCGTGAGTGGTCGATCCAGATCAACCCTCTATTCTAGAACATCCCTGGTGGCCCAAATCCAATCCTTAGTATCTGATTTTCAAATAGGAAAGGAAGAAGATTCCACATCCAAAAGGAATAAAAAAAACTCCTGACCTCCATTATAAATAAAAGCATGGAAGTCTAAGGTAAGTTATTCTCTTCCATCTCTAGCTTGTTCTACGTTTTTTTGCTAAATACTGACTTAAACATCGGAGGTTTTGTGGCAAGCACAACACTGGTGTTTTCTTTTCTTGTCTTGCAGGTCGACTTTCTTCTCTAAAATAATAAATTTATCGTTGAAGACACGTGAAGTTCAGGCGAGTTTCCTTGTCTGGATTTTACCATCAACAATAGTTATCCTCATTTTCATTCTATGGATCTCTCTTTTTCTAGCCAATACCCTTATATTTGTAGTCAAACACTACAATGGGATATTTGGCTCCCAACTTGAAGTTGGTGGAGTGGGTTGGTATTTCCACCTATTATAACTTACAACTAACTACAGTATTATTATTTTAAATCTCTCTTTGCTAAAGTGTTTACTATTTGTTACCGTATTTACTATTTTTCTACTCATCATCTTTTTCTTTTTAAAGTTATAGTGTTTATTATTTCCTATCTAGACTAAAATAGCCTACACACTAAACATAGACTATTATAACCCAAGTTAAAATAGTTTGCATACCAAACAAAACTATTATAACCTACAAACTACTTTAAACAACATATTGTAATAACAAACTTAGAACCCTTAACACACCTCTTAAGTATGACTATAAATATAGATTGGTAATATAAATTTGAGGGAAAAATAAAGGATTGAGACAATAATAGACAAATTCGGGAGAGGAACTAGAGTGAAAGACTAGAGAAAAAAGTACAAAGGGAGAGACATAAATTTCTTTAGATAAAAAAATTGTTAGAGATATAAGTTTAAAAATGTTAAAGATATCTTCATATACTTTGAAGTTGGTTAAATTTTAGTTTTTTCATTTTCTATAAAACTTAAAATTAGTCCCGATTTTTTTTTTCATTTTTTTAGTCTAATAATATTTTTCTTATAAATTTTGAAAACATACTATATTTCATTGTATGAAAATTATTATATTATTTAGTTAATTTTAATAAAAATCAACTTTGAAAACTAAGAATATGATATATTAAAAATATAGAAACTAATTGAATATTAAAAAATACAGATGTTAAAATCAAACACACTTATAACACAAATAAAATAAAGTTAGATAAAAAAAGGTTTCGGCATATAGCGTTAAAGGCAACGGCAGCACGAATTTCCATTAAAAAAGAGTTAGGAGTGTAATTGTTACAATTCCAAGATTTTATTTTGTTTATCTTCATTTTAAAATTTAAATTTATTTCAGTACTTTTTTCTATTTGTAATTACAATTCAATTAGATGAACGAGTCGTTGGTGGATTTCTATAGTAAAAGAATTTAAAAGAGGGGTTCAATCTTAGAGTCATTCGTCGGTGGATTCTTAGAATCTGAATTTTGTTTATGCTTTTAAATTTACTAAATTCACCCAATATGTGTTTAATAAATAATTCACTGTTTTTGAATTATGTGATTGAAATTGTATAAATCCTAAAAATAAAATTTAGAAATACAACATGTCAGGTTATAAATTTAATTATTTTTTAAAAAATATAATATATATTATGTTATGTATTATAAATTAATAATATCACAAGATCATAACTATCTAACTTTTTTTTTTAAAACATAAATCATATTCATGAATAAGGTAATAGTAGTTTGTTGTCAACTAAATATTAGTGGGTAATTACAAATTTACAATTAATTTTATGATTTATAAATATATGATATCAAATCATAGTTTAAATAATTGTTTAAATTAGAATCAAATTTTTGAATCGGTTATCAAATACATATTTAAAAAATATAATTTTATTTTCATTTAATCTCTTGTTTTTAAATTTCTATTTTGGGAGGGAAGCTTTAAACTCTATCAAATGAGTATTATCCTTTTTATTTTGAATTTATTTTCTTTTCATTGTGTAGTTTAGAAATCAAGTTTGACTATACTAAAAAAATGGATAGCTACCCTCCCCAAGAAAAAGGAAAGATTCAAATAATGCAAGTGCATTTTAATGTTATAATCTTTCTAAAATCACCTAAAAAAAGGACAACCTAGCATTGATCTCAACTAAATTTGTTCTAGTTTCTTACCCTCCACCACCAATGTTGAACCCCTTCTCCTTATTCCACCTCTTATCGAAATATACTCATGATTCTAGTTGAGTCAAGGTTGTCGTCGTTGAGTATAGAAATGATTTTGACGAAGAAAATATATGATCGTGTATACACAATTTTTCTCTGCTCATTTTTAATCAGGCTATATATTGATTAAGATTTATATGAGACATAAATAATCAAGATAAGGAGAAAAAGAGAACGACAAAATCAATCATCCCATAAACACAAAATTATGTCCAATCTTCTTCAATAGTAGGTTCTACTATGGTGGAATAATTATAAAATGATTAAAATCACTTTTATCATTTTCAAAATAATTTTTTAATCATTCAAAATCAATTTTAATAATATGAAATATTAAATATTAAATTAATTTTAAATGATTAAATGTGTTACCACAATAATAATTAAATGCGTGTGATGTATTTAGAAGACTGCTAAGACCAGTTTAGGAAATAGGAAGAATGGCAAACTTTGGTCATATTTCAGAACGTGGTGTATTTATTTTGGAGAGTCGTTTCAATTTTTCAGCAATTTCCACGACAAAGGCCCAATAAGAGCACGGCCCATTGGGTTAGATTGCAATGCTTCGTAATACGAAGGCCCAATAACAACTCCAGGCTCCCGCTCGAATTCAAAAAATGTCGGAATCTGAATCCTTGAAATCTCAGCAGCTCCATTTTCAGTGGGGAGAGCGTGGAGAGATCATGGGAGTTTCTAAGAAAGAATCGGCTATGGCGGAAGAAACCGTAGAATCACAAGATTTGTTGCCTCGGAAGATAGCGAAAATCCTCGACGAAGTACGGTCATCAAACGCCACCCACAACCGCAAGCTCAAGGAGCTATGCGCTCTACGTTCCAAATCCAAGTCTCCTTTCCAGTTCTTTACTGCTTTTTCCAAAACCCTGACTCCTCTCTTCAGTTTCCACCGCAGAATCACCTCTGCCGAGCGCGTTATCCGCTTCGTTTCTCTTTTTGCCACTTCTAAGGACCTCAATTTCGCTTCGCATGCTGATGAGTTCTTGGAGGAATTTCTGAAGTTTCTTCTCGTTGCATCATGCTCTGCAAACAAGTCTGCCAGGTTTCGTGCGTGCCAGATTGTCTCTGAGGTGAGATCTTCTATTGTTTTATACTTTTCTGGTTTGGAGTCGGAAAAGTGGTTGTGGGATTAGGTGTGTTCCCCCTTTCTTCATTTTCTTAATATTCCTTGCTTTCTATTAGCTTTTTAGGGCTGAAATGCAATTGTTTGGCACGATTGCGAAATAGTTTGGATATTGAAATTTGTGTCCTGCCTTTGAACGTCATTTCCTTGCTGCTCGGTGGAAAACGAAAAGGGGATTTGGAAATTTATTTGTTCAAGCGGGGTATGCGGAACATTATATCTGTCCAGTTCCTCAAATGCTTTAAACAACTGGCAAGATTTGGTCACTGAATCTGGGAACTAAAATTGGAGAAGTCAGTCCGAAGACTTCTAGTATTTTGGGTTAGTTTGGTTACACTATATAGTACTCTACACTCACTAATAAGGACGACGAAACCTCCACCATCTATACATGCTAAGATATTATCTACTTTAGGGATAAACTCTTATGACATTGCTGTTATAACCACCAAAAGGCCTCGCACCAATGAAGTAATTGTCATCACTTCCATACCATGGATGTCTCCTTTCTCTAACCAATGTGGGACTTTATTTACCCTAACAATCCTCCCCTTAAACAAAGTATCACATTTAGTCTTCCTTCATTCGGCCGCTCCCAACCACCCAGGAGAGCTTGCCCTTATCAAGGTCTAGAGCAAAGCTAGATAGAAGAGAACATGATAATTTTTTGTGGAATTTGGTTGATCTCCTCTCCTAGGACAAAGATATACTCCTCCTATTAGTCTACACAACGTGACACATCTACTCTCCATCCAAATCCACATGATTTAATAGAGCTCTATTTGCTTGTCACATTTGATGCACTTTTTGTCTAATTTGAAGATTCATCCACAAGATTCACTACTCGTGTTCAAAATTGTTAAATATCTCTCACCTGCATAATGAGGTCTAACTATAACTCTGATACAAATTGATAAGGATAATTGAACTTCCACCTATCTTCAAAATGGTATGATAATGTCAACTTTGGACATAAACTCTCATGACTTTGCTTTTGAAACCTTCGAAAACATTTTGCACGAATTTTGGATCCTATTGTCATCACACATATAGGATCTCTTCCTTCCCTAACCAATATAGAACTTTGTTTACACCTAACGCTCAGGTCTATCAGCTTGCAACTTTCTTAAACTTTTGAGATTCTGATGCTCTTGCTCATGATTTTATTGGATTTGTTTACTGAATATTTATTCACAATACTCTTAGCTAACTGCTTGTAGGCTGTAGTTCTGTTTCATGTCGGCAAATTTTCATGGTAACTGTATTGTTGATTGCGATTACGCATTTATAGATCATCATGCGGCTACCAGATGATGCAGAAGTCAGCAATGAAGTCTGGGACAAAGTTATAGACCACATGAAGCTGCGGGTACAGGACAAGGTTCCTTTAATCCGTATGTTTGCAGTTCGTTCTCTTTCACGTTTTGCGAATGATAGTGAAAACGGTGACATCCTCAATTTACTTCTTGAGGTGATTACTATGGAACAAAATGCGGTGAGTATTTTAACTGTCTTAAATTATTATATATACGTGGGTGCACATACAAACCTAACCCAACATGCAGACCTTCTGTTTCTGTCTCCTTGATATATATAGAAAACTTTAGGGATCTTTTTAGATGTTCTGTGGACTTGATTGCTTTAACAGTGACATGCAGGTTCTTCATCTGCTCTTCCCTCCTTGATATCTAAGGATTTTTCAAAATGCTTGCCCTTTGGACATTCACAATTCATTGATGCTTTCAAATGCTAAATTCAATCTTGTTTCACATTTACCAAATGCTTTTGATTATATCTAGAAGAGTGCCCTCAATGCCAGTGGTTCAATCTTATTGTTTGCAGGAGGTCCGGAAGACAATATTACTCTCATTTCCACCTTCTAATGCGACTTTGCAAGTGATAATCGATTGCACCTTGGATGTGAGTGAGTCTGTTCGCAAAGCAGCATATTGTGTATTAGCTAATAAATTTCCACTTCAAAGTCTTAGGTAAGTGTGATCCAAACGAAAGAATTTACCGAATTTTTTACTTATAATAATCATGCAACTATATTTCATTCTCTTCTCCGTGAGAATAAACACAGGCAGTGGACTGAGAAGGGCTCCCCCCATTTTCCCATGTTCTTGTTTTTATTATAATCCTCCTAATCCATTTTGAATGACACTTTATTTTCTTTTACAATGCGAATTAGGATCCAGGTTGGATGGGGATTTTCCCCAATATTAGACATCTTTAACGTCTCTACTCTCACCTATTAGTGGTAGAATTATGTTACTTAGAATATTTGTCTTTGTTTTTTTAATAGCATCAAACAGAGAACGATAATTTTACAGAGAGGACTTGCTGATCGTTCTCCAGCTGTTTCAAAGGAGTGTTTAAAATTGATGACAGATGAGTGGCTTAATAAATGCTGCCATGGGAATCCTGTAGAATTGCTAGAGTATCTTGACGTTGAAACCTATGAACGAGTTGGTGAATCTGTTATGGGGGCTTTATTAGGAGCTAGTTTGTTGAAACTGCATGACGATGAAAGTATCCAGCATTATATTCTAACTTCTAGCGGCGCGACAGAAGGTTAGTGTAGCTTGTCCAATATCCAAATATTTATGGTTTCTATATTTGTAATTATAACTTTCCGTGGTTTATCCATGTTAACCAATCTATGCATTGTAGCATTCTCCTCGCTATGTTGGAAGGCTCACAAGAATTATTCTTATTCTTATACTTCTTTTTATTTTTATTTTTTGGCTTCATGTGCATACATCGAATTTAAAAAGGCCGTTACAAATCTGTAGGTAATGTTCCCAATTCGTTGGTCATTGAAGTGTTTGTAGTTTCTGGAGGAATTGCTCTAGTATGTGTTTTTAAGAAATTGATAACTATTTTTTAAAAATAAAATAGTAAATTTGCTCTAGTGATTTCAATCCCTCAACTGCTGCCCGACTTTTATGCGCATTTAGCTTGATGAAAGCATCTCATTATACTGTGAGCTTGGATTTTACATGCTACAGTAACATGATGTTTACAACTCTTGATATTAGGAGACTCACTACATTGCAGTCCAAGTATTCAACTAATGGAACCGGAAGTTTCTCTTTACTGGAGAACCATTTGTAAGCATATCCTAACAGAAGCAAACGTAAGTATATTTGTTCCATCTCCTGTCATTTTATTCTTGGCTTGTGTTTGTCAAACTCAATTCCCATGAGTACTAGTGGTAACTAGTAGATATTTGTGTGAATAAATCCTTTTAGAGATTTGTAGGCTATATGGAAACATTTTATGAAATGGGGTTCGTTAAAGACTTGACCCTTAAAAGGACAGGGAATCCACAGTAAAATTGGTCTTTATTAGACGTGCCACTCTATTTTTTCTAGTTGTTCATTTCCTTTCATCATGTGTCAAATACGCCAATATTATTAGGAATGCCACACCATCATCTAGTCATCATGTTAACGATAGTGGCCACATAGAATCACAGTTCAAAATTTAGATATGTAAAATTTGTAATTTAACCTTCACTTATTCTTTGCTTTTTAATTTTATCTTATCTAACCTTATTATTTTTTTATTCATCATTGATCTCACACTCTCAATACTCTCCTTGTTCAGTTGAATTTTATTTTCAACACCCCAAAGCATGAACGTAATAAAGCTCCTGAAATTCAGTCATCGTGGGATTGAGTTTTCTGGAACATGAGAATCTACCAGAATTTATCAGTTGCTAATTTGACACTTGTAAATTTTTCTTCTGTAGGCAAAAGGTTCTGATGCTGCAGCTTCTATGGGTGCTGAAGCTGCAGTGTATGCAGCCGAAGCTTCTGATAAAAATGACCTTTTAGAGAGAATTCTTCCTGCCACAATTTCTGATTATGTAGGCATGGTCAAAGCTCATATTAATGCAGGTAAGATTTTCTCATAGATCAAGAACATAGTACATTGTTTTTTTCCAAGCATGTAAAATGACTTTGTAAATACAGGGTCCAGCTATCGGTTTGCATCAAGGCAGCTACTTTTGCTTGGAACGATGCTTGATTTTTCTGATAATGCAAATAGGAAGATTGCTGGTGCATTTCTGCAGGAAGTGTTGCATATGTCTCCAGATCATGAATTGGACGATGATGGGAACTTGGTTGTTCTTGGGGATGGAATCAATCTTGGAGGAGATAGAGATTGGGCAGTTGCTGTCTCTGGGTTGGTTAAGAAAGTCCATGCTGCTGCTGGTGAATTTGAAGAAATTGTTCTTGAGGTGATTGAAGAACTTGCTCGACCATGCAGAGAGAGAACTGCAAATTGTGTGCAGTGGATGCATTGTCTTGCTGTGACAAGCCTTCTCCTGGAAAATGTGAAATCATTGAATTTTATCAATGGAAAAGTCACAGGACCTGCTCTCCTACTGGAGTCGATATTGCTTCCAGGGGTAAGAAAACATTTTGTAGGATGGCTGTTTGAATTTGCTTATTGCTCGATATTGATCAACTGTTCTTGCATATTGAGACTTTGGACCGTGGTTACCTATTCATGTATATGATTAGCAACTCCGAAATTTTTCCAATCAAAAGATTGTATGTCAATGGCCTCCAAAACAATAGCTGATACTGGAACTTTGAACAATGGTTGGTTAGTTGATGTATTACTTATTGTGTATGTTTATATGATTGGCCTAATATCGTCACATAATTCAATTTGGACTATTATTATCACTACATAGAAGGGGAAAACATCATTCATTTGAAATCAGTTGAAGTGTGAAGTGGAGTGTTCATCTCTCTTTTTATGAAACTCTGATATATTTGCAACTATTGCATGAAAGGTGATTATAAGCTGCCTGCTTGGAAAGATGCTAATCCTTGCAATTGCCTTCAGCAGCTCAGCTTGATTCATTTTTTTTGAAGTTATGTAGCTTAGAACTCATTTATTCATTCGACCAACTTTATTCATTTTGTATTGCAGGCCAAACATGTTCATTTAGATGTTCAGAGAATTAGTATCCGTTGTCTTGGCCTGTATGGATTGCTAGATAAAAGACCAAATGAGAAAGTTCTTAAACAGTTGAGGCATTCCTTCATTAAGGGGCTGCCCCCAATTAGCATAATGGCCTGCAAGGCATTATTTGATCTGGTATTGTGGCATGGTCCACAGGAGGTTGACAAGACTCTAGGACAAGATCACATCCTCCAGTCTTCATTTGATAAGACATCTTTTAGTTCTGTAAACTTATCTGAAGCAGATGAAGATTGGACTATGGGATCACTTGATCTTTTATATGCTGGATTTGACAATGATGAGAGGTACAGCTCTTCAGCAACCAATGAAATCGAGTCGGTTCAAACCATTGTTACAGAGGGGTTTGCAAAGATTCTTCTGTTGAGTGAAAACTATCCAAGCATACCAGCATCTCTACATCCTCCACTCTTAAGCAAGCTTGTAAACATTTATTTTTCAAGTGAGAAAGATCTCGAGAGGTGGTTCCTTCTGAACCTATAATTTCCCAAATCTAATTTACCGCTTAAATTTAATAGCATTTAACATTTCAATTGATCTTGTCTTAAATCAGGTTGAAACAATGCCTTTCTGTATTCTTTGAGCATTATCCGTCCCTCACAGTTTCTCATAAGGTAAATGAAGTTTTAACTTGAAATGGATGCATTTTCTTACACCTTAGAGGTTTGAAATTGTAATTTCTCTATTGAGTGGCATATTTTACTTGCAGAGGTGGATATCTGAGGCTTTTGTCCCAGTTATGAGTTCAATGTGGCCAGGGATTAACGGAAATGTCGGAGGTTCTGCTGCTGAGGTAGCGAACATGCGTAAACATGCAGTCCAAGCATCACGTTTTATGCTGCAAATGATGCAGGCTCCTTTATATGCGAATGATACTGAAAGGAAGGAAGAAGATGGATGCATGGGAAATCAGGAAGTCTTCGGTAGTATTGGAGAACCTCCTCTTGAGTGCAGTGAAGAGGGGCTTGCCATTCGAATATCTGTGGAGGTAATTTTTAAACTTATGCCAATAGGATTCTCCCGTCTATTTAAGTATCAGTGATCATGTTTCAAGTTTTGTTTCAAGTCATGTTTCATTCTTGTAGAGGGGTAGTCATAAGCCTATGAGGTGTAAGTCAAAATTTAAATTCAGAAATTTTGATAAAAATTATAAAAGTATAAAATGATCTTTGACGAGGAAATTAAAACTTCTGTAGTTTAAATTCTCTTTAATAAGTAAATAATCTAAGGGCCATTTTCTACGCATGATTATTATGATCAATATGATCAAACTTACTACCTAATTTTTGTCTTTAATATATTTTTAAAGTTTTGCATTAAACTTATGAAGTATTACTGTCGCCCATAAGAGCAAACTTACTCTCTAATTTTTGTTTTTAATATATTTTTGAAGTCTTAGTTTATAACCTTATAAAACTAGTATTGCAATTACCATGACTTATGGTATATTAGTGCGACAAATGTGTTGTCTATAGTTATGTTCTGAGAAATTGATAGCAAATTGACATTAATTTTGTAGCCCATTTTTGAGGCAGGAAAATGTAAGGTATCAATCTTTATTAATTGAAATGGAACTACATTCACAATTCTAGAGTATGATCTCAGATAATCGTCCCCTCCCCAATTTCTCACTCTCGAGATGGTTCTTCTCTGACTACTTAACTAACTCCCCTCCTTTCACTCTACATTGCTTTTATACTCTCCCTCTCTCAATTCTCGTGGTCCCCTCCTTTTACAAATGTCTTTCCCATTCTACCCCTACCCCTCCTCTGATATTGATACACAATTGGAGTCCTAACATTACCTCCCCCCTCCAAATTCACCTTGTCCTCAAGTTGAAAAGTAGGAAATTGTTGCTGAAAATCATCAATAAACTCCCAAGTTGCATCATGTGCTGGCAGCCCCTTCCACCCAATTAGCACCTCCCAACCACCTGTTGATGGATTCTTGTGATAGCCATACACTTCCTAGGGCTTAGTCACCCATTCAAACAACTTTGAAAAAGTAGGCAACTCTAATTGCACGACCTTCTGCGGTCCTAGAGCTTTTTTAAGCTGAGAAACATGAAATACCGAATGAATAGAAACACTCTAGTAATTTCAGTCGATAAGCCAGTTTTCCGACCCTTGCTTTAATATAGTATGGGCCAAAATACTTGGGAGACAATTTCTCGTTCCTCCGCGCCATCACTGAAGATTGTCTATACGGACGAAGCTTCAAATATACAAGATCACCTACCTCAAATTCAACGCAAACTTCCTCATCCTCTCTTTTGAGCAACTCACAAGTGCTCCTTCAAAACGCCCAACATTACATCTCTTGTACGCAATTGCTGGTCCATACTGGAGTTGGAAGTAGCTTGATTACAATAAGAGATTAATATCGGCGGAATCAACCATAAACTACTTGAAACGACGTAACACCAACTGATATATGATATATAGTGTTAAACCAATATTCCGCCCAATGCAACCACGCGTACCACTGTGTAGGACGTTCTCCACAAAAACAGCGCAAATAAGCTTCCACACTCTTATTCACCACCTCCGTCTACCCACTGGTCTGTGGGTGATAAGCAGTACTATAATGTAGTTGAGTTCCAGTCAATCAAAATAGTTCCTGCAAAAAATGACTCAAAAACACCTTATCCCTGTTAGAAACAATCGACTTAGGATAGCCATGAAGACGTACAACCTCCTTTACAAACACATCAGCAACAACCTTGGTAGAAAATGGATGTTTAAGACCAACGAAGTGACTATATTTAGTCAATCTATCTACCACCACAAAAATAACATCATACCCTTGATACTTTGGTAATCCCTCAATAAAATCCATGGATACATTTTCCCAAACAACATCTAGTATACTTAACGACAATAACAACCCTGCAGGCGACACAACCAAAGATTTGTTTTTTTTGACAAACTGAGCACTCTTCCACATATTTCTTCATGTCTTGCTTCATACCCTCCCAATATAACTCCCCAATCAATCTTTTATACATACGTAAGAACCCCGAATGCCCACCAAACGCCAAATCATGATAAGTATGAAGTATTGATGGCAACAATGAAGATGACTTTGAAATGACCAGCCGACCTTTGTATTTCAGCATTCCTTGATGCAAGGAGAAATTAGAGACACTATCTTCATCAACCTGCAATGTCCAACTCCGTTCTATGTAAGATGTAAGCTCTTATGATCCAAAGAGGATTTAAGGGCTGTTTGGGAGACTGGAATGTAATCAGGATTACTAAGAATCAGGGAAGTGTTGGAATACGTGAGTAATTGAGGGTGGAATGGAAATGAGATTGTGAAGCATAAAATGATGGAAAAGAGGGTTAGGTTGAAAACTGTGGGAGCATAATGAGTTTGGTATTACAAATCGGGCTTAAAACGCTCAATCCAAACATGAGTTTTGGATTACATTATAACCCAATCTCATTCCAAACTTGGCCCCCAAACAGCCCCTTAAGGTTCAAGGCTAAAAATTTGTCTTGTCATAACAGAAACGTCAAAGGTATAGCCTTTGACTCAGTTAATGAATTCTCCTAAAGGTCATTTTGGATGCAATGACCAGGATCTCAAATATCTCTCATGGCACCAAGAAAGTGATAGAATCTCAAGGTTGTATATTCACTATTTAGGCAAAAGCCAAGGAAGCCCTCTCAATTGCTGAAAGAGCTACAATTTCACTCGACAATGGAAAAAGATAAAAAGATTTTAGACTCAACCTTCCTATTTAAACAAGCCTAACCCTCATAACAGAATTATCCCCTGGCTCCAACATGATCAACCAATTCTCTTCTCGTGTAACAACTTTTCTCATTCCTCACTAATTACATTATTTTGCCTTTTCTGCCCTCCTCTTTGTTTATCTTTCCTTCTTGCATCTAATTGGGGGTCTATCAGAAAGTAACTTCAATTCTTTTAAACTGCATTTGGGTGGAACCAATAATCTTCTTCAAGATATGTTAAATTTGTTGGACGTGACCTTGTAACTTGAGCAGGAAACAGTTTGTTGTATCTAGATCGAGTGTATGCTCAGTATGTTTCTATATTCTTTGTTCTCTTTCCCTTTGTCTTGTGCCCTCTCTTTGCCTTTCTGTTACTCTTCTATGAGTTCTCTCTCTCTCTCTCTGTCTCACTCTCTCTCTCTCTTTCTCTCTCAATTATCAACCAGAAATCTTTGCCTCACTCTATTCCCCAAGCTCTCTTTGGTTCATGAACTTGATCGTGAAGCAAATCTTAATTATTCATATTTATTGAATTATGTTTGTTTTCTGTATTTTCTAAATCTCGTGCTTCATAATATTAAAGTTCTGAGTCTCATATTACTGAAATTTTCTGAAGGACTATTGCTTCTAAGTTCACGTTGCACTTTAAAAGAAATGGCGTTTGTTAATCAAACACATTGAGATTGATTGAACGCTTAAGAGGGGGCTAGAAAAGTGTACAATGATCCCTGTTGTTCGTACTAGTTTGAGGGGAGCGTAGAATTTGAGCTTTTACATAGCTCTCACATATTAGTTAAAGCTAGCCAAGCTGACTGGTTTTGAATTGCACAAACTTGGTTATTCTGTGTATTTGTTACCATCTTTGCTTTTCATTTTTTTCATTTAGTCTCCTTTAAAGTTTAAGAAAAACTTGCAAAGAGTGTGGTACTTGTTGAAATGAACTAACGAGATATACCAGTTTATTTCTCTAATGCTAAATGCTCAACCTTGTCTGATGAATCGAGTTGAAAGTTGTTTTCTGTCTTGTTAACAATTGATTGATACTTATTTGAGGTTGCAAGCTTCCGTGGAAAGAAGACACCTGCACAAAAGTCATATGTTTCTTCTTTATGTCGGGTTCTTGTGTTGCTTCATTTTCGCCCGTCAGAACAAGGTGCTATAAGGCTAATTAGAAGACTACTATGTTATGTGGTTGAAACTGCATCATGGGATAAGGATCTTGTCAAGGAGTTAAAGCGGATGGGAGAGCATCTCACAGCTATTGACAAACAACCAGATCTTGAAGTGACGCAAGAACAAGCTCATCTAATTTTAGGTAACTGTTGAAACTTATCCCTCTCCTGCTGCTTGGTTTGAAAACAGTAAAAATTTCACTGAACAAAACTGCAAGTTATGTTTCCTGAGTTACGAGTTCTTAACACTTATCTTGCATCTCTGTTTCTGCACCACATTTATTTTCTCATGGTTCATTCAAGTAATAGGACCTATTACATGGTCTGAGCGGTTTCCACTCGTTCGTTAAAAGTCATATACGAGGGCCTACAATCTTGCTAGACTTCCAATTGTGGAAAGCATGGGCTTTGCTTTAGTTCTCTTTCCCTCCCCAGTACTCTAATCCTCCCTAATACTTAGTTTGGGGGGTATGAGTTGCCATATGATGGTTGTCCGTTTAGTATTTGAACTTGCCAGTGAAACATGAGACTTCATCTTCTGATGAAGCTATGCCGATTTCATTCATTCTAATTCTCAAGCATATCACTGGCATAGCTTTTGATTTGTCCTATTTTCCAGTAATTTTGTGCTAATAAACACTTGTACTTGCAGATCAACTAAAACTGGAGTTTAACTTCGAAGCTGAAATCCCACAAACTCCACTCCCATGTTCAACCAAACCTACACGTTCCAGGAGACGAGTGAAACACGAGTCTTCATCTTCTGATGAAGCTATGTCGCCCAACTCTGTTCCCAACGTAGTTGGGACAATCGGTACACGCTCACAGAGGGCAAGCAAAACTGTGGCATTGACTAGAATCATGAATAGTTCACTTAAGACCAACAACGTAGTTGAGGAGGAAGATGCATTTGAAGATTCAGATGAGGATGATGAGGATGATGAAGATTCAGATTCAGATGTGACAGAGAATTAATCCTCGTTACCGATAGTTTTCTCCAATGTTGTACGTAAGCTGTATGATTGTGTTGTACATAAATTTGCTTCTACTGTGCATGTTATATCCTATAGCTGTAGCAAGTTACAAAGTTCTGCTTGATTTGTAAAATGAATGTATTTGATTGAATTTTATGAGTCTTAGTTGCTTGCTTATTCCTTTGCATAATCTATTCTTTAGGTTTGCAAAAGATCTTTCTTTTACATTTTTTTCTATTTTGTCCGTGGTTGGTATTATGATTTTACCAGTTCAGTGATGCTTGATGGTAGAGCTGTGCCTTGGATAATTAAAATAAAGTTAAAAATCACTTTTAGTTTCTAAACTTTCATAAAAACAATGATTTAGTCTTTAGACTATTATGTAACAATTTAGTTCATATTACAGAAATTAGTGTTAAAATTTAATAAGTTTTTTCATATAAATAAATCGATAAACTAAATAAAAACTCAATGCTTTTAGAAAATTTATAGTCCACATTATAAAATAATAAAAATTGATATCTAATTTTGATAATTTTTCTATGTTGGAGACTAAATTGTTACAAATTTAAAAATACAAGGACTATATTGTTACATATTAAAGTTTAGAGACTAAACTATTAAAACATAGAAAGTACAGAAACTAAATCGTTACAAACTAAAATTTAGAGATCAAAATTGTTACTTTCATGAAAGTAAATATAGGGAGAAAAAGTATCTTGTGAAAGTTGAAACATATTTGAATTATGCCAACCCCTTCAAACTCCACTAGTTATAGGATGGGGTCCTAAAAAATGTAGGTATTTGGCTCCAATATGAATAGGAAAATCAAGTGTGTTGCCGAAATCAACATTTATGGCCTTTCACATCAAGTTGGTTGGAGATTGTGGTGCTGCATTCCTTTGATTTTTCTTCTAAATGGTCAATTTGAAGATGGGGCCAAACTTTATTACTTGATAATGAAAGCCAATGACATTCTAGAGTAAGTTTCACTCTTTTGCATTGGCGAAGAGCTCTTTTAAAATAATAAAGTGGTATACAAATTTTGAATTTGTTAAATACTTGTTAGACGTAAAATTGAAAATTTAAGGACGTTTTAGATACAGATACAAAATTAAAAATTTAGAGACCTAATAGACACTATTTAAAATTTAGTGGAGATTTTTGTACTAGTATTCCAAAATGGGGGTTGAAACAAAAATTTACCCACCCCTTAAAAATTAAGTTTTTGACCTTCTCTTTACATCACCGTCAGGTGAAATTACTAAAAGACCAAGTGAGCATGATTGCTCCTTCCACTCCTTGCTTCTCGAAGCCTTCACTCTCGTCAGCATTGTCTTCTTCCTCTCAGCCCCTCTCCTTATTTTTCTTGATTCTCCCATTTTCGCAGCTCATTTGTGTGTGCATATGAGAGAGAAGAGAAGGAGATGAAGATGAAAAGCCCTTGAGAATCGAAGAGCGAGGAGCGAGGTCCAATTTCTCCAAATTACCAAGCAAGCATAAAAAAACCGCAGGGAATGCAATTTCTCTAGCTTCATCAAACAATTGTTCTGGCGAGAAGAAGATGAAGAATAAGAAGTGGGAGAGAGTCGTTCTGATGAGGATAAGACCAAAAAGAAGAAATGGGGGAGGGCCATTTCGGTGAGAAGACGATGAAGAAGATGAAACGACCGAGCAAGGAGCTATGCACGATCATCGGCATAGAAGAAGAACCGAGCGTAATTTTGATAACTTCACAAGGAGATAATGCAAGCGGAAAACCAAAAAAACTTATGCTTTCAAAATCTAGGTCATATTTCATTTGGGCCTCTCATTTTGGACTATTAATATGAATTTCTTAGTTTAATGATCAAATAGATATAAACTTCAAAAGTTTGAGGATTAAACTTTATAAACTAATAAAAAATATTTATTATTTTAAAAAAAATTGAAATCAATTATTTAGTAGTTTGAGATGGAGGATCCTTTGGTGGCTGGTGGTTAAGGCGTTATTATGCTGGTTGGGATGCTGTTTGTTTTTGTAGGCATATGGTATGAGGAGATTATTAGGATTTGATGTATAAACTAACAAATAAAAATAATTAGTTTAGTTCCCAAAAACGACACAATTATAGTTTGATAAAAATCAACAAGAAATTAAACAAATAACTCATTAACTTAAGCTGGATGTTTTGGGAGTTTATGCGTGGTGAATGATTAGGCTTAGAAGCTGAGGGAAAATGCTAGACAAGATTAGAGGCATGTTCAAAAATGTATACTATATTCAAAGTTTCTCTTCCCTTATTGTCATTATAACTTTTGAAAATTTCTATTCTACCCTCACAACCCTTCTTAGTATTCTTAATAATCCTTGTTTTGTCTTAACTCTATTTAAACATACACATCTCCCAAAAAAAAAGATATCACACCCTCTCGACTTGACGTATCACTTCGCATAATAACTAAAATTCATATGCACACATCCCTTTACATATCATAAACTACAAATGTTATAGACATGTCTTTTCACATCATAACTACAATTTTTTTAAAAAAAATATAAGTACAAATGTTTTTGTTTTTCTTTGACTCCATTTCCATTTTCAAAATTTCTTACGATAGAATTTTTTTTACAATGATAGTATTGAAGTTTTCATTCTCCATTTCAAGAGAGTCTCAATTCTCCTCCATATCTTTATTTTGTTGGTTGCTTTTTTGAAGTGGATTTTTGTTGCCACCGTCACCTAAGGTTCTCACTGGATGGTGAAGTTTTTAAGGAATTCTCTAGGTCTCTTTCCTTCGTAATGGAAATGGGGGGTGATTTTTTTTTTTTTTTTTTTTTTTTTTTTTTTTTTTTTTTTTTTAAGGAAGAGAAAAAAGGATGTTAATTAAAAAAAGATTGAAAAGATAGAGAAATTTTATGTATATTATTCCATCAAAATTGAAGAAGACTAATATAAAGAAGTATAGATACAAAAATCTAAAATACAAAAGGGAACGTACAACGTGCCAATATGATGTTGGACAATGATTAACAAAGAAAAAAAATCAAATGATACATAATTAATCACGAACTAGAGTATAAAAGAAATTTAATATTATGATTTAACATTTTATACGTAGAGGGTACGAGAGAGGATAATTTTTATGTTCCTATTTTGTTTTTAATTTTTAAATAAGTATCTATTATATCTTCAATTCCAACTGTTTGTACATTTTCTTGTCATTTACGTGGATTATTTTACATTTTTTTTTTTTACATGTCTTTTCATAGGAAGAGGAAGAGCAAAGGAAAGAGCCGACATTGTTAGGGATAGGGATAAAACCAAGCCCACCTTCTAAAGTATACATATTCACCGGTAGGCGCAGAAGGGTTCCGAAAGGAGTAAGGTTCAGATGGTATCACCTTTTACCGAACGGAAGTATCGTAGCGTAGCAAAATGACGAAGTATTAATTAGGGTTGATGAGCTTTAGTCATCAAGACCCTAACTTAGATCAATTTCCATACCTAAATCTACTTTCCAAGAGCGATAACAGCCCGAATCTAGTAGGTTTGGGTTCCATTACCATATAATCCTATACCGTAGTAAAATAAGAGATACTATAAAAAAATAGGACTGTCACTAGGAGATGCAATCCATCCTATATTTCTGATCAACTGCATCAAGCATTCCAAGCTATCATATTTCGTTTTCCAGAACTAAAAGCAGATTTTAGCAATAGTGAAGCTTTCCACACTAGTAATGTAAAGAGCGAGATGTGATCTTAGCTCCTGGGCTACGTTCATTAATGTTTTGCCAAGCTCTATTCTTCTTCGACAAATCAGTGAGCGGGGCTGCCATGGAAGAATAGCCTTTGATGAATCTCCTGTAGTAGTTCACAAGGTCAAGGAAAGAACGCTCATCGGACACCTTCCTTAGTGGCTCCCAATCTTGAATGGCTTGCAATCACACCCAAATATTGTTACAAAAAACTGTATGTGTACCTTTCTTTTCGTTTTGTACAATAATGCACACCTTTTCATTTTTATTATTTACTTTTTAGGTTTTTTTTTTTTTTTTTTTTTTTTTTTTTTTTTTTTTTTTATTGAAGATTATTAAATTTTCTATCACAATATTGTTATTTATATTTTGATTTGCATGAAGACGAAATAGATATATTTAATTTTTATAATTTTAATCTTTGTTTTAAAAAGTAGAATCATTATTAAATCATGATTGTTATACAAATTAGATTATTTTAGTTGTTTTCACCCTTCAACTTTATATTGAAACAATGATTCAAAATTATTTCATTTTCAAATTAAAATAAAATTCTTGAAAAAATCCAGAATTACATAATATAATTTTAAATAAATATAGTGTACAATAAACAATAAATATATAGTTTTACATTCACAATAAATATATAGTTTTAGGTACTTTCTCTTTTACTTCATTCAATGAAAATTATTTACTAATTAAACTAAAAAAAAAAATCTCAATCAAAATTTAAATATTATCATAGAAACTATGTCATAAACCTCCAAAGGATTTCAAAAATAGATATATATATTTAATTTGTTTAATTTTCTTTTTTTTTTTTTACCATAAACGAAAATTCAAGGTATTAAATTTTCATCTACTTGTCTAAATTTTCATTTACATTTCTATATATTCATGGTTGTGAGTTGAGATTTCTATTACATTTTTTAAAAATTATGAAACATAAAATAACAATAAAATCTAGCTAACATAAATATAATAAAAATAAAAATAAGAAACATTTAAGTCCAATAATAAAAAAAGGCTATGTTCAAATATAGAAGAATGAACCAAAATATTTACAAATATAGCAAAATTTTACTTTATATCTGCGATAGATAACTATTACAGATAGTAGTCTATTGTGATATATTACAATCTATCGCAAATAGACTGTGATATTTTACTATTATTTATAAATATTTTTAACAATTTTGTTATTTAAAATAATTTTCCATAACAAAATGGTTTTTTTTTTTTTTCTACAATCCATTAATAAAAGGTTAAGTGTTAATTTAACTCCCATGTCATAATGGGCTTCGGGCTAGGTGGGTCCTTCATTTAGAGGCCAAATCCAAAAGGAGAACAACAAGTTAATTGGGTTTTCTTTTTATAGATACAATTCGTTTGAAAATTTGTTTTCATAGATGTCCAAATAATTAAATGTTTTCATAGAAAAGATATAATGTAATTTCCGAACCAAAATACTCCTTGTGCTGGGCAGCTAGATAGAGAAAATATATTGAAAAAATCTTTCCATATTTACAAAGCACTCTAATGATGGAAAGGAAACTGCATTTATTATAAACTATTAATTAATTGAGATTTTCTTCTATTTTTTATTGGAAATAGAAAATACATTTAATTTGAATTAATTTTTCATTTAACCCATTTTAAGTATCAAGCAACTAGTTTTACCAACGGATTCACAGTTATTTTTAAATATAACTTAGAATATTGTATTAGATATTTGCAAATATTCTAACCAATATATAAAATATACTGAAAAAATAAAGTTTTGATATAACAGTATCTATGTGATAGTATTATATAAAAATTATGAGTATATATTGTTTCTATACTATAGTATATCAATTATACCGCAGTATATAAATCATAGATTAATCAATATTCAACATAAATCATAGTATATATGATACATTTCATTTATATCCCATTATATATCATAAATTCAAAGTAGTCAAAATAAACAAAAATATCTACTATAGTATATCAATCATAAATGGACTCAATGTTTAACATAAAAATATATATAAGCGTATATATCATAAAACAAGAAATCTAAATAAAATAATCGTCCTCATTTATATCAAATAACAAATATATATATCACAAGATATATATTTAGGGTTACAAAAAATAAAAGAGGAAATTTCTCCATGGTGTGCGTGTGCAAGAACCCTCCCCATCTTCATCTCTTTCTTTTTCGTGAACCCCTTGCTCCTGTCAACTAGGCGTGGTCTACCGTCTTTCGACTGATCAAATAAACCCATGGTTAAGGAACCTATAGTCGTTGACGGAACCTAGCCATCTTCCATCACAGCACACCCTTGTCTGGGGTTGACGCAGTAAGTTTGGTCGTCGATAGTGGATTGAAGAAAGGAGGTTTAGAGGGCGGCGATCTAGGTTGACAGGGGCTGCGTTGGGGGGCAGGAAGCTGGCCGATGACAGGGTGTGGGCGAGAGAGAAGAAAGGAAAAGAAGGGGAATCAGAAGGGGTGGGGGAGCACAAGATGAGAAAACCTATAGTCAATTGTACGTTTCTTTAAAATCGTTTTGATTAATTGAGAATATTTGAAAAATAATTAATTTTCTTAAAAAGCGTGTGTGACCTTTGAATTTCATATATATTTTTTAAAGATTCTATAATTAAATGTTGGTTGGGATCTAAATGGTAGTTAAGCCCTAATTTTATTGTAATTTTTGAAGGAAGTTACACATTCTTGTAAATAAGGAAAAAACTTCAACATTTATGAAATAGGGAAATTGGATAAGATGGCAAAATATGAGTTTCCGTTTGGATATGTAGCAAAAAACAAGAATAATAAAAACATGTGCGTGTGATTTTTTCATAATACCTATTTTTCCCTTGGTTGGTTCATATGACAAGAATATTAATTATAGTGTAAGTGGGGAGCTTGTATAATAACTGAGAAATAAATATAGTGTAATTAAGGAAATTGTTGGATGACTGTATTAATCAAATTATACCTAACAGATTCAATTTCAAAACTAAAAATCAGTGTCATCTCGTGAATTTTGCCCTTTTTTTATTTCTTATTTTTCTCCTGATATTTTTAGTTTGAGATTATTTTTATTCAACTTACATTTTATCTTAGTAATCAACAATATTTTAAATTTTTTGTTAAGGATATTTCATATTGTGATCACATTTTAATGGTTTTCATTATTTTATACATATTTTGATCAATTTTTTTGTTTATTTTTCATATTTCATTTTGACGGTTTAGATTATTGATATATATTATTATATTATTATGTTCTTTTTAGAGTTTTTGAGATATATTCACGATCTCAACAAAAGTGGTTATTATTTACAACTAAATAAGTATTCTCTTTCGGCTTATAGTATTTTCTTTTGGTTTTCTTCTTAAGGTAATGTTTTTGCTATGGTCTTGTGATGAATTAGACTATTGTTTATGGTAGATAGGATGAAAAGTCACATTATCATAATTTTTGAGTTGTTGAGGCATATATTTCATTAGATTCATACTTTCAACAATTTGTGGAGTATATATCCAAGGTAAGCTTTTCCACTCTAGCATTCTATGTATATCTCAATTGACAATGTACAGGGATGGTTCCAATGGTTTGAATCCGATTGGGATTGTTGAAGACAAAGATATGTCGTGGTTGATGATAGTTTTATCTAACTCCCCTAGAATGATTTATGTGTAGTGGTTGACTATGTCTCTTCTAGTAATTCGATTTCTGGAAACACAATGCATTTCAGTAATGAGTTAGCAAGCAGATCCTTCTCCCCAACCTTATGAGCGTATTTATGAAATTATTGATTTTAAAGATTTTGAGTTATGTCAATATGATATTTCCATTAAAAAAGGTTCACTTTTTAGGAGTAAGTCTGTATTGAAGAAAGTCTGTATTTATGAATGGCTAAGGTGATTTACTTTTACCTTTTTCTACCCAAAGGTGGTTTGTAGAAACCCTAATTTATTTTGGTTTGTAATATTTGTTTTAGTTTTGGATTATTTTCTTTTAATTGAAAGCTTGTTTAGTGTGATGATAATAATTTTAAAGTGGAATAAGACATTTGTCATAATGCATTATGCAACATGATAATTATGTGAGTAGAATGTATTTGTTGTTTTTGGAATGGTTTTAAAATCCTCTACCTCCCTATTTTCTAACGTTACCTATGTGGGGTTTATTGGGGGTAATTTTGGCAATTTCTACTTATTATTTTTAATTATTTAATTTTATTTTCTATTTTAACAATTTAAAAATATTTTTGCTATTTTTACAAACTAAACCTTAATTTTTGCCATTTATATGGTATAGGGCTCTTAACAGGGTCTCACATGTAGAAAGCCCATAATACAAGTAAACTAATTTCCTTACCTAAAATTTGGAGGTGATGTATTATTTGTAGTTTTTTTTTCTTAGAATTATCCACAATTAAAAAGTAGTGATAACATGAAGTAAACGTTCTTAAACTTGCTTTGAAACATGGTATAATCATATAGGATTTGGCCAATTCTCTACAAACCATTCACAAATGGAATATAAGTTATGAGTGAATCAAGCCTTTAGCTAAATTTGGTTCTTCATAATAAGTTGCAATTAAAGGGACTCAACTTCATCATATTTAAGTAATGGGGTGTACCTTGACTTGTCTAATTAATGACCCATAAAATTATTGTCTTGGTCACTACATAATGGCAAAATGAAGTGATATTATGGTTATTCTAAGGCATGGACATACTCACATGCTATTGAATAGACTATGTCTTTGATGAGCTTAAAGCTCAAGCGACAAATTATGGACATGTAGGTGAGTCTTGTTCAAGGGACATTGACCATCTCAGTTGTATTAGAGGATAGAGTTGGAAAAAAAAACATAAGAACTAGAAGAGTTTTTGAAGTACAACATGAATTTAATGAACTTTAACTTATAGGAATGAAAATAAAATTGTGTTGGATTTTGTGGAACTAAAACATGTAGAATTACAATGTTCGAGAGGATAAAACATCGAGATGTTAGCATAGAGTTGTGACGCTATTGTGTAAATTATGGATGAAGCATACTACTATTTCTATAGCATATATATCATCTCAACGCTATACTACTATTAACACTCGACGACGCAAGATGCTACTCAATCTTTCTGATCCAAACATTTGTAGTATTATTCTTATGTTGGGAACAACATTGCGACATTGTAGAACATTATTATTATTTTTTTTTCAAAAAATGTATCTCTTTTTTCTAGAGTAACATGATTTTACCATTGTTGAGCATATGCAACAAAAGTCCCATGTGTGAGATCTTGGAGGATTTATTTTTTATGTGTAACCTTGGCATTCATTGTTGTGGTGCTTAGAAGTCGAGGAGGTTGTCATTATTTTAGCTTCTTGAAGAACTATGATTTATAGCGTGCTATCATTTAATCTTCACATAAAGTAGAATTTTCTCTCCTAGAATTAGATCACAAACCAATATATTTTCGTTATTTTGTTTCTTTTCCTACTCTTTATTATTAAGTTCTATTCATTAACTTTGCATCCTTAATAGAAGAGGGAGAAATATTTGTCTATACTATTATTGTTTTATTGGACTGCTCTCTATTGGAAATGCGATCAAAGTCTCACATCAGTTAAATAAGGGGATAATTATGAGCTTATAAAGGAGGATAACTATCTCCAATGGTATGAGGCTTTTTGGGTGAAACAAAAAAAAAAGGCATAAGGATTATGATCAAAGTGGGGTAATATCATACCATTGTGGAGATATCTTGAGGTCCGTGGTACCTAACATTCTATTTGTGAACTCCATAACTTAATTATAAAATAATAACCTAAAATTAAAAAAAGAAATACCAACCCAAAAGTATATGAGTTTGGATTTGTCCAATTTATTGGAGGAATAAAAAGTCGTTTAAAAAACAATGGTTGATCCATTCCCAAATAATTGGTTAGCATAGCAGCACATAGTTTCACATCTTCACGTTTGTATATTTTACCAAAATCTAGAAGTTAGCAAAAATAACCATAAAAAAAAAAAAAAAGATAATATGAATAAATTTAAAAATACAAAAACGACAAAAACATCATAATAAATAGAGTCAAGGAGTTGGTTTACTGTTAGGAAGTTTGTTAAAAAGTCCTGAAGAAGACGTCAACGATAACATAAAATAAAAGCCTTCCCACATGCAAATGATTCATTCATTCATTCATATATTTATGAAATTGTTGACTTATGAAATTGTTTTAGATCTTCATCATTAAATAAAACTTTGGAAATTTTGTAGAAAATAAAAATTAACAATGAAAAATCCGACACCCAACATTGATATGTTTTAAATAAACCTTAACCCAACTCAACATATTGCCGACCAATCATGTTTTTCTGTGTTCATATATATATATATATAGAGGTCAATAATTTCTGCCCATTTAATTCTCCTATATATTCTTATTGGGATATTAATGAACCCATATTATTGATCGTTTCCCTAGTATATTAGTTAATTTATTAATTAAAATGTGTAACTATTTTTTTGGGGCACGAGAATTCAAGTCATTGGATAGCTTTTATGGATTAAGATTATATATGATGTTTATCTTTTATTATTCCTTCAAAGTATTTGTTTGCATAAAATAACAATTTGTACTTAATTAATAAGCAAGTTTGTCTATTAATGATGTTTTTATTTTATTTTTTAAATTTAAAAAACACACCTCGAATTCTTAACCAAAATTTAAAATTATAAATAAGATTACTAATCTCCTGTTGGATAAATATTTGATATTTTATTTGTAAAACTATATATGTCTTTTTTCCCACAATTTAAAAAGAATTTTCATTTTCATTTTTTTTTTTGGTGAACAAAGCTTTTAAGATCTACATTTTTTTCTCAAAACGTGCCTAAATTTTGAAACTCCTAAAAGTAGATAATAAAACAAAAAAAAATAAATAAATGAAATAAGTATAAAAAGTGCTACCTATAAACTTAACTTTTGAAAACTAAAAACAAAATTAAGGTCATATTTAGTAACCATTTTGTTTTATTTATTTTTTCGTTTTAGAAAATTAAGTCTATAAACATCCCTTCCAACTCTAGGTTTCTTTGATTTGTTATCTACTTTATTTTACCAATGTTTTCAAAAAGCAAGTTAAATTTTGAAAACCAAAAAACAAGTAGTTTTAAAAAACTGTTTTTGTTTTTTTAAATTCAGCTAAAATTCTCCTAATTTATTTCGGAAGATGAAAACCATCTTAAGAATTGGAGAGAAACATGCATATTAAAAAAAAAAAAAAATAGATGAATACCAAATGGAGTCCTAAATTGTTACTTATGGGACCCAAACAACTACACTTTTCAAGCCTCTAATGTTATTTTTTCTAAAATTAAGGTTTTTATTCTAAGTTTTTTACGTTTAAAAATTATTTTTTTAAAAAGAAACATAGTTTAAAATCTTAGCTCAACTAAAAAAAAGCAGATTTTTTAAAATTAGCCTCAAAATTTGGCTGAGATTTATAAAATGAAAGACTAGTTGGACAAAACATAGTTTTGTCTAAAATTACAAAAACTATATAAAGAATAAGCTTTAGAAAAAAGATTTCATGTAACTTCAATGTTAACATTTTTTTTCACACACGTGTTTATTATATTTTTTAGTACAACAATAGAGGAAATCAGAGATTGAACCTCCGACTTTTAGAGAAGGAAGTCATGCCAATTATTGTTGAGTTAAAGTTCACTTTTGACATATATTAAAGTTGATACTTTAATCATACAATATACTATGTTAATTATTCATTTCTCTAATATTAGTAATTTACTTTGTTTATCTTTTATTGACTTAATTTCATAATTAGCCTTGATTTTTTTTATAAAAAAAAATGTGATGGATACCAAATTTAAAGTTGTTTTAGGGTTTCATTTGTAATTATGATAAAATGTAAGGGCCTAGTTGCAAAAAGATCACAATATAATATAATATATATTTTATTTTTTGTTTTGTAATGTTTGTTTGATAGAGTCTAAGAAAGAGGCGATATGAAATTTGAGGGACGCATACAAATGCAGATGCAGGCATCTTATGTTTTTATCCGCACAATCTTCCAAGTTTACTTTTTTTTTTTTTTTTTTTTTTGTAATTTTCAAAATTCAAATTAAAAGAAAATGCGGCTTTAGAAGGGGAAAAGAAAAAAAACAAAAACAAAAAAACAAAAAAACAAAAAAACGGCCACAAACTTCTATAAATATATATATATATATATATATATATATATATATATATATATATATAATTATTAAATGTAAATTACTGCATGGGGCGGCCGCAATAAATGGCGATGCTTTTCATCTTTTCAACGAATTTGAATGGTACAAACACAACGACAAATTTGCAATGGACCGTCACCTCTTTGTTTTTTTGTTTTTTTTTCTCTTTTGGTTTATTTATTTTTAGGTTAAATTTGAATTAAAAAAATGAAATTAAAATATTTATCAATGACTGTACTGTACAATCTATATCTAATTTGTAGTCTAACATTGCAAAAGGGCAAATCTAATCTCTGCTCTTTACTTTGCTTTATATTTTGCTTTTTTTTTCTTTCTTTTATTCTTGTTTTGTTTTTGTACTAGTCTTATCTTATAACACATATTAATTATTTAATTTTTTAAATTTTGGAATAGATCTGATTACCACTTCTAATTCAAGCAAAAATATTATTATTTTTCTTCTTATAAAAAATCGTAATAATGTTCTAGTAACTAAGATAATAATAACTTTTTTTTTTTATTATGGGTATGAAAATCTTAACTTCGAAGATTAGGTAAACTAAAAGATTTAAAATTATTTAACTTGTAGGACTCTTCTTAAATATAACAAAAGAAATCAAAATATTTACAAATATAACAAAATTTC
This sequence comes from Citrullus mucosospermus, assembly GCA_030954485.1. NCBI lineage: Eukaryota > Viridiplantae > Streptophyta > Magnoliopsida > Cucurbitales > Cucurbitaceae > Citrullus > Citrullus mucosospermus. The sequence goes on along the minus strand of CM062057.1, from coordinate 10,427,244 downwards.
ACCGTTTATCTGCAATAGATCGCAATAGACAATAGTTTATCGCAAATAGTAGTTTATCGCAATCTATTGCCTACAGTAGTCTATCGCGATCTATCACATATAGATTGTGTATTTTGCTATTAGTTGTAAATATTTTCAATAGTTTTGCCATTTAAGATAATTTTCCTTATTTGTAAGTATGATATGGTAATAAAAATATAAAAACAATTTTCTATTTTTTTTTTAATTTGGATAATTGATTATCTCTTTATTTTAAAGAGATAATCATCTATTAGTTAAAAAAATATATTCCTTATTTAGATTTGAATTATTTGATTATTCTCCCCATTTCAAACTCTAATTTAAATTAAAATATCTTTTTTATTTTGTCATAATCTTCACGTAGTTAAAAAAAAAAAAATTAAATTTTGATATGGGTAATGTGATTATACTTTTAATTTCGAACTTTAATATTTTAAAGTAAACTAAAAATATTGTTTTTTTATTTTTTATAAAATTCCATATCAACCATTTCTTAATTAAAAAAATATTCTTTTTAAATTTTATTGGATGATTTGATTGGTTCAATTTAAAATATTTTCAAATTTTAATTTATACCAAAATATTATTTTACTTTATGGGGAAGTTTTGGAATGATATAATATATATATTATGGAAATAGAAACTCTAAAATACACATTTTTTCTCAATTATATTTAATAAGTTGATGTGTAGTATTACGACAACTTTTAAAGAGAAAAAAAGTACAAAAACATTCTTAAAAAATAACATATTATTATAAACGCTTAAGTCGTGTGGGTTGACAAAGTTAAAAATTAGAAAGAAAAAAAAACTACAAAAGCATATTAAAAATAATAAATTACAATAAATCACTATATTTGTTTACAAAATTGAAAAGTGAAGAACAACCACTATATTCTTTGCCACTTTGTCTTGTTTGATGCTTGAGAAATTTCTTAAACCTTTAGATTAATGGTCTTCTCCTCCATCTAGTTAGTGTTTATAGATTTATAAATTTAAGAAAAATAAAGAAACAAAGAAGACTAATAAGATATCAAACTAAACAAAAATTGGAGAAAAGGCATACTGCAAAAAGAAAAAAAAAATACAACTGAGTATAAAAATAAGAAAGAAACAAAAGAAAGGAAGAGAGTTAACTCATAAAATTGAGACTGAATCAATTTATATTTAAATTTTAGTTTAATTTGAACTTAAATCAAAGAGTGTAATTGAGTGAATTTATACTGAAAATTTGAATAGTTGGAGCTACGACATAATGCTGCAAAAAGAAAACAAAAAATTCTTAACGAAATAGAAAAAGGAAAATAGTCTATGAAAACTTAGGTGCAATGAAGTGAATTTATAAAAGAAATTTGATTTGATTACAAAATCAAATTTGGAAAGAAAAAAAAAATTGGAACTACGAATATATATTTATAAAAAAGTAAATCTGGGATACGTTAAAATGAGAAAATTTTTTGAAAAAAATTTAATACCACACCATCACATTAAAATGATATATATATATATATATATATATATATATATATATATTTAGAAAAAAAAAACCTACTAAAATTTAGTGAAATTACCTAAGATCATTGAGAAATCAAAATAGAATGAATTTATAGAGAAATTTTGATTTGATTTTAAACCAAATTCTAAAAAAAACTCAATTGAAAATTTTTAAATAATGAATCTATGATATCACGTTAAAATGAAATATTTTTCTTTAAAAAAAATATATTTACTATCACAACATTCAAATTAATTTTAGGAAATTATTTTAAATGGCAAAACTATTAGAAATATTTACAAATAATAATAATATCATCGTTTATCTGCAATAGACCGCAATAGACTAATGATGCAGATAGCAGTCTATCACGCATATATAGTAAAATTTTGTTATATTTGTAAATATTTTTTTTTTCATTTTCTATATTTGAAAACAACTCATTAATTTTTTTTTTTAAAAAAAAACTATAATGAGTTAGATTTAGTGAAATTATCTAAAATATTTCTTTAACCATCCATTAAAAGGTGCTGTCAAAGAGGAAATAAAAATTTCTCTACTTCTTAGATAGAATAGATATAGATAAATATAGATATATTGATGGTAATTATTATAATTATTATTATATTATTAATGATTCTGTTTGTGTCAATAAAAATGGATCTTTCTGTGGATAGATTTTCCAACTTCACCTGGTACTGCATTCATTTGTTGAGGTTTGAGTTTTGGTTTAGGATTAAAATTAAAATTAGTGAACTTTGTGACATTTTAAAATTATTTCTTTATAAAAATAAAATCGTGGTCAGTATAACCTGAGCTAAAAGAAATAATTTTTTTTTTTTTCTTTTTTATGCCTACATAAGTTCGAGGTCCAGATTGAAAATGGAATATTTACAGTAAAATAGGACCCATAACTTCGTTAATTCCAATACCCACAAAAATTGATTTTTTCCCTAAAATTTAATTAGCCAATATGCAAATGTTTTAAAAAGAAAAATACTTTAATGGTTGTACTTGACCATAAAATATTTTTAAAGTTCCAATAACTATTTAAAATAAATTAGGCCTAATTACGGGAATAGGAAAGTTTGGCATTTTAAAAACTTCCAGATTATTCCCAAGAAAAGAGAAAATAGAGAAAAAAAAATGTTTATGTTAAATTAAATTATAACATATTTTCCATCAGTTTCCATTGGAAATTAAAAGAATAATTTAAAGACAAATTGGCACTTTCGAAAAATAAAGAAAAAGACATATTGCAACTTTTTCTTTCCCTCTTTCTTAGGGTAAACAACTTCCAGTATCTTGGTCTATATATACCTTAATTATGCTTTGGTTAATTAATATATCATAATTTGTTTATTAGAAAGCAACAGTTAAAAATATATTGTTTTAAAAGTTCAATAATTGTGCATGTGAAGATTCAGACTTAATGATATTTAGAATAATTATAAAATGTATTTACTAAATTAACACATTTTAAGTTAATATTATCCTTTGTAGCCATATATTTGTTGAGAAGATGCCATACAAATACAATGGATGGAATTAATTCAAACTTTCGATTTAAAATAATGTGTTACTAGAATCTACTTAGTGGTTGAAATATATATTCAATATTAAAAATTTTTAAAATGTTATTTAATTTAATTGCCTTTTTTTTTTTTTTTTTTTTTTTTTCCTTTGGTAGCAACTATACTATTATGACTAATGGATTCTTATTGGACACTAATTATTTGAATATATATATACTTCAATTTCAATTTAGATAAGTACTGTAATTTACTTTTTATATTTTGTTTGAATAATCCCCTTAAAATTTAGCAGATTGAATCTTTCCTGCTCCTCCTGTGGTTATTTAAAAGATAATAATTTGGTTAAAAATTGATTAATTTATGAAATAATAATTTAAATGGTTAAAAAATGGGCCAGATTGTAAAATGATATATATAAACACATTATGGTAATAACAGTTTTCTTTTTTTTTTTGTTTTGAGTTCATATTTATGCTTATTCTTGTTTAAAAAAATAGCATTATTCTAAATTAAACACATTTGTATATAAAATTGTGAGTTTTAGCTGTGATATTTCCTTTATTTCTAAGCATTTGAGAGGCATTGATCAATAACGTGTGAGACAATTATTATATTACCTCTATATCATTATTAATTAGGAATGGATATTACGTAATATATTAATATCAATAATTGGAGGAGAAAAAGAAAATTAGTCATTTTCAAAGCAATATATATATAAGAAATTGTGGCGGTGGATGATACCCACCTAGGCTCCTAGGAAGAAGAGCTGGTATTTTATCAATTTATCCTAAAAATTATATAATATTATTAACTCTATCTTTGAGAATAAATATTACTTAACTTGACATTAGGTAATATTAATGCCATATTATTCTATGGTTTACGCATCTGCATGCCTTTTTTTTTTTTTTTTTTATTTAATATTATATTTTAAAGGAGCAAAGTTCAAGTTAACGACTTGTAAGTTTTAAAAATTGAACTTTGTGCATGTAATGAGAATTTTACGAATGCTTTGTGATGTTTAAATGAGCCGTTTTACATGCGTGTCTAATGTTTGAAATTTTAATTCTTAATATTGATTCATATAATTTAAATAATCGATACTTCTTGTTGTACATACGGTGGTGATGATTAGTGTAGTATTGAAGAAATAATTATCGAGTGTAAACTCTTCTATCCCATATCGTAAAATTTATAAATTTGAGTGATTTGATGTGAAGTTGGAAAAATAGAAGAATTAATCTATGTAGTAGAAAGTTGGTAGTTACTCAGATGTGGGTAGTTACCTAAGTTAGTGGTGGGTGAGTAGTTACGTGAGATGTGGACAGTTGCCTTTATATACATGACACATTTCTTCTATGTATGTGTGACATCCCAAATTTTCAAGTAATTTGTTTTTTAAAAAAAAAAAAAAAAATTATTTTCTTGAATTATTTGGTTAGTTGTTTGAATTTTGAAGCTTTAATTGGATTATGTTGAGAAAATAATTCAATTTAAAGTAATCGTGATAAAAGATTTGGATTTGATTCAATTAGTGGAAAATTGAATTTATTTGGGGGAGATTTAAAAGTTGGATTTAATGAGAAAATTTGAAATTGAGTGAGATTTAAGAACTTGATTAATTTAATAAAATATGAGGATAAGTTAGAATTGAATTTAAGTTGGGGAATTGATTTGTTAGAAGATATTTTGGTTAAATAAATTATTAAGTGGTGGTTGGAAAAGATTTGATTTGATGGGTTGAGGAATATTATATTAAATAAGTTGTGTTTTGTTTTGGGAAAAGGAAAAGTAAAAGGAAAAGGAAAAGGGAAATTTAAATATATATATTGAGGGTTTTGGAAAAGGAAAAGGAAAGAGAATTTAAATATATAGTTAAGCCAATCTTGGATGTCAATGGGTTTGCAAGTTGTTGCCCAGCTTTCTCTCTGGCATTATCCCTTTTCGTGAGTTACGCTAGGATTTCAAGACTTGGTTAGGTCAGGACTGTTTTGGTAAGTATTGTTGATTTTCTCGTAATTTCGTAAATTGGTTTTAATTGTTGTTACTCATTGAGGTTGGATTTTAGACTCAGGCTTCCATGGATTTTGGAATCGGAAACAAGCTGTCCAAGCAGGTTTAAGGGTCCATTTTGGTTGGACTCATTGTTTGAAGTATGGAAGAAGATTGTGGCTTAGTTGCACTTTGGGGTTTTAACCCAAGCATTTTGTGAGAATTGGCTACTTGGTTAGCTATTTGCATCTAGTCTCAAGGTAAGTGGTCTTACTACCTGAACCGCCTTCCCGCCATATGTTTAGTTGCCATGATGAGTAAAATTTCTAAGCCCCATGTGACATAGTATGCTTGTATGAAATTCCCATGTTTAAAGGATGTATGTGAATGATGATGCATATGCTTATAATATGAGATGTTTATGAACAGTACTGTTAATGTATGAATTTATGGAATGAAAGGAGTGAGATTTTAATTGACCTATAAGATGGGTAGTGGTAACTCCCCTACGTCGGTTGGATGTTCACCAGAGGTTGTGTTCCTTCGGGTTCACCAGATATTGTGGTCCTTCGGGGTCACCAGAGGTTGTGTTCCTTCGGGTTCACCAGATATTGTGGTCCTTCGGGGTCACCAGAGGTTGTGTTCCTTCGGGTTCACCAGATATTGTGGTCCTTCGGGGTCACCAGAGGTTGTGTTCCTTCGGGTTCACCAGATGTTGTGGTCCTTCGGGGTCACCAGAGGTTGTGTTCCTTCGGGTTCACCAGAGGTTTGTGGTCTTTCGGGATCACCAGAGGTTTGTGGTCTTTCGGGATCACCAGAGGTTTGTGTTCCTTCGGGATCACCAGAGGTTTGTGTTCCTTCGGGATCACCAGAGGTAAGAGTTCCTTCGGGCTCCAGAGGTTAGTGGACATCCAAAACCAACTGTAGTGCGAGTATAACCAGTTCCCTATAAAATTATGTTAGTTATGCATGTCTTATTATTGATGCACTTAAAGGACTTGGGTGCCTAGCCCGGCTCCGGTAGTAGGGTCACTTACTGAGTAATAAAATTACTCATCCTTTCATCTTATATTTTTTTCAGGTAAGGGAAAGAACATGCTGGCGAACGACAAGAGGAATCCTTGATGACATCACGGGACCCGTAGTAGCTTCCACTTAGTACTGCATGTTTTTAAAGAGTTTTGTTCAATAGTCAAAATTTTGTTTTGAGGCTCGTCTTTTATCCTGTATGTGGATTCCCGCTCATGATACTTTATTGATTTTATTAGGGGTACCCCGATCCAAAATTCTTTTTATATGGTTATTCATTGTTTTCTTTGGTTAAATAAACAGAAATTTCCATGAGTAGCATTGTTTCTTTCTTAGTACTCAGCATCGTGTCTTTTCTTGAAATTTGCATGCATTGAGTAATGGTCTGATTAGATTGCATTAATTGGGTCGTTACAGTATGACTCAATCTTTACCTGATTTTTTATTCCAAAAAAATAACATACTTTCTGTCTAAGATTTAATTTATTGAATTAAAAAAATCCTTATATCATCAAATAGCGAATGGAAGAATATACAATATTGGAATTGAAGAACATTGATTTAAAGAATTTTTCAAATATTCATCGTGGAATCATCAAATAAGTGTTCATTCCTTTACCATATGTATCTTAGTTGATTTAATTATTCTATTAGAATTCATTGGTGACAATTATTTCTACATTTGAGTTTAATATATTGTTACTAATATGTATCTTAATTGATTTAATTACCCTATTAGAATTCATTGGTGATAATTGTTTCTGCATTTGAGTTTAATTGTTACTAATATCTAATAATTTCTAGTGAAATTGTTTTTGGGATGCTTACTTAGCAGTAAAATATCAAATATATTGGGAAAAAAATATTTTTCTTAGTACAATTGGGATTGAGAAATTTGAACCATATACCTTGTAGTTACTAACACACTCACCACCACCTTACCCTCTAATTTTGTGCCTTTAGTGGGCCTAGTATTTCCGGCAATTGCAATGGCTTCTTTTCTTTCCTTTACGAGATTACCGAATCCATTACGACGAATACGTTGCTATTGCTAGTTCACGCGAATTAGCTTCTGAGGTCAAGCAGTCTCAATTTCACTGCAGGACTAATTTACGAGGCTTAGATTTTTTTTTCTCAACTATCCGTATGTCAATAAAATTATGCATAATTTGGGTAAGAAAAAATGTTTTAAGACGGTAGTCTTTCTTTTTATATATATATATATATTTACTTGGTAATAGATTTCAAATTTTTCTTCCCTCCAAGAAATTTGGAAAAAGAAAAAATTATTAGTCCTTCTTTTCCACGACAAAATTTTTATATTTTTACTTTTAAAATAGCATCATAATTCAAAATCTTAAGGATGGTTTAAAATAGTATCACAGTATCATAATGGGGCGGATTGTTCGCTTTGATATTAGTGTTTATTCGATACCTGCGGCAATTCAAAATCCAAGTTAAGGGGCAAGTGTATGTATAAAGTTAAAAGTTTAGTATATACACTTATAAATTCTTTTGTTTATATGTAGTTTCTAAATTTTAAAAAATATTTAATAAATTTTTAAATTTTTTATTTTTGTGTATCCTTAAAACATTAATTGTGCATTCAATATGTTTCTTACATATTTGAAAATGTTAAAAATTAAATGCTATATGTTAGAGATTAAATTTAACTTTGTGCTTTATATATATATATATAGGTACGTATATTTAAAAATCTTTTTCAAATGAATTATATATTAACTACAAAACTCAAAATTTCATTAGACACAAATTATTTCTTTTTGTCTTATAAAATAGTTAATTTTCAATATTTTTGAGATCTATTAGATATAAAATTAGACTTTATAGATTTATTAGACATTTTAAGAGACTAGAGTCAAAATTGAAAGTTTAAGGTTTTATTAGTAACCATTTTTAAAACCTAGAGACTAAACTTATATTTTAACCTTTATATAAATGTAATTTTTAATGCATTAATATATGATATCTAGATTTAAGTAATATTAAAGATTGTTTTTAGTAGTTTTGTCAATTAAAATAATTTTTCTAATATTAATTACAAAATTATTATAGATGTTTATAGAATTATTCTCCTAAATATATAAGAATAAATCATTCAATCAATTTTCGTAAAATAAATTTATAAAAGTTAAAAATATTTGTATAGTTATATATGAATATGCGAGAAAATAAAAATGAAATTAAGATTTCGTGTATTTTCAACTTAAGATTCTTTCAACAAATTAATTACAATTATTTAACATCACTTATATCTGAGGTAAATTTTGAAAACTTATTTCTATTTAGACTCGTCCATTTACATTTTTGAAATCTACGCTACAATAAAAAAGGCTAAAGGTAAAGAATTTTTAACTTTTCTCTTTGCCCCCAATCTTTTCAATAAAAACTCGTGCCCTCACATTCAAACCCTTCCATAGTTTATACTTGTCATTCATCCCTTTTCTTTTTTTTTTTTCTTTTTCATTTAATTTTACATCCTCTTTTTCTATTAGATTTTTCAACAAATCATATTTTGTCTTCATCTTTTCATTTTTGTTGGGTCTTCATGTTTTTTCATTTAATTTTACATTCCCTTTCTCTCATTAGATCTTTCAACAATTCTAATTTGTCCTCATATGATTTGGTTTTTCTTTTCTCTTTTTAAATTTTTAATTAATAAAGAATTAGTAAATTGAAATTTAAAACCATTTATACAATACAAATACAAATTTCTTTGCACAATAATTACACTTTTTTTTTCTTCCACATTTTCACATAATAAATGCATATATTTCGCTTTTTTGCCCAAATTTCATTTTATTAGAGAAAAGTATCATAAATGAAAATCAAAAGTCTTCGTTCTCCGTAAGTGAATTAATTGACTAAATTTGCTTTTACTAAATTGAAATTTCTTTGGAAAAAAAAAACTTCAGTCTAGTGTAGTTGCACGCGATCGATAAATAGTTAAAACAAATTGGAAGTATTTCAAGTTGTCTCTTAGGAGAACGGTTTTTCAATAAAAATTCTTATAAAGAAAAAGAAATTTAGATGTGTAAAATTTCATGATGTGCTTAATTAAAAAAAAAAAGGCAAAATTCTTAAGTGTTAAAAAAAAAAAAAACAATATAAATAAAAATAATAATTGAATGAGAAATGCCTACTTCTAAAACTTATAACCTATAAAGAAAAGTAATCATGCAAGACCGCATGCAAGACCGCTAAAAATATAAGAACTTAGACAACAAATATTTCAAATTAGAATTTAAATTGGAATATTACAACAAAACTAAGAGATGACAGTTAAAACCAAATTTCTATACATTTATCTAATTTGTCTTCTATTTTTTTTTTCAAGGGATTCTAAGTTATAACAACCTCAACTTTAGTATGAGATGGATAAACAACGAAATTAAGATGAGAGAGAAACAAGAACTTGAAATTGAAAATAATTTATTATGTCTATTGCTGTAAAATGAACTGAAAACACATAATGCAAGTTGTTGGAAATTTAACTTAAAGGAACGAAATACATAAATCAAACTAAAATTAAACTTAATAATTTGAAGAACAAGCTAATGAAACTAAAATTTGAAGAAAAAATGCACACTAGCCTTGGATCTTTTTGGATTTAGTCTTTGTTAAGAAGAATTAAGATGTGATTGTCCCTACTTTCGAAGGAGACCGAATGTATGCATTTTAGCTCAAATCTTCAAGAACTAAAAAAAAAAAAAAAAAATTGCAGTGTAGAAAAATAATAAAAGTGCATAATTTTTTGTGTAGAAGGAGAAACGGATGCTTTTTCTTTTTGGGAGCTTTTGAGGCTTTTTTATAAAGTTCCAACGGGTGGTGGTGGCTGCTGAAGATGGGAGGTCATAGACGGCCTTAATTAACCAAGATTGGAGGAGAAAATTTGAATTTCAACCCGAAAACCAAATCTAGAATTAATTTTATATTATGACCAATTGTCGTAGCAATCTGTTTTAATGTTACAACAGTTTGACTTTAGCGAGTTTCTTGCTGGATTGAATTTTTTTTTTTCACAAATAAGCTAAAAAATGACATCTATGAATTATTTGCTATTTAAACTTGATTTTTTTTTTTATATAAAAAAGATTAAGTGTATGCATTTTATATATCAAAATACTTAGGTTTAGTAGTTAAATAATTCTAAAAAATGAGAATTATCAAGAATTTAAGATTTTATTTTACTAGATAAAGAGTTACGATTAGATTTTATGAACGTGCAATTATTTTCCAATAGAAACGAGAGATAATGATTTACTGAATTTATTTAAAGAATTATCTAAATACAACTCAAAAAAATTATTTAAGTTATTCCTCCAAAACTAGAGGTTAGTAGAGGTAGTTTATTATTAATTTATTTTCTCATATAACATTAACAACTTTAATAATTATGAAAAAGGTTAGATTTTATGGATGTTTATGAAAAAATTCAAACGAATTAACATTCAATTTTTTCCAACAAAAATAAGATTATACATGTTGTAAAATTGAGGAGCAAAATGACGGAAAATTGGAGCATAAAAATCGAGAAATTATAATATTAAAATAATAAAATAATAAAATAAAGACAATAATTAAAATAAAGAAAAGAAATTGGAATTTTATGAAAAATAAGATTTCACTAATTTCTCCAATCATTTCATTTATTTTCTCTCTAATGTGTGTCATTCAATATCCACCAAAAGCCTCGCAATTTGGCAAGTAGGTGGTGGAACTCTATGGCCACTAAGGATGTGTCTTTAGGAGACGCATTGCCCTTAGCCACTAAACTTGGTTATATAATATACATCTATTTATGGCTAATATTTATAATAATATATATAAATAAATATATTTTGTTTTATTTTTTATTTTAAAAATAAATAAATGTATACGGATATCTTATTTAAAAACACATGTAAATACAATCTAACAATTTCTTCTATGGTATGATTATGTTATTGAACTTTAAATTTACATCTCACTATTATTGTTTTGTTACTTTCCTTTGAATTCAATTTTAGCGGTTGATATTTTGAGAAGTAAAAATGTCATTAAAGTAAAATTGAAAATAATTGAATATTAGTGTCTTTGTTCCGAAAAGCTAGTTTTTTAATAAAAAAATAAAAACAATAAAAAAAAGGTGTCAAAGCTATAACATTTGACAAAGTTTTAATATATACGACATAATTTCATATTAAAAAAAATCTCAAGTGTACCTCATTATTAAAGTTATTGATAATTTATGTTTACTCAAGACCATTTAAAATTATAAATGAAAATATCTAATTACTTCAATTTATCTCTTTAATTATTTTTAAACTTCATGTCTAATATTTACAAAAAATATATTTGTTCAACCCTTTATATTTCACTCCATGAAATTATGCTTTCAAACATTTTTAATTGCATCCAACACATTTCATATTTATTATAAATTAAATAAGTAAAACATACACATATATATATTAGGAAAATTACCTTTCTTGTCCCCAAGTTTTGAAAAATATGTGCGTTTGGTCTTGAGTTTTAAAGATGTACATTTTTAGTCCCCAAATTTTTAAAATAGATTTAAAAGATCCCTCAAATAACATTTTATTATTATTTTAAATACTTATATTACATTGTAAATTACAAGAATAATTTTGTAAAAAACATCTCCTCTCTAAAAATACTTTTTTCTATTTTTAAATATCGTATAATTAATTTTAAAAATTCAAATGAAAAATACACGAGAGACCTTTTAAACCTATTTTTAAAAACTTAGGGACTGAAAATTTACATTTTGAAAACATAGGGACCAAATGGACCTATTCTTATAAACTTGGGGACTAAAACGATGCATTTTTAAGACTTAGGGATCAAAAACACATATTGTTCAAAACTTGGAGACTAAAAAAGTAATTTTTCCTATAACTTTCAAAATTTCATGTTAGATATTTGCTACTTAAATTTAACAAAAAAAAAAAAGTATATGTATTTTTTTAAAAATATGTTTAAAAGATTTTAAATCACATGCATTGCACATATCCTCTAACTAGTAATTTAAAAATGTCAAACTAAAGAGACAATTATGTAAATTTAAATTGACAATTAGACGCGTTTAATAACCAATTAGCTTTTGGTTTTTGATTTTTAGTTTGTAAAAATTTATTTTTGTGTTTTAGTTTAGTTTTTAAAAAATAAAACCAATACATGTTTGAATACTATTTTGGTTTTTTATTTTTTGAAAACAAAAAATTAAAAATATGCTTGGTAATTGTTTTTAATTTTCTGTTATCTAAAAATTGGAAAACTAAAAACATGTTGGATAATTGTGTTTTTGCTTTTTGTTTTTAAAATTTCAAAATAAGTTTGGATCACATTTTTAGTTTTATATTTTTGTAATAAAATAAAGTCATGAAATATTTTTCCATCCTATACATAAAATTATATATTTATTTATTCTTAACTTTTTTAAAAATTTCATATTGATTTATCAATATTTTAAACGTAATTGATAATCCGTGAATGCTTCAGCCACATAACTCGTGATGAACACTACAATGTGTGAATAAGTATATATCAAAGCCAAAACGAGCTTAGCTTGGTAATTGACATGACCTTCTATCCTAGAGGTGGGAGGTTTGATCCCCTTGTTGAAGGAAAAATTTTGGACCAATCACAAATTGGCACGTCATTTTCCAAATTAATGACGAAATTATAGATGATCAAATTTAGGACTAATTAAAGGTTGATATGTGTCCCAAATTAAAATTGAAGACGTAAATTGACAAATCCTGATGACGCTGTGTGTTCTCGTCATGATCGTTGGATCAAATAAAATAATTGGCCAACTAAGGCCCAAATCCAATTAGTTGGGTCCAAGGGTCAAGTTCATGGACCAACCAAGCCCAAGTCCATGAAGTCTACTCTATAAATAGAGGAGTTCTCCTTCATTTGAAGGGTTCAGAAAATTTACACCTAGATAGCCTAGAGAGAATTTTCTCTGTAATCAGAAGACTCAAGACTCCAACTTCAAGAATATCCACGTGCTTCGCTTCCATACATCAAACTTACACATTCAGGTAAGAGTGAATCATAGGATCAACTTGATGTACGCATTCAACTAAGAGCGAATCAAAGGATCAACTTGATGTACACATTCAACTAAGAGAGAATCAGATGATCAAATACTAGAGATCGAACCACATCTACATCAAATTTACATAAACTTAAGTTCAAGTGCATGAAACACGTTTCTCTAGAAACCTCGTGTGAATACCCACAATTGTTGTACTCAATAAAAATAGTATATATCAAAGAAATTGAGGTTTGAGGGAATGATTCTCTATATTTTTATTAACTACTTGTGACATTTCAAATAGTTACATATTTTGGTATGGAGTTGTATCATTTGAGAAAAGATGTATCCTTTGATCAAAGTTGTGTCATTTAAAGAAAAACATACACCTTCTTATGAAGAGCACTTATAGTATTATTTAATGTTTTTAAAGGCTTAAATACTAGTTTAGTCCTTGTTCATTTGGTTTTGGTTCATTTTGATCCTTATAATTTAAAAAAGTTCATTGTGGTCCCTATATTTTCAAATTTTATTCATTTTTCGGTCTCCATACTATAAAAATGTTCATTTGGTCCTTATCTAGTTATACTTTGAAAAAGTGATCATTTTCGTCCTTTCATTTGAATTTTTATTTCATTTTTAAGGAATCAAAATAGTCACTTTTTGGAACGTTCAAGGATCAAAATGAACTAAAACGGAAAGTAAAATTCCAGTTTAAAAAAAAAATTGATTTAAAATTGAAGTGTAACTCTCCAATTAGTTAATAAAAATTGGGGCAAAGAATAAAGTTTAAGAAATATTTCTAGACGTACGAATATTGGACCAAACTATTTATGAACATAAAAAAAAATTCACTATCTATCACGTGTAGGATTGTTATGGTAACCCTAGAGGGGTGAATAGAGTTTCTTAAAACTTATCAAAATTTTTTAGTAAAGTGGGTTCAATTAAGCAAATTAACAAACTTTGTTTAACAAGTAATTTGAACAAAAATTTCATGCAAATAATTTCCAAAGTAGCAAAGTAATTAGAACTAACACTTTTAAGTACCTAATTTAATTTTAATAAAAAGATTGGTATGAGATGTGTAAAGATCAATTATTTCAACCAACCTAAATAAACATTGAGCAATTAATTTAAGGAACAAATATTGCAATTAATTTGTGCAATAAAATACAACAAATTAATTGCAAAAGTAAAGTAGGAGAGAGATAGAGAAATTGACATTGAGAAATCAATCTTCACCATACAATATATCCCTCTCAAGAATTAGATGAAAAGAAGAAAAATTGAAGTTTGGAGAGAGAGCAACAATGGTGGCTTGGTGAATTATGAAAGATTGAAAAAAATAAAAGTTGTTCAAATTTGGAGAAGCAGATGAGTTTAAAACGAGGGTAAGGTGGGTGAAAACCATAATTATACTTTGGACCATTAGATGTTGGTAAAACATAATTGAATGGTGGAGATTTAAACTCAACTAGCCGTTGGACACAAACATAAAATAATATTAAATTCATTTGTTTAAAAGCAACTAGCCATTAGATATAAACATATATAATAATAGTAAATTCATTTTTTTTAAAATTCATTTTCTTTTTCAAGCAAATCCAAACACTCAAAAAACCCGCCATGTGTCACTTATCTATTGCTCCACTCGTCATCCTCTAGTAGGTCCACCTTGATGATTTGGCCGCCACGTCATCAACATTGGTTATTTTTCTGTTAAGCTTGTTTTGATTATATCCTCTTCATTTGAGCTCCGAGTTGAGTGATTCAAATTGGGTTGGAATCGTTGTTCTGAGCTCTACACAATTAACTCTTCAAAACACTAAAATTTTTAGTGAATAAGATCAATTTTGTTATCATCGAAATATTAATTAATTAATTAAAATTAATTAATTTGAGATTAAGGGCCAAAGAGCCAACAATCTCCCATTTTTTGATGATGACAAACTACTCAAGAAAAATGAAATCCAAAGTGTTGTGTGATATAAAATACGAACTTAAATCACAATCAATGCACATGCATAATTTCAATTTACTTGATATTAGATAGAACTTGAAGCAGTGAATATATTCAATAACAACATGCTTTCATTTTTATTTTTTTTTCGTTTTTAAATTTCTTACAATTTTGAAATTGTTCTTAAAATCTAAAAAACAAAAAACTAAGACCCCTTATTGTAACCATTTTGTTTTTGGTTTTTGAAAATTAAGCCAATTTCCTTCCCATTTCTTACTATGATTTGCATCTGTCTTAAGTACAATGACTGATTTCTTAGCCAAGTTTTTAAAACTAATATTTTTAGTTTTTAAAATTTGTCTTATTTTTTTAAACAATTGGTAAAAAGTAGATAAGAAAGCAAGAAATTTAAAGGTAGAAGCATTATCTATAGTGGCCAATTTGAAACATTAAAAATCAAACACTTATTCTTGAAAACTTAGAGATAAAAAAGTATTTTCCTTTTATGTATATTAGATATAAAAGATATTGTAAAAATAGTTTGATTTTATCTTTATGTAAAAAATATAAAACATAAAAAAGGCGCAACTATAAAGATGTTTTTTTATTTCTTAATCTTTTAAGTAATAGAAGACCAAAAATAATTGCCAGGTTTTGGTTTTTTGGTTTTTAAAAAACAGAAAACAGAAAGCCAAAAACACAGTAAATTATGTTTGTTAAAACTAAAACCAAAAATAGGAAATCAAAGTTAAAAAAAAAAAAAAAAAAAAACCTAAAGGATTATAGAGGATTATTAAGCTATATCAAATAAAGCTTAATAAATAAAAAATTCTATCTTCGGTTTTAACTAGACGCAACCATTGTTGATTCTTCTTAGTTTTGGTTTGAAATTTTAGAAGGGGTTCAATAAACTAAGTGAAGATGTTTTACAATAGGTCATAGCACAATTAGAGACAAAAAGAAACTCATAACCGATAAAGCAGAAACAAATACTCGAGAATTGGTAACCTAATTCGTTGATAAACCACCTACGTTTGGGGAACAGTGTGCCCAAGAAAGATAATCCACTAATATGAAATAGTTAAGTAATTACAATGTTGTACTTATATATGAACAAATGACACATGTAGAGCCAAACTTAGCTGAATACCTAGGCTCCCCCCTAGATGTGAGACTCTCCCTAAGTGAATAAGGCTCCTTCTTATTGAATATTATCTTTCTCCTTCTTGTGAAATCCTTCATGTTGAATAACGGCTCAGGCTCCCTCTGAGTGGAGAGAACTTCTTCTTGATTAGAATGGTTATAGGCTCCCCCTAAGACGAAATAACTTGCAATACTGATGCTCAATTGATTAGAACGGTGAAGATTAAATTGCCTCTAGCACAAAACGATCTTCTTCAAAGAGCACAAAGAGTAAAGCTTCTGCTATAATCGAATTACAATCTCATAGTATGTTGAAGCGGCAACCTTAGCAAGCTGACATCTTAGACTTAAATAGCGTAGCAAAAAGATGGAAAATAATCCCAAAAATATCGGCATTCAACAAATAAGGCAAATATCTCAAAGGAAATATTTTGCATAATAATTTAAATAAGGAAGAAATTTTTTTGCAGAGTTTGGCACTTTAAGAAACAACCTCTGAGACAAGAACCCCCATAGACATGATCTGAGACAACCAATATCATATTTCTAACAGGGTTAACGTATGAAAATTTGAAAACTAATAATGACCATGTAAATTGATTTCACTTGAAAATTTTAAGGTAAGAAAAATAAAGATTCTTTTTCCTAGGCCACTTATAAAAAGTCAATTAATTTAAATGGCAAAACTGCTGAAAAATTATTTACAAATATAACAAAATATCACTCTCTATTATTGATAGGCAGCGATAGACACTAATAAACATTTATCAGTATCTATCACTAACAGACAGTGATAGATGATAGATAGACACTAATAGATGATAGTAGCCTATCAGTGATAAACATGACATTTTTTTTATATTTATAAATATTTTGGCTCATTTTATATATTTCAAAACAATCCTTTATTAAATAGGAATAATAATTTTGATTTCTTTCTTTTTAAACATGATTTTTAATATAAGTGGGAACTATCATTTTTTTAAACACCAAACCATTTGTAACACAATGCTACAAATAATTATCATAGATAACAATACTCTCACCGTTTAAGATTAGTTTTTGAATTTTAAAAGTTTCATTGTGACACAACGTTCTATATTTCCTTTAGAAAACATTTAATTTTTCATTCTTTTTAAAAATCTCTTTTGAGTTTTCTAATAAAAGAATTTTTTTGGCCATACTTATGTGTAACCATCTTCACTTGTATAGTTGCATTTAGATAGCATCTATTTTGCATCTATTTGACAAAAATTCACCTACAAACAGTCACATATTCCATCAAAATAGAAATTTATTTAAAATGTAAAGACAAAATGAAGATGTCAAGATTCTCTCATAACAGCCCATTTTATACCCAGTGTGTGCATATATATATTCAACCCTTGCTTTACAAGGTACTTTAAATATATTGTGATAAATTTGAAAATTGAAACTATATAAATTCTTTAGTATATTATTCCATTCACATTTGTTGCTATAATTTTGCTATTTTTTGTTTTTGGATTTGAGAAGTTCCTAGTTCCTTACTAGTTTACTTTAATTCAAAGAGTTTACACGATATCTATTTTGTGATGGTTTGATTAAATAATAAAGTTTTTCTTTTTTTGAAGCAGATTAAATAATAAAGTTAGAAGCTTCTATATTGGGCTACAAATCTGGTCAAAATCAAAATTATTAACGTAGACTCTTGAACAATAATTATGAAAATTTTTTATTTGAAAAATTCTTGGATTAATTTATTATAACTTCAAAATAATGTTCTGAAATATTCTGACACTTAATATCTCTTTTAATAGAAAAAACTCAAATACTTACCAACTTTAGAATTATGTCGAAATAAAATTTAAAAATAATCTCAATTTAAATCATGAAATTTCGAAATTATATCAATATATATTCTTATTCAAATTTTATAAAAATAAACATGGTGTCAAATTTTATAATTATTTCAATTAAATATTTAAACCATCATAAATAAAATAATTTGGACTCTTTGTTAAAATTACCTTTGAAAATCATCCATGCATCTATTATTACACGTTTGTAGACACTTTTTCAAATATTGAATTAACAAAATGGACAACTAAAATTCTATTCACAAAATATTTATCCAAACCAAACTTAATTAAGGGTATGAGAGATACATTTTCATAATATGTGAGGTAGAGAGATCAAACCTCATACTTCGAAGTTCATAAAATTAGTTTATGTCGGTTGAATTATGTTTATACGAGAAGATTATGATTATATAAATTGTTTTTTTTTTCTTTTTTTTTCTTTTTCAATTCTTAAAATATATAAAACTCTCAGCCCTTTCGTGTTGGTGGTTCCATAAACATAAATATTCCATCTACAAACTATTTATATGTGAAAACTTGGGGGATTGAAAATCATGTTTAAATAAATATTTTGCCCTTCAATATTTAAAAAAGAAAAAAGTAGTTATAGATTTATTTAATGTACAAGAAAGTTTGTTTCATACACCAACTTCTAAAGAACGAAATATTTGTTAAATAATATCTCATTATTTGGGTAATTGAGTAGTATACGAAATGGTTAATCCAATTTAATTTGTCAAAATTAACCTCGAAAAGGAAGATCCAAAAACAAAAACTAAGACAAATACCAAACAAAACAAAATAAAAACCAGGACTCAATTTGTTTTGGTTCAAAATTAGTTAACTACTTAATTCTATATAGAGTTGGATTTTGACACAATTTCAAAATTTTATCACAATAAATTATCTTAATTTTTTAGTACAATAAATACATATTTCAACCTCTATTTATTAAAAATTTCTTGCTAATTATGGTTCAACTATATTTATGTTAGTAAATTATTTTAAATTAATTTAATAGTTATTAGGAACTTTAAGAAGAGTGAGTTCACCAAATGTAGTAGTTGGGTGTAGATGGTCCGGACATTTAAAAAATTAGGGGAAAATAAAAAAAGTTTAGACGTCTATTTAAGTAATAATACAAATTTTTTGGTATTAATTATTCATTAAAAGAATAGGAATCTAATTGGTGATGGTGGTATTAAAATGGAAAGATTCCCATTAATGAAACCCGACCAACAGTAAAATGAATATTACAAATTAATATGAATTAGGCGCATTAATGAAATTTAAAATAGTGCAAATAATTAAGTAATAATTGAAATATAAGATATAGTATTAGGGGGAGAATAGAAAACAAAGGAAAATGGGATGTAACGTCAGGAGTGACGGTGTTGTGTAATTTAAAGCCAACCGAATCGAAACATGTAACTGAGATTCTCTCATTGTTTCCATTCTCCCATTTAAAACTACCATTCAAAGATTTTGTCTTAGTCGGTTTACTTATTTATTATTATTATTTCTCAAACAAGTCGGTTTATTTAATTATGGTTGAATTATAAAAACAATACCAATCAACTTTCGGCTATTTTCAAATATAGCAAAATAAATCAAAATATTTATAAATATAACAAAATTTTATTATTTATTTACGATAGATTGTGATAAATCACAATAGACTACTATCTATGTCTATTGTGACATAGATAGTAGTCTATTATAATTTATCGCATATATACAGTATATTTTGCTATTAGTTATATATATTTTCAGCAGTTTTACCATTTTGAATAATTTTCCATCAACAGCTTTCTCATTTGTTTAAATAATACTTTTGCGTTCTTTTAAAATTTGTAATATTTATGAAAGTTTTTTCTAAATGTTTCAAAATTATATATTATTTTAAGTAAAAATTCTTTATAACTTTAGAAGAAAATTGGGACCCAACACGATGTAAAAGTGATTTTGAATGGAGTGACAGTTGCATTATTTTAGATCACTAACTACATAGTTTTTGGTTCGGATTTCTTTCAAAATAATTTCAAAGAATTCCAACTTCGGATATTATAACTTTTGAAAGATTTAAATGTACAAAACAGATTAAAAAATTTGGAGGTACTTGTCTTTAACAAATTAATCTTTAATTAAATAATTCAAGAATAATTTATAAATATAGGTTAAATTATAAAAAAATCATTTGAATTTTGCATTTTTTTTTTTTTTATAAAAAATAACTTTCAAAAGTTTCAAAAATACCTTTAAACTTTAAAAAAAAAGTTTAAAAAATATCTTTGCCGTTATTTTTGGATGAAAACATTAAAGTTTCGTTTAAAAAATAACCATAAACTTTTAATAGTTTCAAAAATACCAGTAAACTTTAAAAAAAATTCAAAATACTTTCATCATTAATATATGAACAAAAACCGTTAGTAACTCGTTGGAAAATAACTCTAAAGTTTTTTTAAAAAAAGTTAAAAAATGCTTTTGCTCTTGATGTGGTGGACAATTTGTTTCAAGTTTTCTTGAGTTCGATAAAAACCAATTTTAAAACCAATTATATAGATATTCTCTCTTTTTTTTTTTTTTTAAATATATATAGAAATACTCTCAAGTTTTTCTTATTTTTCTAATTCTTACACCAAAATTTCAAGTTAAAACAAAAATCTCACAAAATTTCAAAATCAAAATCTCCCTTTAAAATATACCAAAACAAAAAATAGTCAAATAAAAAATGTATTTGGCTATTAACACACACTCAACAACTCACATACAATTTTGTAAAAAATATTTAAGTTCTAAAATCTCTTGATGTTTAATTTCTATTATTTTCTTTCTTCATGTTATAGTAACTGAGGTGTGCAATTTTATTTATTTACTTATTTTTAGATATATAAATATCAAACATTTAACAAAAAGGCAAGTAGGAGAGTATTGAAGAAGAGAGAGGAGAAAAAAGAGGTAAAATAGAGAAGTAAGAAAATATTAACGGTTTTTGTTCATATAATAATAAGGGAATTTTTTATTTTTATTTATTTATTTATTTTTTAAGTTTAGGGGTATTTTTGACATAAAACAACAATGACTTCCATAAAAAACTAATGGTAAGGGAATTTTAAAATCATTTTAGAAGTTTAAGGGTATTTTGGAAACTCATGAGAGTTCAAGGGTATTTTAAAGACAAAGTACCAAATTTAGGGGTATATTGTATAATTTAGTCATAAATATAAATATATTTTTTCATATTTAAATAGTTTGTCATCAACATGTGAAGTTTGAAAATTTGAACCTTATACCTCTTGGTCAATTGTATATATTTAAGCTAGATTATGAAATTTATATAGATATATGTACATACATGTAAACATAGATTTATATATACATAAATAAAAAGCATCAATTATAACCATATGTTTTAATGACCTTTTTAACAATAATTTGCTCGAAAGAAAACTATTTTGTATGTGAAAAGAGTCATTTTTCCACCATTAAAAGTAACTTCCCTTCAATATAATACAAGGTTATCACGTATAGAGCTTAAACAACTCTCATGTATAAGTACATTGCATATAAGAAATATACAACATGTTATGGGCGATTTTGGACCAAAGGAATAATTGACATCTAGCGTAAATAGGAACGAAAAAATCAAGAAGAGAGCAAGATACAGGCTAGAAATGGTAACTTAGAACCCAAATGATTTTAGGTAGAGAGGCTGACTTAGGCCTTGGCCCAAGCCAGTGTGCTCAGCCTTAGCCAAGGCCGAGGCTGAGCGTCACTGGCCTACGGAAGATGTTCAATCGCGACCAAGGTTGAGGTTAACCCTAGCCAAACATGAAACTCAGAATGCCCATTGGCCCGATGGTCATCTAATTATCTTGAGGTGACTCTGAACCTTAGGGAACAATCTGGTCAAGTTTGTCCATAAATACATCATTTTAACTTCATATCAGGTAACTTGAGTTATACTTTCAAATTCTCTAGCTTTCACACTCTAACTCTTTGACATAAGCATCGGTTTGTGTGTTTTCTATTTTGCATACCATGTTCTTCTCCCCTTCAAACAAATTCACTGTTGGTGTCATGTGAGTGTCAAGTGCGTTTGCCCTACCAAAAACTTGGCATCAAAAGTTGGCGTCGTTTGTGGGGGTGAAAGTGTTCCACTGGTAATTTGCATACCTTACAAAGCATGAGTAAAAGGGACGATAAGAGGAACATAGATGGAGATAACTCAGGCCAAGATCACCACCCACGGAAGAAAAGAAATCAAACACCATCTCGACCTATGAAAAAATTGGAGGCATCGGAAAAACAAGTGGCCAAAATGGGTCGAGATCTAACTCGACTACTTGAGATTCTAGACGAACAGAACCCTTCTACAATGATTAGGTTGAACCATTGGTGTGTGATCCTACTAAAGGAACAACCCCCTTGATTGAAGATGTGGGAGAAACAGAGTCCCATGTCCAAAGACTAAAGAAGAGGCTGATCTTAGGTGGGAATAATTAGAAGAGGCATCTATTGGCTATCGAACAGCCAAAGTAACAAGAAGCTACGCACGACAACTTGACTTGAGGTCGAGGCCAAGGCCAAGGCAACCATTGTCGAGGCCAAGGAAATCAAGCTGAGGTCGAGGATATGAGATCAAGGCCAAAAAGCACAAGAGACCGAGCATCGACAGCCGAGACAGGCCTTAGAAGCTTGATCGTGGAGAAGTGACAAGTTAGGTCGGGGTCAAGGTCGAGATCGAGAGCCCCCCTTGGGAAGCAGAGTTGATAACGATCCAGGACGAGATAGGAACATCCAGAAAGTTAGGGGGCAGAAGGATTTGATCTCGAGGCACTGATTGAATAGGTGAACCCTCCATTTACTGATGACATCATGGTAGTAGAGCTTCCTCAGAAGTTCAAAGTTTCAACCATTAAATCCTATGATGGCAAGAAGGATTCAGTAGAGCATCTTGACATGTATTGATCTTGGATGGAACTTCACGGAGTATCTGATGCAATTTGATGTCGAGCATTTCCTCCACCTTGATAAGATCAACTAGGGAATGGTTCAGAAAATTGAAGAGAAGATCAATTAGTTCCTTTAAAGAACTAACTCCAGCCTTTGTTACTTAATTCTTGGGTGGCAAGACCGGCCAAAAATGCATTTTTTGACAATCAAGCAAGGACTAGGTAAAAGTTTACGTGAGTATGTTACACAACAACACAACCTTACAAGTCGAAGGATAACTTGCATGATTGAGACTAAAGGGATTTGAATTCTCTTGGCAGAAGCGTTTAATTGCTTTGCTCCAATATCGTTTTATGAATTTGTACAAAAACAAGAATATATGCATATGCTTGGAAACATGTCAAATAATACAAAGGGAGAAATTTAAATAACTTTGTAGATCTAATTCTCAAGGTATCAATCTCTCGTTTTCCAAGAACACCACCAAAAAATTTTCTCTGGTAAACTCTTATGACAAGGAGGTTTGTGGGAACATTTGTGAAAAAGAAAGAGGGAAGAATAGAGAACTTATTTTGATAGTTGAGAGTTGAGAATGAGAGTGATTTTTCTGTGGAGCTTTTAGTAAATTAAAAAATAAAATAAAAATAAAATAAAAATAAAAATAAAGATCACATCTCTATTTAATGTGAGGCAAATGAAAACTTCCCTCCTCCACTCACCACTCCCCCACATTGTAGGGGAGTTATTTATTTAATAATAATAATTAATAAAAATTAATAAATCAAATTTAATTAATTTATATATATAATGAAATATTTATTAAATAACCATTTAATTAATAAAATCTTATTTAATTAATTAAAGGAAATCAAATATCATATGTTTGATTCAATGTGTCATAATACACATATATTCTCATAACCTATAGTGTTAATATGAATCCAATTCATACTAATTTAATATTTAAATTTTATTCAAATATTAATATTCTCATATTATAAAGTTTGTTTTTTCACATTATAAACTTTATGATGTATCTCATACATAACGTTAATTGTATCATATACAATTAATTTCCTTGATTAATTTGAATATTCAAATTCTTTTATCACTTTGTTTCTTTGTTTTAACCTATTGTAAGCTACTAAGGATAACTAATGGACCAACAGTTATAAAATCCAATTATTTGAAATTAAATTCATTAATTATATTAATCAACATTCATTAAAGCATGCTAGTAATTGCCATTAAACATTTAAACTTTAATTGTAAAAATTAAGCCGTTAAACTTATGAAATGTTAAAATTGAACCCTCAAGCGTACATAATCGTAGAAATTGTAATAATTGTATAACTTTGAGTGTTCAATTTTTATTATTTAGGGGTCCAATTTCTACAACTATTGTAAATTTTAGGGTCCAATTTTAATATTTATATAAGTTTGATGACTTAATTTTGACAATTGAAATTTTGAAGGTGCAATTACAGTTACCACTATACTTCAATGATGGTAAGCAATGGTTGTTTTTAAATATAGGAAAATGAATAAAAATATTTACAAATATAGCAAAATTTCACTACGACAAACTATCTGTGTCATGATAGGCACAGATAGTAGCCTATTGCGCGATTTATTGCAGATAGACTGTGATATTTTGCTATTATTTGTAAATATTTTAAATAGTTTTTTCATTTAAAATGATTTCTCTTTTTGCAATTTGCCCAAATAGAAATATAATAAAACAATAACAATTTTTTTTTTTCTGAAATGTTGATGGTAATGTCGATAAAATGTTGACATAAGTGATGTTTAGAAAAAAGATAAAAAAAAAATTTAATTGACAAATAAATATTTCATCAATTTTAAATAAGTTCAAATTTTTTATTATTCATAATAATGCATCCACATTAGTGGTAGTCTTTTTTTTTTACATAGTTATTATATTTCATCCATTTTTTTCTAACTCGAATGTCAATGATGAATCAATGAACACATGAAAATATTTTTATGCCAATGAAAGTTTAATGTGTTTGGAGTAACACCATGTTTAAAATAATAAATATAATTAATACTATTAATTTATAAATGACCTTTTGGCCACCTGAAATACCAATTTTACCTCCAAAAATTAAAACCGTTGAAAACTTTCTCTCCCCGAAATTATCATCTTCAAGCATTGACACAGAGTTGACACCTGGCATCAACTCAACCCCCCTTATTCTATCTTCCTTGTACCTTAGTTCATCAGGTGAAGGCACAAGTCTCGCCATGATGATTGTTTGTAATGTAAACAACAAGTCAGTAAATGATCGCACAAGTTAATGTAAATGATCGCCTAGATTAATATAAGCAATCACTTACATATTAATAAGCGATCACTTACATGTACTAGGCAATGGAACAGACTATACGATCGCTTATTACAAGCTGAGCGATCGTTTAGATTTTCTAAACGATTGTTGAGAGACATCTACGATCGTGTAGATGTATATCAACGATCGATTAGAACATCTAAGCGATCGCCTAGAATAACTCAAGGATCAGTTATCTTTTTAGGTTGGAAGACATTCCTCTCCAACGGCTTGTACGATGGAGGTTGAGAACATGTCCACCTCAGAATTCGTGGTATGACATTCTTGCTTGCTTTAGTGGCAATGAACTTGCTAGAAGTGAACAGTATCTCATACGCCCACACCTATAACAAACACGTTATAAATGGATTAGGATATCGATTATGCCAAATTGAAGTATACAATAGAAGTATAATTGAAGTATACAATAGGCTAAATCGTACCTGGAATGCAAGCACATATCCTTTAATGCAGTAGTATGTGGTTTGTTTGGGGTTGTCTGCCTTCTTTATATCATGCGCATCTTTCTTCTCCCGCATGATAGTCTTCATGCTATTCAACATTTGGTTGAAGAAGATAAAGGACCAGTCATAGTTTGCGAATACTTTAGGGTCATCGACATCCCAAGTGTCTTCATGTCGAATTAGGTCTTCTTGTCTTTGCTCATCATAACCGTTTCGATGTACAACGCGAGGGCTACCTTCATGGCGTCTTGATCATTTGTAAATCGAATCTTCTCGAAGGCAACCTCAGCATCCTTGATCAGCTTTTCCTTCTTATCGTTCAGGTCCTTAGGTCCAAGGATGAGACACCGTAGTCTCTCGCTGCATGTATCTCTTTCGACCGTTTCTTCAGTCGACCGAAGTCCGGTTATCATATTGAAGTCTTCTTGGATGAAGGTAACCTTCTTCCCTAGTATGTTGAAGCTGATTGAGTCGGCCCTCTCCTCCCTCACCTCTCATAGCAAGAAGTGGTGGAAGAGCTGCCCATTGAACACCAGGTCCACGTCCAGCAGTGGATCAAAACAGGTCTTCTTAAACATGTCCATCTGATCGGTTGTCAGCTTGTGCTTGATTAGAGTACTGGTTTTGTGACATGTAGCAGATGGTGGCAGGGAAATATCTATCCTCAGGTACGACCGTGATCAACCTACAACAAGGAAATGCAGTACAAAATCAGTTTAATAAATTACCAACTCTTAAACGATCGCTTATTAAACACCAAACGATCGCTTAGTAAACTAAACGATCGCTTAGTGAACTACGCGATCGTATAGTAAATTAAGCGATCGCCTAACGAACTATACAATCATTTAGTACGTACTAAGCGATCGCTTAGTTAACTAAGCGATTGCGTAGTGAATTAACCGATCACGCAGTAAACTAAAACAATCGCTTAATCGTTTAACCTAGGCTGGGCGATCGTTTATTCTAGGCTGAGCGATCGTTTCACCTAGGTTAAACGACCGCTTAACCTATGCTAAGCGATCATTAAACCTGGGATGAGCGATCGTTTAACTTATGATGGGCGATCGTTTAACCTGAGCTGAGTGATCACGTAGACTGAAACGTAAGGGAAGTCACATACCTTTCAGAAGAAGCCGAAGATGACGACGAAGAAGAAGAAGAAGAAGATGAAGACGAAAGGTTCGGAGAAAGCAAAACGTTGAGAGAAATCGAAATGTTGAGAGAGAAAGCCAAAGTTCGAAAAGCATAAAAGTGAAACGTTGGACGGCGACTTAAAGAAAAAGAGAAACGCGTGCTCTGTTGTTTTAATTTTTAGGGGTAAAATGGATATTTCACATGGCTAAAATGTTACTAATGATAAGGTTTTTGGGAGTAGGTCATCCATAGAATTTTTTTTTGATTTTTGGGTCATTTTGTGCAATTTTTTCTATTTTTTGTAATCCTAACACAAGATCATCTAATTACAGTTTGCCAGAGGAAAATTTTTTTTTTTTTTTTTTTTAAATGATAAAATGTCATCAAGTATGTTTTAATAATAACATGATGTTATGTAGCAAATTCACGTCAGCATTTGCTACATAATTAACAAAAATATGAATGGAATGATAAAAAATGTTACTAAATATAAACTTCATTAACTAAAATGTACCGTTTGGAAATTCAAGGATTTAAATGCAACCTAACCTAAACTTTAATAGCTAAAAATATACTTTTTTTCTTAATAAAATAATAACATATATTCAAGTGACTATCTATTTAAATTTTTAAAGAGTGGGGCTATTTCTTAGATGCATATCCAAAAATTGTTATTTGAGATCATTTTTAAAGTCATTTAACATACTTTTCCCAATCCCTCTTTAACATCTCTTCCCCCAACTTCCGTTTCACTCACTATAACACATTTGTTTCTATCTCTTATCTTAAATTAAATAAATCATAATTTTGGTCATTATTGTACGGTCAATGAAAAATTTATGATCCAACTAATTTTAGTTTCATTTTTCTTTTAAAAAAAATGAAGATAATAAAATGCTATCAAGTAGGTTTTGATAATTTTTTTAAAAAAATAACTGTTATCAATCATATGTTCATTTTTTTGCATTTTTTTTTATTTAAAGAGAAAACTAAAACTAAAATGGTTAAATTAAAAGTTTGAGGTTGATATCCATTTGGTTTTTGAACTTATGGAAATATTTAACAGGTCTCTAAACTTTTAATTTTGTGTCTAATAAGGATGTCTTTATTTTAACTTATTTAATATCACGTTTTGGAAAAAGCTGGGATGTTTGACAACTACTCAAAATAACTTTTGGTTTGAGAGAAACACTTGAAATCAACTTTCACAAAAATGATTTTTAAGTGTTTAATAGTTAATTTAAACATAAAATTACCAAAATACCATCACTACCACTGCCCTTTACCAGCCATGTTTGACAACTAACTCTAACAACCACACCACTTGTGACCACCTCCAATGATTAACTCTAATAGTCAACCACCAACTCCGACGACCACCTCTGATGACTCCTCCAACAACCAACTCTAGCAACGCACCTCCAACGGCCAGCTATAGTGACGAACCTTGTCGATGAACTACATCGATTATCTCCAATGATCAACCCTAATGACTAACTCTAAATACCAATTAGATGGATCATATGCTCTAAAAAAACAAACAAAAAGTTTGACAAATTAAAGTGTTTTAAAATACAAATTTAAAATTATTAGTTCATATACTTCGAATATATTGCAAACCAAACAACTTTGTATATAAAATCAATTTTAAGAAAGAGTAATCAAACATATGAGTATTTTTCTTATAAACAGTTTGCATAAAAAGTGTTTAAATAAAAATGAAGTTCTTGAAAAACACTTTGTTTCCTAATCATTGAATTATTTGATATTTGTTAAATTTTAAAGATGTACTAAAATTCAAAATTGAAAGTTAAATTGATGGACCAAATAAACACCAAACTTAAAATTAGGAATAAACATGTAATTTAACAACATAATTAATAAATGGGGTCTAAAAACAACTCTTTTGTAAAGATGTGGTAGAATATTTAAGGCAGTTTAAGTTAAGTAACCAATTGATTTGAAAAGTAGTTGCATTTCCAAATTTGTAATGGTGGTGAAATCAGTGCATGCCAAAACTTATTTATTAAACACATCAAATTAGAATGGAAAAGAATGGAAGTTACTTTTTCTTTATGTTTTTAAATTTTTCCACAAATAGGAGAATGTTGGAAATTTAAAGCCTTGAATGAAAATGATGTTACTTTGTGAAGTGTAAAGTTGTTTGGCGCATGCCATGGATATCCACAAACATAGTGTTGTTAATTGCACTATCTCAACAAATTAATAAAACCTATGTTAGGTTCTATTCTCTGCCTAATTCATTAAATTTCCTTTTTGCATTGAAGTGAAAATCTTAGTAAGCATTCACTTTATATTTATATGCATATATAATTGAGTTTTAAAATTATAGAATCTCTTTTACACGTCTATAAAAACACTTTAATTATAAGTAAATGGTTTCATAATAAATTTAATTATTCGATGTTAGGGTTTTTTACTCTTAATACAAGTCGAGCTAGGACTTTTTTTTATAAGGGAGATAACAAAATTTCACATATTTTGACAATGGTATGATATTGTACATCTTGAACATAAATCCTCAATTGTTTTTGAAACCACCCAAAAGAGCTTATACTAATAAAAATATATGAGAATATCATACTAATACAGTTAGATTTTGACCATGGCTCTAATATCAATTGATAAAGATAACGAAATTTCTACTTATCTCCATAATGATATTATGATATTGTCTACTTTCGGGCATAAATTCCTATTACTTACTTTTGAATTCCACTCAAAAGGTCTTATGTACATGCCAATAGAGATAATAATTGTCTTTAGTTATATTCATGAGATCACATTCCTTCTTTTAACCAACGTAGGATTTTATTTCTAATATTTTCTAAATGAGAAAATTGACTTTTATAAAAATGTGATAGTTTTAAAAATGAAGGGGAGAGGCCAATTTGGAAGAAAAAAATTTCTTCAACATTTTTAACTTCTTCAATCTTAGATGAATTGAGAGAGAAGTAATTGCACCCTTTTCTTTTCCACGGCTCTTAAAGTACTACTCTTGGAATGACTTTCCAGTTAAAGCACTTCCTTTCACGTCTCACCAAACACTTTATGCTTTGAACTAATTTCAAATGTACTTGATATTACTTCTACGATTATTGTGAGAAAAAAGTGACTTTTGACCAATGAAAGCATATTCTTCTTTTTAAGAGAACATACCTATGTGCATGTTTGGGTTTCATGATTGAAGGAATAAGTTTAAAAAACAATTGATTTTGTAAAATTGATTTTCATATAAACATATTGATATTTGGGTTCAAATTTTTCAAAGTGATTTTGAATGAAGCTAAATTATAAAAAATGTTTTCGAATTTTGTATTTTGTGTCAAAGTTTTGGATGAAAAATGTTATTATTTTTTTTCAAAAATAGCTCTGATTTTTCAAAAAGTTTCAGAAATACCTTTTAACTTTAAAAATGTTTAAAAATATCCTTATTATTATTGTAGGAACAGAAACCATTAGTACTTCGTTGCAAAAAAATATCTGAAATGCCCATATGGTTTATCTACACCCCATCACCCCCCTTTTCCATTTCCTCTCTCCCTACTTCAATCTATGGACCTAAAACTTTTCTATTTTATTCTCTCTCTTCTTCATTACCCTCTTCTCTTCTTGTTAATTGTTTGACCTTTATTTATCTAACCAAAAAAGGGAAAAAAAACATAGCCGCTTGACTAAGGTATATATAATATAACTAGAAGAAAGAGAATAATAGAACCACCAATGGGTTGTTGCGTTCAATAAGCATGAATATTTAGCATTGGCCATATGTCGTGTTGTATGAAAAATAAGTTAAAAGCTCTGATGTTAAACGCAAGTTTTCCCAATCAAACCCAAGTATAAGCCTAGACAGGGTTTTCTGGTGAGTCTAGGATCGAACTCAGGGGCTTCGTAAATTAACTAAAATTGGTCTCAGAGATTTTTTTTGCAAGGAAATGTTGATCAACAAGATTGATGGTTTTGTAAGAAGAACAATACAAAGTAATTAAAGAAAGAACAAAATTAAATGGAATGAATGGTGGAAGGTGATGAACAATGTGGTGAGAGTGTTTATGTGAGGATGCAATGAGTGAAATGCAGAGTGCTATACATTGATGGATGTAGTGAATCACTAGTGAAGACAGTTTTCAGAATGCAGTGATGAAGGAAAAACTCAGTTGGTCAAGTAGGGTTGAGAAAGTTCACTAACACCTATTTAAGTTCTGTATAAGTACCAGTTCATGCTTTCAAATCGTACAATTGAAATGTTCACCTCTCGGTGTTTAAGCCACATAATTCTTATCTCTAAGACACATGCTCAAGTTGAGTTTTTAGCACAAGGTTAACTCTATCTCTAAAGCCACTTCTTTCCTTGTTTTAACGAGTTCCACAATCACTTATTCTCTCGAATAATTAGCCATTACTACTTAAAGACATTGATTAGATGAATTCAAGCAATAGATTAAGTACGCATCAAATAAGATGAACTTTAACTCATGCAAAACTTAGGTAGGTGGTAACTCATTCTTCTTAACCCATTAAACATTTAGCTACTTGTTGTGGAGATTAAATGACATAGATAGATGGATGCAATGAAGATTTAAATTTATATCAAGAATTAATGAGTTTCTCAATCTCAAGATCTTAGTACAAATCAAAATAGCAATGAAATTAAGTGAAGTTTAGATATGGAAGACTCAAGTTGTTGGTTGCAATGTCTTGTTTTATTTGGCTTAAATGGTAGCTGCTTTGAAGTGAGTTCATTGGAAGCTGATGGCTCTTTCTTCACTTTTAGAGAGAGAAAACTAAGCTCTCGCACAGAGTTCCCTAAAGATAAGCTTGAAGGATTGATGATAATGGTAGATTGGAAGGGAGAATTCAACAGAGATTTGGCCAGTTTGTAAAAAAGGAAGTCTCTTTGAATTGAAGTACTTTGGGCTATTTATAGGCGTTCAAAAGAAGGTTCTAATGATGATTTGACACTTTTGTATTTTATTCCATGCCCTATTGGCAGACTTCTTAGTGTCACAGGTTCATTGGCTCTATCACAACCTTGTCAAATCAGCCATACCAAACTATAAGATGCATCTACTTGCGCTTTGACACAACAGTCACCGCCTATGTGTTCATCGCTTTCTTTTCTTCATGTTCCACTTCAACGCTTGGTCCTTTAATGCATGAGCTTTCTAGCTGATATGATCTCGACTTCGCCCAATGGCAACTTCTCTTCATCGAAATCCTATGTCTAGAAGATGCAAATCTTATAGTTTCTAGGAAAAAAGGTTTTGTAAACAATTGATCGCAGAGTTTATCTTTTCACATCATTTTCATTTCAAGTTAATGCATTTTCTTCTTAATTATACTAATTACTCTAAATAAATAACTATAATAACTTGTATTTCTACAAGTTATTAGGGGCTTAGTGTTGAGTTTTATGCCCTAAAACTCGTAAATTCTATGATCATCATTAAATCATTAATAAAGAGTTATTGATGTGTTACTTCAATAAGCATTATTGATTGTTTTTGTTTGTTTTGTCTTAATAACTCTAAATCCAATAAACTAACGTTCTAGGTTGTTTTATGAGTCTTAAACTTTATGGGGGGGACATATGGAGATCAATGTTCAAGATACAATTTAAAGGGTCTATAGTATAGGGTGGCTGGGTACCTTATCCTGGTGACACTATGGATACCGTCATCTTTGTATTCAATAAAAATGCAATGATCTAATGCGTTTGTGTAGGTGACATGCCAATGGAGGTATCCTATGCAATGAGTTTGGATAAGACCAACCCATGAAATAGTGATCACTAGATGTAACTCCGTTGACTAGTTAGGTTTCTATTTCAATAGGATGACCTAGGCAACTTAGTCTTAATCCTGAGTATATTATGAACTCTTGTCCCCGAGGGATTATCCTTTGATTTGCATGGGTGAGAGTGGTTCTTTGCTGACTCAATATGCCTACCATCTTGGGGACAAGACCGAGTGGGGAGCTGGAGACATAATTATATAAAATGGAATTCACTCATTCCCATTTTTAGGGTAAGTAGATAAGTGTTCCCTTAAGTGGTGTCTCCAGGACTTGAACAAAGGGCCCTACCCTCTCACTGGCCCAAGAGAGGTTTCTGTTTAATGGTTGGACCATAAATAGGTTGTTCATTAGAGGAGCACTGGTGCTTAAGGATTTAGAAGTAACTCAAGGGTAAAACGGTAATTTGACCCAACATGTGTTACGAACACTTGTGAATGACTAATTTGCTGTTATTCGTCTATATCCATGGACACAGAAATATATCTACAGTGAGAAGAGTGTAGGTGTGAGTCTTTAGTGAAGTATACTAACAGTTAACGAATATTGATTAATGTGGTTAATGAGTTTAGCCGATTAATCTCATATCATTGGAGCTTCTGATCTGTACGTCCATTATATCCCCTTCCGAACTCATAAAGAGTGATGAGGTATTTATGTCTTGAAAGAAATTTGAAATGTTCAAATTTACTTAGGAAAATAATATAATGTATGATGATACATTATAATATAAAGTTTATTTTGAACTTTATAATATAAATTTAATTTTGGATGCACATTAAAACTATAAGTTATGAAAGAATAACAATTGAATATGATTCAAATGTAGGATAAATTAAATATTAGATATTTCATTTGACAATTAATTAATTAAAGAATTAATTTTCTTAATTCATTTTAATTAAATTTGATTTAATTAAATTAAATGAATTAAAACTATAGGTTATATGGGAGATGTTCATTTAAATATGATTTAAATAAAAATAATTAATTCAATTAGATTTAATTAATTATTAATTATTAATTATTAATTATTAATTATTAATTTAATTGTTAAATTAAATAATTAATTAATTAAAAGAAAAAAAAAAGGTAACTCTTATATGTGGGAGTTACGCTTTACGTGATTTAAGCCCACATCTCCAGATCACTCTCTCCATATAGGCCTACAAAAGAATCAGATAGATGAAAATTTTTTCTTGATAAAAAATTCTCTCTAGTTTTCTCTCTTCTTTTTTCCCAAAGATTAAGAGAATGATCCACAATCATTCATCTCATCACTCAGAGAATAAGAGAGGTTTGTGATGGTGGTGTTCAGAGTTGACAACAAATGTAAGACTTCTAACTCTAAAGCATGCTTAATCCTAGAATTAATATAGTAAGTTTTATGTATTTTCAAATGTATGAGTACTTCAAAATCCCAATTAATATTGAGTTTGGTTCTGTATTTCTTCTGCTGTGTTAGGGATTTCAACCTACAATTGGTATCAGAGCCATCTTGTAAAATTAATTTGGGATTTTTGAAATTTGCATTGGTTTTGGTGGGTTTCTACATTATTGAATGTAGGTTTGCAATTGAATATTTACAGTAAAAATGACCATAGGTTTACAATTTTTTTGTTTGATCAAATGTAAGGCCCCTGCATTCTTGGGCATTTTATTGTAAATTACTGCTTTGTAAATTTAAATTTGAATTGGGGAAGCTCTAAGAAGAAAAACGACACCAAATTTGCCCAAAACGGATGAATGGAGGCCAAGAATTCGTGAAAAGAAGGCCTCTGCACGAATAGAAAAAAAAAAATCGGACGGAGGTACACGGAAGAAGAAGGGCTGATGTCACGCTGACGTCAGCATGATGTCAACATGCACTTGTAGGGGCGGCTTGGCTCAGCTGGTGGCTTGGTTCAGCTCCAATTCATGTGATTTGGCTCTGGTTCGCGAGGTTCAGCTCCAGTTCATGCGATTCAGCTCTAGTTCACACAGTTCGGCTTTGATTCAGTCATTTTGGCTCCGGTTTAGCTTCTATTTGGTCCGTTTTAGCTGGTTCTGATCTAGTTCCTGGCATTTTTTGCTTGGTTTGTGGTTTTGGGGCTCGGTTTGAGCAATTCGAAGGTTTTTGGTCCGGTTTTGGAGCGATAGAAGCAGTTTTAGGATATTTTTAGTATAAGTTAATGTAATTTATTGCTTTATTTTATCATAGGTTCAATTTTACGAGTCCAATTGCTATTTAAATGTTTTATGAATGTCATTCAGTGATAACCCATCGTAGGTTAAGCATTTTCATGCATTTTAGTATATTATAAATATTATAATATATGGTTTTAATGCATGATATATTTCATGAGTTATTTAATGTATGTTGATGTATTAAATATATGAAATTGGAAAAGCATGATGCATGACATTAACTAAATAAATATAAATAGTTATATTTATTAATGTTTTGTTAATGCTTGATTGATTCTCATGATTTATGTAATATAAGTGTTATATTTTAATTGAAAATCAATTTGCATTGAGCATGACACATCCATAGATTGATATAATTGTTATATTATGTCATGAAATGCATGTAATATGGTTGGTTAATTAATTAGAATTTGATTGTTAATTAATTAAACCATAGAAATCCTGATTATAGGGTTAATCATTAAAATTTGTAATAGTTATAAAATTTTATGATTAGTAACTATCAATTAAATTAAATGAATTAAAATTATAGGTTATATGGGAGATGTTCATTTAAATATGATTTAAATATAATAATTAATTAAAATAGATTTACTTAATTATTATTTATTTATTTATTTATTTGTTAAATTAAATAATAAAATAAATAAATAATTAATTAAAAGAAGAAAAAAAAGGTAACTCCCATATGTAGGAGTTATGCTTTACGTGGTTTAATCCCACATCTCCATAAAGGCCTGCAAAAGAATCAGAGAGATGGAACTTTTCCTCGATAAAAAATTCTCTCTGGTTTTCTCTCTTCTTTTTTCCCAAAGATCAAGAGAAGGATCTACAATCATTCATCTCATCACTTAGAGAATAGGAGAGGTTCGTGGTGGTGGTGCTTAGAGTTGACAACGAATGTAAGGCTTCTAACTCTAAAGCATGCTTAACCCTAAAATTAATACAGTAAGTTTTCTATATATTTTTTTTTCAAATGTATAGGTATTTCAAAATCCCAATTAATTTTGAGTTTGGTTCTGTATTTATTCCGTTGCGTTAGGGATTTCAACCCTACACTTAGGACTTAAATGTTTTAACGAGATGTGCACGTTAGTAGTTGAGTTGAGTATGTGTTAATAGCCAAAAGGTAGGGGCATTTTTTAATTGTATGTTTTTTAGAAGATTAAGAGTATTGATGCAACTTTTGAAAGTTTAAGGATAGTTTTGAAATGAGTTATTAACAGTTTCTATCCATATATTATTGATAAGGGTATTTTTGAAATTTTTTGAAGTTTAAGGGTATTATTGATACTTTTAAAAGCTCAAGGGTATTTAAAACAAAGCACTAACAATTTACAAAACTAAAGATAAGGGTAGCTTTGAATTTTTTATAAAAAGTTTAAGGGTATTATTGAAACTTTTGAAAGTTCAAGGATATTTTTGACCCAAAGTCCAAGGTTCAAGGATATTTTATATAAGTTAGCATTTGAATTATTATGTTTGGTTTTAAAAACTGACTTTAGAATTATCAAATTACTACAAAGGACGTTTTTATTTTATTTAAAATAATAAATTCATGAGTGAGGAAAAATTTTACCAAAAAAAGAAAAGAAAAGAAAAGAAAAGAAAGCACAGCTAATTTCTAGGCCTAATTTCCAATCAATCATCCCACCAAAACATATTTCAACTACATATGAAATAATATCTTAGGGATTTGAAGTTGACAATTTTTGTTTAAGGTTGGCCCTTGTTTGCTATGTGTTATGTTGACAAGCTTCCATGAATGTCTTTTGGAATGTCTTAACATGTGTGGCTTTAGACGGCTAGTTACTCTTTCAAGATGTTGTTTCTGTTGTTTGATTGTTTCCTTATTGGGAAGATTTTATGGTAGTTTACTCCAATTGTGTTTCCCTGTTTGATTGTTTCCTTATAGGGAAGATTTTATGATAGTTTAGTCTAATTGTGTTTCCTTGTTTGAAAAGCTCAAAATATTTTGTCAGTTTCCTCGTACATGTTCTGTTGTGCATATTTAAGAGTATATGGTTCTCATATTAGGATTGACCATTTTCATAAGAATTATTATCATAGTCGCTTTTGTATGTTCATCTAGAATGACAACTGTGTAACCTTCTAGGTGAAGGTGTGTGCTTTGGATCTCGTCAGTTCTACTGGTCTGATCTGCATCAACATAGAGAGAGATTCTCGAACTTCGGGGGAGCCTAAGTTATTGGAGTGGAGTAATCTTGATGTGAAGGAAGAAAGATAAAAGTCTTGATGAATTGAAACCTCACACTTAGAGGGAGCCTAAGACACAATTGAGAAAGACTCTCACACTTATGGGAGCCTAAGTACTCATCTACTAATGTACTCATTGTTAAGGGGATTCTAACGTCCTTTGAGAGGTAGTCTCACATTTAGGGAGAACCTAAGTGTCAATTCAAGAAGTCAAGTTTAATGTGTGACATTGTTATTGATGTGTCTTTACAAGTAAGTAAAACATTGTAATTGCTAACTTTTATATTAGTGGATTTATCTTTCACGAGCATTTTGCCCTAGACGTAGACGTAGGTGGTACATCATTGAACTAGGTTATCAATCTCCGTGTTTCATTTGTTCTTTTCGTTCTCTTCTTTTTCCTGTGTTGTTCCACAAAGTATTTCATCATTGTTCTTAACAAGCATGTCTGTGTACTAGATAATTTTCGTTATTTCAATATCAATTTTAATTAATTTTAGATTTTTCTAAGATCAATTCCATTTTTAGAAAAGTATTTTGGCAGTAAAATCAAAAGTACTCTCACTCAACCAATAAACTTACTCCTAGAACCGTTATTTAGCCTATTGTATGTCCTAAGGAGAAAATTAAAGGGTAAAATACATTTTTTGTTTCAAAGTTTTGAGTATGAACTACCATTTGATTTTTAGATTTCAAAATATCACACTTTTATCTTTGAACTTTGATTTTAGTTTTTATTTTATCCTTCAATTTCAAAACATTAAAAAATATTTATCTTCGAGTTTTGAATTTAATTTTTATTTGGTCTATTAATTTCAAGATTTTACATTATACCCCTGAGTTGTTCACTTTTAGTCATTTGTACTATTTTTTTATTAATTAATTTAAAGAAATCAAATTAATTAGTATAGTTAAACAATTAGTTTTCATTAATTTTTTTGTCACTATTATAACTATTGGTAATTTCACATCATAATTATTCTAAAATAATTAATTGAAATGACAGACAAAATTCATCACCCAATTTCGTGGCAAATAATTACCGTACTTACGAAACTGTAATTGCGGCAAGGTTGAGTCAAACACAGGGAGCACAAATATTTCCCAATTAAGTAGTTGCCAATTTTAGGTAACCGAAGGGGCTTTTAAAATGGTTATTTGCAAGAAATTAAATTGCATGAAATAGAGAAAGTTGTGATAACAGTCAGAAAAAAAAAACACCAAGTTTGGGTTACAACGGAATTTTCTTTGTTGGATTTTATGTCCTAAAACTCGTAGATTGTAAATATAATAATTTGACCGTAATTAAATAATTAATAAAGAGTTATTAATGTATTACTTCAATAAGTGTTATTGATTGTTTTTGTTTGTTTTGTCTTAATAACCCTAAATCCAATAAACTAACGTTCTAGGCTATTTTATGAGTCTT
Source organism: Citrullus mucosospermus (assembly GCA_030954485.1). Classification (NCBI taxonomy): domain Eukaryota; kingdom Viridiplantae; phylum Streptophyta; class Magnoliopsida; order Cucurbitales; family Cucurbitaceae; genus Citrullus; species Citrullus mucosospermus. Next base: position 10,388,595 of record CM062057.1, on the reverse strand, counting down.
GAACTTTATGTGGGGACATGTGGAGATCAATGTTCAAGATACAGTCTAAAGGGTCTATAGTATAGGCATAAAGTTGGGTACCTTATCCTGATGACACTATGGATACGACCCACTTTGTTTTTGATACAAACGCAATGATCTAATGCGTTCGTGTAGGTGACATGTGAATGGGGGTATCCTATGCAATGATTTTGCATAAAACCAGACCATGAAATAGTAATCACTAGATGTAACTCCGTTGACTAGTTAGGTTTCTATTTCAATAGGATGACCTAGGCAAACTTAGTGTGGCCGTTCTTAATCCTGAGTATATTTGTGACAACCCAAATCATTAAGGTAAATTCTCCTATTAAATTAATTTAAGTCATTATGCATCAAAAAGAAATTATATATATATGTATTTATGTATTTATTTAGATTAAGGAGGAAAGTTTTAAAATTGGCATTTGTAGTGGTTGGTGAGACTTAGGTGAATTTAAGGAAATTTTGGAATTGGCAAGAGATGATTTATCCTTGGGTGAAATGGATAAAATAAAATAAATAGATTTGATGGGATTGGAGTTTGAATAAAGAAGATTTTATTTTATTTTATTTGGTTGGAGAAAAAAAAAAGGGAAAAGTGGAATTAATGGGCTAAGAGGGGAAGGAATTAGGGTTTATTTTAAACCCTCCTCAGTTTATGTGTAGTTTAAAAAAAAAAAAAAAAAGAGAAAGAAAAGCCGTCCCCCTCTCTCTCCCTCTCCGCCGCCTCTCTCTCCTCCCTTCCTTCCTGATTTCCGCTGCCGCCGCCTCCTTCTTTTTCCGTTCTCCCTCTCTACCGCCACACTCTCTCTTACCTCTGCCTCCGCCGTCTCTCTCTCTCAGTTGCCGCTCGATTTCTCGGAAGTTTCACGCTCAAAATCACGCTTCTGTCACCTTGGGTATCGCTATCTCGCTAAGGGTATCGCTCTCTCGCTCTCACGGTTTCCCGCTCTCACACTCGAAATCACGCTGTCTCGCCAGGATTACGCTCGCGCTCTCGAGCTCTCGCTGACTCTCGCTCTCGCTCTCTCGCTGACTCTCGCTCTCGCTCAGAATTTCGTTCTCGGCTGCGATTAACTACTCGCTTGACCGTCAATCACTAGATCAGTACTCCCTAAGTGAGTATCTCAAACCTGAGTGGGTTAGTGATGTATTCTGGTAAATCTTTGGGAATATGAATTAATTGGTAAATCTTATTAGGTGGTCGGCGATTGCTTTAGTTCGTAGGGTCGGAGGAAACTGCGAGTTTGGCCACGTTCGGGTAAGAACTCTCTCGAACGAACTTGGAGTTTACTTATGACGAGTTAGGCTTGATGAATAACTTAAGTTAGGGGAATTTTATTCCCAGTTTGTTCAGGAATTTTGCAAGAGTTGCAGTGTGGTTAGTTTTATGGATTAATCCTCAGGTAAGTGATCTTACTACCTGAACCGCCTTCGGGTCATATGTTTAGTTGCCATGCTATAGTAGATTTCTAAAGCCACATATGATATAAGATGCTTGTATGAAATTTTCATGTCTTAAAGTTGTATGTGCCTGATAGTGTATAAGCTTATGCTATGAAACGTTTATGAACAGTACTGTTAATGTATGAATCCATGGAATGGAATGAGTGTGAACTTGGTTGATCATGTATGATGAGTAGTGGTGACTCCCCTACGTCGGTTGGATGTCCATAGGAGGTTGTGTTCCTTCGGGTTCACTAGAGGTTGTGTTCCTTCGGGATCACTAGAGGAAATGTTCCTTCGGGATCACCAGAGGTTGTGCTCCTTCGAGTACACTAAAGGTTTGTGTTCCTTCGGGATCACCAGAGGTAAGAGTTTCCTTCGGGGCTCTCTAGAGGTTTGTGGGGCATCCATAACCAACGGTGGGCGGGTGTAACCACTCCCCTATAGAAGTATGATAGATATGCATGTCTCATGTTTGACGCACATAAAGGACTTAGGTGCCTAGCCCGACTCCGGTAGTGGGGTCACTTACTGAGTAATATAATTACTCATCCTTTCTTCTTATATGTTTTTCAGGTAAAGGAAGGAATGTGCCGGAAAATGACAAGAAGAATCCTTGATGGCATCACGGGACCCGTAGTAGCTTTCGCTTAGTTTTGCATGTTTTACTGAAATTTTGTCCAACATTTCAATTTTGTTTTGAGACTCGTCTTCTTATTTGTTTATGTGGATTTTCATTCATGAAGCTTCTTTTATTGATTTTATTAGGGGTACCCCGAACCAAAATTTCCTTTTATTTGTTAATGGGTTGTCTTCTTGAATTAATATAAGTAGAAATTTCCATGAAAAGTATTGGTCCTTCTTCACTATTTAGCATAGTGTCGTTCTTTGAATTTTTGCATGCATTGAGTAATGGTCCGATTAGATTGTGTAAGTCAGGTCGTTACAATATTATTAACTCTTGTCCATAAGGGATTGTCCTTTGATTTGTATGGGTGAGAGTGGCCGTTTGCCGACTCAATATGCCTACCATCTTGGGGACAAGACTGAGTGGGGAGCTAGGGACATAATTATACAAGATGGAATTCACTCATTCTCATTTTTAGGGTAAGTAGATAAGTGTTCCCTTAAGTGGTGTCTCCAGGACTTGAACAAAGAGCCCTACCCTCTCACTGGTCTAAGAGGAGTTTCTGTTTAATGGTTGAACCATAAACATGTTGTTCATTAGAAGAACACTGGTACTTAAGAATTTAGAAGTAACCCAAGGGTAAAACGGTAATTTGACCCGACATGTGTTACAAACACTTGTGAAGGACTAATTTGCTGTTATTAGTCTATATCCATGGACACAGAAATATATCTACAGTGAGAAGAGTGCAGTTGTAGGTCTTTAGTGGAGTGTACTAATAGTTAACGAATATTGATTAATGTGGTTAATGAGCTTAGCTAATTAATCTCATATCGTTGGAGCTTCTGATCTGTAGGTCCATAAGGTCCCCTTGCTAGCTCACTACGGACCAACAAGGATCAACTATGTTGAAAGAAAATTTCGAAATGTTCAATTCTGAGGGAAAATATTAATTGTATTGGATACAATTAATTGCATGATTTATTATAAATTTTATTTGAATGTGATTCAAATTATAACTTTATAATATGAAGAATTAATTTATTTGAATATGATTCAAATAATTAATTATTTAATTGGATAAAATCCTTCTAAATAAATAGAGGGAGAATTAATTAATTAATTTGAATTGGATTCAAATAATTAATTATTTAATTTGGATGAGATCAAAATTAAAGATTCTGCAAAAGATAAATATTTAAATAAGATTTAGATATTTTAAACCATTTATTATGAGATATTATTTGGGTAGATATTTATTAATATTGGATATTGTTAAATATTTAATTTAAAATCTTGGTAGAGTGGTTGTCCTAATAGGATTAGGAGTAACCCATAGAGTTCTATAAATAGGGCCCTTGGGAGCCTTCATAGAACACACTATCTAAGAGAATAATCTCTACAATTACTCTAAAAATCTTCTTCTACTAATTCTCCCAATTTTCTTAGAAAAATTCTAAAAAAATTCTTCTTCCCATTCTTTCAAAGAAGCGGTTCCTACAAATTGGATCATTGCCAAAGACATAGCAAGGAAGATCTCTTGGAAAAAGAAGACTACAAGGAGAAGACTATCGGTTGGAGAATTATAAATTGGCAAATGTATGATACTTAACCTTTTCTTTACTTTTTGTATTTTTTAATTCTTTCAATAAATCAAATAACACGATCACACGCTTCCGTCGGGATTCAATTCCCTTCAGTTTCACCTAATCAATTTAATTAGAAAGACTAATTAAATCATCATAATCGACGAATTAGATATATTGAACCGATGAAAAGCATGCAATTCAAGTTTACCCTAACTACATTAAGTTCGAGAGAATTAGGCAGAACATTTAACTAGAAAAGTTGAAATTAAATATTCTATTGATTTGATTCTAGGTTGATTAGAACAATACTTACCAATTTAGATTTGCAAGCTAATCTAACCTATTGCTTCTATGATCAACATGCAACCAAGGGGGCGTTTGGGGAGCTGGATTGTAATCAGGATTATTGGAAATTTGATTACCGTGGGTTTTGTTGTCTGGAATCAGGATTCCTGGGAATCTGATTACGGTGTTTGGAGTGGAGGGTTGGGTTAGCTGTGTTTTTTATTACAGTGTTTGGATTGCAGGGTTGGGTTCGAGTTGAATTTGAATGTTTTTTTTATTATTATTATTAATATTATTTTGACTATTTTTCTTCTATATCTCTTTTCAACACCATATGTTATCAACTTTGCTCGTCATACTATATAAAATTCAACTATCATACTATATTGGAATTTAGATTAAAATAACTTTAGAAATAAAAAAAGTCTAGCATAGGAAATTCAAATTAGGGCTGGTTGCACAAATAGTAATCAGACCTAAAATAATAAAAAAGAATATAGCACAAGGAAAAATATATTAGGGATATAGCACAAAATTAGTGTCAGATATCACTAACAGCAGCTATCAGTGATAGTCATATTGGTAAATGACTAAAAAGCTCATGTTTCGCCCATGATTTTACGCTTCTTTCTTCTGATTTTCTCAAATTGAAAGTTATCACTAATAGCAACTATCAATGATAGCTATCAGTGGCTATCACTAATAGTTGCTGTCAATAATAACTTTCAATTTGAGAAATATTAATACAACCTTGAAATAGTTACACTTGAAATATTAGCCTTCAATTTCCTATCATTTAGTATTGGCTATTATTGATATACTTTCATCAATTGGAATCAAGCTTGAAATATTAACACTTAAGGCCATAAGTGGTTATCAATGGTAAACTTTTATAAGTAGTTATCAACTTTGTAAGGAAACTATCAACTTTCAAAGATCAACATTTAAAGTTAAAAGTGATAGAAGTCTATTAATGAGAGGTTTAGAAGTGACTATCACTGATATCTACCTAAGTCATATCATTGATAGTTCCTATTAGTGGCTATCACGGATAGCTTTTAGCAATAGCTATCAATTATAAACTTTCATCAAATGGAATCGACTTTTATATCATTGATATCATTGATATATGGACATCACCTAATTTCTATCATTGATATCACTTATATTGTGGTTATTGATGATAGCATCTATCACAGATAACATGCTATTAAAGATAACTTTTGTCATTCATTTTTACCATCAAATAACATGTTATCGTTGATAGCTTCTATCATGCTATAAGTGATAACTTCTAGGCATGCCACTTACACTTTAGTTCGAGATTCAACTTTATTAATTAATTCCACTAAGTTTGCTACCAGTGATAGACTTCTATAAGTGGCTATTAACTGTGGAAGAAAATCATCAAAGATTAAGCTATCAATGATAGAAAATATTTGTGGTTATTTCTGATAGACTTTTGTTAGTACCTATCAATTTTGAAATATTAACACTCAAAGCTACCAATGGCTATTATTGAGAAACTTTTATCATGATTATCCATAATAGACTTCTATCACTGATATCTACCTAAGTTCGATATCACTGATACATAAATGACTGATATATATCTAAGTTCTACCACTAATATCACTAATAATTGATATTATCTATACACAAATATTTAGTGAATTCTTTTCTAACATTTAAAAACATGAGTGATAGTCAATGAATTCTTCAATCAATGATAGAATTCTTTGAGTGACTAAGTTATAAGTATATTAGTAGCTATCACTGATAGATTTATATTATTATGAGGAGATTGGGGAGATAGAATAAAATAGGAAAAAGAAAAGGGAAAAAAAAGAGAAGAAGAAAATATGAGAAGATTGGGGAGATTGAAGAAAAATTGAAAAAAGAAAAGGGAAAAAAAAAGGGCAGAAGAAAATATGAGAATATTGTGGAGATGGAAGAAAAATTAGGGGAAAAAAAGAAAGAGAAGAAGAAAATGTGAGAAGATTGGGGAGATGGAAGAAAAATTGGAAAAATAAAAGGAAAAAAAAAAGAAAAGAAAGGGGAGAAGAAAATGTGAGAAGATTGGGGAGATGGGGGAGATGGAAGGAAAATTAGGGGAAAAAAAGAAAAAAAAAATAGAAAGGAAAGAAGAAAATATGAGAAGATTAAGGAGATGGAAGAAAAATTGGGAAAAGAAAAGAAAAGAAAAAAAGACAGAAGAAAATATGAGAAGATTGGGGAGATGGAAGAAAAATTGGAAAAAGAAAAGGGCAAAAAAAGGAAGAAGAAAATATGAGGAGATTGGGGAGATGGAAGCTAAAGCTTGAAAAAGAAAATGAAAAAAAAAAAAAAGAAGAAAAGAAGTTGTGCAAGACAGGGGAGGGCAAAGTTGGAAGTCACAAAAATTCAAAAGTTGACTAGTCAACATTTGCTATCTTTGCAAATATTTTTAAAATGTGTTATATTTTTAGATTTTTCTCCTTATTTTGCTATCTATTACAATTATCCAAACAATAACTTCACTTTGTAGTCCAAGTACTAACATTAAATAAATAAATAAATAATTCATACAATGAGGGAAAGATAAGATTCATACTAAGAAGATAATTTGAATTCAAACTAAAGGAATAAAACATTAAACAAAGTAAAGGTTTAGATAAGTAGAGTCATGGTGTTTCATCTCGCGATCTCCCAAGGACTTGCATGCAATCATACTTCCACTACAGTGTGAAGTCCACGAAGTGGCTTAACAGAATTGGATCTGCAAGCAATGACCATGCAACAATTAAGTCATCTTGCATTGATAGTGTAGGGATTGATTGTAGCTCGATGTACAATTCTCGACGATGACACCTTGTCAGGTCATCGTTCACAAGAGGCTATTGTGCAATATTGTCAATAGACTTCGTTAGAAGTTGGAAGCTCTCTCGTACCACCTCATGGTATTCTCCAATTGAAAAACTTCAGGACCTCCTACTTCTTGTTGGCATGCTACTCCTAGCCCCTCTACCGCCCAAAGTAGTTGGAAGGTCTTCTAATGTGGGCGAGTTGGCGAACGGTGGATCAGGAATATAGAAATTCTCAAAGTCTGGGGATTGGTTATTTAAAATGTCCTCGTTCTCCTCTTACATTACAAGTTCAGATTCGACCTCAGTAGTGGTAGTGGCATGAATCCCTGTTGCTCTGTCTTTGCCAAATACAATCGCTAAGTCATCATAGAACAAAAATGACTTATGTCTCAGTTCTTTCACACTTGGATGACTCTGTATCAGATGAAATGTGTTATGTTTTGGCTAAAATATATTTAAAACAACATATAACAAATAGTAAATTTTTTCATTACCTTGACCTATGCATCAAATATCTCAGGCTCACAGTCAATACACTTTCGCTGCGTTCCGACCGAACCCACTACATCCTAGGCCCAACATTTTAGCGATCGCGCTGTATTGTCTCTTCAACGTCCTCACCCTGGACTCTAGATTTGGACTTACCTATATGGAACACCCTGGAATTTTTTGTTGCATCATGCTTAGCACATTTGCTAAGAAACCATGTCACATCCAACTTTTAAAAACTGATGCGTTGAAAAGTTTGAAGAAAAGAAATAAAAGACCATATTGGACGCATGGTCAAGACTAAGGTAATGCATAGTAAAGGTGGATGCATACTAATCTATCTCAAGAGAAATAGTTTAAGTGCAAGGAAAAGGTTAAATGAATAACCTTGGGAATTAACTTAAGGACGCATAGAGGGATAATCAAGGAATTTTCAAGGATAGGAAGATGGTCATAGATGCAGGATGAAGTAAAGGTAAACGCAAAAGGACAAACACATAGAGGAAGAACTTGGGAAGGATTTGTAGTTAAGAGTGGACATAAGGAAGGAGAGTTGGACGCATGATAGTATGCGGTTAAGGCAAACGCATGGTATGATGTGGTAAGGTACAAACGCATAGTATTGCGCGTTTGAGTCATTGACGCCTAGTAGTACGCGGTGGAGAAATGGGTTCAAAGGTAGTATGGCGGAGAGTAAGGGAAGAAAGTAATGAAGCTAAAACCTTAAAGGGAAATTCAATGAACGCCTATTGGCATTATGTAAGCACTGGTTTATAATACTGTGGCTATGCATTGAAGGTGAAATCACGAATGGTTGTTGTGAGCTGAAGCAGTCGCCGCGTTGGAGGGGAAGTTGATCATTGGCGGGAGAAGAAACGTACTTGGCTTACCATGCGTTGGTAAGATTGTCATGCGTTGTGGTCCCTGTGCGTCAAAGACAGAGTGGTGTAGTTGGTCGTTGTATGCGTTAAAGGTAGGAGGCGTTGAAAGCGCCATGCGTTGAGTGTGGTTGATTGCTGAAGGCGTTAGAGTAGGTTGCATTATGGGTGCCTTGCATTGAAGTAAGAATGGGAACCCAGCGCGCCAGCCTGCTTTTGAGGGTTAAGTCGGCAGTATATATATAGGTAAATAAATTTTAAATATTTAATCATTTTAGACACTTCGAGAACCTAAGTCGGTTCCACTTTTCAGACAAACTACAAGGGGAGGTAGAAGAGGGTGTCCTTGTGGATTTGGACGGAAGCCTACTCGCTTTGGTGTTGAAATCTAAGCTGGAACAGAACATTGTTCGTGGACGCACAGACTGAACGGTGTCTGATGTTTGGAGTAGAGTGAATCGAGGAGATCGAGTCTAGGGCTGAAATTTTAAGGTCAGTAAGTTAACAAAATTCTTAATAATTCTTGTGAAGGGTGGTAAAGTTGGAATTGAAGTTAAATACGTGAAATCTTAGATAAAAGCAACGGTTACAGAATTTCTGTACAATCTGGAGCAACGCAGAGTAATTTTGGAATAGCTGGGGAACGAAGGAGAGTTAAGCCTTGAAAGTTTGAGTTAATCTGAGAAATTCAATTTTCTACAAGTTTGCAGAAGGGAACAAATTCTAAATCTGTCTGGAAATATGACTTTTAACAGATAGGAGAAGAACAAAAAGGAAAGGAGGAAATCTATGCTGTCGGGTATCGTTGAGTACATAAAGTAAAGGTAGCGAGACGAGTGTCGCTGGGACGCAAGGGGGCTTTCCGTCTCACAAAACTCGCTGCGTATCGCTAGGTATCGCTCCTCAGGTAAATCACACTAGTCTCGCTTACCTTAGTGTCGCTAGTATCGTGTCCTGTTGGGTGGTTTCGCTAGTAATCTCACTGAGAATGTGAAATGTCGTTGGTTATCTCGCTAGTGACACAAATCTTGCTTATTATGTTACTTTGGAAAAGGGAAGGCTCGGTGATGATTCATGATTAGAGTCTAATTATGCATACTTAACGATCATGTAAAGGAAGTTTAAGGAAAGCGTAATGTGACGAATGTGTATTTACAGGCCAAGAAGGGCTCGGAAAGGCATATAATCTGCTCAGGGCCGAAGGATAAGTTGTGAGTGACATCTTTCTTTCTTCAAAAATGATTTTTATTGAAACTGTTTAGTTCGGTTTTTCTGACTAAATATGGCATTGTGATGAATTGTTTTGGAAAGCATGATGTTTGATTTTATTGTTCACAAGGCATGTTATATGTTTCTGAAAGGTGTTGGAAAGCATATTTATGAAATGTTATTGATTAAAGACATGTCTGATTTCTATGAAAAGATTTTCATATGAACTATCTAAATGTTTTAGAGGAGGCTCAGTGCTTAAGGACATGAGAAGGCACGTGAGTTTCCCCGGAACCCAGTACTGAAGGACATAGAGAAGGTACCTGGGCAACCCGCCATGTTCCTATGTGCAGATAGAGGTTGATATTGCCGGTGCGTTGAGTTTTGCTCCGCATCGAGCCAGAGTTAATTTCGACGTTGGGTGTGTTGAGTCTTGCTCCACCCCAACTAAGGTTGTTTTCGACGTTGAGAGCGTTGAGTCTTGCTCCGCCTCAACTAAGGGAAAAGATTGAGAAACCAAACTGGTTTTCTGTCTAATCATTCTGGAAAACGATTCTATACGATTTGGAACGGATTTGTGAGATTGATAGAGTTTTGTGAAAAAAATGTTTCTATTGAATTATTATGTTAAATCCTTGTTTTATATGTACAAATGTAACATGCCTGTTTTCAAACAAAAGCTCGTTTTACAAAACTTGTCACTCACGGCGCTTTAGCTCACGCTTTCCATTTTTTTTTCCAAGTAGCGAGCGAGTTCGGGATGCTTTACCTACGCAAGAACCTCGTCTGGGCCGTCTTTGGTGATAATGGTTGGACAATGAACCTTACAGAGGAGTCAAGGTTGCTGTCTTCACATCTCCTCTCGAGTTTTGGAGGATAATCCGGGAGGGGGTGTGACAAACCAGGTCGAAATGTGTCGTTGTTAGATCGCTAGTGTCCAGACTGCACACATTGAACCAAACACTCAACCAGAATTCTGTCCTCCTCATCCGTCCATATATGTTTCGAGGCTCTTAAGCATGATTCGGATGCTTCCATCTAAAATAACACGTGTTAACACAATAAGACTTAAACATAAAGGTGTAGTGTGGTCAATTGTAGTTATATAACAAACATTAATCCATTCACACTATACATAACAATATTCACATAAGTTGCCCATAATTGACAAAATATAGACATCCAATATCAATCTAATACAGAATAAATTACAAAAAGACTATAAAAAACTATCTAGTTGGTCCTTAATCTGCATTCCATTCAACCTATATCTGATTTGCAAGATCATCCCTCCATGCAGTAAAGGCATCATATGTCTACAAATTCGATATTGTCAGCATCCATTGCAATTGGTCCACCCTGACTTCCCTCACCTTCGTCAATTAATGAATTTTGACCCATTTCCCGAATTATCAGATTGTGCAAGAGATAACAAACATGTATGGTTTTGCACTACACGTCAATGGGGTAGTATGATTTTCCTTGAAGTATGGCCCATCGACCTTTCAACATCCCGAACGCTCTCCCAATCATGTTTTGTGTAGAGGAATGTCTCATATTGAAAATTTTTATAGGGCTTGTGGGCGGGTTCCTTCCCCGCCATTCGGTCAAATGGTATCTTTGTCCCTGATAAGAAGCCAAAAACCCATTGGCGTTTGGATACCCGACGTTGCATAATTAGTAATATCCTGCGAATGTTGGCAAAATTACCACTGGATGATTGTTCATTGGTATGGGAGGGTATAAAGTAATCTATAAACTAACCCCTTGGGACTTTCAATCCAGTTGGCCTTGACACTGCATCTCGCAAAACCCTCGAGTCAGCAGCCGATCCTTCCCATCCAGCAAAAAACGAAGATGAACTCACAATTTTGGTTGCATATAGCAAGGACATTCGTGGCGATCTCACCCTTTCTAGTTCTATAGCGCGGTCGATCAGCTGCACTGACATTTACCTTTATGTGAGTTCCGTCAAGTGCACCTAAACAATTCTGTGACGAAACGTTGTTTCAATGATAAGTTTAAGGTACTTGGAAAACCCCCCAAACAATACCATGAAAACAACATGTTTTTAGTACCCGAAACCATCGCCATCTATCATCTGTACAATTCTCAGATAGTGTATTTAGCACAATATTAAAGTGTCTAGAGACTATTTTGCCCGACCTTGCAAATTGTCATCGCATCACTCGATTTTTGACATTATGTGCAACTATGTGTAGGAAGATGATCACCATTTCCTCCACATCTACATACTTCGTTGGCCTTAACCCACCCGTTGTCCTAAGTAGTTGACACAGAATCATGAACGTTCTCCTATCCATATGAGTGTTATCACAACACGTTTGATAATCTTCGTATATCAGACGAAAGAAATTCAGCTGTCAGATTTGATGTCTAATAAGTGGAGACGGTCGTTCACGATTGTCTTCCAAGTGTAGCAAAGTAGTTATAGTATTCACCATTGTAATGGTTGCCGCACATACAATAGTGAGTATTGCAATTAATTCATCAGGTTGAATGTCGATGTCATCCATTGATTAATTCGAAGAATAGTGGACCAGACAAGATAGGGGTCATATTTAAATATTCTTATCTATTCAATGTCCTACCTATTCGATCTTCCTATCTACTTAACCAATTTTGTTTTTGTTTTTGTTTTTGTTTTTTTTTTATTTTTTTTGTAAATAATACGTATTAAAAAAGATAGTGATAACAAACAAATGTACAAACAAACAATCAATTGCATGTCATGAATTATTTGTAACTCCATTTGGAAAAAAAAATAGTTTAATTGCCCCAAAGAGAATTTGGTACTTTTTCATACACTAAACAACTTGTAGAATTTGGTATTAAGAAGTTGTTTGATTAGCATTACAAGGTGGATTTCTTTCTTAAGGTTATAACTTTTTTTAAGTTCATAATTTGGTATGGAACACAGTCTTTAAAACTAAATTCGAAAACTCGTTGCAGTCTTAAAGTTTAATTTTAAAAAATGTTTTCCATACCCTTATTCATAAAAAAGCAAGTTTTAAAGAGTAGTGTAATTTTTTACTACCATTTTTCATAAATCACAAGTTTTAGAATTTTATTCTAAAAAATTATTTGAGAACCATTTTTCTAAAACTAACAATAATTGGAATTTAAATAGAAAATGTGTTTTTTTTATTTCTTTTTTATTTCGTGAATTAGTAGAAAATTTTATTTTAGAATTTGACTTTAAAAAATTGTTTAAGTACCAATTTTTCTAAAAGTAACAAACATTGGATCTTAATTATAAAATGTGTGTTTTTTTTTTTTTTTTTTTAATTTCGTGAACTAATAGAAACTTTTATTTTAGAATTTGACTTCAAAAAATTGTTTAAGTACCCATTTTTCTGAAAGTAACAAACAATGGATCTTAATTGTAAAATGTGGTTTTTTTCTTTTTATTTCGTGAATTAGTAGAAACTTTTATTTTAGAATTTGACTTTAAAAAATTGTTTAAGTATCCATTTTTTTAGAAAGTAAAAAATATTGGATCTTAATTATAAAATGTGATTTTTTTATTTCTTTTTTATTTCGTGAATTACTAGAAAATTTTACATTAGAAATTGAAATTAAAAAATTATTTAATACCAATTTTTCTGAAACTAACAAATATTGGATCTTAATTATAAAATGTGTTTTTTTTTTTAATTTCATAAATTATTAGAAAATTTTACTTTGGAATTTGACTTTAAAAAATTGTTTTACTACCCATTTTTATAAGCTAACAAATATTGGATCTTCATGAATTAGTAGAATTTTTCTTGAATATTCTGTTTGTAATAAAACTAGATAAAGAAAAACATTTGCACAATAATTCGAATCATCTATTTCCACAACCAAAACATACGTAAAATATATATGCCAATACTTTGATTAATGATAAAGTATGTAAAATGCATCTATTATTACAAAAGTTTGATTTTTACACACCAAAAGGGAAACCCAAAAATTATACACAATAATTTGAAACAAAATACAATAACAATACTACATTTAAGAAACATCAAGCACAAGTAAGATAATGTACTAAAAAAACAAGAGTAGTACAAATGAGTTACGTGTTAAATCGTGGAGATTGGACGAGGTAAGTTAGATATTTGTTTCCACCCTACATTAACAAAAAAAAAAAAAAAAAAAAAAAAAAAAAAAAGTAAGTAAAGATTACAAACATTAAAAAAGGTAAGTAAAGTTAGATATTTGCTTCGGGCCAATTTAGTCTTTTTGGAGTTCTCTTTCTCGGTTGATGCAATAGAACTCCATTTCGATCCGTTTTAGCTCCAATTCTTTGCTAGCACCACACTCTACCTATTAAGTGCTTGAAACCTACAAGATAATACTTTTAACATATTAAATAGTACAACGATCCCGAGTTAAGTAATGAAGATAGCACATTTCAGGTGCTATCATGAAATCTAATATGAAGGACCAAGATTGAGCATTAGTTATTCTAGAGAAAGTGTAAAATATAAAATATTCTAGGAATCAAGTGAACATGAAACTCAAAATTAAGAAGGTAATATTTTGAAACAAAAAAACTAAATTGAAACTATACACGAAATGGCTAAAATAGTTTTTTCAAATTTAAACCATTATGTTTGAGAATTATATAAATCGATTATGCTTTAGAAAATACTCTATATTCCTATCTTCTATGGGAGGGTTTCATAGCTTTTCAATTTGATGATTGTGGTTTTTAGAAGTTAATGTTTATTTCAATTTGGCTAATTTTATAAGTTGATTGAATTTAGGTTAGGGTTGAGTAAAAAATAGAAGGAAATATATAAGTTTTTTTAGGCGAGTAAAATACTAATTTAGAAACAATATTTATAGGACCTAATTAAATTGAAACTTTCTAAATTAAAAAATTTAAAAGGAAAATTATATATCCAAATTATAGATACTAGATTATAGCTTTGGAAATTATCTTAAATAACAAAACTGCTGAAAATATTTACAACTAATAGCAAACTACGCGATAGACAATGAAGCTTTGCTAGATTTATAAATATTTTGATTCCTTTTACTATGTTTAAAAAGATTCCTTATACTTTAGAAATTTTATAGTTCAAAATCTCTTTCTTTTCTATTATATTAAAAAAAATATAAATATTAAAATTAAAGTTTTTATAATTATAGGATCAAAATATAAGGAAACTAAAAAGACCAAATTTGTAGTAACTAATAATTAAAGTACCCGTCTCTTTTCTACCCATTGTTTTGGAAAAAAAAATATTGTTTTAGATTCAGTAATTGAGACAATGAGATTAATTATATTAGGGTACAATTTTTATTGGAACAGAGATTACACAACTTCATTATATAATAATAATAATAATAGAACCAATTATTTATAAATTCACATTATATGCCTTGATATTTTTATAATATTAACTTTTATTTAAAAATACAAGGAATCATGTGTTAACTTACCTATCAATATGAAACATACAAGTTTTGACTTCAAACGATGTATATGATTTTATTTGGTATATTTTTTTCCCCAATTTTTTTAGGGAGCCTTCTTAATGGCCTTTATCATTCACACCCTACAAAATAAATAAATATTATATAGATATTGTGGATGAAATATTTCTTAAATAAACAGTAATTGACATGTATTTTCTTATTTGAGATAACAAGTTCAAGTCTTCATCTCTATAATTGTTATACTAAAAAACCTCATTTTTTATGGTATAACAATTGTGGGGTGGGGATCGAAGTTCCAACTGTTAGAGAGGAAGATTATATCAATTACCATTAAGCTAAGTTTATTTTGACCTAAAAAGCCTAAATGAAATATTATATTACATTGAATTTGATTAAAAAAAATCGTTAACTCGTAAAAGTACTCAAATCTATAAAATAAGCTAGTAAAAAAGTGTTCAAACCTTAGTATAAAATGTAAACGCTAGAGTATCAAATACCACAAAAATAAAAGTCTAAACCATAATAATTGTTAAAGTAAATTAGATTTTATTCTAATTATAAATTTTCTATAATTTTCCTATCTATATTTTTCTTTCTAGTATTTTTTTTTTTTTTTTGTTTCTTTTCTTTGTTAGGTTCATTGATGTCTCTTTAATCTTCCATTTATACACAAAACAACATGGTATATGAGCCTTGTTCTTAGGGTTTTGTCTTATTTTACACTAGCCGTTATTGCCTCTATCCGATCTCTACCTCCGTCGATCAGTCATCGACGGAGGCAGATCCATGCATAGATTTGCCACCTAGATACGTCTTTAATCTGAATGTGGCCAGGTCTGTTTGTGTTCCGTCGTACACACGAATTCAAAGCCTTGTGGTGTATGCCTTTTTGGTGTCTCTTCCAAAAGACCCAACCAAATAATATTTATAATTACCGATCTTTACAACTATTACTATTTAAACGTAGTATTAGCGGCAAGACTAGGTCGATCTGTAGGGAAGCACAGAAGATTAGTTTCTCGAAGTTCACTTTCAGTTAAAGTAGAAAGTGTGTGTGTGTGTGTGGGGGGGGGGGGGGGTGTTGATATGGAGAGAAGATTAGAATTGCATGAAAATAAAATGCCAAAAAGTAAATATAGAAATGCAATTGATAAAGATGTTCTAGCTTAGAGGATTGGAATGGACCAAAGTAACTTCGATCATTGATGTATTAAACATGAACAGATGAATCCATACCATGCATATTTAACTAATCACATTACACTTAAGGGATGATGCTAGGATGAATGTCTAATTTCCATTGTCTAATTAAACACTCAATATAGTTTCCCCTAGGTCAATAGATCAATGTTCTTCATTGTGCACCACAAATCACAAGCTTATCTAACCTATTGCTTCTATAGTTCACCCTACAATCTCATGTCACGTATTGTATGATATATTCTTAAGCATTCAATCATACATTCTTAAGAAGTTTGTCAAACATTCATGAGAAAATACAATAGTAAATCAATAAAGGTTAGGAAAAAATTCATAGACAAGATGTAAAAATTACATTAAAAATAAATCTCCCAAAATTATATTGTTCCAATCCTCTATGACAGCTCAAAAATTTGTTGGAAGCTGCTAAGGAAATGAGCCTACTCCTATCAAATTGATGCTCTTCGGGTTCCCTAAAAGAACTATTCGTGTCACTCTTTCCCTTGCTCTTTTTGGGTGCCATGTGATGTTTATAAACGAAGTCTACAACTCTAGGTGCCCCTCAAAAGAATCTAAAAATCAAATTTTGGCCGTCTCTCGACAAAAAACTCCAAAAAACACCCAACCCAACCTGCATTCAGAAAAACCACAAGCAAAACTTCTAAATTCTCCTTCCAAACTACACCTCTTAGTTCCCTTCCTCCAATAATCAACACAATATCACGTAGGACGTGGAGCGACCGATGTACTTGAAAAGAGTTCATTTTAAAAGAAAATAAAAAAAAGTTGTCATCAATCCTTTTTACGGTGTGATTGGACACCAAAGTAAAATAAACAATTTTTAATTAAAAAATAAAAATGGTCTACGAAAACCAGAGTTGAGTTCAGGAGTTGTGTATGGGGAAGATGTTAGCACCCCACAACACCCGTTAAGCAAAAGGGTGACAAATTTATTTTTATCTTGAATTGAAAATATTCTTGAATTATTGTAAGAAAAAAATAATGTCTTATTTTACCCCTCATTGCTCCAATATTTGAAGCAATGATCCCATAAAATAAGTGGAACAAATTTCATCAATTTGACTATATTATAATTGAGGAAAAATTTCTCACCTCAAGAAAGTAAGAAGTTATTACATTTTCTCAAAATTCATCGTAGGATAGCTCTAAATAAATGATTTTTTTTATTAAAAAAATATTAATTAAATTCATTTTTTTCTTAAGATCAAATCTCGGACTCCCAAAGACGTGATCTCTCACCTTAAGAATTCTAGGAAATCAGACTCCCAAATAGGGGTGTACACGGGTTGGGTTGGGTTGGGTTGGGTTGGGGGAATTTTTTGGACCAACCCGAAAATTTGGGTTGGTGGGGTTGCCAACCCGAATAACCCGAATAGGGTACCCAACCCAACCCTTGAAATTTGGGTTGGGTTGGGTTGTCGGGTTGGAGGAGAGCGACATTGAGAGGAGAGCGACACTGAGAGGAGAGCGAGTCAACGACACTGAGAGGAGAGCGACACTGCCGCTGCGAGTGCGAGGAGAGCGACACTGTCACACTGCGAGACGCGAGTGTGAGAAGAGCGACACTGCCGTTGCGAGTGCGAGGAGAGCTACAGCGAGTCAGCGATATTGCCGAGCCGAGACTGAGTGTCTGAGAGGGAGAACGGGAGAGGAGAATTCGAGAATGGAGCGACACTGTCTCTGTGGTGTGGGTTTAGGTTCTGGCGTAATGGCGTAGGCGTTCAGCGTTCTTCTGCTTCAGTGCTTCTGAAAAATGAAAATGAAAAATCTGAGGCAGAAGGTGAGGGAGGGAAGCGACGGGCATTGGCAATGGGAGAAAAAAAGTTAAAACCCTAATTAGAATTTCTTTTATCTTTTTCAATTTTCAATTTCACCTTATATATATATATTTTTTATAATTAGTAATTCGGGTTGGGTTGGGTCAACCCAAATTTTGAAAATTTCAACCCGAGACCCAACCCAACCCGAAAAAAATCTAGACAACATAACCCAACCCAACCCAAGTATTAAATTAACCTAAACCCAACCCTTCTACTTTGGGTTGGGTAGTCCGGGTTGTCGGGTTATTTGAACACTCCTACTCCCAAATCCCCTAAATTCCATCATAGGATTTTTTTTTTTCCAGAAAAACGATCTTAAAAACAAGTTATTAGAAAAATAATTGATCAGAAAACCTTTTGAAATCATAGATTAATTTTTGAATGTTTGAAAACACAAAATGTGTAATTTTAAAGAAAAGAAATTAAAATGATTTAGAAAGTGTTTTGTAAAAAGTTTTAAAAACTTAGAGAAATTTAAATTGGAAGGACTTTAAAACTTTGAGAAATTTTAATTAGAAAGACTTAAAAGCTTTGGAAAATTTTAATTAAAAATCGAATAAGACTTAATATGAATATTATATAAGAAAAACATTATTAAAGAAGCATCATAATAAATTAAGCAAACATAAAATGACATAATAAAATTTAATAAAAATATATTGGAGATCGATCTCAGACTCCCAAAGAATTTACTCATCACCTCAAGAATTTTAGAAAATCGGACTCCCAAATTTTCTAAATTCCATCGTTGTAAATTTAAAAAAAAAAACGCTTTTGAAAACATTTTTTTTAAAAAAAAAAAAAGAGAGATTAAAACATCTTCTTTACCAAAACTCAAAAGAATTAAATATTAACAATTTGGAAATAAATTTAAAAATATTGAAGATGCTAGAGAAATTTTTCTAAAAAAGAACATTAATTTAAATATGTAAAGTTACATTGAAAAAATATATAATTTAATAATACATTTAAAGTAATAAATAAATAAGTAATGATATTTACAAATGTATTAAACGTTTAACAAAACATATTGAAAATCAATCTCGGACTCTCAAAGAATCGACTTCCTCACCTCTCAAGATTCTAGAAAATCAGACTCCCAAATATTTCTACAATCTATCGTCGGAGTTTTTTTTTAGAAAAATCAAACAAAGATTAAGAACATTAAACTAATATCACTTAATTATAATACAACATGAATACATTAGAATAATGACAAAGCAAAATTCTTGAAAGATAAAATGATTAAATGTGATATTTTAGATAAAATAAACAAATAAAGACAAAAAAAAAATGTCAAATAAAGAATATAAAAAGATAAACTCAAGAAAATAAATAATAATAATAATAATAAATAAATAATATAATATAATATAATAAAAGAAGGAGAAGGTAAATGGCACAACAAGTAGTAAAATAAAACAAATTAAAAAAAATGAAAAGTTAAATGCACATTAGCATACTTACATAATAATAATAATAACGACGATAATGATGATAGTAATGATAATACTAATAAATAAACAAATAAGTAATAAATAAATAAATAAATAATACCAAAATATCTAACACCCTTAGCCCTTCTTTTACTCAAGTTACTTGAAGAGGTAGAGAAGAATAAAAAGCAAAGTTAGAAACAATAACATCAAACTCTCTTGTTGTATGTAAAGATGGAGGCTTTAAGGTTTTTAAAGAAGATAAGGTTTGGGGTATAGTTGCTAGGTTTTGGTTTTGGAAGAGAAAATGAGGATTTTTTGGCGTGGTTTTGTTGAGAAAGAAGGGATTGGTGTTTGATGAGAAAAGAAAAAAGAATGGGGTGGAGGCTAGAGTTTTTTGAAGAGAAAACGATGGTTAGTGGAAGTGTTGGGCTCTTCGGGTTTTTGGGAGAGAAGAGGGGAATATAAAGGCTAAAACCATTTCCACAATTGACTATTTTCTTTTTAATGGATTTTAATTCAATTTAACCAAATTCAAATTTTTTTCACATTTGCTTTGTTTTTTCTCTTTTTTTTTTCTTACCCTAACTAAATTGGTTATTTTAACCGAACTAAAATAAAAGCTAGAAGAGGAAAAATGAGCATAAAAAGAAGGATAACAATCAAAATTAAATTAGAAAAACTAAGATAAAAAATAATTTAAAAATAAATTAATTTAAATGAAATCGGATAAAAAAAGGTGGTTACAATCAGCATTTAGAGCAACCACAACCTAATCTGGGTAATAACCAACAAGAAAAACTTAAAAACAAACAAAAATCGAGTGATAATACCTTAGATCTGGCGAAAAAATGCTCAAAATGTGAGAAAACTCAAGATTTTCGAAAAAAAATGATAATACCCACGCATTTTTATAAAATCAAGCTGATTATTCAATATTATTTTGATGGAGTGGATTATTAAATAAAAAAAAAAAAAACAACCATGATTATAGATGACTTTTTTAAAGAAAATAAAAACAACATTTTGATAAATGGAAGATACTAATTTATAACCAGTTATTTAACTTTAGGGTTAAACTTGATGAACTTGATGGTTTTCAAGTTAAAATTCAGTTAATTATTAAAAGAATTACAATGGCAAAAGATTTTTTTTCCTTTCTCAATTAACTTTTATTTACTTTTTATTTACTTTTTATTTTTTTATGTTACAACCATCAACTAATACAATAAAAAAAAAATTATTCTTAATAACAAAACTGCTAAAAATATTTACCATTAATAGCAATATATTACAATCTATCTATGATAGATCATGATAGATTACTATATGTATCTATCGTGACACCGATAGTAGTCTATCGTGATCTATCGCAGATAGATAGTGAAATTTTACTATATTTGTAAATATTTTGGTTCATTTTGCTATATTTGAAAAAAGTCCTAACAATAATTGTCGTTTAAATATGTATATTATATATAAAATGATATATAAGGTAAGAATCTTTACATCTCCATTTTGTCGTTACATCTTTCTTAAATCATTTTGATGTGTCTTTCATTTATAGTTATTCGATAACAAAATTGTGCATTTTTTTTTATATGAGTTTGATCTAAATTATAGATAGGAAACATTACGATGTAACGATAAAGATATGGTTGAATGGACATTTATATTATATAGTTGAAGTTGATATACACGATGAAGTGGTATTTTTTTTCACGTGTGAGTGTGATCCAAACTTATAAAAAAATTCACATTTAATGATGGAGATATGTTTGAACGGACAACCATCATTTTTTGTCCGCATTACAACTCTTTGGATTTAAGTGATTTTCCCGACATAGTGGTGTACATTTTTATGGATGAGTGCGATTTAGATCATAGATATGAAAAATTGTAATACAATATTAGACATATGTTTGAATAAACATCACGTACTTTATTTTTTAATATTTAATAATTTTTTTTTTCTTTTTTTTTTCTTTTTTTTTTGTCTATCTTCCAAATTGTTACAACTAATAATCAGAGTCAAACAATATAAACTATTATTTCATTAATTAGAATCTTTTTAAAAAAAATTCTATGTAATAAAATAAAGCTATAAATTTCAGGTCGTGTAGTTGGGCAGTATTTCTAAGACTTAAGTTTATATTAACATTTAAAAACTAAATAATGAACCAAATAAATATATGAAGGTACAAACTTTATTGGTTGCCTAGATGCCAAACAATTTCATACTGAGATCAATGTTGACTTCAATGACAAAGTCTTCAGTACTTCACCCAAACCTTGGTACACAACTTCATGTTTTAAATCACGTTCATCAATACATATCAAATTTTACTAATCATAAATTCTACATTTTTATTTTAGTTGTTAATCTATGTGCCAAACTGACTGTAGTTCACCTAATATATAATATTGTTAGCGACAAATAAGTTTGTGATTCGAATCACCAAAACGAACTTAGCTTAACGATAACTGACACGATTTTCCATTCCAGAGGTGGAAAGTTCGATTCTCCCTCCCACAATTGTGTACTAAAAAATAGTATATATATATATATACATACTTACGATATGAGAAGAGTAATATATGGGCACAACTTGAGATGCACCAAATATTTTTCAGGTGAGAATTCAAGTTGATCAACTTTCTTGACTAATGACTCATTTATTGTGGGGGAAGGTCTTAGGTTAAATCACAATTTTTCTTTTTCCTTCAGGTTGACAATAACAAGTTTATAAATTAAAAAAAAAAAATAGTAAATCCTTCGAAAACTTCTAATTTTGTGGGTAATAGATCCTTTAAAAGTATTTATAATATATACATATATTTTTTTTTATCAAACTTTTAATTCTTAATAGCTAGGTATATCTAAAATTTTTAATTCTTACCTATTTACAAATTTTAAAAATTTCACAAGCCTATTCGTTACAATTTCATTTTAGCGTTGATCAAATATAAAGGGGAGGATGAGATCATCAACTTTTAGAGAGAATTAATATATAATCTTATCATTAAATTATGGTTGTGTTTTTATATCCACTATTTTTATCCATTAACTCTTCTTTTAAAGTACAAATATTACTTTCCTAGATTACATTTGAATTTTGTGATTTAGAAACTAACCAAGAAAAAAAAAAAAAAGAAAGAAAGAAAAAGATAAGTAATTGTCATTGACTTCTATTAACATTTTTGTTTTGTACCACCTGCATGCATGCCAAAACACATTTTAGAAAGGATTCAACAAATTCATGTGTATATTTTATGGATATTTTCTTTTAAAACCTACATGATTGCTATCCAAGAATAAAATTGTACCCATGAACTCTGGAATTTTATTATCCTACTCGGAGCTGAATTTTTTTTTCCCTTAGAAATAAAAACAAGGGAGAAAGAGAAAAATTACTAACTAATTACTTTTCCAATTAATTATTAATTTAACTTAAGTATTTAATTTTTTAGAGTTTAAATATTATTTTGGTCTAGCTAATTTTGGCTTTAGTTCATTTTGGTGCTTGTATTTTCAAAATGTTCATTTCAGTACCTATACTTTCGACATTGATTTTTATACTTTCAAAATGTTTATTTTGTTTCATGTAATTTCAACTTTGGTTCATTTTAGTATTTGAACTCTCAAAAAATGGTTATTTTGATCTATTAAAAATGAAAATGTAATGATCGAAATAATCACTTTTTAAAAGTATAAGGACTAAATTGAACCAAGTACAAGGATCAAACTAAACCACCTTTGTAATATAGAGACCAAAATGAATCAAATTGTAAGTATAGGAACCAAAATGAACCAAATCAAAACTATAAGAACCAAAATAGTATTTAAATCATTTTTTATTTATTAATTTTTAGCAGTCAAATATAAATATTTCAATTAATTAAAATATTCTCTTAAATTAAATTTAATAATTTAAATTGTTTTTTTAATAAAAAAATATACAAAACCGAATATTATTTATCTTCGTAATATATCTAAATAAAAGACGTTTATTATCCTAAATTTTTGAACTCTCAATATTTAATATCCACATCCATCCTATAATTCGCAATCCAAACCGATTGTTAAAGATCACAATTTGTAATTTCATTTTATATCTATGTGGGAATCTCGGTTCAATTAGGAGAGAGAGGAGAAAAGTAAAAATAAATAAATAAAATAGATAATAATACATGAAAATTGGGTCCAATGTGGATATTAAAAAAAATCAAAATTTCACATGTTCTTATTAAATTATCTTTAAACAAATATTTAGATGTAGTCTACTTAATCATTTCATTCTAATCTATGATGCAATAAACATTTTACTTTATGATTTGGGGTAGATTGCATAAAGATAAGTAGTTCAATGTATAGAGATATTATTTTTTTCTTTTCTTTTCATACACTAAACTATAAAAAGACAAAAAAAAAAAGAAAAAAGAAAAAAAAAATCCACTAAAAAAGGAAAGATTAAAATTCCATTTTAGTCCTATACTTTAAAGTCAGTTCAATTTTAGTCCATATATATTCAATGTTAGTACTTTCACTTTCAATAAATTTTAATTTTAGTGCCTCAAAATTAATTTTTAAATTATAATAATAATTTTCATGCAAAGAAATACAATACGTGAATATGTTTTCAAAATTTATAGTAAAAATGCTATTGATAAAAAAAAAAGTTTTTTTTAAAAAGAAAATAAACAAGAAGCTAGTTATGGTAGTAAATTAAAATTTATTATAAATACACGGACTTACTAAAATAGAACAAAGTTCAAAGTATAAGAATGTGAATGATATTTTAACAAAAAAAAAATAGTCATGCATCTATTTCGTGCATTTTACCCAATTTTCTAATCATAATTTTTTGGTTTTTGAAATATTTTAATTCTTTTGGTTACACCAAGGGTGAGATGCATAAAGATCCACTCCCGTAATTGGTTTTTCAAAAAAAAAAGTAAAAATAAAATGGTGAGTCAGCGACACGTAGGACATGAATGCATTTGCATGTTGGCTCTTTGGGTTGGGTTTGGTTTTATTATAAAAGGAGTGATTTGGGGTGTGGTCTTTCTTCAAGGATGTCCACTAAATCTGAATCCACACTCCTTTGGCTTTAATTACACAAAATTTTCTTTTCTTTTCCATTTTTTCCAGATTACAACATTTTGCCAACTACCCCTCTGCTTCTAAAACCCTCTATTTTCTTTTCTTTTCTTTTCTCTTTTGGAAAAAAGTTTATTTTTGTTCCTTTCCCACACATTCTTGGCTGTTCTTCCGATCCTCCCCTTCCTTCTTTTTCTTCTTTTATTTACCCAATTTCTCTTTTCAAAACCCACACACCATGGTTGCTTTGGTTTCTCAAGATAACATGGTTGCTTTGGTTTCTCGTACTGGAAGGCATTTGCAGCGTTATGATATTAGGGGTCGCCGCCAAGTTGTTGGGTAATTTCCTATCCCTCTTCTCTCTTTTTTATTCTCAACAAATTTCATCAAATTTTGCCTGTTCTTCCTGATTTATTTGAATTTTGGTTTCTTCCCACAAAACCCTTTCCAAATGATATACGAATTTGCTAGTTTTTTCCCCTATTTTTCATGAAATCATCCCGCTTTTGGATAAGACTTATGGATGATTGATTGGCATAATGGGAGCTATCATCTTCTTTTTCTATTAATCATTTTCTGATGGGTCCCTTCACGAATTGCTGGGTCTTAATCTACTACATGTGGCTACCAATAAAAACCCAAACTTTCCTCCATGGAATGGATATGTTTTTTTTCTTTCTTTTTAATTAGTTTTGTGGGGTGGAAAAGTTAAACCAATTTTGATTAAATTTCTTGTTGCGAAATTTTTTGCAGATGTATCCCCTATAGGTACAAGACTACTAAGAAAAGTGCTTTGGATAGTATAGAGGAATTGGAAGTGCTTGTGATTAGCTCACAGAAAGGGAAAGGCATGTTGTTCCCAAAGGTAAAGATTGGGCAGATTTTCAGATCTGTGTTTCATTAAAAAAAGTTTAGCTTTCAACTGATGTGTTAAAGTAATAAACCCCTTCATTTTAAAATTTACAGGGAGGTTGGGAAACTGATGAATCTATTACTGAGGCTGCTTCAAGAGAAACCCTTGAGGAAGCTGGTGTTAGGGGAATTGTTCAGGTTTATCTCTCTCTCTTTGTCTCTAGAATATATCTCAGATGTCTTTTTCTAGGAAAAAGGGGTTCAGGTTTCTGTGGTTTTGACTGGTTTTTGGTTACAATTGTTTTGGATGTTGAATTACGATGTTATAAGATTAGGAAGATTTAGTCTGAGTTTACAGTAATTGTGGTAAAGAACATGAACTCGAATGCAATTGGTTGGAACGCTGGAGGCAAAAATTTGCTATCATGCTTCTTTTGTTGACTCTTAAAGATTTCTAGATCTAGCAGAGTTCTGTTTTTCTTTTCTACATTTAACAAATTGTTATGATGGTGATCCAATCTGAAAGAAAAAGTCAACTTCAGTGTCTGTTTGTCTTCCTGCCTTCGTTTTTGGTAGAAAATTGTTTCTTGTTTTGGATGCGAATTCTCAACTCGAAATCTGGTTTTGCAGGGTGAATTGGGGAGTTGGAGTTTCAAGAGCAAAACCTATGACACTTTCTATGAAGGATACATGTTTCCTCTACTTGTCAAGGAGCAGCTCGAGTTTTGGCCCGAAAAGAACTTTCGACAACGAGTTTGGGTATTGTCACTCTCCCAGTCCCAACCCAATCATCATCATCTACCATGTTAAAAACTCATCCATTCATGTTGCCTTTTCATAATCTAAAACTTCTTGGTTTTTGATTCGTTTGCTTATAGATGAGCGCTCACGAAGCTCGGGAGGTTTGCCAGCACTGGTGGATGAAGGAAGCATTGGATATATTGGTAGGACGGCTTTCATCCCAAAAGAAGCAACAGATTGAGGAAGTTATGCCATGCTCGTTGAGCTAGCAAAGAAGGAAGTCGCCTCTCGTCACTTGCCTTTGCCGTTTTCATGTAAATAAGAATTTGGTGAAAGGCTGCATTTGCAGAGCAGAAAAGTACTGAAAAAATGAAAAAATGGGGAAGTTTTATATTTAGGAAGATTAAAGTGAAGAAGAACTAAGAAAGAAGAAGGGAGAAAGGAAAGAGATTTGCTAGTTGAAGTCTGCATTTTCTGGATATTTGGTAGAATCATGCGGCTCAAAGATAACACCACAGGAAGTCTGATTGAAGAAATGGAAACTTTTTTTTTCCTACACAAAGATGAAGAACAGAGATTTGATTCTGATCACAAACTTTGTTTCTTTATCTTTCTTTTTTGAGTTTCTGTTTTTTTTTTTTTTTTCCTGAAAAAATAATTCAATCAGACTCCTCCCAAGTGTAATAGTTATTCTTCTTGTCATTGTCAATTTGAAAACTTTAATCCATATTCATATCCTCTCATTTTCACTTCTCAATGGGGACAACTTTTATCTTCTCTCTCTTAAATGTATAATTATAATTTAAGTAAATTGTAATTTAAAAAGAAAAAGAAAAAGAAAAAGCACTTTAATTGAAAAAAAAAAACTTTGTATTGTGGGAATTGTTTGATCACACCCCCTCAAACTTTCAGTGAACTTTTACCATTCTCTAAACACTTGTTTAAAATGCACAAACTATCCTTAAGCTAGAATGATTATGTGCTAAGGAATGCAACTATTTGAATGGTCATAAAACTAAAACACAATTTTATCAACACATATTTTTTGTTTTAAATTTTAAAAAATAGAAAACCAAAAATAATTATCAAAGTACAGTAACTCATCAGGAAAAAAACAAAAAATAAAAAATTAAGCCCGGTTTATAACCATTTCGTTTTTTGTTTTTGTTTTTGTTTTTGTTTTTTAAAATTAAACCTATATTCACTACCTCTACCTTCAAATTTATTCCTTTGTTATTTAATTTTTACCAATGGTTTACAAAACCAAGCTTAGCTTTTAAAAACTCGCTTTTGTTTTTGAAATTTGGCAAATAGTTCGACTATTGTACTTAAGAGAGATGCAAATCAATGTAAGAACTAAGAAAGAAATAAGTTTAATTTTCAAAAAAAAGAAAAAAAAAACAAATTGGTTACCAAATGAGACCTAAAGCATTATCTTAACTAAATTAGTTTTTGAAAATTATGATAATGGTTGGGGAAAAAATGCACAATGAAAAACGGTTAAAATAGGGCAACTGTTTAAATGACAAAACTTCTTGAAATATTTTCAAATATAGCAAAATGTCATTGTTTATTTGTGATAGACAGTAATAGACATCTATAAGCATCTATCACTTATAAACACTAATAGATACAATGGTAGATGATAGTAGTTTATTAGTGTTTATAAGTATCTATCAGTACATTTTGCTATATTTATAAATATTTTGGTTCATTTTGCTATATTTGAAAACAACCTTTAAAAATATGTGATATTAAAAGTTATGCTAAATTATAAAAAACTACCCTTTAAATTTATATACTTCGTGTTAAAAGTACCCTTACATTTTCAAAAGTTCCAATAATATCCTTAAACCTAAAAAAAAGTTTAAAAAAAAATCATTGTCACTAGTTTTGGATGGAAACTAAAAGTACTTTGTTTAAAAAATACCCTTAAACTTTCAAAAGTTTCAATAATACCCGTATTTTTTTTGAAAAAATTCAAGAATGCATTTAGCGTTAGTATATAGATGGAAATCGTTGATTTCTTGTTTCAAAAATATCCTTAAACTTTTACAAGTTACATTAATACTCTTAATCTTTAAAAAAAAAAAGTTTGGAAATGCTCCAAGCATTAGATACCCTCAATTTTTTCCCCATATGATACTCTTATTTTTCTTCCATATGTCCAATAATTCTTTCACCAATTTTTGCAACCAAATATAAACCAAAACTTCAAGTTAAAGCATAAAATCCCAAAAAAACTCACAATATCACAAAATTAAAATCTCTCCTTAAAACTCATCAAAACGAGAAATAACCAAATGAAACGTATGACTTTGTTAAAGCATGTAAGTCCTAAGGTCCTTTAATGGTTCCATCATTTACTTTCTTCTTGTTATAGTCTTTATATATCTTAATTGAAGGAGATAATTTTATTTTTGTTTTTGTATTTTTTTAGATAAACAAAGGTCAACTAGTTAACAAGAAGATGAGTAACTAAAGCAAACTTACTTAGCATGACCTTCCATCCTAGAGTTGGAAGGTTCGATCCCCCAACCCTACAATGTTGTACTAAGAAAAAAAAAAAAGTAAAAAGGTATCTAAGTGAAGTTTTTCTATATTTGTAAAAAGTACACATATAAAGTTGGTTAAAAAGAAAAAAAGATACACACAAAGTTTATGTTGATTGATAAAGACAATTTTATAAGCTCTTGATTAAAATAAAGGGATCAGATGGAAACTTTAGGATTTATTATTATGATCATGATATCATTACAAGCTCTCACACTCGATTGCTTTTATTTGATTTTATCTGAGGCGGAAAAGAAAATAAAAATAATAATAATAAAAAAAAAACGGTTTTTTAAAATAGTAATAGTAATAAATACATTAAATACACTCATTTATTTCTTTAAGAAGATTCTTTTACGAACCCCCCCCCCCCCCCCCCCTCTTTTTTTATCTTTGTCAAACACAAGCATTTTACGAAAGGAATATTTCGAACGGTCTAAGAGAAGTTTTACTAAATATTGGTTGAGAGTCTCATTAGGCTTTACTGAATGATTGCCAAATAAGCTTTCAACAAATTAAAGAGAGGAAGAAAAAAAAAAGGAAAGAAAAAGGATGAGATAAAGAGAAAAATAAAAATGAATGATTGAGATGGGAAAAGGAGAAAATATGGAGTATTAAAGGGAATGAAAGCAAAAATGAGACTTTTTCAAAGGAAAAAAAAAAAAAAAAAGGTTTATTATTATTCGTTTTTTGTGAGAGGACTAACATGGAAATTGAAGGCTCAATAATCATCACTCCAATTATGAATGGTTCTTAGAGAACCTACTAAGGCCACCACACCCCTTCCAAACCCATGTGCTTTTCTTTTTTTCCTTTTCTTTCCACTTCATTAAAAAATAATTAAAATCCTTCCTGTATTTTAGATTTTATTTCATTTTGATATACATACTTTCAATTTTATTTTATTAAAATTGGTTAAATAATAATAATAATTTTTCTATGATCAAGTAAATATACTTTCACAATATAGAAAGATAATGCTCTAAAGAAAAAAAAAATCAACAAAATACTAATTGTAAGGACTATTTTTGTTTTTTAGAAAAAAAAAAGTTTCGAGACTCGTTCTCAATATACCAACAAATTTATCCCATCTTAATGTCATTCTTTTGAACGTACACGTAACTCTTGGTTATCAAAATTTGTAGCTTGGTACCACAATAATACAATAACCCTAGCTAGGTTGGAGACAACAATATATCATTGAATTTTTGCACACTTTTTTAATATATTCATTTTTTATAGGAAGACTAATATATTTCTAATTTAGTTAATAAAATGTATTCTTGTTATTTTAAAGATATAGAAAGTAAATACAATGTATTTTAATGCATATTAATCAACAATTTTAATGTTTAGTTGTCAAAGTAAATTTAGCTCAATGGTAATTGATATGATCTTCCTCCTTAGAATTTGAATATTGGATCCATCATATTGCAGTAGTTGTACTACAAAATCATAAGGATCAAATAGAAATTAAACTCAAAACTTAGAGACGAAAGAGTATTTTTCTGTCAAACTAAGCATAACTCAATTAATATAAAAATTTGTTAGTAACCACGAGATCTGTAACTCGAATCTTCCTATATACTAAAAAAAAAAAAAAAATAGTATTTCTCTCTGCATACCTCCCATAACTCTTTTTCCATAATTATACAATTAAAAAATCATCAGTTAATAATTATTAAGTTCTACTCAAATCTTCTTAAATAATATAGTCTTTTTTGGAGAATCATTATTGGATATAACAATATTCGACTATTTCATAAATATATGGTTTATAATACACGTGTATTGCTTGTAAGGAACCAGAAAATCTCATCCATTTAGTTATATACCATCTAATGTAATGTAAAAGGATTGTTCAGCAAGTAATTTGTTCACTTTGTTGATTGAAATAATATAAGAAAAATTATAATATAAGAAAAAATATATTTTTAGTACTCTAGATTTAAGAAAACAAGCGTGTTACCTTTTTTATCACTAAATTTTTTAGAATAGCTTTGAAACAACAAAGTATTTATTATTTGAAATAATTATATGGCATCTTACATTTTTTTTAAAAAAAAATTTAAAATATCTCTTCTCTCCCTTCTCGTTTTCTCTACTCTTCCTTCCTCCACACCCTCCTCTCCTCTCCTTCCTCTCCCTTTCTCTGTTATTCATCCCTATACTTATTTATATATATAAAAAAAAAAAAAATGGAAAGAGAGAGAAGAAATCATTTTTCAAACTAATTTTCTAATTTAAAATTAAAAAACATCAAAAGACATTGTAAACCTATTCTTAAAATATCAAACAATAAAAAAGGTAAATTTTAAAAAATTACACACATATTTCTCAAAACTTAGAGATTAAAAAAGATATATTTTTTTCAATATTATAATATATATATATATATATATATATATATATATATATATATATATATATATATATATATATATATTTAAATAAAGAACTTAAACAACTATTAACCTAAGTTTATAGATTGGAGAGAGAGAAAAAAGAAAAAACTCAAATTGGGCTTTCAAGCCCACTATTATGGGCAAACATCACGAATATAACCCATGGGCTTCCTTGACCAGGCCCAAATTGGGAGTGCTAACCTCCTTGAAAATTGGTATTTTTAGTTTTGTACTGTTTTGATCATTATTAATTATAGATTTGTTTTTTGAAATTTTATTTTCCACATTGTATCATTCTCGAAAAGTATTTTTTAGTAGTTCGAATTTAAAGTATCACTTCCTTTTCAAATACTTTGAAATTATAGCTAAATGCAACATATTAGCTAAGAGGTATGACCATCATTTAAAATTAATTCATATTTCATAACATACTTTATTATTTCAAGGGAATCTGATTCAAAAGAATGAAAATTCGTGCTTACTACTATATAGACATGAAATTAATTGGTCAACTACCTATTTGGTTATCATTTGCTAATATTAAACAAATTGTTTAAATAGAATTCATTATAATTAAATATCATCCTGATAAAGTTTAATAATATATTATATTAATGATGAGTTGTTACTTTGAAAATTTATGTCTATATTTCATTTTCATATATAAATATAATTTTCAATGTAACGATGTGTGTTGATGCCAAAATTTGGACATGGAAAAAACACACATGGGCTTCACGTGATAGCAACAATAAATTTGTTTGATAGGGGAAGAGAGTAACCTACAAAATAGGAACACCTACACATCAGCGTGGTGCTTGTCACACAAGCTTAGATGCTTAAGTCAAAGAGCAAATAAGAATAGCAAGTTAAGAATCTGTAAGCAGAGAATGGACATACCTTCATTAGAGCTATAATGATGTATTTATAGGAGTATTTGGATAAGGTCCAGCTCTGCTTGTGTTGAGCACCTTCCCTAGGGCCATTTTGGTCCTAGGGTAATAATGCTCTAGCCCAAGGTACATGAGACATGCCCCATAAATTATTTTGCAAGGCTTAGTCTTGTCGAGCATGTTGATTTAGGCCTAACCCGAGCTAACCCTTTTCACTAGACCCAAAATGGGCTTGAGTGCTAGTTTTTGGCCCAAACCTTGTTATCTTTTTTGGCCGGGTCATTTTTGTCCCTATTTTATGTCTATTGTACCATTTGGTAAAAAACAACCCATAATATTAACCTCCACTTCCCAGTTGGGTTTCATGGTTTAGCTATCTTTTATGGATTAAGCTTCTAAGAAGTCAACTTAAGAGTATTGAAGGACCAAACGTTTTCATGGGCATTAATCGATCAAATACATTTATAATACCAATCAAACAACTTCAACTAACTAGTAGTATCAATAGCAAGATCGAGTTGATCTGCAGGGAAGCGTGAAAATTAGTTTCGACAAAACCCATTTTTGAATTAAAGCAAGTAAATGGGGGGAGGGGGGGCGTGAAATTGATAATTGAAATATAAACGAGCTAAGAAAAGTGGTTGTACCTCTAAAGTGTAAAGTGACAAGACGTGCTTAGTCATGAATATGAAATCCCCCAAATCACAATTATGGTCCTAGGATATCGCCCAATCTACTCAAGCACATGGCCAATATAAGAGGAAAGGCCAACTTTAAGCATCCTTAGCTATTCATTAAGAATTACTTCCTAATTAAACTATATGCCAATTAATAATGAATGAGAAGCATTATAAAATTAAACAACATATGCATTAAGTTCTAGGGCTAAGCCATGAAAATTAACTAATGGAAAAGCCTATTAGTAAATTGATTTCTCTTTATATCTAAGTTACTCGAGACAACTATATGTTGTTATTGTAACTATATCATGAAGACAAACATACACCCAAGAGTTAACCTGTGCTACTTTTGCAACCCACACCTAACAATTACATATTAGATGCAAAGCTTCTAGCAATTAGTAAATCTAAGCGACTGGTTTGTCAAGAGATAAAGATGCAAAGCTTCTAATCATTCAAACATGCTAAGTATAAAAACAAGAGATAAAGATGCAAGAGAGCTAGAAATAATATCATTCAGCCCAAATCCTTACATAAATAAGAAATGGGTTCTTCCATATCCAAAATCTAAGCAAAAGTGAGTTGAGATTACATAGCGCGGTAAGAATCTAGGCTCATTAACATCAAACCAAGTTACAATATAGAGGAAATAACCTAAAACTAAGAAAGAAAACGATAAGAGGATGAAGAACTCTGAAAAACGCTCATAGCTTGGATTGGTGGCCTCTCCAATTCCTCCATTTCTTCTCCCTTTTTTAATCTTAGAAAATGGGATCTATATATAGGAAATTGGCATGGTGCCACGTGAAGGGATTGAATTCTAGCGGAAGCGATTGATCGCCATACCATTTACTTTGATTTAGAATCCCAAGAAACACAGAGAAGGAAAAACACGTAATTTAAGCACACTCTTTTTAAACTTAAAATAGAGAGAAAAGATACTGACTTTTGTAGACTATCTTCAAGGTTCTTTCCCCAGTAAGAATTCTTCCTCAAACAGCACTTTAGACACCACTACTAGGACTTCTCCACTATTCTTCGATAAGGAATAGGTTATGTGGGAACCTCTATTCGAAGGTAAGAATGTATTACAGAAGAATGATTTTTTCTTTGTATACTTGAGAGAGAGAGTTTGTGACAAGAGAGATTGAGGGAGAGTAATTTTTTTCTTTTTTTTTAATGTAAAAAAAAAAGGTTCCCTCAAATATAGAACCTTTCTAAATTAACTCCCCTCTCACTCCCCTATGAGACGCATGTGCGTTTTATTATGTTTTTTTAAAAAAATTATTTAATTAATCAAAATTAAAACTAATTTAATTTAAATTAATTAAATAATTTATTAATATATTTAATTAAATATATGTTTGAATCATGTTCAAATATACATCTCTCAAATAACTAGTTTTAATATGAATCTCATTCATATTAATTTTAACCTATAGCTTTTATATGAATCTCATTCATATAATTAATATTTGGATCTTATTTAAATATATTACTCTCATATTATACAGTTTAATTTTGAATCATATTCGAAATTAACTTTATATTATAATGTATCTATATATATTATATTAATTATATCCTATACAATTAATATACAGTTAATGCACTTTTCCATAATACAATTTGAAGAATTCAAATTCTTTCAAAACTATTTGATCCTTGTTTTACTCTAAGCGAACTAGCAGAGGGACCTAATAGACCTATAGATTAGAAGCTTTAATGATTCGAGATTATTTGATTAAACTCTTTAATTCCACTAATCAACAATCATTAACTATGAGATACTCCACTAAAGACCAATAGTTGCACTCTTCGCACTATAAAATATTTTGTGTCATATATATAACCATTCCAAGTTAGTCGGTTCTTCATGAGTTGTTCATAATTACAACTAGATAAAATATTACTGTTTTATCCCTATAATTACCTCTTGCTCTTTAAGTCTCACTGATTCTCTAATGAATAATATGTTTATGGTCATACCATAAACAAAATCTCTCTTGGGCCAGTGAGAGGAGGGACCCTATTGTTCAAACCTAGAATCAGTACTTAAGGGAACAACTCCTCTACTTTCCTTTAATCCCAAGAAGAAGTGAATTCCATCTTGTGTAGCTATGTTCCTAGCTCCCCACTTGATCTTGTCCCCAAAATTGTAGGCTTATTGAGTCAGCAACATCAGTCACTCTTACTCATACAAATCAAAGGACAAGCCCTCACAAGTAGAAGTCTATAACTTAATTAGGATGGGATCATGTTACATATGGTTATCCTATGAAATGTTAATCTTTTCTGTCAACGGTGTTACAAAGAGAGATTAACTATTTTGTGATCCGATTTTATACAAACTTTTTGTATAGTATACCCCCACTCGCATGTCTCTACATAAACGATTTGGATCAAATCGTTTGTAACAAGTACAAAGTGAGCCATATTCATAGTGTTACCAGGATAAGGTACCCAATCTTATCTATATACTATAAATCATTTAGATTATCACTTAAACATGATCAACCTATATGTCAACCACATACTGTTCAAGTTTTACATTAAAGAATCTTAGATCTTAGTTTATTGGATTGAGTTAAGTAAGTTTAAATGTCAAATAAAATAACTCTTTATTCAATTAAATAAAAAAATTAATTGTACATTACAAACTACAAGATTTAGGACATAACACTGCGGTGCTATAGAAGAGTGTCACGACACTAGTACCCTTTTGCCTCAGTTTCGTGCCAATGCTTTGCTTGCAGGTCTTGGCGTGCACCCCTCCTTGTTCTGTCAAAGTTCGGAGCGTTGTGACGCTTTAAGGCAGCGCCACATTGCTTTCTAAGTTTGTGCTCTTTGGAAACAACATTGAGGCAAGCGTCATATGGGCACTATTATGCTTGCCGTATTTTTGGCCCCATCTTTTCGTTTTATGTCTCGATCATTACTAACTACCCTGTATTAGCTCGATATGCATCTAGAATTTCCCGAAGGTTACATTTGCTCAAATATCTGCCTAAGAACTAGAATAAGTGTTAAATTCCTAAGAACTATCATGATTTAGGCCAAAAAAGATAACTCTTTTAGGGAGCTATTGTAAGCCCCGCATCTATTTTTATGAGAACGCAAAGTAAAAAGGGGCCGAGAGATGGGTGAATGTGTAAAAGTAGTTGGCTGGCTTGCGTTTGGAGTGGGAAAATGGCTAAGTGTAAGCTATGCATTGATGGCAACCTGTTGTGGAGGAAATAATTTTGGTGTAAACGCAAAGGTGAGGGAAGCTTATCATGCGTTGAAGTCGTGACGCGTTGAGAATAATAAGGCATGGAGGATCACTTGGTACCGAGGATCATTATGCGTTAAACGCATTGAAGGCAGTGTGTAGGTGGAAGTAAAGGCCACTAGGGGTTTGGGAGCTATTATGCGGTGAGTCCATTATGCGGTGAACGCTACCATGCGTCGAAGGCGAGTGTGCGTTGGACAAGGAGTGTTGGCTGAGAGAAGGTAATGCGTATGTTAATTATTTGGCGGGAGAGTTTGAAATGAATTATCATCAGAGGCCGTGTGCGTTGCTGAAGCTGAGCATAGGAGGTATGCGTCGAACGGATTATAATATAGAGTTGGAATGGGGAACAAGTTGGTGATATATATATATAAGTGGACTGAGAATTCAATTGTTCTGCTTGCATTTCAGAGCTCGAGTTGGGTCCATATTAAGGCGAAACTTAGAAGAGAGGTAGAAGAAGATGTTCATGCTGGTCTGAAGCAGAAATTTCATTGAATTCGTGGAAGAAACTCGGGTTTGACAGAGGTTTCGGCTGCTGTGATCTCTTCAGAGTGATGCTCGGTTTTGGAGGAAGAACAAATTGAAGAGACGAAGGTTAGGACTGAAACTTTGAGGTGAGTAAGTTAACTCGAATTCTAGCAGAATTCATGAAGGATGTTTGAGCTGAAATTGTCTAATTGTGTGTCAAACTCAGGAAGAAGAGACGGAAGTTGAACTGTCGGATGATTAGAGGCAACTTGGAGTTGTCGAAGGTTATGTCCTAAACGGTGAGGAGGTTCTTCATGAAATTTGGAGGTGAGATGTAGGACCTGTATTTTAACAAGTTTATAGAAGGAAGAAAGTACTGGAATTTGTTGAAACGAAATGTTTAACAGGTTGAAGAAGGAAGAAGAAAGGAAGAAGGAAACGGATTCTGTCACAGCGGGAGTATCGCTGAGTGAGCGAGAGATTGAGCAGCAGAGGAAGTAACGCTGCAACGCAAAGATAGGCTTGCGTCTCACAATTCTCGCTAGAGTATCGCTGGGTATCGCTCCTCAAGGTAGTTTCGCTGGTTTTAATCAACGCAGTGTCGCTAGTACAGTTTGAATATCTTTTGAGTAATGCTGGTAGCTTATTAATTCCCATAGAGTAACGATGCTACTGTATGTTAAAGAAAAGGGGAGTTTATGAAAACTAAACTTGAGGATTGTGTATTTTCAGGCCAAGAAGAGCTCGAGGAGGCTTATAACCCACTTAGAGCCGGGACCGATTGTGAGTGACTGCTTGTTATATCTTGTGTTAAACTTAGTACGCATATTGATGAGGAAAAGTGATTCATGGTAGTATGCCTTATGTATGTGATGTGTTAGTGATTTAAGAAGAATATTATTACAAATGTCTAAGCACATAAGTGGCTGAGGGACCTTATGGTGAAAGCTACATGTGAGTAAGTGTGAAATTAAGTGCTGAGGGATTTGAGAAGGCACTTGAATAACAGTAGAGAATGGACTACAATGCTCAGGGATTGGAAGTGAAGGCATGTAGTAACCCATCATAACTAGCTCGTGTCGAGGGATCATGTGTGAAGGCACTTAAGCATAGATTGAGTTTGTTACTTATGCCGAGGGATTTCATGTGAAGGCACATGGTACTGTAATTGTAAATGAGTAAATGCTGAGGGACGGAAAGTGAAAGCACTAAATAGATGAAAATTTGTGAAACATGAGAATTGATAGTTATACATGCATAGTGAAAAGTGAATCTTGATAATTCATTGGGATGTGTTATGCGGTGGTTACTATCTTACAAACTGGATTTAAGTTGTCATGGTTAGTTTTAGTAGATTTAGTCACTCACTGAGCCTTTTGCTCATCCAGTTTGTTGTTGTTTGTTGTTTCAGGTAGCGAGTGTGTCCGGGACGCCTAGCCTACTGAAGAATCTCGTCTGGGCCTGTCTGGAAGCGAACCTTTGGGATAGTTGTAAATACTTAGTTCGTTCGTATATCTTGTAATGAACATATTTCATGAGGGTAGAGAGGGGGACGTGTTGTACTTATTATGTGAATATACAAACATGTTGATTGAAGTTTGCACGTTTTTCTGTGATGAGATTTTGAAAAAGTTGATTGTTTTGCTATTCTTTTATGGTGTTTATCTTATAAAGTCTTATGTTGGGAAATAGGATCATGCTCCTTCCTAGGTATAGAGTAAATCTGGGTTGGGGTGTGACAGCTACCAAGTACAATCTCCCCTTTATTGTGTTTGTGTATGTGTTTGGTTTCTAATACCAATCTTTGCGCTACCTGTTGTGACTATTGTTGAACTTATTAAGCCAAAAACTTTTTTAGGTTCAACTGATTTCCCAATGCGCTTGTTTTCCTTATGGTGGAGTTATATGCCAAATCATTTCATGCCCACCTTACTGATAGGCTAGGCAGCAGAACATGGCTCTTTTAATCTAAAGTCGGCCCCAGATCATTAGCCACTTGGAATATTATCCAACCAAACCTATTAAGGCTCAACCAGCTTCTTGGTATCCTTCCCCGCCATGTGGGTGAAGTTATGGTTACTTCACCCATCATTTAACTGGATGGTTCATAGCTTTTACTTATTGTGTAGCTTGTTCACAAAAAGTAGCTTTCTTGTCAATAGCAGTTGTATAGCTTCATTTTACCCACATGATGTAGCTTGGGAAGAAGATACTTTACTCTTGGTGGAAAACACCCTTTGATATGTAGCATGCTCAGGCAAGGGCATGTGTAAAAAATTGGCTAGGTCATAGCATGGATTGCCATTTTTTTTTTCTTTGCTGCATTTGCTTCCTCAATGGTCAACTTCAAACCCTTTAGGGTGAGCCTTGACCCTTCCATACCTGGGGTCGGCCTCAGCTAGCCCTTAAGTTCTTATTCAAGTCGCAAGTCGCTTTTTATTTCATCTTTTCCCTTATTTGTTCTTACAAATCATTGCTTGAAAAAAATAACATGTGAACGGCATATTTATGCTTGTCGACCTTAACTTCTTTGGTCGTAGAAAATTTTCGATTTTTTGTGGTCCATCTTGCTCTTGTTATATTTTACTGACACCCAAAATAACATTACACTCTAAAAGACTATAAATAGTATTTAGAAAATTCGATTTGCAGACCATCTATTAGAATTTTCTAACATGGTAATAACTTAA
This sequence comes from Citrullus mucosospermus, assembly GCA_030954485.1. Classification (NCBI taxonomy): domain Eukaryota; kingdom Viridiplantae; phylum Streptophyta; class Magnoliopsida; order Cucurbitales; family Cucurbitaceae; genus Citrullus; species Citrullus mucosospermus. Next base: position 10,349,613 of record CM062057.1, on the reverse strand, counting down.
TAATAATAAGACTTTTAGATGTTTTGTATTCCATGGATGAGGGAGAGCTCTCCTTTGTTAGTCAGCCAATGCATATGTTCTATGTTGGACTATCTTAACAACTTGATTTGGACCTTCCCATACTAGCCTAAGTGCTCTTGAGGATGGATCTCAAGTGTTCTGCATTACTTTTCTTTATATCAAATTGTCTTCTTTGAAACTTCTCTCCTTACTATTGCAGACTCATGTTTTAAGTTTACAACCATCACAAAATTTGAATTTTGTTGAGAATCATTCATTCAACATTCAATAATTGATGATAGTCAAAATCTATGTGTTTGACCCTAGTACTCACCAAGACTACCTATTTTGAGCCTATACTTGTGCTCTAAATAGGAAAACTTGCAACAATTAATGAGATAAATGTCAATAACACACGAATCAACAGTTAGTTTTGAGTAACAACCATTTTCACTTCCTTTAACGAATCTTGAGATCCATCAGGGACTTTGGGACCGTCGGGTCTAACTTACTCAAATACGTTTGTTTTAGGTTCTCACTAATCAGTTACACATACTTTCTCCATCCTTTAGCGAAGTTTTGCTTGGACTCTATGTTATATTAACTAATTTTGCATAAGTATGGGCATATCAAACTTGACATTGCATGCCTTTTTGGGTTATCCCTGGCCATGAGTCATGTTGCAAGTATCCAACTGTCGTTTTTTTTTTTTTTTTTTCCTGTTATGTCTAGGTTCCGAGCATATATGCACAAGTGTTAAATGGAATATTTATTTCATATCATTTTTTCTCCTTCCAGGTGTATAAACATTCGAACTTAGCTCTTCTTATGTCAATTTGAGGGTATCTCATACTTTGAGTTCTTTTGGGAAATATCGATTAAATCATTACTGTATCTAATTAGTTCCGTAACTTTCATCCTCTCGCACTTTTCTTTTAGGCAGAGTTAATCTACCAATTTTTTGTCCTAACTACTATAGGGTTTAACATTTCTTACCTATCGTGTTTGGACTTTCAGCCTCTGAGTTCCTTTCTTGCCATGCTTCCTTTTTTAACCTGTTTCTATGTCCTACGTCTACTTTGTTGGCACACTTCCCTCACTTAGTGGTGCAAGATGGGCTTATCTTTGCCTATGTGGGAGGTGTCATCAATGGATGGACACATGGCCAACACAAGTTTGCTCAATAAGAGCACACTTCTTGACACTTGGTAAGTGGGGGTCATTTTTATGCATGTGTTTAGCATGCTTCTCATACATGCAAAATTTATGTGGGTACGTGATACTCCCTGATCGGTCGACCTTGATCAAAGTTGTTTGAGGTTCCTTGGATTTAACCTGCCACTGGCTTCCTACCATGGCAGGACTGAGCAATTGTCGTGTTGTCCCTTCATAGTAGGTTCAACTTGGCAAGCTCCCCTTCAAATGAATTCTTGTTTCCCTCCCTTTTTTGGCATATAATTGAGAGGTTCTTCTTCATAATTTTATTGTAATTTTTTTCCTCCAAGGTAACTTTATCTTTTTTCTTTCCTTCTTCTTTCTCAATTTCTTTTTCTTTTACATGGCTAGTGAAGATAGTGTGAATTGGACTTTTTTCCATCTCTCTATTTTTTTTTTCTTTTTTTTTTTTTTGGGGGGGGGGGGGGGTGGGGGAGTTCCTTCTTAGGTGATGACTCCTTTGACTTTATTTTCAATGAAATGGGTCCATTCTCCGAAAGGGTTTGAAATCAGGGCTCTATGCACATCATCAGAGTTCTCATCCCTAGTGATTGATGTTAAACTCGAGATTTTATTGTACAAGTATGACATTCCTATTAATGTATATTTGAGAGTCCTTCACCAAGCGAAAGTATGGATAACCCGGTGGTGTGTGAAATCTACAAGTGCACAGATCAAGTTATAATATAAAACAGTTTAAGTCCAAGTATCGTATCCACTAGGGACTTAATTCAATATATTCACCTATCTATTCAAGAATTGAATCGATTTTATCTAAGGAATCAAAATTGAGTTTGGATTTTGTATTTTGAAAATAAGAAAAGAAAGTAAAAGCAAGTGAAATTTCAAAAGAAAGAGTGTTCTAGGGTGTTGATGTCATTAATTACTTCATTAAGTCATGCTTTAGGTTTTCATGGAATTATGTGAAAACAATAAGTTTAAGTCTAGAACTAATATCCGGATTGTTTTCTCTCAAGAACAACCCTTTCTTATGCGACTTAATTGATTACTAATTTTTTGAAACCAAATTAAGAGGCATAGCATTATGAATAGTAATAATAAACTATCTCTAATAACCTAGCTATTTTCATGAAAGATTAGTAGAGATTCAATGCTATAGATCCAATTAGACATACAATCACTCAATCATACATCTAACCTAACAATTATTTATGATCAATCAATAGAAGCTAAAATCATAATAATAGTGAAAAACATATCATTCAACAACATCCATGAAGAACACTGGTTCATTAAATTAAATCCATAACTAAATCATCCAACACCCTAAAACTATGAGTTTAGTTGTACATAGACATCAAATACATACTTTCATATGAGTTCTCAAGAATAAAAGTAAAAAGGAAAGAGAAACTTAGGAAGAAAAACTCTCAAATTGCTTCCCGGCGTTGAGTTCCTTCAATCTTCTCTTGGTTGGCACCTCGAGATCTCGAACGGTCTTCAACTCTTCTCTAACTCTTTCCTCTCTTTTTGATAGCAAACTCACACTCTTAGGCTCTCTTTACCTATGAATTCCGTGATTAGGGTTTGATAACTTGTAGAAATACAAGTTATCGTATTCTTTATTTGGAGTAATTGGAGCAATATTGAAGAGAAACGCATGATTTTGGTAATTGAATTCTGTATTATGAATAGCTTTGCATTTACAATGTTTACAAAAGTAATTATTTAGAAATTATGGGTTTGTATCTTTTTGGACACATAATAGGGCTAAAAAGAAACAAAAAACATTTAAAGTATAAAAGAAAAGATGCTACCAGAATCATTGAGACCAAACTGCTCTAAAGATCAATGCGTCGAGGAACCCGACGTTGAGAAGAATAGTAGAAGTAGACGTCTTGGCAGCAACTGTTATATCAATATGCAAGTGGGCAACTGACTTAACCAGACTATGGTAGATCTAATGAACTGATAGCGATGAAGTTTGCGCAGCAGGGCATAGAATTAAATGCAAAGGTATCAAGTCATCATAAGACTACCTTTTTGGACACCTATAAATAGCCCGATGAACTTCATGCCGAAGACAAAGAGAAAAACACAGTGGTGAAAGCTCTGCTCAAATTCTCCCTCAACCTCTATTGCCACTTTTCACTTCGAGCTCTTTTGTGAAAAGATTCTGAGAGTTTCAGAGTCGTCTCTCAGAGAGTGAGAATCCATCCACCTTCTGTGCAAATTATGTATCAAACAGCCACCATCTCAAGTCTCCAAAAAGCAAGACATTGCCATTGGCGGCTAGACGACTTTTATTTCCATTTCTTCTCTATGTTCATCTTTTATTCTTGTATTTTGTTAATGACAATTGAGAGATTTGTTTATTTTCTTAATAGAAGTTTAATTGACCTTATACTTCCATCTCTACTCCTTTTAACACTCTACACCATGAATGATTAATTGTTTAATGGGTTAATGCATGTAATTAGCATTTTCCAAAGTGTTTATCTAAGTTTGCTTTCATCTTGTTTAAATGGGTGCTTCAAACTTGCCTAAATTTTTCGAACAAATAGGTTTAAGTAAGTATAATAATTTGCTTGAGAGCATAAGCGATTAATCTTTGTCATTTAACAAGAAAAGAATTAACTTTAGAGATAAAGTTCAACTTTTGCATGAAGAACTCACCATGCATTTTAGAGATAAGATTAATGTGGCGTTGAAGCATCGAGAGATGTGTTCCCAATCTTGAGTTCAATAGCATGAATGTATACTTAAGTAAGACTTAAAAATTTGCTAGTTAAGATATCTTAACCCTACTCTTCCCATGGATTCATCCATGTCCACACATGCTATCTAAACATATTTGTACTTGCCAAATTATCCATTTTCCGTCCCGCATCATCACTCCATATGTTCATCATCAATTATTATGTATGAAGTTATTCTTTGTAGTTACTCTAGAGAAAATCAAACACTCAAATAGTTATAAAATTATTGTACAGTTCAACGCATCAAATTAAAGAATATTCTTAATGCCGAATTATTATAAATCCTTGAGTTCAACCCTGGATCCCTTAGGAAACCTATTTAAACTTACACTTGGGTTTTTATAGGAAACCATGCGTATTAATGTATCAATCTTTAGAAATTTTTAACGCAACATTAGGCCAATAGACGCATAATGCATTATGCATTTCAAACACACAGGGCTGCTGATAACATCTCAATTTATAGAATTTCACAAAGTTGTAGCCCAATTTCTTTACTAAAATACAAAATTTTCACTTTAAAGACTAGCGCGAGAGTGCCTAGGCACTCTACCCTCAAAGTCGAAGTTCCTAGCAGAGCGCCAGGCTACAACCCGACACTCAGTACCCAGCACCTAGGCGCTCCATAGATCTCCAAAATTATAGTGCTTCGGGTCTGCAGCAGTGGGGTAACGCTTAGGCATTGCACCCTTTTTTCATCTTTTCGTTTGGTTTTGGCTCAATTTGTTTCTTTTGGCCTTCAACGGTCATTTTCTCCATAAATACCTGAAAACCACTAGCAACCACATGAAATCTTATAAAAACATTAATAAATTAAGAGTAATAAAATCACTTTTTGAGTGCTTTTCACCCGACTCCTAGTGGAGTGGCTTTTTATTTGACTATGTTTCAATTCAACGTGTGTTTTCCTTTGCCCCTTTTCCTCCAAAGATTTTTGGATTTAATTCAACTTATTTTGACTCAAATTTCTCTTAATGAGTAAGCCATTTTATTTGTTTTTATGCTTTATAGTTGATGTGTGGGAAATGAGAGTGACAATTGATGTTGATTGGTTTTTTGAGTGACAATTTCTCCTAATGAGTAAGCCATTTTATTGGTTTTTTGCCATAATGGAAAATGAGAGTGATATGAATGAGGTTTCAAACATGTCATCTCCCACGTTGCTTCGCAATCGACTTGAATGAGGTTTTAACATCTCTTATGTTGTGGTGAGATCCATGGGTCAGGTCACTTTCTTCCATTTTGGATGTCGATTTCCTTCCCAATTTAAGTCTTGCAAGCTCCAATTTGAAAATAGTTTTGTAGTTGTTGTATTCCTCTCTTTGAAATTGTGGTTTGTGAGCTCTTTGAAATTGAAGACGTTTCTGTCTTTCGGATAACTGATCCAACCAAAGAGACAATTGATCTTGTTGATACCAATGGATGAATATCAAGAGAGAATTTTGATTCAAATCAATTAAAATTTGCCAATCCAAGAAGGCAACATCTCTATTTATAGAGAATCGGAAAGCAAACTAATTATAATCCTAATTAATTAAAAAAACTAACCCTAAATCTAATAAATAAAAAAAACTTATCCTAATCCTAATAAATTATAGATTTGTCCATAATACCCTAATCCTACTACATCACAACTTCTTGGTTAAAGACTTTCCAACTTCAACCACAAACCAACAACAGTTTCTTCATCTACGTCCTCGATGATGGCACCATCAACCAAACATAGCATGACCGTCTAATGAACCTTCTCCTCAAGAATCGCTCATTCTTCGTCATCCACGACAACCTTCTTCGGCTTACCAGTCAGCAATGCCCACAGCCTCTACTGCTTCAGCAGGGATTGCATCATTCTGCCATAAACTGAAATTCTTCCTCCTGGTGAATTTGTCGATTTTTTACATTCATGTCAAACATCTTTAATTGTCGAACAAATGTGGAATTTTGAAACCCTAATGATTACGCTCTGATATCAGTTTGTTATGAAATCAACAATTAAAGAATACAAAAGAATGTAAAAGGTAGAAATAGAGAAGATCGACGCATAAATTTACGTGGTTCACTAACTATGTGTTAGCTACGTCAACAGAACAAATGGAGAACAATTTTATTAGAGAGAATATTACAAGATTATAGAATGAATAATGCCAATGGCGTTAGATAATTTATATAGTACACTTCTCTAAACCCTAAGTGGAGAAGTAAAGTAATCAAATAAATAAATATATCAAATACCAATTCTAATTAGGTCTAGAATTCAAGGCTTTCCAATGTCTCCAAATTCTGAATTCTCAAGATTTGCTCATGAATTTGGCTAATCTTTCCTAGCTCCACACTTGAATCCTTACTACTTGCTCTTTCACTCATCATTATGTTCTTCCATGAATTTTCCTTTTACTTTACAAGAATAGCAAACATGTGGTTATTGAACTATTTTCCTTTGAAAATAAAAGGTGAAGGAAATATGCATGTTTTTTTTTTTTGTAAAACGGAAACATGTTAATGGCTTGATGAAAAATCCAATAAATTTTGAAAAATATGCATGTATGTATATGCATGATGGTATGACTGTTGAAATGAAAATTTTGGACCAATCACAAATTGTCACGTAATTTCTCAAATTAATGGCGAAATTACAAGATGATTGATATTGGGACTAATCAAAAGTTGACACGTGTTCCAAAATTGAAATTAGAGTCATAAGTTGGCAAATCCCGATAATGCCATGTATTTTCATCATGACCGTTGAATCGAATAAAATAATTTGGTCTGATTTGGTATCAACTTTTTGGACTAAAGTCCAATTGAGCCCAAAAATAGGCTTAATTTGGCTCAAATGCCAACTAAGACCCAAATTCTATTAGTTGCCCAAGGGCAAAGTCCATGGACCAACCAAGCCTAAGCCCAAGCCCAAGCCCACAAAACCAACCTAGAACTCTATAAATAGTGGAATTCTCTTCATTTGCTGGGGGCAAAAAATTTACACTCCAGAGACCTTAAAGAGAATTCTCTCTAACTTTTGAAGCTGAACACTCCTTGAAAATACACGTCTCCTAAAGATTCAAACACTTTTCCAAAACTTCGACTTCAATAACATCACATGCTCTGCTTCCTCAAATCAAGCGTACGCATTCAACTAAGAGAGAATCAGAGGACCAAGTACTGGAGATCGAACCACATTCGCATTAAATCTACATCAACTCAAGTTCAAATCCATGAAACAAGTTTCTCTAGAAACCTCATGCAAAAAAATTACGTCCAAAACTCCTATTGCAAGTGTTGCTTACATGGAGAACATCTAGAGGTAATTGACGGAATCCCCTAAAGGCGGGATTGTCATCAAGGAAAATTCTTTGTTTGAAAACTCTGCTTTCGCTTCTAACCGATCCAAGAAAGAATCACACCCTAATGTTATGTATGTCATGATGACCGATGTAACGGCGAAGGCAGGCATGTCGAAAATGGAGAGGAAAATAAACCTCCTAATGAAAGCTATTAAGGAGCAACATCATGAGATTGCTGCCTTAAGAGATTAGATCTAGGCTCGAGAAACTGCTAAGTCAAGCCAAAATCCCACTGCCAAGGCAAATGACAAAGGGAAAACTCAGTTGCAACAATCCACCTTTGTCACCTCTTTGTTGGTCCAGCAATTGCAGAACAAGATCAAAAATTCCATCAAAGCCTAGTATGGAGGACTGTCACAAATTTCTTTCATGTACTCCAAGCTGTACACCAAGAGAATCGACAACCTCAGAATGCCTACTGGGTATAAACCCCAAAAGTTCCAACAGTTTGTTGAAACATGAGAGAACGTGGGAACCAGAGAAGATCTGCTAGTCAAGCAGTTCGTCTAAACTCTAAAATAAAACGCTTTTGACTGGTACACTAATTTGGAGCTAAAAGCCATTGACAGCTAGGAACAGTTGGAAAGAGAATTCTTAAACCGCTACTATAGCACTAGACGTACTGTGAGCATAATGGAGCTGACAAACGCCAAGCAGTGGAAAAGAGAGCCAGTCATGAACTGCATCAATTGATGGAGGGCTTTGAGTCTTGACTATCGAGCTATCTGCGATGGAGATGTGCACCCAAGGCATGCATTGAGGTCTTCTCTACATTCTGCAGGGGATAAAATCCCACATGTCTGAGGAGTTAGTGATTCGCGCCCATGACATGGAGCTGAGTATCTCTAATTGGGGAATTTTTTTATTCCCCAAGGTAAAGAAAGAGAAGAAGAAGATAAAAGGCTCGGAGAAGAACACGAAGAGTGTCACTAAGGAATTCATGGTCGTTAATACGACCCCATTGAAATTTTCTTCCAAAGGAAAAAAAGGAAGTGTATGGAGGCAAGAGGCGTCGTCTAACTTTAAAAGAACTATAGAAAAAGTTTATCCGTTTCCTTAATTTTACATTGCAGACATGTTGGAGTAACTATTAAAGAAATAACTCATTCAATTACTAGAGTGCAAGTGTCCTGAGCAGGTAGGGAAAGTCAACGATTCCAACTACTGCAAATATCATGAGGTTGTTAGCCATCTGGTGGGAAAAATGCTTAGTGTTGAAAGAGCTGATTCTGAGGTTGGCTCATGAAAAGAAAATTAAGCTAGATCTGGATGAGGTAGCTTAGAAAAATCATGTTGCGGTGGCAATGACTTCAATTGTTCCGCCATCAACACTATTTTATAATCAAAGAGAAAGCTTGATCCATTCAGGACCCTTGAGCCTATAATTGTTTGGTTCCAAAAAGAGATCATGCAAACAAACACCCAAAAGAAAGAAGTACCTATTGAAGAGAATGATGAATGGTGGACCATTGTGACTCGTCAAAAAAGAAGAAGTCCAAAATTTATCCAAAAGTAGTTGCGCTTTCGTTTAGACTACAGAAGAGGAAGCAAGACTTAGAAAAAGAAAGGTGAGAAGAAGGCATGGGTGCCTAAGCTTGTTAAGGAATAAAGAAGAGGATTTCCCTCGACTTCGATGACTAGTAACTTTGGCAAAATTCCTACCATGAAGCTTTCATAAGAATTATTCATAGGAAGTACTAGAAGTTGTCGCATGTCATGAAATTAGTACAATGGAAGTTGAGGATATTCCTTCAGGTTCGTTGTCAACAGTGGTTAAATTAGAAAATTCACCATCGTTTAACACAGATTATTTACTGTCACTCCCCTAGGAAACTAAGTCCGCTCTAATTGACGCATTACTACAACAAGTTCGAATGTTCCGGCCTATATGTCGTGCCCATGTGCCTTTTGCCGCACATCCATAGGCTTTTCAGATGAGGGCTTACTACTGGGATCAAAACCTCATAACAGGCCTTTGTTTGTCTCAAGATACATACGAGAACAAAAGGTTGGTCGGATTCTTATTGATGATGGATTAGCCATCAATATAATGCCTAAGTCAACCACGAAGTAGTTAGGCGTCTCAATGGAGGAACTTTCAAATAGCAAATTGTTAATCCAAGGCTTTAACAAAGGCGGCTAATAAGCCATTGGAATGATACACTTGGAGCTCATTATTAGTGACCTAAGGGCCAATACATTGTTTCATATTATAGACTCAAGGATTGTATAATTTGTTGGGGCGTCCTTGGATTTATGGAAATTGAGTGATAACGTCAACAATGCATCAATGCTTTAAGTTTTTTCAAGATGGCATTAAGAAGGTTAAGGCAGACTCTAATCCATTTTCAAAAGCTGAGTCTCACTTCGTTGACGCGAATTTTTATCTTAAGAATGGTAACATCGGTGAAGCAATGCCTACAAAGATTCCTCTAATAAAAAGTGAGGATGAATCCAAGTCAAAGCCAGAAATAGATGCAAGAAAAGAATCAAACGAAGGGATTGGTACCTTTAACTCTTAAAAGGGTGAGGCATCTACAAGCTCTGTGAAGTCTAAAACTTTGAAAGATGAAAAAGCTAAGAGTTCCTTAGTCTTGCATTATGTTCCTTTTTCGAGACGTAAGAAGGGAGAGTTTCCATTTGCAGGGTGCTTGAAAGGCTTGAAGGTTAGCGATGTCAAAATCCTAGAAGAAAGTTTTGTTTTGTCATTGATGTGCGAAAATCGCAAGTGCACGGGTCAAGTTACAGTATAAAACGGTTTAAGTCTGAGTATCATATCCACTGGGGACTCAATTTGATATAGTCACCTATCTATTCAATAATTGAGTTGATTTTATCTAAGGAATCAAAGTCGAGTTTGAATTTTGTATTTTGAAAACAAATAAAATAAAAGCATGTGAAAATTCAAGGGATAAGAGTGTTCTAAGGTGTTGAATTCATTAGTTACTTCATTAAGTCATGCTTTAGATTTTCATGGAATTATGTGCAAACAATATGTTTAAGTCTAGAAACTAATACCTGGATTATTTTCTCTTAAAAAACAACAATTTCTTATGCAACTTAATTGATTACTAATTTCTTGAAACCAAATTAAGAGGCATAACATTAAGAATAGTCATAATCAACTTTCTCTAATAACCTAGCTATTTTCATGAAAGATTATTAGAGATTCAATGTCATAAATCTAATTAAACATACAACCCCTCAATCATACATCTAACCTCACAATTATTGATGATCAATCAATAAAGAAGAAAGCACAATAACATTGAAAAATATATCATTCAACAACATCCATGAAAAACACTAAATCATTAACTTAAATCCATAACTAAATTATCCAACACCCTAAAACTATGAGTTTAGCCAGGCATAGTCATCAAATACATACTTTCATATGAGTTCTCAAGAATAAAAGTAAAAGGGAAAGCGAAACTTAGGAAGAAAAACTCTCCAATTGCTTCCCGGTGTTGAGTTCCTTCAATCTTCTCTTAGTCGGCACCTCGGGATCTCGAATGGTCTTATGGTTGCTGAAAACCCCTCAATTTATAAAAGTGGCTGCTCGAAATCTTTTCCAAATTTGTAAAATTATCACAAAAGGAAAGCTCGCGTTGTTGCGCTGTCGAAGAGGGCAGCGACACTGTAAGGCAATGTCATGACGTTGACCTTCATGAATGCCCAACTCCAAGTGCAGCGACACTCCTTATATAACACTGTGAGACTCTTTCTCAATGATACGATGCTCTTGAGATTTTGAAAATTTAGAGCTATCAAGTTGAGAATGCGGAGGGTAGCGTAGCTACACTCTGCGTTGTGCTGCCCGGTTTTTAGGGTTTTTGAGCTTTCTTGTTTGTTTTTCATCCAGTTTTGACTTGGTTTTGTTTTTTTAGCCTTTGACACTTATTTTATCCATAATTACCTGAAAATCACTAACAAACAAATGAAATCTAATAAAAACATCCCTAATTGAAGAGCACTAAAAGCACTTTTTGAATGTTTTTCAGCTGCTTACAAGGATCACAAAGTAAGAAGTTCAGGAACTAAAAGTGGACCTGACGAAAGTGAATCTACCTGAGAGACAGACGAAAGATGTGTTCGACCCAAATGCTTATCAATTGTTGGCAAAGGCAACCTAAACTTTCTCTGACACCTTTGCATTTAATTCCATGCCCTACTGAGCTCAAGAGGTTGAAAATTTACGAGCAACCTGAACTTTCTCTTTCCTAAAAGAAGCTACTGTAAAAGGGGTATTCTGTACCTACCTCAAGGAAAGAACTTTGATATAAGTCTCCTAAGCCAGTTCGCATAACTAGAAATGGGAAGACAAAAGTGGCTAACAACAATCAATAACGGTAGAAGAGGTTGATGATTCGAAATAGAAATAAAGCAATGGTCAAAGAACCTCAGTTTGCGACCGAATTAGACTGTCTATCGCACATGCTTTAGTCTTCGAAAGGCTAAGTATGATGGAAGAAGAAGAAAGTCAGTGCCCATCGCCTAACCTTGGACAACGTGCAACCTTTCGAAGGTTGATTATGCCTTCCAGAGGAAAAGAGAACATTTCGAAGGGGTACCTATCACTATCAACGAAGGTGAGTGTCTAGGATAAGAGAAAAATAATTAAATGGTGCCACTATCAATGCATAAAAAATGAGCGTAATATGTGCCAAGTTATGAAGGGGTATCTACTCGATGTTGGCTGCCTCCATGCACCCCATCGTTGGTATGTCAAAACGAAGGTGGATAGCCCAGATCAACGCATGTCCCAACAGTACTAAATGGCTGTAAATAAAAATGTCACAAAGAGAAATTTTATGGAAGTGAACTCAAAAGCACATTACTAAAATAAGGAATAAGACTGGCTGGAAATGAGTAAGGGTATTTTGAGTATTAAGCTTGCCACATCTGAATTTTGGAAATATTTTCTATGCGTTGATTGAAAAAGAACTTGGTGTAGTCAATTTATTGTTGATGTAAATTTAAAAACCGAACGTATGTTCAGAGATTGAGCTTTTGCATAAATTTGAGTGGTAGAATTTAATAAATCCTTAAATAAACGCTTGAGGACAAACATTACTCTAAATTTGGGGGTGTGATAACTTGTAGAAATACAAGTTATTATATTCATTATTTGGAATAATTAGAGTATTATTTATGATAAATGCATGATTTTAGCATTTAAATTTTATAATATGAATAACACTGCGTTTACTATGTTTACAAAAGAACCTATCTTGAAAATTATGAGATTATATCTTTCTGAATGCAAGATAGAGCTAAAAAGGTTCCAAACATAATTTAAGTATAAAGAAAAGGATGCTGCCAGAATCATTGAAGATCAATGCGTTGAATACCATGTGTCAAAAAGAAAAAGTGATTTAGACGCCTAGTCGACAACTGTCATGTCAATATGCAAGTGGACAACTGATTTTACCAAATCATGACAGATCCAATGAACCGAAGACGCGAAGAAGTCTACGTAGTAGGGCATGGAATTAAATGCAAAGGTGTCAGATCATCATGAGACCACCTTTTTCAACGCCTATAAATAGCCCATTGCAATACATGTTCAAGGTAGAGAGAAATACACAGTGGTGAAAGCTTTGAGGAAATTCTCACCCAACCTTCACAACCACACTCCATCTTGAGCTCTTCTGTGAGAAGATTTTGAGAGTTTTCAGAGTCGCCTCTAAGAGAGTGAGAATCCATCCCCTGTACAAATCATGTCTCAAATAGCCACCATCCCAAGCCTCCAAGAAGCAAGACATTGTCATTGTTATTGGCGGCTTGACGCCTTTTACTTTCATTCTTTCATTATGAACTGATTGCACCACTTTAAGTGTTAACCGCAAGGGTACGGGTCAAGTTATAATAAAAGACGGTAAAGAGTTTAGCCACTCATAGCTTGAAGCAACATGATCAAACAATAAAAACAAAGAAAGAGTGTAAAGAAAGGAAAACTCTACTGAAAAAGGGCTCTTGATTGAGGTAGCACCATCACAATCTCCTTGGCTCTCATAACTCGAACGGCACCACAACTCTCTTGAACTCTTTTCCTTTTCCTTACAACTAACTCACTCTTTAAGGCTCTTTTGGTGTGTTATTTCATGCTTAGATTGATGGTAAATTGATGACTAGGGCTATTAGAAACCCCCCCAATTTATAGAGTTGGCCGCCCTAGAGAACTTTCCAAAAATACAATTTTTACAAAAAAGGAAACTGGCGTTGCAACACTCCCAATTATGGAAAGAGAGCGTCGCGGCGCTGTTAGAGAGTGTCGCGGCGCTGCGGCTATGTTGCGCAGACCCCCTCTCGGGTTTTAGTGTCGCGGTGCTGCCCCAATTTTGGCAACTTTGTTATTTTCTTCTCTTTTTCACCGTATTCTTGCTCTGTTTTGATCTTTTGGTATTATCTTCTAAGTTTCCTCATTTTAACCTGAAAATCACTAGCAAACAAGTGAAATCTAATATAAACTCCCTCAATTTGAGAGAATAGAAAGCACTTTTCAAGCGTTTTTCATGAACATTCTTCTTGCTTGTATTTTATTAGTAACTTTTGAGAGATTTGATTATTTTCTTAGTACAAGTTTGATTGACATTAATCCTCCATATATTCTCATCCATAACACTTTACCCCATAAATGTTGAATGGTTAATGAGTTAAGTGTAGGCAGTTAGTATTTCCAAGTGTTACTAAGTATGCTTTCAGCTTGATTAATGGGTACTTCAAACTTACCTAAAACTATCGAACAAATAGGTTTAAGTATATTCATTTGCTTGACAGATTCAGTGATTAACTTTCAACATTTAACAAGAAAAGAATTGGCTTTAGAGATAAAGTTCAACTTTTGCCTAAAGAACTCATCATGAGTCTTAGAGATAAGATCAATGTGGCGTCGAAGCATCGAGAGATGTGTTCTCAATCTTGAGTTTGTAAGCAGGAAAAATCACTTCAGCAACACTTAGGAAAATGCTAGCTAAGTTATCTTAACCTTACTTCTTCTCATTGATCCATCCTTCCCACGCATGTTATCTGAACATCTTTGTACTTGACTAACTTCATCCATTATCCACCCCACATCATCATTCCACATGTTTATCCATCAATTCATTTTTGCATAAAGTCATTCTTTGTAGTTATCATAGAAAACAATAAACACTTGTAATTATTGTATAGCTAAACGCATCAAACTGAAAAATAACCTCAACGCATAATCATTACAAATTCATGTGTTTGATCCTAGACTCTCCAGAAAAACCTATATAAACTTGCACTTGGGTTTTTATAGGAAAACTTGGGTCTAAATGTATACATCTTTTAAGATTCTTAACGCAACAGTAGGCCAATATAAGTGTAACGCATCAAACACACTTTTGACGCAACAGTCAACTTATCCAACCTCCAATATATATATATATATATATATTTTGAAGAAGTTTGTGAAATTAGGTTGGAACTTTCTAAGTGGCTTAATTTTGATTTTGAGGAGATACAGGTAATGGCATAAAACATTATTACAAAGTTTGAAAAATATTGGAGTGGATTCATGGTGTGTTGACAATAGCTATAATATTAGATCCTAGGTTTAAGATGAGATTGATCGAGTATTATTTTTCTCAAATCTATGGATCTCATCATACTGTTGAAACTAAACGTGTTCGAGATTTGTGCGGTGAGTTGATGAAGTTTTATAGTTCAAATTCAAGTACAGTAGAAGAATCTTCACGTCCTACTTCTACAGCTATAGTTAGTTCTTCAACTACAAGGCGAGATGGATCGGAAGTAGTAGTTTAACTTCTCTTGTTCATAGGAAAGATCGATATCTCAAGTTTGAAGAGTTTGTTAACAATGTGGAAAATGTTGACAATGTCAAATCAGAGCTAGATCATTATTTACTGAGACTCTTCTACCGCGTTCGAATGACTTTAACATTTTGCAATGGTAGAAGTTGAATAGAGTACAGTATCCTACTTTGTATCAAATTGCTAAAGATATTCTTGCTATTCTTGTCACTACTTTATGAATCTGCATTTAGAATTGGTTGTAGACATGTAGGTCCTCATCGTTCTCAAATCCATGCAAACTTATTGGAAGCTTTGATGTGTACTCAAGATTGGCCATGGGCTGAAGGTATGAATTAATATTATCACTTAATTTATTTGAAATTTTTTTTTATTACCATTTAATGAACTCTTACTGATGCACATTTACCTAATTATATTTGTACGTGTCTTAATAGATAAGCATACTACCATAGATGCTAGAGTTTTGAAAAATGTTCTTGAAGATCGAGATCCAGATGATGTGAGTTATTAGTTTGTGTATTCTTATTGTTTTTTTTTTTTTTTTTTAATATTGACTTCTAATAATTTGTACAATGTTTATTTCTTTTTTTTTTTTTTTTTCCAGAATCATCTCTTACAAAGTTGGATGAAATTCATTGATGGTTTAACTTGGCTATATTGTAAGTTGTGACTTGTCTTAAAATAAACTATGTTGTTGTAACTTAGACTTGTGATTTATGAACCTTTGTTATAATTGAAGACTTTGTTAGGATTATTATGGATGTTATAATTATGTAAGTTTAGGATTTTATTTGCTTTAATTGCTTAAATGTTGTAATATCTAAAGATAGTATATTCTAATCTTTGAATTCTAATTTTTATAAATCATGAGAATTTAGCATTTTAATTATATCTTTTTTAAATAACATATGTATTATTGTTTTTATTAGTAAAATTGATCGTTTTTTATTTAAATGAAAATTGTAAAGGAAGTGCTTAAATTAAATAATTGTTAAAAAAAAAAAAAAAACTTAATTGAACTAAAAAAAATTGTTAAATTTCTCCAAAAAAAAATGTTAAAAAAATTAAGGCGGAGAAATTTTCCCCGTGGGGAATGATTCCGCGAGGATGGGGAATGGAATGGGGGGCAGGGACGGGGATGGGGACGGGGAAGGCTTTCCCATCCCCGCCCCATCCCATGGACATCTCTACTCGGGGGTCGATTGTTGATCGCCTTAAACATGTAGGTGTTGAGAATTTCTCTGACAAAAATGTGTCTTGCGAGATGAAAGCTAAAAAAGGAAGTGTCCATAGTGCAACCATAAAGAGGAGGGGGTCGATATCCCCCGTGTCAATTTGGCATCGCATTAGGCACGAAGATGCCGAAAATCATTCAAGTGAGAAGCCACCTCATGAGACAAAGGGGGAAGGAGAGATTCACAATGTCGTCCCTTAACGAATGAAAAGAAAGATTTTTGTTACCCTAAATACAAGTGAAGGCTCATTTAAGGTAAAGAGACATGACATCATCTTTACTAATCCTGAAGATGAAAGCTTAGAATAGGTAGGAGGTGAAACTTCATGTCACCATATCACCTTTGTCGAAGAATTGAAGAGCTAAATGTTCGAAGAAGATGTGGAAGACGCCCCACTGACGCTTAAGAATGGTGGTCAATCGACAGTGGATGAGCTCAAAGAATTAAATCTTGGTAGCACAGTAGAGTTGTGCTCAACTTTCATTAGTGCATATCTCTCGGAGGAGAAGAAGGGCAAATATATGAGCTTATTCACCGAATACAGAGACATATTTGCTTGGTCATATAAAGAGTTGCCAAGACTTGATCCAAAAGTAGCAGTTCATCGTCTCGCAATCAAGTCAGGCTATCGACTAGTTAAAAAGGCTTAACGAGCTTTTTGGCCAAATAGCTTATTCCCCAAATTAAAGCAATAGTCAATAAGTTGATCGAGGCAAGATTCATTCACGAGATCAAGTATCCAATGTGGATAGCAAATATTGTTCCTGTTAGAAAGAAGAACGAACAACTCCTTGTACGCGTAGACTTCCATCACTTGAATAATGCATGCCCAAACGATGATTTTCCTTTGTCTATCACAGAAATCATGGTTGACGCAGCCACTGGTCATGAGGCCTTATCATTTATGGATGGGTCATTTAGATATAATCAAATACAAATGGCTTTCTTATACGAGGAAATGACGACTTTTTAGACTCCAAAGGGAATATACTGTTACAAGATAATATCTTTCGGGTTGAAGAATGCTGGTGCTACCTACCAACGTGCCATGCAAAAAGTGTTTGATGATATCTTGCACAAACATGTCAAATGCTACGTTGATGATCTCGTAGTCAAGTCCATGGAGCATTAGGACCACCTGAGAGATTTAAAAGTTGTGTTTGATTGCCTGTGAAAATATAAACCAAGGATGAACCCTCTCAAATGCGCGTTCGGCATAACCTCAGGAAAGTTTCTCGGTTTTGTCATAAGGAATCGAGGAACCGAAATAGACCAGTCTAGAATTGATGTTATTTAGAAGATGCAAAGGCCAAGAAATTTACATGAGTTGAGAAGTCTCTAAGGTCATTTGGCTTACATGCGGAGGTTTATTTCCAACCTAGCTCGACGATGCCAACCTTTTCAAAAGTTGATGAGGAAAAGGGGAAGCTTCGAGTGGGATGAGGCTTGTCAAGATGCTTTTGACAGCATAAAGAAGTACTTGCGTAGCCCTCCTATCCTTGATATTGTACATTGTTGCGCAAGAAAGATCGTTAGGGGCATTGTTGGCATAGGAAGGGGAAAAAGGGAAGGAGTGCGCACTTTAGTATCTAAGTAGGACCCTAACTAGAGCCGAGATCAACTACTCCCATATCGAGAAAATGTGTCTTGGACTTTTCTTTGTCATAGATAAGTTGAGACACTACATGTAGGGCTTCATGGTTCACTTGGTTGCGAAAGCTGACCCCATTAAGCACTATCCAAGTCGATCATCTCCGGGCGCCTGGCCAAATGGGCAATCTTGCTCCAACAATATGACATTGTGTATATTCTGCAAAAGTTGATTAAAGGACAAGCATTGGCTGACTTCTTAACAAATCACCCAATTCCGTCAGATTGGAAATTATGTGAAGACTTGCTCAATGAGGAAGTTTTCTTAGTTGATATTACGGAGTCTTGGCCATGTACTTTGATGATGTAACATATAAACATGGAGCGAGGGAAGGCATTGTCTTCATCTCACCTAAGAAACATATGATGCCTTATAGTTTCATACTTATTGAATTATGCTTTTACAATGTTGCTGAATATCAAGCTCTAATAATCGGCCTACATATGGCATTGGAAATTGGAATATTGTACATAGAAATTTATGGCAATTCGAAGTTGCAAATTTAAAGCTTTACTTCACCTATGCCAGATGGTTGCTGGAAAAGTTCGACATTGTGATGTTTGAGCATGTCCCGAGGTCAGAAAACAAGAGGATAGATGCTTTGGCCAATCTGGGCACTGTCGTGATGGTTCTAAATGATGAACCTTTAAATGTAGCTCTTTGCCAATGATGAGTTGTACCACCACTCAAGACTGAATGTGTAGAAACAAACATGATACCAATCTACTTGATCAATGAAGAAGACTGGCGCCAACCCATGATAGATTATCGTGAGCATGGCAAGCTTGCAACAGATTCTTGTCATAAAATTGGGGTCAGAAAGACAACATCTCACTTCATTTACTACAAAGAGACCTTATATCGCAACTCCCTTCAAGGGCTCTTTCTTCGATGCCTTGGAAAGGAGGAGTTAATAAAAGCTCTAGAGAAAGCACATTCAGGTGTCTGTGGTACATATCAATCCGGACTAAAGCTTTAATTCAAGCTAAAGAGAATGAAATATTATTAGCCCAAGATGATTCAAAATTCAATGGAACATGCAAAGAAGTGTGAAGTTTTTCAATACAATGCAAACTTCATACATCAATTCCTTGAACATCTGCATCCAACTGTGGCTTCATGGCCTTTTGAAGCTTGGGGACTTGATCTTGTTGCCCCATTACACCTAAGTCATCAGCAGGACACTTACATCCTTGTAACAACATATTACTTTTCAAGGTGGGCTGAGGCTATTGCGTGAGAGAAGCCAAGAAGGAAAATGTGGTAACTTTATTCGAACTCACATCATCTATCAGTACGATATTTCTCATCGAATTGTGACGGATAATGGAAGGTAGTTTTCCAATAGCTTGATGGATAAATTATGTGGAAATTCAAGTTCAAGTAATACAAGTCATCTATGTATAACGTAGCTGCAAATGGGTTAGCAGAGATATTCAACAAAACGTTGTGCAACCTAGTGGAGAAAATTGTCTCTAAGTCAAAGAGAGATTGGCAAGAGAAGATTGGAGAAGCATTATGGGCGTACCGAACAACTCATCGTACTCCTACTACAGTTATGCCATACTCCCTTGTTTATGAAGTAGAAGTTGTCATCCGATTGAAAAGAGAAATCCCATCATTAAGGATGGCAATTCAAGAGGGCCTAATTATGGAAGACAATGCTAGGCTACGTCTTCAAGAGTTATAGGCACTTGAAAAAAAGCAACTAAAGGCCCAGTAGGTGCTGGAATGCTACCAAGCACGAATGTCTAAAGCTTTTGATAACCATGTGAAAGCTTGGTCATTTCAGATTGGTGATCTAGTACTTGTTGTAAGAAGACCTATCATTATGACGAGACATACAAGAGTTAAGTTCACGCCTAAATGGGATGGACCCTACATTATCAAAGAAGTCTACACGAATGACGCATACAAGATTGTCGATTAAGAAGGATTAAGAGTTGGCCCAATCCACGAAAAGTTTCTTAAAAAATTTACGCTTGATAAATTTGTAAAAAGTTCCTTATCGCAAGAGCCAAAACTACATGATACTTCTAGCCCACATGATCTTAAAAAGGTGAATGACAAAAAAAGAAAAAAGTTGAACAACGTTATGACTTGATTCCTATTCATGTTAAATGGTAAGTAAAGGAAACTTTAAGTTCATTCCAACAAAAAAAAAAAAAAAAAGTTGAACTACGTTATGACTCGATACCTATTCATTTAAAGAGTACATAGGTAATTTAAATGAAACTTTAAGTTCAGTCCAGTAAAAAAAGTTGAATTACATTATGACTTGATCTCTATTCATTTTAAAGGATACGTAGCCACCATAAAAAAAAAAAATTACGTTTAGTCCAGTAAAAAAAAGTTGAACTATGTTATGACTTGATCCCTATTCATTATAAAGGGTACGTAGGCAACTTAAAATAGATTTTAAGTTTAGCTGCATCATCAAATAAAAAAATTTCTTGAACTACATTATAATTAGAGTTACTTTTGTCGTAAAGATATGTAAATCAGTAAAAAGATATACATAAGCCTTGAGAGAATGAGAAAAGAAACAACAATAGATTACGTTCAGTCCAAGAAACAAACATGAAAAAGCAAGACAGAAAAAGGTAAAAGTTTATTACAAATTTCTTTGTTTCATAGACGAATAAAAGAAGTCTCGAATCAGGGAATCCATTTGAGATTTGAGGTTCTTCAACTCCTCACACATGCTTTCTAAAGATTCGAGAAATGCCAACAACATTTTAATGTTAACATCACCAGCAGTAAGGGCAAATTCAAGTTTGTCGATATCCTCACAAACCTTCGAAATCCTAAGTTGCTTTTGGTTTAGGTTCTCATTGTTCTTAGAAACCAAGTTTGAAAGTTTGGTGGTCTCTGCATGCATAGTTTTTAGTTCAACTTCCAACTCAGTGGCCCTTGAGAACAATTATGTGAGTCGGTGCCTACAAGTAATCGTCTCTTCGATTATGTTGCTCGCATCAAGTTGCAATGTCTCCACAAAGCTTTTTGCTTCTGCCAGTTGAGTATCCTTAGTTGATTGGATTGAAATTATAGATTGCATTTGGTTGTGGTTCTCGACACTCTCAAAATAACCATCCACAAATTCCTTTAAATGAGTTAGGTTGCCTGTACCACTTGCTGCAATTGCATCAAGGAATTTTTGCATTTCTAGTTTAAGGCTACCTACGTGCTCAATGGGCGTTCGAACAATCTTCTGTCGCAAGTTCTCCCACAAAGTTACGACAATCTATTGTCAAAGACAAAAAATCAAATTGTTGGCACAGACTTGGAAGATCTCAAGAGTTGGTGTGTCTATTTTCTTTTGAAGGGGTAATGAGCACTCGTCAATGGTCGTTGGGCATAACTTCATAATTCGCTTCTTCTGGATTGCAGATGAGTCCTTGGCGTGTTTTGTGAGGAGACCAGAAAAGGATGTGACCTTTTTTACTAACAGCAATTTGGAGCAACCCATTATTTTGGTTGGAGGGTCTGAGACTTTGATGCTCTTGACGTCTACTTTCTTCTTGCCGCGTCTAATTTCTTCAGAAATGGTGAAGTTTCTTTAGTTGGCTCAACTACCGCTGCATTGGGAGTATCGACCTTCTTTATGGCTGAGTCAACAACATAAGACCCCATTAAACATTCTTCGCTACATTGCCCCACGAGTTCCTAAAAAGAATGGCTCAGAGGCGACTACAAAAGAAACATAATAAAATTTTATGCTAAACAAAAGGGGCAAGAAGAACATGAGAAGGAAGTATACATACCAACAAATTTGAAGTACAAGGGATTTTCAAAGCATTTGGAGTTCCTTCAGAAAAGTTTTCTGATGTCTTCATCCTTTTAGAAGGTCTCTTCCAATGATGATCACTAGCACTACTACTCCTCTCTTCGCCATAGGCCAAAATATCGTTTCGAGATGTAAGTATAACTTTTTCAATTAAACGAAGTTGCTTGCCACCTTAGTTGGCCCCTTTGTTCTTGGGTAATTTAAGGTGTGGCAAAGGAGGAATGACACTATTCATTAGACGTTGTTGATTCTGTTCAAAATAATTCTCGTGTTTCTTTAACCACCAGTCCCTGAATCATGGAATCACTTGATTGTTGGGATCTAACGAGCAGGCCGACAAGAATACTTGGGACAGTTTTTTCCCTCATGCAATTTCACCAACGATATAGTACACTTTTGGGAGTGGCAATGGGTAGAATCCCCCTTATATCATTAGTAATGCCTTGGTAAAATCCAAATTGCCTGCCAAAGCAATAAGGACTATACAATTCAATAATCGAGGTGGCTCCACATTGGGACAATAGGTAACATGAGCTCATGCTAGAAAAATATGATGACTCATTAAATGATAGATCTTCGTTATCAGTCATGCGATCGTGTTTGTTCCTATGTTGAATGTTCACATGCCATTGGACACTAGCACCTTTCTGAATTAGTTTACGAGCGTCATGTTCTCCAAAATAGACTGAACCACCTTCACCAAAAAGGTTGACCATTTTTAGACCTCAAAATATCCACAGGAACGGGATAATGTGTGTTGAAATAGTGAGCTAACCAATCATGGATGTAGTGCATGGGAAAACAAAATTCCATATGTCTGATTGGGTTTGTGGCTTCAGTTATCATTCCTAGTCCATGATAGATGTTTGTCAAAACTAGGACGACATGGCTAAAGGTATGTTCTTCAGTCATCAAACTAGCGATTCCAAACACTCCGAATGAACAAAAGCTTCTTCTTGAGGAAACACGAAAATACACAACCAACAAAACAAAAAAGCGGCCAAATATGTCGTATCTAGCAAATTATCTCCTATTCCAACTTCTGCGAAGAGCATATTTTCTCTACTAGACCATTTGTGAAACTTGATCTCGACACCAATCGGATTGTGGGTAGACCTAGAACAAAAAGCTTTCTTCCATTTTCTCACAAGAGGTTTGTCATACTTCCGAGCACCAAGGAACCAAAACGAGATCCAAAAGTTGATGGTCACCTGAGAATCGCTTTTAGAGGATGTGCCACGATCGTTCTTGGAGGATGTCGCACAATCATCTTTCTGCAAACATACTATGGAATGATATGCTTGGAAAAGATGTTCACAAGTATTTGAAAGATATCTGGTCTTCTTCTGAAAGCTTGTTAATTCTCTCAAACAGGGAATAACTTCCTCGTAAAAGTTTCTCCTAATTGGAAGACCCCAAAGGACCACAAGGAAATTGATAGTTCGCCTACCATTGTGTGGAGAGTTTTAGTTGAAGGGCATCATGCTTTGCAAAAAGTGCATACAATATCGTTGTACGATTGAAGGTATACAAAGAAGCCATCACTGCACTTTACGAACTAGTTTGAACTTATAATGAACGGGAAAAAATGCACCAATGCAAAAGTTTCCGAGGCATTCACGTTATAAAAAAAAAAAATTCGATGGATGCCGTAAAAATGGAACATACCAACTAGTTGGGTTATGTCTTCTTCAAATTAGAGTGAGCCAGGTCTTCGTCCTGCAAAAGTTTGAAAAAGGGTGAAAAGGGTGGAGATGATGAATTTTCTTTTTTTTTTTCTTCTTGTTTTTAAATAATAATATTAAATAAATAAATAAGGGTCTCCAATTAAACATTGTCTTGACCCAGTTTATACCGAGGATTTAAATCCTAATTGGTTTAGATTTAAATATATATATATTTTTATAGTTAGAAAATCTAATTGGATATAGATTTCATCGTCTTATCTTAAGTTTAAATTATTGAATTTTTATTTACAGGACAAATTAATATCGCTAAAAAAAATTGTGATAAAGCCTTAAATTTGCTTCAAGTTAAAATTTGACCATATTCCAAATTGTCTTAAGTTCAAATCATCCAAGTTTAGGCTTTTATACTCAAATCAAATTAAAATTGAGGGTAAAACACAAACTTATGTCAAATTAATATTTGGCTATGATCCAAAATTTATCCCAAGTTCAAACTATCCAAATTTGAGTTTTTATTTTCAAGTCAAATTAAATCTTGGATAACATCTTACGTCTATCTCTAATTAGAATTTGGGCATAATCCAAATTTTATCCCAAGTTCAATTCATCCAAGTTTGAACTTTTTATCCTCAATCAAATTAAATTGAGGATATGATCACAAATTCATCCCAAACTAAAATTTTGTCATATTCCAAAATTTATCCCAAATTCTAATCAAATTTATGTACCAAATTCATAGTTTGATTTCAAATAGAGCTAAATTCAAGAACATATAGCTTGTATTTTGACTCAAACTTTATCTTTTTCGAGATTCACCCACCCATACATGTGCATAAATCTTAAAAAAAAGGGGTGTTTGTTGAAATAAAAATTTTGGATCAATCACAAATTGCCACGTATTTCTCAAATTAATGGCGAAATTACAAGATGATTGATTCCGGGACTAACCAAAAGTTGACACGTGTCTCAAAATTGAAATTAGAGTCATAAGTTGGCAAATTTCAATGATGCCACATGTTTTCATCTCGACCGTTGAATCGAATAAAATAATTTAGTCTGATTTGGTATTAGTTTTTGGGCTTAAGTCCAATTGAGCCAATAATAGACTTAATTTGACCCAAAGGCCAATTAAGACCCAAATTCAATTAGTTGGGCCCAAGGGCTAGGTCCATGGACCAACTAGGTCCAAGCCCACAAAGGCTACCTAGAACTCTATAAATAGAGGTGTTCTCCTCATTTGCTGGAGGATAAAATTTACACTCTAGAGAGCTTAGAGAGAATTTTCCCTACAATCAGAAGACTTCCTAATTTTTGAAGATGAACACACCTTGAAGACACAAGTCTCCTAAAGATTCAAACACTCTTCCAAGATTTCGACTTCAATAACATCATGTACTCCACTTCCTCAAATCAAGCATACTCATTCAACTGAGAGAGAATTAGAGGACCAAGTACTAGAGATCAAACCACATGCGCATTAAATCTACATCAACTTAAGTTCAACTTCATGAAACAAGTTTCTCTAGAAACCTTGTGCGAACAATGACTAATACTTAATTGAAATTTTATGAAAGATGAGATGATGTTGTATATATATATAAAATAATAATAATAACAATGTCTAAATTCAAATAATCGATGGTGGATTATGCATGTAGGTGTAATGTGTCACACCCCCTCCCAAGTTATCCTCTTAACCTAGGAAAGGATGTGAGGACAGTAGACATCGACCATTTTACGATATCTACTATCAATCTAGGCTCCTCTTTTGTTCATAAGCTTGTACACCTAATAAATAGTTTATAATTCGCAACCACCAAAATTCTCAAACTTTTGAACAAACCATACATAATTCAAATATTACAGATCATATAACCACATTATACATCCACATGATAACTAACTCTCACTTCCAAAATCTCACTCCTGTAC
Source organism: Citrullus mucosospermus (assembly GCA_030954485.1). Classification (NCBI taxonomy): domain Eukaryota; kingdom Viridiplantae; phylum Streptophyta; class Magnoliopsida; order Cucurbitales; family Cucurbitaceae; genus Citrullus; species Citrullus mucosospermus. The sequence goes on along the minus strand of CM062057.1, from coordinate 10,324,239 downwards.
AATGTTCAAATCATCTATACAAGGTCTACGACTTATACACGGGTGGGTGAGACGAAGCTTGTGTAGGCTAAGCATCCCGAACTCACTTGCTGCTTGAAAAATAGAAAATTTAGGGAAAACGTGAGCTAAGTTGCCCAGTGAGTGACATAGTTACTAAATCATAGTCTTTAACACGATATCAAACCCAATGCTAGAAAAACTCAAGTTTTGCGTAAAACATAGATCATGCTTGTATAAACAAATATTAAAACATCGGAGTAACTCGTCATAAAATATCATAAAACATCTTTGATTTTTAAGATAACCTTAGTTAAGGTGGAGCGAAGCTCAACACTGCTCAACGTCGAAAACAACCTTAGTTGGGGTGAAGTAATCTTAACATGTCGAACGTTGATAACCTTAGCTATGTGGAGTAATATCAACACAACAACATCAAATCTCTCCTTATGTGGACATAAGAATTATAATCCTGGGCTGCCCATGTACCCTCTCATGTCCTTTAGTATCTGGGTCCCAATATAATATTCAGCCTGCTCATATGCCTTCTCAATGTCCTTCGGCACTGGGGACCATCTTTTAACATTTAAAGAATAAACGCATGCTTTTGGTAATAAATCAACAATAAACATGAGTAATGAATTCTTAGAGTTTCTCAAACTATTTATCAAGTAAACATGCGTTTCATAAAAGTTAACATAATAAAACACCATGCTTCATAATTCAAATTCAAGTATAATCATATTCAAATACATGCTAGAAAATTCATACTTGTTCAGTGATTTTGAAAGGAAAAGGACTTAAAATCATGCTTTAAGAACAACTTTAAGCATACTAGAAATAACGAGAAAATAATTCATTTAAACAGAAATCTGTTACTCACAACTTGTCTCAGGCTCATAATAGGTTGTAAATCTCCTCAACTCCCCTTAGCCATCTTCCAAAAACTTCATAAAAATACCAAATATAGCAAACTGCCCCTAGGTATGTCCAACAGCCCCACACAGCTCACACACAGTTTGCCCAGCCTACCATGTGCAACAGATCACGCACAGGCACGCTGCCTCGCTTGTATAGGCACTCCTGGGCGGTACCTCCCCCCACACACAGACAAAATAACCTCTAAAGAGGCAAAACGCGTGCGTGTGTCCTTTAGCTGCGCACACCGATAGGGTGTCAACCACCCATCTGTTGATGCCCGCCTTGTCTGCTGCCTACGTCTTACGCTCACTTAGCACAACAGCACGCCTTGCCCATCAGCATGCACGCTCGCATGGTCGGTGGCATGTCAGCCTGTCTATTGGGCATCCAAAACATCTAAAATAACCTTTAAAGAAAATTCACCTTTTGCCACTAACATCTCCTGCACACCTTCCTTCTTCAACCTTAGCCCAAACACAACCGACAGCCTCCAAGACACTGTCTGCACTTCCAGTTCAAAATTTCAACCTCTAATTCCTTTTCTTTTTCCAGATATCACTAAATCTTCCCACTCTTCTCCAGTTTGCTAGATAGCCTAAACAAGGTTGATTCTCCGGCGAATTTCAACCTCTTCCTCTCTAACTTTCCTTCCGGCAGCCCTTTCGCCAAAACTAGACTCATTTTGGAGATTTTTGGTTGAAGAATTTCTCAGATAGCACGAGTAATTTGTGCAAACCTCGCTTCAACATCCGAACTACCATTTGTAGACTTCATTGGAACTTCATGCAAATTATGAGCTAGACATCTCCTGTTTACTAACACCACACTTAACCACAATTTGACACCTTATCAGACTTGATTTATATTAAAATGTCATACTTATCCATTTTAGGAAGAAGTCGTGAGTGCTGCCTCACAACTTCCTCTTCTACGCATAGATGACAACTTTTGTGAGGTTCTTCCATAATCTCGGCCACTTGTGTTGCACGCAGCACCCTATTGGCTGATGGATGCCCACTAGGACGCATCATGCTTCTCACCAACAGCCTCGAGACACATCAAGCTCTTTTGCCTACTACTTTATACTAAGCACACCAAAACGCATCATCCTACACTTCAAGCTAGTCATTAGCACGCAACTTGTCATCCATGCCAAGGACGCATCCTTCACCTTCTCACCTACACATTTATACCTGCATCACACACACCTAGACTTGGTTGCTCCTTTGATTCTCAACACCCCATAACAATACTTAGCCAAATTTTCATCCAACTTGTTCCCTTCAATGTCGGTCATTCTCTTCATGAATATACACATACAAGCCGCCTACTCCACCACTCAATGGCACTCGACCAACTTCCTTCCCAAGCTACACACCTTGTCTCTTTAAACATTTCACCTCCATAGCTAACTGATCTCTTAAGCTTTTCATAGGCCCTCTTCCACACATCATCAAGCTCAAACCATGAAATTTTCCCCAAGTCCACAACAAAGCCTTTCTTGAGCCACTCATTTTTCCATGCCTCTTCAAGCATGAATTTTGAAAAATTTTCTAAGTCCATCACTCCAAGCAATTTACTTAGTTTAGTATTAGGAAAATGAAAGTAGGGTTTACAATTTACCACCTCCTTATACGAATTTTGTCATCGAAATTCATTAAGGTCTAACTTCACGAAAACAAATGTAAACACTTTTTTATCATTGCTTCCTGAATTCTCGAGTAGCTTCTTCAATACTATGACTTCTCCAAAGTATCCTACTAGAATGATCACTTTACTTCTTGATAAGCACTTGAAAAGTGCTTTCTATTCTCTAAAATTAAGTGAGTTTATATTAGATTTCACTTGTTTGCTAGTGATTTTTAGGTTAAAATGAGGAAAATTAGAAGAAAAGACCAAAAGATCAAAACTGAGCAATAATACGGTGAAAATAAGAAGAAAAACTCCATATGGCAAAAATTGGGGCAGCGCCGCAGCGCTAAAACCCGAGAGGGTCTGCATAAAATCTGCCGTAGCGCTGCGATGCCAGTTTACCATAAATGAAAAAATTTATTTTTGAAAAGATTTTTGGGAGGAATACTCTATGAATTTGGGGGTTTCCAGCAGCCCTAATCACCATTCAGAGCAGAAAATTACAGACCAAAAGAGTCACAAGAAGGAGAGAATTGAGTGAGAGTTCATAACAGAGTTCAAAGAGTGAGTTAGCTGCAAGGAAGAGGAAAAGAGTTCTAGATAGTCGTGGTGCCATTCGAGTTTCGACGTAAGAGCCAAGGAGATCGTGATGGTGCTACCTCAATCAAGAGCCTCTTTTCAGTAGAGTTTCCCTTTCTTACACTCTTTCTTTGTTTATTTTGTTTAAACATGTTGCTTCAAGCTATGAGTGGTTAAACTCTTTAGTTTTAGGGTTTTGATGATTTGTTTATGAATTCATGTTGATATTGTAGACTTTCATGGTTTTGTTGGAATGATTATGCTTTTCATTGTTATTGTGTTTAATTCTTGTGGATTGGTCGTCTTCACATGTTTGGTTAGATGTATTATTGAGAGATTGTATGTGTACTTGATCTATAACAATGAATTGTTGTTAATCTATCACGAGAGTAGTTAGGTTGACAATAAAAGTTGCTAAAGACTATTCTTAATGCCATGTAATTTTTATTGATTTCAAGAGATTAGTAATCAATCAAGTTGCATGAGAAAGTGTTGTTTTTTAGAGAAAATAACTTGGAATTAAGTTTCTAGACTTAGGCATATGAATGACAATAAAATCCATGAAATCTATAATATTGCATGATGAAATAAACAAGGATTCATTGCCCTAGAACTCTCTTTGACTTTTGTGTTTCTCACTTTATTACTTTTCTTATTTGGTTTATATTTTCCTTAAATCACAATATTAATTCTAATCCTCAAATAAAATTGATTCAACTCTAGAATAGCTAAGTAACTTAAACCTTCGAAATTGGATCTCCAATGGAACGATATTCGAACTTCACCGTCTTATATTATAACTTGACCCGTACACTTGCAGTTAACACTCAAAGTGCGCATCACTTCTCATGACTTGTTCTTTTTCCCCGAATCACTTGATCTAGCTCTTCATCATATCTTAAACCTTCTTCTAATTCCACCAATTGCACTTCCCACTCATTGGTAGGATCATAGACATACTTCCTCAATGTTGAAAACATGAAATAAGTTATGAATCTTGGACATCTCTACAAGCAAAGCTAACTTATAAGTTGCTGGTCCAATTCTTTCCAAGATCTCCTAAGGTCCATTTACCTCAGACTTACTTTTCCTTTCCTGCCAATCCTCAAGATTCCTTTCATAGTGATCACTTAAAGAAAACTCCTCAAACTGAAGATTTCTTCTTTTGTTATCTATTTAATTTTTATATCTATCTCATACTGCTTTTAGGTTTCCTTTCTCATCTCCACTTCCTCTACTGTAATTTGGACTATCTCCCGCCTAATTAACTTCCTTTCTTCTTCTTCACCTTAACACAGTAGAGTTCTGTACGATCCACAATACAATGCTTTCTACGGAGCCATACCTATGCTGACCTGATACCCATTATTATAAGCAAATTCCATCAAGGAAAAATGCATCTCTCAATGACCTTTGATTTGTATTGCATAAGTTCGAAACATATTTTCTAAAGTCTTAATTGTCCTTCTTTATTGTCCAACTGTCTGAGGATGAAAGTTGTACATGTAACACCCTATCTCAAAAACCTAGGTATTCAAAATGGCTAGTAAGGATAAAAGGATAAAAATATGTGGATTAACGGAACTTTCAAAACGGAAAAGTTAAGTTTGTGGAATTGCTGAATTATGGCCAAGGAATTCTTGCGTTGAGATGAATGGTATTAGGAAAAGAGTAGATGTCTCACCAAGGGTGAGAATGAAGGACTAAAGGTATAGTTGGGAATTGGTTGAAGTTAGATGTATTTTGGAAATCAGGTTGACGCATAGATGGTTAAGCTCTAACGCATGGTATTTAATATTGAGGATTTGAAAAGGGACACAAGAATTAGGAGGAAGAGGAAAACGCATGGCTTACACTTAATCTTGGGAATTGTTAAGCTATGAAAATGGTTTGGAAGGTGGTAAGCTAAATATGGTGATGTAACATGCATTGATGAAGTAAAGTTGGTTAGAACCACTGGATGCGGGAAAAGCACCTTGCGTTGGAAAAGTTAGCGTGTGTCGGAGAAATGGCTATTTAAGGAAAGTAATGCGTTATGCATTGTGAAGAGCAATAGTGAACGGAAGTGAAGGAACAAGAACTGTGAGTATTGACTATGGCTATGCATTGGTAAGGCTAGCATGGTAAGCTATTGTAAGGAGAAGAAAGTAGCCTGTTAGTAAGTTGGAAGAATTGTTATATGATGAAAGGGCTACTATGCCGTTGATAAGCACTTGAAAAGTGCTTTCTATTCTCTCATATTAAGAGAGTTTATATTAGATTTCACTTGTTTGCTAGTGATTTTCAGGTGAAAACGAGGAAAATTAGAAGAAACGATTAAAAGATCAAAACCGAGCAAGAATATGGCGAAAAAGAGTTGAAAAACCAAAAAGGGAAAATTTTGGGGATAGCGCCGCAGCGCTGAAACATCAACGCATGGTTCTGGACGCAGAGTGGCATTGCGGCGCCAAGATGGCGCTGCCCCGACGCATCCTTGCTGAAACGCATTGTAGCGCTGCGACGCTTAGACGGTGTTGCCGCAGCGCTAAAACCCGAGAGCGATATTTCTGAAACGCATTTTAGCGTTGCGACGCTTGGACGGCGCTGCCGCATCGCTAAAACCCGAGATCAAATTTCTTCCGGATGCAGCCCTAGCGTCGCGGCGCTATGGGACAGCGTCGCGGCGCCAGCTTTCCTTAATTGAAAAATCTATATTTTTGGAAAATTTTGGGCGGCCAAACTCTATAAATTTGGGGGTTTCCAGCAGTCCAATTCATTCAGAAAACTCATGGCAAAGCAAGGAAGTTGCAGACCTAAAGAGATACAAAAAGGAGAGAATTAAGTGAGGGTTCAAAGAGTGAGTTAGTTGCAAGGAAGAAGAAAAGAGTTCGAGATAGTCTTGGTGCCCTTCGAAGTCCGATGTGAGAGCCAAGGAGACCGAGACGGTGCTATTCCAATCAAGAGCCTCTTTTCAATAGAGTTTCCCTTTCTTTACACTCTTTCTTTGTTTATTTTTCTTAAACATGTTGCTTCAAGCTATGAGTGGCTAAACTCTTTAGTTTTAGGGTTTTGATGATTTGTTTATGAACATGTTAATTTTGTAGACTCATGGTTTTGTTGGAATGATTATGCTTTTCATTGTTATTGTGTTTAATTCTTGTGGATTGACCATCTTCACATGTTAGGTTAGATGTATGATTGAGAAATTGTATGTTTAACTTGATCTATAACAATGAATTATTGTTAATCTATCACGAGAGTAGTTAGGTTGACAATAAAAGTTGCTAAAGACTATTTTTAATGCCATGTAATTTTGTATTGGTTTTAAGAAATTAATAATCAATCAAGTTGCATGAGAAAGGGTTGTTTTTGAGAGAAAATAACTTGGAATTAAGTTTCTAGACTTAGGCATATGAATTGCAATAAAATCCATGAAATCCATAATATTGCATGATGAAATAAACAAGGATTCATTACCCTAGAACTCTCTTTGACTCTTGTGTTTTTCCCTTTGATACTTTCCTTACTTGATTTGTATTTTTTCCATAACTCATAATATTTAATTTCAATCCTCAAATAAAATTGATTCAATTCTAGAATAGCTAAGTAACTTAAACCTTCCCAATTGGATCTCCAGTGGAACGATATTCGGACTTAACCGTTTTATATTATAACTTGACCCGTACACTTGCGGTTAACACTAAAAGTGCTCATCAATAGGTCGCAGTTAAGCATTAAAAGTTGCTATAAGATGTTATGCGTTGAAGGATTATTATGTGCTAGTAAGGACTTTAGTGTTGGTAAGGTCTTACTATGCGTCGAGGAAGTTTATGTGTGGAAAAAGGCTATTAGCTATGCATCGAGGAGCTTATGGGTTGAAGGTGGCTACCATTGGTTGTTAAGGTTATACTCTAAGGAGCTTAACTTCAAGATAAATGAAAGTGTAACCTCGATCTCGGGTAAACGCATAGGAAGAAGTTAAGGAAGGAAAGGTTAAAGGAATAACCTTGGGATATAACTCAAGGACGCATAGAGGGATAATCAAGAAACCTTCAAGGAAGATGGTCATGGACGCAGGATGAAGTAAAGATAAATGCAAGAGGACAAACGCATAGAGGAAGAACTTGAGTTGGATGTGGGTGTCAAGAGTAAACCACATTTTCAGAAGGGTGATTGTACAAGAGAAGGATTTGTAGCTGAGAATAGACATAAGGAAAGAGAGTTGGACGCATGATAGTATGCGGTTAAGGCAGACTTGAACTCCTAGTTGAATGTGATGGAGAAATGGGGTTAAAGGTAGTAAAGCCGAGAGTTAGAAAAGTGAGTAGTGAAGCTCAAACCTTAAAAGAAACTCAATGAACGCATGGGGGCGTTGTGTTGAATGAATGATTGTCTATGGGAAATGTTGGACACATAAGATAAGCTTACAAAGGCTAGGTGGCTTCATATAAATTCGACATCTCATCAGTAGAAGGTGTTAGAAGGCATGCTAAGTGTTTCATGCAAGATGACACTTGGATTAATGCATGGTTAATTAAGCATGCCGCGTGACATGTGGCAAACAAGTGGCAAAAGGAGAGGAGAAGTTGGATGGCAAGATCCCTATAAATAGAACCTTGAAGGAAGAGGAGCGACTGATGACTCTGAAAGAAGAATTCTGGAGAGAAAGGGAAGAAAGAAGGCAGAAAGGAGGAATCCTTGCGTCCGTAGTAGGAGTCTGCGGCCAAGAGATAAGGTATTTTTGACAACTTAGCTATTTTATGTAAAAGAAGTTGTCTTGCGTTGAAAAGAGGTCAGCCTTGCGTTTAAGACGAACTCAACGTTCAAGTGAACGCCGAGATCAAAGATAGGCGACGCGTTCAAGTTAGACCTTGCGTTCAAGAGAGGTCGACGCATCCGAAAGAAGTAAGAAGAGTTAGGCTGCTGATAAGCACTTGAAAAGTGCTTTCTATTCTCTCAAATTAAGGGAGTTTATATTAGATTTCACTTGTTTGCTAGTGATTTCAGGTTAAAACGAGGAAAATTAGAAGAAATCACTAAAAGATCAAAACCGAGCAAGAATACGGCGAAAAAGAGCTAAAAAACTCAAAAGGACAAATTTTGGGATAGCGCCGCGGCGCTGAAACATAAACACATAGTTCTGGACGCATAGTAGCATCGCGTCGCCGAGATGGCGCTGCCTCGATGCATCCTTATTGAATGCATGACAGCGTCCCGATGCTTGGACGGCGCGGCCGCGGCGCTAATGCCCGAGAACAATATTTCTGAACACATCATAGCTTCGCGGTGCTTGGACGGCGCTGCCGCAACGCTAAAACCCGAGTGCAAACTTTTCTGATGCAGCCCTAGTGTTGCGGCGCCAGCTTTCCTTAAATGAAAATTTTGTATTTTTGGTAAATTTTTGGACGGCCAAACTCTATAAATTTGGGGGTTTCCAACAGCCCAAATGATAAAAAGAAAATCAAAGCAAAGCAAGGAAGTTACAGACCTAAAGAGGCACAAAAAGGAAAGAATTAAGTAAGAGTTCAAAGAGTGAGTTAGTTGCAAGGAAGAAGAAAAGAGTTCGAGATAGTCTTGGTGCCCTTCAAATTCCGACGTCAGAGCCAAGGAGATCGTGACGGTGCTACCTCAATCAAGAGCCTCTTTTCAGTAGAGTTTCTCTTTCTTTACACTCTTTCTTTGTTTATTTTGCTTAAACATGTTGCTTCAAGCTATGAGTGGCTAAACTCTTTAGTTTTAGGGTTTTGATGATTTGTTTATGAATTTATGTTGATCTTTTAGACTTTCATGGTTTTGTTGGAATGATTATGTTTTTCATTGTTACTGTGTTTAATTCTTGTGGATTGGCCATCTTCACATGTTAGGTTAGATGTATGATTGAGAGATTGTATGTTTAACTTGATCTATAACAATGAATTGTTGTTAATCTATCACGAGAGTAGTTAGGTTGACAATAAAAGTTGCTAAAGACTATTTTTAATGCCATGTAATTTTGTATTGGTTTTAAGAGATTAATAATCAATCGAGTTGCATGAGAAAGGGTTGTTTTTGAAAGAAAATAACTTGGAATTAAGTTTCTAGACTTAGGCATATGAATTACAATAAAATCCATGAAATCTATAATATTGCATGATGAAATAAACAAGGATTCATTACCCTAGAACTCTCTTTGACTCTTGTGTTTCTCCCTTTGATACTTTCCTTATTTGATTTGTATTTTCCATAACTTATAATATTCAATTCCAATCCTCAAATAAAATTGATTCAACTCTAGAATAGCTAAGCAACTTAAACCTTCTCAATTGGATCTCTAGTGGAACGATATTCGGACTTAACTGTCTTATATTATAACTTGACCCGTACACTTGCAGTTAACACTCAAAGTGTGCATCAGCTGCACCTTGCGTTAGTCATCAACCTTGCGTTTAAAGGCAGGGTTGCGTCCAACCAAACTGACAGAGGAACGTCAGTCTTGTGTTCCAGAGTTAGAACACTGCGTCCAACTGAGCTACCAGAGAGTGGAAACAGCTACCTTGCGGGTTAGAAGCTCAAGCCTTGCGTTCAAGGAACTCGGGAAAGCGGGATTTGAAGGGAAAAGAGGAAATTTCTTAAGTGATTTGTGAGTGACTCTTTTCTTCCTTTGAAAACGAAATTTATTGAAAATGTTCTTATGAGATATGGCTTTGAGATGACTGTTTTCTTGAAAAGCATGATATTTGACTATATTGTTCACAAGGCATGTTTTATCTGATTTCTATATGATGTTGAAAGGCATGTTACGTGATGTTTATCTATAAATATTTTGTTCTCTATGAAAGGTTTCATATGAACTATTTATGTAAACTGGTTTCTAAAATGTTTTAGAGGAGGCTTAGTGCTGAAGAACAGGAGAAGGCACGTGAGTTTCCCCGGGACCCAGTACTGATGGACGTGGAGAAGGTACTTGGGCAACCCGCCATATTCCTATGTGCACATAGAGGTTGATTTGGCTGGTGCGTCAAGTTTTGCTCCACATCGAGCCAGGGATAATTTCGACGTTGGGTGTGTTGAGCCTTACTCCACCCCAACTAAGGTTGCTTTCGACGTTGAGAGCGTTGAGCCTTGCTCCGTCTCAACTATGGGGAAAAATTTGAGAAACCGAATTGATTTTTCGTATTAATATTCTAAAACGATTCTATATGATTCGGAACGGATTTATGAGATTGATAAAGTTTTGTGGAAAATATGTTTCTGTTGAATCATCGTGCTAAATCCTTGTTTTATATGTGGAAATGTAACATACCTGTTTTCAAATAAAAGCTTGTTTACAAAACTTGTCACTCACGGGGCTTTGCCTACACAAGAACCTCGTCTGGGCCGTCTTTGGTGAAAATGGTTGGACAGTGAACCTTACAGAGGAGTCAAGGTTGCTGTCTTCACATCTCCTCTCAGGTTATGGAGAATAATCCGGGAGGGGGTGTGACAGTAAAACTGTAACTTAGTGCTCATAGCGTGCTGCATACCGATTTAGAACTTAGAAACAACCAGGATCCTCGGTTAAACCCAACCGATACTGAAATTATATACTGTCTTACAATCCTATCTACATACATATGTGCCAACTTGCTTAACATATAGGTTGCCCTTACTTGTAGAAATGTGTTGTCTTTAACCTACAATAACCCGAACTCTATCAAAGCCACCCAAAAATCTTAGGCAATCCTTTTCAACAATCCTGCTGATAAATCAAATATTTTGCGATAATTCAACTATCTTTGTAAACCCTACTTTCATTCCTAAGTATTTAACTTAAATGAGGAATTATTGTTGTGGTCTTAGATAAATTTTCCATGTCTAGATTGAGGAAGGCGTGGGAAAAGATGCCAAGAAGGGTACATTTGTGGACTTAACCGTGGGAAGGATGGCAAGCAAAGTACAAGGCGTGTGGCTTGAGAAGCAAGTGGACTGGTGCTATCAAGAGAAGTAGTTGAGAGCATTGACATGATGTAGTCGAGTGGAGTTTTGTAGGTGTGGTTGGCATTGAGGAAGAAGGAAGGAGAAAAATTGGTTAAGTGTGGACCATGCGTTGAGATTCTTGAGTAGCCAAGACACCAAGAGTGTGTGTGATGCGGGCTTAAAATGTTGAGCGAAGGGGGCTGAAGGTTGCGTCTTGCTTGGTGAAAGATGTGTCCATGGTGAGCTTGGTTGAAGGCCTATGATGCGTTGGTTGAGGTTAGTAAGAGAGGAGGATGCGTTGAGGGTATGTGCACATAGGAAGCTTGTGAGGTTGATGCATGAAGGCCATGCGTTTAAGTCGACATCTATCAGCCAACAAGCTGTGTGCAAGGGAAAAACCGGGAAAAGAAGCAACTAACCTCAAAAGGAAGCTCAATTATGCGGGGAGAAGCTTGCGAAGGGTTGCGTCCATCACCTACTTCTTGCTTAAGCAAATTTGGAACTTAAGTATTAAGTAAGTCTAATTAGGTGTCAAAACAAGGTTAAGTGTGGCAAAGACATGCATGCAAGTAGGAGGTGGCAAGCCGAGATTCTGCATGCAATTTTCTGTGAAGTCTACAAATAGAAGGGTCTGACAAAGAGAACTTGTTTGCACAAACTACTTGAGCCATTTGAGAATTATTTTTCGACCAAATTGCTCCAAATTGAGTCTAGTTGCACAGAGAGGGCTGTCGGAAGAGAACTCATTAAGGAAGAACTTGAATTTCGTAAGAAACTCAAGATTGGTCAGGTTATCGGGTAAACTGGAGCAAAGCGGGAAGATTTAATGATATTTAGCAGAAGAAAAGGAGTTAAAGGCTGAAATGTTGAGGTAAGCTAGCCAAGAAAATTATCTATAAGTTCGTAAGAGGAAGCAAATTCTAGTTTTGGCTAGAAAAATTATTTTTGGTAGCTGGAAGTGAAAGCAGTGTGTTTGAGGCTGTCGGGTGAGTTTTGGAGGAGGTTGTGTGTGCATACAAGCTAAGGTAGTGGTCGAAGGTGATAAGCACTTGAAAAGTGCTTTCTATTCTCTCAAATTAAGGGAGTTTATATTAGATTTCACTTGTTTGCTAGTGATTTTCAGGTTAAAATGAGGAAAATTAGAAGAAACGGCTGAAAGATCAAAACCGAGCAAGAATACGGCGAAAAAGAGCTGAAAAACTCAAAAGGGCAAATTTTGAGATAGCGCCGCAGCGCTAAAACCTAAACGCATTGTTATGGACGCACAGTAGCATCGTGGCGCTGCCGCGACGCCAAATTTCGACGCAATTTGTTGAACGCATGACAGCGTCACGGCACTTGGACGGCGCTGCCGCGACGCTAATGCCCGAGAAAAATATTTCTAAACACATCACAGCGTCGCGGCGCTTGGACGACATTGCCGCGACGCTAAAACCCGAGAGCAACAATTTTGGATGTAGCTCTAGCGCCGCGGCGCCAACTTTCCTTAAATGAAAATTTGTTATTTTTGGTAAATTTTTGGATGGCCAAACTCTATAAATTTGGGGGTTTCCTGCAGCCCAAATCATCAAAGAAAATCAAATTAAATCAAGGAAGTTACAGACCTAAAGAAGCACAAAAAGAAGAGAACTGAGTGAGAGTTCAAAGAGTTAGTTAGTTGCAAGGAAGAGGAAAAGAGTTCGAGATAGTCGTGATGCCCTTCGAATTTAGACGTGAGAGCCAAGGAGATCGTGACGGTGCTACCTCAATCAAGAGCCTCTTTTCAGTAGAGTTTCCCTTTCTTTACACTCTTTCTTTGTTTATTTTGCTTAAACATGTTGCTTCAAGCTATGAGTGGCTAAACTCTTTAGTTTTAGGGTTTTGATGATTTGTTTATGAATTTATGTTGATCTTGTAGACTTTCATGGTTTTGTTGGAATGATTATGCTTTTCATTGTTATTATGTTTAACTCTTGTGGATTGGCCATCCTCACATGTTAAGTTAGATGTATGATTGAGAGATTGTATGTTTAACATGATCTATAACAATGAATTGTTGTTAATCTATCACGAGAGTAGTTAGGTTGACAATAAAAGTTGCTAAAGACTATTTTTAATGCCATGTAATTTTGTATTGGTTTTAAGAGGTTAATAATCAATCGAGTTGCATGAGAAAGGGTTGTTTTTGAGAGAAAATAACTTGAAATTAAGTTTCTAGACTTAGGCATATGAATGACAATAAAATCCATGAAATCTATAATATTGCATGATGAAATAAACAAGGATTCATTACCCTAGAACTCTCTTTGACTCTTGTGTTTCACTTTAATACTTTCCTTATTTATTTTATATTTTCCATAATTAACAATTTCAATTCCAATCCTCAAATAAAATAGCTAAGTAACTTAAACCTTCACAATTGGATCTCCAGTGGAACGATATTCAGACTTAACCGTCTTATATTATAACTTGACCCGTACACTTGCGGTTAACACTAAAAGTGCGCATCAGAAGGTAAGAATTCTATTGAGGTTATTTTGAGTGTGTTAGACGTCTAGTGTGCGGGTTGACATGCCAACGACACTATGGAAGTGCAGGTTGTGGGGTGAAATAGGTACCGCTGGTGAGCAGGGGCTGTCGTTGCAATCAGGCAGGTGCTGAGCGAGACAAGTCTTTCTAGTCTCGTCGAGACGCAGGCTGACGACTTGGGCACAACGCGAGCAACTGGAGATGCACACAACTCTGCCCTTTTGAGGTTATTTTGACACTGTATGTGCATGAGTTGCCCCTACGGGTGTCTGGTTGTGTGGGGCAACATCAGGGTGTGCAAGGCAAGGCTACTGAGCATGGTTTGCCGCACACAGGGGCTGGGCAGGTTGTGCAAGTGTGCTGCAAGGCTGTTGGACACGCCTAGGGGCAGCTTGCAACCTTTGGACACTTTGGTTAATTGTTTATTGTGGGTGAACCTTTTTAAGCTAAATTTCAATGTTTAAGACCCAATTAACTTAAGTTATGCCATGAAGGGAATTTTAAGGATATTTGACAAAGGAATTAATTTATTATAGGCTGAAAAGAGCTAGGGGAAACATATAACTTATTAAGAGCCCAAGTCAAGTTGTGAGTGACAAAATTTCATTTAAAATTATTTATATTCTCAATATTTCTAGTACGCTTGATTTATTCTCAAAATATGAGTTTTCTTGCATGAGTTAAATATGAAAAAACATGTATCTCTTCATATAACTTCGAATATGCTTTTACGTGATTTTGACATGATGCTTTATGATGCTGAGATTTATGAAAGTATGTTGTTTGATCAATAGTGTGAAAGTCTAGGAAGTTGTTTATCTTGTGTTGTAAATGATTTTATCAAAGCATGCTATATTTTCAAATGAATAATGGATGGTCCCCAATGCCGAAGGACATGAAGAAGGCATATGGGCAGCCTTTGTTGCGTTTTATGCCCTAAAACTCGTAGATTGTAAATGTAATTATTTAACCGTCATTAAATCATTAAGAAAGAGTTATTGATGGGTTATTTCAATAAGCGTTATTGATTGTTTTTGTTTGTTTTGTCTTAATAACCCTAAATCAAATAAACTAACATTCTAGACTGTTTTATGAGTCTTGAACTGTATGTGGAGACATATGGAGATCAATATTCAAGATATAGTCTAAAGGGTCTATAGTATAGGGATGAGGTTGGGTACTTTATCCTTGTGACACTATGGATACGACCCACTTTGTATTTGATACAAATGCAATCATCTAACGCGTTCGAGTAGGTGACATGCGAGTTGGGGTATCCTATGCAATGAGTTTGCATAAGATCGGATCACAAAATAGTAATTACTAGATGTAAGTCCGTTGACTAATTAGGTTTCTATTTCAATAGAATGACCTAGGCAACTTAGTCTCAATCCTAAGTATATTATGAACTCATGTCCACGAGGGATTGTCCTTTATTTTGTATGGGTGAGAGTGGCCGCTTGTCGACTCAATTTGTCTACCATCTTGGGGACAAGACCAAGTGGGGAGCTGAGAATATAATTATACAAGATGAAATTCACTCATTCCCATTTTTAGGGTAAATAAATAAGTGTTCCCTTAAGTGGTGTCTCCGGGACTTGAACAAAGGGTCCTATCTCTCACTGGCCCGAGAGAGGTTTCTGTTTAATGGTTGGACCATAAACAAGTTGTTCATTAGAAGAGCACTGGTACATAAGGATTTAGAAGTAACCAAGGGGTAAAATGGAAATTTGACCCAGCTGGTATTACGAACACTTGTTAAGTACTAATTTTCTATTATTGGTCTATATTCATAGACATAAAAATACATCTGCAGTGAGAAGAGTGCAGCTGTGAGTCTTTAGTGAACTGTACCCATAGTTAACGAATATTGATTAATGTGGTTAATGAGTTTAACCGATTAATCTTATATCGTTGGAGCTTCTGATCTATAGATCCATAAGGTCCCCTTACTAGCTCACGACGAACCAACAGTGATCAACTATGTTGAAAGAAAATTTTGAAATCTTCAAATTTATGAAAGAAAATATTAATTGTATTGAATACAATTAATTGCATGATTTATTTTGAATGTGATTCAAATGATAACTTTATAATATGGAGAATTAATTTATTTGAATATGATTTAAATAATTAATTATTTATTTGGATAAAATCCATATAAATAAATAGAGAGAGAATTAATTAATTAATTAATTTGAATTGGATTCAAATAATTAATCATTTAATTTGGATGAGATCCAAATTAAAGATTCTGCAGAAAATAGATA
Organism: Citrullus mucosospermus; assembly: GCA_030954485.1. Lineage (NCBI taxonomy): Eukaryota > Viridiplantae > Streptophyta > Magnoliopsida > Cucurbitales > Cucurbitaceae > Citrullus > Citrullus mucosospermus. Next base: position 10,308,418 of record CM062057.1, on the reverse strand, counting down.
GGGGGGAATTAATTAATTAATTTGAATTGAATTCAAATAATTAATTATTTAATTTGGATGAGATCCAAATTAAAGATTCTGCAAAAAATAAATATTTAAATAAGATCTAAATATTTTAAACTATTTCATATGAGATATTATTTGGGTAGATATTTATTAATATTGAATATTATTAAATATTTGATTTAAGATCTCTGCAGAGGGTTTATTCTAATAGGATTAAGACTAACCCAGAAAGTTCTATAAATAGGGCCCATGGGAACCTTCATAGAATACGCTCTCCAAGAGAATAATCTCTATGATTACTTTAAAAATCTTCTTCTTCTAATTCTCCCAATTTTCTTAGAAAAATTCTAAGAAAATTCTTCTTCCCATTCTTTCAAAGAAGCAGTTCCCACAAACCGGATCCTTGCTAGAGTCATAGCGAAGAAGATCTCAAGGTATGTTGCTTAACCTTTTCTTGATTATTTGTATTTTTAATTCTTTCAAGAAATCAAAGAACACGATCACACGCTTCCATCGGGATTCAATTCCCTACAGCCTTAATACTATATATTGGGACCCTAGTACTAAAGGACTTGAGAAGGTACACGGGCAGTCTAGGAATAAATTTCTATGTGCACATAGAGGGAGATTCGACGTTGTTGTGTTGAGATCACTCCACACAGCTAAGGTTATTTGACGTTGAATGTGTTAAGACTACTCCAACCCAACTAAGGTTGTATTCGATGTTGAGTAGCGTTGAGCTCCGCTCTGCCTCAACTAAGGAAAATTTTTCGAACATATGCAAATTTTTATAAGCTTCCAATGCTTTATTATTCGATTATCGAGCATGATTTCCTTGAGTTTTTAAGCCATGTATTGTTTTCCAAACTTGTCACTCACCAGGCAACCTAGCTCATGGTTTTCATGGTTTTTCTACTTTCCAGGTAGCGAGCAATATCGAAGTGTTTAGCCTACACATGAAACTCGTCTGGGCCTGCTACTTAGTTGTGAACATTGTAAATATTTATACTTAGACCTAGTATTGTACATATCAGGTCCTAAGGAGTGGAAGTCTGTAAAATTGTGTTAATATTACCCTAAGTTGTGGAATGTAAATTTAATAAAAGTTTGTTAGCTTAACTTGAGATTCTTGAATATGGTCTGGTTGAGAATTATAAAATGTTTATCAGGTACTTGGTAAGGATTCGAGGTTAGTAAGGATTGGCAGTATATGTCGTAAAAGGGTCAATGTCTGCTGTCCTTGCACATTTTCCTAGGTTGAAGAGGGTAACTTGGGAGGGGGTGTGACAATCTCCCTTTTCATACTTTGCCATCAATAGATATCTAGTAACGTCTGATACATCGTGATACTACCAAGATGCATAGTATAGGTTGAAATTTTATGCAAAATAAGATGATGTTGTATATAAAAAGATAATAATAATAACAATGTCTGAATTCAAACAATCGATGGTGGATTATGTATGTAGGTGTAATGCCAGACCCTAAATGTGTCACGAGTATTATGCCAATTGAGTTATGCTTATTTTGACTGATAGTGAAAAATGTCATGACTGATGTGATCATTATTCTGAGGAATGTCAAATGTAAAAAGATATGAGGATAAATCCTAATCCTAGAAAGATCAATGGTCTCGAATTAGTTAATGTTATAAAATAACAAATGAAATTAACTTGAGTGAGGATATTTCTTATGTTACACATGTGCAATTATACTCTCTCAAAGGTCGACACTACAATACTCATTATGATGTTATGTCTGATCCTGAACTTAGTGAGAAACGTGATATCAATATGAGGAAGATGAAACCAAGATGTTAGCATAAAGAGATTTATTATTATTATTGTTGTTGAATGAGCATAGAAAATTCTTCTTTGTCTAAAGACTCTTGTCTCAAAGTCTAAATTCAAACTCTATGAATTTTTTTGGCTTTAAAAGACTTTTTTTTTTTACAAGACCTATTTTGGGGAAAAAAAAAATTCTTCTTTTTGTTTTTGGAGACCGTCGAAAGTCCTTCTAAAGACTAAAAAAAATCAATTTTAAAATCCTCTAGGAAACCTTTTTTATTTTTTTTCTCTTTTTAAAAATACTTTTAAAAATATTCTTTTTTGTTCCTCTCTTGAATATCACAAAAAATCCTTCTACACCCTCTTCTTGAGAAATGGAATTCAATTTTAAAACCTCTTATGATTTTCCTTTTTGCCTTTTTTTTTTTTCTAAAGCTTTTTTTTTTCTTTTTTTTTTTCTTTTTTTTTAAGAAATGACAATGCAATGATAGTGGAATTGTAATCCTAAATGGTCTTCAAATTAATTCAAATGTTAGAAGTTAACAAGTGAAAAAACTTGAGCTAGAATTTTTTGTGCACCTACACGGGGGCAATAAATTCCCCTTGAAGGTCGACAATTAAAGGATGAAACTTAGGTATAGAGTTGTGGTTGTGTTGGAATCCATGGTAATGATTAAGAAATGAGATGAATACTTTGCAATACCAAGGATATTTACAAATCTATACTAAAGTTCAAACTTTAGATAATCATTGGTTAGCTCCAAAACATATGACAATGTAAGTTTGAGCTCTAAAATTCCTAGTGGCAGATAATTTTTAAGCCTTCCAATTGTTTACACAACATAGTTGAGTTGAGTGATGACTTTCATATGCCTGCACAAGAATGAAATTCCATGAAGGTCACACTATTTAGCCTCCAAATCTAGTCCTACAAGGTATAATCTGGGTAGGAGGGTTGTGAGAGTGTGTGAAATGTATGAAAATGTGTCGAATCAAGAGCAATAAATGACTATATTCACAAAGATATTTACAATTAAAAAATATAAATAATTCAATAACAAACAAAATGGATCAATAAAAAAATGCATGGATAAATAAAATAAAACGTAATGGCTTTAACCCTCTAAAAGTAATTCTTAGGGGAGTCACTAAAGCTGTCAGAACATCATATGGACACGGAGTGGCCAACATCCTTCCCTAAGAGTCTTTTTCGAAGTGAAAAGATTGGACTCACCACCAATCAGTGTGAGGTGCAATAGATCACTCTAAAAAAAAAAAAAAAAAAATCGATCTATTTAAACAAAGATAGGTTTTTGGGTCGATTGTTGAACAATGTATTTATCTTAAAATTTTAATTTAAAAAAGAGATATTAATTAACACCTAGATGTGAAATTTTAATTCAAACAATGTCTCACTAAATTTCCCTCTTACTTTAAGAATAAAGCAATGTTCCATTTTGTGAGTGGACGAACATTTATCAATTTATTATCACGTTAATACTTATCTAAAGAATTTGAGACATGCGACAATCTCAACTTCATCGTAGGATCAACACAATATTTATATCTGTAACAATCTGACTTTTCCTTAGGTTACTTATGCATGCTAAAACTAAAGTTTGTTAAAACAAAAAATCCAAAGATTTAGATTAAGAAACCATACCAATTTAAGAAATAAACACGAATAAAAAGATTTTATTTTCGGGATTCCATAGGAAAAATATAAAATATGAATAGTTGTAATCTTGAAAGATGAATAAATTTCCAATTCAACAAAAAAATATCAAGGTTGGCCCTTGAAAACCAACAGTAAAATAACAGAAGTGTTCTAAAAAAACACACATGAAAAACATAAGTTTGACAAGACATGATCCCATGGCACCACTAGCAGCCACTCATCTTTCGCCTACTACGTCCTCCGACCATCACCTAAAAAGTTAAGTGGAAAGAGTGAGTATTTAAAATACCCAATAAGTAACCCTTACGACAATAGTAGTTTTGCACGTGCATGTCATACAGACAAGCCATTGCATAGGATTTGCATACAAAATTCGAGAGGAAATTACGTGTACACCCGTGAATATTTGCCTACGCATCACATTGATTTCAAGCATGGTACATGTGTGAACAAAGCAAAAAATAGTAGAACACATATATACACTAAACAAAGTAAAATTGCATGCATGCACCAATAAGATTTGTCATCGCACCGCATCGATTTCAAGCATAGTACGTATGGGAATAGAGCAAAAATAGTAGAACACATACGTACTCAAAATACAATCACATGTGTGCACTAGTAAAAGATTTTCCATCGCACCACATGAATTTCACAACAAAACATGTATGAACAAAACATAAAAAATGGCAGAACATACACATTTATCAATATAACACACCGTCACATAGTCGGTAGTCAATCCATAATCGATCAACAATCTAACATAATCACTATGTCCTAAGACCATCATCGTAAGAGTCACTTACCTAATTAACTTGACTCCAAGGCTATCAAGATAAATCCCCTTTAGGTTACAGATGCTTGCTTTGAAACCTTGACAGTAATTTAAGAAGGGAGAATTCAACTTGATCACCATAACCACTTAAACTCAAAAGTGTACGACCTAAACCCAAATTGTATCAAATGCTAAAAGTCCCTAACAATTAGTCTAAACCGTACCTTAGCCCAAATTCATCTTCGTCTCCCCAAATATGAACAGAACCTAACAACAACAAAAAGTTTAAGGCCACCCACCAAAATATAGCAAGCACACCACACCCTAAACCCTTACCGAAACGCGCCAAATGCTCACCGAACAACGACCCTCGTTCGTGGTGGAGCTACATAGAAAACATGGTCTCGAGAGAGAGAGAGACGAAACCCACGCTTTACACTTACCAGCGATCGACGAACGACGACGACCATGGGAGACAGCGGCGCGGGGGTAACATGCTGGCCAGTTGAAAATAAAAGGATGGAGAAAGCTTCTGTGCTGGTGGGTTTACGAAGAAGAAGAAGTGAAGGAGGGGGGGGGGGGGGAAGATGGAAGCTAATTTGTTTTTTTTTAACACCAATTTGGTGAAACCCAATTAAAAGTCCATTACTTCTTAAAACTCATTTTGGCCCAAACCTTTTTGAACACCCAATCCATAACTCCAAAATAAACCAATTAAATTAACAATCACCTTCTAAATCCACAATTTCCACCTTAATCCAAAGTTAAATTTGAAGTGATGGGCAAAAATAATTAATTTCGAAAAGTCGGGCGTTACAATCTCTCCATGTTAAAAACTTTCATCCTTGAAAGTTACAATTACCAAACCAATTTAGCTCATTTTCTCCGACCTCGTAATTCCTTTTCCTAAAGTTGTCCCTTCCAACCCTTGATTGGACTAAAACACCACCAATTCTTCTTTCAAACGACTATATAGATAACAGCCATGTAAGGTTGTGTTATACCCCCTTAACAACGACGCACAAAAAATGTCATGAGCTTTAAACAAATTCACATAGCAAATAGGTAAGATCTTAGATAAACTCTTCCTCATTTAGGTTCTCACTCAAGTACATTTGTTCACAAACAAGTCCCTTAGAGGACTCCTTATGCATCTCTCACATGGAGATATGGAACATGCGATGTACTACAAATAAAGACCATGGAAAAGCTGAACAATATGCTATAAAGCCATACTGCTCTAAAACCTCTAATGGCCCGTTGAATGGCTTATCTCTCCCTTCTCTTTGACCCTCGAGACACCTTCATAAGCACCACGCAAAACATAAACTAATGGTGTAGTTCCAAACTAATTAGCTAACATTCAATGCATAAATAAAAGAAACATAACAACAAGAAGAAAAAAATAGCACAAACTTTACTTCTAGATTGACATCTCCCCCAATGATGCCTTTTGCAACTCCTACATAGAAGCTTCTCTCGTTTAACACCCTGTTGTCCCGTCTTATCTTTGGTTTTCTGATCCTGCTCAGCATTCAAGCTCATTTAGTTAGATTTCCTCTTCTGAAAAATAGACGTGTTAACTTCTATAGACACTTTGGCCTTCACTAACTCTCGATTGTCTAGCATCTTAGTTAACTGTATGGTCGTGCTATAATCTGATGGTTTGTGTGCCATCACAGCACCCTGAATCTTTGGCCTAAGACCTATGACAAAGCAATCTCCCTTCCTTACTTTGTCATTTGTCACACCAAAAGCGAAATGAGAGAGGCAATTAAGCTCCCTCTCATAAACCACAACAGTTTTGTCGCCCTGCTCCAGGTTCAAAAAATCCTGAAGCTTCAAATTTCTACCAACAAGGGTGAAATACTTCCTACGAAACAACTCCCTAAACTGCTCCCAAGTTATAGGCTTGTTGGTGGCACTCATAACTCGATCGGTAGTTTGCCACCACAAATATGCATCCCCTTTAATACGAAGGTGTTGCACTACACTTGATGATCTCTTGGCAGTTTATATTTTGGAAAATATCCTAGATTGCAACCAACCAAAGTTCTACTTCTACAAAGACATCGGATGACCCATCAAAAGTAGAGGGTCCCACTTCTTAAAATCCTTAAGGTACAATCCTTCCTACGTAGCTCCCCTACGATTCAGCCACCTTCTGGCATACTAAAGTTTATAAAGCTGAAGCAATTTCTGACGTAGTTGCTGGCTCCTATTGCTGGACTAGTGGTAGTTCCTCATCCTGCTCTTCTAGGTTTACCTGAGGTGGGTCTGCTTCTAGATTGACCGGAAGGTCTGTGTTCCCTCCTCTTCCTCTTTCCCTCAACGCCTCTACGTCGAGGAGGCATCTTGCTAAATCACTGCATCAGAAGAGAATTCTCTATAACTACCTAGATAGGGAAAATACACTACCAGCGTCCTTAATCACACAAATCATGAAGCCTGACCAAAGCATGACTTTTCAAGTACTTATATTGAATGTTCAATAGTTCACTACAATAGTTTTTTTTTTTCTAACTTTTAGAATGTACTTGGTGGTAGCGAGGTTTGCGGTGTAGCCATGGGAACAACCTTAGCTTACAAAGTAAGCTAGTCTACATAAACTCTAAATTAGGCTCTAGTACCAACTCTAGCGACCCGACTTTTTCCAAGGAAAAGTCATAGGTGTTACTTATGAATGTTGAAACCAAAGTTTGTTAAAACAAAAAATTCAAGGATTTACATCAATAAACCATACCAATTTAAGAAATAAACACGAATAAAAACTTTTATTTTTAGGATCCCATAGGAAAAATATATAATAGGAATAGTTTGTAATCTTGAAAGACAAGAATAAATTTCCAATTCTAGAAAAAAATATCAAGGCTAGCCCTTCAAAATCAACAGTAAAATAACGAAACTGCTCCAAAAAAAAACACATGAAAAACAGAAGCTCGACAATACACAATCTCATGGCACCACTAGCAACCAATTGTCTTCTGCCTCGTACGCCCTCCGGCTGTCACGAAAAAAAATAAAATAAAATAAGTGGAAATGGTGAGTATTTAAAATACCCAATAAGTAACCCCTACAATGAGGGTAGTCTTGCACGCCAGTGTCATACGGACAAGCCATTGTGCAGGACTTACATACAAAATTTAAGATGAAATCACATGCATGCACCTGTAAATATTTGCCATCGCATCATATGAATCTCACAACAAAACATGCATGAACAAACCATAAAAAAATGGTGGAACATACACACTTATAGATATAGCACACCGTGGCACAGTGGGTAGTCAATCCATAATTGATCAACAATCTGACATAATCACTAGGTCTAAGACCATCATCGCAAGAGTCACTTACCTGATTAACTTGGCTCCAAGGCTATCGAGATCCTCTTTAACTTACAGATGCTTGCTTTGAAACCTTAACAGCAATTTAAGAAGGGTCAATTCAACTTGATAGCCATAGCCACTTAAACTCAAAAGTGTACGACCTAAAACCCAAATTGTATCAAATGCTAAAAGTTCCTAACAATTAGTCTAAATCGTACCTTACCCAAATCCGTCTTGGTCTCCCCAAATATGAAAAGAACCTATCAACAACACAAAGTTTAAGGCCACCCACCAAAATATAGCAAGCACACCACACTAATTGGCTATGAAACCTTACGGAAACGCGCCAAAAGCTCACCGAACAGCCACTGTAACCCTTGAAAAAACTTAAACTTCCCCCTTGAATAACAAAATTGAGCCATTATCAGATGACCCACATCACACCAATTAAAAAAAAACCAAACAAAAAAATAGCCGGAAACTCACCCCAAACAAAAAACCTTGTGTGAACGGCGGCAAGACTAGAGAACAGAAATGCCGACAACCAAAATCGATCCTCGTTCGTGGTAGAGCTGCACAGAAAACGTGGTCTAGAGAGAGAGAGAGAGTAGCGAAACCCACACTTTACACTTACCGGCAATCAACCAACGACGACGACCATCGGAGACAACAGCGACGAACGGGGTTACGATGACGGTAATGTGGTGACCAGTTGAAAATTGAAGGATGGAAAAGGCTTAATTAGTACTCATCCCGTATAACACGAGGTAAGTAAATGCTTTAGTTATTTTTAATTTGTATTGGATGCATAATAATATTGAAATGTTGTTTATTATAGTTATCATTAGATTTTGATTGTTATCTATGTTCAAGCGAATTGTATTTATGTTTTGGACTCTCTCCAAAGCAAGGTTGAAGAAAACTTTCATGGAGGTATAAATGTGTAAGTGTATATTAAAATTTCAAAGTTTATGTTATTCTAACAGAGTTATAAATGTGTATGTGTTAATTTAAAGCTTATGTTATTTTAATGTTTCCACTTATTTAGAGGATTAAAAATTTGGCAAGCTAAATATGATCTCCAATATTGTCACTCTAATTCACTTTGGAAACCTGTAATGTTAAATTTGCATTGATACTTTAACGAATTCTTTTCATTGTAATATGTGAGTAATTTTTTATTTTCAATTTTTTTACATGCAATGCCCCCATCAATTGGATTCTATAGGGTGTGGGTACTATATTCAAAATTATATGTGCGAAATAGTGCATAATTCTAGTACTCCCATCAATAGTCTTGTATGTAAATTATTTGTTTATGGTATAAGACAGCTTAATAAATGACCTAAACTTATGTTGTATTGATCTTTTTTATTTTTTTTATTTATTTATTTATTTTAGCTCAATACAAAAAGGGCATATAACAAAGAAGAGATTGATGAAGTTCGAACAGAGTGGCCAAGTTTTGTTGGACGTTTTGTGTAAGGCTTAAAGCTTAACTTATGATATTTTTTGTGATCTGAATAGAATGTATCTAGATTGTAGCTTATGGAGAAATTGACAAGTTTTAAGTAGAATAAAAAAGTATATTGTTGGAAAGTTTTGTTTATGGTTTATGGGCATTTAGTGTAAGTATTTAAGATTTCATTGTCTTAATAGAATGGAAGTACTAAGTGCAGTTTGTGGAAGGACGAATGACTGTCTATATATTATAGAAGTGCTTGGTATTATTTCTGATTGTAGCTTTTGGAGGGACAAGTGGTCCCATATGTATGATATAGAAGTGTTGACTAATATACTTGATTGTAGTTTTATAGAAGTTATTTGTTATTGCATAGTGATCAGCAAGGAGAAATTGACACGTTTTAAATAGAATAAAAAAAGTATTGTTGGAAAGTTTTGTTTATGGTTTATGGGCATTTGGTGCAAGTATTTAAGATTTTCTACTATCTTAAGAGAATGGAAGTACTAAAGTGTTGTTTGTGGAAAGACGAATAATTGTTTATATATTATAGAAGTGCTTGGTATTATTTATGATTGTAGTTCTTGCAGAGGCTGGTGGTTCCATATGTGATATAGAGGTGTTGGATATATGAAGTTTTTATTGTAATGTTATCAAAGTGTGTTGGATATATGAAGTTTTTATTATAGTTTTAGGTATATGCTTGTTTTTAATTATAAGCTTTGTATTATATTGTTGTATATTGATACATTTTAGGTTGGGTTTATGAATTTATAGGTGGAATAGAAATATTGTTGGTTAACCACGAAGGCGCGCACTATCGTAAATTATTTTTTTTATATTTTTAATAAATTGCGATAACGGACATTTCCTGACATAAAATAAGACATTCAATGAAAATTTTTAATTCTCCAACTGACATTAAAAATAAATTAAAGTATTAAAAAACATGCATTTTCAAAGTGGGAAGGATAACCTTTCATATCGGACAATTAATGGTGAAAAGCATCTCATAGCTTTAATGTTGACAAACTCATTTAATGTCGGTCAAGCAACCGACATCGAAGAACGTGTTATTAAAGATGGTCAATGTTGGTCATCTACAATGTCAGTCGAGAATCGACATTAAAATCATCTATAATATTGGTTGAGAACCAACATTAAAGGTGATTGATAACACGTTCTTGAATGTCGGTTGCATGACCAACATCGTACCCATATAATGTCAATTTTCGACTGACATTAAAGTCCAATTTTGCTGTAGAGAGACTTTGGGCTATGGTTTTCAATATACCAAAACAATACACACTCAGACTTTTTTTAATCTCATCTAGAGAGAGAACCCACAAAAGGCATACATAATTTTGGTTGAGGAAGATAATAGTCATCTTGTAGCTATCATTAATCTCTCAATAGGATCAAGTATGTTATTTATTCTTAACAATTTGGCATGAATGATATTAGAGTTAATCTATTCAATATAAATTTAAGTATATATGGTAACCGTTTATAGATAAAATAGAAAAAAAAAATCCAAAAAAATTGAACTATAACTTAAACTTATAATTTAAGGTAGTGTTAATTAAGAGAATTAATTTTGGTTGCAAATAGGAGAAAGTTTTAAGACACTGTGGAAGCAAAAAAGAAAATTGCATAAATGATTTTGCAACACATTCAGGAGATAAGAAGGCCTTTTGAGTTGAATTAGTGTGGGAAAGCAAAGAATAAAAGCTTAGGAGGGAAGTCGGTATAAGCTTAGTGGGAGCCCTAATTATATAGTTGTAATCACTCGGAAAAACTAAACAAGTAACTGGAAAAAGAAAACCTAATAAACCACTTTTTTTTGTGCTTTCCAATGAGTACCTTTACAAATAATATACCTCCAAATTTCAAAATACAAAGGTGTGCTTCCTCTTCCCTTTTTATAATGGTCATGATTCCTTCATCATTCTTTTGACCTTTTTTATTATTTATTATGCTTCTTTTTTAATAGAAATTAGAGTAATTGATGTTCGAGAACAACTACACCAATAATCGCAATATGCAGTTAATTTATATTCGCAGATTGAATACGGTCTATGATTATCCAACTATACTAATAATGAGAGGAAACTATTTATTTATTGATCAAATACGATAAAATCGGTAAAATCTTACATCGTTATGCATGAAGAATCGTATAATCGTGTTGTTAAAGGAGTATTTGAGAAACCGTAATGAGATGAGATTATAATGTAATGTAATCCTAAATCAATATTTGAGGAATCGATTTATAATACAAAACTCATTCTGTTTTTATGGTTTTCGTCCCAACCCTATTTTCCACCGTTTTCACAATTCACAATCTCATTTTCTTTTATTTCTCAAGCCTTCACGCATTTCAATGCTCCTTTGATCTCCAGTAATCCTATTACATTCTAGAATCTAGTTTTTCTTAATCTGTCACTTGTGCTTATTGAACTGAATAGACACCTTTGATTAATTTGTTATAATTATAGGATTTGTATTTCTCACAATAATAATAAAAATAACAAAATGCTAATTTCAAATGCATTTGTAAAGAGATAATAAAAAGAAAAATGAACCAAAAAGTATAATTTGAATTAGCTAGTTTTGATGGCGTAGTTGAAAAGAGTATTCCATTCATCTTTCTATTGTACGAAAAGAGGGTTCTTTCTTTCATATATTTTCACCAAACGCTTTAATTTTCATCTTCCTATTATTCTTTTGAGAATTACTTTTCTTAAACAAATGCTTTTTCCAATTACAATACTTTAAACTAAAAGTTGAATAAAGCTCCATGATTTTCCTTTTTCTTTTTGGTCCTCTCAAAGTAAGGGAATCACTTTAAAGCTGTATATTCAAGGGATTTACAAAACACTAAAATAAACTTAAAAAATATGAACTTCACAATTAAATTAATTTTATAAGGTGTGCACCGCCGTTGTCTATATTTTTTTTGTCATTTTTTTTCTGTTATCACATTTGAATGTGTGTTGTGCTACGTGAATGTAGATCTAAGATTACTATAAAATTAATTTCAATTTTCACTTTATAATTATTTTAAATTAATAAATTAACATTAATGTCAAAGACAAAAGATAGAGTATTTAGTAAAAAAATAAAATTAAAAATATAAAACTTAAAATTTATGGATCAAATTTGAAATAAAACTCAAAATTAAAACTTGATGAATAAATTAATTTAAAACAAGAATTAGTTAAAAAAAATGTAATTGTATTTGTCTTTATTAAATTAAGAAAGTAAGAAACAATAAATGAATCAAAATTGGTCAAAATATCATTTTAGTCACTGTATTTTTAGTTTTGTTTTATTTTCGTGTATGTATTTTTCATGGTCGAATTTTTGTGCTTTCAATAAATCTTAAAAATTAGTCAATGCGATTAATTAGTTTCTCGTTGATTTTTTTCCAAACAATTTTACTATATGTATCTTGAATGGTTCAATTACTTTTTTATAAAATTGTATATACATAGTGTCTTTTTTTGCATGAAATTATTATTATTATTTAACTAATTTTCATGGAGATTTATTTAAAGCATATAGACTAAAATTGAGAATTAGAAGTAGTACATGATAGAAAAAACTATATTAAAGAACTAAAATGATATTTTAATCATATAAAATGAAGATGAATCAAAATATTTATAAATATAACAAAATTTCACTACCTGTCTGCGTCGTAGATAGATTGTGATATTTTAAATGTAAATATTTTAAGCAGTTTTATTATTTAAAATAATTTTTCTATAATATTTAGGAGATTGAGCACATAAGTTTAAACATGATTTTCTTTCCCCCAAATATTTCAAAATCAAGCTAAGAATTAACTAATTATGATCAAGGCCTTGAGATCGAAAAAGTTTTTGACATTAAAATTGAAAGGGAAGGGAATTGACAAAACCTTACATTTTGCAACACATAATCCAACCAACTTTAATTCTATTGTTTTCTTTTGTAACAATATGTCACGGGAATTTTTTAGTTAATGGATATGTTTTGTTTTTCATTCCTTTTTCTTAATTTTTAATATATTTTCAAACATATAACGTTGAAAATAATTGAGCTTCTCAAATATTCTCAAACTTAGCCTATTTTAAATATTCTCAATTAACTTAAGGCTATTTTTATTCATGACCCTCCATATATCATTTTCAAACGGATCATTTTATATAATTGTCTCTTTAAAACTTTTCATTTAATTGTTTAAAACATCATGTCCATTTAAAAGGATAATTAAAAAAGTAATTATTTTAAATATTAAAACTGCTAAAAATATTTTTAAATTTAGCAAAATGTCACGATCTATCAATAATATATAATGATAGATGTCTATCAATATCTATCACTAATATTTTGCTATATTTAAAAATAGTCCTAACTAAAATAGATGTCACGAAATTGAAAATCCTTTTGTTTGAAGGTGGTTTATTGTAAAAAAATAAAAATAAAAAATAAAAAAATAAAAAATAAAAAGTTACTTTAAAGCATTAAACTCAGATTTTGAGACAAACAGTTCCTTGTTGCCACGTTAGGGTGAAAGAAAGAAGAAAAAGCTATTGCTTATTTTTTAAAAAGGAGAGAAATCAAGATAAAGAAATAGGTAAAATAAAAATTAGAGTAAAATTATAAAAATGAACAGAAAGATTAAGTTTATGAATTAAGACAAATATTTGTCTGAAGATGAGATTGCTTTGGTTTGTGTTGAAGCGTAGGCTATTTAGAGTGATCCAAATACAATAACTTAAAAACTTATAAATTCCTTCTATTCAAATTGAGTGGAGTTGATTTTTATCCTATCTTCACTCATTTAAAGGCTGTCTATTTGATTTCTGTTTATCAATGAAGTTTCCACTTATAACTCTCCTTCTTCGCCTCAAGTTAGGTTAAATGTCAATGCTACTTGTTGCGTTGGGGTTCAAGGTCCAGATTTTGAAGTAATCATTCTGCAAAACTAGCTGCACTACAAAAACTTTTGTCTCTGTCAATACAAAAAAAAACGTCAAAAAGTCTTAAGAAAAGCATTGGCAAATACCCTGCCGATGTAGGTTTTACATGGGTAGACAATGTGGGTAGAAGTCTATCAGCAAAGCATCTACCCATTCATTTTAGTGTTGTGTCACTAGAAATGCCCACCAACAACTTTTATGGACAAAAATCGCATTTTCGCCCACGCACAATGCGTGAGCAGAAACACTTTCTGCCAACGCAATGACTTCCATTGGAGAAACTCAGTTTCTACCATCATAATTCTTCGACATAAATGAGGATCTTCCCCAAATAAAAGCCTTCATGGACAAAAATTGTATTTCTGTCCACGCATGATATATTAGCAGATAGTGTTTTCTACCAATGCACAAGTAAACGTGGCCATAAGTTTTATTTTTACTCACATACGGGATTTTATCATAGCTCTATAACTGCCAACACATATGATGCATGACCATAATGTATTTCAAGCAACGCAAAAAAGCATCGGTAGAAACTAATTTAATTTTTTCTCACATATATTATTATATGCTTCGGGATCCATATTTAAAATAAAAGTAATTTAAATTTTCTGTAACAAAATATATTCAACATTGTAACAAAAAATTTAGAAAAGGTATTCAACCTTTAATTCCTGGACCAAAATATATCATCCGAACAACAATTTAGCATAAGTTTTTATTTATTCTCACGCAACGTACATCAACATATACTAACAAAACGTTAGCAGAAATTCAAAATAGTTTGTTTCCCTAAGCCCACTCAAATTTTTGCACACGCTCTAGTTTGCATTGGGAAAAATGAGGAAATGCTCACACTTGCTAAATGCATCGACAAAAATTAGATCTGCCAAAGTAGTTGCGTCGATAGAAAAAACTATCGACATAGCCAAAAATTCTTGTAGTATTGTTCAACTTACAAATATCGTGAATCCTATTTGTCGCTATTGGGTGCATAAATTTTTTCTATGTTAGCTAGTTTAGCAATTGAGTTATATCGTCAAACTGTTAATTTAGTCAAACTATTTATTCCGCTTATTCAAATGTTGAATAAGGATATTGAAATCGGTTATGAGATTTCCACATGGGTGGACTAATATTTTTGGTGTTTTTGCTAAGCTCCAAAATGTTTTTGAAAGGATTTAATTAGGTACTAAACTCTAATATGTTTAATGAATATTTAAAATGCTTATTGAATCAACCATTGAAGAGAGAAGACACAAGATGTTTATAACTTGATTTGGTTTACTAACCTACTCCATGAGACCACACTCTGATAATAAAATTAACCAATCAAAGGTTAGTACAATTTACAATCAATATTGAATTATGCATTTTAAAAGTACCTTCTTAAATCATGTCACAATGGTGTTGATTGGCTCGATTGAATCTTTTCAAACACAAGCTCTTCTTGGGTTGTGGACCACCATTTGAGCTCCCCTTCAATGGTAGACATGTCTTCTTTAAGACTTGAAAATATTTCTCACAAATATAAAATGATTTGGTGTTTTAAAATTTTATATACATAAAAATACTCTCAATCTCAATTAAGCATAACAAATTTAGAACATTTGAGGATGAATAAATAAATGTAACGCTCCAATGTTTCATATATAGAAATTGGAATTGATAAAACAATATAATGTTAAATCCAGTTAACTACAAGTTGAAATTAAAGAATAATAATTAGAAAAAAAATGTCAAAATAAGAATATAGCAGTCAGACACTTATCCAAGGTAAAATGAAAAAAAAAATCAATTTCAAATTTAAATTCAATCATGCTATAAACTAAAAGAAAACTAATGAATAAAACAAAAATATTTTTGACAAAAAGTTTAATAACTAAAATTCTATTCGGAATGAATTAAGAAAAAAATGTTTTTCAAAAATGTATTTTCATTTAAATACTTTTGATTAAAAAAGAAAATTTCTTAAAATAAAAAAGCAGATGTATTTGGCAACACATTTTCAAAAGTGTTTTATATAAAAATTTGTTTGGTTTGTTATATGTTAAAAGTGTTTTTATTGATTTAAAACTACTATAAAAGAATTTGTCGATGGAGGTGATGGTCGGTGGTCATCGGAGATGGTGGCGGGAGATTGGCCGGTGAAGGTTGCCATAAATGGTGGTCGAAGATCTGACTGGCGTTCGTCAAAAGTGGTGGCTGGGAGTAGTTGCTAGAGGTTGGCCCGCGGGGGTTGTGGGAGGTGGTGACATTTCTCATATAAATTAGAAAGATATTTAAAAAAAGGGAAAAAAAAAACTTAATTTTATAAACTCATTTTTTTTTTCAAAATTTATTTTAGGTGGTTGCTAAGCACATGAATTTTTTTTTAAATAATTTTTCTTTTTTAATTTAATCACTTGAAATACACCCTAAATTCGAAGACTAACATTCCTTCCTATTACTTTATAGCGGATTGATATCTTACCATGTTAGATGGACATACAATGTCAACCTACAAAATTAAAAGCTAAATTTGTTCCATGAATAATGTTTAAATTGAATTAGGCCCACACATTTTAAACTTCTTAAACTTATATAATATACACTTCTTATAGATTTCATATTATTCTTAAATATTTAAGAAACGGTGAATGCAAAATTAGTATTGAAAATTTTTATAAAGAAAAAATAATTTTTACCTTAAAACATTCAATCGCATCTACACACCTCACAAAGTTTAAAGTTAAAATTGATATTTTTTCTAACAAGTGGCAATTATTTTTATTTCTTATTTTTCAAAATAGATTTACAATTAGTTAAAAGTTGACATGAAAAAAAAGAGTAGTAAAATGGAATAATTACCTATTAAATAATAAAACTTTAAATCTAATAATAATAATATTTGCAAAAAAGTAATTATTAAAATAAATTTTTAAAAAACATGGTGCGGAAACAGTTAAGAAGAACGAAATGGTGAGTGGAGAAGCAATTCCGGCCATGACCCACCCCGTGGACATCTATTCTAAATACAAACAAAACAAATTGCTTTTTATAGTTTCTTTCTCGTAAATTGTTTTTAAGTAAAAAAAAGAAATAACTAGAAAAATGGATCCACTTGTCTCTACTACATTCTTCATTCTTTATTCAAATTAAACTATCTACTTTTGAAATGGTAATAAATATCTTAACTATTAAAATATGTGTTGGCGTATAGATTTGGAATCTTAACCCTAAAAATGTTAAGTCTGAAGTTAGTTTGAGAGGTTTACATGGTTTGAGTTTAAGAAACCTGTGTTTGGAGGGTAGCTTTTGGAAGTTTGGATTTAAAAAACCAATATTTGAAGTGTACCTTTACGAAGCCTAGGAATGAAGTGCATATTTTTAAATCTTGAGTTTGTTAAATATTTTCTTTTATTTAATCAATGGTTAGATTTTAGATTAATTTAAATTTGTCATCTAATTATTTTAATATAGTTAAATTTAAATAAACTAAAAAAATTAGAAGAATATATTTTTTTAAAATTGAAATAGATATTTTGACTAAAATTTTAATTTTATTTAATTTATTGTTTTAATAATTTAATATTTTAATTTCACTATAAAATTTCATAAACTTCTATGAATTTAATTAATTTGAAAAAGATTTTTTTTTACCATAATAAGCTAACTTAAAATTTCATAAACTTCTATGACTTTAATTAATTTAAAAAATTATATATATTTTTTTT
This sequence comes from Citrullus mucosospermus, assembly GCA_030954485.1. Lineage (NCBI taxonomy): Eukaryota > Viridiplantae > Streptophyta > Magnoliopsida > Cucurbitales > Cucurbitaceae > Citrullus > Citrullus mucosospermus. The sequence goes on along the minus strand of CM062057.1, from coordinate 10,290,692 downwards.
GTTATCAAATTACATTTGAGGAATAAAAAATCATAAATTTAGAGTTTTTATTTTTATTTGGCTGTTAAGTTGTTTCCAATATTTTAAACTTTTACGTTTAAAAAATGATTCTAGGTCTTCAAGCTAGTTAAATTGACTAGAGAAAAAAAAATATGAAATTGTTATTAGAATAAATTAGGGTTTTCTACGCATATAGTCTAAATAAATATATCTAATTATACAATTGCAACCTAATGGCTTGTATGGAATGACTTAGAAAAAAAAAAATTTTAAAAATTATTTTTATTTAAACACTTTTGACAAAATTTACTTAAAATAAAAACATATATGTGTTTGGCAACTATTTCTTAAAAGTGTTTTTATATACAAGTTTGTTTAGTTTGTTATATACTAAGAATGTTTTTGTTAATGTTTTTTAAGGTTGGCTTGTGGCGGTCACTGGAGGTGGTCAAAGGTTGGTTAGCGAAGTTAGTGGTTGGAAGTTCACTAGCAAAGGGAAGGGCGGAAGGGTCGTCGGAGGTGATGGCCAAAGGTTGGCCGACGACGGTCACGCTAAGGTGACGGTAGGAGGTTGGTCGGTGGTGGTCGTTGGAGGGGGCGACCAGAGGTTGGCCAACAGTAGTCATCAAAGGTGGCGGTCGGAATTGGCTGATGACGATCACCGGAGGTGGTTCCCGAACTTGCCAGACAAACTTCCTAGATGAATTTAGATTAAAAAAAAAAAAAAAAAAAAAAAAAGGGTTTCAAACCCATGGTAAAAAATGTAGGAAGTGAGGCTTCCTAAATCCTTGCCCCAAACAAGGGTTGGGTTAGGATGTCTAACCCATCTAATCCTAACTCTCGAAACAAACACCCCCTTAAATTTTAAAATGGTAATCAAAATATCATTTATTAAGCTATATTTGTATTAACCTTTCTCTTTTCTCTTCTCTATGTAATGGTATAAAATTGTTTTTTTTTCTTCTTGTAACAAAATGGTGTGTCATCACATTATGACAGAGCAATACTTAAGTGCAACCCTTTATGTTTTCTTAGATCATTGTCAGGATGTTTACTATTTTCTACTCTTCCTCTATTTCTCTTTACAACATTTACTATTTTTTATCCAAACTAAAATAATTTATACTCCTTTCTATAATCTTAGACTATAATAATTAATTCAATGTCCCAATCTGCGAGTGTTGTCCATGTTGTCATCCATCTCACAAGGAAGCAAGCAAAGCAGAGTCACATAAATTGATGTATAAATCCCTCATGCATCCATTAGAATTCATTCCCTCGTTAACTTACAAAACAACAACCATAAATATATAATGTCCTACAAATTTGAGGTTCCATTCCATTGATTGTACATACATAGCTTGAAAACTCATCCTCCCCAGATACACAACCCAGAAAACATGAGCTCTGTTTTGTCACAACAACAACAACATGTCATCCTCCTCTTCCTCTGTTTCTCATTTCTCCCCCTCCTTTCCCTCTCGGCCATAGACACCTTCGTCTTCGGCGGCTGCACTCAGCTCCGCTACTCCCCAAACTCTGCCTACGAGTCCAATCTCAACTCGCTACTCACTTCCCTGGTTAACTCAGCCACATACTCCTCCTACAACAACTACACAATCCAAGGCTCCACCCCACAGGACGTGCTGTACGGGCTGTACCAATGCCGTGGCGACCTGTCGATGCCGGACTGCGCCACTTGCATCGCACGCGCCGTGACCCAGCTGGGCGGGCTCTGCTCCGACACCTGCGGTGGGGCGTTGCAGCTGGAGGGGTGCTATGTGAAGTACGATAACTCGAGCTTTCTGGGGGTGGAGGAGAAGACGGTGGTGCTGAAGAAGTGTGGGCCGTCGGTGGGGTATGAGGAGGAGGCGATGGGGCGGAGGGATGCGGTGCTGGGGGCGTTGGTGGGGGCGAGTGGGGCGTACAGAGTGGGTGGGGCAGGGAAAGTGCAAGGAGTGGCGCAGTGCGTGGGTGATTTGAGTGGGAGTGAGTGTCAGGATTGTATTGGGGAGGCGATCGGACGGCTGAAAAGTGATTGCGGGACGGCGGATTTCGGGGATATGTTTTTGGGAAAGTGTTATGCGAGGTATAACACTCATGGGCCTCCTGTGTTCTCTAAGGCCCATCATGGTAAGCCATTTTTCACTACTACCACTTCTGCAATTTCATTGGTAATCACTTTTTCTTCCCTTTTTTTCTTTCCATTTTGTTCTTTACAGGAAAACATTTTGGTTTTAGTCCGACCGTTTTCATCGAAGTAACAATTTAGTTCATAAATTTTATTTTCTAATAATAGAGTCCTACTTTTAAATTCAATGTTACTTTTTAATAATATAGTCATTCTATTTTAAATTCGATGTAATTTACCTCCTGTTTATATTTACTATTTTGTTCCTTTTTGTTTTTCTATTTTTAAAAATTAAGTTTATAAATATTTTTTCTATATATATACTCTCCCTTATATATATACTTTATGTAGTACTACTTTGTACCAAAACATTATAAAAATTTTTGAAATTTAGCTAAGAAGTGTTTTTAAGGGAAGGGAGAAGTTCACCAAAATTGTGCAAAATTCAAACATAATTTGCAAAAACAAAATGGTCATGATGGGTCATCGCATGTAAACTTAAACTTATTTAGACCCCATTTGGTAACTGTTTTGCTTTTAATTTTTGGTTTTTGAAAATTAAGCTTACAAACACTCATTTCACTTCTAAATTTTTTTTTTTTTTTTTTTGTTTGATATCAACTGATTACCAATATTTTAAAAATCAAATGAAGTTTTGAAAACTAAAAATAATATTTTTGAAATCTGGAATTTAACTAAGAATTCAACTCTTTTACTTAGATGGATGAAAACTATTGTAAGAAATTGAGAAGAAACAAGCACAATTTTAAAAAATTAAATGATTATGAAACTAAGTCTTAATATCTGTATTTTAAAATTTGAAAATATTTAGTGTCCGTTTGGATTGACTTGAAAAAAAAAAGTGTTTTTCAAAAAACTCATTTTTATTTAAACTATTTTGATAAAAACAATTTAAAATATACTTTAAAATATATTTTGAGTTGTTGCCAAATATTTCAATTTTTTTTTTCTAAAATGACTTATTTTTTAAATTAAACACTTTAAAATGTATCTCAAACGCTTAATTAATCTAAAATTTTTTCATCAAAACTAATTGTTAATTTAATCATGTTACAACCATATATAGTTTATAAACAAACTTGGTTCCTAAGAAATTTATAAACTCTATATAATTAGAAGAACTAAATTATTACAAATTAAATTTAGAGATTAAATTGATACATCCATGAACGTGGGAGGACAAAAATGTTTTTTTAACAAAATTTTATTTAATTATTGAATATTATTATTGTTTGGGATTATAAGTGGTTGAATTGAACAGATAAATCTAGTGGTGATGGTGAGAAGACATTTGCGATTATCATTGGGCTTCTAGCTGGGGTTGCTCTTGTTATCATTTTTCTTGTCTTTATAAGAAAGGTGTTTGAAGGATCTGGTAATTCAATTTTCCATCCCTACTTTTATTCTCTTTATAATTACTTTTTTTTTTTTTTTTTGGAGGGAATTAGTGATCATTTGTGGGTTTAAAATGAGATAACTTTTTATAAAGGTGTTCTTTTTTTTTTTTTACAAAAAAGCCGAATGTAATTTTTTAAAATTATAAGAATACTAAAAATATACTTTTTTTTGGGTAAAGCAATTCTACAAAATTAAAAGCAAATGCTTTTACTTACCTTTTTTTAAAAAATAAATAAAGGAAATTAGCTGGTCCCAAATAGTGTTTCTTCCAAAAGCATTTTCAATTGCTTAGAGTTTCAAAATCACCACAAAAAAAAAAAAAAAAAAAAAAAAAAGAACCCATTTCTCAATCTCCTCAAAATATTTTTCCAAATGACCTTTTTTGTTCTTTTAATAACTAAAGTTAGCCATGATATACTTAGTGTTGAAGGATTTAGTTTGTTTGTTGGTGATGCAGGTAAATAATAATAAAATAGCAAACGGAAAAGCTTGTTATTATATTCAACCTCTAAAGGTGAAGGATATGGGGTTGCTGGTTGGCTCACCTTTTTTTTTTTTTTTTTTTTTTTTTTTGTTAATTCTACATTTTATTTTTCTACTTTATTATTGTTTTGGATTTGGTTTAATATTATTTGGTGTTTCCAAGAGAACTTTGTGTAATATTTAGTTGGCACAAAAGAAAAGCCATAGAGAGTGAAAAAGAAAGAAATATTTCTTCTCTATTGTGGAAACTGTGGCACATTCTTTGTAAAAGATGGAGAAAATTTTTCATTTTTTTTTTTTTATATAATAATACTACTCTGCTTACACTTTTGGTATTTATCCTTTTATATATATATATATATATATATATATATATATTTTATTTTACCCAAAAATGATTTAAAAGTTACTAAGAATTGGTCTCGTGAACATAGGAAGAGACAATTATTTGATACCATTTGATACCATGAACAAAATCCTTGACTTACACCAATAATATAAGTTTGTTACTTTCAAGTATTTGCATTTGTATCTCTTCTCAACTGTGCAATACCTATGTGAAAACTCAATGTATTAATGTTTGATATTCTTTTAACTTTTCAATATTTGCATTCAATTCAATTCATTTTTAAATTTTAAATTTTAAATTTTATGTCTTATAGGTCATTTACCTACCTTCAATGTTTTTTCTTTTTAAAAAAGGATTAATCTATTAGATATAAGACTCATAGTTTAGGGTCATATTATATATAATATTCGATTCCATATCAAACAGATTAATTAAATTTTAGAATTTTTAAATATGTTCAAGACCTATAAGTCACATATAATTGCAAGTTCAAAATCTGTTTAACTTTTTTACAATTTTGTTAACTTTTTAGATATAAATTTGAAAGTTGAAGAAGGTTAACTTGTAATTTAATTTTTTTTTTTTTTAATTTATTTTACTTTAGCAGTTGCATTCTTCTTCTTCTGCTTGAAAATTTATTATTAGCCTTAAAAATTGTTACTTTAAAGCACTTTGTATGTTTTTTTTTCCTGTAGGATAGAGCTTACTTTCTATATTTTAAAGGTAAAAGACATATTGTGAGTGATTTGTTTCGCCATGGTCAAAAATTACTTTTCTTTAATTTCAAATATTGATATTTGACCATAAAAGTGAAATTAATTTTAGAAAAGCCTAAAATGATTTAAAATTGATTTTTTAATGATTATTAATTAGAGAAGATTTGTTGTGTGGTGATTGACTTTGAATCATCTAAAAGATTACTTTGTCCTCGTTTATGAAATACTGAATTTACTTTTTTATTTAAGAATATTTTTATATGAAAATCACTTGTCAAATATCTTCACAATTGTATAACATTGTCAACTTTGGACATTAGTTTTCGTGTTGTCTTTTGTTTCACCCAAAATGTCTCATGTCAATGTTTGTCCTCATTTGTATGTTATGAATCTTCTTCTCAGCTACAAATCACTACACCAATTTTGGCTTTAGGTATCAGCTCTGAACTGACATCATATACGTATGATGGCGGATAACAAATTGACATCGTATCACGTGTCATCATCGGGTATATGATGATGGATGATCTTTGATGGTGGTTCTTAACCGCCATCAAAATTTCTGACATCATATAGGTGCGATGACGGTTGTTTATGATAGCGGTTTCAAACTGACATCATATCTCATGTCATTATAGGCATTCAATGACGGTGGTCTATGATGTCAGTTACAAACTGACATCATATCCATGCCATCATACATAATACGATGATAGTTTGGAACTGACATTGTGTGGGGAATTGATGACAGTTGTGAACTAACATTGATTTCTAATCTTGGTTTGGTTAGATGACGTTTAATAGCTGTTACTATTGAATATTACAATATCAGTTTAAAATTGACATTGTATTTACTATAACCTACAACAATTATATTAGCAAAATATGAGATTCAAATCCACTTGCATAATTAATTTTTACAAATAATAATAGTTCTCAATCCTTGTTTCAAGTAATTTCTCCACACAAATATTCAACAAAACAAAAACAAACTTCCAAAGAACACAATGTCATATCATTTCAATATTCATCATTTCATAATTGTATTTTAAAAATTTTCAATAATACGAGGTGATTTTTCTCCGAATTTGACTTCATATAGTCAATCTATCATCGTTTTTAAAATGCCAACTGACATCTAAAGTCAAAATTATTGTAGTGAATATGAGATTTTGGTTGCATTCCAACATCACTTCCAAAGAACTAAACTTCAATATAATTGTATGAAAATAAATGTTACAAAATTTAACTGTACCTAAATGATCTCTTTTTATAGAACTACTGCTTCAACAATCACTCCCAAATGACGACATGCACTAAAGTTCATCTTCTGTTCCGATCATTTTGTTTTATTCTACGCATTAGCATAAGAAATCTCATTTCTTCTTCCTTTTATTTAGTTATTAATTTTTTTATTTTATTTTATTTTATTATTATTATTATTATTACTTTTTTTTTTTTTTTTTTTTGGCTTGAAAATCATTTCAACTCTACAAAAATTAAATTTATGTAAACTTTGGAAATCACTAAACATCTTTTAACCTTTATCTTGTAAGGTTACAAGGACGAATATTTCTGTGCTAATTGATCAAGAAATTCAAATAATGGGCATAACAATTTAATACTGCCTTTTTTATAACTTGGTAGTTTAATTAATGATGGTAAATATAATATCTTTAGAAAAATTATTTTAAATGAAAAAATTATTAAAAATATTTACAAATAAAAGCAAAATATCATGGTCTATCTACTATAGACATATTTGTGTTTATCATGACACATATAGACACAAATAATAGTCTCTATTTCGATCTATCGTAGATAGACAGTGAAATTTTGCTTCTATTTGTAAATATTTTGTTTCATTTTCCTATATTTGAAAACAACAAATGTTTTTTATGTTAAAAATTTTATAATATTTAATAGGGTAATTGTGTTCGGTAACATTTTTGGGATAATAATCAAATGTAGAGCAACATTTTAAGAAAATTGCAAATATGGCAAAATCTACCAGTGCTGATAGACTCCTACCAATAATATGGTCTATCACTGATAGACCCCTACTAATGATATGGTCTATCATTAATAGACTAATCCATCACCAATAGAACCTTACTAATTATTTGGTCTATTACTGATAGACTTCAAAGGTAGAATTTAAATTTTGCTCTATATGCATAATTTTTTGTATTGTGTTATATTTGCAAATATTTTAAGCTTGATTGCTATATTTGCAACTACAAATTTTTTCAAAAAAATAAAAATATATATATCTTAAAAGAAATACAGATGTTTAATTGGCACATAATAATAATAATAATAATAATAATAATAATAATAATAATAATAATAAGATATTGGATGGAATAATTAATTTTCAACTTTTGAAAACCATGCATGTTAAGGCACTACATTAAAGGAATGCTTGCTTGGTTGCTTTCTTTCTTTCTTCTTCTTCTTTTTCTTCTTTCAATCAAACTTTTGTTGTTTATTGAAGATGTATTTTGCTTTTATCTTTTTTGCTTTTTAGGCAGGAATAATTCAGCATATCCTTCACTGTCACTGCAGCCTGGAACAAAATAACTACAAAAGGAACCTAAACATTCTATATTATTCTTACTCCAAAACTATAAAAGTGGTTTTTCCCATAAGGAAATATAATCCTCTTTTACATTTACATTGTTCAATATCCCTTCAAATTCAAAATTATTAAATAAGTGTATAAATTATATTTGCTAGTTAGTTAATTAGTTGGAATATATATAATTATATTATTACTACAATTTAACAGGGATTCACCGTTCTTTGTTTGGCTCATTGAAAGATTTTACGAGCATCACTATAATTTTGAGCATTACTCTAATATAACATAATATTATCTACTTTAGGTATAATCCAACCACATATTTATTTAATTTACTTTTAGTTTCACTTAAACTACCAACAAAAATATTATCCTTTTGTTCATGTGCCTTTATGTATAATATATTTTTTTTGTTTTGTTTGATGTGAGCCTTTAATTTTTTCACATCCCTCACAATAAATGTTCACAAATGGCCCACTAGTATTAATTTAAATTTTTTTAATAATTAACAGATAGTTTAGAAACATTCTATTGCTTTTATACAAATTATTATAATAACTCCTTTAATCAAAATGTTTCATGATTGATTGATGTGAGATCATCATCTAAACTATTGACCATTTTAGACTGAATAAATTGGCAACATGAACAAGATTACATCCAAACAAATTCGTACGAACGGTTTGGATCACTAGAATGAAATCATAATTATTGAAAATATGATTACGATAAACTTTGTTGTCTAGAATTTAGATTATTGAGAATCAATGTTTTAAGTGTAGGATTTGTTCGATTTTTGATTGCTGTGTTTGGGTTGTAGGATTGAGTTAGATTTATCTGTTTTTTATTTTATTATTATGTTGGTTGTTTAGGTATATTTGTTTTCTACATCATATCATCTAAGTTTGTGATATTAGATAAATTCTAATTTCATGAACTTTACGTAACACCTGACTTTTCAAAAATAGTTATTTTCCCATCAATTCAAGTTTAATTTTGGATTTCATTTTGTTACTTATTTTAGAATAAGTTGTGGGTTAGATGAAATTAAATTCTAACTTAATTTAACTTTGTGATGGATGTTTGAAATCTACTGTAAATAAATTAGATTTAAAGTAGATTAAATTAATATATATATTTTACTCTAAAAAATTTTAATTTAAGTCTCGAATTCATAATTTTGAGAATGTAATTTTTTATTTTTGGAACAAAAATTGAGTTTGTTGGAGAATATAATTATTTTATTTATATTTTTTATTCTTTATAAAATATTTGGAGAAATTATTGGGACATTTGAAATTTAGGAAGGAAAAGAGAAGTTTGACTTGAGTCAAAATTAAAATTCTTGTTAAATTAAGGACATGTTTGGATTGACTTAGAAAAAAATGTTTTTTGAAAATCTATTTTCATTTAAACAATTTTGATAAAAGAAAGACATGTTTGGATTGACTTGAGAATAAAGTGTTTTTTTTTAAAAAAAACTCATTTTTATTTAAACTCTTTTGATAAAAACTGTTTAAAATACATTTCAAAAGTTATTTTGAGTGGTTGCCAAATACTCCAATTTTTTTTTTCCAAAATGACTTATTTTTTAAATTAAACACTTGGAAATGTATTACAAACACACCCAAAAACTATTTAAAATAAAAACATTCATGTGTTTGGCGACTTTTTCACAAAACTGTTTTTATATATAAGTTTGGTTTATTATATAATAAAAATATTTTTATTCATGTCAAATTACTATAAAGCACAACTATAAAATACTATGAACTAATAATTTAAAATATTGGTCGTCAGAGTTAGCTGTAAGGGGTGATCGCTGTGGAAATTAGTGTTGGTTGTTGCTTGAGATGGTTGCTAATGGTAATGGTGAGAGGTTGTTGAAGGTGGTAATGGTTGCTGGAGTTGGTCGTCTATGGTGGTGGCTGTCGAATTTTGCTAGCATGGTGACAAAGTTGGTCCCTAGAGTTGGCCAATGATAGTGGTTGGAGATAGTGGCTAGAGTTAGATGTCAAAAGGAACTGGGATGGGATGGAGAAAAGACTGAAGGCGTTTGGAATGGAAGAATGACTAGTTACATGGGGTGGGATGAAGATGAGTTTGTAATCCGAATTTACCATCCAATTCATGCCATTACGAGCCTCGAAATGGCTCATTCCACCTTAACTAATGAATTACGCAAGGTCAAATGGTAAAAGAGAAAAGACAATGAAAGCAAGGCAAGCAAAAGTAAAAGGCATGCAATTGTTAGAAAATGCCCATTCAACTTTATTACTTTATCCCACAAATGGTTGCATGGCCATGCCTTTTTTCTCTATGATGAGACACACTCTTTAAAAGAAGAATCCTAGAAAAACTGAAAATTGCAGGCTGTTTCCGATCAATAATTGCACCATTGAGATTGTTGGTATAACCTTATTGGTTAAGCAATACACAATATTGATATTAAATTTTGGCCAAAGAAAAATATATTTGATTTTCACGTGACACCAGTAAATTTGTAATTTGGAGAAGAGAGGACCAGTAAACCAAGAAAAAGGACTATGATGCCAAAACCAGAGATGAAAACTATAGAATAAAGAAGTCAGAAGTTTTTAGATCAAGTTAAAGATCTTATCTTCGAGATTAATATCGAGTTGAACTTGCCCCATATGGAGTCATAATGTGATATATTTATAGGGACAATGAGATCTAATTAGATAATTTAACTTTATTTTTTATTTATCTTCCCTTATCTTTTTCTGATCTTTTGCCTATTTCGTCACGCCCAAATTCACCCCAATACACACAAACACAAAGTTCCCTCTTAGGTTGAGAATTATAAGCTCTTCCAACTTCTTTTGGGGGTTTTCCTTTTAGAAAATTTGAAAGAATTTGTATAGAGATAACACAAATATATTGTTATAAGCTAAGAAGCACAGACACGAATACAAATACGAGATCTAGATATCGAAGGAATCGAATTCTTCAGCAAAAATGCATGAATGTGTGTGCCTTTGAAATTCGTTTTGGAAATTCTTGAAAAAACAAAGAAATTATGGAACATAGGATAAACAAATCTCATAAGCATGCTTTTTACATAAATCAAATCAAGGAGAAGAGGTTAACTTTAAATACAACTCTTCAATCTTCTCCAAATCTTCACTTTGATCATGATCTTAACAATTCTTCTTTAGTACCAAATAGGACACCACCGCTAAGCTTTCCCTGCTATTCTCCGACAAGAAATAGGTTTGTGTGAACCTTTTTGAAAGTTTGGGAAGAATTTTTTTGCAGAGAAATGGTTTCCCTGTAACTTGAGAGTGATGAGAGATTAAGAGAGAATTGGGAGTAAAACAAATTTTGTGTCTTCACATCCTCCTAAAAAAATGATAGAGCCTTTAACTCCCCTTAACCATGGGAGGTTAAAATTTAACTAAAGTTAAATTAAATCAAATTTAATTTAATTTAATTAAATAATTATTAATTAATCTAATTAATTAATTAATATAAATTAATTAAATATCATATATTTAATTAATATTACATTTGAATCATATTCAAATGTATTTTTCTCTCATAACCTATAATTTAAATATGAATCTCACTCATATTATTTAATATTTGAATTTTATTTAAATATATTATTCTCCCATATTATATAGTTTAATTTTGAATCTAATTCAAAATTAACTCATTCAGGATTAAGGTCAAGTCACCTATGGTCATCTTATGAAACGTTAATCTCTTTAGTCAATAGTGTTATAAAAAGATATTAATCATTTCACGGTCCAGTCTTATACAAACTCTTTGTATAGGATACCCCCACTCACATGTCTCCACATGAATGATTAAGATCAAATTGTTTGTAACACTAACAACTCTTGTAACATTTACAAAGTGGGTCGTATCCGTAGTGTCACTAGGATAAGACACCCAACCTTATCCTTATACTACTGACCATTTACGGTATTACTTAAACATGATCCACCTGTATATCAATCAAATACATGTTAAGTTACATAAAATAACCTTGGATCTTTATTTAATGGATAATTGCATATATAAAATAATCAACTATTATTTCAAATAACATATTAACTCCGAGGCTTTAGGGCATACATCCCAACAGATATGATAGGATACAGAGATACATCAATTTCTAAAAAAACTAAGATACAGATATTTCGAAGATATGTTGTTTATATATATATATATATATATATATATATATATTTTATGATAATTCTCAACTAGTTGTTATAATACTTATTTTAGTGCTGGTTGAGCGACATGTGTAGGGCAAAGAAGAAGTAGAAAGTAGAAAATGAGGGTTGAAGAATGAAGATGATGATGAAAGGGGGAGAGCAGAGGGTGTCACACCCCCTCCCAAGTTACCATTTTAAACCCGAGAAGAGACGTGTAGACAACAATCTTACCCTTTTGTAACATCTACTGCCCCTCCTTTAATACTTTACATACTTAAACATGCACAAACTTAACAAACACTTTTTATTAAGCATCAACTTAAAGTTTATACAATATGATAAAATTACCACAACTCAGAATCTCAACCCTAGATACAGTAAGCTATCCTGTGGCAGACTTTGACTTCGCATGGCAACGGGAACTCTTCTGCTACTTGAAAAGAAAAACATAAAAGAAAAGAATAAGCTTACAAAGCTCAGTGAGTGATTAAACATATAACTAGAGTAACACACGACCCTTAATAATTCCATAATATAGAAGCAATGATCTAGAAGTAAAGTCAACCACAACCGAGGTTATCTACTCAAACCTCAACCACACAACTCATCTCGATACCGTACTTTAATCTGTTGGCTCCTCTCGGCTCAGCTTCTCAATATGTCCCCTATGTGCACATATACTTACCTCTGAGGGATCAGAAACTAGACTTGTCGGTCATCTATCTCATAGGAGATACTTCCCATAGGATCAAGAACTAGGTTTTCGGTAACCCCCTAACCATCCCTTGAGGTTCTATCCCTGACACAAGATTAGAAACTAGATCCTCAAATCCTCTGACCATCTTGTGCAGTCTTAGCTTCCTTTATCAAGCATTAAAAGTTCTCACAACATATAAATAAATTTGTAAGAAAATACAACATTCCTTGACAAAGTAAGAAATAACCACTCACAGCGAACAAAGTTATGAATCTTTAAAGCTTCCTTTCCTACTCTGGATCTTTCCTTTTCTAAACCTAGCTTACTTTTGTCTCCCAAGCACAACAACTAGGCTTCTGGATCCCAGGAAAAGACAACTGACAACACTTTAGAGCCTCATAAATCTCCCCTAGGCGCCTGGAACTGCTCTTTGGACGCATGGACTACTTTGTTGGACATAGAGACTAACTTTTGGACGCTTGTTGGGGCTTGTTGGACGCCTGACAAAGACCTTGCCGCCTAGCTAATGGTTTGGATGCCTTTTAGGTGGTTTGGATGTCTAATTTTTCCTACAACTTTCCCAAGAATCTCTTCCTTTGTCTTTCAAGTTTTAAGGAGTGAGAACTTTCTCCAAATTTTGATGTGTTCCAACTTCTCAAGCTCATGTCCTATTTATAGGACTTGGATGACAAGTCTTATCATCCAACTTCACCTCTTGGCTTGACACTTAGCCAAATATGTGGCCTCCAACATGTTGACCTACGCATGCATGAAGATACCTCCTCCTTTTGAGTTGAATGTGCCACCTCCTACTTCCTTCCACCTTTGTTATGCGTCCAACCTAGCTCGAAATAAGCTTTATGCGTCCAACTTATGCATTCCTATGTATGCTACTTTTGCTTCCTTTTACCCACATGAATTATACAACACTTAGCCACTTTTCCTCCAAGGTAGCTAGGTATGCATCCAACACACTCAAAATCTTGTTCTTGGCCAAATTTTCTTCTCTTAAGGGGTATGCGTCCAACCCTTATTTATTTATTTATTTTTGGCCTACACACCATGCGTTCCAACCTTGCATTTTGTCTTAACTTTGAACAACTTACTATCTATGAACTATGCGTCCAACTCACAAGCTTCAAGTCTCTTGTACTTAGTCAATTTCCAACCCTCATAGCCTTCTATGCGTCCAAACTAGTCTTTCTTGCTCTAAAAGTTGCTAAAAATTCTAAGTGTTGAAAACTGTCCCTAGGTGTGTACCTTAGCCACACACAACACCCACACAGCTTGCTCAACCCCATATATGCACAGTTCACACACAGGCATACTATCCTGTGCACATAGACACCCTCTTGGGCAGCAGCTCCCGCATAGCCACGGCCTCACTAACCTCTAGAGACGGAGGGCGCGTGTGTGCATCACACACCCCTGGATTGGGCGTCGAACTCCATCGCACACACACGTCGACTGGGCGTTGAACTTCTGCACCTACGACATTGACAGCTCTCTTCAGATGTCTTCACGCCTTGCTCGCACACCCGTTTATCTACACAGATGCATGTCGGCTGGGCGTTTATCATTCACACACCTAACATCGACAGCGCCCTTCTGTTGTCCGCCTACATGCCACTAACCTCTAAAGACACTGGATTGGCCTATGCGTTGAACTCTTGTGCGCAACACCAAGCGTTCAACGCCTGCCCTTCCTCAACCACACGCACATTCAGGCTGCACGCCCATTGGGCGTCCAACCTACCCAAAATAACCACTAAACATACTCCTCAACGCTAGGCAACCGACAACCCCCTTGAATGCCCTTTGGCCTCCTAGCCTACCGACGCATATAGTACTTAGCTAAGGTTAAGTTTTCGGGTTTTACAGAGGGGGTGTGAATTGTGATTCAGATAGTGAGAAAGAAGAGAAGAAGGAAGATTTCTAATCTCTTTAGTTTTGCATTGCTAGATTTAAGTGGACTTTTAAATAAAACGAGTTGTGGGTTGGGCTTTTAAGTGGTTGGGCTCACATTTGGAAGAAAAAAAATGATCCAACATATCTCATTCATGTATCTGGAAAGGGATACGCGTATTTGAAAATTAAAAAAAAAAAAAATCAAATACTTAAAATCACATATCATACACATATATGCCATGTATTTGGACGTATCCATATCAAATACATATCTTATACTGTTTTTCTGCACAATTAAAAGTAGATGTGCTTCCTAGGTTATAAAGCTTTTTGGAAATAAATGAAAAACTACAATCATGCATATTACATTATTGTACATATTAGAGAAAACCGATTGTCCTAACAATTATATAAAAAAAATTTAGATGCCAATAAGAATGAAAGGTAACTATTGTTTTTCTTTTCCTAGAGTAATACTTTGGTGCATTTCAAACAATACCTATCTTTATGCATCTCACCCTCATCACACATAATAAAATAATTAAAATATTTGAAAAAAGAAGTATGAAGAATTTGCCACATGACAAATTATGATTGGACAATTTGATGGAATCTACAAAGATATGTACAATTTGAAATGCGCCTAAATTTTTTTTAATTATTTTTTATTTTATTTTATTTTTTAAAGATTTGATTGCGAGAATAATTCTACTAAGATTATAGGTAACTTTAGACCTGATTAAATAGACACGGCTAGGAAAAAGACTAGGGAAAAAGGGAAATATTTAGCCAAATAGGATATTCCACAAACATTTAAACTATTTCACAATTATATTTCAACTATTTTTTTTTTTTTACCATTCTAACCTCATATACTCATTTATCCAAATTCAATGCATATATGAGTTGTCAATCTTTTTTTTTCTTCCTTGGTAGATGTTTACGTCTTTTTATAAATGTAGATTTTAGAAAATAAATTCAAGATTTTCATTATGTTAAGATTCCATGATTTTAGGAAGAAATATTTTTCATGTTTGACATTTTAAAATGCATTATTATCTTATCTTATGAATTCAAAACGAAAATATATGATATATTCTCGCATGCATATACTACATTATATTATGTAGAGTTCTTTGAATATGTATGTAAGGTGCATGTTAATTAGTATATACCACAGTTTATAAATAATATAAGTATTCATATATACGACAATATTATCATAACAAAGATATATGATATGTTTCCACACATATATACCACATTTATAAAATAAAATATTCTCTTTGTTATTTGTGTTGTTGTACACTTGTAGAAGGAAACTATTTGGTTTTCATTTATGAATTTCCTTCTTTTTCTAACATTTGAAGGGTTATTATAAGGGTTGAAATGTAAAAGTCACAAAAGATTTGTTTAAAAAACAAGTCCATTAGTTGAAATATAATGTTTGAACATTTATATAAAATATAACCAATATATAAGGCTAAGATAAAAGTGAGCATCAATTGAAATAATTATAGGACGAAAAATTAATCCTTTGATCAATCAAATCTAATCATCACTTGCTTAAATTAGGAAAAAAACTTGCATCTTAATTCTAGTAGAAAAAGGGAACCATAGAATTGTATTCCATAGCAATTATATCATTATAACTTCATATGAAATATGTTCAAGTTCTTATTAGTTACCATTGTACGATTATCCAACTACAACTTTTAATATCATGCGGCTTTAAAGAGCTTGTAATGCTTTGCAAAGAGACAAATTAAAGATGTAAAATTTTCCCTTTTGCTTTTGCATTTCTAATTAAAGAGAACACATTATCAAAAATTTGATGAAATGGATCTCCTTTTCCCATATATTAATAAAAACATCATTATTGTCCTCGCTTTTTCCCCTTTTTCTTCCTATTAGCTCATGGATGTATAAATATAGAAGGCTTGATAAATCTATTATATACAAATTGTTTCAATATGCATAAAAATGAATCATTTATTTATTATTATTATTATTAGTATTATTATTATTATTTTATACAAGACACACCAAAACAACCTAAGAAACAACATCACCATTTAAATGGGAAACATCACATGAATATAATTGTGACAAATCCGCAAAAACTTAATTAACCTGCAAAAGACTGACACCCGAAAAGCCGTCTCGAGCCAATAGATGAGTTGTTTGGTTCTACACTCTCAGCACATGAAGAAAAGACATCGACTAAAAAGAAGATAATAAGCTTCGGATATTCTTAATGTAATTAGCCACATCTAGATAGATATCAATAGGGAAAATTTACAAAAATATGGTAGTTTATAAAAATATAGTTGTTCACAAAATATTTATGAATGTTTAGTTGTTTTTTTCATTAAAATAGATTTTTCTAAAAAAGAAACTGAAATCTCTGTCTCTCTTCCAAAATAGAACTTGTGACTCTTTTTTTTTTTTTTTTTTTTAATAATTTTTGGGAGGCCTAAATCTCCTTATTTTCTATATTTTAATTTTCTTTCATCCAAATCTTAATTAGAAGAGATTTTAATTTCAATCAAACTTTTTTCATAAAATTTTCACATCATCTCACCCCAAAATTGAATTGATGTATATTTTTTCTTTTACTATCCAAAACTTTCGTAATTTTCACTTCAAAATTTTCTTTTAAATTTATGCTCTCACATCAACATTTGCACATACATTTACCCAATAGACATCTAAATATTGTCTTACTTTATAGAAATTGTGATTAAAAATGGTTAATTATAATCTAATTAAGCCACAATCTATTTTCATTAATTAATTATAACAATTTCCATCAAGTTCTATAATTACATCAATATTTTAAACCTTGATGATGACTATATTTTAACTTAATTTCAACCATAAAAAACTTATTATTATTATTATTGTTACTGTTATTTTGTGTCTAAAAGATAAAAAATTTATCATTCACTTCAAAATCAAATCCATTTAAATCTAATTTTTTCTATAAATTGTTTAAACTAAACTCCCAGATTTTTTATTCAGGTAGGTTAATACTTCAAAACTAATATTTTATTTTAATTATGGTTCATAATCAAGATATGGTACGAAAATCTAAACTCGCAAAATTAGATAATTCAAAATATTTTAAATTAATTATGATAAAAAAAATGTAGAAAAAATTTTATGTTTTTTATTTTGATAATCCCTATTAGTTTAAAAAAAATATTTCTTATTTTGATTTGGATTATTTGATTATCTCCCCAATTTTAAATTTTAATTTAAATCAAAGTGTTTTTTATTTCACTATAATTTCTTTTTAATTTCGAAATTTAATACTTTATTAGTTAAATAAATGTTTTTCTCACCCATTATATCTCTAAAACTACAATATTTTTCCAAATAATTTCAAAATTACTAAATATTTTCTAAATTTATAATTTTCTTTTCCAATTTATCCATATTTAATTTTAATTTATAAAATTTAAATAGTAAGTATGAAAGTTTGATGTTAACTTTGACAAGACTACAAAAAAAATCGTGATAATCCTTCTCTAAAAATTCAAGTCTCGTATTTGAGAAAAAGATTATGAGCATCTAGGGTTTCAATTAGGATGATATTTGAAAACCAATTTAGTTAAAACCATGAACTTTCTTAAATTAAGTGATTTAGACTTTCAATTAGGATAATATTTGAAAATTGTTCATGCATCAATTTTAATCGTCCATTTTTTAATCCTATATTTGAAGAAATCTACATGTGTAAGAATTGTTGTGTGGATGATGTTCAATGGTTATCTTAATAAATTGTCCACATTGATTTACTTATTACAATTCAATAGTTTAACTATTATAAGGGATAGTTGTAAATATAGCAAATAGGTTTAAATTATTTGCAAATATAGCACAATGCAAAACAAATTACAAATATGACAAAATTTAGAGAAATCCATCATTGATAGATTTTGCTATATTTGCAATTTTTTTAAAAAATATTGTTATACACTTAATTGTTATTCCTAAAAGTGATATCCAATACAATTACCCTTATTATAATGATAAATCTACCACATGACATTTTTAATGTAAATAGGTACAAATTGATAAATATAGGGGGAGCCTAAGTATCCTAAGGAGTCTCACATCTAGAGGGAGCTTAGGTTTAGGTGGTGGTAGAAGTTGTTGTTTTATAGATAAGTATTTTGTTGTAATCGTTTAACATTTTAATATTAGTGGATTATCTTTCTTAGGCATACTGCCCCAGACATATGTGGTTTATCATCGAACTGTGTTACCAACTCCTGTGAGCAATTCTCCTTAATTGTCTGTTAATTTCATTTGTTGTTACAGTGCATGTCAATGTTCTTTGGTTAACATTCATATTCGAGTATCTAGCCACCTTATATCTTTTCAATTTTTTTAAACAAAAAATCCTTAAAATTTTGTATCTTTCAAATCCTGTTTGTATGTCAAATCTCCTTATGCTTAATTTCTATAAATTTGTTTACTATTTTTCCCATTATGTATTTTAATTCCTAACAAAATCAATGAAGAGCAATCACTCTCCATGAGATTCGATCCCTTCAAGCACAAATAAGTTTAATATTTAAGTATGTTTAATATTTGGTCCCTTTAGTAGGCTTAATTATTGGAGTAGGACATAAGTAAGTTTAATAATAATAGAAAGAAAAAAAATAACCAAAGTTAAAATTTGAGCAAAAGTTGATATTTTGAATGATATCAAGTTGATATATGTGGAAAATCGCCTAATTTGTATACAAAGTTCTGAAAACTAAAAAAAGTAGAACATGTTTGATAATCATTTGGTTTTTTTGTTTTTTGTTATTGAAAATTAAATTTATAAACACTCCTTCCACCTCTATTTTCAAAAATTAAAGTACAAATTTTACTAATATTTTTTTTTATAAAAAACATGTTTAATATAAATAGGTGTAAATTGATACAATATATTATTCTAAAGGAAAAAGACAAAAATACAAGAGAGGGAGAGAGTGAATGGTTTAAAAGAAAAAAAAAAAGAAATAATGGGATGGGCGAGTGTGATTGATGAGATTTTAATTTTAATTTTTTATCCAAACAACAATATTTTTCTAAATATTTTAGAAACTACTATATTCTCCCAAATATTTTTTAAAAGTACAATATTTTTAAAAAACATCCTATCCCAAAGCATCTGAATGATAGATAGAGAATCAAACAAGACTAAAAGATTAGATAGACCCAATCTTTCAGCCAACCTAAACTCCTCGTAAATAGCACAGACTTTGGCTCCTAATGCACTAGAAACCATTCCACGATACCCATTAAGTGTAGCCAAGATACATCTTGCCTCTGAACCCACCACCCCACCAAAATCCAAAATCAAACATATTAAAGATGGGAGAAAAAGCAACGTCAACATGTAATGTATTGGCAGACCTAGACACAGAAATCGATATAACAATAGACTTGAAACAACCATTCTCCACATGCGTATTACCAACACGGCAACATGATCCAAAATCCAATCACACCGGACTTTCACTAAAGGAACTTTCTTAGATTGTACCATATTATTTCTGTCACCCCACATTTTCTAGCCAAATCCCCATCATTATAGAAAGAAGCAAAATTCAACTAAATGTCAAAACAATTCATAAGCTTTGAACAATGTTGCCATCCGTCAAAAGAAAGATGATTCCAGATGTCCCTTGCCTAAGGACACCAAAACAGAGCATGACTCACAATTTCTTCCTTTCTCCTACATAACGAACACCATGGCTTAATATCCATCTTACGCTTGCGTAATGAGACCTTAGTAGGAAGACAATCGTAAGACGACTTCCACACAAAAATGGAACACGAAGCTTCCAAGAACGACGTCACCAAGCCATCTCCGCTAATGATCAAGAACATTTACCCATAAGACGACCACATAGCACTCTTATAACCACTTCTAACCATATAGTCCCCACACTTCTCAGAATGCCAAACCCATTGATCATTTCTCCTGCTCTGACTGACTGGAATTCTCATAATCTGCTCCACATCCATAGGTAAAATAATGTCATTCAATTTCTCAAGATCCTAAGATCTTGAAGGTGTGAAAATTCGCCACCACAGGCCTATTCTCTTGATTGCTTGGAGTAATAACCCTAAAAGAAGATGGACATGGTATCTAGGGGTCCCAAAAGCTAAAGTTGATTCACCATTACCAACAAACTTTCGAATACCTTTCAATAAAAGTTCTCTGCCCTGGCATAAGCCTTTCCAAAGATACAACCCAAATTGACCCAAATTTGCCTCTAGAATAGAGCATGAAGGAAAATAGCGACATTTCATTACACAACTTACCAACGAAAACGGATTCTTAAGAATCCTCCACAACTTTTTCACTAGCAAAGCTTGATTAAACAATTCAATATCATGGAAACTCAGATCCCCCATATCTTTTTGGCACATAATTTCTCCCAATTAAGCCAATGTATTTTTCATTGACAATTACTATCACCCCACCAAAATCAAGCAAAAATTTTCATGAGATCAGAGCACAAGCCTTTAGGAAGTCGAAAGCAATTAGATAACATAAGTAGGAATTGCCTGAACCACACTTTTCAAGAGAATCTCAACCCTAATTGTAAAGAATTTTTTTTTTCCAACCTTGGCGGGCCTTTCAAACCTGGTCTTTAATAAACTGAAAGTCCTAAGCTTTCATACGCAAAAATAACGAGGGCATTAATAGGCACCTAAATGAGATACCGGAGAATCATCAAAATTCTCCCTAGAAAAAAACCTTACAATCAGAATTAACATTGAGAGAAAAAATCAACATAGAAGTCACTGAAACACTTTTCAAACTATATGAAACAGCCTCTCTATACTTGAGATTCTTTCCAAAATTCACACACTGCCCAGATGCCAACTCATAAGATATAAGAATATGTCTAAAAATGCCAAACTCTTATGCTTTAGCTTTCACGAAAACCAAACGTTCATCAGCAACAAATAGGTAAGAAATAGGAACATAGAGATGAGAGATCGGGATCCCCGACAAAAGACCCTTTAGATAAATCGTGTTAATCAAGTTAGATAACTCTTTAGCACATAATAAGAACAAGTAAGGGGAAAGAGGATTGCCCTGTCTCAAACCTCGTGAAGTATGTATGGATCCGTAAGCCACTCCATTTATAAGATCAACAAAAGTCGTTGTTATTACGCAATAAATCACACTTGTAACCCATTCACGACAAAAACCTAAGCATAACATTATCTGTTGGAGAAATTTTCATTCCACTCTGTCATATGCTTTGCTCATATCAAGTTTTAGTGCAGCAAACCCTACTTTATCCCTTCTACGCTTATTCAAAAAAAGATAGATATTCATGATGCACCATAATATTATCCCCAATTAACCTTCCAAGAACAAAAGCCGATTGATTTAATGAAATAGTTTCACCAATAAACCCTTTTAATCTATTCGTCAAAGCCTTAGACACCAATTTATAAATAAATTAAAAAGATTAATAGGACAAAAATCAGAAACTGACCTGAGATTATTGACCTTGAGAATAAGCGCAATGTTTGTCTGATTCCAGTCTCCAACAGGTGTTGTACGATTTAAAATAGCCAAACCCCATTTCTGTAACTTTGTTGCACAAACTTTAAGCTTAAGACTAACGGTTACAGGTTTTATGACCAATCCTTCCCAATTCACAGATTCCTTTATAATTTTTTCACATTCAACTTGATGACACCCGTTATCGTTAAACCATTACAGTTTGGGAGAATGCCCCCCACTCACACTCCCTGACATTGTAAACTTATGCACCAATTCAATGGGCCTATGGTCGGAGTTACCCTAATTCAAATTATGCACTCTAAAATTTGGAAAAAGAGAGACAAACTTAACATTCGCAATATAACGATCAAGACGAAGACAAACCTGATTTGGGTGATCTCTTCTGTTGCACCAGGTACAGGCTTTGCCATGGAACCCAAGATCCACAAGCTTACAATCATCCATAGCACCCCAAAAATTATCTATGAAATATTCCTCCCTTGGCTGGCCACCCTCCTTTCTTGATCCATATTATCTCATTCAAATCACCTCCCACTGCCCAAGCTGAACTATCCGAGTTGTGTAGCCTCCTGAGTAGACTCCATGTATGGTGACATAAATGAGATTCAGGATGACCATATCAAATAGTAAATCGCCAAACCTTATCTTTTCGTGTCACCAAAAGATTAATAGGATGAATTAAATAAGATCGAAGATCAATTTTAACCTCATCCTTCCATAATAAGCCCAAACCACCCTTAGAGCCCACACTATCCACACAAAAATAGCCAGCATAATTCAAACGATATTTCAATATATTTAAAACTGAAGCATTAAACTTTGTTTCTTAAAGAAAACATAATGAGGGATTGAGACGTTTTAATTCGTCAGACACCTCTCGGAATGCCCATGTTGTCCCTAATCCACGGACATTCTAGCATAAGGTTTTCATTTCTCCTGGCGAGGCTGAATGCAGCCTCTGTCAAATCAATTTTCTGAACATTTCACGAGAACGTAAACTCATCCACCTTTTGTTTCTCATCTGGTACCAAGGTTGCCCAAATCTAGACCTTCCTTCCTTTTTTCCAATAAAGTTGCTAGTTGAAGATTAGAGCCACCTTGGACCCCTCGAGCCTTCTTTTTCCAAGCAGTAGCCCGTGGGTTTTCCCCTCTCATGTGAGCTGATTTTTGACACCTCCATTTGAAAAATTGCCTCTAAAATCATGGAGCCTATGCTGAGGTCTAACATTGTCTTTCTCAGTGTCGAGGCGCAAGGCCGGCTCTAGTAGCCCATTAAATAAAGGAAGCCCTTCATTAAATTTCAAATCGGAGTGGGCCCATCCATTAATTGGTTTTTAGAATTTTAATATCGGGTGTACTTAGAATATATTTTCAATTGGTTAATTTAGAAAATAAGTTTTAAAAACAACTATATAAAATAGATTTTTAAATAGTTTTTTTATCCAGATTTTAAATAAAAATGAAAATGAGTTTTTTTAAAATCGTTTATTTTCTTAAGTAAATAAAAAAAAAAAAAAAGAAAAAAAGGAATGAATAGAATTTTCCTGGATTTATTCCCCTCGACTGCCATCTGTCCAACAATAAATGTAACCAGAAAGGAACCCACTTCAATTCCATCTCAGATGGTTGAACCCGATTGACCGGAGCTTGAAGAACAAGGATCTTTATCTCAAAAAACCAGGGCCCTTGTTTCATGAGTCGTGTTCGATCATCTTCTTGGTAGAAAGAAAAGAGAAACATGATTTTGCTGAGTAATTTTTAAACTAGAACCCACTATCCAGTTTCCAAGCTTTCCGAAAGGTATTAAAAATCACAGAATCAGATATGAAGCGATCACAAAACCGTACGGTTTCCCAGGAAGGCAGCAGTCGAAATTTTCCTCAACTAGAAGCACTATTGCTCGTTCAACATCAAGTGCCTTCTCGTCCTCTTCATTGGTAAGGCTAAATCTTTTCCATTCCTCCAACAAGTCTCCATGAAAATTACCATCTGCCATTAGTATAAGGATAAAAAACTAAGATGGGAAGTTTCAGAATCTTTCACCCCCACTACAATCGACAACAATGGAAATTCCTTGCTCTGTACAGGAATCACTTGTGTAATTTATTCCAAAGAATAAGCTACAATCAAGGCACAAAATTTCCTTAAGAGAGATTACCGGCACTGATTTCAGGCGAGAGAAATCTGGCCCAACAAAATCTTCCTACTGTTTGAGTGATAGGTCTTAACATGAATTATTAACTAAACTTAAATATAGGAAAATAAATTAAGATATTTATACATATAGCAAAATTTTACTGTCTTATTGCAATACCGTGATGAACTATTATCTAAAAAAAAAAAAAAAAAAAAAACCCTACTGATAGAGTTGGGCGAGGAGGCGATACTAGTTATCAGATCAGAGAGACGCTTGGCTCGTAGGCAGGCTCCATTCAAAACCTATCACTTAATAAGGATTAGTTACACGCAATATGTAGGTGACTTACTATGGGGAATTGTGAAAACTTTAACACAAATGTTTTTTATTGACATTTTTTTAAACTTTAACTTAAATATAAATATTTATTGATATTTTATAAGCATCAATATATGTGTTTTAAAATTAATAGTTGATTTAAAGATGTAAATTAAAGTTTTATTAATCTTTTTTTTTTGTCACAAGCATCAACAAAATAAAAAATTCAGCCTAAATAAATTATGAATTTAAGTAGTATCTAATGTAAATAAATTAAAATTTAATCATCAAGTTAACTTCAATAAATTTAAAGCAAAATTGCAACGGGTATAAAAAAACATAAGAATATTTTCAAATCTAGCAATGATTTTACCATGCATATAATTGTGGAATCAAGTTTTATTAAATTGTAATAAGACTGAATATATGAAAATACAATACCTCACTTAGTATAAATACAGATCAAATACAAGTGGGAATAATTTAAAAAAAAAAAAAAAAAAAACCCATAAACTAATACAACTTCAAATGAATTTGTTACAATAAACGTCTTATAACAAACTTCTAACGAACTTAATACACCCCCTCAAGTTGGAGCATGAATATTAAAAATTCCCAACCTGCTTAGTATATAAGATAATGTTGAAGGAGTTAGTGCATTTGTAAACTTGTTCACTAGTTGTGTTGAGGAACGAATGGGCAATAACTTGAGAATCCTTCAACGACCTTATCTCAATAAAATAAGGCAATTAATTTTGATATGTTTTGTTATTTCATGGAATGTAAAATTAGAAGCTATAGAGATAGTTTTTTCATTATTACAATAGACAACACTTAGCAGCAAAATTGGTAAATTCAAATCTAAGAAAAGTTGATGAATCCAAACAATTGTAATAGTGACAGAGCCTGGGCTCTGTATTTTGCTTCAACTAGTGAAGACCTTGACACCGTTGTCTGCCTTTTGAAATGTCAAGAAATAGGGAATCACCAAGTAACACACAAAAACCAGTAACTGGTCGTCATATGCCAAGACACACTCCCCAATTAGCATAAAAAAATGCTCTTTTTGAGTAATACAAAAAATAAATGATGTGCTGCTCATAAGTAAGCATTTGTGGGAGATTTCAAAAAATGACTCAAGCGATGAATGACAAAACAAATATTAGAGTATGATATTTGTAAATACAACAAATGACTAACTAATCAATGATATTTAGAAGATTCATCAAACGGTAGTAATTGACCTTCTTCTCTAGATAGCCTCACATTGGGATCCATGGGAAATGAGAATGGTTAAGTATCTCCAAGATTTATAAACAATATTTCCTCTAGGACAAAAACAAGCCTTCAAAAAGTATTTAACTTACTAGGTCCTTTAACATGAAGTATGAAGTGAGACTTCAACATGGCTTTAACAACATCAATTTCATAATTAGATGGTCTAGTACCAATTATTTCATGAATATAAACTAGGCAATGAAAGAAGATCCTTTCCTACACATGAACAATGAATAATTAGATTTAGACCGAAGAAATGCAGGAAGAACCAAAGCTTATGAAAACTTTTGGAATCATTGTCTTAATGCTTGTTTAAGTCCATAGATGGACTTATTTAGTCAACAAATCATACTACTTTTAATTCTACAATCTTGGTAACATGTGAAAATGTATCCATAAATTTGGTTGTCATGATGACGGATGCAAGCATTAGTGAGGAAAGAAGGGCAGAAATGGAAAACAAGATCCACATGCTTTTGAGGACAACAGAAGAAAAAGATTGTGAGGTTGCTTCCCTCAAGAATTAGATTGAAAGTCGTGAGATGCCACTAAATCAAGTCGAACTCCTTCCATGAAAGACAAAAGAAAAACTATTGTGCTGGAAAACTTGTCACAACACTTAGCTTCCATTGTTTCGTTGTTCGTCCAACAACGTCAAGATATGATTACAAACTCCAATAGAGCTCAGTATGGTAGACATGTTCAAAATTATCTCTCGTATTCTAAACCATATACAAAGAGGATTAATAATCTCACTATGCCAAATGGATTTTAGCCACCAAAGTTTCAACAATTCGTTGGGAAGGGTAATCTCAAAGAACACATTGCTCATTTCATCGAAACTTATGAAAATGTGGGCACTAGAGGAGATCTACTAGTCAAGCAATTTGTTCGAACACTAAAAGAGAATGCCTTCAACTGGTATGTTGGTCTCAAGTCTAAGACTATAGACAGTTGGGATCAATTTGAAAGGGAATTTCTCTCGCTTTTTTAGCACAAGGTGTATCGTCAGCATGATTGAGCTCACGACTACCAAGCAG
Organism: Citrullus mucosospermus; assembly: GCA_030954485.1. Lineage (NCBI taxonomy): Eukaryota > Viridiplantae > Streptophyta > Magnoliopsida > Cucurbitales > Cucurbitaceae > Citrullus > Citrullus mucosospermus. The sequence goes on along the minus strand of CM062057.1, from coordinate 10,263,884 downwards.
CAAAAAGGTGAACCCCATTGTCGACTACATTAATTGATGGAAAGCTCTATGCCTCGACTGCAAGGATCAACTCATCAAAGTGGTTGTTATCAAAATGTGCACCCAAGGCATGCATTAGGGACTTCTGTACATTCTACAGAGAATAAAACCTCGCACATTTGAACAGTTGACAACTCGTGCCTATGATATGGAGTTGAGTGTCGCTAATCAAGGAAATATTGATTTTATAGCCTCTGACATGAAGAATGAATGGACGATGTTAAGACTTCCAGAGAGTCTTTTGTCGTTAATACAACTTCTCTCAAGTATTTTTCAAAAGAAAAAGGTAGGAAAACTAAGAAGAACAGAGAAAAAAGAAGTGTTACAAAACTTTGAAGGAAAGACGAGAAAAAGTCTATCCTTTTTCCAGATTCTAACATCCCTGATATGTTGGAGCAACTTCTAAAGATGTAATTGGTCGAACTTCCTAAATGTAAACAACAGAAAGATATGCTTCGTCCTTAAAGAGTGAATACTCAAATTAGCTAAAGAAGGAAAGATTGCGTTAGACCTTGATGACGTAGCTCAATCAAAGCATGCTACAATAGAAACAAATGGATGCAATCCAATAAACATCAAAGTTTTGTACGTGGAAGAGATAGTAAGATTACATGGTGTATCAGTGTCCATTGTGTCAGATAGAGACCCTCAATTCACGTCAAAGTTTTGGCAAGGGTTGCAGAAGGCACCCAAGACCCAGTTGAACTTCAATACCGCTTTTCACCATCATATCGATGGCCAAACTTAATGATTGAATCAAGTTTTGTAAGACATGCTTAGCGCTTGTGTCATAGACTTTGGGGGTAGTTGGGATAGTCACTTACCTCTAATGGAGTTCGCTTACAATAATAGCAACCAAGTGACCATTGGGATGGCATCTTATGAGGCTCTTTACAGGAAGGAAGTTTCAGTCTCTTGTTCATTGGGACGAAGTAGGCGAAAGGGCCCTGTTCGGGCCAAAGCTTGTTCAGATGGCCAATGATTTTATTCAAAAGATCAGGGTAAGGATGCAGACTGCTCAAAGTAGGCAAAAGAGTTATGCAGATATGAGGCAAAGGGAGTTAGAGTTTAGTGTTAAGGATCACGTCTTCCTTTGGGTAGCACCTAGGAAGGGAGTCCTGCGATTCGACAAGAAGGAAAAACTCAGCCCTCGATTTGTGGGGTCGTATGAGATTTTATAACGTGTTGGCCCTATTGCATATAGGTTGGCGTTGCCACCAACGTTGTCTAAGGTGCACAACATGTTCCATGTGTCTATGTTGAGAAAGTATGTTACCCATCGCACGTGTTGAACCCTGAACCCTTTCACATCAATGAGAGTGTTACTTATGAAAAGAAGCCTGTGAAGATCCTTACCAGTGAGTTAAGGGTTTTGAGGAACCAGGTCATCAATTTAGTAAAGGTCCTTTGGAGGAATCAGAAACTGGAAGAAGCAACCTGGGAAAGGAAGGACGAGATGAAGGCCAGGTATCCTAAGCTCTTCGAGTAGCAACTTTTGGGGACAAAAGTCTGTTAAGGGGGGAAGCCTGTAACACCCTGTGCTATAAAATAAGACTAATTTTGGTTTGAACCTTGTCATTACATCTCTTTCGACCTGTTAATTTTTAAATTAATGGGACTCCTCAATCGTTGATTCTAATTTGTAATCCAAGTTAGCCTTTCAAGTTTAACTAAATTAAACGTCATTAAGCTTTGAAAGGAGAAAGGAAGAGAATTATTTATTTTAGTTCATTATTATTATTATGATCAAATAAATCTTTATTGAGTTGCGATTTTTCTTAAAATGAAAACTTATATTGGAATTAAATAAGAATCTTGAATTTTAATTTGCTTTCATTTTATTTTGTAGGTGGCTTGCTTTTAAAAGAAAAGAAGGAAAAAAAAAAAAAAAAAACACAAACACACACACAAGAAATCCTAGCTTTTCCTTTCTCTGCTCGTCCCCCTTCATGCACGCATCCCCTTGCTTTCTGCGTTTTGCTCCCAATCGGTTAGCACCCACGACCTGGCCGGCGGCGATTTCTAGCGTGACTGGGAGTGGTGATACCCTTCAGGAGCACTAATCTGACAATGTCTTCTGCAGTGGTGTCCTCTGCAACGACGTCTCCTGCTCAGCGTGCACGACCCACGATGTAATCCTTTCACGACTGCTTGGGTAGACCACGAGCAGCTCTTGGCAACCTGCAACGACAAACCCGACCCACGAATCCTACTTCCCCGGCATTTGGTAGCATCAACAGCAAGCCCTAACACAATTTGGGTGGATTTCAGCGACGTTTCCCTAACATAGTAAGTTTCGACCCTTACCCAATCTGTTTCTACATTAGATTTGTTGTACTCATTGTTTATTGACCCCAAATCTGTAGGATTTGGCGCATTCAGACACCAATCAGCAAGGTTTTTGGTCATTTGGATAAGTTCTAGTGGGTAAGAACACGCTAAATTCCTCTTCGAACTAAATTAAGGTTGCTTAGACAAGCCTCTAATGCTTGAAAACCTTTATTTGTAGATTTGGCATAGATTTGGAACTGTTCGAACACTTTGCAGCAGAGAACTAGCCTATTTTGGTGAGTATTAAACGTTATAGCATTTTTAGATTCGTTCGAAATCATTTTAGATGTTGGAATTTAGCCAATAATTTATGGGTATTCTTTAATTGTAGTTCAGTTTGGATTCGAAGCGTTCAAATCGAGGTTTAAGGTCGCTTTGGGAACTTTTGGATTAGTTAAAAGCACTCTAGAACGCTTATGTAAGTAGAACTCTACCGGTTGGTTCTGTTTTCTTGTGTGTGAGCATGTTGCCTAATTTATTTAAAGTATGATTCATGTTGATATGAACTTGTGAATTGTTCTAGATATGCATGAATGCTCCTTGTGTTGATTGTAATATGTGACACGCTGAGATAACATTATACGGCTTGAGTGGCAATAGTATGTTGTGGAGTTGCATGAACACTTGTATGCTTAATATGTGATTTTTGTGAATTATGTTTAACAGTGTGGTCATACGTGCAGTATGTGGTTGTTCGTAACGTATGCTTAGTAGGCGAGTTTCCGTAAAGTATGTTTAGGAGAACATCGAGGCCTTGGGTACAAATGGTTAAGGGTCGGTGTGATGGGTTCTAGGACAAGCATCGGGACCTTGTGTACAAATGGTCAAAGGTCAGTGTGACGGGTTCTAGGATGAACATTGAGGCCTTGGGTACAAATGGTCAAGGGTCGATGCATAGTTCAGGGCCTTGGGTACAAATGGTCAAGGACCATGCATTAAAAGTTGAATTAAAAATTATGTTAGCCTTGTACATGATGATATGTTCACAAGCTTTAGCATGATGTATTTGACCTTAATGTTGTTGTGTATTTTCTTGCATTATGTATATGTTGTTGGTGGCCCTTCAAGTGGGCTACTTACTAGTGCAAGTGTGTACTGACCCTCCACAAAATTTGTAGGTGATGACGTGTTGTACGCCTTGGTGTTGCTGAGGGGGAAGCTTGAGAAAGACCAGTACTTAGACCGCTGCTATTGTTCTTTCCTTTTTGCTAGGAGTTTATGTATTTTGAAACTTTCAATAAAGAAACCTTACTTTAAATTGATAGGACGTTAGTTTCCTTTGAGTTGGAAATAAATTAAGTTTATTAGACTGTTGAATTTCGCCGTAGTTGAGTTGTTGGTTTGTTGGTTTTAAGTGGTTGAATATGAACAATTTTGTGTTTGGAGTTTTGATCCATTTCTGAAAACTTGGATGATTTTGTTGGGAAGTAGCTGAAGATAAATGTTATTGGGAGTGCCTCTTTTTGAAAAAGGTTAAAGGAAAAAAAAATCTGGGTTCCATTGTAGTAGCGTCATTATGTTGTCGAAATTTTTCTAGGACACAAGAGTTATTAAAGTTAGTGATAGACCCTAGTTTAATTTAGAAATTGGGGCCGTCACAAGCTCGATGCCAATGAATTTTTGGATGCCTCATCTTCAAGCTAGTTTTCAATGACTTTGTTAGGACAAGAAAATGAAAGCAAATTATTAGCACAGCAAAAAGAAAAAAAAACTAGGGAAAAGAAAAAGAAGAAAAAAAAACAATGGAAAAGAAAAGGAAAATAAATAGAAAAGAAAACAAAAAAAAAAAGAGATATATGTTGGACTTGAAAAAAAAAACACGAAGTCGGACTTTTAGGGAAAATTGCACAAAATGACCCAAAAACTAAAAACTTATCTATGGATGACCCACTTCCAAAAACTTTATCATAAGTGACCTTTTGGACACATGAAATACCATTTTTACCCCCCGAACTTAAAACAGCCCAAAACGCGCCTTCCCATTTTTTCTTTAAAAGTTACCTCATACCCGTTGGAATACTTTTTCTCTTTCGCTTTCGCTTTCTCTCATAACCTTTCGCTTTCTCTCTCAAAATTTCCCGCTTTCTCTCTAAACTTCCCCATTTTCCCTTTCAACCTTTTCTCTTTCGCTTTCTCTCTAAACCTTTCGATTTCTCTCTCAACCTTTCCGCTTTCTCTTTGAACCTTCTGAACCTTTCGCTTTCTTTATCAACCTTTCGCTTTTCCCGGACAGTTCGTCTTCGTCTTCTTCTCTTCTTCATCGTCGTCGTCTTCTGCTTCATCTGAAAGGTAGACCCATACTAGGTTGAAGATCGCCCACAACAGGCTTAACGATCGCTTAGCATAGATCAAGAGATCGCTGAATTTCGATTAAACGATCTCTTGGTCTAAAATAAACGGTCGCCCAGTCTAGGTCATAAGACTAAGCGATCGTTTAGATTACTAAGAGATTGTTTAGTTCGATACGAGATAGCTTACTTTACTAAGCGATCGTAGAGTATGGACTAAGCAATCTCGTAGTAATCTAAACAATCGCTTAGTAATCTAAAGGATCGTTTAATGTTTAATAAGCGATCGTTTAGACGTTTTTAATATGTTAAACTGATGTTGTACTGTATTTCAAATATGTAGGTTGATAATGGCGGTATCTGAGGACAAGTACTTCCCTGCCACCGTCTCCTGCATGGTCCACAAAACCAGCTCCCTAAGAGCAAACTGACCATTGATCAGATGGAGATGTTCAAGAAGACCTCATTTGGTCCACTCCTGGACGTGGACCTAGTGTTCAACGGACAGCTATTCCACCACTTCTTGCTACGGGAGATGAGGGAGGATAGCGCCGACTCAATAAGCTTCAACATTTTGGGGAAGAATGTTACCTTCACCCAAGATGACTTCAATCTCATAACCGAACTGTGGCCGACAGAAGAAACGGTCGATCGACATACATGTGGCGAGAGACTACGGCGTCTCATCCTTGGACCTAGGGACCCAAATGACAAGAAAGAAAAACTGGTCAAGGATGTCAAGGTTGCCTTCAAGAAGATAAGATTTATGAACAATCAAAACGCCGTGAAGGTAGCCTTCGCCCTGTACATTGAAACGGTTATGATGGGCAAAGATAAGAAGACACAATTCGACATGAAGACTCTTGGAATTGTGGATGACTCCGAAGTCTTTGCCAACTACGACTGGTCGTCTGTCTTCTTCAACCGGTTGTTGACTAGTATGAAGACTATCATACGCAGAAAGAAAGAGGCGCATGATATCAAGAAGGCAGACAACCCCAAGCACACCACATACTATTGCATCAAAGGATATGTGCTTGCATTCCAGGTACAATTTAGTCCAATTTATACTTCAATTATACTTCCTTATTTAGCATAATCCATAGACTGATCCGTTTATGTTGTGTTACAAGTTTGTGGCTACCAAATCAAGCAAAACTGTCATTCCACGAATTCTAAGGTGAACATGTTCTCAGCCTCCATCGTACAAATCGTTGGAGAGGAATGTCTTCCAACCCAAAAAGGTAACTCATCTTTTAGCAATTCTAAGCGATCGTTTAGATAATCTAAATGATCGTTGATATACGTATACACGATCGTAGATATATATCAACGATCGTATAGATTAGCTAAACGATCGATGAGTTTATAATCCGTGATCGTATATTTTATTCGATCGCCTAGTATAAGTATGCGATCGCTTAGTACAATATAAGCGATCGTTTAGCTTATCTAGACGATGGTTTACATTAGTTTACTAACCTTTTTATTATTGATTTGTTGTTTGCATTACAAACGATCGTTCAAGTGAGACTTGTGCCCTCGCTGGATGAAATGAGCTACAAGGAGGATAGAGTCAGGGGGTTGAGTTGATGCCGTATGTCAACCCTGCGTCAAAAGATCAGCGGTCGGCTGACACTGAGGCAGACCAACCCGAGACCTCTCACAAAGAAGACCAGCTCGAGCAGCCAACCGAAATTCAAGTTAAACCCCCTCTGCCACAAGAACAAAAGCTAAGAGATCGCATAGTAACAGTTAAGCGATGAATTATCATGATCGCTTAACTGTATTTGTATGCGATCGCTTAGCATTTGTATGTGATCACATATCATTTGTATGCGATCGTTTAACTGTTAGTATGCGATCGCTTAGCTTTTGTCTAACCTATTGCTTTGTTTGTCTGATTCAGAGTGGTGACAACGACGACAGAGAAGACAATAGGGAGAACAAGGGTGGTGGTGGAGATGGTCAAGCTGAAAACCAACCCACTGAGGAAGAAGGGTGTGACGGGGGGTTACGACAAAGCCACAGAGGAAGAAACCACTATCGCCACCAATGAAGAACCAACCCCAATTGACCCCCCCATGACACAACCACCCTCCATCGAAAAGCTCCCCATTGAAGTGTTCCCCACTCAATCATTCAACATGAGGAGCATAGGAGACTTGACAACCCCAGCTGAAATGGCCGAGGTATTTATGTGATGTAATTTCATATACACATTATTTACATATTTATTCTAACAGAATTTCATTGTTGTATAGGAACGTAAGGTGATGTCTGACCGTCGGAAGAGATCTAAGCCTATGAGGTTTTCACCAAAGGATGTGAAGAGGCAGAAGAGGGAGCCAACATCCTCCAAATCTTTTCCCCCCTCACAACCTTTCAAACCTTCCAAACCTCAACCTTCCCAACCTCCACCTTCCAAACCTCCTCAACCAACTCTCCAAACCTCCCGACCTCCACCTTCCCAACCTTCACAACCAACTCCCCAAACCTTCCAAACTCCACCCTCCCAACCTCCACCTTCCCAATCTCCACCTTCCCAACCCCAACCTTCCCAACGTTTCCAACCTCCATCTGCCCAACCCCAACCCCCACCCCAACCTGTAGTCCCTGTCCCCAACTTCCCCATCAAATCGGTCCGAGCATATGACCCTTTGTTCTCAATTTCGAATGTGCTGTGGTCTGCATATAAGAAGTGGAGGAGCACTCCGAAGACGAAGAACGAGGTTAGGACAATCACATACGCCTCATGGACCGAGAAATTCTTCCGCACACTTGAGAAGAATACATGGGTGATTGGGGACGTAAGTTTTTCTTTAAACTTTCACTTATCGCTTAGATATCATTAAGCGATTGCATAGACAAAACTATGCGATCGTTTAGTAAACTCTAAACAATCGTTTATATTTAGTAAGCGATCGTTTATGTTTAGTAAGCGATTACTTATGAATTCATAAACGATTGTTTAGAAATTCAATTGCTATTACTAAACTCTTATATTGTTTTCTGTAGAATATGGACATACTAGTGCTCCACGTTCACCGGAAGCTTCATTCTCGCCCCGATTTGTGTTCACATTAGTTTACAGTGGTGAACACTGCATTTATGGTATGTACCCTGTACTTGTTTTGTAATTTGACCGATTATTATTGTTGTCTTATCTAACCCTTGATTTCCTACAGGATTCCCTCACGAATATTGAAGGAATCTCATGCAATATACGACCTAATGGTGTGGTCATGCATGATGGGATAGTAGAGCCTTGGACCAACAAGGTTGTACACGTCGGTTTTTGGGCGATGCACTTGACATTCCTGGAGTTCGCACACTATCTGAACGAAGACTACAAGCCTGCATGGTCGGAGGTGGATTACGTGTTTGGGTCAATCAACATAAATGAGCATTGGCTCATGGCTGCGATCGACCTTCGGGAGTCCACGATATTCGTCTTCGACTCCATGCCAGACTACATACGTGCGGACATTGTGAACCCAAAACTCCAGCTGCTTAGCAGGGCCATACCATCAATTTTGATCGTCGGTGGATTCGACACGAATCTTCCAAATTTCAAGTACCGGGCATTGGAAGTGAAGCGATCCAGGACAACGCTTCAATGGGGCAAATCCCTCGACTGTGGGATTTTTTCTTGTAAATTTTTAGAATACCTTGTAACGAATACTAATAGAGATAGTTTAGATTTGAACAATATGCCTGTATTTAGCAAAACAATATGTAGTCGAATTATGGGCAGACAAATTTTTATGGTAATCAATGATATTAGTATTCGTTAATACAATTGTTTTATCTTGTAAATATTCGTGTACAACTATTATTTTCGTATACTTAATTTAATCCAATTAATTTATCAAATGCAAGTATTCGTGTACATCTATTCTTACTATACTTAAATGTATTACAATAAATGGACTAAGCGATCATTCAATTTACACTAAACGATCGCTTAATATACACTAAACGATCGCTTAATAGATACTAAGTGATCACTTAAATATACAATACACAAACGATAGCCTAATGTACAATAGACGATCATTTATATGGGTTATAAGCGATCGTTTAATAGATACTAAGCGATCGTTCAATTTACACTAAACGATCGCTTAATATACATTAAATGATTACATCTCAAAATTAATTACAATTACAAAGTAAATTAATTACAATTACCACTACATATACACTAAACGATTGCTTAATATAAAGTAATTACAATTACAATTACATCCCTAAATTATCTATAAAAAGATGTCGAAATAATTTGAATTGAAAATTTAGACACTTACAATTACATTTAAGATGTCGAAATTACAATTACATTTCATGCATCCCATGTGTCCTATGCATCCAAGGGGCTTATATTCACATTTCATGCATCCCATGCGTTTCATGCATCCAATGCGTCCAAGGGGCTTATATTCACATTTCATGCATCTCATACGTCTCCGTGGAAGGTGTTATCAGTGGCTGCCGATATGTTTTTCTGTTGTGTCCTCCCTGACCGCATCGCAACACTTATGTACTTGTCGTGGCTCCTCACCAGTAAACGGTATTCTAACGGTCTGCTGTCGACCTACGCTTGGCACCTTTCGGGGTGGTAAGATTTCAAAGTCATCGAAATCAGGTCTTTGTCTCCACTCTTGTCGATGGCCAACTGGGTATATCGGTTCGGCATAAGCGGCAAGCACACACTTTACTGTGAACCACTTTGAGCACAATGTTTGAACATTAATGTTCCGCATGGCTGCCGCAGCTACCGCGTGTGAACATAGAATCTCCATGCAATTGAACTCCATACACGTACATGTTCATGAACAGAGATCAACCAGCCCACCAAGATGCCCATCATCAACATTTAGCACATACATGTTCACTGGAGATACACGATACGTTCTGGACACCGATTCAGCCTCTTTTAGGATAGTCATTGCATGGTCAATTACAAGGTTTGTGCATGTCATGGCATGTGTACGTCGGACATTGAACCAATTCTATAACCAACCTCGAATATGTTCAAGAAGCTTCGTAATAGACAATTCCCTCATGTCTTTTAATACTCTATTGAGGCATTCTACTATATTCGTTGTCATCTTGTCATACCTACAATGGACTTGGTACACCCGTGCCCACCGTTGTTGTAAGCACTGGCTTATAATACTAAGTGTTGGAAGGAGGCAAGTGAAATTGTGGCTATGCGTTGTTAGAGGAAAAGTAGCCGAGGGTGAAAGAGCAAAAATGTTGGCACAGTGTTGGCTAAGACTATGCGTTGATGAAAGAAGAGAAGAGTTAACATTTTTCTTTTGAGTGGCCATGCATTGAAGGAGGAATCACGAAGGGTTGTTGTGAGCTGAAGCAGTCACCCGCGTTGGAGGAGAAGTTGATCATTGGCGGGGGAAGAAACGTACTTGGCTTACCATGCGTTGGTAAGGTTGTCATGCGTTATGGTCCCTATCCGTCGAAGACAGAGTGGTCCCTATGCGTGGAAGACAGTGTTGTAGTTGGTCGTTGTAAACGTTGAAGCTTGGAGGCGTTGAGGGCGTCATGCGTTGAGTGGGGATGATTGAGTTGTATGCATCGAAGGTAGGAGGCGTTGAGGGTGCCATGCGTTGAGTGTGGATGATTGCTGAAGGCGTTAGAGTAGGTTGCGTTATGGGTGTTTTCCGTTGAAGTAAGAGAAAATTTGGGTGCCTTGTGTTGAAGTGAGAATGAGAACCCTGCGCGCCAGCCTGCTTGTGAGGGTTAAGTCGGCAGTATATATAGGTAAATGAATTAAATGTTTAATCATTTTTAGACCCTTTCGAGAGCTTAAGTAGGTTCCATTTTTCAGACGAACAACAACGGAAGGTAGAAGAAAAGGTGTTCTTGTGGATTTTGGGCAGAATTCTACTCGCTTTGGTGTTGAAATCAAAGCTGGAACAGAAGGTTGTTTGTAGTCGCACAGACTGAACAGTGTCTGATGTTTGGAGTAGAACGAATCGAGGAGATCGAGTCTAGGGCTGAAATTTTAAGGTCAGTAAGTTAACATAATTCTTAACAATTCTTGTGAAGGATGGTAAAGCTGGAATTGAAGTTAATTATGTGAATTTTTAGGTAAAAGCAACGGTCACAGAATTGTTGTGCAATATGAAGCAATGCGGAGTGATTTTGAAATAACTGGAGAACGAAGGAGAGTTAAGCCTTGAAATTTTGAGGTAATCTATGAAACTCAATTCTTTACAAGTTTGTAAAAGGGAAGAAATCTTAGTTTGAGCTGGAAATGTGTTTTTAGCAGGGATGAATAAGAAGAATCGAAGCTGCAACAGTCAACTTTGTTAAGGAGGAAAGTAAGCTAGAAACGGTTGTGTTGCAGAGAGTTTGCATTGCACACAAATTCTTCTTGAAATCAAGGCCAATAGAAGATAGGGAAGGCGTATAATCCACTCAAGGCCTAGAAAGAGTTGTAGCAAGGACGTTCCCGGTGCTTAGCCTACTGCAGCTCGCCCTACTTAAGCTTCGAGTTTCCAGAAATAGTTATTTCTTTGTTGTTGTACATGTAAATAACTTAACAATGGTGGCATGTAGATTTAGTTGTATACAAGTGGGTTGTGAGAGAGTATGTTGTAAACGTGTAAGTTGTATAGGATGGATTGTTTATATTATGATCATGTGTTAGTATGGCTGGATTCTATGATTGTATATGTATGGATTGCTTATACAGGAAGTTATGTAAGATGGGGCAATATGCGTCACAAGAGGGGTGATGTTTATTGTCCTCACATCTACTTTCAGGTTAAGTAGGTAATCAGGGGGGGTGTGACAGTTGTAATCCAATCTCTTCAAGGTAGGCTGTCACCCTGGGATATCTTTGAAGCTTAGACCAATATATTTGAAACTCAGACATCCTGTAGGCCTTGGCTGCTAGGTAGAAATGCAGAATTATGTCCATATTCTTGAACTTATCGATCAAGTTATTCCGAATGTGGAATATACACAGTGCATGAAATGCCTCTGGGAATACGCTTGATACAACCTTCCCAATGAATATGTGACAATCTGATATAATCACCAAGTTAGGGATGTCTCTGATCGAGGCCTTCAAGTAGATCATGAACCAAAGCCAGGATGCATCATTCTCCCCATCTACAATACCAAAAGCGATTGGATATATGTTGTTGTTGTCATCAATACATGTTACTATCAACAACATACCTTTATATTTCTCGTGCAAATGCGTACAGTCGACAACAATGACAGGACGGATGCAGTTCAAGAATCCCTTAATGCACGGACCAAACGCCATGTAGACGTACTTAAAGTACCGTTGCTCTTCTACTTCAACCTCAAACACCGTGCCTAGATTTGCAAGTTTCAGTGCCTCACCATATAAATTGACAAGAGCATATGATCCTTCTAGTAACCCTCTTGCAAATACCAGGGCGTACTCCCTTGCATGATAAGCTTGCCCATAGCTTATATTTACACCATAATCCCGCCAGACATCTTCGATTATATCCCTTGGACGGTATGTTCAGTGTCACACCCCAACCCAGATTTACTCTATACCTAGGAAGGAGCATGATACCATTGCCCAACATAAGATTCTATAATATATACATCATAAAAGAATAGCAAATCATACAACAATCTCTTTATCGGATCAGAAGAACGTGTAAATTTTTAACTAACATATCTGAAAAATACTCATAGTAGGTACAACACATCCCTCTTTCACTACACTCTTAGTAAAGATGTTTATTACATGTCATATGAGCAAACTAAGTATTTACAACTATCCCAGAGGTTCGCTTCCAGATAGGCCTAGACAAGATTCTTCAGTAGGCTAGGCGTCCCGGACACGCTCGCTACCTGAAACAGCAAACAACAACAAACTGGATGAGCAAAAGGCTCAGTGAGTGACTAAATCTACTCAGACAAATTATATTAGCTTAATTCAGTTTGTAAGGTAGTAACCATCACATGTATATCTATAAATTCTCATGTTTCACAAGTTTCCTATCTATTTAGTGCCTTCACTTCCCGTCCCTCAGCACTTGTTCATGTTTAACTACAATACAATGTGCCTTCACATGAAATTCCTCAGCACAGGTAACAAACTCTATCTACGCTCAAGTGCCTTCACACAGAATCCCTCGGCACGAGCTAGTTGTGATAGGATACTACATGCCTTCACTTACAGTCCCTGAGCATTGTAGTCCATTCTCTACTGTTATTCAAGTGCCTTCTCAAATCCCTCAGCACTTAATATCACGCTTACTCACAAGTAGCTTTCACCATAAGGTCCCTCAGCCACTTATATGCTTAGACATTTGTAATAGTATTCTTTTAAATCACTAACACATCACATACATAAAGCAAACTACCATGCATTACGTTTCCTCATCACTATGCGTACTAAGTTTAACACAAGATATAACAAACAGTCACTCACAATCGGTCCCGGCTCTAAATGGGTTATAAGCCTCCCCGAGCTCTTCTTGGCCTGAAAATACACAATCCTCAAGTTTAATTTTCATAAACTCCCCTTTTCTTTAACATACAGTAGCATCGTTACTCTATGGGAATTAATAAGCTACCAGTGTTACTCAAAAGATATTCAAACTGTACTAGCGACACTGCGTTGAGTAAAACTAGCGAAACTACCTTGAGGAAAGATATCCAGCGATACTCTAGCGAGAATTGTGAGACGCAAGCCTATCTTTGTGTTGCAGCGTTACTTCCTCTGCTGCTCAATCTCTCGCTCACTCAGCGATACTCCCGCTGTGACAGAACCGTTTTCTTCTTCCTTTCTTCTTCCTTCTTCAACCTATTAAACATTTCGTTTCAACAAATTCCAGTACTTTCTTCCTTCTATAAACTTGTTAAAGTACAGGTCCTACATCTCACCTCCAAATTTCATGAAGAACCTCCTCACCGTTTAGGACATAACCTTCGACAACTCCAAGTTGCCTCTAATCATCCGACAGTTCAACTTCCGTCTCTTCTTCCTGAGTTTGACACACAATTAGACAATTTCAGCTCAAACATCCTTCATAAATTCTGCTAGAAATCGAGTTAACTTACTAACCTCAAAGTTTCAGCCCTAACCTTCGTCTCTTCAATTTGTTCTTTCTCCAAAACCGAGCATCACTCTGAAGAGATCACAGTAGCCGAAACCTCTGTCAAACCCGAGTTTCTTCCACGAATTCAATGAGATTTCTGCTTCAGACCAGCATGAACATCTTCTTCTACCTCTCTTCGAAGTTTCGCCTTAATATGGACCCAACTCGAGCTCTGAAATGCAAGCAGAACAATTGAATTCTCAGTCCACTTATATATATCACCGACTTGTTCCCCATTCTAACTCCATATTATAATCCGTTCGACGCATACCTTCTATGCTCAGCTTCAGCAACGCACACGGCCTCTGATGATAATTCATTTCAAACTCTCCCGCCAAATAATTAACATACGCATTACCTTCTCTCAGCCAACACTCCTTGTCCAACGCACACTCGCCTTCGACGCATGGTAGCATTCACTGCACAATGGACTCACTGCATAACAGCTCTCAAACCCCTCGTGGCCTTTACTTCCACCGGCACACTACCTTCAATGCGTTTAACGCATAATGATCCTCGGTACCAAGTGATCCTCCACACCTTAATATCCTCAACGCGTCACGACTTCAACGCATGATAAGCTTCCCTCACCTTTGCGTTTACACCAAAATTACCTCCTCCACAACAGATTGCCATCAACGCATAGCTTACACTTAGCTATTTTCCCACTCCAACTGCAAGCCAGCCAATTACTTTTGCACATTCACCCATCTCTCGGCCTCTTCTTCTTTGCGTTCCCATAAAAATAGATGCGGGGCTTACATTCAGCCTACTTAATCGTACTTGGACTTGATTAAGTGTCCAATAACCCAACTCTTGGCTTGTTGATGATTACCCGTCCTCATTTCAAAGGAACATGTATGGGCATTTGGATACTTCGCACTTTGAAAGAATCGCTTCCTTCCAACTTCTTTGCACGGACTCTCCACTTGCATCTCTCAACCAAACACCGCACTGTCAGCAAACTCTTCGTAGACTTCTTTACACGGTATCCAAAGTTCTTCTTTATAGCGAGTATCTATAGTTTAACTGATAGGTCATATTTGGAGAAGAAAATTTGACCTTCCCTTATATCTTCGTCGCTCAAACAATCGTGGGGGATTGTGATGTGGTCGTCATACGATGGGCCATTTAATGGTCCGACTATGTTTACAAATGGTTGGGTTGGGACAGTGGGGGGCACTTGGACGGATGGCATTGCCACAGGTGGGGTTGGGATTGTCTGTGGGATTGACCACTGTCCGTACACGTCATACGTCGGAATACTTTGACTAGCCCATTCTTCACTTCTGTCATCCAAGGGGGAGTGAGTTACCCAGCCGATCCGATTCTTTATCCCAGGTTGCATGCCTCAACATTCTCTTCCAATGATGACGTGGTGGGAAAACCATATGTTGATATGCTTGGAACTGCTTCAGCCGTTGGATTGCGTTCTTGGTACATGTCATGTACTCCATGCCTTTCGTGAGGTGTAAGTGATACAAACAATAGCATCCGACATGCATCACTTACTTCTAGAAAAAAAATTAAGATCTTCATCGTCTACTATGTCAATTGGAGGAACTTGGACCAACAGATTATAGCAGCACTTGATGTGTATATCGAACAGGTGTGGATCAATGTTTAGTCTTTCATGCAGTATGCTAACTAATTCACTATAGGTTATATCTTTTTTGATTTTCAGACCTTTCATTTAACCTCCAACATAGTTGCATCCGAACTGATCCCATTCCCCACCAAATCGCACAAAGATGCAAAGTAGATTCATTGACCTGCAGAGAAGTTAAGTTTTTTGGTTAGAAATGATCTTCAGGCAAGTGTAAGCGATCACGTAGGCAAATGTAAACGATCACCTAATATCATGTATGCGATCGCCTGGTGATGGAATAATTGATCGCCTAGTATCATGTATGTGATCGCCTGGTAATGGACTAATCGATCGCCTAGTATCATGTATGTGATTGCCTGGTAATGGATTAAACAATCACCTAGTATCATGTATGCGATTGCCTAGTGATGGATTAAGCAATCGCCGATGCGCACTTTTTGTGTTTATCGCAAGTGTACGGGTCAAGTTATAATATAAAACGGTTAAGTCCGAGTATCGTTTCCACTAGAGATCCAATTGGGAAGGTTAAGTTACTTAACTATTCTAGAATTGAATCAATTTTATATGAGGATTGAAATTCAATATTTCAATTTTGGGAAAAAGAAAAATCAAGCAAAGAAAATATCAAAGGGAGAATTGCAAGAGTCAAAGAGAGTTCTAGGGATTCGAATCCTTGTTTATTTCATCATGCAAAATTATAGATTTCATGGATTTTATTGTAATTCTTATGTCTAAGTCTAGAAACTTAATTCCAAGTTATCTTCTCTCAAAGACAACTCTTTCTCATGCAACTTGATTGATTGTTAATCTTTTAAAACCAATACACAATTACATGACATTAAAACTAGTCTTTAGCAACTTTCATTGGCAACCTAACTACTCTCGTGATAGATTAACAACGATTCATTGTTATAGGTCAAATTAAACATATAATCTCTCAATCATACATCTAACCTAGCATGTGAAGATGGCCAATCCTCAAGAATTAAACACAATAACAATGAAAAGCATAATTTATTTAAACAAAACCATGAGTCTACAAAATTAACATGAATTCACAAACAATTCATCAAAACCCTAAAACTAAAGAGTTTAGCCACTCATAGCTTGAAGCAACATGTTTGAGCAAAAATAATCAAAGGAAGAGTGTAAAGAATAGGGAAACTCTACTGAAAAGAGGTTCTTGATTGAGACAGCACCGTCACGAACTCCTTGGCTCTCACGTCGGACTTCGAAAGGCACTAAGACTATCTCGAACTCTTTTCCTCTTCCTTGCGGCTAACTCACTCTTTGAACTCGCGCTTAATTCTCACCTTTTTGGATCTTTCTTTCAGTCTGCAAGTTTCTTGCTTTTCTTGATATTTCTCCCTCCTTTGAACTGCTGAAAACCCCCAAATTTATAGAGTTTGGCCGCCAAAAATTTAACCTAAAATACAAAACTTTCGTTTAATTAACGCTGGCGCCGCGGCGCTAGGGTTACGACCAAAAATAAGTTGCTCTCGGGTTTTAGTGTCACGGCAGCGCCGTCCCAGCGCCGCGAAGCTGTCTTGCGTTCATCAAGGATGCGTCGAGGCAGCGCCATCTCGGCGCCGCGATGCTACTCTGCGTCCATGCTGATGCGTTTCTACTTCAGCGTTGCGACGCATCATGCGTTTCAACAAGGATGCGTTTTTCAGCTCTTTTTCGCCGTATTCTTGCTCGGTTTTGATCTTTTAGTCGTTTCTTCTAATTTTCTTCGTTTTAACCTGAAAATCACTAGCAAACAAGTGAAATCTAATATAAAACTCCCTTAATTTGAGAGAATATAAAGCACTTTTCGAGTGCTTATCAATCGCCTAGTACCGTAATAAGCGATTGTATACATGATGTGTACGCGATCTCCTAATATCATGTATGCGATCGTTTAGTTAACTATAATTGATTATTGTATGAAGATAATCGACCGTTTATATAGAACTATACGATATAGGAAGAGAAACACTTACATTCTCTGTGTTGTTTATTCTAACCCACGATGTTGCTGAAACGAACACTGGACAAAGATGAAAAAAGCCACAGCCGCTGTAACTCGCAGAGAAAAATGGAAGAAGAAGTTCATGATACTCGTAGAACTCAATGGAATAATGGAAGAATGTGTGAGAGCGACCGTCCATTTGTACCCTTGCATTCAATTTTGTTGGTATAATGGTAGTTGATATTGAATGATTCTGGAAAATGACGGCGATGAAGGCTTCGGCATTCAATGCAATCAATTTCGGGGGAGAGAGAAAGTTCTGGGCTCATTTAATTTTGGGGGTAAAATTGGTATTTCACGTGTCCAAAAGGTCACTGGTGATAAAGTTTTTGGGAGTGGGTCATCCATAGATAAGTTTTTAGTTTTTGGGTCATTTTGTGCAATTTTTCGACTTTTAGTCCAACAATGGAAAAGAGATGCAAATCCCTCTCTTGCTCCCATATTACCACCGGTTGAAATATGAAGAAAAAAAAATCCTTTGCATCATCTTCTCCGTCTTCCTTCACATCGATAGCAGATGTCAACATAACACAAAAAAAAAAAAAAAATGGAAATTTCTCCAACAAGCCCACAATAGAGCTTCGGCAAATCCCAGGTGCCAACAAAAAAAAAATCGCATGTACCAAAGAATGAAGAAGATGATTCGTAGCCACCATGATAATGGGGGAAGAAAGTTGATAACTTGTAGAAATACAAGTTATTATAGTCACTATTTGATTTAATTAGAGTAACTTTAGAGCTAAACGCATGATTTTGGTAGTTGAATGATGTAAAATGTATCACCATGCGTTGGCACTATTTACAAAAGAAAATACCTGAAATTATGAGCGTTTTTGTTCTTAACGCAGGGTTAAGAAGAAAAGAAGCACAAATAACCCAAGTACTAAGAGACGGAGCTGCTGCGAGAACAAGTGGAAACCCATGCGTCGAGCCTATGCATTGAGACCATGCGTCGAGAAAAAGTAGATACAAACGCATGGGCAAAAAGCTGTCATGTCATTATGAAAAAGGACAACACTTTATCAGATCATGGCAGAACCTATGGGCCGACAATGTAAAAGGTCTACGCAGCAGGGCAGGGAATTTAATGCAAAGGTGTCAGGTCATCATGAGTATCAACTTTTTAACGCCTATAAATAGCCCAAAGCTTTTCCATTCAAAGGGAGAGGAAAAGAAAAGAGAAACGAGTTCAAGAGGCGAAAGCTCTGCACAATTTCTCCCTCACCATAACCAGCCTCCATT
Organism: Citrullus mucosospermus; assembly: GCA_030954485.1. Lineage (NCBI taxonomy): Eukaryota > Viridiplantae > Streptophyta > Magnoliopsida > Cucurbitales > Cucurbitaceae > Citrullus > Citrullus mucosospermus. Next base: position 10,245,239 of record CM062057.1, on the reverse strand, counting down.
TCGAGCTCTTCTAAGAGAAGGATTCTGAGAATTTTCAGAGTCATCTCCCAGTGAGTGAGAACCTTCGCCCTATGAAATTTATGTATCAGATAGCAACCATCTCAAGCCTCCATGAAGCAAGACGTTGCCAGTGGCGGCTTGATGCCTTCCATTTCTGTTTTATCTCCATTTCTCTCCTTACTTATGTTTTGTTAATGACATTCGAGAGAATGGTTTATTTTCTTAATATGAGTTTGATTGATGATTATCTTCCATTTATTTCCATATTAAATACCTTACACCATGTTGTTTGAATGCTAAATGAGTTAGATGTTAGAAGATAGTTTTTCTTAAGCAATATTAAGTATGTTACATCTTAATTAATGCATATCATTAGCTTGCATAACTTTGTCTGACAAACAAAAGTAGTAAGCATGACTGTCTAGCTTGAGAGAGTGGATGGTTAATCTTTAGCATTTATCGAGACTAGATGAGGTGCAGAGATGTAGTTCATCTTTTGTCAATGCAAACTTACCATGCGTCTTAGAGATAAGATTAATGTGGCGTCAAAACATCGAGAGATGGATTCACAAACGCAGTTTGCAGATATGTAATTAGACTTAGAAGCTTAGGTAACAACTAGCTCTTACGTTAACTCTACTTTTATCGCATGGTTCCATTCATTCTCAACGCATGCTATTTGACACTAAATGACATTTGACTAACCATCGCCGCGTCCACCTCATTGTTAGTTGTAGGAAATTTTATTAATTATTTATGTATAGTCTTAGACACATAAAACCAACACATGCACATATTACATGTATAGTTCACTGCATAGTCAAGCATCTAATCTCAACGCCTAGTTATAACAAATCCCTGTGTTCGACCCTGGACTCACCAGAAAACCTATAAGAGCTTATACTTGGGCTTTTTTTTTTATAGGAAAACTTGCTTAATCATGATCATATTTGAGTAATTCTCGACGCATCTTTGTACAAAATTGATAATATCTATTTTTGTGCAACAAGCTATGAAACTCAATTTAAATCGAATACAAATTTAACAAAAGTCGACTCTATTCCCCCTCCTCAACGATCAATTGTCTGGCCAACAAAGTTCCAAACTCCAGTAGCCATGAAACACCTCGACTGGAACAGGAAAGCGGCTTCAAAAGTCTCATAAATACACTCATTTTGCGTGTATGTATGTATGTATATATAATAATAATAAGAGTAATTGCATTGAATAGCACTCTCAGGGATAATAATTAAATGTATAGCAACCTTGAAAATTACAAATATAGCAAAATCTATGGACGATAAATTCTAATATGGTCTATCACTAATAAACAAAATCTAAATTTTGCTATATTTGTAAATTCTTTTTTGCATTATGCTATATCTATAAATACTTTGAACTTGATTACTATATTTACAACTGCCCAAAAAATAATGTGAAATCCAATCTCAAATAAAAATTAAACAAATTCCATTTAAGGTTGAAATTTTGGTGGAACTTAAAAGTTCCTTAAACTAAATGTTTCACCCTCCAAATTTTCTTCCAATAAGGTTCATTCTATTCAAATTTTAGGCTAAATTATACAAAATATCCCTAAACTTTGTACTTTATGTCACAAATACCCTTGAACTTTTAAAAGTTTCAAAAATATATTTAAACTTCCAACATGAGTTCAAAAATATCCTTACCATTAGTTTTGATTGGAAATTGTTAATTTTTGTATAAAAAATATCTTTGAACTTTCAAAGTACCCTTAAACTAAAATAAAAAAAGTTAAAAAAATATCCTTCCTGTTTTATGAACAAAAACCATCAATACCGCTTTACTTCTCTATTTTCTATATTTTTTTTCTCCCCTCCTTTCTTCTATACCCTATTACTCCCCTTTTTGTTAATGGTGTGATATTTGTTTATCTAAAATAAATAAATAAATGAAATTGCACATTCTAGTTAAGGTATATAGACTATAATAAGAAGGAAGAGAATAAAGGAATCGTCAATGGATTTTAGGACTTAAATGTTTTAACAAACTTGTACATTAGTAGTTGAGTGTGTATTAATAATTGAATATATTTTTTTTATTTGACTATTTATCATTTTGGTATGTTTAAAGGGAGAATTTGATTTTAGAATTTTGTGAGATTTTATGTGATTTTATGTTTTGACTTAAATTTTGGTTGGTGAGAAAATTGGTGTAGGCTAAGAATTGAAAAATTAAGAGAAAAATGAGAGTATCTATATGAAAAAAAATGAGGATATCTATATAATTTATTTTAAAATTCATTCTTTTGGAACTTAAGAAAGTTTCAAACAAATTGATCATCATAATAACGTTAGGAGCAATTTTAATTTTTTTTTTTTTAACTTTAAAGTTATTTTTGCAACAAGCTATTAACGATTTCTATTGATATACATACGGTGGAAGTATTTTTTTTATTTAAAGGTATTTTTGAAACTTTTGAAAAGTTTAGGTGTATTTTTGAAACAAAACTTTAACAATTTCCATCTAAAACTAATGGCAAAAGTATTTTTGAACTCTTTTTGAAAGTTGGGTAATTTTGAAACTTTTAAAAACTCAAGATATTTTTGACACAAAGTGCATAGTTCAAGGGCATTTTTTATAATTGAGCCCAAATTTTATTCAAAATAATTAAGTTTCAAATTTAATGAAGATTTAATTTTAAATTGGGTTGACAAGGCAAATAGAAAACTTTAAAGATTCATTAGGAAAAAGAGCAATCAAAATAGTACAAACAGTGTCGCCACATGTCCGAGACGACGCGGAGCAGTTGACATCCTCGAAAAGGGTTAATTTTAAAAGAAAATAAAAAGGAGTTGGCTACCAATCTTTTTTACAATGTGATTGGAAACCGAAGTAAAATAAACAATCTTTAATTAAAAAACAAAAATGGTCTGCAAAAACTAAAATTGGGTTGGGGAGTCAATTGTGTATGGGGAAGGTGTTTGATTGGAAACCGAAGTAAAATAAATAATCTTTAATTAAAAAACAAAAATGGTCTGCGAAAACTAAAATTGGGTTGGGGAGTCAATTGTGTATGGGGAAGGTGTTTGATTGGAAACCGAAGTAAAATAAATAATCTTTAATTAAAAAACAAAAATGGTCTGTGAAAACTAAAATTGGGTTGGGGAGTCAATTGTGTATGGGGAAGTTGTTAGCACCCCATAACACCAGTTTAGAAAGGGTGGCTAAATTTCAAATCTTGAATTAAAAATATTCTTCAATTTTTTTAAAAAAAATAATGTATTATTTTACCCCTCATTACTCCAATATTTGAAGCAATTGTCCTATAAAATAAGTGGAACAAATTCCGTCAATTTGACTATATTATAATTGAGGAAAAATTCCTCACTTCAAGAAAGTGAGAAATTATTACATTCTTTCAAAATAATAGTCTTTAAATAAAGGAATTTTTAACATTAATTAAATTCATTTTTTCTTGAAATTAAATCTCAAACTCCTGAAGATGTGATGCCTCGCCTCAATAATTTTAGGAAATCGAAATCCCAAATTTTCTAGATTCCATTGTAGGATTTTTTTGAAAAGAAAAACGGTCTTAAAAACAAGTTATTAGAAAAATAATTGATTAAGAAACCTTTTGAAAACATAATTTTTGGATGTATAAAAATACAAAAAGTATAATTTAAAAAGTTTTTTTTAATGATTTAGGAAGAGTATTGTGAAATATTTTAAAAACTTAGACAAATTTATATTAGAAGGATTTAAAAACTTTGAGAGATTTTAATTAGAAATATTTAAAAACTTTGGGAAATTTTAATTAGAAATCCAATAAGACTTAATATGAACATTATATAAGAAAAACATAATTAAAGAAGTATCATAATAAATTAAACAAACATAAAAGAGCATAATAAAATTTAATAAAAATATATTGAAGATCGATCTTGGACTCCATAGTATCAACTCATCACCCCAAGAATTTTAGAAAATCAAACTCTCAAATTTTCTAAATTCCGTCGTCGGAATATTTTACAAAAGATAAGGATTAAGAATATTATCAAAATATATTTATAACATAACATGCCAAATATTTGTAGAATAACATGATCAAGTGCTAAATTCAATGAATAAATACACCACTTAAATAAAAAAATAGATAAATAAAATGCAATTTAATAACTATTTTTACTACCTAGAAGAAGAAAATAAATAAAAACTAATAAGAGAAAAAAGGACAATTTTTATTTTAAAAAAAAATGGTGCAATTGCCACGGACATGACTATGATTACACATAGAGGGAGGAGATTGATGGGCACAATTTCACACACAAATTGACATTTAATTATAACAATAATAAAATCAAAACTAAACTTAATCCCTTTTAAAAACTTTTACTAATACTCAAAATTTCTACTTCCCTTCCTCTTTTCTCTAAACTTCTAACCCATTTCTCACCTTATTCAACCTCTTCTCATCTATTGTTTTTTCTACTTTTTAACTACTTATTGTTTTTTTAGTGCACAAATAAGAAGTTCTCCTTCCCTCAATGTAACTTTGTCTACATTTTCACTTTTTTTTTTTTTCTTACGAAACTTAACTTATTCATTACTCTTTTCTACAAATAAAACTAGGAGAAAAGAAAAAAAAAATGAATGAAACAAATAAAAGCATAATAATAATGGAAGAAGAAAATAAATAAAAATAAAGTAACAAAAAGAATGTGCGAGTAATAGATCTATAACATAAGACAAATACTCAAAGAAAAAAAAAATGAAAAATAGTAGTAAAATATCTAACACCTTTAGCCCTTCTTTTTCTCAAGTTACTTAGGTAGAAGAAGAAGAATAAAAAACAAAGTTGAAAACAATAACATCAAACTCCCTTGTTGTGTGAATCCTCGGGAACAAACCCTACCAAATACAACCTCCAACTAAATGTGGGTTTTCGTTGTGCTCTTTCTAACTAAGGGTTTTTTTAAGAGAAAATTAGGGTTGAAGAAAGTGGTGACTATGGTTTTGTGGAAGAGAAAAATTGGGTATTCAAAACCCAAAAACTTTTACTCCATTTTGCAAATTTCTTTTTAATGAAATTTATTTCAATTTTGAAATTTTGTCAAACTTGACTTAAACTCAAAATGGGTTAGAGTCTTTGTCAACCAAATCCCAATTCAAAATTTTGCTATTTTTTTTTCAACCAATTTAGGTAATTTAATTAAACTATACAAAATCAAATGATAGTATGGATGAAAATGAGATTTAATTAATAAATATGTAAATTTACATGTTAATTCAAATTAATTAAAGGAGACCAAGTAAAATTAGGGGCTATAAATAACAAAATACTAATACTAATTAGCAAAAGAAGAAAACGCCCATGGACCCCAAAATACAAATTAGCAAAAAAACGCAGATACCCCATGAACTCCAAAATTGAAATAATCCAAAATTTGAAATGAAAAATAATTAAAAAAAAAAAAAATTTGATTTACCTTTCCAAATCGATCAAATCAAAAAAGGAAATACATTATACCTAAACACATAAACAAATATAGTTAAGTAGAATTCCACAAGAAAAATACATTATAACTAAACAAATACCCACAATAAAAAGATTTATTTTCATATAGTCATCACCAAAGTTCAATCCATTATTGAACCCATAAACAAATTTAGAATTTTTTTTTTTTTTTTTTTTTTTTTTTTTTTTTTTTAGAAAAAGAGAAAGCCCTTTGAAACTTCTCTCTCCTCTCGTCCCAAAACCTTCCCACCCTCTCGATTTCTTGGTCTTATGTTCTGTCTCCTTCGTATTTTGCCACCTTCAGATTTCTCTTTTCTTTCCTATTCGTCTGTTTATTCTTCTTTTTGTTCTCTTGATTTTAAATTACAGTTTCAAAAGGATTTGGGTTTAAAATAAAACAAATAGATGCACTAAACTGTATCTCATAGATGGGGGCATTTTTGGATTCCAATAAGGGCAACCTAGGGATATCATAAAGTCATTCCTAACCAATTTGCTATTTTGCCAAATAGAATCTGAAATTACTCTTTCAAATTTTCATTACAAATCCAACCCCTTCCAAATCATATTACAACTTCAATTTTATATTCCATTGAAATTTGGCACATTTCAAATTTTTCTTCAAAATTTACCGGAAGTTTTAAATTAAAATTTGGGCTACACATCTAAATTTACTCTCTCTATTTGGCAGGAAACACTTCAAATATGCCAACATATTTCAAATTTTATCCCAAATAAATTTTTTGGTGCCTCAAATAATAAAATTTAGGCATATTTCAAATCCTACTTTGATAAAAGTTTGAGTAGAATTCGTAATACTACTTTGAATTAAGTAAAACATAAATTCTACTAAGTTCAAATCAAAGTTTTGTGTCAACAAAGAAAATCAAAACTACGAAAACCAAAACTTTGACCTCAAATACATATTTTGGTAATTTGACATAAAAAAATTGTCAAATGTGTAAAATTTTCAAATCAAAATTATGTACTAAATACATAGTTGGATTAAATTGACACATTGAAATGAGTCAAAATCAAGAGCATATAACTTGTATTTTGATTCTAGGTTTATCTTTTTCGATATTCACCCACCCATACATGTGGGCCATTTGTTGACAGAGAAATTTTGGTCAATCACAAATTGACACATTATTAATTCAAATTAATGATTGATAATTGAGACTAATTACAAATTTACATGTCTTCTCAAATTAAAATTAAAGATATAAAAATTGGCAAATCAAATTATGTCACTTGTCTAAGCATTGATCCATTGGACAATGTCAGCTTGTCCAATCAAATTATGCTGCGTGGCAACTAGGCCCAAAGCTAGGTCATCTTGGGTTTATTAAAATAAATTGAGTAAAACTTATATAAAAATATATATAAAAAAATTGATTAATTTAAGTTCAAGGTCAAAAGTTGGACCCAAAGTCAACCAAGCCCAAGCTCATATGGAACCTCCCAAAACTCTATAAATAAAGGAGGTCACCCTTCATTTGAGGGAAGAGACGGGGGTCAGAGATTTAGAAATCAAAGAATTTAGATAATTTCAACGTTCAAAATTCAGAAGGTTCAAAGACAATAAAGCTTCAACAAATTAAGCATCTTTTCTCCAACAAATGATCACATCTTCTTCAACAAATTGAGCATCTCTTCTCCAACGAATTAATCATCTCTTCTTCAACAGGTTGATCGTCTCTTCTTCACCAAGTTGATCGTCTCTTCGTCATCTATAAATTGAAGACTATTCTCCCCTAATTTGAGAACAAGCTGCCAACCTTCAGATCAAAGTCCACATATCAACAAGTCAGGGGCCGATCAACAAGCCAAAGACCATTCCAAGTTAATCAACAAGTCAGAGGTCGATCATCCAAGAAAATAAATAAATCCAAAGGTAGATCCTCCAAAAAGATTATCAAACTTAAAGGCCAATTATTCAAGAAAATCGACAAACTTAAGAATTAAAGTTTATGCATTTGAGGGAAAGAATCAAAGGATAAAAATGAGAGATTGTAACACTTATACTACAAATCAATATAATCAAGTTCATTTCCACGAATTAAATTTCCTTTATTTACATCTTGTGTATGCAGTTATATTATCTAACTTTTTAAAGTTAACGGTAGCTAAAACAAAACTAATATATATAATATTTATTTATCACATGCTAAAAAATCACAATTTAAAAGAATTAAGAAAATATCAATTTAAACCCTAAACTTTAAGGGTTGTATCAATTGAAACCCCAAATTTTTGTTATTATATCAATTTACACACTCCATTATGTTCCTTTTAGAAGAACCTTGTGTGAAACTTATAATAGTATCAATTAAACATCTAAACATTAATAAATGAATCAATTTAGATTCTTAGACAAGATTTTCTTTGAAAATTATCGATGCATTCATTCTAATTGTCTATTTTGTAAAGTCGACATTTGAAAGTTAATGCACGTATAGTTCTCAAAGGTGAATAAAAGATTTAAATTAATTGACTTATGAACGGTGTAAATTGATACATTAAGAAAGTGCATAATTTAAATTTATACAATTATTAATTTACGGTTCTAATGGATACAATCCAAAATTTAAAAGTATAAATTTATATTAAAAAAAAAAAAATCAAAACTACAAGTTTATTTTTTACTAGTATTATGAGATTACATTGTTGTTCCCGGACTCTTTTAAAAAAGACTAAAAAAAAAAAATGTTATTATTGTCCTTTTAATTATTATTTTGACTATTTCTTGTCTTCAATTTAAGCAGCAACCATTACCAACCAACCCCGGTGATAAAAATAACGATTAGCTTTTATTGTAACATGAAAACAAAAAATATATATATTTTGGCGTCGCCCGGACTCGAACCGGAGACCTTCAGTGTGTTAGACTGACGTGATAACCAACTACACCACGACACCATTTGGATATCAAAGTATTACATTATTTTGGCAAACAATAAACAAATGGCCCAAAGGGAAGCAACTAATTGGGCCTAATTAGACGATGAAGATACAGCCCACGAACATTAACTAAAACAGAAATGGTCCCTTGACAATTCTACCATATTTTCCCATGCATCCATATTTTGAAAATTTTACTACATGGTTTTATTGTTACAAATTCGGGGTCAATGTGATTGTAATCTAGCTTTTATTAATTCAATTTAAAATAACACACATGCTTACTTTATGTGTTAAACAAGGAGAATTTTGGATTTGACATAAATTAATTTGCTTACTAAAGCTCTTTCTCCTAAAGTACTCGAGTCATCTCCTTTCCTCATGTTGGGAGGGGTAGTGTAACAAAATCACCTATCATATCTCACAAAGTGTACCTTGTTGATAGAAATCTCAAACACTTAAAAGTCGTTTGGTTCAAAGTTTTATATATGTTTGGAAATAAAAATATGCCTGAGAATGTGATGTATGAAAATAAAATGTCTGGAAATAAAATATCTAGAAATCAAAGATACTTGTATTTGATTGTGCATCAGAAATGCTATGAGAACTTTATGAACAAAAATTATGTTTGCCTTTAATTTATAAAATTAAGCATGCCAATCTTATATATTTTTAATAAATTAATGAATTAAACAATAAATATCATTAAATATATTTATAAAAATTAATTAATTATAAATCAATTATAAATTTAATTAAAATTAAAACTAACCAATTAATACATTTGAGGAAGGAAAATTATTATGAATAGAAAAAATATCAAACTATTTACAAATATAGAAAAATTTCACTATCAATTGCTGATAGACATAGATAGACTTTTATTGCAGTCTATCGCTGATAAACAGTGAAATTTTTCTAAATTTTAAATAATTTGGCTCATCTTGCTATATTTGAAAACAATACTTTACTGAAGGTATGTTTTCAAAATAGAAAAACTATTGAAACTAATTATAAATATAGCAAAATTTTACTTTATATCTGTGATAGACCGCGATAGGCCTAGATAGACATCTATCACTTTACCAAATAGATATAGATAGATGTTTATTTGGTTCTATCACGATCTATCATAGATAGAAAGTAAAATTTTGCTATATTTATAAATAGTTTGATATTTTTTTATTTATAATAATTTTTCTTAATTAAATTAATGTTAATTAATTAACTATATTCAAAATGAAATTTTATATATTGGGAAAAAAAATAGAAGGAGAGGAAAAGAGAAAAACCCATTATTTTGGGATTGTAAAAGAAAATCCTTCTCTATAGAAAATAGGATGTCTAGAAATAAAACATACTTATGCATTATGTTAAAAAGTGCTATGTAACAAGCATGAGTTTTGGATGTCTGTGTCACATATAAAAAACCTTCCAACCAAACATCTTCTTGGGGGTGTTTCAACCCCCAACTTGAAGTGGAGTGAGTTATTATAGCCTCTCCATGTTTGAGGCACCAAATATAATAGTTGTGTTTTACAAATATTTAAAACATACAATTAGGTATATTAAATACTATTTCAAAACCCTATTTGCTACTTAGTATTTACTATTTTCCACTCATCTTCTCTCTTTCTCTTTGCTATATTATTTACTATATTTCATATCCAGACTAAAATAGTCTACACTGTAAATATAAATTATTACATCCTAAACTAAAGTAGTCTACACTCTAAATACAAATTATTATAACCGATAGACTATAATTATCATTATCCCAAATGCACTCACAAAACTACTCATCAAAATGAAAAATCACCAACTTCGGTTGAACTAACTTGTAATTTGTTATCATTACTTGACATAAATAAAAATCCACCAACTTTCACTTGAACTAACTTGTAAATTTGTAATCATTGCTTAACATATGTTTTAACGATGGTAGAAAATTTGACTTATTATAAAATGATTGTTACATTGACATCTCAACAAGCTACCTACTTAAAAAAATTTGCATAATTTACTATTAATAGAAACTTGATTTAAAATTATAACATAGAAAAAATTGAAAAAAAATTCCATATGAATGAAAATAATTGAAAATTATTTTTTTTATAGTTGATCTAGCCTCGAAAACTCTTGATGACTCTTGATGCTTCATGTGGGAGGTGGTGGAGGATGATTTCATATGAAAAGTATTATGAAAATTTGATTCTCTACCTCTTAAAAATGCAAATGTCAATTAAAGTTGAATTAAAGTTGAATTATGTTCACTTTTTACTTTTAACACACAAGTGAAAAAAAGTTACAAATATTGTACGTAATTACACAAATATTTTCAAGTTGTTTGAACATATGAAAAAAATTCAAAGTCTAATATGAACTAATTTTTCCATCATACAAATTAATAACAAATGGGTTTTCCTTTTCACTAATTTTGGAAAGGAGAATCCTCAATCAAAACAAAGAACAAATCAAATAGCTTTAAATTTCCCCCTATTCTCACTTCCCCAATTTCCCATCATCTTGAACATATCGGCTCTTCAACTATGGTCTCCAACAATGGCTTCCTCAACCTGCACATCGACCTCCGATGAGCGAATTCCGGCGCCGGCGAAAACCCCTCCATAACATCATCATCATCACTACCACCATCCAATTTCAACTTCGGTTTCAATTCCTCTGCTTCCACCTCTGGCCAAACACAAACATTAGATTCCCCACCGCCAATAACCCGTCGCTTCTTCCCGCCGGAGACCCGCTCCGCAGCGAGAAACAAAGCCCCCATATCGGCGACGGACACCACCGAATTGACCTTCTTCATGGGAAACATAACGTACAAATTACCCATCTCGAGATCCTCATCTGCCATCAAAGCCGAAAACCTCCGGCCCAGATGAACCGACTGAGAATTGACGAGGAAGAAATTGGGGATCTCGAACATGAGCTCCGCCGCCTTGACCGGTTCGTGAAAGTGTCGGATTTGGCCGCTGGGAAAGATGACGGTGGTCGTGGAAGAAGTGGAGGGTTTGCCACCGATGGGGGTGGACAGGGTGCAAGAAATGTAATTCCCCATGAATTCCAAAGGAAAGAAATTCGTTGAGAAATTGGAAGAAAATGTAGAAAAGAAGAGATTTTAAATTGTGGGTATTGGAAATTTTCGGGTTGGATTGAGGAAGAATTATAAGTGAAGGAATTTATTTATAAATGAGATGAGATGTGATAATTGGAAAAGTCATAATCTGGAATCGGTTGATTTTCAAAGCCAAAGTGAAGCCTAGTTGGTTGTTTGACATTATTGCTCATTCCGCGTGGAGCATTACCAAACACAACCCTAAATTAAATCAATATTATATATATATATATATATATATTTTTTTTTTTTTTTTTTTTGCTTTTTTTTAGCTTACGAAAATGATTTTGGTGCCGTAATCCTTGTATGAAAAAAGGGCTTTTTATTTATTTATTTATTAATTAATATTGTTATTTTGGGTCAAATCCCATTTCAGCATGGGAAGCTTATGAATTTTGATTTTATCCATAAATTGAAGTCAACCTATTACAAATACAATCCAAAAGATATTAGATTTTTGTTTGCGGAAGTTTCGCCTTCTCAAAGTTATTTATATTTATATTTAATTACAAAACAAAAGGATTGTTACCAAGAAATTTTAATTTTTGAAATAAATTAAGCGTATATAATAAATTGTTAATCAATAATATCAATTTTTTTTTTTAATTTTATGAATTAAAAATGGTGTAAAAAAAAATAATTAAAAATGATAATTAAATTCACCTAATAGTTTATCTGATATATAATGGTTTTCCAAGGAGTGGAGGTTTCTCTTTTTTCGAATTTATGATGTGCATAGGGTTATTGTTGGTTTCTCTATTTTAGTAGAACCATTGCCATTAACAAAAATATGTAACTATATTACATCATATGATTTGACATATATCAGTATAACGTATATATACTCCTAATGGAAGTATTATTTTATTGTAACATTTTTAATTAATATGCGATATACATCAGTTTATTTGATATATAATGGTTTTTCAAGGAGTAAAAGTTTCTTTATTTTTGAATTTGTGATGTACATACTGTTATTGTTGGTTTCTATGTGTTAATAGAACCATTGCCATGAACAAAAAATATGTAGCCACATACATCAAAAAGATATGATATATATACTGCTATTGAAAGTATTATTTTATTGTAGCCTTTTTTAAATATGTGATATACATTTATTTATCTGATATATAGTGATTATCAACGAGTAAAGGTTTCTCTTTTTTGGGTTTATGATGTACATACTACTATTGCTAAGAAATGGTACATGTTAAATTACAAGTACAAACTGCAGATAGGAGACGAAGTGATAGGCTTCAAGGATTTACCAAGGTTAATATTCAAACCCTTCTTCATGAAATCCTTGGATCCTTTGCAAACAAATATCTCAAGGGTGTCAAAAATGCTTACACTCTCCATCTTACACCTATTGATTGTTGTAACTTAGAAAAATATATTTCAGGATACAAAATCATTTCAACTATAGCCATATACAATTGGGACAATATTGTTTCCTATATAATGTAGTACACGTATAATCAGATAATGTATGAAATAAACTAATGATGGATGTATGTATGGTATACCTGACAATATATTATATACACTTAAAATAAATGTTCAAGCACATTATGTATATACAATGATACACCTAAATACTTGGCATCAATACTATATATACATGGGTAAACTTAAAAAAAAAAAATACAATGACTTAATTATTAAATGTAACACCATAATATTAGACATTCGGTCATCTTTAAAAAAAAAAAAATATTAGACATTCATAATACATAGTGGTAAATGAAAAATACACAAAAAGTGCTTTGTTGGGCTTAGAATTTTATTATTTTTGTTGTTAATTTATGTTCGTCGAGACTCTATTATGCTTAATTTGTAGGAACCATCCACGTGGACTGAATCGAGCTAATTTGAGCATGAAATGACAAACATACCCCTATAGTAGCTCAAAGTTTGACCTAGCTAGGACAAGTCAAAAAGATGAAAATTAGGGCTAGAGTGGGGGTGCATGGTGCGCCATGGCGTTGCGACCCGAGGCCAAAATGTATAAAAATCTTTCATTAGTAAATAGGTCATAACTTTGAACCAAGTGGTTTGTTTTGGGTGAATGACCACTGGTTTTCTTCATTTTTTTTTCGTCATCTATCTATATACATCATTAGTTTAAAGCTTTGAACCTTGTTTAGCAAAGGGTTCCTTAGGATTTGCTTATGGCTTCCACCGGGAGCCGAATTCTGGGCAGAGACAACATCTTAGAACTTTCAAAGGAGTGGATGATCAAGGAGATTGTTGGAGGGTGATCCTGAGCTTGAGATTGACAGTCGAGAGCCCGACTTGCATCTCTTCCCATCTTTCATCTTCTATTTCTTTGTATTGTGGATATATGAATTGTCTATATTTGTATCATATTATTGGGTGGTTGCTAAGTTCGTAGTCCTTAGAGTAAGAATTAGTTTTTGGATTGTTACAAACTTTGTTGATTGTTTCTTAGATTTAATTTATACATAAACTATTTTAGCAAGCTTGTGTTTAAAGCTTTTGAACAATTGACCACTATTTGAATGTTCTTTACTTAATGTCTTGCTTGATAGAGAAGGGGTTAAGTTAGATCTAGCATCTTAAACTATTTTTCAATTATGTATGAAAATGACAGGAGATTCATAGAGATTATTAATGATGAAGGAACTTCTAATTAATTAATTCCATGAAAATGAGTTAATGCTTAGGTATTAGAAAGGGTTGAGATGAAAAGAGTATACTTGGATAAAAAAACTTCTAGTTTTATAATTAGCATAAAATTAATCTAAGTTTCAATTAATTAATTTAGTTAATCCATTAACGAAGTCACCCCTAAGGTGTATTTTTGCCTAGTGCCTTGGTGTTATCATTTATTTGCTTTCTAGGAGCAGATTAAATTTAGTTCTTATCACAGTTCGGTCTCCTAAATAAAATTAGAAGAATCTCTAAGTAACTAAAAATATATCAAACCAATTTTCTAAAGGATGATACTCGGTGTCTTGACCATTTTAACTACATTTTACTCGACACATGTGCTTGTGTGTATCAAGTTTTTTGGAACCTACAAATATACAATATAATATAATGCATGTCACACTAATAGTTGAATACCACGATATCTCTAACACATACAAACTCTATACATTCATGTATACATGAAATATTGAGTTGCAACACTTACCCATATCAACATTCAGAACCAAAAATTTTAAAAATTATTATATCTACCAGAAATAAAGATGAACAATCCTATATTAAAGGCATTTCAACCTACAAAAAAAATAAAAAAAAATAAATAAATAAAATCTCATACAATTAAAGAAAACATAAATTTAAATTATTCTACATTAAATGCATTTCAGCCTAAATAGATTAAAAACAAAACCAAAGTCAAATTTGAAAATTAAATTAATAAGGAAATAATTTGACATTTTGAAAATCTTGAAATAATTGTGAGAAAGTTAAGTTTGTCAAAATTATAGCTCAAAACTGTTAAGAACATTTATGAAATGTATAATTTACTATGGTTTTTCAATGTTGAAAAATACTGTTTTTTTATTAAATATAAAAATGTATAGTTTAGTATTAAACATAACTTCTTCCCATAGCGTGGTGCTCCAGTGGCTTGAGGGGGCATTATAAGCTACTACACGCAAAGGATTGAGCCTTTTTGGTAACCTTTTGGCTTGGGGGTGTGAATAAGTTATCTAATAGCTTCTCTAAAATTGAAGTTTGATCTTTTATTCTCAATACTAAACTAAAAAGAAACATATCATAGAAATTAAAATATAGTAAGTTGGTCTTAAAAAAAAAAATTCAAACTAAAACGAAAAAGAAGGCTAAATTTTTACAAATTGATTTCTTAGTCCGTCCTAAAATTACTGATAAAATTAAGAATTTGAAAAAAAAAATTGATAGGAAAGTAGCAAGAAATTAGAAAATACATGGCATATGTATTTAGAAAAATAAAAAAAGAGAGATGAAAATAAATTGAAATCACTCATAATGAGTGGATATAGGAATGAGAATTTGAAAGCAAAGGGAAGGCCACGGCGGCCGTGACATCCAAGTTTTGCGTGACTGTTAAATGAAGGCAGCGGCGGTGCGGTGTCGGTTATTTATTTAATAACATATTCTTTGCCGCGTGGCCGGGTTGTACACTCGCTTTGCCTATGCCATTTCTTAGAAACTTAAAAAGCCCCAACCACATGCTTTTTCCTGCTTTCTTCACTCTAACGAAACACATGTAACATTCTCAATCTTTCTTTTGACCTAAAAGTCGAATATACATGTTTTAACTAGTTGAATTATACTCAAATTATCGTATAATTTGCTTTTAAAAGTTTATATTTGATCTAATTGTCTGCCTTTAATTTCACCCATTTTTGTTTCACATTATTACTTAGGTTAAACCATTTAGGGAACATTTGAGGTGTTAAGTTAGTTATTATAATCAATGGGTCACAATAGTTTGTGTTTTAGGTACAAATTATTTTAGTCCAGATAGAAAATGATAAAGACGGTAACAAAAGGGGAGAGAGAGGAGGTAGGAAACAAAAAATATCGTAACAAACAAGAGTTTCAAATAGTATATTTAGTTAATTATGGGTTATAAATAGTTGTAAACATCACTATTATATTTGAAGCCTCAATACGAGGTGGACTCCACCAACTTTAAGTTAGGGGTACAAACAACCCTATAGATTCTGTTTGGTGACCATTTCGTTTTCGTATTTTATTTTTTAAAGTTAAACTTATATTCTTTCAATTTCTTACAATGTCTTGCATCTTTATAGTACAAGAGTTGAATTTTTAGTCAAATTTTAAATGCAAAAACAACGTATTTTAGTTTTCCAAATTTTGCTTGGTTTTTGAAATTTTTGGTAAAAAGTAGATAAAAAAAACAAGAAAATAGGAAATGGAATGAGTGTTTGTATGTCGGCTAAATTTTCAAAAATTAGAAACAAAAAAAACAAAATGATCACCAAATGAGACCTTAGATTTTGGTTTTTAGCTTTTGAAAATTAAACCTATATAAATGTTCCTTCCACCTCTAAATTTTTTTATTTTTTATCCACTTTTTACCAATATTTTCAAAAGTCAAGCCAAATTTTAGAAACTAAAAAAAAGTAATTTTTAAAAACTTGTTTTTGTTTTTGGAATTTGGTTAAGAATTCAGTGTTTTTACTTAAGAAAGTTGCAAATCATTATAAGTAATTGAGTGAAGGTCATATATATGCTTAATTTTCAAAAATCAAAAACCAAAAAACAAAATGGTTACCAAATGGGGCTAATTGATGTTTTTCTTTCTTGATTTCTTCATTCTTAGTACTTTTACATCTTCAACTTCATATCACATGAGTTTTGAACACTTCACATAACTCTCGTTGTGATTGAACAATTTCCAAGTCTAACATTTAGTTCATATTGCATGTGTCTTTGTATTAATATCAAAATGATATATAGATTAGTGTTGTAAAATTGAGAAGCAAAATGACGTTAAACGGGAACACGAAAATCAAGATATTATAATATTAAAATAAAGAAACAATAAAATAATATAAATTAAAATAAATAAATGAAAGTAGGATTTTATGGAAAATAAGATTTCTCTAATTTCTTTAATCCTTTCAATTATTTTCTCTCCAATGTGTGTCTTTCAATATCCACCAAAAGCCTCTATTTATAGACAATTTGGCAAGTAGGTGGTAGAACTTCATCGCCACTAAGGATGTGTCATTAGGAAACACATGACATTTAGCCACTAAGCTTGGCTACATAATGGACATCTATTTACACCTAATATTTACAATACTCCCCCTTAGATATCCATTATATATATATATGAAATATGCCTCGTTCAAACCTTACTAGGAAAAAACCCAAATGGAAAAAAAAAACCTAGTGAAGGAAAAAGAGTACATATATCATCTAAATACTTTTAAAAGAATATAATACATTTGCTCTCCCTCATAGGAACATTACTTGAGCTCTTTGAGTGCCTACATTTCAATATTCTACACAAATTTTTCAAAGGTTGCGATTGGTAATGATTTTGTAAATAAGTCTGCTAAGTTATCCTTCGAACAAATTTGTTGTACAGTGATGTCGCCATTTTCTTCAAGATCATGAGTGTAGAAAAGCCTTGGTGAAATATGCTTTGTTCTATCTCCTTTAATAAATCATCCTTTAATTTGGACTATACATGCTGTGTTGTTTTCGTATAATGTTGTTGGATGATTTTTACTAGAAGACAAACCACATGTTTCACGAATGTGTTAAGTCATTGATCTTAGCCATACACATTCTCTACTAGCTTCATGGATTGCAAGAATTTCAACATAATTTGAGGAAATAGCTGTTATGATCTGTTTCACTGATTGCCAAGATATAGTAGTTCCTCCACATGTAAACAGATAACCTGTTTGAGATCTAGTTTTGTGTGGATCAGATAAATATCCAGAATCTGCATAACCAACTAAATCAAAATTTGATTTATTTGAATAAAACAAACTCATATCAATCATTCCTCGGAGATAACAGAGTATATGCTTAATTCCATTCTAATGTCTTTTTGTTGGAGAAAAACTGTATCTAGCTAATAAATTTACTGAAAATTCAATATCTGATCTTGTATTATTAGCAAGATACATAAGTTGACCAATTGCACTAAGATATGGTACTTCAGGACCAAGAAGTTCTCCATTATTATCTCGAGGTCAAAATATATCTTTCTTCACATCTAGTGAACGAACTTCAATTGGAATGTTTAATGGATGTGCTTTGTCTATATAGAGTATTTTTAAAATTTTCCTTGTATAGGTTGATTGATGAACAAATATCCCATATGCTAAATGTTTAATTTGCAATCCAAGGCAAAATTTTGTTTTTTCGAGATCTTTCATCTCAAATTATTTCTTAAGATATTTTATTTTTTTTAAGGCTCTTTAGGAATTCCAATTATATTTAGGTCATCAACATATACAAATATAATAGCAAATCCTGATTGTGATTTATTTATAAAAACACATGGACATATTGGATTATTTTTATATCCTTCTTTCAACAAATATCCACTCAGGCGATTATACCACATTCGTTCTGATTGTTTCAATCCATATAGTGATATCTATAACTTTATTAAATATAGTTCTCGAGAACTTGATTTATGTATTTTAGGCATCTTAAATCCTTCTGGGATTCTCATATAAATGTCATTATCAAGAGATCCATATAAATATGTTGTGACTACATCCATAAGATGCATGTTTAGATTTTCATACACAGTCAGACCAATTAAATATCTTAATGTAATTGCATCCATAACTGGAGAATATGTCTCCTTATAATCAATACCAGGTCTTTGTGAAAAACCTTGTTCAACTAGTCTTGCTTTATATCTTGTGATCTCATTATTTTAATTTCTTTTTCTCACAAATACCCATTTGTATCCCACATGTTTGATATCTTCTGGTGTCTGGATTACTTGTAAGCCCCGCATCTATCTTTATGAGAACGCAAAGTAAGAAGGGGGCCGAGAGATGGGTGAATGTGTAAAGTAGTTGGCTGGCTTGCGTTTGGAGTGGGAAAAATGGCTAAGTGTAAGCTATGTGTTGATGGCAACCTGTTGTGGAGGAAATAATTTTGGTGTAAACGCAAAGGTGAGGGAAGTTGATCATGCGTTGAAGTTGAGACGCGTTGAGGACATAAGGCGTGGAGGATCATTATGCGTCAAACGCATTAAAGGCAATGTGCCGATTAGAAGTAAGGGCCACGAGGAGTTTGGGAGCTGGTATGCGGTGAGGCTATTGTGCGGCGAACGCTACCATGCGTCGAAGGCTGGTATGCGTTAGACAAAGCTGAGCATAGGAGGTATGCATTGAACGGACTATAACATAAAATTGAAATGGAGTCAAGTCGGTGGTATATATATAAGTGGTCTGAGAATTCAATTGTTATGCTTGCATTTCAGCGCTCGAGTAGGGTCCATTTTAAGGCGAAACATCGAAGGGAGGTAGAAGAAGATGTTCATGCTGATCTGAAGCAGAAATTTCATTGAATTCGTGGGAGAAACTTGGGTTTGACAAAGGTTTCGGTTGCTGTGGTCTTTTCAGAGTGATGCTCGGTTTTGGAGGAAGAACAAATTAAAGAGACGAAGGTTAGGGCTGAAACTTTGAGGTTAGTAAGTTAACTCGATTTCTAGCAGGTTTCATGAAGAATGCTTGAGCTGAAATTGTTTAATTGTGTGTCAAACTCAGGAAGAAGAGACGGGAGTTGAACTGTCGAATGAGTAGAGGTAACTCGGAGTTGTCGGAGGATATGTCCCAAACGGGGAAGATGTGCTTCATGAAATTTTGAGGTAAGATGAAGGACCTGTATTCTAACAAGTTTGTAGAAGGAAGAAAGTACTGAAATTGATTGAAACGAAATGTTTAGCAGGTTGAAGAAGGAAGAAGAAAGGAAGAAGGAAACGGTTCTGTCACAGCGAAAGTATCGCTGAGTAAGCGAGAGACTGAGCAATAGAGAAAGTAACGCTGCAACGCAAAGATAGGCTTGCGTCTCACAACTCTCGCTAGAGTATCGCTGGATATCGCTCCTCAAGGTAGTTTCGCTGGTTTTAATCAACGCAGTGTCGCTAGAACAGTTTGAATATCTTTTGAGTAACGCTGGTAGCTTACTAATTTCTATGGAGTAACGATGCTACTGAATGTTAAAAGAAAAAGGGAGATTATGGAAAACTAAACTTGAGAATTGTGTATTTTCAGGCCAAGAAGAGCTCGGGAAGGCTTATAACCCACTTAGAGCCGGGACCGATTGTGAGTGACTGTTTGTTATAACTTGTATTAAACTTAAGACGCATATTGATGAGGAAACGTGATTCATGGTAGTATGCCTTATGTATGTGATGTGTTAGTGATTTAAGAGAATATTATTACAAATGTCTAAACATATAAGTGGCTGAGGGACCTTATGGTGAAAGCTACATGTGAGTAAGTTTGAAATTAAGTGCTGAGGGATCTAAGAAGGCACTTGAATAACAGTAGAAAATGGACTACAATGCTCAGGGACTGTAAGTGAAGGCATGTTGTAATCTATCACACACTAGCTCGTGCCGAGGGATCATGAGTGAAGGCACTTGAGCATGGATAGAGTTTGTTACCTATGCCGAGGGATTTCATATGAAGGCACATGGTACAGTAATTATAAATGAATAAGTGCTGAGGGACAGGAAGTGAAAGCACTAAATAGATGAAAGCTTGTGAGACATGAGAGTTTGATAGTTATATATGCATAGTGTAAAAGTGAATCTTGATAGTCCATTGGGATGTGCTATGCGTTGGTTACTATCTTACAAACTGGATTTAAGTTGTCGTGGTTAGTTTTAGTAGATTTAGTCACTCACTGAGCCTTTTGCTCATCCAGTTTGTTGTTGTTTGTTGTTTCAGGTAGCGAGCATGTCCGGGACGCCTAGCTTACTGAAGAATCTCGTCTGGACCTATCTGGAAGCGAACCTCTGGGATAGTTGTAAATATTTAGATTGTTCATATGTCATGTACTAAACATCTTTCATGAGAGTGTAGTGAAAGGGGGAGCGTGTTGTACTTATTATGTGTATACAGACATGTAATTAAAAGTTTACCCGTTCTTCTGTGATGAGATAATGAGATTGTTGTATGATTTGTTAATCTTTTATGGTGTTTACATTATAGAGTCTTATGTTGGAAATAGGATCATGCTCCTTCCTAGGTATAGAGTAAATCTGGGTTGGGGTGTGACACTACTGGTCTAAAAACTTGACGTTTTGAAAGTGAGTTTAATTCTGCCTCGATTGCTTTTTCCACTGAAGCCAATCTTTTCTATGTAGACATTCTTCAACAAATTTTGGTTAAGTATCCTCATTTTCAGATATAATATCAAGTGCAACATTATATGCAAAAATGTTATCAATAACTATATTAGTTAGATTCAATCTTTTCCTTGTCATGTCATAATTTATTGAAATCTCATTATTATCTTTAGATATTTTACCTTCTTCACTAATTGTATTATTAGTCATGTCTAGGGTTTTGTCATTGATATTTACATCCTTAACCAAGTCTTTTTTACTATCGTTTATTTTTCTTTTCTGAGGATTTTTATCTTTGGAACCCATTTGTGTACCATGCTTCTGGTGTGTTTTAGATTCATTAGTGACAGCTTGCTGTGTTGGGATATCAATTTTCGTCGGAACATTTGCAACGGGTATATGTGATTTAGTTACTTTCTTTGCATCTATAAATGCATCTGGTAATTGATTTGCTATATTTTGCTAATGTATTATTTTCTGAACTTCAAGTTCACATTGATTTGTACGGGGATCTATATGAGACAATAATGATGCATCCATACAATTTCCTTTTCCAACTTCTTAATTCCTATTCCTAATGTTGGAAAATTTGTCTCATTAAAATGGCAATTAGCAAATCGTGCAGTAAATACATCACCCGTCAAGGTTCAAGATATTTAATAATTGATGGAGAATCATATCCAACATATATTCCTAACCTCCTTTGAAAACTCATCTTAGTACATTGTAGTGGAGCAATTGGAACATATACTGTACATCCAAAAATTTTTAGATGAGAAATATTTGGCTCCTGGCCATAAGCTAACTGTAACGGTGAATTTTATGATAAACTACTAGTCTAATGCGTGCAAGTGACGCAGCATGCAAAATAACATGTCCCCATACATATGTAGAAGCTTAGCTCTTATAAGTAGTGGTCTAGCAATTAATTGTAAACGTTTTATAAATGATTTTGCTAAACCATTTTGTGTATGAACATGAGCTACAGGATGTTTAACATTTATCCCAATTGACATACAATAATTATCAAAAGTTTGGGATGTAAATTCACCAACATTATCAAGACGAATGATCTTAATTGTATAATTAGGAAAATGTGCTCTTAACTTAATTATTTGAATAAGTAATCTTGCAAATGCAAAGTTTTGACTTGATAATAAGCACGCGTGTGACCATCTACTAGATGCATCTATTAATACCATAAAGTATTTAAATGGTCTGCTTGGTGGGTTAATAGGTCCACATATATCACCATGAATTTCGTTATAAAAATGCAGGTGATTCAGTTCCCACTTTAGCTGGTGATGGTCTAATTATTAATTTGCCCTGAAAGCAAGAATCACATAATAATTCACTATATTGAAATTCTTTTGGTTCTTCAATGGGTGTCCATTTGAATTTTCAATGATTCTTTTCATCATTATAAATCCTAGATCGCCCAACCGGTCATGCCAAATTGTAAATATATTTGGATTCATGAACTTCAGGTTCATTGTTGCATATGTTTCAATGATTCGTATATGAGTATAATATAATCCAGAAGAAAAAGCAGACAACTTTTCTAATATACATTTTTCATGTGAGTCAGGAGATATGATATAAAGATATTCTATCTATTTTTTCTATCAGTCTCAATATGATAACCATTGCAACGTATATCTTTGAAACTTCATAGATTTCTCTTTGATTGACTAGAGAACAATGCATTGTTAATTGTAAATTTTGTTCCTCTAGGCAAAATAATATTTGCTTTTCCAAATCTTTCAATTAAGTTTGCAGAACCTGATATGGTATTAACTTTTGCTTCCAGCATTGTCAATTTGGAAAAATATTTTCTATTCGTAAGTATCGTATGTGTAGTTGCACAGTTTGCTAGATACAGATCTTCATTCCTCATTTTTGAGTCACTCAACATGTGAAAATTGTCCATAATTCTTCTTTTAAACAAAATAATTACAATAAGATAAACAAGACTTGAAGTACAAAAGTTTAAAAAAACATGAAAGACAGATGGACAAAACAAACAACATAAATTCTAAATATTCTCAAAATCAAAGGAAACACTTGCTACGCCATTATTTGTGCTAATTTTCTCTTTAGGAGATTCAAAGAAGTCTGCCACATCTAAATTTGTCATATTGGATGGGTCAAATATATCATTATCCTGGTATGCAAAATTTGCTTCCACTTTTTTCCTTTTTTCCTTCAGGGAAGCTTGATAGAGATCAACTACGTGTTTTGATGTACAACAAACACGAGACTAGTGCCCAGTCATCTTGCATCGGAAGCATTTATGCTCATCACCTTTTGGATTTTTATCTTATGGAGCTTTTCCTTTATGATCATCATTTCAGGTGGTTCTTTTGAAATTTGGATGATTAGAATGACCACCACGAAAATGATAACTATTTCTTCCTCTGCCACGGTCACGACCACGACCACGACCACAACTACGACTACGATCTCGACCATGATTATTAAAATTTATAACATTCACTTCAGGGAATGGTGTTGTTGGTTGGTCGAGCTTCATAGTTTTTTATCAATAGCTCATTATTTTGTTCAACCACAAGAAGACATGAAATTAATTTAGAATATTGTTTAAATCCTTTCTCTCAATATTGCTGCTGCGGAGCATATTCTCTCTAGTATCATTTCTTGTTACTATTCAAATCACTCGTCTTATATTGAGAGTTAAGTTGTAGACTTGTAGTTTAATTTCAACTCTATATTTACCTCTTTCTAATGAAACATCATTTCAATAATATGAAAGTTTTTTTTTTTTTTTTTTTTAAGAAAAAAGTGAAGCTTCATAATCCCAAAGGCGCCATCATTTGGAATTACGTACATCTTTAATCACTACATCAGCTAAACAATCAACAACACAATCCAGTCATACATCTGTCAAAATCATACTTATGGCACACTTTTAGCAATATTATATATTAACTAATCCATTTCTCCTTCTCCATACATGATCGAATTCATGGCATTCTTGTGAATAATTTTGAAAATTTGAAATTTATTTTATTTTATTTTTTTTTCATGTTTAAAATCACATCGAAAAACACCATTGATCACTCGAAATTTTGGTTTTGAATTATTAATTAAGGAAAAGAGGAGTTTAATTAATTTTTAAAGGAACCCAAATTTCTATAAATATATTTAAGTAAATTTTGAAAAAAAAATGTTTGAATCTAATGGGGATAACAAGTAAGTATTTGATTAAAGGGTGTCAGTGATGAGGAGGGGGAGTACCATGGTTACATGTGACCTTAATTGGAGGTCTTAGGAGTGTTTTTATTTTTTTATTTTTATTTTTTGTGAGAGTGACAAAATGAGGGCCCATTTGATAACGTTTCCATTTCTTGTTTCTTGTGTCTATTTTTCATTTTTTAAGAAACTGACTTATTTGATAATTGTTCTCATTTCTTGTTTCTAAAATTTGAGGAGCGTTCTTGAAAATAAAACAAAATTTGAGAAACTACGAAAAATAGTTTCTCCCAGTTCTATTTTTGTTTTATCTATTCTATTTCTATTATGCTAAAAACATTTGGCTTGGCCGGGTGGGTGGATAAGTGCCACAAATAATATTAAGGCTCATGAAATCACCCCCGCTGGGCTTATAAAGATATACTTTTTGTAGTTTCTACCATTAATTTATAATTATAATTTTTAGATTTTGTAGATGGATAGTTTTGTCAAGTGATATTAGTTTTAGATATTGTTTTTTAAGAAGAGGTTTTTAGTGTTATTTGTTTCACAATTTGTATATTTAAAATTTAAATTTAGAATATTTGAAGTGGTTTAGTTTATTAGATTTTCTTTTAGATTGTTAGAATTGTTTGGAATACACCATATTTATTGGGATTTGAGAGTATGGGTATTTTTGTCTAGTGCTATATCTTAAATAGTACTAAAATTAGTCGTTTGGCCATTTTTCAAGGAAAAATCTTTTTTGGTCATTTTTCTAAAATGTCATTCTATTTTGGCCATTTGTCCAATCACCCTATTTATTATGTAAATAGTCTGATAACTAGTGTGTTTGTTTTCTTAGGGCCATAAAAATGTTCTATGCTCAAACAAATATGTGCGCTCGACTTGTGACTTGGGTCTCTGTTAAGGTAATCACTCAATTTCGATTTAATGATATTATAAGTTTGATTAATATTTGTTTTCTTATAACATGATTTAAAATATTCATGTATATATAGTGTGCTCAACAACCTGGTAGTACGAAGTGTGAGTATTATACAATGAAGTTCATAGACGACATAGTAACTCTCATAGAAGCACAGTAATTATAGACATGGTATGCATTTTCTTACACCATCTTCTCTTACTTTAATTTTTACACTTAGTGTAATTTTTTTAATCAATTACAATTACTTGGTAGTTTGCAGTTGACGAGACAAACGCCTTATAATCAATTGAAATTAGATGCATTGAAAGTTGAGTATTGTGACTTTATTGGGCACTACATATGATGTATTAGAAGTCAATTTTGTTAGGTTTATGGATATGTGATATGATGTCAACTTTGGTAGAGTTCAACCATATATGTTTGTAGAAAAGTTATTTTACTAATTGATTAATGAAAATTACTTGGTTCATTCGTTTGTGTTGTTATGTTTATGGATGGGTTGTTGTTATATGATATTCTGTTTTGATAGAAAGTTTATATATATGTTACTTATTTCAAAGAGATGGTATGATGCTGATAATTTAGCTAGTATGATTGAAAATATGAAGTTGTATAGTTGGTGGTTTGCAAGAGTTTTGTGTAGTTGTTGGTGTGAAGGAGTCGTCTAGCAAATTTTGTAATTGTTGGTTTTAGTGTAAATGGTACATTTTATTAGTTGTGTGAGGTTTATGTATTTATGTTACTTATTATATATGATGGTCTAATGTTGATAACTTAACCATGTGTGATTGAAAATTTGGAGTTCAACTCCTACATATGAGGGCAATCCTTTGATTTGCATGGGTGAGAGTGGCCAGTTCGCTGACTTAATATGCCTGATATTTTGGGGATTCATCTGATTGGGAAGCTGGGAACGTAGCTGCACAAGAAGAAATTCACTCCTTCCCTATTGTTACGGAAAGTAGAGAAATTACTCCCTTAAGGACTGATTCTGGGCTTGAACTGTCACACCCCCTCCCAGATTATCCTTCATAACCCGAAAGAAGATGTGAAGTCAGCAACCTTGACTCCTCTGTAAGGTTCACTGACCGATCAATTCTTTACCAAAGACGGCCCAGACGAGGTTCTTGCATAGGCAAAGCATCCTGAACTCGCTTGCTACCTGGAAAATTAGAAAACATGAGAAAACGTGAGCTAAAGCCCTGTGAGTGACAAGTTTTGTAAAACTATCCTTTATTCGAAAACAGGCATGTTACAGTAGTACGCAATAAAATAAGGATTTAACACGTTAATTCAACAGAAACAGATTTTCCACAAATCTTTGTCAATCACGTAAATCCGTTCTAACTCCATAGAATCGTTTTCCAGAATATTTAAATAGAAAACCGTTTGGTTTTTCAATCTTTTCCCTTAGTTGAGGCGGAGCAAAGCTCAACGCTCTCAACGTCGAAAACATCCTTAGTTGGGGTGGAGCAAGGCTCAACACATCCAACGTCGAAATCATCCCTGGCTTCAAGCAGAGCAAGCTCGATGCACTAGCCAGTCTAACCTCTATGTGCACATAGGAATATGACGGGTTGCCCATGTACCTTCTCATGTCCTTGAGTATTGGGTCCCGGGGAAACTCACGAGCCTTCTCAAAGAGATAAGCACTGAGCCTCCTCTTAAACATTTTATCAATCATTTTGAGTAGATCATTCATACAAAACCTTTCATAGAAATCAAGATGTTTCTTGATAAACTGTACTTTGCAACATGCTTTTCAATATAGTAAAACAATAAGATTACATGCCTTTTAAACGATGCGTTTCAAGAAATCAGTTATCATAAACCATATCATATAAGTTTGAAAGAAAATCACTAGTTACTTAAGAATTTCCTCCTCTCCCTTGAAATTCTGTCTTCCCGAGCCCTTGAACGCAAGGCTTGCGTTTGAATCCCGCAAGGTTGCTCAGATGGACGCGGCGTGCAAAATCTTTTGGATGCGTCGACCTTGTGCAAGATTTTCTGGATGCGTCGACCTTCTTGGACGCAAGGTCAACTTCCTTTACACCTGATGACTAAATTGTCAATATCGTCTTCTTTCTTGGCTCCTTTTACAGATGCAAGGAGTCCCTTCTCTCTGCCTTCATTCTCCTCTTTCTCTCGAGGATTCTTACTTCCAAAACATCAGTCATTACTCTTCCCTCAGGGTTCTATTTATAGAGGGCTTGCCATCCTACTTCTTTATTTTGCCACTTGATTGCCACATGTCACACTGCATGTCTGACTAACCATGCATTAGTCCAAGTGTCACCTTGCATGAGGTACTTACCATGCCTCTTTAACACCTCCTACTTAAAGGTGTCAAATCTATATGAAGCCACTGGCCTTTGTAGGCTTATCTTATGCGTCCGACATTTTCCAATAGTCAACCGTTCATTCTGCACAACGCCCTCCAACGTTCTTTGAGTTCCTTTAGAGGTTTGAGCTTCACTATCTCACTTTTCTAACTCTTAGCCAACTACACTACTGTCTTCGACGCATAGGGACCTCAACGCATGACGGTCTCACCAACTCATGGTAACGAAATACGTTTCTTCCCTTGCCAACGCGGCGACTACTTCAGCTCACAATCATTCGTGATCACCTTCAACGCATAGCCGCACTATTACAAACTAGTGCTTACACAATGCCACTAGGCGTTAATAAATAACAAACACTCAATACTATGCGTTTGTACCTTATCGCATCATACCATGCGTCCAACTCTTTCTCAAGCTCTTCCTCTACGCGTTGGTCCCATACTCCAGTTCTTATGTTTATTTCACAATCTTAATAACCAATGGTAGCCACCTTCAACTCCTAAGCCCCTCGGCGTATAATTAATAGTCGTTCTTAACGCGTGAACTCAGCATATAGTTGATAACCTTTTCAACGCCTGAAATCAGTTTCCTTTTTGTTAGCTCATAAGACCATTTCTAAGTAAGGTTGTTCCCAATTCTTAACTATTAAGAATTTCAGTTTCCTCAACGCGTCGCTTTGCCATCGCATAGCAATTCTTCAACGCATAGAAATTTCCTAATGTAATAACCTTCAACGCTTAACGGCCTCTTCCGCACATGCTATACCATATTTAGGGACTTCTTGATTAGCCCTATGAACCTTCATCGCACATAGCTAACTCCCAACGCCTAGCCGTTGCTCATCGCATAGTTTTTCAATTCATCGCTAACCTTCAGCGCATAGTTACAGCTTATCGCACGGTTTACCAACGCATAGTTGTGATTAGTACTCAAGTTCCTTTTTCCTCCGTACTATTGCTTCATAACACCTAATGCATTACTTTCCTTCACTTCACTTTCTGACGCGTTGCCAACCTTTCCAACGCAAAGTACTTTTCCCACGTAATGGTTCTACTCCATTTTACATCATCGACGCATGGTACTTCACCTCATTTAACTTGCCATTATTAACATTTAATCTCGTAACTTGGTAACTCAATATTAACTATTACATGCGTTATACTTATCCATCCATGCGTCAGCCTGATTTCCAGAATTATGTCTACCCTCTTCTTAATACCATTCATTTCAACGCACAGAATTTATTGGCCATAATTTAGTAATTACACAATCTTAACTTCTCATTTACATGTTCCGTTAATTCACACTCTTTATCCTTTTATCCTTACCAATTATATAAATACTTAGGTTTTCAGGGACAGGGTGTTACATGAACAATGTAGCGCCACATCCTCTCTTGGCTCGAGAGGGGTTCAGTTATAGTTGGACTATAACTAATTGTTCATTAGAGAAATTAGTGGTACTTAAGGAGTTAGATGTAACTACAGGAGTTAAATGGTAATTTTGACCCAGCTATACTTACGAGCAATTTATGAAGGGTCAACTAACTGTTGATTGGTTATGTCCAATGGACACAGAAATACATCTACAGTGTGAAGTGTGCAACTGTCAGTCTTTAGTGGAGTGACTAACAGTTAGTGAATGGAGATTAATTTAATTAAAAAGTTTAATTAATTAATCTCGCATCATTGGAGCTTCAATCTATTGGTTTATAAGGTCCCCTCATTAACTTAATAAGGAATAATGAGAATCAAATTAATTTTGGATTAATTTGAATTGTTTAAATTAATTAAAGGGATTTAATTGTATTAGATAAAATTAATATAATGTATGTGATACATTATAATATAAAGTTTTTTTTTTTAGAGAAATAAATATTAGAATGTGATTCATATATAAACTATAGGTTAAAATTAATATGAATATGATTCGTATTAATACTATAGGTTATATGAGAGAAATTAAACTATAGGTTATATTATATATGATATAATAAATTGTAGGTTATATATTATATGGGATATAATACATGATTTGAATTTTATTATATTAATTAATATAAAGAAATTCAAATTTAGAAATAACTCCCTTAGAGTTATTTCACTTGAGGTAGGGGGAGTTATTTGAGAACTCCCACACATACATCCCTCTTTATATATATGATTCAGAACAAGGAAGACAAAGGAGAAGGTGAAAAAGAAGTCAATTTCTACAAATTTTCTTCTTCCTTTTTGGCAATTCTCTCTCAAAGAAGAAAAAAAGTTTGTCTTCTCCCTTTCCCAAATTTAATCCAAGCGAGCCCACACAACTTTGTTGTGATTCTCACAGTTGCAGTGTTCATGATCATTTGCTGTGGAGAAACACTGAAGAATTGGAGAAGATTGAAGAACTCTTTAAAGGTATTTTCTTTCTTCTTGAATTTCTTCACAATAAAACATGCTTAATTAAATATGTTTAAATTTCTCTATATTTTCTATAAATTCAAAACGTAAATTAAAAGTACACACGTTCACGCGCTTCTGTAGAGAATTCAAATCCCATCAATTGATATCAGAGTCAAATTGTACTTTTAATTCTATTTTGGATTGAAAAAATAGAGAAAAGATGGGTTTTTTTTTTTCTGCATAATGTATGTGGGTTTGTGTAATAGATGTTTACAAATATTGACATTTAAATTTACAGCTTTTTACATTGATTAAATCAATGTAAGGGCCCGTTTTGGGCATTTATTCTGTAAATTGAGTCTGTAAGTCCGGGTCATTCATGGCAAAGTGTTTGCTATGAAAAACACTAGAAATGGAGGTGAATGACAGTTTTTGGAGTCCAAACCCGAGAGCTTCTGTGCAGATTTCTGCTGTCTGTCATCTTTTGTACATCATTAAAAGGTTTAGACTGCTGTTTGACATTGTTTGTGCATCATGGAAAGGTCGTGGCAATTCCAAAATAGTTTTGTTCGAGCACGAAAGTGACAGTTTTCCTCCACCTCTTGAAGGTAGTTTTTTGTTTTTTTTAAGTGAATTTAATGTAATTTATTTTAATATTTTATTAGGGTGCCAATATTTGGTCTCTTATTGCTATAATTTAGTTTTATTATGCATGAGATGTGTATTTAAGTATATTAATTATATGTTGCATAAAGTATACCATATCGTTTAAAATCCCACCTTAGGTGAAACATATTCATGCATCATATCTTAATATAAATGTTATATTATATGTTGCATATTAATTAAGTATGTCATGCATCATTTTATTATAAGTGTTATATTATTTGATAGCATGTTTATTATGTTCATTAGTATTAATATAAGAGTTTTATTAATTAATGACAAGGCATGATCATGCATCATACTAAATATAATTATTATATTTAAAGTTTAACATTAATAACATTTCCATGCATCATTTTTGTAAGTGTTATAATATATAGTATGGTTGAATGGATGAATGTTATTATTTATTTTCATTACTTTATTATGTAAGTGTTATGTATGTTGTAATGAAAATGGAAATGCATGCAACATGACACCACTTTAGTAAATGGGAAATTATCTTAAATGACAAAACTACTGAAAATATTTACAACTAATAGCAAAATACATAGTCTATCTGCAATAGACCGCGATAGATTACGATAGACTACTACCTATGCCAATGTGACACAGATAGTAGTCTATCACGATCTATCGTGGTTTATCGCAGATAAATAGTAAAATTTTGCTATATTTGTAAATATTTTTGTTCCTTTTGCTATATTTGAAAAGAGCCCTTAGTAAATTTATAATAGTTATAATTTTTTTTAAGTGTGTCATTAGATGCATGTATAGGTTTTAATTGTTTCATTAATCTTTATAATCATTTTCAGTTAATTAAGTTAGAATTAAAATCTATAATCAAGAGTTTCATGCAAATATAGATTAAATTGATTTTAAATAGTTTAAAATTAATTTCACATAGACCTACGTTCATAATCTTTCTAATAGGATTAGAAATAGGTTTAATCTTTCATTCCTTTTTAATAGGATTAAATTGGATTAAATAAAAGATTAAATTTATAACATAATTGTCTATAAGGGACCTTTGTCTTAGGAAAGTTTTGCTTAAGGTTGGGGTATTTAAGTTGACGGAAACGGAACACCCCTACTTAGGAACTGACCTGGAAGGTGAATTAGACAAATATGGTATAAGCATGCAATACATGATTAAGTTTATTAAAGTGTTTAATAAACAAGAATCATTTTTGTTAAACCATCCAATATAAGAGTTATATTGGGAAAATTTAACAATCACTTAGTAAAATTGTTAGCTGGATTTTTCTAAGTAAATAAACCATAGGTTTAAACACTCAGTGGGAGGAAAATGATGTATATGATACTTCAATTTTTTTCACGTTTCTTCCTAAAAGTTCACGCTGTCAGATCTATGCTCGGCCTCGAGGCAACTTTGCTTGTGTCCCCTATGGATGATGTTTGCATAGGTCAATAACAAGGTGAATGGAGAGAGTGTTTATAGTAAGTGAGAGGGGGACGTGTGTCAAAGCATCCCACGGTCTCCTTCATTGGCTTACAGTAAAGTTTCATACTCGACCTCGAGACACCTTTGCTTGTGTCCCCCTACAGAAGGTGTTTGCATGAAATTTTTACTTAAACTCTAGAAATGGATAGGATTTCTTTGGTTTTTGCCCCAATTGGTTTTTCCCTACGATTGACTCATTGGGGCGGAACTTTAGAGTCTAAAATGAAGGGTTGCACTAACAAGAAATTGTTAAGTTAATGATTTCTTAACCAAACAATGGTGACTAATTGTTATAGGAATAAGAGTTACTCTAGTGTAACAATTGGTTGAGAGTATCTCAATTCAGTAAAAGGGTGACTGACTGCCCTATAGTGGCTTTTATCTTGACCCATTGAAGCATCATTGCAAAATTAGATGTCACATAAGGTACATTAGATATTTTTGCTAAACTTGATTGGTTGTTTCATGGTTTTTTACTTAATAACGAATAAAAATAATTTTGCATGTTTCAGCAATCTTCATTATGTCTAGCATTACTTTGAATTTGCTTAAAGCGGACAATTAACTAATGAAAACTATACAACATGAAAAAAACTCAATTGACACTGTACTGATCATCGATGACTTGAGATTGGTCCTTCTTGAGGAATGTCCTCAAGTACCTGCTCAAAATGCATCCTAAATGTTTGGGAAAAAGAAAGAGTAAGGGAGAGAGGGGTTTAAGTAGGGTTTTAGGCATGAAATCACCGCGTATTAAATGTGGTCTGATACACGTCTGCGTTCGATGGCGCATACGTAAGCAGCCCTTTAGATGCCACTATCTGATTGAAACCCTTGGTATCGCTCCCAGGTGTTGAAATATTCTAAATGCATGTAATCCTAATTTCAACGCCTTGTTTTTTAATTCAATCACGTTGAAGACAATGAATCCAACGATTTCTAATAACATTATCATTCATCCAACCATACAAAAATTTGAAACTTAAAAAGAAAGGGAAAACAACTTAAAGCGATAAAACAAAAATAAAAGACAAAAAAATAGTTGCGTTCTTGGAAATTGTAATTGTCATCAATGTAGGGACCATCCAACTTTTCCCTCAATCTAGCTTATCTAGGTTAACAGAGAATTTATCGCGATCGATGCTATCTCTATAATACGGCTTCACAGGTTGACTATTTACTTTGAACGCATTGGTGTCATCTTCGCTAGTTAGTTCGTTGATCGTGCCAGCATTTGGTCTTTTCTTTGTATATCTTTGCATTCTCGTATGCTTGCGTCCTCCATTCTTCCACCTCATTCAATTGAAGCCTATGGGCTTCTCCAGCAACATTGATATTGAGGTTCAATTTTTTGGTGGCCCAAAGTGCCTTGTGTCCAAGTTCCAGGGGCAAATTCAAGATTTTCCAAAGACTAATGCGTAGGGAAACATTCCGGGAGGAGTCTTAAATGTTGTTTTGTAAGGCCACAACGCCTCGTCTAGCCTAGGTGCCTAATCTTTCTGGGAAGTATTGACTACCTTTTCCAAAATAGTCTTTAATTCTTGATTGAAAATTTCTGCTTGTCGTTTTTCTGAGAGTGATATGAAGTGGCCACCCTATGATACACATTATACTTGATTACCAACTTAAAAATGATGCGATTAACAAAATGTGTACCTTTGTCGCTATTTAGGGCTTTAGGTGTTCCAAATCTCGTGAAAATGTTCTTCTGTAGGAATTTCAAGACTGTTACCGCATCATTCTTTGCGTAAGAAATTATCTTGACCCATTTTTACACATAGTCCATAGTTACTAAGATGTAGTTGTGGCCATCTGAAGGTGGAAATGGATCCATGAAATCTATACCCTATACGTTAAAGAGTTCGACTTCTAAGATGGAGGTAAGTGGCATCTCATTCTAACTTGAAATGTTACCCGTGCGATGACACTGGTCGCACTTTAGCACAAAGTCTCTGTGGTTTTAAATAGTGTTGGCCAGAAATATCCACTTTGCAATACCTTGGCCGCTGTTCGCTGCCTTTCAAAGTGTCCTCCATATGACAAATCGTGACACTGGGAGAGGATGTGTTGATATGAAGCTTTGGGAACACATAGTCTAAAAATATGATTATGCCCACACTTGTAGAGTTGAGGTTCGTCCCAGTAATAAAACTTTGCATCGTGCATCAATTTCTTTTTCTGGTGTGCGTTGAAATCTTCTGGGAATTGCTTGCACACTATAAAATTTATGATATCAACATACCGAGGGGTAGAGTCTTTGACTTTTTGTATAGCCTCATCTGGGAAACTTGCGTTGAAATCAAGCTGTTTCTTATCAATCTCGATATTTTCAAGTCTGGAGAGGTGATCCGCCACATTATTTTCAGTCCCTTTTCTATCAATAATCTCCGCATCAAACTCTTAGAGTAGAAGGATCCATCTAATTAGCCTCAGCTTGTGAAAAACACCTAAAAAGTTCTTTTCTTACCTTTGATTTAGGGATGTTTTTTTTTTTTTTTTTTATTGGATTTAATGTGTTTGCTAGTGGGTTTAAGGTAATTAAGGAGAAATTAAATATCCAATGTCAAATGAACCAAACCGAGCCAAACCAAGCGAAAAACGGAAGAAAAAGTGGAAATTCCCTAGAAATAGGGCAGCACAACTGAGAGCATCGTTCTGCTGCGCTCTGCGCTCCAAACTCGGGAGCATCAAAAGTGGGAGTGTCACTGCACTAGCATGGAGCATCCCAACGCTGAGAAGAGAGTGTCGATGTGCTGTGCTGTTGCGCTTGAGACAGGGTTACGATGACGAACAGTCACGTCGTTGCCCAAGACGTCGCTACGCTGCCACTATGATGACGGACAACGTCGCTGCGCTCTCCAAGAGAATTCCTTCCCCTTCTTTATCTATGATTTCTTTGTTATATTTTGTGATTCTATTTTGAGTTTTGTCCATGGAAGCCATTTTATGCTAAACTTCTCATAGTTTTAGGGGTAGATGAATTCTTAGGTTTAAATTGTTGAACACTTTGCTTCTTGAATGTGAATTTGCATTTATGCTTTCTAGCATGACCGTTCTTAATGCTTTTGAATGTTTTATTGACATTTGAATGATTCTATGATTTAAATCTTGCTTGGAAAAGTATGTTTAAGTTAGATCATGGATGAGAGACTATCGTTTGAAAACACAGGAAGTAGTTGGATAACGGTAGAGATTGTTGATGAAGGTTCTTGATCCAATACCGAGAGAGGAGAGACCTTCCCTAGAAGATGCGTTAAAAGAATAAATCTTAGAAAGTAAGGTGAGGATGGTCATTTGGGAAGAGAGAGAGGTTGGCTAGGGTAGCAGCTCAAG
Source organism: Citrullus mucosospermus (assembly GCA_030954485.1). Classification (NCBI taxonomy): domain Eukaryota; kingdom Viridiplantae; phylum Streptophyta; class Magnoliopsida; order Cucurbitales; family Cucurbitaceae; genus Citrullus; species Citrullus mucosospermus. The sequence goes on along the minus strand of CM062057.1, from coordinate 10,209,542 downwards.
TGGTAGAGAATGAGGCCGCCCTGAATTGCATATGCAATCGACTTAGTTTGATAGTTGATGCCCTTAAGGCCTTGAGTGAAGATAGATTTTCTGATGACACCGAGGTAGGGATGAAGGGAATTGAATCCTGGCGGAAGCGTGTGATCGTGTTATTTGATTTATTGAAAGAATTAAAAATACAAAAAGTAAAGAAAATGTTAAGCATCATACCTTTGCCAATCTATAATTCTTGAACTGGTAGTCTTCTCCTTATGGTTGAAGGCAATTGAATACTAGCGGAAGCGTGTGATTGCGTTCTTTGCTTTACTGAAAGAATTAAAAATAGAAAAAGTAAAGAAAATGTTAAGCATCATACATTTGCCAATCTATAATTCTTGAACATTCTCTCTTTCTTTTCCAAGAGATCTTTCTCGCTATGACTCTGGCAAGGATTCGGTTTGTGGGAACCGCTTCTTTGAAAGAATGGAAAGAAGAATTTTCTTAGAATTTTTCTAAGAAAATTGGGAGAATTAGTAGATGAAAATTTTTAGAGAAATCGCAGAGATTATTCTCTTAGAGAGTGTGTTCTATGAAAGCCCTATTTATATAACTCTATGGGTTACTCCTAATCCTATTAGGATAAACTCTCTATAGAGATTTTAAATCAAATATTTAATAATATCCAATATTAATAAATATCTACCCAAATAATATCTTTTAAAATATTTAAATCTTATTTAAATATTTATTTTCTGCAAATCTTTGATTTGGATCTCATCCAAATTAAATAATAAATTATTTGAATCTAATTCAAATCAATTAATTAATTCTCCCTCTATTTATTTTCTATAGAATCTTTAATTTGGATCTCATTCAAATTAAATAATTAATTATTTGAATCTAATTCAAATTAAATAATTAATTATTTGAATCTAATTCAAATTAATTAATTAATTCTCCCTCTATTTAATTATATAGATTTTATACAAATAAATAATTAATTATTTGAATCATATTCAAATAAATTAATTTTCCATATTATAAAGTTACAATTTGAATCACATTCAAATAAAATTTATAATAAATCATGCAATTAATTGTATCCACTAGAATTAATATTTTCCCTCATAAATTTGAACATATTCAAATAAAATTTATAATAAATCATGTAATTAATTGAATCCAATATAATTAATATTTTCCCTCATAAATTTGAACATTTCAAAATTTTCTTTCAACATAGTTGATCCTTGTTGGTCCGTAGTGAGCTAGCAAGGGGACCTTATGGACCTACAGATCAGAAGCTCCAACGATATAAGATTAATTAGCTAAACTCATTAACCAAATTAATCAATATTCGTTAACTATGAGTACACTTCACTAAAGACCTACAGCTGCACTCTTCTCACTGCAGATGTATTTCTATGTCCATAGATATAGACCAATAATTGCAAATTAGTCCTTCACAATTGTTCGTAACACCAGCTAGGTCAAATTACCGTTTTACTCCTAGGTTACTTCTAAATCTTTAAGTACTAGTGCTCCTCTAATGAACAACCTTTTTTTGGTCCAACCACTAAACAAAAATCCCTCTTGGGCTAGTAAGAGGGTAGATCCTTTTATTCAAGTTCCGGAGACACCACTTAAGGGAACAGTTATCTACTTACCCTAAAAATGGGAATGAGGGAATTCCATCTTGTATAATCATGTCCCCAGCTCCTCACTCGGTCTTGTTCCCAAGATGGTAGGCATATTGAGTCGGTAAACGACCACTCTCACCCATACAAATCATGGGACAATCCCTCGTAGACAGAAGTTCATAATTTACTCAGGATTAAGACTAAGTTGCCTAGGTCATCCTATTGAAATAGAAACCTAACTAGTGAATGGAGTTACATCTAGTGATTACTATTTCGTGGTTCGCTCTTATGCAAACTCATTGCATAGGATACCCCCACTCGCATGTCATCTACAAGAACGGGTTAGATCATTGCGTTTGTATCAAATACAAAGTGGGTCGTATCCGTAGTGTCACCAAGATAAGGTACCTAGCCTTATCCTCATACTATAGACCCTTTAGACTGTAACTTAAACATTGATCTCCATATGTCCCCACATACAGTTCAAGACTCATAAAACAACCTAGGATGTTAGTTTATTGGATTTAGGGTTATTAAGACAAAACAAACAAAAACAATCAATAACACTTATTGAAGTAACACATCAATAACTCTTTATTAATGATTTAATTACGGTCAAATTATTACATTTACAATCTATGAATTTTAGGGCATAAAACCCAACAAACTCCCACTTGAATTAAAACTCCAGTGGATTGTACATAAAGAGAAGTGAGAATAGTAAGTATGTAAATACAATAAACTAGGGCATCCATATACCCGTTACACATCTCCCATTTGCCCTAGATTACACAATGTATATATCTCACAGACCTAGACTTTCTAGATGACCCTCAAACACTTTAGCCGAGAGAGCCTTCGTAAATGGATCAGCAATATTATGCTCCGAAGCGATTTTTGTGACGATCACATCTCCTCGTTGCACAATCTCCCGTATCAGGTGATATTTCCTCTCAATATGCTTTCCTCTTTTGTGGCCGCGAGGCTCTTTAGAGTTGGCTACTGCCCCACTGTTGTCACAGTGTAACGTGATGGGCAATTCCATGTTTGGAACAGTTTCCAAATCATTTAGGAACTTTCTGAGCCAGACTGCTTCCTTTGCTACTTCATAAGCAGCTACATACTTAGCCTCTATTATAGAGTCTGCAGTTCATCCTTGCTTGATGCTATGCCATACTACAACTCCTTTGTTTAAGGTGAACACTGATCGTGACGTGGATTTCCTAGAATCCTTGTCAGTTTGAAAATCAGAGTTGATGTATCCCGTAAGGATCAAATCCTTAGCTTTATACACTAGCTTGTAGTCCTTTGTTCTCTTAAGATACTTGAGGATGTTCTTAACCACAGTCCAATGGTCTAACCCTAGATTGGACTGGTACCTATTGACTATTTCCATTGCATAACAAATGTCTGGCCTAGTGTAGAGCATAACATACATTAAGCTGCCCACAACTGAGACATAGGGAATACATTTCATATCCTCAATTTCTTGAGGTGTCTTAAGGACACTGTTCCTTAGACAAATGAACCCCGTGCTTGAAGGTAATAAACCCTTTTTACAGTTCTGCATCAAATATCGAGTCAATATTTTGTTGATATAAGTTGCTTGAGACAGGGCCAAAGTTTTGTTCTTGCGATCCCTAATGATTTAGATCCCAAGTATATACTGCACCTCTCCCAAATCTTTCATTTGGAATTGGGCTGCTAGCCATATTTTAACATCAGTAAGATATCCTACATCATTCCCAATGAGTAGGATGTCGTCCATATAAAGTACTAAGAAAGCTACTTTACTTTTCATGATTATCTTGTATACACAAAGCTCATCAACATTTTGTTCAAAACCAAAAGATTTGATCGCAATATTCCAAGATCTGGATGCTTGTTTCAACCTATAAATGGATCGATTTAGCTTGCAAACTTTTTGCTCCTGACCTTGGGCTATGAACCCCTCGGGTTGAGACATGAAGATACTCTCTTCAAGGTTGTCATTCAGAAAAGCATTCTTGATATCCATTTGTCAAATTTCAGTCATAATATGAAGCTATGGATAAGAGAATTCTTATAGACTTAAGCATAGCAACAGGGGAAAAAGTTTCCTCATAGTCAACCCCTTCCCTTTAAAGGTCTGTATCTTCCCAGCTACATCTCTTTTTCGTTTATAGATCTATTTACACTCTATGGATTTAACCCCTTCAGGTGGATCTACAAGTTCCCATATTTAATTGAAGTACATAGACTTTATTTCAAGATCTAAGGCTTTAATCCATTGGTTCTTGTCTACATCATTCATTGCCTGTTTATAGAACAATGGATCCTCAACACCATCGTCTGGCATGACGACCTGAGTTTCAGTTAAACCCAAGTAACGGTTAGGTTATGATACAACCCTCCCACTGCGTCGAGGCATTCCTAACGATTGAGAAGGACGAGATTGACCAGAAGTATGGCTTCTTCATTAACTCTTGATGAAGGACTAGCTTCATCAACAACTCTTGTTGACTATTAAGTAGCTTCATTTAATACCATTTTGCTTCGTGGTTTATGATCTCTCATGTGGTATTTTTCCAAGAATGTAGCATTTGTCAATACAAACACTTTGTTTTCTTCTGGATCGAAGAAGAGACCACCTTTCATTTTCTTAGAGTAACCAACAAATTGACATAATCTTGAATGAGGTTCCAATTTCTTAGGATTTGTCACTAGCACATCTACAGGACAACCCTAGATTTTGAAGTAGCACAAACTAGGTTTACGTCCCCTTTATAACTCGAAAGTTGTTTCAGAAACACTCTTCTAGGGAACATTGTTCTAGAATGAACTATAGTCTCTACTGCATACTTCCAAAACGAGCTAGGCAATTGAGCATAGCTCATCATAGAACGAACCATGTCTAACAAGGTTCTATTTCTCCTTTCTGATACACCGTTCTGCTGAGTTGTATCAGATGCTGAGAGTTGGGATTGGATTCCATGTTTTATCACATAGTGCTGGAATCTTAAATCCATGTACTCTCCACCTCGATCACATCACAAGCATAATTAAATTAAATAAAGCAAAATTGACAGACATATTTGGCATATCCTAGAAATTAAAGAAAAAAAATAAAATTACAATAATTTGAATTTCCAAGACATATCTTGGTCTTCAATGTCTTCTTTGGCCGTCAAAATTTAGGGTTTGAAACGCCTAAATTTAATCCTTTGATATTTCAGCCGCACTTGCTTTGATGAAATCTGCCAGATGCTTTGATGACGCACATTAGATCACGTACAGAAGAATTTCTAGATTTGAAAAAATTCTAGATTTTCTAGATTTCAATATTACCGACGTTTTTTCAAGAATTTCAACACTTTTACATCAAAAAGATTACAAAAAAACCCTAACCCTTGAGGGTTTTACAATTGATCTAATTAAAACTTTAAAATCCAATGCCCAAATATTCTTAAACAATGAATTTCGCAAACCTTCACATATCTCATATATGAACAATTGAATCAAGAATCAAAGATTGGTTTTGATACCAATTGAAGGGAATTGAATCCCGGCGGAAGCGTGTGATCGCATTCTCTGATTTATTGAAAGAATTAAAAATACAAAAAGTAAAGAAAAAGTTAAGCATAATACCTTTGCCAATCTATAATTCTCGAACTGATAGTCTTCTCCTTGTAGTATTCCTTTTCCAAGAGATCTTTCTCGTTATGACTTTGACAATGATCCGGTTTGTGGGAACCGCTTCTTTGAAAGAATGGGAAGAAGAATTTTCTTAGAAATTTTCTAAGAAAATTCGGAGAATGAGTAGAGGAAGATTTTTAGTGAAATTGTAGAGATTATTCTCTTAGAGGTTGTGTTCTATGAAAGCTCCCTAGGACCCTATTTATAGAACTCTAGATTACTCCTAATCCTATTAGGATAAACCCTCTGCAGAGATTTTAAATCAAATATTTAATAATATCCAATATTAATAAATATTTACCTAAATAATATCTCATATTAAATGGTTTAAGATACTTAAATCTTATTTAAATATTTATTTTCTGTAGAATCTTTGATGTGGATCTCATTCAAATTAAATAATTAATTATTTGAATCCAATTTAAATCAATTAATTAATTCTCACTCTATTTATTTTCTGCAGAATCTTTAATTTGGATCTCATCCAAATTAAATAATTAATTATTTGAATCCAATTCAAATTAATTAATTAATTCTCCCTCTATTTATTTATATGGATTTTATCCAAATAAATAATCAATTATTTGAATCATATTCAAATAAATTAATTCTTCATATTATAAAGTTATAATTTGAAACACATTCAAATAAAATTTATAATAAATCATACAATTAATTGTAACCAATACAATTAATATTTTCCTTCATAAATTTGAACATTTCAAATTTTTCTTTCAACATAGTTGATCCTTGTTGGTCCGTGGTGAACTAGCTAGGGGACCTTATGGACCTACAGATCAGAAGCTCCAACAACATGAGATTAATTGGCTAAGCTCATTAACCATATTAATCAATATTCATTAACTATGAATACACTCCACTGAAGACCCACAATTGCACTCTTCTCACTGTATATATTATTTTTGTGTCCATAGATATAGACCAATAATAGAAAATTAGTCATTCACAAGTGTTCGTAACACCAATTGGGTCAAATTACCGTTTACTCCTGGGTTATTTCTAAATCCTAAAGTACCAATGCTCCTCTAATAACCTGTTTATGGTCCAACCATTAAACAGAAACACTTCTTGGGCTAGTGATAGGGCAGGGCTCTTTGTTCAAGTGCCAGAGACACCATTTAAGGGAACACTTATCTACTTAACCTAAAAATGAGAATGAGTGAATTCTATCTTGTATAATTATGTCCCCAGCTTCCCACTCGGTCTTGTCCTTAAGATGGTAGGCATATTGAGTGGCAAATGAGCACTCTCACCCATACAAATCAAAGGACAAGCCCTCGTTAATAGAAGTTCATAATATACTCAGGCTTAAGACTAAGTTGTCTAAGTCATCCTATTGAAATAGTCTAGTGATTACTATTTTGTGGTCCAGTTTTAAACTCATTGCCTAGGATACCCCCACTCGCATGTTACCTACATGAACGCGTTAGATCATTGCATTTGTATCAAACACAAAGTGGGTCATAACCATAGTGTCATTAGGATAAGGTACCCAGTCTTATCCTTATACTATAGATCCTTTAGACTGTATCTTAAACATTGATCTCCATATGTCCCCACGTACAGTTCAAGACTCATAAAAAAGCCTAGGATGTTAGTTTATTGGATTTAGCGCTATTAAGACAAAACAAACAAAAACAATCAATAACACTTATTGAAGTAACACATCATTAACTCTTTATTAATTAATTACGGTTAAATTATTACATTTACAATCTATGAGTTTTAGGGCATAAAACCCAACAAGGGAAACCTAGAGTCATGTACTATGATGATGTGGATAAGTTACAGTAGGTGAGTTAATTCAAGATCCGTTGTAGATTTGAGAGTGAAGTTGAGCTTAAATTAATAAGGAGAACCAAGAGATTAAGGTTAAGGTTGAAGAGCCTAGTGTGCCATCTCTAGAGAGTTTTCCCATTAGTGATCCTTTCATCCCTCATGAGCCTTGTCACATAGAATCAACCAAAGAGTCGAGTTGTGAGAATGAGGAAGAAATTGTGCTTAATTTTGAGAATGATATTCAATAGATAGTGTTTGGTGTTGAAAAGCCAAATTCTTTATCCCTAGAAGATCCTATATTCTTGAAAATTCTTTCCTTATTTGTCATGAGCCTTGTAAATATTTTTCTTATTTTGAGTCTTTTTTCTTTCCATATATTAAAATAACAAAAATATTTCTTTTCTTTCAGGAGCCCACAAAAGAGAGTAAGTCTACAAAACTTTGGAGGTTACATTGATTCAAGCAAGAAGGGCCCTGAAAAATGGGAGAATTTTTATGTGCCTTGATAAAGAATCTTTTTGGTCGTCTAGTTTGAAAGACGTTAAATCTAACGCTTCTTGGGAGGCAACCCAAGTTTTATTTGTTTTATTGCTATTTCAATTATTTTCTTTCTTGTAATTTTATTCCTTTAGTAGGTTGGCTTCCATGACATTCCTAATAATTGTCTAGTCTCTCTTGCATAATTTCTTCAGGAACACAAAGTACCCATTCCGCCAAGCCTTTTGGTGGACTCCTGCATGCTCCCAGGCTGGTATACCTTTATGCATTGAGGACAATTCATCATTCTAAGTTTGGGGTGGGAGGCGTACCATGTACTTGTGTTTGTTTTTCTTATCCTGCTATACATGCTAATATGTTTTTAATGATTATATGCAGGTTAAGTGAATTTTGGAAAAAATGGAATTTTTTTTTGAAAATTTTCAAAAGATTTAAGCTTTAAAGGATAATGGGAGTGGTTGTGTGCTTGTGATGTTGATTCCACATGATGAGACTTGAATATGCATAATAGATGACTTATTGTGGAAATAGGATAGCATTGTCTGGATAGCATTATCTTGTGTTTTGATCTATTTAAGTCCCTCTCGAAGTCTCCCATATTCTTGAGCACGTAGTCACTTTAATTTAGAAGCTTTGACTTAGAAAAGGATTAAGTTGAGTGTATTTGCTTATCACTCCGAAAGGCCCTACTGGTTAGAGAGTTGAAATGCATGATGGTTTGTAATGTTAGACTACGGAAGAAGAAAAGATTACCTATACCCTTGAAAGAGTGCGCACAAAAATATATGAGCTTTAATGCCTATCTTTACATCATTCAAAATCTTAAACTTGTAATGAGTATGCATGGATAGGGGTAAAAGGAGTTGCCTTTATTGTGATCAGTAAGAATGCCTGAGAATTGACTAGGTACGAGTCCCTACAGTGAATGTGTGAATGTTAGTGCCTCTAAGTAAAAGAATGCAAGTTTAAGTCGGCTATGAAAAAAAAAATTGTGAAATACTAAAACACCTTAGTGGACATATTGCTTGCTTGAAATGCTTGAATTCTTGAAGATTGGTGCATGAGCTAGAGTAGAAGGAAAACTAGAAAAGCTCTCTTTAGTCCTCATTTGAGTTTTTGTTTTTGAATTAAAGGAGCCTTGCACACACACACATGGGGGATGCCGAGATTCGGCCTTGAGGGATCTTGACAATATAGATATGCTTGAATGTTTCTACTTAAGATCCTAATATGGTATTCTCTTAGGCATGAATAAGCACTTGTATTTCGAATTCCCCTACGTTTAATTCTTGTATTTGCTTAGGACTAGCAAATTTCTAAGTTTGGGGTGGTGAAAAGCACCTAAAGTTGCTTTTCTTGCCTTTGATTCAGGGATGTTTTTTTATTGGATTTAATGTATTTGCTTGTGATTTTCAGGTAAATAAGGAGAAATTAAGTGTCCAAGACCCAATATACCAAACTGAGCAAAAATCGAGCGAAAAACGGAAGAAAAAGTGGAAATGCTCTAGAAACAGGGCATCGTAGCTGAAAGTGTCATTTTGTGGCCCTCTGCCTCCAAACCCGAGAGCATCAAAAGTGGGAACATCGCTATGCTGGCATGGAGTGCCATGAGGCTGAGAAGAGAGCGTCAATGTGCTGCAGTGCTGCGCTTGAGACAGGGCTACAATGACAAGCGTCCTGACGCTACCCAAGAGCGTTGCTACACTGCTTCTATGATAATGAACAGTGTTGTTGCGCTCTTTGAGAGCGTCATGATGATCACTTTCCTTCTTCGTAGATTTTGCAAATTTGGAAAATATTTTAGGCGGCCACTTCTTTATATTGAGGGGTTCTTAACAACCCTAAACATCAAGAATTGGAGAATTAGAGACCGAGAGTGAGAGTTTAGTGTAAGATATGATGATTCCATGATGCCGAAAGGTTCGAGGATCTTTGGCAGGCAAAATCCATCCTCGAGACGAGCTTGAAAGCCAGATAACTTTCCTTCCCCTTCTTTATTTGTGGTTTTTTTTGTTGTTTTTTGTGATTCTATTGTGAGTTTTGTCTATGGAAGCCATGTTACGCTAAACTTCTCATAATTTTAGAGGTAGATGAATTCTTAGGTTTAAATTGTTGAACACTTTGTTTCTTGAATGTTAATTTGCATTTATGCATTCTAGCATGATCATTCTTAATGCTTTTGAATGTTTGATTGACATTTGAATGATTCTATGATTTAAATATTGCATGGAAAAGTATGTTTAAGTTAGATCATGCATGCTAGATTATCGTTTGAAAACACAGGACGCATTTGGATAACGGTAGAGATTATTGATGAAGGTTCTTAATGCTTTGCTTAATCACTTAGTTTTAAGAGCTTAGTAGTTAGGGTTTAAGTAAAAGAAAAGATTTTTTTTTTGGAAGATTCAATCCGGATAAAAGACTTCTAGATCTAGGTGTTGTGTTAATTACTTCAAGAGTCAAACAATTGTGTTTAATAATACATTTGATGAAATCTATTCCCCAAAAAGACTCTTAGTTGATAATTTTCCATATCTTGATAACTTTTATTTACTTTCTTAGATTAGTTTAAATTAAGTGTCATTACAATTTGGTCCCCTAAATAAAATTGAAAAGATCTCTGAATAGATAAAAGAATAATCAAACCAATTCCCTGAGGACGATACTCGACCTTTCAAGTCGTTTTAACTATATTATAAATTGTCCCATATACTTGCAATAACACCAAGTTTTGGCACATCAGCTTGGTGTCTTTCTTAGTCATCAGATTTTTGATCGCAGGGTGGTCAGTGTGGATGATGACTTTTGACCTCAGCAAAAGCTCTGAACTTTTCTACAACAAATACTACAACTAGCAGCTCTTTTTCAGTAGTTATATAATTTTCTTAAGCTTCATTAGGCGTCTTGTTGGCTAGGTGATTAGGTGGAGCACCTTATCTTTGTGTTGAACTAACGCAACTCCCTGGCATAGTCACCGCATCACAAATGAGTTCGAACGGTTGCGTCCAATCAGGGCAATTAAAATAGGTGTTGTTACCAAAGTAGTCTTCAAAGTTTCAAAAGCCCTTAAACATTGTTCATAAGAAATGTAGGGTCGATTTAGTTTTAGAAATGTACTTAGAGGGCGTCTGATTTTTGAAAAGTATTTAACAAACCTTTTGTAAAAGCCAACATGCTCTGGGAAACTCCGTAATGTTTTAATTTTAGTGGGAGGAGGAAGCTTCTCCATAGCTTCTATCTTGGCCTATCAACTTCTAGGCCTTTCTTGGAAACCATATGTCTGAGGAAAATCCCTTTATTTACCATTAAACGAAATTTCTCCCAGTTTAAAACCAAGTTAGTGTCCTCACATTATCTTAACACTTTTTCCAAGATTGCTAGACAGGCATCGAACAAATTTCCAAATATTGAAAAGTCGTCTATGAGTATCTCCACAGATTCTTTTAGAAATTCAGAGAAGATGATCATCATACACCTTTGGAAGGTGCTTGTGGCGTTATATAATCCAAATGGCATGCATTGAAAGGCAAAAGGTCCATACGAATATGTAAATGTTGTCTTCTCTTGATCTTCGCGAGCTATCATAATTTGATGTAGCCTAAGTAGCTGTCCACGAAACAAAAATAATCATTTCCCGCTAGTCTATCCAATATTTGATGAATGAATGGTAACGGAAAATGATCTTTCTTGGTTGTTGCGTTCAACTTTCGGTAGTTCATGCACATTCTCCACTCAATACGGTGCGGGTGGGAATGAGTTCTTTATTTTTGTTTTGGACTACCATCATTCCTTCTTTCTTTGGGACACATTGCACAGGACTAACCAACTTACTATCTGATATGGGGAAAATAACGCCTACGTCCAACCACTTTAGAATTTTCTTTTTTACAACTTTCTACATTGTTGGATTGAGTCTTCACTGTGGCTCAATAGATCCTTCATTTCCTTCTTCTAGATGGATTTTGTGCATGCAATATGTGGGGCTTATCCCTCAGATATTAGTCAGCGTCCATCCGGTTACTCAAATGTATTTCTACAAAATGTCGAACAGGGCTAACTCATTTTCTACAAATAATGTGGTTGAGATGATTATTGGTAAGGTGTTGCCTTCCCCCAAGTATGCGTACTTCAAGTGGGCGGATAACACTTTTAATTCAAGCTCTGGCGCTTGCTCCAAAGACAGTTTACTTCCCTGGTCATGAGGATTCATACTCAAAGATTCAAAAGTGGCGTGGACCATGGCACAGCATTGTTCAGGCTGCGGTGTGTCCATATATTCTTGTTTTTCTTTTTTTTCATTTTCATCTTCATCAAGCTCTTTTTTGTCCTTTAACTCATCTTTTGCGTCGGGAGATTAACACTCTTCATGTTCGCTAGGACACTCTAACACCTTAAACACATTGACGATGACTTCTTGGCCATTCACCCTCCTCATAATCCCCCCCTTATGGACGTCTATTGATGTGTGTTTCATTGAGAGAAACTGGTGTCCTAAGAGGATGGATACATCCTTATCTGTTTCATAATCCAGAATTATGAAGTTTGCGGGGAGGACGAAACAATCAACCTTCACCAACACATTTTCGATCTTTCCCTCCGGATGCAAGACTTATCTGTTGGGTTTTATGCTCTAAAACTCGTAGATTGTAAATGTAATAATTTGACTGTAATTAAATAATTAATAAAGAGTTATTGATGTGCTATTTCAATTAGCGTTATTGATTGTTTTTGTTTGTTTTGTCTTAATAACCTTAAATCCAATAAATTAACATCCTAGGCTGTTTTATGAGTCTTGAATTGTAGGTGGGGACATATGGAGATCAATGTTCAAGATACAGTCTAAAGGGTTTATAGAATAGGGATAAGTCTGGGTACCTTATTTTGGTGATACTATGGATACGACCCACTTTTGTATTCGATACAAACGCAATGATTTAACGCGTTCGTATAGGTGACATACGAGTGGGGGTATCCTATGCAATGAGTTTGCATAAGATCGAACCACGAAATAGTAATCACTAGATGTAACTCTGTTGACTAGTTAGGTTTCTATTTCAATAGGATGACCTCGCCAACTTAGTCTTAATCCTGAGTACATTATAAACTCTTGTCTATGAGGGATTGTCCTTTGATTTGTATGAGTGAGAGTGGTCATTTGCCGACTCAATGTGCCTACCATCTTGGGGACAAGACCGAGTGGGGAGCTGGGGATATAATTATACAAGATGGAATTTACTCATTCCCATGGTAAGTAGATAACTGTTCCCTTAAGTGAGAAGACTGCAGCAGTGGGTCTTTAGTGGAGTGTACCCACAGTTAACGAATATTGATTAATATGGTTAATGAGTTTAGTTGATTAATCTCATATCATTGGAGTTTCTGATCTGTAGGTCCATAAGTCACCTTGTGTACTCACCATGGACCAACAATGAACAACTATCTTGAAAGAAAAATTTGAAATATTCAAATTTATGAAAGAAAATATTAATGGTATTGGATACAATTAATTGCATGATTTATTATAAATTTTATTTGAATGTGATTCAAATTATAACTTTATAATATGAAGAATTAATTTATTTGAATATGATTCAAATAATTAATTATTTATTTGGATAAAATTCATATAAATAAATAAAGGAAAAATTAATTAATTAATTAAGTAATTAGAATTGGATTCAAACAATTAATTATTTAATTTGAATGAGATCCAAATTAAATATTCTACAGAAAATAGATAGAGGGAGAATTAATTAATTGATTTGAATTGGATTCAAATAATTAATTATTTAATTTGGATGAGATTCAAATTAAAGATTTTGCAAAAAATAAATATTTAAATAAGATTTAAATATTTTAAACCATTTAATATGTGATATTATTTGGGTAGATATTTATTAATATTGGATATTATTAAATATTTGATTTAAAATCTCTCGATAGGAGTTATTCTAATAGGATTAGGAGTAACGCATAGAGTTCTATAAATAGTACCCTTGGGAGCTTTCATAGAACACACTCTTTAAGAGAACAATCTCTACGATTTCTTTAAAAATTTTCCTCTACTAATTCTCTCAATTTTCTTAGAAAAATTCTTAGAAAATTCTTCTTCCCATTCTTTCAATGAAGCAGTTCCACAAACCAGATCCTTGCCAAAGTCATAGTGATGAAGATCTCTTGGTAAAGGAAAACTACAAGGAGAAGACTGTCGGTTCGAGAATTATAGATTGACAAAGGTATGATGCTTAACCTTTTTCTTTACTTTTTGTATTTTTAATTATTTCAATAAATCAATTCCCTTCAGTATCAATCATGTAGTTGTAACATCACAGTGGTAGGCCTTGATTCAATCCTTGATTTCTTAAAGATAGATAGAAGCATTAGATTTCTTCTTGCCCCTAGATCACACAACACTTTTCCTATGTCAATGCCTCTCATTGAACAGGGAATTGTGAAGCTCCCTGGATTTTTCATTTTATTGGGGATGCGTTCTCTAATTATTGCGCTGCATTCTTGCGTTAGAGCCACTGTTTCAAATTCTCCTATTCTTTTTTTCTTTTACAAGTTAACCTTGAGAAACTTGACATAGGAAGACATTTGTTCGAACACTTCTATCAGTGGAATGTTGATGTGAAGCTATTTAAGCATGTTTAAAATTGCCCCTCATCATTCTTCTTCTTCCTTAACCTTCGAGGATAAGGGGGTGATTGTAATTCAAATGATGTGCTTGTTGAAGCAGATATTCTTGATAAGATTCTCTATGCATCACTTGGTTTTTCCTTCTTGTGTTGTGTTCTTTTTCAAAGTTTGAAGATTTTTTAGTTGTAGGTTGATGGGGTGTTTGGTCATCTGAGCCATTGTGTCTGAGTCACTGGGTTCTTCTCTTCAGGCATTGAAGTTCTATCAAAGGTTTCCCACTACGCAATGTTGCAACTTAAGATTGCTCCTTACTTGAGTTCCCCATATTCCTTTTGGCCTCGATGTTACTTGGATGATGCCTATGTTTGTAACAAGGCATCATTTTTCTGCATATATTCCTTCAAAAAAGCTTCAATGGGAGATGACGAGCTTGATGCCTAATGCATCTGTCCTTGCAGTTGATTTTGTTTGTGTTGTCCTTGGTAGAGCCCAGGTGGTTCACCCCTATTTGGCAACTGTGCGTCGTGCTGTTCAATTTACTTATGATTACCACCCAAAGAGAAGTTGGGATGATTTCTCCAACCAAGATTGTAAGTGTTGGAGTACGGGTTATTCTTAATAATGCACACAAATTGTGGATTATGTGGGCACATTTCGTAAGCATGTGGTTCCTCGCATCCAACACAATCAATTGCAACCACTTGATTTACTGCATTTATCTGGTTTCCTTCCTTACATTCACTAGATTTAATGTCATTGCCTACATCAAGTCAATCATGGTAGCTATTTGTGCTTGTAATGCAGAAATTGTATCATTCTTCGACGTCCCTAAAGTATTATTGCGTCGTCTTTCGTCTTCATGGTTCTTGGAGATTCGGTCTAAAATGTCTTTGGCCTCAGTATAGGCCTTATCTAATAATCTGCCAGCTGTGGCAGCATTTGTAGCTGTCTGAGACGCTTCATTCAAACCATCGTAAAAAATCTCCATTTGCATGCACTCTAAGAATCCATTATGCAGGTAGTTTCTTACTAGCCTTTTGAATCGAGGCCAAGCATCGCTTAGGGCCTCAATGTCTTTCTTCTTCAAATTGGCAATATCCTGTCTTCACTTTGTGTTCTCAATAGGGGTAAAATACTTTTTGATGAACTCATAAATGATCTGAGACCATGTGTTGATCTCACCTGTTTCTAATGAGTACGCCCATTGTCTGACTTCATCTCACAATGAAAATGGAAAGTGTTAATCTGATTTCCTCTGCCATTATGTTCAAGATCATGAAAGTGTTGCAAATCTCTATGAAGCTTTTAAAATGAGCATGAGGGTCTTCGTCGGGTGCTCCTCCAAATTTCCCCCACAGTTTGGAGCATTTGAAGCATCATAGGCTTCATCTCAAATCTGAATCCCTAGAACGCTGATAGGTTTGTTTCTATCGTGGGCCAAGAGGATTGGATAATCTTGCATCTATTCTTGAATTTGAGCTTGAGCCAATGCGTTATTGATCGCATTGTTAGCTCCATTAGGCAACACTAAGTTGTTTTGTTGATCCGTCATCTTCTTTTCTTTGTAAAGTTGTCGCCTTTTCTGGTGTACTTTACTTTACTTTTGAAATGTTCTCTCGATTCCAAGGTTAGGAATGAGTTTAAGTTGTTTATCTTTGCTCATAAACTATCAGACATGCCTTCAGCTAAACGCATTGTACTCCGAAACAAAGATTTCTACACAAATCAAAGAAAATCAAAACACAAATTATTATAAAAAAACTCCCTAGCAACAACGCGAAAAACTTGTTGAGTTAAAAATAGATTATGCATCATGCGTCAAATTAGCCTTATGCCTCGTTGAAGTTACTTGGGATTGATTCATTTAAACGCAAGTTTTTCTATTAAAAACCCAAGTCTAAGTTTAAAATAGGTTTCCTTGAGAGTCTAAGGTAGAACGCAAGTATTTGTAACAATTTAATGTTAAGGAACTTCTTTGATTTAATGCGAGTTACTATACAAGAAAATACATGTAAAAAGAATGCCTTGAAGTGTCTTTACAGTAACTAAAAATAAAATTATAAGTATAAAAATGGTGGATAAACATTGGCAGAAAGAATTCGTTGCCTAATTCGGTGCCAAATAATTATCGTATTTATCAAACCATAGTAGTGGCAATTCTAGGTCGAACATAGGTAGCACAAATAATTCTCAGTTAAGGAATTGACAATTCTAGGTAACTAAAGGGGATTTTAAAATGGTTATTTGAAAGAAATTAAATTTCACAAAATAAAGAAAAGTTGTGATAACAGTTAGAAAAAAAAAAAAAAAAAAACGCCTAGCTTGGGTTACAACAAAATCTTCTTTATTCAATGTTCTTAATCATTGAGTCATCATTACCGAATTCATTGTAGTTTGCACCTAATCAATTTAATTAGAAAGGCTAATTAAATCGTCCTAATCGACGAATTAAGATAAATTGAACTGATGAAAGGCATGAAAAATTCAAGTTTACCCTAATTGCATTAAGTTCTAGGGAGAATGAGAAGGAACATTTAACTAAAAAGGCTGAAATTAAATATTCTATTGATTTAATTCTAGGTTACTTAGAAAAATACTTATCAATTTAGATTCGCAAGCTAATCTAACCTATTGCTTCTATAATCAACATATAACCAAATGTCACGAATTGTATATTGATCTAAAGCGATGATCACAATATTCACCAGCGTCCACAAATATGATCGTAATACTTTAAAATTCATAATCAAATCACGCATACAGTAGAATTTAGTTCAAAAGCTCAAAAGAACATTAAAGTGAAAGAAAATCTCTAAAAACCTAAGCTCATACAAAAAATAATCAAAGAGGAGAAGAAAACAGAGAGAAATCGCAAGAGAAGTCGGCTGGGTGGCTCTCCTAACCTAAAAATCGAGATTTTAATTTATAAAATTGTCGGAGCGTCACGATGCTCTTGGGCAGTACCGCAGCGCTGTAGCTCGTATGAGCGGGAAAAACTTCGAAGTGCTGCAACGCTGTCACTATTACCCAGCAGACTTGTCCTTAGGAAAAAGCACCGCGACGATGCCTAGGTTGGCGTCGCTACGCTGTGGCTTCAGGAGGCAATTTGAACTTTTTGGAGTTCTCTTCCTCGGTTGGTAAAACAGAACTCTGTTTCGGTCCATTTTAGCTCCAATTCATTGCTAACGCCCCACTTTACCTCATAAGTGCTCGAAACCTACAAAATAATACTTTTAACACATTAAATAACATAAGGATCCCGAATTAAGCTAAGGAACATAACACATTTCAGGTGCTATCAAACACCCCCAACTTAATTCTTGATCGTCCTCGAGGAAGGTAGAATAATGCACATAGTCACACAGTGTTATGCTTACTCAGTTATGCACGGTTCGTTACTCAAATCTCAACAATCAACTAGGATTCAACTTGCATTCAACAATGAGATTAATTCATAATCAATCAATGAAGCACAATTTAAAACTAGTTCTAGACCTATTCATGCAAGAGTAAGTTCAAAGCCCTTCTAATTAAGCCTCTAGCACCCTAGAATAGCATTAAATTGCTCTCAATTTGTTTTCCCCCTATGATGGCTTATGCACAGACCATCAAGTGCAAAAGAGAAAAAAAAACCCAGGTGGTAATATTGAGGTGCCTGAATTTTAATTGTAGGGCCTTAACTTGCATTTATTTTACTTAGGGGCATTAGCTTTCACACATTTATTGTAGGGAAGTATACTCATTCTTTTCTCAGGAGTGTCATAACTAATCACAGCAAAGACAACTCTTTCTACCCCTCGTCATCCATATAGTTCCTTTTTTGTTTTTTCCCCTTTTTCATGATATTTCTTTTTAGCTTAGCATTTTATTTGCGAATCTTTTTAGGCATATACATCTTTTTCTCATCCTCAGTGTTATATTACAACACATCATAAAAGACACTATCAAATCAATGAGACCTATCAAGGTAACAACAAAAACACAAGCTAGGTAATATGATTCTAAGCATGCAAGACCTAATATAGGCAGACAAAGTACTTAAGCGTGCATCAAAAGTCAGAAATTTTTTAAAAAGGGCTAAAAATCATGATTATTCATTTCAAAACATTATGTCATTCAAAAAGATAAAAAAGAGTGTGTCATCAACTAGTCATTATAACGAACCAAGCGAACATGAGTGAGCAAGCATGAAAGCACACAAAATTTAGTCTAAGCTTAAATGTGCAAGGACTCCAACAAAACACAGACAACCTTACCTCCAACTTAAAATCTAACATTATCCCCAATGTAAGAAAATAAAAGAAAGCACAGGACAAATAAAAAGGGAAGCAGAAATCTTCCCTGAAATTTGGCAGACAAAATTCGTCGCCCAAATTTATGCCAAATAATTACTGTACTTACCAAACCGTAGTAGTGGTGAGGTCGGGTCGAACAAAGGGAGCACAAATATTTCTCAGTTAAGCAGTTGAAAATTCTAAGTAATCGAAGGGGGTTTTAAAATGGTTATTTGAAAGAAATTAAATTGCACGAAATAAAGAAAAGTTGTGATAACAGTAAAAAAAAAAAAAAGGCCTACCTTGGGATACAACGAAAGTTTCTTTATTCAATGTTCTTAATCTCAAGTCATCATTACCAAATTCATTGTAGTTTGCATCTAATCAATTTAATTAGAAAGGCTAATTAAATCGTCTTAATCGACGAATTAAGACAAAATTGAACTGATGAAAGACATGCAAAATTCAAGTGTACCCTAATTGCATTAAGTTCTAGGGAGAATGAGGCGGAAAATTTAGCTGGAAAGGTCGAAATTAAATATTCTATTGATTTAATTCTAGGTTGATTAGAAAAATACTTATCAATTTAGATTCGCAAGCTAATCTAACCCATTCCTTCTATGATCAGCATATAACCAAATGTCACAAATCGTATATTGATCTAAAGCGATGATCACAATCTTCACTAGCATCCATAAATATGATCGTAATACGTTAAAATTCATAATCAAATTACAAATGCAGTAGAATTTAGTTCAAAAACTCAAAAGAACATTAAAGTGAAAGAAATCCATAAAAACCCAAGTAAGAACTAAGTACCTTAGCCTTGATACATCATCATAAGCGTCCAAGGATCAAGTTCATACAAGAAATAATCCAAGAGGAGAAGAAAACAGAGAGAAATCGCAGGAGAAATCGGTTGGGTGGCTTTGTCAAATCTAAAAATCGAGATTTTAATTTATAAAATTGTTGAAATGCCGCAACGCTCTTGGACAGTGCCACAACGTTATCGCGCGTACGCGCATGACAAACTTCAGAGCGCCGTGATGCTTCAATGTGGCATTGCGACGTTGTCGCTCTTCACCAGTAGACTTGTCCTCGGGAAAAAGCATTGCGACGCTATGCTGTGGCTTTAGGGGAAATTTGATATTTTTGGAGTTTTCTTTCCCGATTGGTGAAATAGAGTTCCATTTTGGTTAGTTTTAGCTCCAATTAATTGGTAACACCCCGTTCTACCTGTTAAGTGCTCGAAACCTACAAAATAATACTTTTAACACATTAAATAGCATAATGATCCTAAGTTAAGTTGAGGAAGATAGCACATTTTAAGTGCTATCAAATATATGGACTGGTGATACAGAGAGGAAGTGATTAAAATTTTGAAGTACAAATATAATCAAAACAACATGCGTCGGAATGGAGAAATCCATGGAAAAAGTAGGGTTGAGGTAACTTCACTAACACATTTCTAAGTAATACTTAAGTATGCGTTCATGTTGTAAAGTTGATCTTTTGTAAAAGAAAACTCATCATGCGTCTTAGAGATAAGATAAATTTTCATTTATCTTATCTCTAAGACGCATGATGATTTATCTTATCTCTAAAGCCAATTCCTTTCTTGTTTAAACGAAAAAGATTAATTACTTACTCTCTCAAGCAGTTGATCGTACTTAAACCTATTTGCTTGATAGATTCATGCAAGGTTTTTAGCACACATTTAAACAAGATGAAAGCGACTTAAATAAAACTCAGAAAATATTAGCTTCATTCACTCAACCCATTAAGAAATTTAGCTAACCATGATGTAATATGTTGAAGATGATAGAAGTGGAAATATGGAATCAAGCAAACTCATATTAAAATATGTCTGTTGTTCAATTGACATAATCTTAATATAAGTAAGAAAGGTGGATATGAAACTAATAGAAATAAAGACGTCAAGCTGCCAATGGTAATGTCTTGCTTCTTGAAGACTTGAGATGGTGGCTGTTTGATACAATTTGCACAAGCGAGGATGGATAGATTCTCACTGAACTTCCACTCGGAATCTTTTTACAAGAGAGCTCGAGGTAGAAGGTGGCAATAGTGGTGAGAGAGATTTGAGTAGAGTTTTCACCTACTGATTTCTCTGTCTTCAACATGAACTTCTTCAGGCTATTTATAGGTGTCCAAAAAGGTGGTCTCGTGCTTCTTCTTTTTGTTATATCCTGTGTTCAAAATGTATAAAACTCATAATTTTCAAGATAGAAGCTTTTATAAACATCATGAACGTAAAGTTCTTCATATTATACTATTTAATTCTCGAATCCATGAGTTCATCTCATAAATTACTCCAAATATTCTAAATAAAGAATACAATAATTTGTATTTCTACAAGTTATCACTTTATCATCCTTTGAAGATATTGGCCAATCATGTTCTCCTAATGATGCTATAAACTACCAAGCCTTGATTGGGGCTTTTCATTGTTGGGTTTTGTGCTCTAAAGTCTCATAATTAAATCGTTGATTAATTTAATTATTAAATATGCAATATTAAATTATCCATTACCAATACAAATCCAAGGTTATTATATATAGTATTGAGTAGTATGTAGTTGACATATAGGTGGATCATATTCAAGAAATAACCTAAAAGACTATAGTATATGGATAAGGTTGGGTGTCTTATCTTAGTGACAGTATGGATACATTCCACTTTGTAATAGTTACAAATGGTTTGATCCAAACCGTTCATGTAGAGATATGTGAGTGGGCATATCCTATATAAAGATTTTGTATAAGACCGGATCACAAAATAGTTAATCTCTCTTTGTAAATTCATTAATTGATGAGATTATTATTTCATAGGATGATCATGTGTAACTCGATCTTAATCCTAAGTAAGTTATGAACTCCTGTCTATGAGGGCTCGTCCTTTGATTTCCATAAGTGCGAGTGTCTCAAGTCGTCGACTCAATAAGCCTACCATTTTGGAGACTTGACCAAATAGGGAGCAGGTCTTGAACAATGGGCTTCACCCTCTCACTAGCTCAAGAGAGACTTAGTTTGTGGTTGAACCATAAACAAATTTTTCATTAGAGGAATCAGTGGTACTTAAGGAAAATATATAATTACAGGAATAAAACGAACATTTTAACCTAATTATAATTATAAACAACTTGTGAAAGATCGACTTGGTTATATTAATTATATCCTTGGATGCAACTTGTCCTACAATGCATAAGAGTTCAACTATATGTCTATAGTGATTTACCCGATAGTTGATGAATGAAGGTTAATTTAATTAAAGAGTTTAAATAGTTAATCTTAGATCATTGGAGCTCATAATCTGTAAGTCCATAAGGCCCCCTTGCTAGCTCACCATGGACCAACAAGGATCAAATATGTAGAAATTTTTTTTTGAAATGTTCAAATTGATGAGGGCAATTGTATTGGATACAATTAAATACATGGTTCATTATAAAATTTTATTTGAATGAGATTCAAATTATAAAGTTATAATATGGAGAAATAATTTAGTTGAATGAGATTCAAATAAATAAATTATTTAATTTGAATAAGATTCGAATTAAATAGATTATGGGAGAATTAATTTATTTGAACATGAATCTAATAATTAATTAATTTGAATGAGATATAAATTAAAGAGAATCTGCAAAAAATAAATTTTGAATATGATTTAAATATTTTAAACCCTTTTAATATGAGATATTAAATAATTAAATATTAGAATATTAGATGTTATTAAATATTTAATTTAAAATCTCTACATAGAGGTTATCCTAATAGGTTATCTTAATAGGGACCTTAAGGAGCCCTCATGAACCTCACTCTATTTCATCCCTCATGAAACTCACTCTATTTCTGATGAAACTCACTCTACTTCATAATCATTACAACTATTATGGAGGATTCTCCCCAAGAAAATTCACTCAATTTTTAGAGAAGGATTCTCTAAAAATTTTCATTCTCCATTCCCCTCTCATCTTTTAAAAGCGATTCCCACAAGCCGAATCCTTGCTAGTCATAGCAAATGAAGATCTCGTGGGAAAGGAAGAATTCAAGGAAAGGACTACCAGTTCGAAGAGAGGATTTTGCTGCATTTATGGATCGACAAAGGTATAATGCTTAACCTCTTCTTCTAGTTTTTATAGTTTTAGTTCTTTCAAGAAATCAAATAACGCAATCATACGCTTCCACCAAATGCGATTCCCTTCATTCATTAACTTGACGTTCAGTAGACCAAATATTTCTTTCACCGTGAGTAAACTCTCTCAATTTATGCATCGTTCTCATGGCTCTCATTTGATAGCAGCAAAAAGAGTTCTGCGTTATTTGAATTGTTCAATTGGTCGAGGTCTATTGTTTCAAAAAGATGTTTCCAGTACAAATTATCTTCTATTAACAACATACTCTGATTTAGATTGGGCTGGAAGTCCATATGATAGGAGATCCACTCTGGGCTTTGTTATATTTTTAGGAAAAAGATCCAATTTCATGGGGTGCAAAGAAACAATCTACTGTTTCTCGAAGTTCTACTAAGGCAGAATACCGAGATTTAGCATCTATTGCTATTGAACTAAGTTGGATTCCACAGCTTTTGAAGGACCTTAGATATATAGCTGAAGTCCACCTTTACTCTTATGTGATAATGTTTCTGCCATTCAATTAGAAATGGACTTTCATTTTGTACGAGAACGAGTTGTACAAAGAGATATTGAACTTTGTTATGTTCCTACAGATAAACAGCTTGCAGACTTTTTTAACTGCTCAGAAATTAAGTCTTTTCTATTCCAAACTTCTACCTCTACCGGCATCAGTTTGAGGGGGAATGATTAGTAATATGTTTGTTAACTTGTTTTTGTTAAGAGTTGGTTAGTCTCTTTAGCTTATTGTTATGAGATTTGTTAAGCTCTTCTCTATAAATATGTACTTGTACTTTACATCTTTATCAATGTGCAGAACTCTCTCTTTCTAATGAGAGATTATTACAACTATGACTCCGGCAAAGACCAGCTTGTGGAAGCCTCTTTTGAGAGATTTAGGAAATTGGGTAGAGAAGTTTTGTAGAGAAACTTTTCTCTATAATTATGTTATAATTATAAGAATGAGAGCTTGAGAGTGAAGGAATTATTGTGCAGAGATCAACTCCTTAGACAGAGACCTTCTCTATGTTTTTAACGCGGAGCGGGATAACTTCCCACTTCAATCCACGCTCCCCACTCCCCTTCATTAAGGGGAGTGAGTTTAGTTAAAATAACTAAATCATTATTTAATTAATTCAATTAAATAAAATAATAATTAATTAATTAATTTTAATTAAATATCTCATATTCAAATCTTTCCTGACATATAATTTGAATATGAATCTCATTCATATTAACTTTTATTCTTCCCTATTATATAGTTTAATTAAAAATTAGTTATATATTATAATGTATTTATATACATTATGTTAATTGTATAGTATACAATTAATATATTATTCCCTAAATTTATTGGAACATTTCAAATTATTTTTTCAAAACATTGGTTCTTGATAATATGTTGTGAGCTAGCAAGGGAATCTAATAGACCTACAAATTATAAGCTCCAATCATCTTAAATTAATTACTTAACCAACATTCATTAACTATTGGCCAAACCACTATAGACCGATAGTTGCAGTCTTATGGACGGTAAAACATGTTGCATCCATGGATATAATCATTTACTATAATTCGATCTTTCACGTGTTGTTCGTAATTACACTGGGCCAAATGTTTGTTTTACCCCTGTAATTACTTTTATGTCCTTAAGTATCACTGATCCTTTAATGAATAAGTTGTTTATGGTCCAACCATAAACCATGTCCCTCTTAGGTTAGAGAGGGTGGGGTCCTATTGTTCAAGACTCGGAGTCAGCACTTAAGGAAACTACTTATCTTATCACTCAGTCAAGTCCCCAAAATGGTAGCCTTACTCAGTCGGCAGCTTGATGCAAGCCGCAACTTGGTGTTACCACAAGTGTACGGGTCAAGTTATAATATAATTAAAACGGCTTGAAAGGTCGAGTATCATCCTTAGGGAATTGGTTTTATTATTCTTTTAGCTATTCAGAGATCTTTTCAATTTTATTTAGGGGGCCAAATTGTAATAGCACTTAAGCTAAACTAATCTAAGAAAGAAAATAAAAATGATTGAGATATGTAAATTATCAACTAAGAGTCATTTTAGGGAATAGATTTCATCAAATGTATTATTAAACACAATTGCTTTGACTCTTGAAGTAATTAACACAACACCTAGATCTAAAAGTTTTTATCCAAATTGAATCTTTCAAAAGCAATCTTTTCTTTTACTTAACCCTAATTACTAATTTCTTGAAACTAGGTGATCAAGCAAAGCATTAAGAACCTTCATCAACAATCTCAACGATAATCTAACATGCATGATCTAATTTAAATATACTTTCTCAAGCAAGATTTAAATCATAGACTCATTCAAATGTTAATAAAACATTTAAAAACATTAAGAACGGTCATGCTAGAAAACATAAATGCAAATTAATATTCAAGAAACAAAGTGTTCAACAATTTAAACCTAAGAATTCATTTACTCCTAAAACTATGAGAATTTTAGCCTAACATAGCTTCCATAGACAAAACTCACATTAGAACAAAAAAATACGTTAAATAAACCAAGAATAAAGAAAGGGAAGAAAAGTTATCTGGCTTCCGAGCTCGTCTCTGGGATGGACTTGACCTTCCAATTATCCTCGAACCTTCCGGCATCATGGAATCTTCATATCTTGGACTAAACTCTCACTCTAGGTCTCCAATTCTCCAAATCTTCATGTCGAAGTCGGCTGAGGACCTCCTAATTTATAGAAAATCAGATGCTTGCTCAACAAGAACTTTCCAAAATTGCGGATTTTTTTATTTTTGGAAAGACAGCGTAGTTGTGCTTTAAGAGAGCGTAGTTACGCTCTAGGAATTTATGCCACAGCGTAGCTACGCTCTCGTAGCTACACTCCCCTACTGTCTCAAATTGTTAGCTCTCGGATTTCGAGCGTAGAGGGTAGCTTAGCTACGCCTTTGTGTTGCGCTGCCCTGTTTTTAGGGGTTTTCCAACTTTTCTTCTATTTTTTTCACTCAGTTTTGGCTCGATTTGGTTCTTTTAACTTCTCAATCTTATTTTCTTTGTTATTACCTGAAAACCACTAGCAAACACATTAAATCCAATAAAAACATCCCTAAATCAAAGGCAAATAAAGCACCCCACCACCCCAAACTTAGAGATTTGCTAATCCCAAGCAAATATAGAACAAAACCATAGGGAAATTTAAAATAAGTGTGCTATTGATTCATGCCTTATAGAATAACATATTAAGAGATCAAGAAAAAACATTCACGCATATCTATATTGTTAAGATCATTCAAGGCCAAATTTCGCTATCCTCATGTGCGTGTGTGCAAGCCTCCTTTAATTTAAAAGCAAGAACTCAAATTAGAACTTAAGAGAGCTTCTTTAGTTTTCCCCTACTCTAGCTCATGCACCAATCTTCAAGAATTCACACATTTCGAGCAAGTAATATGTCCACTAAGGTGCCTTAATATTTCAAGATTTTTTTTTTCATAGCAAACTTAAACTTGCATGCTTTTACTTGGGGGCACTAGCTTTCACACATTCACTGTAGGGACTCGTACCTAGTCAATTCTTAGAAATCCTTATTGATCACAGTAAAGTTAGCTCTTTTTACCCCCATCCATGCATACACATTACAAGTTTAACATTTTGAATGGTATAAAAGATAGGCAGTAACTCTCGTACATTTTCAAAATTTTCAAAAATTCAATTGACATGCATATAATCATTGAAAACAAATTAGCATGCATAGCAGGATAAAAGTACACCAAAATACGAAGTACACCTCTCACCACAAACTTAGAATGATGCATTGTCCCCAATTCATGAAAAAGAAAAGCACAATCACTAACAAAGAGTGATACAAGTCGGGGAGCGTGCGAGAGTCCACCAATAGGCTTGATAGAATGGGGTATCTATTGTTGCTAAAGAAATTTTGCAAGAGAGACTAGACAAATATTAGGAATGTCACGGAAGCCAATCTACCAAATGAAGAAAATTACAAGAAAGGAAATAATTGAAATAACAATAAAGGAAATAAAACTTGGGTTGCCTCCCAAGAAACGTTGGATTTAACGTCTTCCAAGCTAAATGACAAAGGAGATTCTTTATCAAGGCACATAAATTTTTTTCCATTTTTCAGGGTCGTTCTTGCTTGAATCAATGTAACCTATAATGTCTTGTAGGCCTACTCTCTTTTCGTGGGTTCCTGAAAGCAAAGAAATATTTTTGTTATTTTTCATATATGGAAAATAAAAAGACTCAAAATAAGAAAAATCAGAAAAATATTTACAAGGCTCATGATAAATAAGGAAAGAATTTTCATGAATATGAGGATCTTCTAGGGATAAAGAATTTGGCTTTTCAATCCCAAACTTTATCTCTTGAACATCATCCTCAACATTAAGCACAATTTCTTCCTCATTATCACAACTCGACTCTTTGGTTGATTCTACTTGACAAGGCTCGTGAGGAAGAGAAGCATCACTAATGGGAAGACTCTCTAGAGATGGGATACTAGGCTCTTCAACCTCAACCTTAATCTCTCAGTTCTTATTAAATTTAAGCTCAACTTCACTTTCAAATCTACAACCCTCATCTTCAATTAACACACTTACCTCTAACTCATCCTCATCATCATAGTACACGGCTCTAGGTTCCCCTACCTTAGTGGCATCAGAAAATTATCCTCATTAAGGCCTTAATGGCATCACTATCATACTAAGTTGATTGCATATGCCGTTTAGAGCAGCCTCATTCTCTACCACTTGAGCTTCTACCCTAGCCTAAAGGAATTGAATCCTCAGCAGAAGCGAGTGATCGTCATGTGCCAATAATTTTCTTTTTGAAAAACACAAATTATAGAGAATACAGAATTTGGATAAACAAAACAATTAGCATGCTATTGAGAATATTTAAGGATTAGAAGTTTCCTACCTTTGAAGATTGTCTTCGAAGTAGGATGTCTTCTTCTCACCAAGTCACGAACCAGTGTAACCTTCTCAAACGAATATGGTAATTCTTCTTGAGATACCACCAATAAATCTTCCTTGCTATTCTCTAAGAAGAATCAACGAGGAGTGGTGGGCTCTCTTTTGATTTGGTAAGGGAGAAGAAGAATTTGAGATGAAGATAGAATTTTTAGAGGGAAGATCTTGGGATGAATTTTTCTCACAGAACTTTCCTGTGTATTTCTCTAGTAACTACTCCTTCTCCCTTTCTCCTCTTTTACGTAAATTGATGTGAGAGAGAGACCAAAAATAATCCCCACTATGTGGGAGTTATTTCAAATAATAATAATATTAAATACAATTAATATTATGTTAATTATAATATATCAAATTATATTTTTAATAAATATAATTAAATGAAATTAATTAATTAACAATTAATAAATTAATAAATTAAATATCTCATATGTAATTTAAATTTGAATCATATTCAAATAACCTTCCCTCACAAAACCTATAGCTTTAATATGAATCTCATTCATATTATTTTTAACCTATAGTTTTTATATGAATTTCATTCATATAATTAATATTTAAATCTTATTTAAATATTCATCTCTCTTATAACATAAAGTATAAACTTTGAATCTCATTCAAAATAAACTTTATATTATAATGTATCTATATATATTATATTAATTGCATCATATACAATTAACTCCCTAATTAATTTAAACAACTCAAATTAAACCAAAATATCTAATTCTTATACGAATCCTCAATGAGCTAGCAAGGGGACTTTGTGGACCTATAAATTAGAAGCTCAAATGGTATGAGATTAATCAATTAATCTTTAATTAGATTAATGAATATTCATTAACTGTAGGTCACTCCACTAAAGACTTACAGCTGCACTCTTTGCATTATAGATATATTTTTGTGTCCATGAAATTAACTAATCAACAGTAAGTCGACCACTCACAAATTACTCATAACTACAATTGGGTCAAATTACCGTTTTAACCCTCTAGTTATATTTAACTCCTTAAGTAGCACTGATCCCTTTAATGAACAAACTGTTTATACTCCAACTATAAATTAACCCTACTTGGGCCTGTGAGAGGGTGTGGGATCATTATTCAAGACCTGAAATCAACTCTTAAGGGAGTAATTTATCTACTTACCTTAAACATAGGAATGAGTGAATTCCATCTTGTGAAAATATGTTTCCAGCTCCCTATTCAGACAAATCTCCAAAATTGTAGGCATATTGAGTTGGCGATTTGGTCACTCTCACCCATACAGATTAAAGGATTGTCCTCATAGACAGGAGTTCATAACTCACTTAAGATTAAGGTCGAGTCACCTATAATCATCCTATGAAATGTTAACTTATTCAATTAACTGCGTTACAAAGAGAAATTAAACATTTCGTTGCCCAGTCTTATACAAACTCTTTGCATAGGATACCCCCACTCACATATATCCACATGAACGATTAGGATTAAATCGTTTGTAACACTTTACAACTTTTTGTAACAATTACAAAATGGGTCATATCTGTAGTGTTACCAGAATAAGGCACCCAACCTTATTCCTATACTATAGACCTTTTGGTTATTACTTAAACATGATCCAACCTCATATGTCAACAACATACATGTTTAAGTTTACATAAAATAACCATGGAATCTTAGTTTATTGGATTGAGTTAATGCAAAAGATATATAAAACAACTTCTTATTTTATTGAATAAATGAATTGTATTTACAATTTACAAAACTACGAGACCCCAACAGATTGCGTCCCAACATAGCCAACGTCTCTTTCTCTTCCCAAATGACCATCCTCACCTTACTTTCTAAGATATATTCTTTTAACACATCTTCCAAGGAAGGTTTCTCCTCTCTTAGTGTTGGATCATGACCTCATACTCATAGGAGCGATAACTCACATACTCATGGCTAGGGTAACTAAAAAGATAAAGGTTAGGATTGAAGGGTGGTGGTGTTGGACCTAGGATACGTTGAAACTCCCATAAGGCCACATAAAATTATTAAAATCCATAAATGCAATCACCACAATTTATCAACTAAAGAAAAACTCAAAAACAAAAATAAGAAAATAAAAGCAAAAACAAACTAATGTATACCCTGAATTAAGACTAGTTAAATCTCTTAAATAGTAAAAGGAAAATAATCAAAAGCCAACTCCCCGACAACGACGCCAAAAAATTGATGGAAATTGAAACTTGGTGTTACCGCAAGTGTACGGGTCAAGTTATAATATAGTTAAAATGGCTGGAAAGGCCAAGTATTGTCTTTAGGGAATTTGTTTGATTATTCTTTTAACTATTTAGAGATCTTTCCAATTTTGTTTAGAGGACCAAATTGTAATGTCACTTAAACTAAACTAATCTAAGAAAGCAAATAAAAATGATCGAGATATGAAAATTATCAACTAAGAGTCATTTTAGAGAATAGATTTCATCAAATGTATTATTAAACACGATTACTTTGGCTCTTGAAGTAATCAACACAACACCTAAATCTGAAAGTCTTTTATCCGGATTGAATATTTCAAAAGCAATCTTTTCTTTTACTTAAACACTAATTACTAATTTCTTGAAACTAGGTGATCAAGCAAAGCATTAAGAACCTGCATCAACAATCTCTACCGTTATCCAACTACTTTCTGTGTTTTCAAACGATAATCTTAATACATGATTTAATTTAGACACACTTTCTTTAGCAAGATTTAAATCGTAGACTCATTCAAATGTTGATCAAACATTCAAAAGTATTAAGAACGATCATGCTAGAAAACATCCATGCAAATTAACATTCAAGAAGCAAAGTGTTCAACAATTTAAACCTAAAAATTCATTTACCACTAAAACTATGAGAAATTTAGCCTAACATGGCTTCCATAGACAAAACCCACATTAGAACAACAAAATACACTAAATAAACCAAGAATAAAGAAGGGGAAGAAAAGTTATCTGGCTTCCAAGCTCGTCTCCATGATGTATTTGGCCTTCCAACAATCCTTGAACCTTTTGGCATCATCGAATCTTCATATCTTGCACTAAACTCTCACTCTAGGTCTCCAATTCTCCAAATCTTCATGTCAAAGTCGGCCGAGGGTCTCTCAATTTATAGAAAATCAGATGCTTGCTCAACAAGAACTTTCCAAAATTGCAGATTTTTTTATTTTTGGAAGGACATCGTAGTTGCTCTCTAAGGGAGTGTAGCTACGCTCTGGGAATTTCTGTCGCAGCGTAGCTACGCTCCCTTGTTGCCCCAAATTGTGAGCTTCGGGTTTGGAGCGTTGAGGGCAGCGTAGCTACGTTAGGGGCTGCGTTGCCCTGTTTTTAGGATTTTTCCATCTTTTCATCTACTTTTTCCATCCGATTTTGACTCGGTTTTGTTCTTTTAACTTCTAAACCTTATTTTCTTCATTATCACCTAAAAACCACTAGCAACACATTAAATCAAATAAAAACATTCCTAAATCAAAGGAAAATAAAGCACTTTTTAGGTGCTTTTCACAACCCAAAACTTAGAGATTTTCTAGTTCGAGCAAATAAAGAACAAAACCATAGAGAAATTCAAAATAATTGTGCTATTGATTCATGCCTCAGAGAATAACATATTAAGAGCTGAAGAAGAAACATTCATGCATATCTATATTGTTAAGATCATTCAAGAGAAAATCTCGTCATCCCCCATGTGTGTGTGTGCAAGCCTAATTTAAAAACAAGAACTCAAATTAGAACTTAAGATAGCTTCTTTAATTTTTCCCCTACTCTATCTCATGCATCAATCTTCAAGAATTCACACATTTCAAGCAAGAAATATGTCCATTAAGGTGCCTTAATATTTCAAGATTTTTTCTATAGCCAGCTTAAACTTGCATGCTTTTACCTAAGGACACTAGCTTTCACACATTCACTATAGGAACTCGTACCTAGTCAATTCTTTTGCGTGCTTACTAATCACAGCAAAGGTAGCTCTTTTTACCCCCATCCATGCATACACATTACAAGTTTAACATTTTGAATGGTATAAAAGATAGGTAGTAACACTCGTATTACACAGTAAATATACACGTTAAATATATATATGTATATGTATATATATATTTACGCACTTTTTCAAAAGCATAAATAATCTTTTCTTCTTCTTTAGTCTAACATTACAAACCATCATGCACAAGCAAGACACTTTATTTTTGCAGTTCGATTTTTCAGGGATAACTTCCACAAAGTGAGTTTCAACCATTAGATTTTGCTGAATTTTGGTTTGCCTGTTGGGGAAACATAGGGTATCGTTGTGAACGGTTGGATCGTCGTTTTGAGCTCTTGTTTGTCCGTATTTGTTGCTGAACAGAACCTGTAAAATTGGGTGATGTTTTCATTCTTTTTATCTCTCAAACATTGATCTCTTATGTATGAAAGTAATGGTGGGTTGTGAATCTTTGTTTGACTAATTTGAGTTCTTTTTCTCTCATTTTTATCATAGTGTGAGAAGACGAAAAGGGGGGACTCCTCAGAAATCCCGTGGTTTTTACTCTTTCCCATTGAATTTGTATGTCTTATTTGTTTCTAGTCTTCCAAAAATTTTTGGTTCATTGTTGCCAATTATTGGTTGATTGCTTGGTGATTATTTGACGATTAATTTGTGGTATATTGGAGTACTATTTGTTTGATTAATTGTGTTGGAGGTGACATAGTGGGTTGTTGATATATTATTTAGGTCCTATCAAAATGTATGTAGGTCAATTAGGGGTGTGCAGAGTTCGGTTCAGTCCGATTTTCGGCCAAACCATGAACCAAACCAAAGTTATCAATTCCCAGTGCAGAAGAACCGTTGAAAACAGATTCACATCGGTTTCGGTTCTTGAGCCAAACCAATCTAATTTTCGGTCTGGCCGATTCGATTCAGTTTTAACCGATGCTTTAGTAAGCGAGAGTAAGAGAGCAAGAGAGTAAGAGAGCAAGAGTGAGAGAGAGAGCGAGAGAGATAAGAGTGATTATCTCTCTCACTCTCTCTCACTCTTGCTCTCGCCCTCGCTCTTGTTCTCTCTCGCTCTCGCCCTCTCGCTCTCACTCTCTTACTTTGATCTCTCTCAACTGGTTCGGTTTTCTGTGGTTTTTAGGATAATGAATTGATCACCGAACCAAATGGTCCGGTTCTGCTCTTTAGTGAACTGATGGTTCTCCATTCTTCAAAAAAATCAGATCGAACCAACTGGTTTGGTTTGTTTTGGTGGTTTTTTTCAATTTTTGCACACCCGTCAATTATAATTATTTATACACAACTTGACAATTTACAAACGTTCTATATAATAATAATTAATTTGTTTGGTACAACAATTTAGAGTGAAGTCCCGATTTTTTAGTAAAAAATATACACCTTATGTCATTCTTTTTATGCTCATGTTGCCCATTTAATTGTTAGGATAAAATTCAATTGATTAATTAGCAATATATTAATGGTCTCTCCTTGGTCAATATGTATAATTATAACACTAATATATTCTAGGCATTCTATACGCATATTAAAATATATACCCACGACTAAGAGTAGATCAGGTGGTACAAAATTTCAAAACATTCTAATGTATAAACAAAATCATAATTAAACGAACCTTCCAAATATATTTTCCAAGTATAATTCTACCCAATGTTTTGAAAACAAAAATATATGTTAAAATTACATCAGCAGGATCAACTGTAGGTATTGAAAATTGGCAAAACATGACTGACGTCCTCAATCCGTCAATCCAATCAATACCGCTTCCCCTCTTTTATTCAAGATAGCTGCTTTTATTTTATTTAAAGGGGCGAATACCTTGCTTGTAAGTAACCTAATTTGTTTCTTGAAAGATATGCTTATAAATAGTACAGGTAACTATGAGTGAGATAAATATACAAATTAAAATGTCAACTTGACCCTAACTTAACTCTTTAATATACATATATTATCTGTGAAGATCATCTCAAAGGTTCAAAATCTCTTCATTCGAATTTAGAAAAAATAAAATCTAAAAATATACATAAAATTGATAAAGAAATTAAAAGATACTGAAGAAAGGTTTAGTATATAGGAAGAAATAGAGAAGTTAAATTAATGGGTAAAATGAAATAGAAAGGAAAATAAACAAAGGGAAAAGGTACCAGAAAGAAATGTAAAACCCAAAGACCCAATAATTAGTAAGAAGAAGTGAAGAAAGTGAGAAACTTGTTTGTCCTTTTTTAGTTTGTAATCATAGGAAGCCACATAGTTCCATCCATGCTTATGTTTGCAACTCAAACATCTCTCAAGTTTCTCTCTCATCTTCACCTCTTCTATTCTCTCTCTTAAAACTCCCAAGTTCCCATCTACCATCTTACTGAACTTTCCTGCATTTAAATCACAATTAAACCTAATTAGCTAACTCACAAATATTGTAATAAATCATATATTGAACAATCATCCATTAGTTTTTTTTTTAATATATATAATATAAAAAAAAAAGTTAAATTTTAAATTTAATCTCTCAATGATTGAATTTTGGAATTTTGGAGTTATTGAAATTTGAAGAGTATCTAATAAATAAACTTTATTTATTTATTTATTTTTCTTTTATATATAAGTTTTTGAATATTTCAATTGTGTGTCTAACTAATAGGCATATAAGAGATACAAAATTGAAATTTTTTAATATCTAAAATAAAACTCAATTTTGTTTCTATTAGATCAGTTGATTTTAAAATTTTTGAATACATTGGGACACACTACATTGAAAGTTAAGGAACTAAATTTGTAAGGACACTATTTTACATGAATCATAAAAAAAACAATTTTCCTTATGAAATTTTAATATATATAACCATTTTAGTTCTTATAATTTGTTATAATTTGTTAAAGATTGTACTAAGAAAAAAATTATTAAAGATCAATATATGGTATATAATGACTCAGTCCATTCCATACAACTTAAAAGTAAATATTTCAATTTATAATTTAATATCAAAATGTCACCCTTTGGCAGGTAATGGTTTAGGTTGTATTTGATAAATATTTAACTTTGTTTGTTAATTATTTAGATTATCATATTTTTAAAAATTAAGCTTATAAACACTACATACTTCTATAAGTTCTTAATTCAAAATGAAGTTATCTTAAGAAAGCACTTGAATTTCTAGGTAAATTCTAAATAAAAAAAGAAAAAGTTTTTGAAAACTATTTCCGGTTTTGTAAATATTTTGTTTTTTGTTTTTTTTTAAAAGTTAAGTCTATAGACACTACTTACACCTTCAAATTTATTTCTTTATTATTTACTTTTTACCAATGGTTTAAAAAACTAAGCCAAAATTTGAAAACTAAAATAATAAATTTTAAAAACTTGCTTTTGTTTTTAGAATTTGGTAAAAAATCCAACTATTCTACTTAAAAGAGATGCAAATCAATGTAAGAAATGTGTAGAAAATAGACTTAATTTTCAAAAACAAAAACAAAAAACGAAATGATTACCAAATGGGGCATAAATAAGCAAAATTTTAAAAATAGGAAAACAAAAGGTAAAATAATGGTTACTAAGGTGGACCTTAGATGTTAGTTTTTTTTTTTTTTTCTTTTAAAATCAAATTTATAAACACAACTTTTACTCACAACCTCTTCTATATTTTGTTACCTACTTTCTACTAACATTAAAAAAAAAATTAAGTCAACTTTTTTTAAAATTAAAAAAAACAAAAAAAATAGTTTTCAAAAAATAGGTTTTATTCTTAGAATTTAACTAAAAATTCAAATATTTTTGTAACAATTGTTAAAACTATAACTGGAAATTTTAGAAGAAACAAATATAAATTTCAAAAATACTAAAACAAAAAATGAAATTTTTACCAAGTAGGACCTTAATCTATTTAGTTTAAAAACAAAATTAGTTCTTGGGCCATTTTATTTGAACTAACAAGAAGAAATTCTTGGTTAAATTATAAATTTGGTTCCTTTAATAGAGATAAAAATTTAAAGTTAGTCTTTATACTTTGTTAAAACATCATAAATAATCTTTATAGTCTAATAAAATCCTTCCTAAATAGTCTCACGTTAGGAATTATTTATGAAAATTTTATCAAATCATATAAACTAAATTATAATTAGAAAAATAAAATTGACATCAACTTTCTCCCAAACATAGACCAAATTTGAAATTTAACATAAATATATAAAAGAAAATTCACCCTTAAAGACATGTTTGGGAGTGGTTTTGAAATAGATTAAAATGACTTCAAAACAATTTTCATCGTACGAAGGTCACATTTTTATGCTTCAAACCATTTCAAAATGACTCTAAACGGACAATTGAAATAGTAAAGGAAGGGAACTATGTGTGGATAGAAAAACATACCTTCATCTCTGAAACACTGAGCTCTAATTTTGAAAGGATGATGAAATAGAGGAGAGGAAGCCATAACAACATATGGCTTAATTACTACTGATCCATACATACAACAAACCATCTTCAACTCTTTTAAATTTCTCTTCTTCTTCTTCTTCTTCTTCTTCTTCTTCTTCTTCTTCTTTTCAGGTAGTTTGAAAGAAAAATTTGCAAGATTTGGCTCTCTCTCTCTCTCTATCTGATCATCAGTAGGCCTAATTTCCAAGAAGAAAAAGCTGTGTCCTTGAGAGTTATGAAGAGGGTGGATATTAAGAAGAATATATTGTTCGGTGGTCAAACCGATTGAATTTTTATTTTACTTTATATTTTCTAAAATTTAATATTTGTTTTAAAATTTTTGTTTTTATATTTAATTTTGAGGGTGTACTCTCAATATAGCATATAAATAAGCAATTTTGAATTTGGAGTTGGTATGTGGAATATTATTAGTTGTAATTAATCTCAAGCGTTGAATGCGAGATGATGGCTATGGCTTTTGTGTTTGGAATTGTTAGCTAAATTCCAAATCAAAATTCATGCCTCACGGTTGGACTTTTATATTTATAATATTTTGTCATTGTTACTATTTTATAAAAATATCCAAAATAAAATAGTTGTTTGTTCGGTTGGTCAAAAACCATGGAAAATGTGGTTTTGTTTTTTCAGATTAAATTGTAAAATTGATTTCTATAGTTGGTCGAAAATTAAAATTTAGTCCATATGTTAGTGATACCAATAATATAACTTAGGTAGATATCAACGATATTGATGATACTAGTGATATCGGTGATAATCAATTGTAAACTTCTATCACTTAAAGTTTTAAAGGTTAATCTTTGAAAGTTGATAGCCACAGATAAAAAGTCTATTAGCGAGAGCCACTAATAACAATTGATAATCAAAGACTTATAATCAATCATAACCATAAATAGAGAAGCCAACGCGAGACGAAGCATAAGTGGGGAGCATTTTGTATGAACCTCAACAATTTAGATGACAGCCATTGAAGCTAATTAAAGTTGATAGCCACTAATAAAAGTCCATCCGCAATAGCAATTAGTAGCTTTTAAGGGTTAATCTTCCAAAATTGATTGTTATTTAAGCAACTAGTCCATAATTCAAAAAGTTAAAATTTAATCTTTTGATAAAATCTCATAAATAATTTAATAAAATCCTTATAACTCATTCAACTTTTTGCCTTACAGAATTAAAAAAGAAGAAGAAAAAAAAAAAAAAACATGATTGTCCAAATCATGTGAGTTATATGCATGGCTTTTGCATTCACATAAAAAAAAAAAAAAAAAAGAGGCAATCATGTGAGTAATATGCATGGCTTTTGAATTCACATAAATTATATATTTTCCAAGTAATTTTGTGAGATTAAAAAGGTATATTTTAAATAATGATCTGATTCTTTATTCATCATAAATATAGCCTTATTGGGTTATCGAATTATTAAAATATCAAATGACTTCAAATTTTCTTATAAAAATTTAAAATATGCACAATCTAATTCTTATATTTTAAGACCATTGTTTAAATGATGAAGCTGCTAAAAATATTTACAAATTATATAATAAAATATTATTGTCTATCCGTGATAAATAACATTAATAGACATTGATAAACATCAATTTGTGTCTATCAATAATGAATAGTGATAGATGATAGTAGTTTATTAGTGTCTATCACTGATAGACAGTGATATTCTACTACATTTGTAAATAGTTTGACTCATTTTACTATATTTGAAAATAGCTTTATATTTTACCTATGTTTTCGATGGTTTAAATTAGTCTAGTACTTCTAACAAATCTCGAAATTGTTAGTTTAAAGTTGATTTTTATCACACTCAATGAAATAAGAATTGTTGTAAAATTGAGGAGCACAGTGGGAACACGTATATGGAGAAAATATAATATGATAATAATAATAAATCAATAAATAAATATAAGAAATTATGTAAATAAAAAAAATATATATAAAATGGTAATTTGAATTGGATTTTTTCACCAATATGTCTTCTCTCAAAATCCACAAAATGCCACTATTTATAGGCAAATTGGCAAGTAAGAGGTGAATTTACATGGTCACTAAGGATGTGTGATTATGAGACACATGGATAACACATGCAATGACAAATGTCACTTGATCTTTTTACACTAAGCATGAATACATAATTGGCATCTATTATTATTATAATATTTATATTACTCCCCCTTAGATGCACATTATATATATAAAATATGTCTCGTTAAAACCTTACTAGGAAAAACCCAATGAGAAAAAACCCTAGTGAAGAAAAAAAGAGTACATATTTCATATAATTTAATATTCATAAAAGAATATAATATATTTGGTCCCCCTCATGAAAACATCACTTGAGATCTTTGAGCCACCGCATTCCAATGTTTTGAATCAATTTTTCAAAGGTTGTGATTGGTAATGATTTTGTAAATAAGTCTATTAGGTTATCCTTCGAACAAATTTGTTGTACTGTGTGTTACCATTTTCTTTAAGATCATGAGTATAGAAAAGCTTTGGTGAAATATGATTTGTTCTATCTCCTTTAATATATCCTCTTTTGATTTGGGTTATACATGTTGTGTTGTCTTTGTATAATGTTATTGGAAGACCTTTACTAAAAGACAAGCCACATGTTTTACATAAATATGGTATGACTGCATCCATAAGATTTATATTAAACTTTTCATACATAATCAGATAAATTAGATATCTCATGGTATTGTATATCGATTATTAGAGAATATTTTTTTTTCATAATCAATACCAGTCTATTGCGAGAATTATTGTGGGATCTATCTCGCTTTATATCTTGTGACTTCACTCTATTTGTTTTTCTTACAACTACTTCACTTGTATCTCACATGTTTGACATTCTCTAATATCTAGACTACTAGTCTTCATGATTTGAAAAATGAGTTTATTTCTATTGGATTGTTTCTTTCCACATAAGCCAGTTCATTCTATGTTAACATTTTTATACTCACTTTCATAAATAATATCATGAGTAACATTGTTTGAAAAATGTAGGTAACTTATATGATTTCACCTTTTTAATGTCATGAAATAATTTATCGAGATCTCATTATTATCCTCATTTACTTCAATATCCTTATGAGTACTCATATTTAGGATTTCTTCTAGAATATCCATATTCTCATCTAAGTCATTTTGATTATTGGCTGCTTCTTTTTCTAAGTTTTATATCGTTGGAAACGAATGGTCTATCATGCTTTTGGAGTGTCCCAGACTCATTAGTGACAACTTGCTGTATTTAATGAAGCATTTGCAACTGATATATATGATTTTGTCACTTTATGAGCATTTGTAAATGCATTTGACATATGATTTGCTATATTTTGCAAATTAATTATCTTTTGAACTTCTAGTTCACATTGATTTGTATGGGTATCTAAATGAGACAATAATGATGCGCTCTATCTAATTTTTTTTTTTTCAAGTTCTTAATTTCTCCCCATAATGTTGAAAATTTTATCTCATTGAAATGACACTCAACAAATCATGCAGTAGATACATCACCCTTCAAGGGTTCAAGATATTTAATAATTGATAGGGAATTAAATCCAATATATATATCTAACCTTTTTAGGACCCATCTTCGTATGTTGTGGGGGAGCAATTGGAACATATACTACATATCCAAAAATTCTTAGATGAGAAGTATTTGACTCATGGTCATAAGCAAATTGTAATGGCGAGTACTTATGATAAGCTACTGGCTTAATGTATGAAAGTGATGCAGCATGCAAAATAGCATGTTTCCATACAGATGTAGGAAGTTTAGGTCTCATAAGTAATGGTCTAGCAATTAATTGCAAACGTTTTATAAATGATTCTGCTAAACTATATTGTGGATGAACATTAGCTACATGATGTTCAACAATTATCAAATGCTTTGGATGTAAATTCACCAACATTATCAAGTTGAATAGTTTTAATTGTATAACTAACTTGTCACACCCCATCCTGAACTACCCTCCCGTAGCCCGAGACGGAGTGTGAGGACAGCAGTTACCGACTACCCTGTCACATAACCCACTGTCAACCTCACCATCCACATGCTCTTGACAAACCTCGACTTCGATCGGCAACGGGAACTGTCATGCTACCTGAAAATGGAAAACATATGAAAGCATGAGCTAACAGCTCAGTGAGTAACGGTTTTCTGAAAAACAATATATTTTAACTATAAAACTGGTCAACCTCACATAGAACATAACACTTCAAGTCATACTAAATTATACTCAAATACCATTGTGAAAACATGCTTGTCCGTTTTAGAATAAATACTCTAAAATCCCATTGTTATAAAATACTTTTTCCTTAGTTGAGGCGGAGCAATGCTCAACGCTCCTCAACGTCGATTTTCCTTAGCTGTGTGGAGTAATCTCAATACATCAGCGTCGTATATACCTCTATGTGCACATAGGTACTAGAATTCGGGCCGCCCTCAATGCCTTCTACGAGTCCCTGAGCATTGGGGTCCCATTTCTATATCCAGGTTACCCATATGCCTTTTACGAGTCCCTGAGCATTGGGTACCTTTATAATCCGGGCCGCCCACAATGCCTTCTACGAGTCCTTGAGCATTGGGGTCCTATTTCAATATAACGACTACCCTTTAGCCTTCTCCAAGTCCCTAAGCCTCGGGTGCCTATTCAAGTTTAATATAACACAAAACATATTTTGGAAACATTATATCAATAACTCATAAATTAACCGTTTCCAAATCTCACCTCATTAGCATGCTAAATTCAATCTCCAATTTTAATATAAAACTGCATGCTTTTCATAAAGTTTATTTTCAAATCTTTCTTGAAATCATATAATACCATGCTTTTCAGGAAAGTCATGAAAACAAGTATCAATCATTCACCATGCGTTTTATAACTCATAGCAAGTACCCAGCATTCTCAAAGTTCTCAAGTAAAACGCATGCTCATGTCTCTAAGACGCATGCTCATGTCTCTATAAATCACATATTCGTATGCTTTATATATGAAAACGCATGCATTATTTCATTCGAAACCCATAAATTTATATTCATAAAGAACTCATTTATATTTTGTAAAATGCAGGCGTTACTCACCTGTACTTGCCAAAGAATACTTCTTTTTCCTTTTCTCTATTTCCTCTTCCCGAGCTTCTTGGACGCAGTGTTCTAATCTCAGAAATGCAAAGCTTCATTTCTCTTTGTCAGCTCAATTGAACGCAACCCTACCCTTCAACGCAAGGTTGATAACTACCGCAAACCCTGCCTTCGACGCAAGGTTGATTACTTCAACAAAGTGCAACCCAACTCTTCTTACTTCTCTTTCGGATGCGTCACCCTCACTTGGACGCAAGGTCCAACTTGAACGCATCACCCTACTTTAGACGCCGCGTTCACCTTGGACATTATGTTTGTCCTCAACACAAGGCTGACCCTTTTAACGCAAGACAACTTCTTTACATAAAATAGCTAAGTTGTCAAATACCTTCTTTCTTGGCCGCAGACTCCTACTACGGACGTCCTTGCTGCCTTCTTCTTCTCTTTTTCTCTCCAGAATTCTTCTTTGAGAATCATCAGTCGCTCTTTTTCCTTCAAAGTTCTATTTATAGGGAGCTTGCCATCCAACTTTTCCTCTCCTTTTGCCACTTGTTTGCCACATGTCACGCTGCATGCTTAATTAACCATGCATTAGTCCAAATGTCACGATGCATGAAACACTTAACATGCCTTCAACACCTCCTACTGATAAGGTGTCAAATCTATACAAAGCCACCTGGCCTTTATAAACTTATCTTATGCGTCCAACATTTTCCAATAGACAACCATTCATTCAACACAACGCCCTCATGCGTTCGTTGAGTTTCCTTTAAGGTTTGAGCTTCACTACTCACTTTTCTAACTCTCAGCCAGCTATACTACTCTTTGACGCATAGAGATAACTCTAGGTCTTCAACGCATAGGGATCTCAATGCATGACAACCTTACCAACGCATGGTAAGCCAAGTACGTAACTTCCCATGCCAACGCGGCGACTACTTCAGCTCACAACAACCATTCGAGATCACCTTCAACGCATAGCCGCACTATTATAAACCAATTCTTACACAATGCCACTAGGCGTTAATGACAAACGCGCAATACTATGCGTTTGTACCTCATCGCATCATACCATGCGTCCAACTCCTTCCTTATGTCCATAACAACAACTCCTTCTCAAGCTCTTCCTCTATGCGTTGGTCCTGTTGCGTTCTCCTTCATCCTGCGTCCATGACCATCTTCCTACCCTTGGACACTCCTTGATTATTCCCAAGGTTATTCTTTTAACCTTTTCCTTACACTTGAACTATTTCTCTTAAAGATAGATTAGCATGCGTCCACCACGTGCGCCAGTTTTTATGTTTACTTCCCAACGTTCTCCAACACTTGTGAAGTGTTGAAAGAGATTTAAGTCTCAGAAAGATAGAATGCAATAGCAAATTGAGTAACGCATAGACTTATAGCAAGGAATGTTCACTCAGGAAATTGTGTTCTTAACTTAATTATCTGAGTAAGTAATCTTGCAAATGCAAGGTTTCTACTTGATAATAAGCACACATGTGACCATCTACTAAATGCGTCTATTAATATCATAAAATATTTAAATGGTCAACTTTGTGGGCTAATAGATCTGCATATATCACCATGAATTCGTTCTAAACATGCAGGTGATTCAGTTCCTACTTTAGCTGGCTATGGTCTAATGATTAATTTTCCTTGAGAGCAAGCATCATATAATAATTCATTAGTTTGAAGAATTTTCTAGCTCTTTAATGGATGTCTATGTGAATTCTTAACAATTATTTTCATCATTATAGACCTTGGATGACCCAATCGGTCATCCCAAATTGTAAATATA
Source organism: Citrullus mucosospermus (assembly GCA_030954485.1). Taxonomy (NCBI): domain Eukaryota; kingdom Viridiplantae; phylum Streptophyta; class Magnoliopsida; order Cucurbitales; family Cucurbitaceae; genus Citrullus; species Citrullus mucosospermus. Next base: position 10,166,600 of record CM062057.1, on the reverse strand, counting down.
TATGGATTCATGAACTTCGAGTTCATTGTTGCGTATGTTTCAATTATTACTCGTTTATGAGTATAATATAATCTAGAAGATAAGACAGACAACTTTTCCAGTATACGTTTATCATGTGAGACAGTAGATATAAAGATAATATATATTATTCTTACTATCAATCTCAATATGATAATCATTGCAACATATATCAACATATATCTTTAAAACTTATTAAATTTCTCTTTGACTTACTAAAGAACAAAGCATTATCAATTTTAAATTTTGTTTCTCTACGCAAACATATATTTGCTTTTCTAAGGCCTTCAATCAAGCCTATAGGACCTAGGATTGTATTAACTTTTTTCTTTCATCACTGTCAATTTTGAAAAATATTTTCTGCTTTTAAGTATAATGTGCGTTGTTGCACTATTTGCCAAACATACATCTTCGTTATTCATCTTGGAGTTATCCAATAATTGAGAAATATTCATGATTCTTTATAAAAATAACGACAACAATAAGTAATGAGCCGTAATAATAAACAAAATAGAAAATGTAAAATTAGACTTTAACAAGTAAATGCGAGAGAAAACATAATAAAATATTTTCATAACATTTTTCGCTTCTATGATGATGTTTATTTTCTCTTCAGGAGATTTAAATGGATTTGCAACATCTAAATATTTCATATTTTCAAGATTAATTCATCTCTTTAGGAGATTTGCAAAGTTTACTTGCACACATATTGTTCCAATTTTCATTTATCGAGACATTTTACTTTCTATAATAAATTAAATGTTCAACAGGTACAAGACATATGTCTCTTTTTGTATTACATCTAAAATGTGGAACTTTCCTTTAATCATCATATAATGTATGGTTTCTTTGAAATTTTTTATGATTACCACAAAAAAGAATACTTATTTCTACCTCTACCACGATCATGACCTCGACCACAACCACGATTATTAAAATTCACAACATTCACTTCAAGGAATGATGTTGTTTCAGTTGGTTGAGATTCATGTTTTTTCATCCACAATTATTAAAAATTCACAACATTCACTTTAGGGAATGTTGTTGCTCTAGTTGGCTAAGATTCATGATGATTTTTTTTAATCAATAACTCTTTATTTCGTTTAGCCACGAGAAGACATTAGATGAGTTCATAATACTTTTTAAAATATTTCTTTTGACATCACTATTGCAGGAGCATATTCAAGATGCAAAATGTAGAAAATATCTTCCCTAACATATTGATTTAAAATCTTGGAGCCTCAAATATGCATCCATTCATAACGAGCTTAAGGAAGAATAATTATTTTCTAATGATCAATTTTTTATGACATCTAGGTGTATTTCAGCATCAAGCACCCACAAATAATTATTACCGTTAATATCAAATGCTACAAATTCTAATTTTGTAATATTTTTCAAGGTAACACCATTACAAAATATTGTATTTATATTAGAAATTTAATATATACTAGGCATGCAAAATAACATTTAATTTACTAATTATAATAAACATAAACACGACCTACCTCTAGGACCTACTTTCAGTGGGAGAAACGACAGGAGCTTGTGTTGATAACATGTTGTAAAATTGAGAAGCACAACTGGAACATGGATATGGAGAAAATATAATATGATAATAATAAAAAAAAAAATAAATATAATAAAATAACTAAATATAAGAAATTATGTAAATAAAAAATATAGAAAATGGTAATTAGAAGTGGATTTTTTCAACAATATGTTTTCTCTCAAGATCCACCAAATGTCGTTATTTATAAACAAATTGGCAAGTAGGAGGTGGATTTAGGGTCTTTTGGATTAACTTGAGAAAAAAATATTTTTCAAAAAACTCATTTTTATTTTAACTATTTTGATAAAATTTGTTCAAAATACACTTTAAAATTTATTTTGAGTAGTTGCCAAACACTCCATATTTTTCTAAAATGAATTATTTTTTAAATTAAACACTTGAAAATAACTTACATAGCCACTAAGGATGTGTATGAGACACATGGAGAACACTTGGGGTAATTGGCAAAAGCCACTTGGTCTTTTTACACTAAGCATAGATACATAATTGGCATCTATTATTATTATAATATTTATAATAAGAATACTAATTTTCATTATAGGAAAAAAAATTAAAATAAAAAGACAACATTATGAATTTATATTTCAAAAATTTTTAGAGGATGTGTTTTTTAGCAAAGGGAATGTTAATAGTTTTAAAACATTAATTATAAATAAGGAAACGTAAGAACAGAAGTTAAAATTTAATTTGAAATTATGAAAATTAAATTTGGGAAATTATTATAAATTGAAAAATATCAAACTAGCTATTTACAAATATTGAAAAATTTTACTATCTATCACGAAATTTTACTGTCTATCAACGATAAATCGCGATAGATTTCTATCGCTTCAGAAGCGATAGAAATCTATCGCGATTTATCGTTGATAGACAGTAAAATTTTTCTATGTTTCAAAATAGTTTGACTCATTTTGTTATGTTTGAAAACATCCCAATTAAATTTGACCATTTGAATGTATATAGACTAGGATAGAACAAATTCTAAAATATGGGACCAAAATGATATTTTAATCTTACTTATATTACAATAATGAATAGAAGAGTCCTACACCTACAAGCAAAATTCAACAAATCTCAACCTAACTTGTGTGTTTAGAATATAAGTATTTAATTTAAAAAATAAGTCATTTTGAAAAAAAAAAGAGTATTTGATAACCATTTAAAATAAATAGCTTTTATGAAGTGTATTTTAAAAAAATTTTATGAAAAGAATTTAAATAAGTATTAGTTTTTTTTAAGAGCACTCTTTGTTTTCCCTTTTAAGTCATAACTTGAAAGTTACTGCTATTGAAAATTGTGTCGAATAAAAAAAGTTAAACAGCGTTATGTTTACACGTTTCACTTTTATAAATTCAAAATTAAATACAAAAATCAAATGGGATCTAAAACAATCAACTTCAACCTATAATAACATATACAAAGGAAAAATCCTTGGACCATGAAAAGGAAATGACACACATGCAGTAAAACTATTGATATTTTCATAAATTAGAGATTCAATGTAATTATAAGTTTATTGATTTTCATTAAAAAGTTATCTTTTTTTATCTAAACTTACAAGTTGGTCATTTTTATTGAGATTGTGTTTATTAATTATATATAGTTTTAAAAAAAAAAAAATGTTATAGATACTTGAACTTAAAGGTTTCTTTGTTTGGTCCTAGATAAGTCTACTGTACATTCGCATTCTTAGCCTTAATATGTTTAAATTTATAAATACTCTAGTTTACACATCAAATAAATTTTTGTCTGCAAAAATTTCGAAGTTAAAATTTTGAAGCAACAGCACCGACAACGAAGAAGTCTGAAGTTTTAAGACGAAGATTATTACTCTATCCTTGCGTCCATTACTGGTTTGGCCGTATCTGCAATTTGATGAAGTTGTAAGACAGAATTTTGGCATGTAATTTGTCTAGAGCAAACGAGTACTTGGATAGATCAATAATCTAGTCTACAAGTATAGACATAAAGTATCTTTAATACACCCACTTTATGAAAGAAGAAGAAAAGTTGCTCCAATCTTTTCAACTTTCTAAATTATGGCAGACAACATCTTATCTTTTTATCTTATCGTATCTTATCTTTTAATTTTTCTTTTATAATTATTATGTTTTGAAGTTATTGGGGGTCCTATCATAATAATTCACTTTATTTATTTTCTCTTAATTTTATTTTTCAAAAACACGAATCTTATCAAGGGTCTTGTCCTGTCTCATTCGATTTTATCTTTTATTTTCTTAATTTAATTTATGTTTGAATTCTAGGGTCTATAAAAGACTTCCAAATTGTAATTCAAAACCACAATACGAAATATTATCAAGCTAGAAATTTCATGTAAAAATAATATTCCAACAACCTACTTTTTGTCATATCAATCTTTATGCTCTTTGCGGCTAGCATTGAGCAAATGGGATAAGAGCCATTGATCCATTCTCAATCTTCAACTATTGATTTCAAATTTCTTTTTGGGGGAAGAAAGGATTAGGAACAATCTTTAGAATTTCATCTCGTAAAACTTTTGTTGTTCAAAATAATTATTACTTCCGATAGATTTAACCTTTGAAGATCCTTAGCTTGTTCAAAGTTCAACTGTAAGTTTGTGACTAGTTCGTGGTCTCGGCAGTAAGACGCGATTAAGTGAAGTGAAATGCAGTGAGCCTGTTGGTCAGTGGTAATCAGCCTAACACATATTATATGTGACAACCCCAAATCATTAAGGTAAATCCTCCTAGTAAATTAATTTAAGTCATTATGTATAAAAAGTAAATTATATTTATTTATATGTATTTATGTATTTATGTATTTATTTAGGTTAAGGAGGAAAGTTTTAAAATTAGCATTTATGGTGGTTGGAGAGTCTTAGGTGGAGTTAAGGAAATTGTTGGGAATTGGTAAGGGATAATTTTATTTTGGGGCAAATAAAATAAAATAAATGAATTTGGTTTGATTGGAGTTGAATAAAGTAGATTTTATTTGGTTGAAGAAACAAAAAGGGAAAAGTGGAATTAATGGTTTAAGGAGGGGGAGGAATTAGGGTTTAGTTTAAACCCACCCTCCTCGATTTGCGTGCAGTAAAAAAAAAAAAGAAAAGAAAAGGAAAAGCCATCTCTCTCTCTCTCCGCCGCCTCTCTCTCCTCCTTTCCTCTCCGTTTTCCGCCGCTGCGCCCCCTTTCAGTCTCCCTCTGCCCCCGCCATCTCTCTCTCTCCATTGTCGATCGTTTTCGGAGGTTTCACGGCGGAGTATCGCGATTTCGCGTCCAGGGTGTTGCTATCGGCTTCTCGCTCTCACTGCCTCTCGCTCTCTCGCTGCCTACTGTTCTACTGCTCGCCTCACGCTCTCCCGCGCCCGGAATCGCTCTCTCACTCTCGGGCTATCGCTCTTTCACTGCCTCTCGCTCTCTCGCTCGACTCACGCTCTCCCTCGCCCGGAACTGCCGCAAGCTCTCAGACTCTCGCTGACTCTCGCTAACTCTCGAGCTCTCGCTCTCGCTCGACTCTCATTCTCTCGCTCGGCTCTCGCTCTAGCTTAAAAGCATGTTCTCAGCTGCGGTTACTTGCTCGCTTGACCAGATCAGTACCTCTAAGTGAGTATCCCAAAACCCGAGTGGGTTAGTTGCATATTTTGGTAAATATTTTGGGAAGACGAATTAATTGGTACATCTTAATAGGTGGTCGACAATTGTTTTAGTCTGTAGGGTCGGAAGAAGCTACGAGTTTGGTCACGTTCGGGTAAGGACTCTCTCGAATAAATTTTTGAGGTTGCTTATGATAGACTAGACTTGTGGACTAACTTAAGTTAGGGAAATTTTATTCCCAGTCTGTTCAGGAGTTTTGCAAGAGTTTCAGTGTGGTTAATATTATGGATCAATCCTCAGGTAAGTGATCTTACTACCTGAACTGCCTTCGGGCCATATGTTTAGTTGCCATGATGTAGTAGATTTCTAAAGCCCCTTATGATATAGCATGCTTGTGTGAAATTCCCATGTCTACAAGTTGTATGTGCTTGATAGTGCATAAGCCTATGCCATGAAATGTTTATGAACAGTATTATTCATGTATGAATCCATGGAATGGAATGAGTATGAACTTGATTATTTATGTATAAAGAGTAGAGGTGACTCCCCTACGTTGGTTGGGTGTCCACAAGAGGTTGTGTTCCTTCGGGATCACTAGAGGATGTGTTCCTTCGGGATCACTAGAGGATGTGTTCCTTCGGGTTCACTAGAGGTTGTGTTCCTTCGGGTTCACCAGAGGTTGTGCTCCTTCGAGTACATTAGAGGTTTGTTTTCCTTCGGGATCACCAGAGGTAAGAGTTTTCTTCGGGGCTCTAGAGGTGTGTGGGCATCCATAACCAACTATAGGTGGAGTATAACCATTTCCCTATAAAAGTATGTTAGATATGCATGTCTTATGTTGGACGCACTTAAAGGACTTAGGTGCCTAGCCCGACTCCGGTAGTGGGGTCACTTACTAAGTAATATAATTACTCATCCTTTCATCTTTCATGTTTTTCAGGTAAAGGAAAGAATGTGCTGGTGAATGACAAGAAGAATCCTTGATGGCATCACGGGACCCGTAGTAGCTTCTACTTAGTCTTGCATGTTTTACTGAATTTTGTCAAACTATTCAATTTTGTTTTGAGACTCGTCTTTTATTTGATATGTGGATTTTCATTCATGAATTTTTATTGATTTTATCAGGGGTACCCCGAACCAAAATTTCCTTTTATATGTTTATGCATTGTTTTCTTGAATTAATATAAATAGAAATTTCCATGAAAAGCATTGTTTCTTCTTTACTAGTTAGCATAGTGTCGTTCTTTGAATTTTTGCATGCATTGAGTAATGGTCCAATTAGATTGTATAGGTCGGGTCGTTACATTATACAAGTATAAAACTCTAAACTCAGATCCAAGAAGTTTTAATCTATTGAATCTAATAATTCATTTTGAAAAAAAATATTTTTTTTAATAAAATAATTTTCTGAAATATGTTCTACTGTCCAATCTTTTGAAAAGAATTTTGTATAAGAAAGCTTCAACTAAGGAGTTGACTCAAAAGGAAATTGAGGAACAACACACTGCTTCCTCAAACAATTTTAATGTTACAAATGAGTCTTTGCGTATAGCAAGGATTGAAAAAATTATTTTTAAAAATGGGGTTTACCCAAGTTAGATTCAAACACAATTTATTTTCAAAACGCTTTTAATTTCAAAGAAAATAGTTGTATCAAAGTAGTGGAAAGGAGAAATATGGAAAATTGATTCAATTCAATTTTTTCCTAGAAAAGACATCGAAAAACATAGAGAAGAATTCGTTTTTCTCCAGATAGGAGTCGTTCTAATTGTTCTGCTTCCAATGTTCAGATCTGGTCTAGGCACCTCAGTATTTGCAATTTTGCGTGACAAACGGCACAAATTTTTCAAACTCTCTATTAGGAATAATAGAGTCAAACTTAGCTTGTGGTTCAATTTATTTCAATTTTTTTCCAAATTATACGGTTGCTTTGGACGACCATCATATTCTCAAAACCTTGAGCTTAGATTTATTAACTGGCCCAGGATTAAATTTAGAAGACGGTGTTAAAAAACTAACACTTGTTTACAAAATAACTTACAAAGTTTTAACTTCTACTATGGAGCCCAAAGCTCTAATTGAATCCCCAAATGGTAAGACTATGCTTGAAACAAATTTGAACACAACTTCCGTAAGTGTTCCTAAGATGCTTTCATGGGATGAAGTTACAAAAAATCCTCAATGAGTTTTGGAAAATGCTTTTGTTCCTCCAAAACAAGAAAAAAGAATTTTCCCATATAATTGAATTTCTGGATGGGAGAGTTGAGATCAAATTTGAAAATGAATCTTCTAGATTTCCAATCCTGAGAGAAAATATAAGCTCAAAAGAATTTATGAGTTCATGACCAAGTACATCTAGTATTCACACTGAGGTAAATTACGATCTCAATAGATCTAACTCGCTTAGAGTTAAATCGGTGAAGTTGAATCATGGTATACCAAATATCCAGTACGAGTAAGAAGGCCTAGTTTCTCCTACTCGTACGAATATGGATGTAGGTTCAACTAAATGTCATAATATCCTAGTGCAAATTAAATAAAGAAGCTCTTCAAAAAGAGTTTATGTCAAAAGAAAATAAAAAGGATAGAATAGCCTTCTTAAAAACTACTCTGAAGAAGAGCGAAAAGGGTTCAAAGAAGAGTATTTCAAAACTTTTGAAATACTACAAAAACATATATCTTTCTTTAGGTGATTTAGTCAAAAGAAATATTTTGATCATATTTGTACAATTCGTGAAAAGGAGACCTGGAAAACACTTCAAAGAGATTAAATCAAAGTCGACTATCCTCCTATGGAAGTTGTCGAGTTTAAAAGTTTTTATAACGAAACAGTTCTTGCACCTTTTCAATTAATAAAAGATTCTAAAGAACATAAAACTCCTACGAACAAAGAAATAAAAAGCATTCAACTCCAAAATAATTATTTAAACAAAATATTATCCTCTATAGTTGAACAAGTTTATAGGATTGAAGACATGATTCAATCATCAAAACTTGTAAACATCCCAACTTTATTTCATCCTCCTGATAAGGTGAAACTCAAAACACAAAGGGATAAAATTTTACAAGAAATTGATAACAAACTCAAAATTTTAAGTCTTAAAGGAGAAAGTTCAAAGACTTCGATAAATGTCTTAAATGAAAGTGATGCAAAATCACTTATAGACGAATTAGAAAACCTAGAGATAGAAGAAAATAAAAAAATACATAAAATAAGTTTCAAATAAAATAAAAGCGACAAGTTCAATTGGTACCACAAGCCCTTTATGCTAGATATGGGGTATGAACAAAGACATAAGTATATTAGAAACACAAAATTTAGTGGTGATTCCATCTACATTTGGAATATAGATAGAATGCTTGGAAACCTAATTTTAGAAGTTCTACAAGAAATGCTCATGGCAGCAAGTGCCTATGAGTCAAACGGAATGAGCGATCATAAGGCTACAAGAATTCTCATCATTGGTTTTTCTGGAACCTAAAAATAATGGTGGGAAAAATGCCTCAGTGAAAGACAATAAAACTTCATAAGTCAAAAATTAAAAGAAAAAGAGAAATTAAAATTGAAAATGTAGCCACAACCATTGATGGTAGAACTATTGGCAGAGCTTCTACTTCAAGAGAAACTGAGGAGAAAATCAAGATTGAAGATGCGATTGCGCATCTAATCTATCAAATATCTATCTATTTCACTATCAAAAATGAAATAGGACCAAAAATCCTAAGAACAATTTTAAATAATTTAAAATGTTCTTCTATGGGAAAATTGAAGTGGTACAAAGATATGTTTTTAGGAAGAGTATATTTTTTTAAAGACTGCAATGAAAGACATTGGAAAGAAAAATTCATAGATGGTTTTCCAAACTTTATAGCTGAAAGAGTGTATAGCTCTCTCAATAAAATGTATAGTAAGTGCATCCCTTGGGATAATCTTACCTATGCCCACTTGACCAGCAAGGTCATCGAGTGTGGGTTAGATATATGCAATGAGATTAAAATTCAAAGTAAACTGCAAAAGGCTACAATCTCCATAAAAGAGAAATGAAAACATTTTGTTCTCGATACGGTTTCGAAAAATTGGAATAACCAAGACCTTCCAAGAAAAGAATCTCAAAGAGAAATTATTCAAAGAATTATAATACTAGGCCGTACTATAGAAAACCTCAATGGGAATATATTCCATAAAAACCCAAGAGGTACCACAAAAAACCTCCTTATAAATCTACTGAGTTCAAAGAAAAAGGAAAACCACAAAGAGGAAAAAGAACTAAAGAAAAGGTTTATTGTTACAAATGTAGAATGGAAGGGCACTATGCAAATAGATGTCCTAATATAGCAAACACATAAACGAGGTAGATAAAGAAGAATACTCTTTAGACTCAACTTTTTCAAAGAGTGACGAATTTGACTTTCAAATGCATGAAATTGTTGATCACATAGATTCAAACTACTCTAGCCATGATGAATCTCCTATCGAAGGAATTGCAGCATATGGCTGTGAGAGTACACAGTGCAAATGTATTCTTAATTCAATTAATGTGACTTCTGAACAAGAAGTTCTCTCTCAAACAGTAAATCATATTACAAATGAAAATTTAAAGAGAGCTATACTCAAAACTTTAAAAGATTTATTAATTGAGTCCTCCTCAAGAATTCCTCCTCCAAAGAGAGAAGAGAAATCAAAGAAAGAAATTTATTAGACATAATTCAAAGAAAAACAGAAAAACCAGTTTCAATTGAAGATTTACAATTTGAAATCAATAGCCTCAAAAGAGAAATTTCTCAACATCGTTTTGAGATCCACGAAATCAGAAAAGAAATGTCTTATTAAAGAATATTCAAAACTCTGACTCAAAAGATGAAATTGAGGAAAAAGAAGATTTCTTAGTAAATAAAATAACAAGAATACATTTTCAAAAGTGGTATGCATTAATTATTGTAAAGATTCAAGATTTTAAAAATACTTTAAAAGCTCTGATTGATTTAGGAGCTGACCAAAATTGTATTCATGAAAGATTAATTCCAACAAAATATTGTGAAAAAACCACTGAAACATTAAGTTGTGCTAATGGGAAAAAAAATTAAATATTAATTACAAACTCTCAGAAGTCCATGTTTGCAATAAAGAATTTTGTTTCATAAACACTTTTCTTCAGGTCAAAAATTTAAAACAATAACTAATATTTGGCACACCTTTTTTAACCCAATTATATCCTTTAGAAATTACAGAAAAGGGTTTAATTTCCAAAACGTACAATAAAGAATTAATTTTCAAATTTTAAGTCCTATGATGTCTCTCACAAGGTTCTAGGAATCAATGAATTAAAAAATAAAGAAATTAAAAGAAAACAAAACCAAATCCGTTTTCTAGAAGAAGAAATCAATTACAAAAGAATTGACAAGACTTTGAAAGATCCTACAATTCAAAACAAAATAAAAGAGATTCAATTTAGAATAAGGATAGAAAATTGTTCAAATTTACCAAATGCATTTTAGGAAAGGAAAAAAACATATAGTTGATCTTCCCTATATCAAAGAATTCAAAGAATTAGATATCCCCACAAAGGCTAGACCAATTCAAATGAATTTCGAACTGCTAACATATTGCATGAAAGAGATTCAAGGCTCATTAGACAAACGTCTAATAAGGCCTTCAAAGAGTCCATGGTCATGTGTCCCTTTCTACGTGAATAACCCAATTGAAAAAGAGCACAGAGTTCTTAGGTTAGTTATCAACTACAAACCCTTAAACAAAGTGTTGGAATGGATTCGATATCCAATTCCAAATAAACAAGATTTACTTAAAAGGATTTCAAATGCCAAGGTACTTTCAAAATTTGACATGAAATCAGGTTTTTGACAAATTCAAATTTCCAAAAAGGATAAATACACAATTGCTTTTAATGTACCATTTAGACCATATGAATGGAATGTCGTGCCATTTGGGCCAAAAAATGCTCCTTCAGAATTTCAAAAAATCATGAATGATATTTTCAATAATTTTCAAGATTTTACAATTGTCTATATATATAATGTTTTAGTTTTTTCTCCAAATATCGAGAAATATTTTAGACATCTCAATATTTTCATATATACTATTAGAAGAAATGGTTTGGTAGTCTCTCTACCAAAAGTCAAATTATTTCAAACAAAAATTAGGGTTTTGGGCTTCGAAATCCATTTAGGAATGATCAAGCTCATTCAAAGGTCCATTAAGTTTGCATTAAATTTTCCAGATCAAATTCTAAACAAAACCCAAATCCAAAGGTTTCTGGGCTACCTCAATTATGTGTTTGATTTTATTCAAAATCTTAAACCTATTTGCAAACCACTTTACGAAAGGTTAAAGAAAAATCCAAAACCTTAGTCTGACACACATACCTAAGCTGTTAAAAACATTAAGGCTTTAGTCAAATCAATTCCCTATTATAGCCTTATCCATCCAAAAGCAAATCTTATCGTGGAAACGTCTACCTCCAATATTGGATATGGAGGAATCCTCAAACAATGTCTAGATAAAATCGAGTCAATAGTCCGATTCCACTTAGGAATTTGGAACGACACCAAAAAAAATTACTCCACCGTAAAAAAAATAGTTGCTTGCAATTGTTCTTTGCGTTAAAAAATTCCAAGGAGATCTAGTTAATAATTAATTTATTATCAAAACCGATTCAAGAGCCTCAAAATTTGTCCTTGAAAAAAATGTCAAAAATCTTGTTTCTAAACAAATTTTTGCCAGATGGCAAGCCATACTGTCTTGCTTCGACTTTGAAGTTTTCCCTATAAAGGAGAACAAAACCCCCTAGCTGACTACCTTTCAAGGTAGTTTCTCACTCCAAAAACTAAAACCTTCTCTCTCTTAGAATGAGCGGTGATAGAAGTAGCAATAGAGAAAGGAATACCTTCATCTCTTCAAAGGGCAAGGGCCCAACCTCTTCAAGCTCAGCACCCACTCCAATGAGTGTTGATCAATATGCGATGGAATTAGGGTTTACTTCGATAACTTGATCCAGAGCAAGATCCTCCAGCATACAGATTGGATCGCCAATGGAGTCTTTTACTTGTCCAACGCCTTTAGCCAACCTTGTCCACCCTTCTGATGGATTAGTTCAATTAAGACCTTCAATCTCTCCATATTCAATACAAGAGTCATCCACTTTGTCTCCTTCAACCTACTCTCAGGTTGTCATCCCATAAAAACAGTTTGTACCACACCCTAAGATACAAACCTATTTCCAAAAATCTATAGTGTAGTCTATGACCCTATCATAGAACCGGAATACCAAAGTTTCACTCTCGATGAGACTATTTCAAGAGTTTTTCCTAAGGGATTCAATTTTCTACTTGATGACCTTAGAAAAACGAGAAAATTTTATGAGTTTATTTTATTCGACACGAAGTCGGTTGAAATTACTCATATTCCTAATAAAAACGGTCCATCAAAGATAACATACTCAAAATTCAAGATTTTCAAAGCTATCAACCCAACACATTGGGATTAGAGTATTTTCACAGAAAAATCATTCTCAAAACCTTTTGTTCTCCAAATCTACTCGTATCAAGATTACATAAAAGTTTGGTATAGAGTTATGTGGTTTCAAACAGAAATCATTCATGGTTTATTTCTTTTTTCCAAAACATCCATAAAATTAATTTTCCATTATGGTTTATTCAATGGTGGAATAACTTCGGCTTAACCAATGATATTCTTTCCACTCCTCTCCAAGAATCCTATTTCTATTTTTCCATAACAATTCAAAAGAATTCATTCCACAACTTAATGAAATTTTGTTTATATTTCCAAATCCCATGGATATTTTGTTGGAGCTTCTCAACAGCATCTTATCCTCGATACAAAATGGTTACAAAATTACTCAAGATCAAATGGTGGGAAAAATACAACTTTCAACATGCCACCATCAAGAATATGAAGGAATGGTTCACACATAAAGGTTGTCTTCAAGACGTAAGTCAAAGAAAGAATGCAGAGTTCTTGAATGAAAAATCCAAACTCCTAGCAGCATTAGCTTAGACCACATATGATGCTGATTTTCAAAGAATTCAACAATGGCAGTCAGCATGGCATCTGCCTCAATGACCTCTTCTATCCAAGAAGAAGGAGAAGAAGAAGATCCATATTACGATTTAGATGATTCATTCCTTGACTCACAGCCTATGTGAGCTCCGAATCAATAATGGTACCTGTTTCAAATAGAAACAAAAGGTTTTCATAAGGGATGCTTCACAAAGAAATAATTCCATTAAAGAATTTTAAAAAAAAATGTCTAATGTACATTCACATCTCTAGCCTTTATTTGTGTAAACATTGTAAACACTAGTTTACACTATAAATAAATTCTTGTCTGAAAAAATTTCGAAGTTAAAAATTTTGAGGCAAAAGCACTGACAACGAAGAAGTCCAAAGCTTGAAGACGAAGATCATTGCTTTATCCTTGCGTCTACACATTCGTCCGCTACTAGTTTGCCGTATCCACAATTTGATGAAGTCGTAAGACAGAATTTTGGCCTGTAATCAGCCTAGAGCAAACGAGTACTTGAATAGATCAATAATCTAGCCAACAAGAACATGACATAAAGCATCTTTAATAAAACCACTTTGTTAAATAAGAAAAAAAGTTGCTCCAATCTTTTTAACTTTCCAAAATTATGGCAAGACAACATCTTATCTTTTTATCTTATCTTATATTTTCTTTGTCTTATCTTATTTTTTAATTTGAATTTTATAATTATTATGTTTTCAAATTACTGGGGTCTTGTCCCAATAATTCACTTTATTTATTTTGTCTTTATTTTACTTTTCAGAAAGAAGAATCTTATCAGAGGTCATGTCCTGTTTGATTCGATCATATCTTTTAATTTTCTTGATTTAATTTATGTTCGAATTTTGGGGTCTATAAAAGACTTCCAAACTGGAATTCAAATGCACATCGCGAAATATTATAAAAGACTTTAGGGAATGATGTTGTTCCAGTTGGTCGAGATTCATGTTTTTTTACCATAATTATTAAAAATTCACATCATTCACTTTAGGGAATGTTATTGGTCTAGTTGACTAAGATTCATGATAATTATTTTTAATCAATAACTCATTATTTCGTTTAGCCACAAGAAGACATTAAATGAGTTCAGAATACTTATTAAAATATTTCTTTCGATATTGCTACTGCAGGAGCATATTCGAGATACAAAATGTAGAAAATGTCTTCTCTAACATATTGATTTAAAATCTTAGAGCCTCAAATGCATCAATTCATAACGAGCTTTAGGAAGAAAAATTGTTTTCTAATGATCATATTTGTATGGCATCTAGGTGTATTTCGGCATCAAGCACCCATAACAAATAATTATTACTATTAATATCAAATGTTACAAATTCTAATATTGTAATATTTTTCAAGGTAACACCTGTTCGATGAGATTTTTTGAAGAAGATGTAATCCGTAGAACTTGAATTCGTATTTGTATTAATTTCAGTTTTGTGAGTACAATCTCTAATATATTTAATCCTTTGATTCTTTCTCTCCAAAAGTAAATGCTAGCGGCTTGAATTCTTGAGATCTTCTATGAAGTTTTTCTCTCAAGGTCTTCAACTCCGGAGTCTTCGATCTTTGGATCTTTGAATCTTTAGCTTCTTTGGAGCTTCAGGGAGCTTCAATCTTCAGAGCTTGTGAGCTTGGGAGCTTCGGTCTTTAGATCTTCAGCTTCGGCCTTCAATTCTTCAGAATCCGGACTTCCAGAGCTTCAATACTTCTCTTCACTCTCCAAAAGGATCCCCTCAATGAAGAGATAAAGCCTCTATTTATAGAGTTTCTATGGGACTTCATGGGCTTGGGCCCAATTGCTTTTTGGGCCTCCAAAAATTGGGATTGGGCTTAGGCTCAATTGCTTTTGGGCCTCCAAAAATGGAATTGGGCTTGGGCCCAATATCTTCTTTGGCCCAAAAAAAAAATTCATCATGGACTTGAGTTGGGTTAAGCTCTTAACCCGAGCCCTTTTAATTACTCGGTCCAATCTGATTTATAAATTCCACAACGCATTTGGACTCATGATGACGTGGCGAAATTTGGTTGGCCGAAATTTCTTATTCAACAACACCATTATAAAATATTGTATTTATATTAGAAATTTAATATATACTAGACATGCAAAAAAAATATTTAACTTACTAATTATAATAAACATAAAAATGACCTACCTTTAGGACCTACTTTCAGTGAGGGAACGATAGGAGTTCGTGTTGATAACATGTTGTAAAATTGATGAGCACAGGATATGGAGAAAATATAATATGATAATAATAATAAATAAATATAATAAAATAACTAAATATAAGAAATTATATAAATAGAAAATATAAAAAATGGTAATTTGAAGTGGATTTTTTCACCAATATGTCATCTCTAAAGATCTACCAAATGTCACTATTTATATACAAATTGGGGCTAATTAGAAAAAAAAGGTACTTTTTTTAAAAAAAATTAGGTAAAAGTGGTATTTTTTTTTTTTTTTTTTTTTTTGTCTTTATCTAAATGTCACATTTTCTGTCACAGTCAATTGGTCAAATTAAACGAAAATTATAAGAGCTGACAACATTCTGCCATTTTTTTTTAAAAAAATTATTTTTTCTATTGTAAGTTTGAATTATTAATTAAAAAAAATATTATTTTCCTGGTATTATTATCCCGTAAAGTTCCCTTTTCACGGGAAAAAGGTACTTTTTTGTTTTAAAGTACCCTTTTCACCTATTTTTTTCTAAAACTACCCCCATCTAATGGACCTGACAAATTGGCAAGTAGGAGGTGGATTTATATAACCACTAACGATGTGTGATTATGAGACACATGAACAATACATGGGTAATTGGTAAATGGCACTTGGTCTTTTTACACTAAGCATGGATAAATAATAGGCATTTATTATTACTATCATATTTATAATAAGAATACTAATTCTCATTTTAGGAAAAAAAAAAAAAAGACGTAACATTAGGTCCCCTTCCTAGCTTGTAAAGAGTAATGAGGTATTTATGTCTTGAATGAAATTTGAAATGTTCAAATTTACTTCGGGAAATAATATAATGTATGATGATACATTATAATATAAAGTTTATTTTGAACTTTATAATTTCAATTAAATTTTGGATATGATACAAAATTAATTTTTGAGAGAATTAAATATTTGAAGGAGTTCAAATATTAATATGAATTAGATTCATATTAAAACTATAGGTTAAAATTAATGTGTATTAGATGCACATTAAAACTATAAGTTATGAGAGAATAACAATTGAAGATGATTCAAATGAAGGTTAAATTAAATATTAGATATTTAATTTGAAAATTAATTAATTAAAGAATTAATTTTCGTAATTTATTTTAATTAAATTAAATGAATTAAAACTATAAGTTATATGGGAGATGTCCATTAAAAAATGATTTAAATAAAATAATTAATTTAATTAGATTTAATTATTTATTATTTATTATTTATTTATTTAATTGTTAAATCAAGGGCTGCTTGCATAGATAGCCCATGGCCCAAAAATATTAGAGCCCATAGAACAAGCCAAAACTAATTGCAAATATGTTACAAATTTAGGCCCAAAAGTGTGAAAAGACTAAAAAGGACATCAGCCCATCCCATCCGATTCCCCATTCCTTTACTTTCGATTTCCTTTTGCTTAAACACAACAAATTCAAAACGCGCGCCTTTTCTCCTCTTCGTCTCTTCTTCTTCCTCCCTTCTTCTTCCTCCCTTCTTCTCGTCATTCTTCTTCCTTTCAACAAGGTTATTGTTGATTTCTACCGATTCTTGTTCCAAAATCAGTGTTAAGTAGTTTCAAATGATATTTGTTGATAGTTCATTTATTTCCTTCAAATTAGGGGTTTAGATGTCGATTATGGCTTCTGATTAAGTTGATTCCTACCGATCCTTTTTATGCATGTTGTTTTTGCTGCTTCTACCAATAGTAATGTATCAATGTTGAAGGATATAACTGATAGCGAGACTGATAGAAAGTGAACTGTGTGAGAGAGAGCTATCAGCGACACTAAGATTGAGAGACCGAGACTCAGAGAGAGTTGATTGTGTGAGAGAGAGCTATCAGCGACACTAAGGTTGAGAGACAGCTATCAGCGAGACTGAGACTGAGAGAGAGTGAACTGTGTGAGAGAGAGCTATCAGCGACACTGAGATTGAGAGATAGCTATCAGCGAGACCGAGACTCAGAGAGAGTGAACTGTGTGAGAGAGAGCTATCAGCGACACTAAGATTGAGAGATAGAGACTAAGAGAGAGACCGAGACTCAGAGAGAGTTAATTGTGTGAGAGAGAGCTATCAGCGACACTGAGGTTGAGAGACAGCTATCAGCGAGACCGAGACTCAGAGAGAGTGAATTGTGTGAGAGAGAGCTATCAGCGACACTAAGATTGAGAGAGAGTGAACTGTAGCGAGACTGAGACTGAGAGAAAGCTATCAGCGAGACTAAGACCGAGAGAGAGTGACTGAAGATGCAAAAAATCGAAGATCAAGGTTGAAGCAACAGAAAAAAGAAAGAGAAGGAAAAGAAAAGGGAGACAATGCCGACGAGAGAAACGAAAACGAAAAGAGGAAGAAGAACTCACCACCGATTTGGAGCTTGAACTCACCACCAAAATTGTAGCCGAAACTCTCCAAAAGATGCAAAAAATTGGAGACGACGCCGAAAACGGAAAGAAAAGGAAAGAAAAAAGAAGAAAGAAAACGGAAAGAAAAAAGAAGAAAGAAAAAAGAAAGAAAAGGGAAAGAAAATCGTCTGCAGGAAAGGAAAGGAAGAAGAAAGAAAACAAAAAGAAAAGGGAAAGAAAATCACATGCAGGAAAGGGAAAGGGTAAACTTGGAATTTTTTAAAAAATGGATAGTTGACAGGTCAAAAGTGCCATATTATTAAATATTTTGGATTTGTTCTATATTTTAACATTATTTTCATAATTGTATCATTTGTTATAAATTTCCTTAAATCAAATAATTAATCAATTTAATTAATTAAAAAGGTAAACGCTATACGTGGTTTAATCCCACATTTCCTACCCTCTCTCCCTAAATAGGCCTGCAAAAGAAATAGAGGGGTAAGGTTTTTCTCTCAATAAAAATTCTCTCTCGTTTTCTCCCTTTATCAAGGATCCACAATCTTTCATCTCATCATTGGAGAGGTTCGTGGTGGTGGTGTTTAGAGTCGACAACGAATGTAAGCTTCTATCTCTAAAGCATGCTTAATCCTAGAATTAATACAGTAAGTTTTATGTATTTTTTTCAATGTATTGGTATTTCAAAATCCCAATTTATTTCGAATTTGGTTCTGTATTGCTTCCGTGTGTTAGGATTTTAACCCTTTCACTTAAGAACTCAACAGAAGAAAAAAAATGAGTGTCTACTAAACAGTTGTGGTACTTTCCAATAGTTCCAAGGTTTCTAAGGATGTTCAAGAGTGTTGAACATGCAAAGAATTTGTGTTGACATGCTATTGAGAGAAATGTAAATTGTATTATGCGACACCCAGCTGATTCTTCATCTTGGAGGTTAACATATCACTTATGGCCAGCTTTTGGTTTAGAACGAAGATATCTTGGTTAGGGTTTATCCATTGACAGAGTAAACCCATATGGAGATCTAAGTACTAAATATAGTTGTTGGCTAGTCATTATTACAGTGTGCAACATCCCACGATGGTTGTGCATGATGAAAAAGGTTTTAATATTGTCAATATTAATATTAGAACCAAAACAACCAAGATATGATGTTAATATTTATCTAGCTCCGTTGATTGAGGATTTGAAACTTTTATGGGAAGTTGGAGTTGAATGTTTTGATGCATATAGAGAATAATCATTTACTTTGCAATTGTCTTACTATGGACTATTAATGATTTTCTTGCATATGGAAATCTATATGGTTGTACTGTGAAAGGGTATAAAGCTTGTCCAATATGTGGGGAGTAGACCTACTCAATCAAGCTACAACATGGGAAAAGAAATGTATACATGGACCATATTTAGAAAATTTTTGCCAAGACATCATCCATACAAAAGACAAAAAAAAAAAAAAAAAAAAACTTTCGATGGTAAGCAAGAGAATAGAAGGCCTCCACATCTAATGTCAGGTGAGGCAATTTACAATAAACTGAAGGACATAAGTTATTCTAACGAAAAGAAGTGTGGCAAGAAGTTGAATGACAAAACTACAAATAACGATTGAAAAAGAAGACCTTAATTTTTTTAACTTCCCTATTGGAAAGAGTTGCATGTTAGACATTGTCTTGATGTAATACTCCCAAAAAGAATGTTTGCATGAATATCATAGGAACCTTACTTGATATTCCAGAAAAAAGTAAAGATGGGATGAGTACTAGATTTGACTTAGTTGAAATAAACTTTCGACCAGAATTAGCTCCTGTATGTAGGGGAAGTAAAATGTACATACCTATAGCATGTTATATATACATTATCGAAAGAAGAAAAATGTCGTTTTTGTAAGACTTTATCTAAAATAAAGGTTCCCGACGGTTATTCTTCTAATATTAGAAGTCTGGTCTTATTAGAGGACTTGAAACTTATTGTCCTAAAATCTCATGACTGTCATGTTCTAATGCAACAATTCTTTCCAATTGCATTACGTTCAGTGCTACCTAAGAATGTGAGATATGCTATTAGTAAATTATGTTTCTTCTTCAATGCAATATGCTCCAAAATTGTGTGGGTATCAGAGTTGGATAAGTTGTAGAATGATGTAGTTGTTACGTTATGTCTAATTGAGAAGTATTTCCCACTTTCATGCTTTACAATAATGTTGCATCTCACTATTCACCTCGTAATAGAAGTGAAGCTTTGTGGGCCCATCTATCTACGATGGATGTATCCATTTGAATGGTATATGAAGGTGTTGAAAAATTATGTAAGAAATAGAAGTTGATTTGAAGGTTGCATTGCGAAGGCACATATATGTGAAGAGGCTGTTGAATTTTGTTCTGAATTCCTACCCAGACTAGATTTAGTTGGACTTGGTTCAATTAAAATACGAGAAGAAACATGAATTGAGCTGGACGCCATGTCAAACCTAATGTGCAAGAACTGAAGCAAGCACATCTTTATATACTTGAGAACACCGAAGAAGTACCACCATATAGAATGTAAGCATACTAAAATTCTCAAATCACCTACTTATTGAATGTAGTCATTTTGAAGTTTACTACCTTTTGTAGACAACATATTAAGTATTTGAAGGTCCAAAATCTAAGGAAAGAAAATAATGAAAAATGGCTACAAAATGAACACAATTGATCGTTTTCTAATTGGATATGTGATGAGGTATTTAATTTCCATTCACATTTTTTTTCTATATCCATTTAATCTAGTCTCAATCTAAATGAACTGTCTTCTTGTAATAGGTGATGCGTGAAGTAAATGATAGAAATTCTGTTTCCAAAATTGTACTTTGGTTGGCACATGACCCCCACCCAAGATTGATGACATTTAAGGATTATAAGATTAATGGGTGTAGTTATAGCACAAAGTCTCGTGCAATGGTCGAACTATCCATAATAGTGAGGTTACATTAGTTGTCACAACAATGCAAGTGCTAATGCTAAGCATAAGAATCCGATAATTTCATACATATCTTTTTATGGGGTTATTCAAGAGATAAGGAAAATTAGATATACATTTAAGATTCCATTATTTAGGTGTGATGGGTTGAAAATCCCAATGGAGTGTGGATTAACGATCTTGGATTTACCTTGGTTAACCTCAATTGTACTGGACATACTTCAGATCCACTCATCCTAGCCACTAAAGCAAGGCAAGTTGTTTATATAGAGGATCCTATTGACGCACAATGGTCAATTGTCATCACACCAGCTTAAAAAGATTTTGTTGATACATGTTAAGATGATGAGCTTGGAGATACTTCTTTCGACTGTCCTTCAGTTCCAAAATGGACATCACCAACTGATATGAACGAAATTGAGATTCCATACGTAAGAGATGATTGTGAAGGCACATTGGTTAACGACTTAAAATTTATCAAGTATGTACATATAAAGAACACAGTTTTTTTTTTTTTTTTGTTATTATTTGTTTTGTTTTAAAGTTGATAGTTTTTATTGTTTATCTCGTAAGTTATTGTTAATGAAAGAGGGGATTGCATCAATGACTATACTTCTTCAATTTTCAGTGTGGAACATGTCAATTACATTTATTGAACATTTTATTTCATGTACTATTATAATCATATTATTAACTGTTACTTTGCAATGGTGGTATGTTATTAAACTATCTATTTAGTACAAGTAATTGAATTATATGCATATGTTTGATATTTTTCTTATAAAATATTTAAGGTTGAAGTTAACATTTTAAATCTTACATTTACGAAGATAACAATCAACAGATGGATGATACAATTGATGATACACAGGACGAGCAGCTAGATAATGTAATGGATGATACATTTTACGATGCACAGGGCCATCACTTGGATGATATGGTGGATGATGCACATGATAGTGATGGTTATGCAAATCCTCCAATTATAGATGATGACATAAAAGGAAAAAGAACTAGGAGACCTACTAGAATGCATGAGATCACTCATATGTACAGTGAAGGTCAAGAAAAGTGATTCAATACAATGAGAATGGTCAGCCAATTGGTTGTAATGCAACTAAAATGAAGAGTTTATTAGAACATCTATTCGATCCCATGTTCTAATCATATACAACACTTGGAAAGCAGTGTCATTCGAGATAAAGCAAAAAATTTGGGATATGATTCAGGTATATACATATATATTGTTGGTTTGTAGATTTTGTTTGTTTGAATTAACATGTAACATTTGGTGCGAATTCATAGAGCGGATTTGTTGTTGATCCTAGATTAAAAAAGAACCTCATGCAAAATGTGGGTGTCTAATTCTATCAATTTAAGTATGCTTTGACTACAAAATATATAATGTCATTTAAGGATGATCTGGAGAAACTAAAATGCCCCCAGTATTCCCATATTGAACAAGAACATTGGAATGTGTTCGTTAGTTTTCAGCTTAAGTAAGAATTTCAGGTAAGTATTGTTGTTTAAAACATTTAATATTTTTATTTACTTATGTTAAAGAACAATGTAAATGTGACACTTTTTTATGTCATTTTATTAAGGTTGCCAGTAGTAAGAATCGAGAAAACATGTGTATAATCATCGAATGTCACGAAAGGGGTACACTAATCTTTCTGAAGAGTTGGTAAGTACATATGAATCCAATTTCATGTACGATGATTTGAAATGGGTGTAGAAGGAGTCATCGCCAAACGAAGATGTGATTAAGTGATGTGTTTTATGGAAAAGTGCTCATATGGATCGAGATGAAAATATTCCTAACAAGCGAACACAAGAAGTGGTGGATCGTATAGTAAGTATTTGTTGAGTATTTATATTTCTTTGCATAATGCTAAAATATTATTTTCTTACTTTAATAGGATGACATGTTAGTCACTCATAATGTCAAAGATGGTAATGCATCCATAAGTGGAGATATCCTTTTACAAGCATTAAGTACCAAAGATACTCTAGTAGTAGTTAAAGAAATGGGTAATTTATCACACCTAGTAAATATTTTCATACCCCAAAACAACGAGAGAGACCAGGTTACAACAGATGCAGAAGAGAAGGTCAAGATGGTTGCATGTATAAAAGAGTTGGAAGAAGAATTGATAAAACAAAAAAAGATTTCGTGAGATTCAAATAATGATGGTTCTACAGAAGATATTAAAGAACAAGATGGTGAACCTGTTTTCAAAAATGAGAAGGTCAAATGTGATTTAGATTATTCCTATGTACTGTGTTAGTGCAGATGATTAATATTGCATGTGACTTAATTTTTTTTATAGGTGAAGGAAGAATTATTGGACCAAAATAAGACTTTATAAAGAGCAAAAAGGGATGGTTCTCCAAATTATATTGAAGAAGAAGGTGGTGAAGTAGAAAAGAAGAATGAGAAAGTTAAATGTGCTTCAGTTCATCTTTTAAGTAGTTTTTCATAATCTTTACAATAATAATTCATGTGATATGATCTTTTTCATCTAAGCAAAAGCACAATTGTTGAAACAAACAAGGAGTTCTCAAGATGTTAAAGTGAAAAGAGGAAAAAGATAAGGTTTCATGTCCATATTATAATTCTTTAGTTTTTTGTAATACGTATAGCAACAATACATGTGATTTAAGTTTATTTCTTCCCTACAGGCTGAGGAACCTAAAGACATAACTCAGGGATGATTGTGACCTCAAAGCCATTAAGGTAAGTTTTTCGTTTTAATTTACTATAGTTCTACATAATATATGCTAGTAAAGATTTCCTTTTGTTGCAACTTCCCCGTGATAGGATGAAACTTCTTGTCTGTTGGCAATTGGGCCTAAAACTAACGTCATCACAGCTGAGACTATAATCGTCTATGACGTTAATAGTGATAAAGTAAAAGTGTCAATTGATGTAGTTGTGGATGGTGATTGTTCTGTCCCTATACCAACAAAGGAAGAAGAGAACATGCTATCCCAAAAAGTAGGCTCACACTTGTTATGATCACGAGATTGTAATAATTAACAACAAAAAGGTAAAATTTTTCAATTTATTTGGTTTTTATTCTCTATAATTCATTTATTCTAATGTTATGATATTTGTTGATAGAAGGATGATAAAAAGTCAAACAAAAGTTTAGGAATTCTATCAATGACATCTATTCAAAGTTCACCAGTTGTTTTACTTTGTTTACTTCATTTACTTGAATATATTGGCTCATCAATTCAAATCATTGTATCAATGGAAGTATTTGGGATCCAACGCAAGTGTTGCATTTTGTCATATCGCCTTTTGCGTTTAAAATGGATGATGCATGATGCATCAACTGGCCTAATGCCGCATTGAAAATGTTGAAGATTAATTCATTAATATGCAAGTTTTTCTATAAAAACCCAAGTGTAAGTTTAAATAGATTTCCTAGGGAGTCTAAGATCAAACGCAGAGATTTGCGATAATTTGGCATTAAGAAAATTCCTTGATTTAATGTGTTGAACTGTACAAATATTTTTAAATGTATTGAAATATCTTTATAGTAACTAAAAAGAATAACTTTATACATAAATAAATTGGTGGATGAACATATGAAGTGGTGATGCGGGATGAAAATGGATGAATTTGTCAAGTACAAATATGTTTAGACAGTATGCTAGGAGATGGATAAATCCATGGAAAAAGTAGGGTTGAGATAACTTTGGTAGCATATTTCTAAGTGTTACTCAAGTATGCCTTCATGCTACCAAACTCGAGATTGAGAACGATCTCTCGATGCTTTGACACCACATTAATCTTATTTCTAAGACGCATGGTGAGTTCTTCATGCAAAAAGTTGAACTTTATCTCTAAGGCCAATTCTTTTCTTGTTAAATGACAAAGATTAATTACTTACTCTCTCAAGCAGTTGATTGTACTTACTTCTACTTATTTGTTCTACAAATTTATGCAATTTTCAAAGCATCCATTTAAACAAGATGAAAGCAATCTTAAGTCAAACTTGGAAAATGCTAGCTTCAAGCACTCAACCCATTAGAACATTCAATCATTCATGGTGTAAGGTGTTAAAGACAATGAGAGATGGAAGTATAAAATCAATCAAACTTATATTAAGGAAATAAACAAATCTTTCGATTGTCATGATCAAAATATAAGCATGAAAGGTGAACATAATAGAAAAATGGAATAAAAGTCGTCAAGCCGCCAATGGCAATGTCTTGCTTCTTGGAGGCTTGAGATGGTGGCTGTTTGATACAAATTTGCACAGGGGGTGGATGGATTCACTCTCTAAGAGGCGACTCTAAAACTCTCAGAATCTTCTTGCAAAAGAGCTCGAAGTAGAAGGTGGCGATGAAGGTTGAGGGAGAATTTGAGTAAAGTTTTCACCCACTATTTTCTCTCTGTCTTTAGCATGACATCCTTTGGGCTATTTATATGCGTCCAAAAATGTAGTCTCATGATGACTTGACATCTTTGTATTTAATTTCATGCCCTGCTGCGCAGACTTTATCGTGTCATAGGTTCATTGGTTCTATCATAGTCTGGTTAAATTAGTTGTTCACTTGCACATTGACATGACAGTTGCCACCCATACATCTAAATTACATTCTTCCTAATACTTGGTTCTTCGACGCGTTGATCTTTAGAATAATGTGGCCTTGATGATTCTGGCAGCATCTTTTCTTTTGCCCTTTGGGTGTTTTTGGTCTCTATTAGCTTTATCTTGCGTTAAAAAAGATACAAAACTCATAATTTCTAGGATAGATGCTTTTGTAAATATAGTAAACGTAAAGTTATCCATATTACACAATTCAACTCACAAATCCATGCGTTTATCTTCAATATTCCTCCAATTATTCCAAATAAAGAGTACAATAACTTGTATTTCTACAAGTTATCAGGGCCCAATATGCACTTGTTTTCTTGATGCATACATGATGTAAGTGATGTTCATATAGCACATTTTAGCATTAAAAGATGTATATTGAGTAAAGTATAACGTTTGATTAATATTATAGGTAATTATACAAACTAATGGATAAATCAAACACATTGGGTTTGCACAAGTTTTTGGATTCTGGTTACATCTCAATCTCAACTAACAAAAAATTTTGAGCTTAATTGTTTTCTTCAAGAATGCTAGGAATGGATGCAAATCAACTTCTCATTTTCCTTTACAATTCTGGGTATGTTGTATGAAATGCATGATATCACATTTTGTGCCAACTATATAATTTGTTTTATGATTCTTTTAATTTGTAGGAATCATTGAACTTTGATCATTATTGATCATTCAAAAAGCAACGTATTTTGGATGGACCCTTTAAAAAATTGACTTGACCAAGATATCATTGATGTGATTGGCACGTATGTGTGTTATATTTAGCATTTCACATCTCTAGTTAATGTGATATGATAAAAAAAAACATGTTACATTTAAAGCCATTTGCAGGTCTTTCAAGAATGTTAAGAAGAAGAAGCTCACTTAGAAATCAATTAAGGTATGTTATTTCATAGACAATGAAGTTTATTCAATAAATACGTACCTTATTTACTTAACTTGTGTTTTTTATTTTATACACATAGTGTCCTAAGCAATCAAGTGTGGTCGAATATTGTGGATACTATATCATGCGATATATGCATGAGATAATATTAGAAAGATCCACATCGATTCTAGATATAGTACGTATACAAATTAGTCAAATTTAAGTTACATTTTTAGTTCTTGAAGTTTATTTGGTTTTCTTGTTTTTAGTTCTTGAAGTTTATTTGGTTTTCTTGTTTATAGATGAAAGATGCACCAATGCATACTCACAAGATGATATTGACGTGGTATGAAGTGAGTGGGTAGAGTATGTGGGATCGCACATATTCTTTGCAAAGAATATGTGCCACCATTAGCTGTTGGAGAATGCAGAAAACTTTTTTTTTTTTCTTTTCGATGAACTAATTATGTTTTGTTGCTCAATATAGATTGGAATGCATTTTGCACAGTATTTTTTGTGGGGTTGAATTTGGGACTTCAGATGATATGATCATGAACATTAAATATCGTCGTTTTTTTTTTAGGTATTGTAAAATTCTTATGTATTTTATCTATTCTATAACTTTCATTTCATTCAAACTAATATTTTTATTTTCAACATGTTTTATAACATATATTTTTTCTACTAATAGTTCTATATGAACATTTCTATTTCTTGTCTAGAAAAGTTTGGCATAACACATGATATTGTTTATAGTTGGGTAACATGACAAATGCTTCTTTTCCATGGAAGCGACATAAAGAATTTGAAAATGATTATTAGCAAAGAGGTAAAATGGGAGTGTTGGTTTTATTCCTCCTATACCTTTATTGTTAGATTTGTAAAATGTTAAATTTTGTGATTAAACTTTAGAATACCAGTTTACTCTTACTCTCTTATATTTATCTTATTTGCAGTTTGTCTTTGAATATTTTGAGAATAATGTTATGTGGAAGGACTAGGCTGAAGGAAGAAGTTTTGAAGTTTGAGTATTTTTTGGTGTCTAAGAGGTATATCATATAACCTAGAATTACATGTTTCTTTGATTTGGTTTATTTTGGTAAGACCTAAATTCAAATGTTGGTTGACATTAGTTTACTTTGGTACACTTAACTTCTTCTAATAGTTATGTGAATCTTTTCAAATAGTTATTGACATTGATTTACTTTGGTAGGACTATGTTCTAGATAGTAAGACTAATATGAATATTTAAATTATATACTTGTTTTGCCTGTATTGGATTAGTGCTTGAGTTCTAGGAAGAGATATATATATATATATATATATATATTGTGATAAGTATTTTTTGTATTATGTTTCACTTGTCCACCCTAAATGAATAAGTTTTTCATTTGACTCTTGTTCTTTCTAATAGACCAATGTGTGAGTATTTCTACCTTTTAGTAGTAAGTTCTAACATATGTTTTGAGCAAAATTCGTGTTTATTGTTTGTCATATTCTAATTTATTGAGTTGTTATACTCTTAAAAAGTTGGACAAGTTACAATATTTCTTATATGATTTTTATGTCAAGATTCAATGTTAAAAGTTTGTTAGGTTTGTAGTAAATAAAAAAAGAATTATGAACAAAATTTTAAAGAAAAGATGAATAGAAAATTAATTCTAAGCAAAATATTAAATAAAATATGAATAAAAACCAATTATGAACAAATTTTAAGGAAATGATTAATAGAAAACCAATTCTAAACAAATTTTTAAGAAAGATTTAGAGATTTAACCTAATTCATAATATATATTTCACAAATGTCTTAATTTTGATATATATTCCATAACTAGATTTTTTTCAAAATTTTAGGAAAAATTTAAAGATATGGCTAATTCTGTATCTTATTAAATGTTCAAATTATTTTTTTATTAAAAGAAGCAAATCGAATTAAATGGTATGACTCTTTTAATGATTATTATTTTATTGTTTAACTAATTGAGATATATCACATAATTTTAACAATTTGTTAGATAACTCTACCGTGGCTAATTTGGAGATTTCCATTTTCATTTTTCCTCCAGACGATCGACTATTTCTTGTCTAGCATTGAACTGGTTTATCTCCAATCCTTCACTCAGTTTTTTGATTGCTTAGAAATAAGTGTTGCCTTCGTCCGACTAATTGTTTCAAGACCATATTTTAAAAGTTAGGGTATATTGTTTGGTTCTTTTCCTTTCAATATGTAATGTAATCTATTCAACATATTGTTTTAGGATTACATTATCCGAGATGTTCCTTGTTAGTCTTAGTATGTATTTATTTTTGTTCTTATTTGTCAGACGGTTGATGGTTTTTGTCCGACAATCTATTTGTATTCCAACTCCTTTTAGATTTCTCAAGTTGTTTTCCATCGATAGGTTATCTATTTGCCTGGTGGTGTACTGATATTCATATCTTCAACTTTTGCAATTTTGATTCCATCATGTTCTTTTGTGGATTCATGTGTAAGTTTTTGGTTGGTAATTTTGTTTGTTTTTAAGCTTCGTTTCCTAATAATTAATCATTTATGTTTCAATGTTGCTTGTTTTCTCATTATATAATTCAATGAATCTATGACATATTGTTTGTTATATTTAACAATTGGCAGAACCCTTCATGTAGTTGTGTAACGTACATGTAGTATGTTTACTCCTTATTTTGTAAATGTTGTATTTTCGATATATGATGTGTTATATATACTAGGATAGATTGTATGTAGTATTTCCTGGAGTGTATTATAGTATATTCAGTATATTACTACATATATTGTACTATTTTTATATATTTCATATATACTAGGATAGATTGTATGTTATTTTTCAATGTACTACTTTGTATATTGTACTATTTTTTATGAATGTTATCATGATATACCATGATTTATTTTTCATATTTTTATAAGTTTACATTTATTCACTGCAAGCAATTCAAATGTCCATAGTTACTTCAACGAATTGGATAACTATGTTAATTATAGAGTATTAGATATTGTTATACACGAGCAAATGTCCTTTCAAGAATTAGAACATACTTTAATCTCTAAGTTAGGCAATGTTTTGAATTTGGACAAACTAGAGATATTTGTTTGTATAGGACATAAAGAATGTTTGAAGAAAAGACTTGGGTGTTACAATTGACAATGACGTCAAGTGGGTATACCATATACTGTCTGCCAATGTCAAACAAGACATCGCTCTTATTATTCATTCAGCTAGAAGTTTGGCGATGATACTGGATAGTAGATCTATCATTGTTTCTAATACGGACATCCATGATGGTGGGGGACAAGTTTTTCAACATATTGATCTATTTAAGATTTTCGCTAATTTTGAAGTTAGGATCCATGACATGTTCTCCACCAAGGATGTGTTGCAGAATTCATTGGCGAGTCATTGTCGTTAAAGATAATTTCTAGTACAAGACAAGTAAATCAAATAAGGAAGTTTTGATCCTACAATGCATAGTTAAAGATTGTTTATGGTCAGTACGTGCACCATGTTGTGGAAATGATGGTAGATCCATGTTGATTATTGCTAGATTTGATGGAGAGCACACATGCTCCTTAGACGTTACTTTTGGATCACAGGCAAGCAACATCTGTTGTTATTAAGGAGCTTATGAATAAGAAAATTAGTATTGTTGGTAAAAAATTGAGCACCCCTATTATTTTCATTTTGAGAACGAACTAAATATCATTTATCAAAAAGCTTGGCGTGCATGCGAAGCTACCTTAGATAAAGTAAGAGGATCTCCCGAGGACTCGTACAAGATGATACAGTCATTTGCATACATGTTGAATTTGAAGAACCCAGGTTAATTTGCAAAAATATCGTATGTGTGGTAGTGTATATTATATATGTTATGGTATATGTGATAATATATATTATATTATGTTATAGTCATTTATGATATATGTGATAGTATATATACTATTAAGTTATTGTTAAATGTTAGTCATTTACTGTATATGTGATAGTATATCTTATATTACGTTATAGTCGTTTATCACATATATGAAGGTTCAATTATATATATTATGTGTTATTGATAGGTTTGATTACTGAATAAAAGATTGATGGGCAACGAATATTTTTATATTTCTTTATGACGTTATCTTCTTCAATTTTTGAGTGGCAATATTGTTGTCCTGTGAAGTCTATTGATGGCACAAGTATGAAAAACAAGTATCCTAGTACTTTATTAACTGCTTGCACGTCGAATGCTAATGACCAAATATTCTCATTGGCATTTTGTGTGGTTGATTTTGAGAACGATTCTTCATGGATTTGGTTTTTGCACTCAATTAAAGAGAATAATTGGTGAAACGAACAATGTTGTTATAACATCTGACAGACAGAAGCATTTGTAAAGCTGTAAGAGTTAGTAGTTCCTAATGTGTTCTATTCCATGTACACGATTCATTTGTTAAGGAACATAAATGGAATACATAAGAAGATTAGTGATACTGTATTTCATGGCTGTGCAAGAGCTTACAATGTTATTGATTTTGAGTATAAAATGCGTCAGTACCAAAAAACGAAGGGGACAAAAGTTAACTATAGTTTGCTAAAGCATCTACACTACAAAAACAAAACAGCCGAGGTTCTCAAGTAGACACAAGAAATTGGGAAAGATCAAAGCTTGTGGTCACAATGTGTAGTAATAAGCAATGGCATCAACATTCAAGAATGTTATATGGCCCTCAAGCTGTCGTTGATGCTTCCTTTTTTGTCCAGAGGATCCATGGTCTTGTCTTGGCTGACATCTGACTAGCATGCACTTGTCCAAAATTCGAGCCGACCGAGAAGCTGAAAGCAGGTTTGTATGACTTTGGATAGCCACTAGTCCTTTAATCTCTTTTCAAAGGCCCATAACGAAACGATGTGCCATCTTTGACGTCGTATCCACCAGTTGTGGAGCAAAACATGATAGCTTCAAAAATCGTTTCTCGTTGTCGAACACAGTCATCTTGTGCTAGACCAATTGGTGAGCATGTCCTTTTAGCTTAAGCACTGCACGTCTAACCCTTTGCCCATCCTGAAACTACAATAAATCAAATATAGATTCAAGATCCTTTATCCACTCTTATGCAACGCGTCTATGTCGTGCGAGCTACCATCAAATGGAGGAGGTTCAATCAAAACTTATGAAGCCATGGGCATAATTCATGTTATCCCCTACAGTAGACTGAGAGGATGGTGCAGAAGGGTGTGCTAATCTATTCTCAACTATACCGTCTATGATGTGTTGGAATGCGTCATAGGTCAAAGTTACAGATGGTATCTGTTGTGATCTAGTTGTTGCAGCATTGGCAGGCAAAGGCGTCTCAGCTACTGGTGGATCACGTTAACAAACAGAGTAATGCAAAGCATCTCATAACCAAAAATAATACGCACTGAGATACATGGTGATGGCAGAGAAGTCATGAGTGGTTGGCCATGGTAGTGTAGTTCTTGCCTTCTTAAAATCTATTCTACATAATCTATAATATATTGCTCTGATCCCATCAATGACTTGTCTAAACAATAATAACCATTATAGGTTTTTCATATACTATGAATACAAGGTAGCTAGAATCATCCATAATAAACAAATTAGAT
The DNA here is from genome assembly GCA_030954485.1 of Citrullus mucosospermus. Taxonomy (NCBI): domain Eukaryota; kingdom Viridiplantae; phylum Streptophyta; class Magnoliopsida; order Cucurbitales; family Cucurbitaceae; genus Citrullus; species Citrullus mucosospermus. The sequence goes on along the minus strand of CM062057.1, from coordinate 10,134,712 downwards.
TCTACCCAATAACAAGGATTTCCAAACTTTGATGAAAACAATTCAAATGAAAACTTGGGATAGGACACTCTACATCGATGATCATATAGCCCACAAATTTAACGAAACAAATACCATCAGCAAGGAAATTTTGGAAGTTGTTCCACACAAACTCTCATTAAACAAATGTTCGATTCAAGAACCAAAAGAAAGGTTAGGTAGAAGTTCTTGATTTTGAGGAAGAGATCAAAGTAAGAATAGACAGAACGACATCCTTGTGTTATCGTTTTTTGATCCTCAAAGAAACTAATAGAATTGTAAGATCAATAGTTGAAGGGAAGACGAAAATTACCAAGGTGAAGGATCAAGAGCAATAGTATGAAAATTAAACCGTTCTCTCGTTTTCGAGGGTGATTACGAGCTATGATTTGGTTTTATAGTCATCAACATAGGGGGTTTTCAGTAATTTTATTTTGAAAAAAGAAAAATCTAACCTGTACCAAACTAATCATCGCATCAAATTAAATTTTGAATATTAATTTTCTTAAATACATTAATTAAACTCTCGGTTAAATTTGTTTTTAAAAATCTTCCTACTGCACCTTATGATTTTCAAAAGTAATACTATTAAAGGGTCGGATTGAGTTATGAAAATTTAGGAGTTTAATTAAGCAAATTATAAATTTCACACAATATTTGATTGAATGACATCTAAAAGAACGTGTACATTAATTGATACACACCTTCAAGGTTTAGGCTAAATTGGTCTACTTATTTAAATTTCATTATAATATTTTAATTGATACAACTTCAACGTTAATATGCATTACACTCATTTGAATCTAATTCTAATCTCATTCAAATTTGTACCATATATATTAACCTATTTGAATCTCATATATATATCATTTTAATATTTAATGTAACAAATAAAATTAATACATTTTGGTCCTCTATCTAATATATTAAATATTAATTATCATTTTAATATTTAATGTAACAAATAAAATTAATATATTTTGGTCCTCTATCCAATATATTAATTTTAATTTTTGCTTCATTGTTTTCTTTTGCATTTAATATATCAAATATATTAAATAATGATTTGAATGTTTCAAATTTTTTTATTATTATTATTGTTGCTCTAAGCTAGCATGGATATACATATTAAAAGCTCAAATTATACCACATTAATTAATTAAACTCTTTAATCTTATTAATTCTAGGTCACTTTACTATAGAATCAGAGTTGCACTCTTACGCATTTGTAGAATAAGTTGTATATGTGGATATAACCACTACATACAAGTCAATTATTCACAAGTTGTTCACAATTAAAAATGTGTCCAAAGTCCGTTTTACCTTTGTATTTCTGTCTTGCACCTTAAGTTCCATGGTAATGAATAATTTGTTTATGATTTAATCATAAACCAAGTCCTCTCGTGGTAGTCAATGGGTAGGGCCCCATTGTTTATGTCTTGAAATAAGCACTTGGAAACTACTCATTTACTTGCCAACTATGGGAAGGAATGAGTTCATCTTATAAGATTATGTTCCTAACTCTTTGTTTGGTTAAGTCTCCAAAATGATAGGCTTATTGAACCGACGACAAATGTCACTCTCACCTATATAAATCGAAGGACAAGTCCTCATAGACATAAGTGTTCATAAATAACACACTCAATATTAAGATTGAGTCGCATATGATCATTTTGTGAAATATTAATCTTCTCAATTAAAAGATTTAAAGAAAATTAAATATTTCAAAGTCCAATCTTATGCAAATCTATTGTATAGGATACCCTTACCCACATATCCCACATGAATGATTTAGGCCCCGACAAGCCCTAATAAGTGCCTGAATCACTCAGAAAGCTTGGTAAAGTGATTTATGCTTATTTTGACCCAACAAAAGGTCTGAACTCATCCTAGTGAAGTTTCAAAGTGATGTAGAAGTATGGAAATCGTGTTGTTGGGAACCAAAATGATAAAGAGAGATGCAACGTTGCATTATGATGACTTTAGCCTAGTATATGGGCAAAGTTGAGCCTCAAGACTTAGCCTGGAGTAGAGGGGCAAGTTAGCTAAAGTTGCATATGAGGAAAAATACACGTATGGCCAATGTGTATGGCCAAATAAAATTCAACTCCACATGATTTAAGTTCCATTGACGATGAAGAGAATAAAAAAACCTCGCCTAAGTTCCAACCAAACTTCAAAGAGTCGATCAAAAAGTAAATTGGGACTTGGGTTTCACTTAAGGTTGACCATGATCGCATGTAAATCATGGTGTCACACAGTTAGAGAAGTACGACTGTGATACTCTGCGCCGAGTGTAAGAGTAAATAAAAATAAAATATAAGTGGATAAAATTGGAATACAATAAAAATGAAAAATAGAATTTAAATATTTTCCTATATTTGCAAAATCAAAAAGTTCATAGTCATGTTTGCAATTTGCCACCTACTACAATTTTTCTTGAAATACTAGGGACCAAATGCACACATTTTTTTAAAGCTCATAACCAAAAGAATATTTTATTTGAATCACAGACTTCATGGCTAACGACTTAGGTCATTTGAGTTATAGCAACTAGTAATTATTATAATTACAATTGTTGTGATCATAATCTTTTTAAACAAAACTTCATTATTGTACTAATAAAACTCAATATCTAGATTAGTCATCTATTTATATTGACATTTATTAGTAACGACGTGATAAAATGAAGATATATTGATAATTATTAAAGTAAAACAATAATTAACCAATTACAAAATATTATATTTACAGTTATCTTTTTATAAAATATTATATCATAATTAATTTTTATAAACATTATACATTTATAATATTTATAAGATAATGTCACACACTCAAGTTTCAATGTTTGTTTTAAATAATCCAACTTTAAGAGATAAATTTAATTCCCTTAAATCCAATATACTGTGTTCTTAGTTATTATATTATTACTTTTCAACAGATTAGATGAACAAAGAATCAAAAGAACTTATAAATATATATAAATACACACACACTGATTTCCATCTGAAAATAGTTCATAAAGTAGTACTAATGTACCACAATACATAGTCACATACCACGAAAGGTACAATTCAAATTAAACTAAGGAAATGGGAAACTGCTATATACAAATTATGCAGCATAACCGAGCTTTTAAGACGATCTTATTTTCCATTATGTACACAATATGAACACTGACATACAAATTTACATACAAATGCATACAAAAAGCATAATATATACTTGCTGACTCACCAATGTCTTTCATCCATGGCGCACCGAAGATGAACCGTTTTTCCATATGCAAATATTCAATTTGATCATCCCAGAAGAACTGAATAAATCACATGGAATCATAAGAAACCTCGTCGAGCGACAGCAATCTGATGATGATTGAATGTTCTTCATGGAAGATTGTAAAACAAGGGAGAGATCCTGAGTTTCTGCACGTAGATCATAAGAAAATGCTTCCTTCAAAGAAGGAGGTCGAAGGCAACAAATTTTAACAGCACTTCCCAGATTTTCAAAACTATTGCTGAGAATAAAAAGAATACCATCATCTTGTTCTTGAAGGACGTGGTAAGTATCGTTAGTTTTTAGGAAAATGGTGAAGCTAGAACTGAACTGGAAGTTGGTAGCAGAGTTTGTATGTTTACTGCTAAAGTGTAATGATAACTGCTTAGATGAGGCCATAAAGTTGCAATCAGAATGGGGGCATAAACAAGGGGCATATAGGCAAGTTTTTTCGTGGTCACTTTCATTACCATAACCAACGATCTCCTTGCATCCAAACTTTGATTGTTTGCAGGGAAATTTAATGGATTCAAGAACCTTCTCAACGGCCCGACAACGATTATAGCCAATAGGCCAAGAGCAGGTTGCACATTTATTCTTAAGTTTGTTGCAGCAGGAAGAGCATGCAATATGTCCATTCTCACACTGAATTTCATGCAATAAATGAAAAAAGACTAGTTAAGTCGACATACTATTGATATATGTGATATGAGAGAACAAAATGAGCAATTATTAAATACCAATTCTAACTTACACCGAATGTATGACCACTTTAGCTGAAAGAATTGGCAGAGGTTAAAGAGGAAGCTACCAGTTCACCTCAAAACTCAAGACCTCAAGGAAACTAAGTAGATGTAAACTAAACAATCAAAATCTTCTTATGCGATTTTTCATTTTTTCTTTCAGTGCACAAGTCATACATTAGGGACAAACAATAATGTCCACAGTGCTCATGTTCTGATCCTTTAGACTGTTTTATGGACTGGTATAAGAGTTGAAGGCATGCGCCAATGTCCATGTGATTTTCTGTTCTCAGAAAAATTTTCATCTGCTTAAAAGTTATAACTTCATTCTCACACTTAAGATGTGCATTGTGCAGTAACAATTCAGTTAGAATATTATTATAGCGCTAAGGGATGTTAATCCTTGGCCAAGGAGTCTGTTAATGAGGATGAACCGATGAAGGTAAATGATGGTTTAGTAATTTAGGCTTACTCAAGGGGGAGATCGTAAGTTCCTCTAGTTACCAGATCTTTCCACATTTTCTAATTCTACAAATTATCATTTTTCTAGTCTCTATCAAATTCTATAAAATATCACCTTTACTTTTCACATCAGGCGAGCGGAATTGGATGTCAGGCCAAATAACCTTTACTCTATGGCCTTTATATTTTTGTAGTAACCTAACCGGTCATTGATATGTCATGTTTTCTTCCCATACACTAGCGTCATACTGACTTTTAAGAATATCCTTTTGTACTAAAATTTATATTGCTATCCCCACGTTCTTCCACAAAGCCGATGTTAAAAGCTCCTGTGGAACCATTGCCTCATCCGGACACAACTTTAGAGGAACACATGAAATTACACCTCAACCAAATCAAATTCAGATATGAAGAAAGATACAAATAATAGAGAGTGAAGAGCAAAACTACAAATTTTCAATTGGATTCTTTCGGTTGAAAAATCATGCAGCATTAAAAATATTTTTTGCAAGACTGTTTACAGCTTGAACAGAAATTTTTCTCCAAGAAGAAAACAAACAGTACTCATTAATACTATAGATGAAGTGAAGCAAGAAAATTATGGAATCTGTGGTCTAAATTTCCAATGCACTTGGAAAAGGCAATCAGTTAGGTCCCATTTGATAACGTTCTTGTTTCCCGTTTCTTTCTAGAGAACAAGAAACAGAACTACATTTGATAACTGTTCCTGTTTCCTGTTTCTTGAAAAAAATCAAAAACAAAAAGTTGTTTGATAACTATTTCTTGTTTTTTTCTTTCTTTTTTTCTTTCTTTTTGGTAACAATATAATATATGTATATAAAATATATATATATATATATGTCATACATTAAACATCGAAAATGATATTATCAAAAGTTTATATCATTTAATAGAAGTAAGTCTAGATGACAACTAAATATAATAACAAAGTTGTATCATATCCTTCATATGTTGTCTAAATTTGATCGGCACTATCATTTCTAACTCGACTCATTTATCTTAAATGATGTCAAGTCAAATCCAACTTAATTATATAATTATATAAATGTCGTGATTGTAAAATATTAAAGTTAAGCTAATGAATGTCTTAGTCAACAAAATTTATATATTGAAAATTCTACTCAGTTTCATCTATACTCTAAAAATATTAGAATTAAAATAATATATAAACACGCATATTACAAAATTTAATGCTCAAAAGTTCAAATTTTAAAAGAATTAATATACATATTGAAAATTAAAATAATATATAAATCTAAATATTGGAGAATTTTAAAATTCAAAATTAAAATAAAATATAAATAAGAAAATTATTATAAATAGAAAAAATATCAAATTATTTACAAATATAGCAAAATTTTACTTTCTATCTCTGATAGACCGTGATAGACCTATCGATGTCTATCTGGTAAAGTGATAAATGTCTATCTAGGTCTATCTAAGTCTATCATAGATACAAAGTTAAATTTTGCTATATTTGTAATTATTTTTAGTAGTTTTTCTATTTTGGAAAACATCACATATAAATATGGGAGAATTATTTATGTAAATAACAAAATGAATAAAAAAACCAAAAAAAAGGAATTTAATGAAAAAAAACAAATTCTTCAAAAAATAAAAATAAAAATCGAAAAGGTTAAAAAAAATTGCTTCAAGTGGGATTCAAACTCCTGACTGGCAAAAGGAAACTAATTACCATGACCGTCTAATACCAATAGACCAAAAGTTGAGAATGATTACTTGAGAGAACAGTAAAATAAAAATAGAAACAGAAGAAACTACTTTTTGTTATTTCTCAATTTTTGCCCATTTTCTTACAAATGTTTCTTAAAATTTAGAAACAAAAGACGGGAACAGTTATCAAACAAGTCCATTACTTAAAAAGTGAGAAACAGAAACAGGAAATGGAAACGTTATCAAACGGACACTTAATAACTTAATATGCAAAAATATCATCCTAAGGCTGATCAGAGAAAACAGACATATATCAAATCCTTTAACTTTCACCCATATACTCTGTATGATGTTCCCCTCTCCATTGATAAGCTGAACACCCCCCACCAGAAAACAAAACCATGCTAACGGGGGAGGAGGAGCTCAGGTTCCCATTTCTAGACTCAAAACTTATCGAGAACTCTGGCAGTCAGTAGAAAAGATGTACTCATCTTTACCGAGATCAATTGTTCTAGAATTGCAGTATGATTTCTATTCCATTAAAAGGAGGCAAAATCAGATATCTGATCCATTTATTTAGCATATTAAAGAAACTCAGATAAATTAGCTGGTCTAAGTTCATATTGAAGCTGAGGAGATCCTTATACATACACTTATTCATGGCCTCCATTCTGAATTCTTACATCTACCCATGCATGAGGGACGATCATATTGTGCATGGTTTAAAGCCAAAGAAAGGACTCTTGAACTGCGCAGTAGAGTAGCTGGAAATGGAATCATCTTCAAATTTCTTTCACAATCAAGCGACGCTTCAAAATCTTTATGAACATAAGCAACCTCATTAGAATACCTTCTATGGAAAATTTTATGTTAGCCAAAAGTCTTGAGGAATGGCCAAGCACAACTTGCACCACTAATCTCCATTGATTTGGATGTTCAATCTCAATTTTTCCGTGTTTTTTAAGACACTAATTATCAAACTTAAGTGAGCAACCCCCTACTATCCACCCATCCATCAATCTTCCAAATATCTACAAGCCCCTCATTTTTAACTCCTCTAATCAATGCTTCATCTGTGCATCAAAAGGATTTAGCATACTGATAAGAAACTACTACAAGTCTTTATTGATTCAAAGATGAAAAGATGCCCTAAGGCTACAAGAACACTAGGGAACCAAAGTTGTCCCCTCCACAACCCTTTCCACAATGGAAACAACCACCAAAAACTAACTCCTAATAACTTCCCTATCATTCCCTTATAACCTTCCCCGTACATACAACATAAATAAAATAACTAACCCAATGACCCCTTTCTCTCAGCAGCCACACTCCCATACACCAGCCCTTTTCCTTTGTTACCCTTTCTACTATAAGTAAGCAATATAGGTGGCCTAACACATACTATCTTCATGGATCACCTCTCAACCAATCATCATGTAAATGGGTCTTGTCATCACAATAGTACGTGCCATTCAATTTTTGCAACTCAACCTTCATCCTAGCAATTCTTTTCTTCATCTTCATTTTTCCATTGAAACTTCTTATCCTTATCTTCCCAAACTTATAATCATCGACTGCTTTATTTCTAGATTCCCAAACAACTGCCTCATCATCTGCATCTGGTCAGCCATGCAAACTCACTGATCACAAGCATTCTTCCTATAATTTTAAGGATACCTTACTTTCTGCTGCTATTAATTCTATTCATAATGCCACCATGCAAACAAGATTCAAATTGAGGATCAGTATGAATAAATTTTTTGAACAGGAGACCACTGATCGATGTATGTACACTACTGTCTCCATAATTCCAGAGATGAGTTTTCAATTTTTCAAGAGGTAAGTGGAGCACCGGAGCTTAGTTCAAAAACAAAAACAAATGAATCTGGTTGGGGGAAAATTGGTCTTAATCTTTAGGTCTAAAATCTGAATGACTGGTGCTCCAGTCAGTTCAGTTAAGCTTGATTTAGATGCTTAGTCTTCTCCGTTCAATGATCCATCCAGTTATTGGCAGCTTTTGAACACACTTGATATGTATTTGACCCCAGCCTTGTTTTATTAGTTCTAGTCCGATCTAACGGTCTAAGTAACAACAAACAATCTCGCATTCATCCACTGAGGTTAAATATTTTTCCTCAGCTATAACTTGTGGAGGTATATGTGGTTCCTCAACATTTGTATGATCATTTTCTACTCAAAAGATAATCCAGCTATCTGGTTTGATAAAATTCTGCTATTTCTTAAGCTAATAATCCATTTTTTTTGCTCACACAAAGCACATTTAGCTTGATTGTCGCCTCAAGTTGATGGGAGGTTATTAAGGATTTCAATGTTTCTTCTCGAACCAGCTTTCCCAATTATACACAAAGCACGATCAGCGCAGGACTTCTTTCCTTTTTACATGTCAAACTTATGGCTTCCATTTCATCTTATCGGATTAAAGGCTAAATTGAACCAAGCCCAATACAATACAGAACCAACGAATCAAACCCCCAATTAGGAATCAGAACACGGTAAACTATTAAAAAAAAAAATTAAAAAAAAATAAATAAATAAAAAAAATACAACTAATTGCAAACAGAACAAGTATGGAGATGTTGAAAGGAAGAGACCTGGAAGATGGGGATACTCAAAGGTTCGCAGCAAATTGAGCAATCCAACACTTCTGGGTCAATGAAGAACATCGTAACGGAGGCATTTGGCTTCACATTTTTAGTACACGACTTAACCGAGCAGAGTGATCTTTTACTACCGTCGTCCCCTCCAACATGTTCCTCAATTTTGTGATTTCGATGGCGCTTGGTCTCCTCTTCATCGTTCTCACTTTCTTCCTTGTCGGAACTGAAACCCTGTTGTTCGCGTTGTTGGTTATGGGAGGGAAAATCAACAGTGGCGTTGATTCGAAAAGAGGATCTCTTCCTCTTGCCTCTAGGGCTACTGGGACCGTCGTCCCCATCCTCTTCTCCACCAACCGAAAATTTCGCCATGACGATGCCCCTTCTCTCGCGAGGAAGACGAAGATTGTTGTTATCTGTAAGATCGCCACGTATGGTCTGCGATCGCTATCCACCAACTAGCATCGCAATAGAGATGGCAAAAAACCGTATATTACGATCGCTTTATAATGTTTACTTCTTATGACAATTTTTTTTTTACTGATAGACATTTTCACAAGTAGCTCTATGATTAATGACCTATTCTAAAAACTTATCAAATCTAACTTTCTATTTACGTTAACATTGTATCGCATTGTATAAGGTAGCACATTAAAAATAGTCATATTTATCATATTAAGATTTGAGATGAGTAGAAAGTTAAATTTTGTGGAATGGGTTATTAATCATCAAAATGCCTATTGTAACATTCTGAAGTTTTAGGTGAATTTAAGTTTATTATATTAAATATTCAAGCTTAAACAAAATTACCAAACACAACACTCACACTGACGAACTCCAAAAGCTTACCCAAACTGAGGCTTGAACCAAGATTGGGCCCAAGCCTTTCTCAAGTATATAAACCTAAACACAAATCAATATTAGAGAATTAACCCAACTTTCCCGCAATAAATAAATAACCCAATGGAGACCAAAACCTCATAAACTTACTAAAATCCAACAAAAACAAACTCTATACCTATTGGACAACGGCTTCGACACCCTCCAACTTCGAATCCAACCCCCAAAAATTAAATTTAAACCAATTAAAACTTCAATGGGTAATGAAGATCTTGAAGAAAATCCACAAAACTTACCAAAGTTATCAAACCTTTACCTAAATCCAAGATTCCGGCAACTTGCAGCGACTTCCAGCGTCAATAAAGGGTTAGGTGGCGACAGCTAAGGGTACAGGTGCAGCGGTGTGCCTGTCTGTGCGCGCAAACCAAGACTGGCTTAAGTTATAGGCGAGTGAGGGGATCGCCTAAGGCATGCACACACACGAACACACATACAAAGCTAAGAGGAACATGAATACCAAGGAAATATAATATAATATAATATATAATAATAATACAAATAAAATAAAATAACAAGATAACAAAAATTAGAAAATTAAGAAATTCATGAAAACTTCGAACAAATTTGTTGTACAGTGATACTGTCATTTTCTTCAAGATCATGAGTGTAGAAAAGTTTTGATGAAATATGTCCTGTTATATCTCTTTTAATATATCATCATTTGATTTGGGCTATACATGTTGTGTTGTCTTTGTATAATGTCATTGGAAGACTTTTACTGGAAGACAAGCCCCATGTGTTCACGAATGTGTTAAGTCATTGATCTTAGCCATACACATCTCGACTAACCTTGTGAATTGCAAGAATTTCAGCATAAGGAAGTAGTTTTTATGGTTTGTTTCACTAATCGCCATAATATAAAATTTTTTCTCCATGTACTAAATAACTTATTTAAGATCTAGCTTGTATGGATTAGATAAATAACTTGCATCTTTCACAACCAACTATATCACAATTAGATTTATTAGAATAAAATAAATCAATGTAAGCTAATTCTAAAATAAAACATACCATATGTTTAATTCTACTCTAATATCTTTCTTTTGGAGGAATATTATATATATGTAACAAAATTACTAGAAAAATACTACAAAGTGTAATGTATAGACTAGTAAGGCTATATAAGTGCACTTATTTCTCAAAATTTATGGTTCTTTAGGACCTAATATTCCTCATCATCTTTCTAAGATTAGATGATATATCCTTTTCACATCGAGTGAAAGAACCACTATAGGAGTATTCAGTGATGTACATAATCCACAAAAGATTTTTTATGTATAAATTGATGCAATTCCATTTGATTTATGCTTTATGCTTTATTTGCAAGCTAAGACAAAACTTATCATCTCAATTTATTTCTTAAGAAACTCTATTGTCTTTGAAATCTCTTCAAGAGTTTCTACTCAAATCATGAACATATATATAGTAAATCTCAGGTTGTGATTTCTTCAATAAAGGATATGGACAAATAGGGTTATTTTTGTACCCTTATATCAACAAATATTTAATAAGATGATTATATCACATTTGTTAGGAATATTTTATAAGAATCTCTATGACATATATATATGATTCTCTAATATTTTAATTATATGATTATGATATCTTTTAATCCCTCAAGGATTTTCATAAATAAATATCATTATTAAGAGATTCATACAAATGTGATATAATTGCATCCATAAAATTTATGTTAAACTTTTTATACACAATCAGATAAATTGGATATCTCATGGTATTATATATCGATCATTAGAGAATATATTTTCTCATAATCAATACCAGTCTATTGCAAGAATTATTGTGGGATCTATCTCATTTTATATCTTGTAACTTCATTCTATTTGTTTTTCCGTACAAATACTCCACTTGTATCCCACATGTGCGACATTCTTTGATGTCTGGACTACTAGTCCTCACGATTTGAAAAATGAGTTTATTTCTATTCGATTATTTCTTTCCACATAAATCAATCACTTTTCTGTCAACATTTTTCATACTCACTTTCATAAATAATATCGTGAGTAACATTGTATGCAAAAATGTTGTCAACTTATATGGTTCCATCTTTTTTATGTCATGACATAATTTATCGAGATCTAATTATTATATTCATTTACTTCAATATCCTTATGAGTACTCATATTTAGGATTTCTTTTGAAATATTCATATTCTTAAGTGAGTCATTTTGGTTATTGACTACTTTTTTTCAAGAATTTTTATCTTTGGAATCGAATGGTCTATCATGCTTTTGGTGTGTCTCATACTCATTAGTGACAACTTGCTACATTTATGGAGAATTTGCAGTTGGTATATATGACTTAGTTACTTTCTTAGCATCTATAAATGCATCTGGTAACTGATTTACTATACTTTGCAAATCAATTATTTTTTGAACTTCAGATTCGCATTGATCTATACGGGAATCTAAATGAGATAATAATGATGCATTCCATGTAATTTATTTTTCCAACTTCTTAATTCCTCCCCTTAATGTTGGAAAATTTGTCTCATTAAAATAACAATAAGTAAATCATGCAGTAGAAACATCACCCTTCAGGTTCAAGATATTTAATAATTGATGGGGAATCAAATTCAACATACATATCTAATCTCTTTTGAGGACCCATCTTGGTGTTGGGTTTAATGCCCTAAAATTCGTAAATAGTAAATGTAATATTTGACCGAACATTAATAAAATGTTATTGATGTTTTATTTTTTCAACAAAGTGTTATTGTTTATATTATGTTTATCTTGCCTAAATAACCCTAATCCAATAAACTGACATCCTAGGCCGTTATGAGTCTTGAACTGTATATGGAGACATACAGGGATCAGTGTTCAAAATACAACCTAAAGGGTCTATAGTATAGGGACAAGGCTAGGTACCTTATCTTGGGGATACTATGGATACAACCCACTTTGTATTTGATACAAATGTAATGATCAAACATGTTTTTGTAGATGACATGCGAGTGGGGGATGACCTTGGCAACTTAATCTGGACCACGAAATAGTAACTGCTAGCTGTAACACCATTGACTAGTTAGGTTTCTATTTCACTAGGATGACTTAGGCAACTTAGTCTCAATCCTGAATGGGTTATGAACTCCTATTTATGAGGGATTGTCCTTTGATTTTTATGGGTGAGAGAGGCCGGTTCGTCGACTCAATAAGCATACCATTTTGGAGATAAGACCAAAATGAGGAGTTGGAAACATAACCACACGAGATGGAATTCACTCGTTCCCTACTTTAGGGAAGTAGATGAGTGTTTCCTTAAGTGGTGTCTTTTGGTTTTGAACAAAGGGCCCTACTCTCTCAATGGCACAAGAGGGGTTTTTGTGTATTGGTTGGACCATAAACGAGTTGTTCATTAGAGGAACACTGGTACTTAAGGATGTAGAGGTAACATAGGGGCAGAACGGTAATTTTGACCCAATTGTTGTTACGAACACTCGTGAAAGACTAACTTGTTGTTGTTGGTCTATGTTGCGGACACAAAAATATATATGCAGTTAGAAGAGTACAACTATGGGTCTATAGTGGAGTGTACCCACAGTTAACGAATATTGATTACCTTGGTTAATGAGTTTAGCCAATTAATCTCATATCGTTGGAGTTTTTGATCTGTAGGTCCATTAGGTTCCACAGGTAGCTCGTAAAGGGTAACTGAGGTAATTATAGTCATTTGAAATGTTCAAATTTACTCAGAGAAACAATATAATGTATAAAGATACATTATAATATAAAGTTTATTTTTTAATTAACTTTATAATATAATTTTATTTTGAATTTGATTCAAAATTTAATTTATGGGAGAATTAAATATTTGAAGGAGTTCAAATATTAAATTTAATATAAATTGAATTCATATTAAAACTATAGGTTAAAACTAATGTGCATTAGATGCACATTAAAACTTTAGGTTATTTGAGAGAAATATAATTGAATGTGATTCAATTATAAGGTTAAAATTAAATAGATGTGAAAGAGTGAGCAACATAAAAGCGGAAGCAATTAGAATCTAATTACATCAATTTTGAAGATTAAACATAGTTGTTCTAAAACCGAAAAACAGAGAAAAACACTTACTTGTTGTAGCTCAAAATTGAAGCAAATTCCTCTGAATTTCTGATCACAAACACTTCGTGGACTACCACAAGAGTCTTCCTTGTTATCCTCAGGCCTTAGAACGGATTGTGGGATCCAAATTGAGTTGAATTTGGAGCAATAAGGTGAAGAAAACATTGGTTTTTCAGTTTTGAGTAGAAGAGAGTTTCAACACAAATTAGCTTAACATCCTTCACACATTTCTTCAGTTCATCTCTTCTATTTAAAGAAGAGAACATACAGATCATATCTGCATGCACGAAGACAACAAATTAGCTGATTAAATCAACCAATTTGGAGGTGGAAAAAGAAGATGATGAAGCTTGCATGAAGAACACCACCTACTTCACATGCACTTAGTGGATTTTTCCAATTTCCCAAATTGGATTTTAAAATTCAATTTCATAAATTGATTTAATTCAAAATTACCAAAAAAATTTATTGTAAATAAAATTAATTTAATATATAATTAATTTAAATAATATTTAATTATATTAAATTAGTTATTTTTCCACTTTTCCCGGCAAATTTCAATGAATCTTTATTCATCCTAAAAATATTTAAATTACATTTAAATATTTCTAACTCTAAAATTTCATCTAATTTATAATTAAACGAACAAATCATAAATTTTGCTCCTCAACTAAATTCGAACATTTCAAATTCACTCAATTTCCTGTTATAAGGTTTAGTCCATGAGCTAACAAGGAGACCTAATGGACCTACAAATCATGAGCTCCAATGATCCGAAATTAACTAGCTAAACTCTTTAACTTTGTTGATTAATATTTGTTAACTACCGGGATATTCCACTAAAGCTTAGTAATTGCACTCTCCTCACTGTAGATATATTTTTGTCCACTTGATATAATCATAATAAGTAAGTCAATCCTTCACAAGTTTTTCATAATTATAGCTAGGTCAAAATTACCGTTTTACTCCTTTAATTACATCTTGTTCCTTAAGTCCCACTAATCCTCTAATGAACAATTGGTTTGTGGTCCAACCAACAAACCTAGTCTCTCTCGGGCCAATGAGAGGGTGGAGCCCCTTATTCAAGTCCTTGAATCAGTACTTAAGGGAACAACTATCTACTAACCTAGAATAAATAGGAGTGAATTTCATCTTGCAAGACTGTGTCCCCAACTATCTATCTCATCTTATCCCTAAAATGGGAGGCATATTGAGTTGGCGAACTCGAGCCACTCTTACCCATCCAGATTAAAGAATAATCTTAAACAAACAAGAGTTCATAGTTAATTCAGAATTAAGATCGAGTTACCTAGGTCATCAGGTTGAAATAATCAGTTTTAATAGTAAACGGTGTTATAAAGTAAAAGTGATTGTTTCATGATCCGGTCTTATGCAAACTTATTGCATAGGATGCCCCCACTCACATATCTCCACATGAACAAATACAAAGTGGGCAGCATCCATAGTGTCCCCAAGATAAAGTACCCAGCCTTTATCCATATACTATAGACCGTTTTGGCTATTACCTAAACTTGATCCACTTTTATGTCACCATATAAAGTCTAAGTATTTACTATACAGCTAGGGGTTCTTAGTTTATTGGATTTAATAAATGCAATTCATATATTCAATAACAATTTTACTCAATAAATCTTGATAACAACTTTATTGAGAATAAGTTCCAAAAATTACAAACTACAGGTTTTAGGACATTAAACCCAACAAATATAATGTTTAATTTAATGGTTAATTAATTTATTTAATTTGATTTAATTAAATTGATTGAATTAAAACTATAGATTATGAGAGGGATATTTATTTAAATATGATTTAAATAAATTAATCAATTAAGTTGGATTTGATTGATTTTAAATTTAAATAATAATAACTGATACTTTAGTTATGATACGTGGTATGAGTCCATGATGGTTTTTCTATATATAACCCACACCTAATGAAATGGAGAGAGTGAATTTTGGCTTTCTCCTCCCTTTTGCATGATACAGAAGAAATAAGTTTCCAAGAGAGGTTCTCTCATCTCTCCCAATCACTCTCGGTAGAATTTCCAAGAACAAATTAATATCCCAACATCTTGCCTCATCTTTTCCAAAGGAGATTACTAGTGAATCCAAGTGGTGGTGTTCCTGCACAATTTGCAGAGATCGTGTAGAGAAGAAATATTTTCTCAAAGGAGTTGGTGAAAATCCTTTCTTCTTTGGAATTTTATTATAGATTTAGAATTTGTAATTTTTCATAGCATGTTTAGCCTATGTTTGTAGTAAAATGTCTTTGTAACATTATTATTATTTGCCAAATGTACTGGTTTTTTTATCTAAATTAAAATACAGTGTTTGGTTCTTTGAAAATCTTCCGCTTTGTGGAGATTTCAACCCTACACAAAGTCTTCAATCAAGTCTATAAGACTTGAGATTGCATTGACTTTTTTCTTTTATCACTGTCAATTTTGAGAAATATTTTTTTGTTTTTAAGTATAGTGTGTGTTGTTACACTATCTACCAAATATACATCCTTGTTATTCATCCCAGAGTTATCCAATAGTTGAGAAATATTCATGTTTCTTCATAAAAATAATGACAACAATAAGTAATGAGTCATAATGATAAACAAAATTGAAAATGTAAAATTAGACTTTAACAATGAAATATAAGAGAAAACATAACAAAATATCAAATATTTTCATAACATTTGTTGCTCCCCAATGATTGTTCATTTTCTCTTCGGGAGATTTAAATGAATTTGCAACATCTAAATATTTCATATTTTCAAGATCAATTCATCTCTTCAGGAGATTTGCAAAGCTTGCTTACACACATATTGTTCAATTTTATTGAGATGTTGTAATTTCTATAAGAAATTAAATGTACAACAAGTACAAGATATATGTCTCTTTTTGTGTCACATCTAAAACGTAGAACTTTCCTTTAATCATCATATTATGTGTGATTTTTTTTTTTTTTTGAAAATTAGAAGATTATAACGACCACCACGAAAAGAACACTTATTTCTTCCTCTACCGTGGTCATGACGTTGACTATGACCACGATTATTTAAAATTCACAACATTCATTTCATGGAATGGTGTTGTTCTAGTTGGTAGAGATTCACGATTTTTCATCCACGATAATTAAAATTCACAACATTCACTTCAGGGAATGTTGTTGCTCTAATTAGTTGAGTTTTATGATTTTTTTAATCAATAACTCATTATTTCATTCAGTCTCGAGAAGACCGGAAATGAGTTCAAAATACTTTTAAAATATTTCTCTCGATATTGCTACTTCAAGAACATATTCAAGACATGAATCTTAGAAAATGTCTTTTTTTAACATATTTGCATCAATAACTTTCTCTCTGCATAATTACAATTTTAAGCTAATTTTAAATAATGCGGAGTTGTAACCACTTGCTAATTTGAAATCTGGGAGCCCCAGCATCCATTCATAACGAGCTTTAGGAAATAATAATTGTTTTTCGATGATCATATCTTTATAGGATCCAGGTGTATTTTAGCATAAAACACTCATGACAAATAGTTATTACCATTAAAATCAAATGCTAAAAATTCTGATTTTGTAAAATTTGTCATGATAATACAGTCACAAAAGATTGTATGTATATTAGAAATTCAGTATATACAAAATAACATTTAATTTATTAATTATAATGAAGAGGGGAAAATCAACATACCTTTAAGACCTACCTTTAGTGGGGGAAACGATAGGAGCTCGTGCTGGATAACGTGTTGTGAAATTGAGGAGCAAAATGACGTGTAACGAGAAACATGAATACCAAGGAAATATAATATAATATAATAATATAAATAAAATAAAACAACAAAAATTAGAAAATTAGAAAATTAAAAAATTATTAAATTCATAAAAACTTCTTCAACATATTTTGGATTTCTCACCAATGTGTGCAACACCAACATCCACCATATGTCACTATTTAGCAATTTGACAAGTAGGAAGTGGAAATACATGGTCACTAAGGATGGATGATTATGAGACACATGACCTTTGGACACTAATCATGGACATCTAAATTACACATATTTTCTAACACACACACAGACATACATAATATTGGTATCTATTTAATTTAATTTTTAATGAAATTAAATTTAAAATTTAAAATAATATACTTATTACTTTTCGTAACTTTTTTATAATACTGAAAATACAAACTACTAACATTTTAAAAAAAAAACCATAATGAATGGGCACATAAACTCTTATAATTTTGATTCGTTGGCATTTCAAATTTATTAACCTTTTATCCTTTTATTCATAATTCCATTCAAATTTCCTTAAGAATCTCAACCATTAATATAACTCCCCAAAACTCTCATAAGTTTATAATATTATTGTTTACACAATTTATGTTTTTTAAGAGTTTACATATATAATGTAATTTCTTGTAGTGTTAAAAGTATGTTATCAGTTATTATCATAGTTAACCAATCTCTGACCTTTGTTTGAAATTCTTGACATCTTTCACGAATAAGCTTTTTTGCACATGTGTAATAATAATATGAAACTAAAATATTTACCTAATCTACATTTACACATACATTGTAAAGTAAATTCAAATTAATTATCTCAAATTATTTGGTTTTGTTTCCCTTTAATTTTTTTTATTTTCAACCAAAATTGGTATAATTGAGAAGATAATTAATTAAAATTTATTTAATAAGAGTTTTGAAATTTTTTTTATTTAAGTTGATAAAATTTTTAGAATTTGTAAATTTTGAATTTGAGAAGGAAAATGATAAGAGTTAACCCTAATTAGATATGTATATATACATATACATATACGCACACACGCACGTATGTATATGTATAAACGTAAATCACATAAAATAACATAAAATAAGTTTAAAAAAAAACCTAAATAATATAAAATATGTTATTAAATAACCTAAAAACCTATTTATAAATCATCTTCCTCCATGTCCTCTTCCTTTTTTCTTTACTCCTCCACCCCCCCCCCCCAAAAAAAAAAAAATCTCTCTTTCTCCCTCTCTCCAATCCGTCTCTCTGCAACATGTTATTATTCATGTCGAGATTATCGCCATCATCCTCAGGTTGACGTCATTGTGGAGGATAGCACCAAGATCTTACACGCAAATGAAGTCGTCGATCTCGTGCTCTACCACTTCTATTTATCAATTATTGTTGTCGTGTGGTTGCCAGAGGAAACTACCAACAATGTTTTAGCAAGTAGCTTTTTTGTTGGGTCTTTGTTAACCTTTGGTTATTTTGGAGTTTTGTGTTTGGGTCGCCTAAATAGAGAGATTTTTTTTCCTAACAGTTATTGTGTGTTGGGGTAGTGAAAGCTTTCCAAAATCCCTAATTTGTTTGGGTTTGGGATTAAAGTTTTTTTGGAATCTTTTCCACGTTATGGTGTGTTGGAGAGTGGAAGTTTTAATATTTAATTATAGTGTATTTTTGGTTTGTGGTTTTTTTTTAATGTTTTTGAAACGTTTTACATTCAAATTCCAAACATTATGTATTTAATTTTAGTTGAGGGCATTTTTGACAATGTCTCATTATTATTTTTTTGTTGTTTAATTTTGTTTTTTTTTATTTTCACAATTTTGAATTTTTTGTGCTATTTTTTCAAATGAAACATTAAAATTTGCTATTTATTTTGTCAACCCAAAAAAAGAGAAATTATTATAAAAAATATATATATATATCAAACTGGTTACAAATATAGAAAATTTCTCTGCCTATCAATGATAGATTGTGATAGACTTCTATCACTCAACAAAGTTCCAACATTCTAAATAAGCCCACTTTTCTCAATTTTAATGTCAACAAAGGTCCAACAAATCAAACAAATTAATTATCTCTTTTGATTATCTTAATCTTAGCTCCAACAATCCAAAGTAAAAAAGGAAATAAAACCCAAATAATCTAAGATAATTAACTTAAATTCACTTGAAACTTCGGAATGTTACATATGTTAATGAGTTATCCGTACAAAAAACATACTACTTACTTTTCTTAGTACAAATGTCTGATATAGAGATCTAAACCTCAAGCAATTAACCTCAATTAACATAGGCTTTATTGAAAGAAAAAGAAGAACCCTCAATTAACCTATAGATTGACAAATATTTAGATTTAGGGGTATTTCAATGGTCGGAATGGGATCAAAATTATTGATTATTTATCTATGTTTGGGTGCATGGTTGGGTTTGATGGATTTTGATGTCTGTGTTTAGATTGAGGGTATGTTCGGTTTAACTTTTAAGTGTTTATATAATATGTTGTATTGGCTTTAAAACATTTATCATACTATTTTTTTAGGTTTAAATCCTATTTTGGTCATTGAACTTTAAATCTTGTTCTATTTTGGTTCCTAAACTTTTTAAAATGTTTATTTTAGTCTATGACCTTTTAAATAGTGCTTATTTTGGTCCTTGGTGTTAAGATTATGTTATCTCTCCAACAGAATGGTGAGATGACTTATATTTTTGGATGACTACGCTGCCAAAAAGTTAGTCACTCTAAAAAAAAATCTAAGGTTTCAATTTTAAATTAGAGGGTACATCATTTGATATAGGAGAACTCAAAAGTCAATTTTCATTCAAGATTTTTTGTTCACTATTTTGGCGCGTTGGTTGTTAACATTCTACTTCAGTTTCTAAACACATGTTAGACACAATTTCATCCATATACAAATTTTGAGTTCTTTGTTCTCTCATGTGGGATATTTTTTGATTCATTGAGGTACTTTTTTTCTCTTCCTCCTAATCTCTTTTTTTTCTTTTATAAACCCAGTTCGTTCTTATTTTGTGTGGGCAATGCAATTTTTTTAGAGTTATTTAATATATGGGTTGCGTTTCTTCTAATTTTGTCGAGGATTCCAATTTGAAGAGAAAAAGATACGATTTTGAAAAAAAATAAAAATACATCGAACAGTACAGTTTTAAAAAGGGTTGGAAAGGGAAAAAAATATGTGAAAATGATGGGGGACGTGAGTGATGGAGTTAGAAAACATGCAGCGGAAGAAAATAAGATACAAATCACTCTAATTACATCAATTTATAGGAAAAACATGCTTAGATAAATTGAGATACAAAGGTAGTAACACTTACTTGTTGTAGCTCAAAATTCGTTCCCGAGAATCTACAAAATCTAATCATGAACTGTTCACGGACTATCATTAGAGTTTCCTTGTTATTCTCAGGCCTTAGAATGAATAGTGGGATCCGAATTTGAGCAGAAAATTGGAGCAAAAATGTAAAAAACACAGTTTTTTGGTATAGAGGAAAAACCATCCTGTAAGGATTTTCTACACCAAAAATGCCAACCTACCCGAGCTTTTTCTCTTCCTTATTTAAGGAGATCATCATGCATCTCAGATGCACTTGCTGACTAACACCACACTTGGTCAATTATGAGCTTGAAGAAAGTTGAATTTGCACGTGAAGGAAAGGTCTCCACCTCCACCTTCATCATGCAACCGAAAGTAATCTTCTCAATTGAAAAATTGAGAAACCAATTTTGATTTCATAAATCAATTTAAATAATAATTAATAACCAATTAATTAATTATATTATATTAATATTAAATTAATAATTTTCCACTTTTTCGACAATTTCAAACTCAATAAATCTCTATTCACCGATATAATATTTAAATCACATTTAAAATATTATTAAAATCTCAATTCATCTAATTCACAATTAAAGGAATCAAAACGTAAAATGCTCTTTTTCCTAAATTTGAACACTTCAAATTGTCTCAATATACTGTTCTAAGGTTTAGTCCACGAGCTAACAAGGGAACCTAATGGACCTATAGATCATGAGCTCCAACGATCCGAAATTAACCAATTAAACTCTTTAACCTAGTTAATTAACATTCGTTAACTACCGGGTTACTTCACTAAAGTCCAGTAGTTGCACTCTCCTCACTGTAGATATATTTATGTCCATTTAATATAACCATAATTAGTAAGTCGATCCTTCACAAGTTGTTAATAATTACAGCTCGGTCAAAATACCGTTTTACCCCTGTAATTACTTCTTGTTCCTTAAGTCCCACTGATTCTCTAATGAACAATTGGTTTGTGGTCCAACCAACAAACCAAATCCCTCTCGGGCCAATAAGAGGGTGAGACCCCTTGTTCAAGACCTAGATTCAGTACTTAAGGGAACAACTTATCTACTATCCTTTAATAAGGTAGGAGTGAAATTCATCTTGCAAGACTATGTCCCCTGCTAAATGTCTGATCTTATCCCTAAAATGGGGGGCATATTGAGTCGACAAACTGACCACTCTCACCCATGCAGATTAAAGAATAATCTCAAACAAACAGAAGTTCATTGTTAGCTCAGGATTAAGATCGAATTACTGAGGTCATCAAGTTGAAATAATTAGTTTTAACAGTAAAAGGTGTTATAAGGTAAACGTGATTATTTCTTAGTCCAATCTTATGCAAACTCATTGCATAGGATACCCCCACTCAGATGTCTCTACATGAACGATTTAGGATCACATCGTTTGTATCAAATACTAAGTGGGTCATATCCATAGTATCCCTAGGATAAGGTACCCAGCCTTTATCCATATACTATAGATCATTTTTTGCTATTACTTAAACTTGATCCACTTTTATCATATAAAGTCTAAGTATTCACCATATAACCATGGGTTATTAGTTTATTGGATTTAAATGCAATTCACATATTCAATAACAACTTTACTAAATAAACTTCGATAACAACTTTATTGAGAATAAAATCCATAAATTATAAACAACGAGTTTTAGGACATAAAACCCAACAGTGAAATAGTTGGGTTTTGGAGAAAAAGAACGAAATCATTGTTATTTATCAAATATAAAAAGTTTGGGGATTATTTGACTAAGGCGTGTTGATTACATTTGTTTGTTGGCATAAAAGATTTATAGAATAAATTAGCAAAATTTATGGGTTATAGAAATCTTAGATTTTTTTTTTAGAGTAATTAACTTATTTGGCAATCTAGTCACCCAAAAATATCACCTCACCATTTGGTTAAATAGATAATAGAATCTTAACAATAGGGACCAAATAAGCACTTTTTAAAAATTCAAGTATATTGCGTTCATTGTAGATGAAGATTTTAGTATTAGCCTTATGTCGTGCCTTATGAAAAATAAGTTGAAAGATATGAAGTTATACGCAAGTTTTCCCCCATCAAACTCAAGTATAAGTCTAAACAGGGTTCCTGGTGAGTCTAAGGTTGAACACGGGGACTTGTGACAAAAGTATGTGAAGGAGTTAGCAACATAATAACAGAAGCAATTAGGATCTAAAACACTCTAATTACATCAATTTTGAAGATTAAACATGTTTAGTTTAAAACTGGATGTTGCCACGAATTTTGTAGCCACGAATTTTGTCTGAATTAATTTTATACTTATAGTTACATTTTCATTATCTAATTCACTTAGGAGATTGATGATTGAGTAATGTTTGATCCACCTATTTTTGGGGAATAAAATCAAAGCTTCCAATTTCCATGCACATTTTTTGCTTACTTTAAATTGGGAAAGAAATTTTCAAATTCAAATGTAAGGCAACAAGAATTCATACACAGATATGACAAACCTTTTGGGTTTATATACAGGCTTACAACAATGAAAAAATAATAATAATAAAAAATAAATAAATAAATAAAAAAAAATACAGTTCCTTTAGAAAAGACCAAAAAATTCCCTTAAAAAAAAGAGAAAATTTCAAGAAAGGGGGCCTAAAAAAAAAAAAAAAAAAAAAAAAAAAAAAAAAAAAAAAAAAAAAAAAAAAAAAAGTGCAGAGAAGTAAGGAGAAATTTCAAACTTGGTTGAAGGTGGCATACAGTAGGACATTCGTCCAAGGATCCGCTCCTTAAGCAACAAGTTCAAATCTCCTTCTCTCTTTAGCTAGTTCTTGAAGTTGAAGGAGCTAAATCAGCCTTCAACTTAAAGAAAAGCTTATAAAGTATTCCCTCAACAAGCTTTTTATCTTTGTCAATCCTAAAAAAAGAGATAACAAAGGTATTAAAAGAATGTACATGCGTTTTTTTTAATATCTATGTTTGTCTTTATATTTATTTATTTCTTTCTTCGTTTCTACTTTCATCTTCGCACCTTAAATATACTAAGTACCCATATGACCGTCCCTAATAATTTAGGGTTCGTGCTCATGTTTATTTACCTGTTTGAATCTTCTTCTCCTCCCTTTATTTTATTTATGTGCACTTACTTATTTATTTTTCCTCATTCTTACTTTTTTGGTTCCCTCCGCCTTTCATTTTTTTGGTTACCTATGTTATTTATCTTATATCTCCATTTTAGTTTGTTTTCGAAAAAAAGAGGTAAAGAAGTGTGTGTCTATGTTGTTGAGAGCGTGAAGAAAGAAAAACAAAAGAATTTAATTAATGTTTTAAACAAAAATCTTTTTAAAAGGCTAATCCTACAACAGATTTGAGAAATAGTAATAATTTCTCATATTCTTGAGGTGAGGGTTTTTCCTCAATTCTATTCTAGCCACATTAATGGATTACGTTCACTTATTTAATGGGACCATTACTCTTAATAATGGAGAAAATGAGGGGTAAAAATAAGTTTTTTTTTTTAAAGTAGCATATTCTTTTAAATTCAAGATAATAAAAATTTGGCTACCGTTTTTTCAACGGGTGTCATGGGATGCTAACACCTTCCCCACACACAAACGACTCCCGAACTCACCTCTAGTTTTCGCAGACAATTTTTTTTAAAACAATATTTACTTTATTTCGGTGTCCAATCACATCGTAAAAAGGATTGGTGGCGACTCCTTTTTTATTTTCTTTTAAAATTAACCCTTTTCGAGGATGTCGGCCACTCTGCGTCGTCTCGGGCACGTGGTGACAATTTGGCGACTCCACTGGGGACTTGAGGTTCCACCTTGAGAGTTTTGCCTTTCATTTTTTTTATCTTGATTTTATTTTGATTTTTAAATGCTATTTGTTTAATTTTTGTGTTGCTTTATTGTTGTTTCACACACATCCACAAGCCTCCTACCTGGGCTTTACCCTATTGGATTAGAAACATGGAGTAGTGTTGACCTTTGAGGAGCTTATGCTCCCATACAGGCACATGAAAAACCTAACTCAATTTGGTCATAGAAACTTGTGAGTTTTGTGACCAAATTGGGGGCCTTTACCCTCTAGGACCTATGTCTAACCTCACCTGTTTAATCCTCGTACTTTGTTAATTTGATCTCTTTGTTATATTTGTTATTTCCACGCACTATCACAAACCCTCTACCCGGGCTATACCTACTAGGTTTAGATTTGAGAACAAAGTGTTGACCTTCGAGGAGTTTATGCTCTCGTGCAGGCACACGAAAAGTTCTTGCTCAATTTGGTTGTCTAATCATGTTTGACTATATGCCATTTTGGGGGCCGTGTCATTTATGGTGCCAAAGCTAGCCTCACTATTTTGTTTGAGCCTTCCCTTTATTTGTTTGTTTATTCGCATCTTGCATTTAGACTCATCTTTTTATTATGCCTGGTCTTAGGATGCTAGACACTTATACGCCTAGGGTATTTGCCTAAACCATCCCTAGCGAAGATTTGTGGGAAGATGTGTTGCAATGGTCAGAGCAACTTCAACAAGAGTTAAGATTTGCTTGGCCAAAAATTCCAAGATTTCCCTACCACAATCTCCTCGATTAGAGTTTGTCAACAACAATCTTGAAGAATTGAAGGATTTATGGGAAAATTTGGCACCGGTGAATAGAGTTGAATTCGCAGGAGTATACGGAAACATTGTAGATCTCATGTACGCAAGCATCAACACACAAGCATTGCAGGCCTTGGTGCACTTTTGGGATCCTACATTGAAATATTTTGCATTCAACATGTTTGACTTAACTCCCACGATAGAAGAATATCGAGCTCTTATCAACATATCACCTTGCACTGAAAGTAAGGTTTATGTTCATGATCGAAAATTGACTTTGCAGAGGTCTTTGTCCAAGTTTTTGTGCGACATCCATGCATCAGATATAAAAATGCAAATGAAGACGAAAGGAGGAAGAAGTTGTATCCCCTTTGATTACTTAATCAGCTTTACATGTGCATTTCTGCCTGGGAAGAATGGTTTGTCCCTTTTGGCGTTGTTTATCTACGACACAATTATGTTTCCTAGGATTAGGGGATGTGTGGAAGAAGAGGTTGTTAAAGTGTTCGTTGGAATAAAAAGACGGGTGAATCCTGTCATCCCAATCATGGCAGAAACCTTCAGATCATTGAGTCATTGTCGAGTCCAAGGCAAGGGAAAGTTCTTTAGGTGCGCTCCAATGCTCTTTATATGAATTTCCAGTCATTTGAAGTATCCGGGAAAGTTTGGGTATCCCCAAATAAAGTTTAGCAATCCCTAGAACAACATGAGGAATACTATTAAAGACTTCAATACTGCTAGTTGGAATCTTGAGACACCAGACCTTGTAGTTTGGATGCAATTCTTAGGTTGTATGACAACAGAAGAACTAGTCTGGAGAGCACCATGGGAGCCCATAAGCCCTTTGATATACCATTGTGGGCAACTACCGTTTGTCCCACTTTTAGGCATCTTGGTCGAAACAATTTGCACCAGTCGCCTATGGGTTGGAAGATTGGGAATTCTCGTATGAGTCTAATGAGACCAATGTCAAGGTGCTTGAAGCGATGGAAGCATGGAAATCTATCAGAAGATTGAAGAGTTTGCGACATTGCGAAGGCACTACAAGACAGTATGACGATTGGAGGACAACTAGGAAGGGATTAGCGGTTGTTATTACGCCTAAGTTGACACAGCCAAACTGACCTTTAAACATAGGTAAACATAGTAGGGAAAAAGATTTGGAGCGGTTAAAGGAAATGAACCAAGTTCTGGTGATAGAAAATGAAGGGTTGAGAGAAAAAAATTAAAAAATGGGTCCAACAAGCTACCAATGCCCAAGGACAATTAAAGGAGGCGAAGTGATGCCTCCAGAAGCAACCAGAGTTGGAAAGGGAAAGAGATTCTTTAAACATTGAAGCGATTCAGATGAAAAAGAAGAACAAAAGATTACTTAGAGATATTGTTGCCTTGCATAATGAGGCGGAAACACAAAAGCAGGTTGAAATCCCTAACACAGCGAAAGTAGTACAGAACCAAATTCGAAATAAATTAGAATTTTAAAATACCAATACATTGGGAAAAAATACAGAAAAACCTACTGTATTAATTCTAGGCTAAGCATGGATTAGAGATAGAATCTTACTTTCGTTGTTGACTCTGAACACCACCACCACGAACCTCTCCTATTCTCTAAGGCCTCATTGTTTAAGACCTAGAATTAGCCCTTAAGGGAGTAATTTATCTACTTACCCTAAACACAGGAAGGAGTGAATTTCATCTTGTGAAGATATGTTCTCAGTTCCAGAATCAGACAAATCCACAAAATGGTAGGCTTATTGAGTCAGCGGTTTGGCCACTCTCATCCATTCAAATCAAAGGATTGCCCTCATAGACAGGAGTTCATAACTCACTCAAGATTCAGGTCGAGTTATCTATAGTCATTTTATGAAATGTTAATTTCTACAATTAACGGTGTGACAAAGAGAAATTAAACATTTCACGGTCCGGCCTTATACAAACTCTTAGTAGGATACCTCCACTCACATGTCTTCACATGTACGATTAGGATCAAATCATTTATAACACTTTACAACTCCTTGTAACAATTACAAAGTAGGTTGTATCTGTAGTGTTACCAGAATAAGGCATCCAACCTTATTCCTATACTACAGACCTTTTTTGTTATTACTTAAACATGATCCAACCTTGTATGTCAACCGGATACATGTTTAAGTTTACATAAAATAACCATGTAATCTTAGTTTATTGGATTTAGTTAATACATAATATAGATAAAATAATTTCTTATTTTATTCAATAAATAAAATATACTTACAATTTACTAAGCTATAAGACCCAAGAGATTTATGACACACCAGTCCCAACATTTAATACATAGTTTCAAGCCCAAAGCAATTACTACAATATCAAGCTCTATGCAAAATAAAAATAATAATTAAAATGCCAAAATGAACATAGCTCAATTGATAGTGCTTATATTATCAACTTCAAAATTAGAGTTTCGATTCCCCATCCCCACATATTGTCCAAAGAAATAATAGTGATAATGATTAAAATAAAATGTATCCTTTAAATGTCGTAGTTTTAAATTTGATTTGTCATGCGATCACTCACTCAGTCAACTTACATTTGGTAGTCCAAATTAGACTAATTTGTACATAGTCTGACAAATTTTCTAAATTAAATTTTCAACCATTAGTAATTCATTGCACAACATGATATATATGTTGTGTGTCGACTTCTAATGAAACATTTAGGTTAGAAAATCAAGTATACCCATATTTAGTTTATCCAATAATAAATTTTGTTTTTATTTTATCTTTCCTTTAAAAATGCACATGTTTTATTATATATTTAGTTGCTTTTCTTTAGTAATAGTAGACTTTTATATGATATTTTGACCCTAAAATGGCTTAAAAATAATAAAATAAGTAAATACGTGCCATTGAGCCCCTTTAAGTCACTTCAACTATTTTGGGCCGAATTTATAAGATTTTACAGTGGTTTTAACTATTTTTTGCAAAACTTAAGAGTGATGTGCCTGCATCAATTGGACGACATGCCCGCATCGGAATCCCTAATTTTCCCAGATCATGCCTAGTCGTTCAAGCTTGCTTGTTTCTCGATCTTCATCCATTCTTCATCTTCAAAAATTGCCTCAAATCATTCAGGATGTGGATTTCGGTCATCCTCCACCTACCTTGGCCTATATAAAGAAGTAGAAGTCTCCTTCTTCAACAATCATTAATCTTCCACTCTAAGAAGAGATCTCTTAAGTTTCCATCCAGAAATTCATGAAGAATGAAAGTTTCTGTGAAGAACTATAAATCTAGGTTAACCCTATCCTCTATGAAAGCATGTGTAGAGTGAGGATTTACCCTTGAAAGAGGTTGAATTCAAACGAGAGAGCCCTTGAGAGTGAAATTTTTCCTCAAGGAATCTTGTTAATGATATATTTCAGCATTTGTTTAGTTCTTTCTTTGTATTTTTCATTTCTTCAATTTCTACTTGAAAGTTGACATTGTAACTAATGGCTTTTGTATTAATGAAATTCATTAATCAATTTCTAGTTATGAGCTAAATTTCTAAGGGATTCAGTCATGTAGAATACCCTAAGATCTTATGGCTTGAGCAAATGCTAATGATCACGTTACTTAAACTTTTACATTTTTTTTGTTTTTGTTGAGTTTAATGTTGTTAAGTTGAACTGACCACTTAATTTAACATGTTAGTGGAGTTTTAATACTGAGAAGGTTAAGATATAAAGGAATTTCACAAAGGAATATGAGACTAAAGTCTCATGGATTGTCAAGTATCTTTAGAGATAAGATACACCATAGGATATAGAAATTGCATGAAATGATCGATTTAGCTAACCATAGAAATATGGAACTGACCACTTAGCCTCCTAAAGATACTTGTGAACAAGATTGAATAAGATGGGTTTTCTGTCCATGTTGGGTAACCTTGATGTGATGTAATCACATAGTTTAAGGCATAAAAAGCTTGTTGGTTGAAACTTGATTGTAAATCCTTGTTGTCATCCACTGTTCATTTTAATATTATGCAAAATATTGAATCCTCTCTATTAATCATTAAGTTACCACCGATTTGCATTATTAGTATCATTTCAAGAAAAATTGAACCGCATGTAGTCTCATGGGATACAATGCTTGGAATACCACCAAGTTTATTACTAATCAACATTGTATGCTTGCACTAAGATCACTTTATTTTTAAATCTTCACCGTCCATACACATTTAGTCGATCAGAGGGCATTTAAGACATTTTACTTCGCTATTTGTGGATTGGGCCTTCTTTGTTGCCATTTTTACAAACATCAAATCTTTGTACTATGGGCCTAATATGTAGGTTAAATTATACAAAATATCCCTAAACTTTATATTCTGTGTCAAAAATACCTTCGAAGTTTCAAAAGTTTCAAAAATGGCCTTAAACTTTCAAAAAAAAAAAAACAATTAAAAAAACACCCTTGTTGTTGGTTTTGGATGGAAATTGTTAGTATTTTGTTTCAAAAATACCTGTGAACTTTCAAAAAGTTTCAAAAATATCCTTAAACCTAAAGAATTTAAAAAATATATTTACTATTACATGAATACAAACCATTGATATTCGTTTTTAAAAGCTCCTTCAACTTTTAAAATCTCCATTACTACTCTTAGCCATACAAAAAAAAAAAAAAAAAAAAAAAAAAAAAGTTAATAAAAATACTCATATTATTAGTATAGCAATCAATTTGTTTAAAAGTTTTCTATAGTCCGAAAAAAACCAAATTTAAAACAAGTTATATAGATATCATATTTTTCCATATAGATACTATCAATTTCCTCTCATTTATCCTATTTTTACATCAATTTTGTCACAACAAAATATTAACCAAACTTCAATTTAAAGCATAAAATCCTACAAAATTCCAAATAAAAATCTCCTCTTAAAACTTACAAAAACGATAAATAGTCAAATACAAAAAGAATGTATTTAGCTATTAATACATATCAACTACTAACGTACAACCTTGTTAAAACATACTCTCTTTCTTTTTGTTATAATATATATGATAGGATCGGATCCAACAACAAAAGAATATGAACACTTTTGTTTTGATTTTTGGGAAGATAAAATTAACAAAACAGAACAAAAAATTATATAGCATTCACAATGCATAAATTAATAGGTTAGACATGCTTTAAATTAAATAGGGAAGAAGAAAACATTACCTTTGAAGAACAATTCCTCACAACTTCTTCAAGTCTTTAGCAATCGATCTCCTATGAACAGTATGAAGACCCCACCAAAAAGTCTTCTCCACTATTCTCTTAGCAAGGATCAGTCTGTGGGAACCGGTGTTCGAAAGAGAGAAAATTTTGAGAAGGAGATTTCACAGAGAACTCAGCTATGTAAATTAACTTGAGAGCATTTAAAAGGGAGAGGGAGATGAGAGAGTAATAAAGAAGTTAAAACTTATGTGTCATAACCAATACCAATAATACGCGAAGTGGTGATCTCAACCACCCACTTCACCCTCTCTCTCACTTTTAATTAAGTTAACTTAATTAAATTAAGTAAATGTGATTAATCAATTAATAATCGTTAATGTATTTAATTAATATTTAATTAAATGCATATTTGAATCATATTCAAATGATTATTCCTCTCATAACCTAAGATTTAATATGTAACCTAAGATTTAATATGAATCATATTCATATTAAATTTTAACCTGTAGTTTTAATATAAATCTAATTCATATTAATTTATTGATCTATAGTTTTAATATGAATTTTATTCATATTAAATTGTTAACCTATAGTTATAATATGAATCTTTTCATAATAATTTAATATTTGAATCATATTCAAATATGATAAGTCTCCTTTTTATTGCATAGTATAATTTTGAATATTATTCAAAATTAATTTTATATTATAATGTTTCTACATATATTATATTAATTGTATCATATACAATTAATATTATTCCCTTAAATAATTTTAACAATTCAAATCCTTTCAAAACTAATAGTCCTCGTTGTGAGCTAGTAGGGGGCCTAATGGACCTGCAGATTAAAAGCTCCAATAATTCAAGATTAACTAATTAAGCCCTTTAATTGTGTTAATCAACATTTATTAACTGTGGGTCACTCCACTAAACACCCACAATTGCCCTCTTCGACGGTAGAATATTTCTGCATCCATGAATTTAACCATTATAGTAAGTTGATCCTTCACGAGCAGTTCGTAATTACAGTTTGGTCAAATTATCGTTTTACCCCTATAAACCTTTTACTCCTTAAATACCACTAATCGCTCTAATGAACAATCTGTTCATGATCCTACCATAAACCAAGTTCCTCTCGGCCCAATGAGAGGGCAGATACCCTTTGTTCAAGACTCGAAATCATCACTTAAGGGAACTACTCATCTCTACTTACCCTAAAGGTGGGAAGGAGTGAATTCCATCTTGTGTAGTTATGTTCCTAGCTCCCCATTCGGCCTTGTCCCTAAAATGGTAGGCTTATTGAGTCAGCAACTCGAGCCACACTCACCCATACAAAGCAAAGGTCAAGCCTTCATAGGCAAGAGTCCATAACTCATGTAGAATTGAGATCGAGTTACATATGGCTATCCTATGAAATAAAAATCTCTTCAGTCAATGGTGTTACAAAGAGAGATTAAATATTGGATACAGTCTTGTACAGTCTCATTATATTGGATACCCACACTTGCATGTTTCCACACGAACGATTTGGATCATATCGTTTGTAACACTTACAAAGTGAGTTGTATCCATAGTGTTTACTAGTGTAACACACCCAACCTTATCCATAAACTATAGACCATTTGGTTATTACTTGAATATTATCCACTTGTATGTCCACTACATACTATAGGTCTCGTGAAATAACCTTGGATTTTCCCATAATGGATAACTCATTATTGCATATTTAAAATAATCAACTATTATATCAAATAACTAATTAACTACGAGACTTTATAGCATAAATCCCAACAATATATAACTTAATTTGAGTGAGACAATTTTTTCAATGAGATAAGCAAAAGGTCAAATAGATAACAAGGAGGGTAAGAGCATTTTAGAAACGGTTATTAATGGTTTGTGTTCATATACTAACAGTAAAAGTATGTTTGAATTTTTTTAAGGGTATTTTTTAAACTTTTTGAAAGTTCAAGGGTATTTTTGAAACAAAACACTAACAGTTTTCATCCAAAATTAATGGTAAGAGCATTTCTAAATTGTTTTTAAAAGTTTAAGGATATTTTTGAATGTTTTGAAAATTCGAGAGTATTTTTAACACAAAATATATAGTTTAAAGGTATTTTGTATAATTTAACCTATAATGTATTTTGTTCTTTTTACCAGCATTAAAAAAAAAATCATAACCAAAGGATGTTGTGGGATAGTCTGAAAGGATAGTTCAAAATGCAATTTTCAATCATTAGTAGCATTAGCAATTTTTTTTTTTTTTCCTTCTTCTTTCAATTAGATGGGTCAAAAAGCAACAAATCCTTATGGGGCTATTTTCCAAACCATTTTTTACTTTTAGAAAAAAAAAAAAAAAAAAAACACGTACTTTATAATATTGAATTATTAAAGTTTCACTTTTTCTAAAAAGTAGTAAATGACACGACTAAACACAAAAAAAAAAAATAAATAAATAAAAATAAATAAATAAATAGTGTAATAGTGTGTTGTTTGTCTGTTTTTTTTTCAGTAATTTGTTTAAAATATCTATATCGATAGAACTACTATGGTATTAATTTTACAAAAATTCTAAAGAAAATATCAATAAAATATTGATATCGATGAATATTTTTGAAAAATTATATAAAAGCAAAAAATTCAAAGAATAAATTTAGATTAGTTAATAAATATATTATTATTTTCAAATAAGCAAGCATGTCTATTATTTATATTATATTTATATTAGCGGCATTTTGATGCTTACATTTTGTGTTTAGTGATTTTTTCTACGATATAATGAAAATATTGATTCACCCTGAAAGAATTAGGAACACACATGCGGAAGCAATTAGGATGTAAAACACTCTAATTGCATCAATTTTTAGGATTAAACATACTTGTTCAAAAAACTGAAAAATAGAGTTTTGATACTTGTTGTAGCTCAAAATTGAAGCGATTTTCTTGACGATTTTGATTACGAACACTTCGTGACCACCACAAGAGTCTTCCTTGTTAATTTCTATCCTTAGAACGGATTGTGAGATCCAAATTGTGATAAATTTGGAGCAAGTTTGAAGATTATTGAGAGTTTTTGGGAAGATGATGGTTTGAGAAAAATTCCAACAAAAACCAATATTTCACTCGTTCTTTTTCTTCTTCCAATCTTCTACATAAAGAAGAAAGCATGCAAAAATCAAATTTACAACAAAATGACACCAAAATTGGTGACAAATGAAGTGGATTAAGAGGTGTTTAAAGGAGCTTTAATCAAGCTTGAGAGAAACTTACCTCCTACTTCATGCAAAATTGAAAAGCCCCAATTCAATTTTAAAATGAATTTCTAAAATTCATTAAAAATTGAATTTTTAAAATTCATTTCATAAATGAATTTTTTTCCAATTTCGTTAAAATCAATTCTTTTAATTAGTTTTAAATAATATTAATTTAATATTAAATATAAAATTAATTTAAATAACAATTAATTAAACAATTTAATTAATTATATTAAATTAATATTAAATATTAAATTAATAATTTTTTCACTTATCCCGACATTTTCCAATCCGATGAATCCCTATTCATGCAATTAATATTTAAATCATATTTAAATATTTTTCAACTCTTCAATTTTGTTTAATTCATAATTTTACGAACAAAACATAATACTTACTCCCTAAACTAAATTTGAACATTTTCAAATTCTCTCATCACACTGTTCTAAGGTTTAGTCTATGAGCTAACAAGGCGACCTAATGGACCTACAGATCATAAGCTCCAACAATCTAAATTAACCGGCTAAACTCTTTAACCTAGCTAATTAACATTCATTAACTGCCGAGACATTCCACTATAGCCTAGTAGTTGTAATCTCCTCACTGTAGATATATTTCTATCTACTTGATATAACCATGATTGGTTATCTTATCCTTCACAACTTGTTCGTAATTACAACTGGATCAAAATGACCTTTTTACTCGTATAACTACATCTTGTTCCTTAAGTCACATTGATCCTCTAATGAACAATTAGTTTGTGGTCCAACCACCAAACCGAGTCCCTCTCGGGCCAACGAGAGGGTGGAGCCCCTTTTCCAAGACCCGGAGTCAGTACTTAAGGGAACAACTTCTCTACTATCCTTGAATTAGGTAGGAGCGAATTCCATCTCGCAAGACTATGTCCCCAGCTATCTACCTGGTCTTATCCCTAAAATGGTAGGCTTATTGAGTTGGCGAACTCAGGCCACTTTCACTCATGTAGATTAAAGAATAATCTCAAATAAACAAGAGTTCATAGCTAGCTCAGGATTAAGATTTAGTTACTTGCGTCATCATATTGAAATAATCAGTTTTAACAATAAACGACGTTATAAAATAAAAGTGATTATCTAATGGTCCAGTCTTATGCAAACTTATTGCATAGGATGCCCCCACTCTCATGTTTTTACATGAACGATATAGGATCACATCGTTTGTATCAAATACAAAATGGGTCGCATCCATAGTGTCTCTAGGACAAAATACCCAGCCTTATCCCTATACTAAAACCGTTTTGACTATTACCTAAACTTGATCCACTTTTATGTCTCCACATAACGTCTAAGTATTCAAACTATAGCTAAAGGTTCTTAGTTTATTGGATTTAGGGTTATATTAAACTTAATTCACATATTCAATAACATCTTTACTAAATAAACCTCAAGTTTAGGACATAAAATCCAACACACCCCTCTTATTGATATCAAACCCATGGAAACGTAGAAATATCGATGAAAATATCGACATATTGATGAAACTTTAATACTATGTCTACATCAATAAAAGTCAATGGCATAATGGTGGGAGAAAAAAAAAGTAATGAAGTAGAAAATAAAAGAATATTATGAATATTATAACAAATTAGATGTCTATTATATAATTGAGCTTAGTGGCTAAAGGTCATGTGTCTACTAATGACACATCCTTAGTGGCCATGAAATGTCACTACCTACTTGTCAAATTGCCTATAAATAAAGGCTTTTGGTGGATATTGTAACATACACATTGGAGAGAAAAGAAGAGAAAAGATTGGTAAAATTTGTTTGATAAATTTCATTTTCCATAAAATCCCACTTTCATTATTTTAGTTTATTTTAAGTTTATTTTATTTAATTTGGTTATTTTAATTACTTTGATATTATTTTATTATTTATTTTAATATTATAATTTCTCGATTTTTGTACTCTCGTTTTTCCGTCATTTTGCTCCTCAATTTTACAACAAAAAAATAAAAAAAAACCTACTCAACTCCTTCGATACAACTAATATTACTCATAGTCAACCCAATTAACATGCCAATAAGAATAACCTTCATCCATCTAATAATGTAATTTAATCATTTTACGTGTGCTATAAACGGTGGTATGTAATGTATGTATACAGTTTTAATTTCCAACTTAATGTGCAATGATTCGTACAAATTTCTAATTTTTCATTTATCTATATTAAAATTTTCGCTACATAGCTAAAAGAAATTGCCACCTATATTTATATATTATTCTAATTTTCAATTTTCAATTTTTTATTTTTGAAATATATATCCTTTTTACATTTGAAACAGGTCAGAAGAAAAATACACAGATTAAAATATACAAATATTTGTAATCCATAGTAAATGATTCAGCGAAAATTAATGGAAGAAAAAACTTAGTCATATTTTAAAAATTTTCGATAATTAAATAAGTTCAATTTTTATTTATATATTGAGGTAAATAATTCTATAAAAGTTTGTAATAATTTTTTAATTAATATTACTTAATCTAAATAACATATATTAATGCATTTAAAATTATAAGTGTATGAAGGTTAAATTATAAGTTAGTCCCTAAATTTTGAAAATTGTGACTCATAAAATTCCTAAACTTTTCATGTTAGCCTCTAACAAGTCATTTAGAAGTATCTAATAGAACTATAAACTTTCTAAGTCTAAATCTAATAAAATTTAAAAAATAAAAAAATATTTAAAATATTTAAAAATTGACCATTTTATTAGAAAAAAAATGGTTGTTGTCCTTAATTGAACCTTAAATTTTTAGTTAATAGATATATTAATTTTTTGCTATTTATTAGACACAAGATTAAATTTAATATCGAATATAACATTTAGTTTTTAACATTTTGAATATGTAAAAGACTTACTAGATGCAAAATTGATATTTTAAGCATTTATTAGATACAAAAATCAAGAATTCAATGACATACAAAAAAAAAAACTTTTTAAAATTCAAATATTATATATAGACACAAATCTAAAAGACTAAATTATAAAAAAAAAAAAAAAAAAGATATCCTTGAACTTTGTATTTTGTATATAAAATACCCCTGAACTTTTAAAAGTTTCAAAAATACCCTTAAACTTTCAAAATGAATTAAAAAATATCTTGTCATTACATTTGGATGGCTATGTCAAAGTTTTGTTTTAAAAATACCTCTAACCTTTCAAAATTTTCAAAAATACCCTTAAACTTAAAAAATAAAAAAATAAATAAAAAAAATACCTCCACCGTTAGTATATAAACAAAAAACTGTTAATACCTTGTTGGAAAAATAATTCTAAAATTTCAGAAGAAAAAATAGTTTTAAGATGCTCCTAAATGTTAATATGATGATCAATTTGTTTGAAGTTATCTTGAATTAAAAAAAACCAAGTTTAAAACAAATCATATAGATATCCAAATATATATTATATACTCTCACTTTTCTAATTCTACACCAAAATTTTCAGCATCCCAAATAAAAATCAAGATTTTATGTTAAAACAAAAAAGTTCCACAAAATTCTAAAATCAAATATGCCTTTAAAACATACTAAAACAATAAATAGTCAAATAAAAAACATATTTGGCTATTAACACATTCACCTACTAGCATACAACTTTGTTAAAACATTTAAATCTTAAAATCTCTTGGTACTTTTATCATTCTTTTGCTTCTTATTATAGTCAATATAACTTTAACTGAAATATGTCATTCCTTTTTTAGATATATAAATGTTAAACATTTAACAAAAAGGAGAGTAGGAGAGTATTGAAGAAAAGAAAGGAGAAAAAAGTAGGAAAAACGGGGAAGTCAGACCCTATTAATAGTTTTTGCTCATATAATAGTAAGTGTATTTTTGAACCTTTTCTTTGAAGTTTAGGGATATATTTAAAACTTTTGAAAATTCAGGTATATGTTTTACATAAAACATTAATGGTTTATATCCAAAACTAACGGTAAGAGTATTTTTTAATCCATTTGAAACTTTTAAAAATTTAAATATTTTTTTTGACAGAAAGTATAAAGTTGAGGAATATTTTATATAATTTAGCTTAATTCATATGCTATATTTCTATTCTTATATAAATTTGTGTCCAGACATACTCTAGACTGGATCCACCCCCGGCCGGAAGACATTTTTAACCATAGAAATCATGAGTTAATAGTTAAATAAATTTTCTCCAAAACCATGATATGTACCCGTCCAACTAAAGCATTTATAATATTTAATAATGACCACTAACTTTCGACCCATTAATTTTCACATTATTATAAATATCATAAAAATGGTGTAATTTAGACGTTGGTCCAAAGATCAAGTGTCATTTCTTAATTATTATATCTGTTGATTATGTGTCATACAACAATCCATGCTTAAAATCCAAATGTGTTGAATCCTAGTTGCCAAAATTTCTATAAATAAATGGTCATTTGCAAATTTTATAGACACACATTTGGTGAGAAATCATAGAATATTAGAGAGAAAATTCATAGTTTTCATATTTCTAATTTATTGTTAATTTGTTAATTTGTTATTTAATTATTATATTATATTATATTTATTTTAATATTATAATTTTTGGTATTCGTATTCCTGTTGTGCCTCGTTTTGCTCCTCAATTTCACAACACGTTATCGGCATGAGCTCCTATCATTTCTCTCGCTAAAGGTAGGTCCTAAAGATATGTCGGTCTTCCCCTCTTCATTATAATTAATAAATTAAATGTTATTTTGCATATATTAAATTTTTTAATATAAAAACAATATTTTGTGATAGTATTACCATACCAAATTTTACAAAATTACCACTAATGTGAACCTAAAGTTGGAAAAATAAGTTACATGAAATGCATCATTATTGTCTCTTTTAGATCTTCGTACAGATCAATGTGAACCTAAAGTTTAAAAAAATAATTCATTTGCAGCAAATTAGTTACTAGATGCATTTATAGATGTTAAAAAAGTAACTAAGTTATATATACCAATTGCAAATTCTCCATTAAATGCAGCAAATTATCATTAATGAGTATGGGACAGACCATTTAGTCCCAAAGATAAAAAAATTTTGAAAAAGAAGTAGTCAATAACCAAAATGACTCACTTAAGAATATGAATATTTCAGAAGAAATCCTAAATATGAATATTCATAAGGATATTGAAGTGAATGAGCATAATAATGAGATCTTGATAAATTATGTCATGGCATGAAAAAGATGAAACCATATAAGTTGGCTACATTTTTGCATACAATGTTACTCACAATATTATTTATGAAAGAGTATGAAAAATGTCGACACAGAAAGGATTGACTTTATGTAGAAAGAAACAATCCAATAGAAATAAACTCATTTTTCAAATCATGTTGACTAGTAGTTCAGGCATCAGAGAATGTCGAACATGTGAGATACAAGTGAAGTATTTGTAAGAAAAACAACACAAGATATAAAGCGAGACATATCCCACAATAATTCTCGCAATGAACTGGTATTGATTATTAGAAAACATATTCTCTACTAGTCAATATGCAATACCATGAGATATCCAATTTATCTGATTGTGTATGAAAAGTTTATTAATATAAATTTTATGGATGCAGTCATACCACATTTATATTAATCTCTTAATAATGATATTTATATAAGAAAATCCATAAAGATTAAAGGTATCATAATAACATATAATTAAAATATTAGAGAATTATATATACATCATAGAGATTCTTATAAAATATTCCTGATGAATGTGATATAATCATCTTATTCAATATTTGTTGGTAAGAAGGTACAAAATAACCATATTTGTCCATATCCTTTTATAAAGAAATCCCAACTTGAGATTTACTATATATACATATATGTTGATGATTTGAGTAGAAATTCCTGAAGAGATTTCAAAGGCGATAGAGTTTTTAAAGAAAGAAATTGAGATGATAAGTTTTGCCTTAGCTTGCAAATAAAGCATAAAGCAAATGGAATTGCATCAATTTATACATAAAAGATCTCTTATGGATTATGTACATCATTGAATACTCCCATAGTAGTTCATTCACTCGATATGAAAAGGATATATCATTTGATCTCAAAAAGATGATAAAAAAGTATTAGGTCCTAAAGAGCCATAAATTTCGAGAAATAGGTACACTTATATAACTTTACTAGTTTATACATTGCACTTTGTAGTATTTTTTTAGTAATTTTGTTACATATATATAATATTCCTCCAAAAGGGAGAATATTGAAGTAGAGTTAAACACATGGTATGTTTTATTTGAGAATTAGTTTACATGGATCTATTTTATTCTAATAAATCTAATTGTAATCTAGTTGGTTGTGAAGATGCAAGTTATTTATGGAGAAATTGCTATTTCTAACACAAATATTTTTTGATGGGACAAAACTAACCTCTTTTTTAAAAACTTCTTTTTCCAACTTTTCAGAGTTTTAGAGATGGATCCCACATGGTGAAATGACATTAATACCCCCCAAAACCATCTTCCTCAACACTCAAACCATCATCTTCTTCTCTAAACCCTAAGACTATCTTCTTCCTTAGAGTGTATTTTTTTACAGTACTCTCTAATTTCTGTCATTTGTGGTAAAACTCTATCCTATATGTGACCCAATTTTTGGAAACAAACTCATAAATAACATGTTTAAAACAGTGGAAAGAAATTTAGATTTTCGAATAGTTGGTGGTAAAAAAATAGAAAAGAAAATGAATTTTTCTAGTAGAAGAGGTTTAATATGTGTAGGAAATGTTTGAAATCGGATAGAAAAAGAATTTGATATGCGTTTTTTGCTTGTTGTCATTTTTCCCATAAGTTGAATGAGTTTACAAGAAAAGTGACATAATTCCCAAATCTCATGAGTACACCCTAACTTTCGGGACATTTGGGCATTCTATGATTTCTCCAGTAACGTTTCTAACAAAACCTTACGGGAAAAGTCCCAAAATGCCCAAATTTCCCGAAAGGTTTGAACCTACCAAGAAACTTTACTTTCTGTGACTATCGTCTCACTAGTTTTGCTCTGTTTCTCTCTGGTATTGTCTCTAGTATTGTTTTGCTCTCTCTGGTGTCGTCTCACTCGTGTTGCTCTCGCTGGTTTGTTGGAAACTTTATGGGAAAAATGAACTTACGAGACCAGCAAGAGCGAGACTATTGAGTCGATACCAGAGAGAGCGAAACGATACTAGTGAGAGCGAGATAGCGAGAGTAAGAGCGAGACGATAGTCACAAAAAGTCAAATTTCTTGGTAGGTTCAAACCTTTCGGGAAATTTCGGCATTCTGTGACTTTTCCCGTAAGGTCTTGTTGGAAACCTTACAGAAAAAGTCATAGAATACCTAAATGTCTTGAAAGTTAGCGTGTACTCATGAGATTTGGGCATTCTGTCACTTTTTCGTAAACTCATTCAACTTATGGAAAAAATGAACTTACGAGAAAAATGACAACAAGCAAAAAACGCATACCAAATTTTTTTTCTATCTGATTTCAGACATTTCCTACACATATTAAACCTCCTCTACCAGAAAAATTCATTTTCTTTTCCATTTTTTACCACCAACTATTTGAAAACCTAAATTTCTTTCCACCGTTTTAAATACATTCTTTGTGGGCTTGTTTCCAGAAATCGGGTCACATATAGGATGGAGTTTTACCACAAATGACAGAAATTAGAGAGTACTGTAAAAAAAATGCACTCT
The DNA here is from genome assembly GCA_030954485.1 of Citrullus mucosospermus. Classification (NCBI taxonomy): domain Eukaryota; kingdom Viridiplantae; phylum Streptophyta; class Magnoliopsida; order Cucurbitales; family Cucurbitaceae; genus Citrullus; species Citrullus mucosospermus. The sequence continues at coordinate 10,093,022 of CM062057.1, read as the reverse complement.
AGGGAAGAAAATGATCTTAGGGTTTAGGGAATAAGATGATGGTTTGAGTGTTGAGGAAGATGATTTTTTGGGGTATTAACGTCATTTCACCATGTGGGATCCACCTCTAAAACTCTGAAAAGTTGAAGAAAGTGTTAGAAAAAGAAGTTTGTAAAAAATGGTTAGTTTTTTCCTATCAAAAACTTTTTGGGTTAGAAATAGCAATTTCCCATTATTTATCTAACTCATACAAGCAAATAGGTTACTTAGTACATAAGGAGAAGAATTTTTATTATTGTAGTCTATGAAGCAGATTATAAATAATTATTACTTTAAATCATGTTGAAATCCTGATGATTCATGAGATTAGCCAATAGTGCTCTTATATGAAGATAGTAAAGCATAAAATGACAACATCACTATTTAACAAATTTCTTCAAAAGACGACTTAGAAGACTTATCAACGAAGTTGTTATCTACAACAACATTTGAAAAGTTAACACATAACATTGGAATGCAGCGACTGAAAAATCTCATGTGATGTTTCCATGAGGTGGAACAAATATATTGTATTCTTTTAGGATTATAAGAAATACGTACTCTTTTTCCTTCACTAGGATTTTTTTTCCATTGGGTTATTTCCTAATAAAGTTTTAACGAGACATATTTCATATATATAATGAACATTTAAGGAGGAGTATTATAAATTTCATAAAATAGGTGTAATTTAGATTTTCATGCTTAGTGTCCAAAGACCAAGTGTCACTTCTTGATTACCGCAGTTGTTATTCATTTGTCATACAATAACTTGCTTAGTGTCCAAAACCAAATGTCACTTCTTGATTACCGCAATTGTTATTCATGTGTCATACAACAACCTACTTAGTGTCCAAGTGTGCCACATCCTAATTGCCAAAATCCCTATAAATAAATAGTCATTTGTGAATTTTGTAGACACACATATTTGGTGAGAAATCAAAGAAGTAATATAGGAGAGAAACTTTCATAATTTTCATATTTCTTAATTTATTGTTATTTTGGTATTTAATGATTATATTATATTATTTTTATTTTAATATTATAATTTTTGGTATTCATATTTCCATTGTGTCTCGTTTAACTCTCAATTTCACAACACATTCTTTTTACCAAAGAAAAAACAGAAAAAAAAAAAGTCATCCATATTTTTGCCAAAAAGTAACAGAATTTTAATTGTTAAAGGGGATTAGTTAATTTGAATATTGTTTTATATTTTTAGATTTATTGAATTCAACAAATATATATTTGACATAAAATCCAAATTTTATTTTTAAAAGCAATTTTCGAATTCTATGATATATACAGTGAAAATAATTCTATATTTTCATTATATCTAAATTCTAAATTTATAATTTTAAAATATAGAATTGTAATAAATAAGGATAAAAATATTTAGAAATAAATGAAAGGATCAAACCATAATTTTTCACCTAAGTGCTAAGAAATATGGGAATTTGTATATTATTGTATGAATTAGAAAAGTAACTCCTCATTGCGTAACTACATGCATAGTTATTACGTTATACATATATATTACAAAATATAGTTATTGTAAATTTTAAATATTGTCACGTGAAATGTGGTTATATATACATAATGTGTGTATATCCATATGGTTATTATATTATACATATAATAAATAATAATGTCATGTGAAATGTGATTATATATATATAGATATAGTGTGTATATCCATATGGTTTTGACGTTTTTTTTTTTTTTTTTTTTTTGTCAGCATGAAAGTATTAAGGATAGAAGTCGGCTGGTGCCAAAGTTGATTTATTTATTTATTTTATAGAGTCCTTTGGAATAATTATAATTTAAAGGGTTTCCCACAAATTTGCTTATTCATAAAGGGTTGAACCAAAATGCCAGTTTCAATATAATGCAGCTCAAATTCCAACTTTTGCTTTTTCTTCTCTTTCATTCCCATTAAATCTTGGAGGACGACGACTTAATTTTGTCCTTTTAGGGTATTTAATTACAAAATATACAAGTCAAAAATATGCTACACGACTAAAATTATTATTGAGGGTCCAAAATAAAAATATATATATATATATATTAGATGTCCATTTGATAAAGCAACCATTTCATTATTAACCTATCTTTCTGTTTTTTGAAACCGAAGGCAAAATTCTAAATTAGAGAAACAAGGTTTTGAATTAGAACAAAATTGTGAAGGGTGGCCATCATGTTTTGCAGATTTCTTTTAGGGAAGTTATCTTAAATGACAAAACTGTTAAAAATATTTACAATTAATAGCAAAATACACAGTATAAATGTGATAGACTATGATAGATCACGATAGACTACTATTTCTGTTTATCGTGACACATATAGTAGTTTATTGCGATCTATCACCGTCTATCACAAATAGACAGTGAGATTTTGTTATATTTGTAAATATTTTAGTTACTTTTGCTATATTTGAAAAAACCCTTTCTTTTAAACAGAAAATGTATTACTTGTATGGTAATTTATCTATTTATAGATATATATGTGCGATATAATAAATAGTTATGGGTCTAGGTAATTTAGATTTTGTTTTATGTTTAGAATCTAGCTAATTGTATTTGATAGGTAGTCTAATTCTGTTTTCAAGAATGTCTATTTCTTGATCCTGTGATTCAAATAGTGTCAACTTTGAAAATAATATTTCGATTTTCAATTAAAAATTTTAAAATAAAGAATTATATTATAAAAAGGCAAAAGCACGTGTATGGTGTGATATATTATAAATTCTTTGATTCTACAAAATAATAATTATATAAAAGATTTTAACATAAAATAAGTTGATCATAAATTAATTAATAGTAGTTTATATTCTAACCTAATATTTAGTGAATAATTATAATTATTTTTTATAGTTTTTAATATATCATCGAATACATTTTGAATAATTTTTTAAATTGAAATTAAATTTCTAAATATACTACCAAATACATATTTGAAAACATGAAATACAAATTGATTTGATTGAATCCATTGTTTTCAAATTTCTATTGTTGATTGCTTGTAACCAAACAAGCTCAAATGTTTTATATTGTTATTTTAGCTTAATCTGTCACTTCTGAACACGGTTTGCCTATATGTTATTAATACGAAAAATGTGAAATATATAAATATTTGAACTTTCAACGCCATGAAGAAAAAAATAAGAAGAAGAAGGAAAAAAAAAAAAAAACATGTGAAATATACCTCTGAGAAGAGATTTGTGGATTTGCCTTTTAGCCTATTTACCCCCGAAAGTTAGTCACCACCTCCGTAATGTATGGACTTTAATTTATTCAACACCTTTACAATTCTAAACATTTTCGTTGAATTACTTCCATATTTTTAGAGTCATACAACCTAATTTTAAGGAAAATCATTTTAAATATAAAAAATATGCAAAATTTTAGTTTCTACATCTATTTGGATCTATCTTTGTCTGTAAAATTTTACTATATTTATAATTATTTTTAACCATTTTTCTATTTTTAAAAATATCCCTAATTTTAATTGTTACAGATTCCTTTCACAAACATGCAATAAATATTGGTTGAATTTCTCAAGAGATGTCCTTTGTGTGTAGCATACTGTTGAACTTGGACAAACGTATATTCAACATAACATTTCATTTCTTCAACTTTCTTTTCCTAAAAATTGAAACCCTTTCACGGAAATACTTTTCCCAAAAAGACATAAAGATAGAAACCACTAAAAAAAGTGAACCCCAAATTATTATATTTCCACAAAGTTACGTGCAACGATCTTGACTACTTTTTAAAAGAAACGTAAAAAGAGAATATTTTTTTAAAAAAAATATATATAATAACGGAAGTATAAAGATTTGAATCTAACCTCAAAATAATAAATACATACCAGTTACTATTGTCTATTGAGTTACTCACTTTTCATATGGATAATGAAGGAAAAGGGTCAACATTAATAACATCTAAAACCCAATTAGAAAAAGAAAAGTTCCAACACCTCTCAAACCCAAACTTGTTTGTATTATAAGAATAAAAAAACCAAAAGAATTTAGAAAATAAAGAACATAAGAAGCTAGATGATAAGCGACTCATAACTAGATTTTGGATACAAGAGAGAAAGAGAAAGAGAAAAGTGGGTAAAGTGTGAATGAAAAGCAAAATATTTAAAGGTGAAAAAGCAAATGATTATCCTATTAATGAATGTATAGCAAGTAGTGGATAAAAAGTAGAAAAAAAAGGTTGGGAAAGATGAATTAAATAATGGTAACTTTATAGGTATAAGTGAAAGAGTAATATACGCGGTGTAGATATATAAAAAAAGTCAAAATGAAATTAAAGACAATTATGAAGCAATTGTCCGTACTTGGGGGTTGCCTTTTTTTTTTTTTCATTCCAAAATTGGGAATTCAAGTCAAAGTTTGCACACTAGGGCGGCCGGCTCTAAGTTCTAACTCCTTTGTCTCTTAACAATCACATTCAAATGGTAATCGCAGACGAATACTCCCTTTCATTTAATCATCATTTTCCTTTTTGTTTCAAATTCCTTTTTTTTTTTTTTTTTTTTTTTTTTTTTTTTTTTATATATATATTATTTATGTTTTTATCACTAAATATTTTTTATTTTACGTTTCTACTAATTCCTTTTTATATGCATTCTGTTATGCTTACTTTTATGTCAACTTTAGTAAGGTAGTACTTATTCTTTTAAGGTTGAAACTTCATTTCTCCTACTTCTAAATCATTTTTACTTATTCTAAATTCACTTTTTTTTTGGTGTAAATAATCATAATCCAATACTTGGTGTAGTCAGCCAAGTAGAAATTAACAAAAACTCTTGTTAACATGCAGATAACAAAGTGCTTCATGTATTATGTATGAATGGAATTATGAGTGTAAAGGATAATTTTGGACTTAACGGGCAAATTCAAAAAGGAATAGAGAAGGCAAAATGATCCTAATTCCAACGGAATTTAAGATGGACATGAACTCATGCATGCCCCCAAAATTCAACCCAAAGCATGATTGGACAACCTAGGAGAACAAGACAACTAGGGAGCTTAAGATTATGGGGAGTCTTCTCATTTGTTACAAAATCCATAAGTAAAGATGAATAAAAAGTATAAACAATAAATGATCAATATACAAATTTATGTAGTTCACTAACAGTGTGTTAGTTACATCCACAAAGTAAATGAATAACAATTTTCTTATAGAGAATTAGAATACATAATAGAGGAGTTAGGATTTGAGAGTTTATATAACACATTTTTTTAAACCCTAAGGTTAGAAACGTAAATAAATGGCAAATACGTAAATAATTTTAGTGTACTTAGTCTTTCAAAGCATCAAATAACATATTAAAGACATTCCAACACTCATTATGAGACTTGCTTATTATTGGCCCTCAACCCAGAATCCTTTTGATTATCTTCTTTTTCCTTACCTAATACAAATTTAAGAGAATGAAACAAAAAATCCTAAAGTCTGATTATGATCTTATAAATATTTTATTTTCACCTGTAAATAGGAAGTGAATTCTCATTCCTAAAACTCTTGCTACATCATTTTAAAAACTTCTAAACTAATATAGATATTGGAGGTGTTGTGACAAACATCATACTAATGTATAACTCTTCCTCTTTTGTATATCACTTCATCTCCAAATTATAAATTTTGTGTTAAAATATATATATATATAGATGGTTGTGAGACAAAATTGTGCCTCGCCAATGGGATTTTACCAAACTCCATAAATAAAGTGAAAACTTTTAAAATCTAAATTGAAAAACAAACGAAAGTACAGAAACCATATTTGTAATGGAAGAACTCCAATAATTACTTAAACCTAGAGGGACAAATGAAAAAGGAAGTTTTTAAAGAAGTTAGATATATAAAATAAATAAAAGGGGGGAAGCAAAGCAGTAGTTTGCTTACGTGGACTCCGCCCTTGATCTTGAAAATCGAAAAAGAGTGGATCTAAAAATTAGAAATAAAGCATTTTTGAAATATTGGTTCCCAAAGTTTATTTCCTTGAAGTTGATTTTTCATATATGAAAAGAATCAAATATTTTATACATATACCCTACCAAATTACCTTTTCCCATTATGGTCAATTACATATTCTTTTTTAATACATAAAATTTATATTCATATTAAGAGAGTGACATAACATTCAAATTTGGCTTCAAGTACCAACGACGGTGATTGGGTCCCCTAAATAAAAATAGTAACTTTTTATTTTGTTTATATATATATACACACACACATATTTACAAATTGATAAATCTTAATACGTTTGACATGGAATCTTAATCGATTTTTCACAAATTCACACCTTATTATTATTATTATTATTATTATTATTATTATTATTATTCAAATTTGAAGTCTTCAATTTCAACTACCTTACCCGTGGCCCCTTCTTCAGGAACAAAAAAGAAGCCATTAAAAAAAAATTAAAAAATAAAATAAAACCCAATATATATATAAAGAGAGAAAGGGGGAAAATGGGAAATTATTGGGCGAAAAAGGGTAAGAAACGGAAATCGAGAGAAAATCGGAGAAAATGGGGAATAGTATTGGAGGAAGGAAAAGAGTAAAGGTAATGAAAGTGGACGGAGAGATTCTGAAATTGAAATTGCCGATTCGAGTTTCGGAGGTTTTGAAGGATTATCCTGATCATGTTCTTATGGAATCTGAGGCCGTTAAGCATTACGGAGTTAAGGCCATGCCATTGGAGCCGCAGCAGGATTTGAACAGGAAGAAGATTTACTTTCTTTTACAGTTACCAAAAATCGCCGCCGATTATCAGCCGCCGCCCGAGAGGATTCCGAGAAGAGTTCGTTCCTCTGGCGTCAATATGTCCGCCAAGGACCGTCTCGACCTTCTCATGCTCTCGCGCCGGACTATGTCCGAAATTGCTATTACTAGACCGTCTTCAGCGGCGGCGGCTTCCTCTGCCCAACCGCGCTTCAATAGCGGCCCGATGCAGGTTAAGATGAGGATTCCGAGATCGCAGATCGCGAAATTGATGGAGGAGAGTCGGAATGAAGGAGATGTCGCCGAGAAAATTATTAATATGTATTTGAAGAACGAGGTCAATACTGACGGTGGTGGTACCGGTGCCGGTGCTGGTAACGTTGAAGCCGGCCGGCAGCCATGCCTTGTTAGTAGCGTTAGGGAAAATTCAAAGGTTCATCGCGAGGTACGTTTTCTCCTTCCAATTTTTCACTTTGATTTAACTTTGTTTAAATCCCATTTTAATCCTTTACATTTGAACTAGTCCCTAAATTTTATTTTATTTTATTTTGTTTCTAAAATTTAACAACATACTTATTTTTTATTTTTAGAGTGACTAAATTCAAGATTTATAAAAATGATAGAGTTTTGTTTAGAGGTATTTTAATTAAAGTTGTGGGTATTTTAGTTTCGGATAAGAAATTTTAAAATGTTATAATTTAAATCCATATAAGATTTAAAAAAAAAAAGAGTAATAGCTAACTAGAAAATCAACAACTCAACAAACTGTGCTTGGTCTCATTGGCTGGAGTCTTAACAACCGAAAAATTGAGGGAATAAAAAACGATTGATTAGTTTTGAAGGTAACAAATTTGAATAATTATTATTAATTTAAAGTACAGCAAATTTGAATTAGTACCTTTGAATTTTTCATCTCCGTTTGACTACCCAATCGGTAAACGACGGTGTATAGCTTTTACGATATTTAAATCTAAAGTCCCAAATTTAACGTTTGGTTTTAGAATATACTATTATTAATAAACATCTGATTCGGAATTGTTTTAAAATAAAAAATAAAAAATAATATAAAAAAAAAAGAAAAAAAGAAAGAAAAACAGAAGTTTAAATCTTAGTTTAATATAGAATCTTCGGTATCTATTCTATTTTCATTCGACCTCAAAAACTTTAGATAATCTATTTTTCTCATTTAAGTTTTAAATATCATAATTTAAAATAAACGTAAAATAAGTTAAACTGTAAACTCATGGAATGAGTGGGAGATATATTAGAGCACATTATTGTATGTAGACAATGACGTCAGTTTTAGATAAGCAATAATAAAACTGGGCTGCCTTGGACAAGTTTGCCCTTTTGGACTTATCCATAATGGTATTTTGATGAGAAGTTCAATTTTATAGTTACTCTTTGTCTATATATAATTTTGGAGGTAGAATATAATAACTTATCACATATAAAATTGAAAATTTAGATTTTAATTTAGAGATTGATTTGATAAATTTATGTATTTATCAAATATAAAATTGAAAGGTTGAATCAACTATTAAATATTTTTTAAAATTTAAACAAAATAATCATAAATCTAAAAGTTTAAATTTCATTTGATAAATATTTAATTTTTTAAAATTGTGCATGTTTTCTCACAAATTAAAAGAAAGAAATCTTCTTTAGAATCTATTTTTTTTTTTTTAGTTTGAGAACTATTTCAAATGATTATTGGATGTTGTGATTTAATCTTTTTAAATAGTTAATAAATAAATAGATAGTTTTTAAATGCTCTATTTTTCATAACATGTGAGGTAAGAGAGTAGAATCTTTAACTTTAAAGTTGATTGTTCAAGTTCTATGTTCATTTTGCGGTAAAAAAACGAGTTAGAAATAGATAGTGGAAGGTTGATAGAGAGGGGATAGTGATACAACTACAAAGTAATTATTAGGTGGAGATCCAAATTTGACTTTTTCCCTAACCAAATTAAAGAAAAATTCTTAATTAAATGATTATTAGGTCTAAAGTGAGTGAGTTAGGTTTTTGTCACATTATTCCAACAAATGCCTTGAATCTATTGTTCTTTTTCTTTGAAATGGAGACCACAAATATATCAACTTACAATAAAGAATATAAATAGATTAAATGTTAGTACTGAAGAAGAATTAATTACCTGATGCAAAATTCCAAATGTGTTTTGTAACCTTTTGAACCTAGTAAAAGAGTGCATGAATTGACTTTTTAGTGAAGACATATTTTATTTGATCAAACAACATGATAAGTTTAGCATCTTTGCTAGAGAAAGCAAAATTTTATCCATAAATCAACCAATAAAATTCTGATATTATCTTTAGTTCACAATACTTTATTTATGATTTGATTGATTGACACAATAATTGCACTATATAGCTGATGAGTGTGGTTTTTAGTTAATAGTTAGGAAAACAAATGTAGGCAAATAGACCACCCATCTATCTAAACTAATCAATGTGGATTAAATTAGGTCTCAAACCTTCACACATAAATATATTAGAAGGGGTTTCTTTTCCCAAAAGGATTGAAAAGTGGGAGTTGGTAATTGAAATGTGGATCAATAAATTCAATCTATTTTTAATGCATAACTAACAAACATAATCTGATTTCAATATTTTGTCAAAAGAATAAAACTTATACAAAGTAGTTGTTTGTTATTTGATGTTATAATAATTAAAATTAATGATTTATGAAGGTAGATGAAACTATTTATTTATTTATTAATTATTATTATTATTTTGGGAAAATTCAAACTAAAATCAACTTTATTTCTGAAAAACAACTGAAGTTAGTAGTTAAAGGCCCACGGATTGAAATGGTAGGTTATCAACCACGCCGGCAACAAAATAGAATTTCTAATCAAATAAATTGAACATTTTATTTTTAACATAAACTAAGGTTCTCCCCTTTTTCCTTTTTCTTTTTTCTTTTATCATTATTGAATCATTGTGACCACTTGATGAGTCACTTTTATTTAAATTAATAATTAATAATTAATAATTAACAAACGAAGCTTCATTAGTCGCTTCCTTTTGTTTTATGCATCTGAAAAATGAGAACAAAATAATTAATTAGTAATCATGTGCTGATCATTATTAATATTTATACAAGTGTTAAACTATCAATTATATCGGCCTTCAACATTTTCTTTTTTCTTTTATTTTAAGTGTGGAAAGTTCGTGTCTTTTCCTTTGGAAAATAAAAATTCATTGGTATTACAAATCTGTAATTTGTGTACTTTTTAGAACATCTAAACATCTCTATAAAGACTATATATAATATTATCTTAAAATGTTGGCACACATAAAGATTTATATGTAATTAATGTTTGGAGCAGCTTTGGAAGTAGTAGCTAACTTTTTTGTGAATGTAATAAATTATACAGAAGCGAGTGAGTTTCTTACCAGTGGATAAAGGAGAAATTCATTTAGCCCTAGCAGACAATCAATAGCTGATAGAAGTTTTGAATTGATAAAGGAAGAAGAAGAAGCATCCATCTCTTTCTCCATGGTTTAATTTCCTAGCTAGTTTTTGGATATATATATTCTTCCATATATTATGAGGAAGTTGTTAAATTAGATCATAAATTTCATACAAAGAAAAAAAAAAAAAAAAAAAGAGAGAGATCATGAGAGATTCAAAACCTAATTCATATGCTATGTCAGAGATGTTTTGCAAAAGTTTAAGATAGAATTTGGTTGAGAATTAATGATTTAGAATAGGGATGTTAATTACACTATACATTTGTACATAATCAATATTTTATATGTTTGATCAGAAGGAAGGATATGTGATGTTTCGGTGGGAATGAAATTTCTGAAATGTGATTCAATTTTTTTTTTTTTTTTTTTTTTTTAAATATATATTCAGTATAATATCCATCCACCTAAGTATAGTTCAAGAAATTAAAATTATGTATCTTCCATAAATAGATGAGAGGTTAAAATCTTTCACTTTTGTATGTCGTTTAGTTTAAACAAAAAGAAAAAGATCTACATTGATAACAACAGGATATATATTCTCATACAAATGCAATTATTGGGCAAACAAATTTGGCTTCAAAATTATTTTCTTCGAATCTCCCATGCTAGCTACCATTACGGATATTTCTCTTTTGTCGCGATGTTGTTTTTGGTTTAGCTCTTTTTTTGTACTAAAAATAAAGAGATGAAAAAAAAACAGCAAAATTTCTTATAGTACCATTGTAGTTGCAAAATTTCCCAGTATTGGGCTACTGTATGTTATTAACACACTCCCCCAACCTTAAAGTGGAAGAGTGGCGACCAACTTAAATTTGTAAAGTAAGTGCTGAAGCAATCGAGTAACAGAGCTTTGGTGAAGATATTGGCTGGTTGCTTTGGAGATGCACTACAACAATTTTTAGAAATAGAGGAGAAAGAGAAAAAACAGTCATTAAAGCCAAAATCATGCGTTTTTGGCGGGAAAAAACGGAGTTTTTCGGATTTGTCGGAATTGATGACTGTTTTTTTGTGTCATTAATTAATGACTAAAAAAAAACAGTCATTAAATGTAAGAAAATTAAAAATACGATTTTGGCGGGAAAAGACGTGAATTTTCGGATTTTTTTTTTTACTATTTTGACTTTTTTTTTTTGTGTCACCAAATTATGACTACAATTAACAGTCATTAAAAAGTGACAAGTTTTAATAGTCATTAATATTTTTTAATATTTCAAATTTTGAGAAAAGGAGGGAAGTTAAAATTTGTGGGTAAAAATTAATTAAATCTCACATTTTAGTTTTTCCCACACTTTCTTAAAATCCTCCCCCCACTTTATTTTTCTCACATTTTTTTATTGTACTTCCCCATCTTTTTAATTTCCCTCTAAAACACTCCTCCTATTTTTTGTTTTCTCTTCTCCTCTCAATCTCCCCCTAATTTTTTTCCTCACCATTGCCGCACCAAACACTACCACCTCTAGGGATGTCCGCTGCCGTCGTCGCACACCTGTTCGTCGCTGCCGCCGCTGCAGACCTGCACGTAGCTGCCGCCGTCGCACACCTGCTCGCCGCTGCCGATGTCGCACACAGTTTGCCTCCATCATCTAAACGCCGCTGCTGGTGGGTTGTCACCATCCAAGGTCTTCGCTTGCTCGTCTGCCTCCGTCACTTCAACGTCGTCTCCTTTTGAGGTGAGTTGATTTGCTTCTTATCGTTTTGAAGTTTATTTGGATGCGATTATTTAGGGATTTCTTTTCTCTTTACATTTGGGCAAATTGTTCCTTTGTTTTTTCATGTATGTAGGAAGAGTTTTTCTTGGAAAGAACGATATATCTTAATGCTACCAAAGTTGTATATAGTCAACATTATGCTTTACTTTCATTTCTTACAATGTTATGTTGTATTAGTGGGTTGGAGTGATCAATTTGAACTTTCATTTGTAAAAATCTATTTAGGTTAATTAAAATTCTAGTTTACTCTTTTGTACAACAATTGACTAAATTTTCATTTGTTAGAACAATTAATCAAGTGATGTTTATTCTCTTTTTAGGTAGGCTTGAGAGATAAAGTGTCACTTAGGCACTTTTTAAAAATTTTATATGTATTTTTCATTGTCAAAATGACATTTATGCACTTTTTAGATTGTCTCAAGAGTTAAAGTCTTACTTGGGACTTTTTAGGAACTTTATTTGTGTTCTTCATCATCAAAAGGACACTAAACCACTAAGGTTTTAGGTGGTTTTGAGAGTCTCGAAGCAACACATGGGAATTTTCTTATACTTTTTATGTAGTCTTAAGAGTCAAAGTGATGCTTAGACATTTTTTAGATGGTTTTGAGACTTAAAGTATCACTTAAGCACTTCTTAGGAACTTTATATATATTTTTCATAGTCAAAAGTACAATAAGCAACCTTTTTTTTAAAAAAAAATCATTGTAGGTGGTTTTAAGAGTTGAAACAACACTAGGGAGCTTTTTTAAACGTTTTTTTTTGTGGTTTTGAGAGTCAAAGTGTCACTTAGACACTTTTTAGGTGTTTTTGAGAGTTAAAGTGTCACTTTTAGACACTATTTAAGAATTTTTATGTGCTTTTTGTAGTTAAAATGACACTTATGTGCTTTTTAAATTGTTTTGAGAGTTAAATTATCACTTCAGCTCTTTTTAGGAACTTTATATATATTTTTCATAGTCTAATGGACACTTAATTACTTTTTATTAATTTTTTAGTGGTTTTGATAGACGAAGTAACACTTAAGAACTTTCTCGAAACATTTTATGTGGTTTCATGTGGTTTTGAAAATCAATTGTATTATATTCTTGTGAAATATGTTTGAATGATGAATAAAATTTGAGACTTTGATTTTCTTTGAAGTGTACACAATTGCTTATGGGTTTTGACCACAAATGCTATGAATAGTCTTGTTCTTGTTGATATTATTAATGACTTCTAGATTGTTGGTGTTGGAAATCTAGTACAGTTTACACTTTGATCTTTTGATATATTGCATACTACTTATTTGATGAGATGTTTCTAAAGAAGTAAAGAAGCTAATTTTTGTTGTTTGTTTATTCAATCAACCATGTTCTTATCTTCTCTTGTACTATTGTTGGCTATTGTGATTAGGTGGTTGTTATTGGAATGAATGCATTTTATTGCCTTTTGGGTTGCCATTTCTTCCTCAAATCTTTCAAGTTCTATACTTGGTATATTTTAAAATGAACTCAGTTTTCTTTTATTTTAGATTATATAGCCGTTGATTCCTTTTTTTTCTTAGCATTGCAGTTGACAAGTCTAGAAGTCATTAACAAGGTATAAGTTTTGCTTTTCTTTTTCTTTTTTAAATTTTCAGTTGATTTTTTTTTCTCATTAGAGAACTACCCATATTTCTAACAAAATCGTTTAATACAAACAAGATACTAGGTAACTTTAAAGAAAGATATTCCATTCACGTGTATATGATTTCATCATATTTCATTTGTAGCTAGTTTTATCAAATTATTGGTCAATTTTTTCTTTGTTTGTAGTTGTTTGAGAAAGTTGTAACTCTTGCTGTTATACTACTCACTTTTGTCATTTTGAGTTTTGGAGTATGATTATTAGATTTATTTGTTCTTTATTTTGGATTTTTCATCAACAAGTTTATGATCATTTTCATGTAAGCTTGTTAAGTTTTATGGTTATAATTTGATTAGTCCATGATAATTTGGTTGTTATCTCCTAAAAAAGTTTGGACAAGTTGCTTATGTGACTATTTTCATGGAGCTTATATCGTGGTTTTGGAGTTTTGAGTAGATTACAGATATTGTTTAGCAAGATTGAGGTCATTTGTTGACGTTTCGAATTGTCACTACTGAGGTGTAGATTTGTAAAAATTTAACTATTTACTATTCAAATTGGTGGGATAGATATAGTTTGTGACATTGGAATAGTACATATGGAATTTATTGCTTTAGGAGTTAATAGTGTTCTCACCCCCTAAATATAGTTTCAAACTAAGTTTTGACTTTAAGAACATGTGTTTATTGCTTTAGGAATCTTTCAAATAACTAAGGAAAGCTTTGGAACGTTAGGTTAGTATTATACTAGTCGAAATATTTATCTTCTTGTAGATAACAAGATTCTAAGCCATTTATGTGGTGAAAGATGGATGAGACTATGAGTGAATTGTTTGCTTTATCATTGGAAGCTATTAGTGATGTTTTGTACATTTTTGCGTAGTTGTTATTGATATTTTCTTTATATACTTTGGATATGACGTTGATACTAATTCATGTGGTGAAAGATGGATGAGACTATGGCATTTTTTGGTTGTCAACGAAGGTCAAAATTGTAGTAGTGTTGAACATTTTAGATTTTGAGGTAATTTTTTTTCTTTCTAATAAGTGTGTGACTAATGAAATTTCACTCCTAGGTGTAGAAGATACAACTTCTCTTATTTGAAGTCGGTGATTGTTTGAATGCATTCTCATATCACTAAAAATTGTTGGGGCAAGAACAGGAAGGGGATAGACCTTCAAATACTTAGGTATTTTTTAAAATTAAAGTTCAAACTTTGTTTATAAATGCATGTATATTATGTGTGGCTATCCTGCAGTTATGGTAGCTAATTCATCCGTTTAGTGTTATTATTATGTGCTTGAGTTGATTTTGATAATGTGTCTGTTCGTTGGATTTTGTTCATTTAATTTCTAATTGAATTGAATTTTCTTAGCTCGTTGCACAAAAACATATTTGTCATTTTCGTACAAGTATGCGTTGAGAATTACTCTAGATGTGATCATGACTAAGCAAGTTTTCCTATAAAGACCCAAGTATAAGTATTTATAGGTTTTCCTGGTGAGTCCAGGGTCGAACGCAGGGATTTGTAATAATTAGGCGTTGAGACTAAATGTATGACTATGCGACGACTGTACAAGTAAATATATGTGCGTTTGTTGTTTGTGTATCTAAACTATACAAAAAGAATGAAAAGAATTTCCTACTACTATTAATGGAATGGACGCGGCGTTGGGAGTCATTTGAAACAATGCGTCAAATAGCATGCGTTGGGAATGGATGGGACCATGCGGTGAAAGTAGAGTTGAACGCAAGAGCTAGTCGTTACCTAAACTTTCCAAGTACAATTACATACCTACAAACTGCGTGTGTGAATCCATCTCTCGATGTTTCTACGCCACATTTATATTATCTCTAAGACGCATGGTAAGTTTGTTTTGGCAAAAGATGAACTACATCTCTGCAACTCATCTAGTCTTAATTAATGCTAAAGATTAACTATCCACTCTCTCAAGCTCGACAGTCATGCTTACTACGTTTGGTTGTCAGACAACGTTATGCAAGCTAAAAATATGCATTAACCAGGATGTAACATACTCAGAATTGCTCGAGAAAAACTAGCTTTTAGCATTTAACTTATTTAGCATTTATATAACATGGTGTAAAGTATTGAATATGGAAATGGATAGAAGATAATAGTCAATCAAACTTATATTAATGAAATAAATCATTCTCTCGAATGTCATTAACAAAATATAAGCAAGAAGGAGAGAAATGGAAATAAAATAGAGATGAAGAGCGTCAAGCCGCCATTGACAACGTCTTGCTTCATGGAGGCTTGAGATGGTTGCTATCTGATACATATATTCCATAGGGTGGAGATTCTCACTCACTGGGAGATGACTCTGATGATGCTCAGAATCCTTCTCTCAGAAGAGCTCGAAATGGAGGTTGGTTATGGTGAAGGAGAAAAAGTGTAGAGCTTTCGCCTCTTGAACTGGTCTCTCTCCCTTTTAATGGAGAAGCTTTGGGCTATTTATAGGCGTCGAAAAGTTGAAACTCATGATGACCTGACACCTT
Source organism: Citrullus mucosospermus (assembly GCA_030954485.1). Taxonomy (NCBI): domain Eukaryota; kingdom Viridiplantae; phylum Streptophyta; class Magnoliopsida; order Cucurbitales; family Cucurbitaceae; genus Citrullus; species Citrullus mucosospermus. The sequence goes on along the minus strand of CM062057.1, from coordinate 10,076,935 downwards.
TACATTAAATTCCATGCCCTGCTGCGCAGACTTTTTACATCGTCGGCCCATTTGTTCTGCCATATTCTGATAGCATGTTATCCTTTTGCATATTGATATGACAGCTTTTGGCCATGCGTCTGTATCTACTTTTTCTCAACGCATGGTCTCAACGCCTGGGCTCGACGCAGGTTTCCACTTATTCTCGCAGCAGCATCGTTTCTTTGTGCTTCGCGCTTCTTTTCTTCTTAACCCTGCGTTAGAAACATAAAAGCTCATCGTTTTTCAGGTATTTTCTTTTATAAGTAGTGCCAACGCATGGTGATACATTTTTCATCATTTAACTACCAAAATCATGCGTTTAGCTCCAAAGTTACTCTAATTAAATCAAATAGTGACTATAATAACTTGTATTTCTACAAGTTATCAGTGTCACTTAGACATTTTTTAGGTACTTTTTAATTGGTTTTGATAATCAAAGTGCACATATGAACTATTTTGGTTGTTGGGGAGTTAAATTGTTTCTTGAAAAAACTTTTAGGTACTTTTTATGTTGGTTTGAGAGTATTTAAGTTATATATTTGTTTTGCTCGTATTGGATTAATGTGCTTGAGTTCTAAGGAGATATCTTTTTTTTTGTGATAAATATTTTTTGTATTATGTTTCACTTGTCCTTCCCTAAATGAAGAAGTTTTTCATTTTACCCTTATTCTTTCTAATAGACTAATGTATGAGTATTTCTACTTTTTAGTAGTTATACTCCTAAAAGGTTGGACAAGTTACAATAATTATATATTTGTTTTGCTCCTACTGTACTATGTTTCACTTGTCCCCCCCCCCCCCCCCCCCCTTAAACGAAGAAAATTTTCAATTAACTCTTATTCTTTCTAGTAGACTAGTGTATAAGTTAAATTTGGAGGTTATCCATGTTATTAAGGTTGAAAAGTGAGATTATAATGTGATTTTGAGCCTATTTATGTGGTTATATTGTGATTCTATGTATAATTTTTGTTTGAAAGTGTTCATTGAAGCTTACTTGTATGACTAAAGTGGGGTTTTCAGTGCAAATGTATATAACAACATGATATTGTCACAGTACAATCAACATATATATAACTTGCATATTGTTATTATTGTTCACCTTTATATATTGAGTTAAATTCTGAAATGAATGTTTTTTTTTACAAGGTTCCTGGACAAGGCCATTAAAGTAAGGAAACCCACCAACCAAGATATTTAAATAGGTGTTGTATATATTTTTTTTGGGATTATGCCAACACTTAGTTCTAAATACTAAATTTGTAAATGATGTACCCAAAATTTGGTTACTAGTGTTGTTGTTGTTAATTTCCTTGTAGTAATGATAGAAAGTATATTATTATATATGAAAGTTACTTTTTATGTTTGCGTACATATTTTGTGTTGAAACTGAAGGAAACACGGGTGTAATAACATGTATGAAACATAGGTGTAATAACGTGTATCATTGAAATGGTTTATTTGATATTTGACAAAAGTCATCTATCAGACTTCTATGATTATAAATAAGTGACAATGTATGTAATTCAATGACCTTAAAAAAATGTCATAATTAAGGTATTATTGACACTTTAGATGTGTCATTATTTGTTGCTCGATGACAGAATTTTAATGTCAAGATAACTCTTTATTGACAGAAAAAGTCAACATTTTCATTATTTAATGACTGTAGAAAATTGTCATGAAAAATGGTTTCCATGACTTATAATAAATGTCAATACATGTTCTTTGTTGACTGTGTTTAAAAGTCATGAAACTATCAATGATGACTGATTTCTCATGTGTCATCTATACACTTTAGATGATGGGCGATTAAATGACTAAAAAAAGAGTCAAGAAATGTGGTAATGACTGTTTTTTAGAGTCATAGAAGCCCAGTTTTGTTGTAGTGATGGATCGTAAAAGAAGAGTGTTTCTTAGGAGATGATGATGAACAAAGTAACAATAATTTCCATTGGGTGAATGCATTCCTGGAATACATCATTATGAGCAATCTGGACTGGATTGGATTGCATTGCAATTGTCATAGTGAAGTATAGAAACAAATTGTTGAGGAACACCTATATCATCAAGAAACTAACGAAACCATAGTAACTCAAAAGTAACATCGTCAACAAGTGATATTCAGATTTTCTAGAACAACTAATAATAGTTTGTTTCTTGCTTCTCAAAGACAGGAAGGAATTGCCTAAGTAGAAACAGTAACTTGTGATGGAATGTCGATCAGTAGAATGACCAACCCAGTCAACATCAGAGTAGTCAAAAATAACACCAAAGATGACTAAGAAGAAAACTAAAGTCCATGACCAAGAGTACCCTTGATATAATGAAAAATGAGAAGTATAGTAGTAACATATGTATGGTCCGAGGAGGAGCAACCACGATTTGATTGACAACAAGAACAATATAGGCAATATATGCGCGGGTGATAGTTAAATAAATAAGATTGCCTACAAGTTGTCTGTACAAGGTGACGTCATCAAGAGGAACACCATTGAAAGGACTCAAGTGAACATTTTGACCTACATGTATTGATGATGTGGCAGAGTCAATAATACTAGATTGAGTCGAAAGATTAGACGCATGTTTGGCTTGAGATAAATAATGTACATAAGAGCGAGATGAGACCTTGAAACCAAGGAAAGAACGTGGTCTCAAATCTTTCATTTCAAAGTGTTTTCCAAGGTAACATTGTAAATTGGATGTGACCTTAAGGGCCATCATCTTTAATAATCATCTCATCAACATATAAGAGAAGAAGAACAATATCTTAAGGAGCCTGATGTGTAACTAGCTAAAGCTATACAATAAGGGTTGGAAATAAACTCAAGTTGAGTTATGGTGGAACCAAATGTGACAAACCAAGCTCGTGGAGCTTGTTTCAAACCATATAAGGCTCAACAAAGAAGACAGTTTCTGAGGTGGAGGAGAAGTATTAGGTGGTGGTTTTATATACAGCTTCGCTGATAGAGAGCCATTAAAAAAAATCATTTGCGAACAATTTGAGCGACTAGAGCAAATATCTCTTCATCGATGCCATATTCTTGTGAGTAACATTTTGCAACAAGATGAGCCTTATAGCATTCAATAAAACCATCAGAGTGAGTTTTGATTTTATAGGTTAAAAATTACTTATTGTCCCCTAAACTTTCATAAAAGTAATAATTTAGTCCATGAACTTTTATTTTTGTAACAATTTAGTCCCTGAACTTTACTATATAACAATTTACACTGCAAGAATTAGGTCTTTTGCCGATGCTAATAATCATAGACCTAGCTCCAAAAACGCGTCAGCTAATTCTATGCTGACACTACGTCTCTGTTGGCAGGAATCATCAGCCTAGATCTGTCGGCAAAGCCTATGCCAAGGCCAAAAAAAGAAGCGACCGCGTAGATTGGAACTGTCGACGGCAGTGGTCAAGTCAGACCAATGCCGACACTACCAACATGCGTTAGCAAAAGGTATATATGCTGATGCTACAATGTGGCCTCAATAGTTTTTTAATGCTGACAGTTTGAAAATGTTGTCGGCATATCCTCGCAATGCTGACGACATATACTTGGTATCGATAGTTCTTCTATGTTGACGATTACAGTTCACCGTTGACATATTCTTGAAATGTCGACACCTCCTAATACAATGTGGCGTTGGCATAGGCCTATGTTTTTTTTTCCCCCAAAAAACCTGTTTTATAATTGTATTGTTTTTTCACCTATATCCTTTGTTCATTACTTTAGTTTGTATCTAAAAGCAAATAAATTATACCAAATACTAATGAAAATTCATTCAATATTATCATAAAAGTCTTACAAGTTTGGTTGCTATGAAAGTTGCAATAAAGTTGCAATAAACACAAAAAAAAAAAAAAAAAAGAAAAAAGAAAAAAAGAAAAAAAAAGTTTGATAACATATAAAGTTATAAAGTTACATTACAAAAAAGTTTAGACCAGTTTCTAGGAAACTGAAAACCAATCAAGTTGAGCTTTAAAAACTTAACTATCAAAGACTAACATACCAATAAAATTATGCTATGTAGCATGTGTAACAACTTTCAAGCTCAGCCAATTTTGATTTGATAATCTACTTCAACCAATTATTAATGCATAATATGTAACTCAATATATCACAACAAAGAATAAATTGCACAATACCTGATTATAGATTATTGCTATAAGAATGAACTTAAAAATTAAAATGAGAAAAAATATCTAAGAAAACTTACGTGTAAGATTATCGTGGCCTATGATAGTAGCAATTTGAAGTAATTTTGGCCACTTATAAGCCTCCAACTGACATCAACATCAGCCTTAATTTCTGTGCACCATGATCTGCTCCAAGGAAGTTGGTCTGCTCCAACTTATAAATCCTAAAACCACTTTCCAAAAAAAGAAAAAAATTAGACTAAATACTTTTGCATGAATGATGTTTAAATAGTGTAAACATAATCAAAACCATAACCAAACAAAACCCCAAACAATTGGACTCTATATAGTTGTTCACCAAAACACACAACTAGAAACAAAGCATTAAAAAGCAATAAGAAACCCAAATCTCACCTAAATATATTTTCGAAAGCCACTAAACGTTGTTGGATAGTAGGATACATGCCTCTAATCATTCAAAATCAATTATTAAAAATGCAATTAAAAGTGTAAAATTAAACATTGAATTGATTTCAAGTGATTAAAGTGTCTTTTAGAGTGATTTGTACTTATTGGGTATTTGAGATTGAAAAAGAAAAAAAAAACTTGAAGAAGTTCACTTAGAAAACCTTACCACACACAAAAACACAACTACCAACCACCACATTCTTCCTTGGATGCTTGTTCTCTTTGATGTTTCTACAACGATTAATCATTAACGATGGAGCTCGACGATCAGTGATCATGAGTAATGGAGCTTAGAGATCGAAGTTGGAACAGAGCGATGGAGCATGAACGAAAATGCAGCAGAGACGAACGGTGAGGGAGGATGGCGCTGGAGTTGTGTGGTGCTGAAAACTACTGACGAAGAGCGCTGGTGAAGACAACCGACAAAGAAGATGGAGGAAGACGACCTACGATGTGGCTGATTTTTTAGAGAGAATAACACCAGAGAAGTTTCGCTACATTGACAGAGAGAAAATGTTATTCAAATGTGGCTGATTTTTTAGAGGGAGAGGGAGAAGAGGGAAAGGGAGAGGGAGAAGATGACGATGAGTTTGAGAGGGAGAGGGAGAGAAAGGCGTAGCGGGTTTGAGAGGGAGAGGGAAAGGAGCGGTGGCGGGTTGAGAGGGAGAGGGAGAGGAGACCGTTGGATTTGAAAGGGAGAGTGAGATCTCCACGGGTTTGAGAGGGACGGAGGTCGGGCTGCACACACAAACTTTAGAGAAGAAGAAGGAAAAGAGAATTAACATTAGGGTTTTTTATGTTTAGAACCGTCGATGCCATAAGTAACGCGTCAACAAATCCCATCCTATGTCGACGACACGTAATATGCCATCGGCATTGGCCCATTTTCATTCACGTAATAATTCACCATCGATAAAGGTCTTTCTGTGCTGACAAGTAACTAAAATGTTGTCGGCATAGGCCCCTCTCTACCGACGCCTACATTTCTACCATCAGCAGAGACATTTATGGCTGACGGCGCTTTGAACAGTCAGAAGAGCCACTTTTTGCCAATGACTTTTTATGGCGTTGACATGTTTTTTGTCGACATAGGTAAATTTTCTTGTAGTGTTAGTCCTTGTACTTTAAATTTTATAACAATTTAGTCCCCTTTGTAGAAATAATGTTAAGATTTAATGATATTACTTGCATAAATAATTCAATAAACTAATTAGAGGCTCAATATTTTTATAAAATAGAAAGTCTACATTATAAAATAATAAAAATTAACATCTAATTTTGATAATTTTTTTTACGTTAGGGACTAAATTGTTACAAATTTGAAAGTACAAAGACTAAATTGTTACATTCCAAAGTTGAATGACCAAATTGTTAGAAAATTGAAAGTATAGAGACTAAATCGTTACAAACCAAGATTTAAGGACTAAATTGTCACTTCCAGGAAAGTTTAAGGACCAAAAGTGTTTCTTAACCGATTTTATTAATCTGCTTACAACCAACATGTATTTTGCCAAGGGGTAGATTAGTGTAATCCCGAGTATGAGTCTTTTCTAAAGTATGGAGTTTCTCATTTGTTGCTTGCTGCAAAAAAGGGTCAGTACTAACCTCATGATAAGATGAAGATTCAACTAAAGACATAGTAGTGTAAAAATAATGATGGTTCTAGAGATGATAAGGAGTTTCTCTTACTCGAGTGGAATGACGAATTGAGGTGATAGGTGCAGGTTCACGTTCAGCAATGGAGACAGATATTAGATCTAGGCGAGAAGAGATAAGAGTAGACTGGCCAAGCTTGAGGGTATGTTGAGGTTCAAGAGATGATAAGAGATCATTTGAAGCTGATTAGGCTCAGGATGATGGATGGTCACACAAGAGAAATAAATCACTAAAGAGATCAGTGAAGAAAGGTTAAGGACTAGTGAAAGAGTCGTTGGAGAACATACTATGTTACCAAAGGTAACATGGTGAGAAATGTGTAATTGTTTGGAGATAGAATCCAAGCAACAAAAACCCTTATGTTTAGTATTATAGCCTAGAAAGCAGCATGGGTGAGCACGTGGTTTAAGTTTGGTATGCTCATAAGGTTGAAGAAGGACAAAGAAAGCACAACAAAAAACTTTAAGATGGGAGTAAGAAAGAGGAGTGCCATATAATCGTTCAAATGGAGAGAAGTTTTCAAGGATGGAGGATGAGAGACGATTTATAACGTAGACAAAGGTGAGAGCAACCTCACCCCAAAACTTCTTAGGATAAGATGTAGAGAGTAAATGAATTGAATCCTCAGCGAAAGTGAGTGATCGCCATATGCCAATAATTTTCTTTTTGAAAACTTGAAAAATATAGGGAAGGAAACCTTGGATAAACAAAAGAAATTAGCATGCATTAAGAAGAAATTAAGTGTTTAAGGTTCTTTACCTTTGAAGACTGTTTTTAGGGTATGCTTTTCCTTTTTCTCACGAAATCAGAAATTGGAAAAACTTCCTTCTCAACAAGATATGCAGAGAACTTTTTAGGATACCACCAAGCAAGCCTTCCTTGCAATTCTCAGGAAGAATCAAGAGGAGTTGAGTGCTCTCTTGATTTTGGTGAGTGAGGAAGCAATCGAGAGAAAGAGAGTTCTTGAGAGAAATTTTTCCAGAGAAAAAAGTCGGTAACTTCTTTCTTTTTTCAACAACACACACCTTTTAACCTCTCTGCCCCTCTCTCCTTTATTTTATGTACATCATGAAGAATAAGATAATAACTCTCAACTATGTGTAGTGGGAGTTAATTTAATTAATTTAATAATATTAAATTAATATTAATATTAATTTATTTATAATATATTAAATCATATTTAATATATATAATTAAATGAAATTAATTAATTAACATATAGTTTTTATATGAATCTCATTCATATAATTAATATTTAAATCTTATTTAAATATTTATCTCTCTTATAACATAAAGTATAAATTCTGAAGCTCATTCAAAAAATAACTTTATATTATAATGTATCTATATATATTATACTAATTGTATCATATACAATGAACTCCCTTATTAATTTGAACACTTCAAATTAATCCAAAATAATTGATTCTTATTCAAAACCTTACTAAGCTAGCAAGGGGACCTTATGGACCTATAGATTAGAAGCTCTAATAATATGAGATTAATTAACTAAAATTTTTAATTAGATTAATCAATATTCATTAACTGTAGGTCACTCCACTAAAAACATACAACTACACTCGCCACACTATAGATATATTACTATGTTCACGTAAATAACTAATCAACAATAAGTCGATCCTTTACAAATTACTCATAACTACAGCTAGGTCAAATTATCGTTTTACCCCTGTAGTTATATCTAACTCCTTAAGTACCACTGATTCCTCTAATGAATAAATAGTTTATAGTCCAATTATAAACTAACCCCTCTCGAGCCAGTGAGAGGGTGAGACCTCTTTATTCAAGACTCGGACTCAACTCTTAAGGGAGCAATTTATCTACTTACCCTAAAGATGGGAAGGAGTGAATTCCATCTTGTGAAGATATGTTCCCAGCTCCCTATTCAGACAGATCCCCAAAATGGTAGACATATTGAGTCAGTGACCTGGCCACTCTCACCCATACAGATTAAAGGATTGTCCTCGTAGACAGGAGTTTATAACCGACTAGAATTAAGGTCAAGTCATCTATAGTCATCCTATGAAATGTTAATTTCTTCAATTAACGGTGTTACAAAGAGAAATCAAACATTTCACGGTCTGGACTTTTACAAACTCTTTGCATAGGATACCCTAACTCACATGTCTCCACATGAACGATTAGGATCAAATTGTTTGTAACATTTTACAATTCTTGTAACGATTACAAAGCGGGTCGTATCCATAGTGTTATTAGGATAAAACACCTAACTTTATCCCTATACTACAAACCTTTTGGTTATTACTTAAACATGATCCATCCACGTATGTCAACCACATACATGTTTAAGTTTACATAAAATAACCATGGATCTTAGTTTATTGGATTGAGTTAAAGCAAATATAAATAAAATAATTTCTTATTTTATTGAATAAATAAAGTGTATTTACAAATTTACAAAACTACGAGACCTCAAGAGATTTTAGGACATCAGTCCCAACAGAGACAAGTTAGGCACGAACAAAATGCAAAATATGACGATGTTTATGTTTGGCTCGTCCATTTTGTTGAGATGTGCGTAGACATAAGCGTTCAACAATGGTGCCTTGTTAGGTGATAAAGAAAAGAAGGCTCGAATCCTTATACTCCATGGCATTGTTTATTCGAAGCATTATAATGGTACGATAAAATTGAGTTCGGATCATATTAGCAAAAAGAATGTAGACTTGAGGTAAGACAAAATGATTTTATTTAAGAAATAAATGCAAGTAAAACGAGAATAGCCATCAATGAATAGAACGAAATAGTGATAACCATTGATAATAGAAGTGGGTGTAAGATCACAAATATCAAAATGAATTAAGCCCAAAGGTGTGTCACATGAAGACGATGAATCAGGGAAAGACATGTGAGGTTGTTTTGCAATCTTACAATTTAAACAATCAAAGGAAGCAAGTTTTGAAACCTTATGTAAAATTGCAACTTGCAAAGTTTTTATTAAAAAAACATGATCGGGACAAAGATTTCGTTGATATATAACAAAATTAGTGACAGACGTAGAGATAGATAGGGAAGTAGGGAGGTGAAGAGATGTAAGTTCAAACAATCTTTCCAATTTGCGACCCATACTAACTGTCTATCATGTGTGCGGATCATCAACCTGTCAACCATTAAGAGAAAAGCAAACAATAAGGCCAAAAGTCACATAAGTTAGATGTGGTAATAGTTCCAACATGAGAAATATGATGGGATTGAATCCTGCAAAGGAAGTGATTTCTTGCTTTTGTTTTGATTTGGAAGATGAAAATCATAGAATTAAAGTAAACATACAGAGAACATATACATCGTATTACAACTTCTCACATCGGAAGCGATTTGTTGCTTTTGTTCATTCAAAAGCATAAAATTAAGTTCACAGAAGATTACCTTTGTAGACATCTTCAATTTACAACAACTGCTCCACTTTCAAATTGATGCCTCCAAATAGTCTTCCCTACTATGTCTGGCAAAGACCCACTTGTGGAAGTGATAATTGGAAGAGTAAAGGGAATATGGAGGAGGAATCAAAACATAGAGAACTTTTTATGTTGTATGATTGAGAGAGATTTTTAGAGAGAAAGTGTTGTTATTATATAACATTCTTGAAAAAATACCGATCTCTCTATATTAATGAGTGGGGAAATAACTTCCACACTCTCAATCTCCTCGAATGTAGGGGAGTTATTTAATAAATTTAATAAAAAATTAATTTAATTTAATTTAATAATAATTAATCAATTAATAATTAATTAATTAACTAAATATCTCATATTTAATTAAAATTATATTTTTTTTAAAAAAATAATTAAAAGTATATTTGAATCATATTCAAATGTATAAATTTCTCATATCATATAGTTTTAACATGTATCTCATTTATATTAACTTTTAACCTATAGTTTTAATATGAATCATATTTATATTAATTTAATATTTGAGTCACATTCAAATACATTAATTCTCCCGTATTATATAGTTTGATTCAAAATTAACTATATAATATAAAGTATATATACATTTTGTTTATTTGTATCATATAAAATTAACATATATTCCCTAAATTAAATTTGAACATTTCAAATTATTCTTTCAAAACATTTTTAGTCTTTGTTAATCCATTGTGAGCTAGTAGGAGGACCTTATGAACTTATAGATCATGAGCTCCAATGATATGAGATTAATTAATTAAACTCTTTAATTACATTAATTAACATTCATTTAACTATGGGGTAAACCACTATAGACCTATAGTTGCACTCTTATGTACTGTAGGATATGTTGCGTCCATAGATATAACCATTACAGATAAGTCGATCCTTCACGAGTTGTTCATAATTACATATGGGTCAAATGACCATTTTACCTTTATAATTACCTCTATATCCTTGAGTATCACTGATTCTTTAATGAACAATTTTTTTTTTTATGGTCTAACCATAAATAAAGTCTCTCTTGGGCTAGTGAGAGGGTGAGACTCCATTATTCAAGTCCTAGAGTCAACACTTAGAGAATTACTCATCTACTTCCCTAAACGAGAAGGAAGGAGTTCCATTTTGTGAGATTACATTCACAGATCCCTATTAGGTCAAGTCTCCAAAATGTTAGGCTTATTGAGTCAACGACTCGGGCCACTCTCACCCATGCAAATCAAGAACAAGCTCTTATAGGCAGGAGTTCATAACTCACTTAGGATTAAGATTGAGTTATATATGATAATGTTGTGAAATATTAATCTCGTCAATTAACGTAGTTATAGAGAGAGATTAATTATTTTGCGGTCTAGTCTTGCACAAACTATTTGTATAAGATACCCTCACTCACATGTGTCCACATGAACGATTTGGATTACATCATTTATAAGGATTACAAAGTGAGTATCCATAGTGTTATTGATATGATCCTCGGTTGTTTTATGCCAAAAAAGAACCAATCAAAATAAATTTATATAATACCGAACTACTACCTATACTACGATGGCGTAGCACAAATGGCAAATCTGGGTCGATCCACAAAGAAGCTCGAATTATGTTATGCAAGGTTAATTTTCTAGTTATAGTAGTGAACCAGGGGAGGGGGTTATGAAGTGGATAGAGATAAATTGCATGAATTTAAAAACAGGAAAATAAAGGTATAGGGTAAATGTAATTAAAGGTTGAAAATCTAGTTTCGAGAGCGGGAGAGGTTCCTATGTAACTTCTATCGTCGACTTTTTAATCAAACAATGCATTTGATTTATGTGTTCATGATTGACAAAAAGCGTACGAGTGATAAATTTATAAATAAGAGTGGTCTTAGTTGCAAGCATACACTATTGGTAAAGTAATAACCTTGGAGTATTCCAAGAGTCGAATCTCACGAGACTAGCTACCTAATTGAGTATGCCTTAAAGCAATGCAATCAAGTGACCTAATATAACCAAGGTAAAATTGTGTTGAGTTGATGTGAATAAAGCTTGAAAAGATAAAGACAATCAATGATGGAAGTAGGGTTTCAACTATGTTTTGCCTAAGTTCATCAAAACCTAAGTGATGTAGCCGCATTAAGCTGATGCATTACTATACACATGGCCAAAATCTTCACCCATTCAATCTTGGTTCAAGATCTTTTAGGAGCTTAAGGAGCTAATCCTATATCTTTATTGTTAGCTAGACCTTAGATCAATTTCATGCATATTCTTTACCCTATGGTGCCCTTTATCTCTAAGGTTGCATGGTGATCCTATTTTTAGGCTTTAACCCTATATTTCTTGTGAAATCTACTTACACCCTAACCTTCTTAGTATTAGGACTCCACTATATTGCTAACTTTAGTGGCAAATTCAAATTAATAACGGTTTCCATAAAATCAAAAGGGAAATGCGTAAGTAATACAAGACATGACACATAATTGAAGCCTTTGATGAATTTAGCTCATGATAAAGAATAACTAAATCATTTCCATTAATTTCAGAATCATAAGTACAAAATAAATGTGCAAGAGTAACAAAGGAAGAAATGAAATGATGTTGAGTGCTGGAAAATACAATAACACTCCTCAAATGAATTCCTCACTCTCTAATTTTCCTCTCTCAAGGATTTGTCATTTCTCTACACATGTTGAAATATAAAGTTGAAATAAATTGAAATACAAATAATGCAAATATATTTATTCATTACCCAAGATTTCTTGAATTCCAAAAATAATAATCTTCATTTGTAGAAGCTCGAGCAAAAGCATACACAAAAACAAACTTATGAATAAACAGATATATCATAAATAAGACATCGCAAGCACATTGAAACATTTTAAGGGAGAAAAGTAACAAAGAATATGCAAAGAATTATATTCATTCAGATGAGGCATTACTGGATACAAGTACATACAAGATCATTTTTTTTGTCCATACGAATCTGAATTAAACTCCATTGCTATTGAAAGTATACAAAATGAAATTGAAAGAAGGAGAGAGGGGAGGAGAAAAGGTACAAAGTCCAGGGCGAATGGCTGCTACACAGATCTTTCTGAAGCATCATATATAGTGGAGTCCATGTCCATCATATATTAGCAGAACCCTTTCTGAAAGCTTCTTTTCCTATCAAAGGGGATTGATAATCCTGTGTCAGAAAGGTGAAAGGATTTCTCTTGCAAGGCAACAAGGTCATTGAAATTGAAAATCCTAACCTAACCGTACAAATCACATCGTGTGGTATGGATCTCATAAGCTGCTATTTCACACCCATAATATTCGGATAGTATCGAAAGCTCGATTGCACCTTTGTAAGAGAAAACAAACTTAAAAAGAACAAGGGATTACTTAACATTATTGCATATTTTCAGTGCAATCAAAAAATGGAGATACTTCAGGTCATAGAAAAGCAAAATACAACATTAAATAAGTTTAGCATATTCCTACATTGAGTAAATAAAACTACATTTTCTCAACTATGCAAAATATAAGTTATAGCAACGTACCTGAATGAGGAGCTTCTCTACATAACATTAGCAAGCATCAAGCACAAAACCTAGATCTCCAAAAGTTATGAAAGAATAAAGATTTGCATAAGAAACTAAACTTATAAATGACTGATAAAATAAAAGCTTCTAAGCTTGAACTTGGAATCACACAAAAACAAAGAAAACCTGCTCGAGAAACATCAAGGAGACTATCTTCAATTCTTATAGCCACACAAGAATGACAGGAAAATGAAACGAAAGAATGAACCGTGTAGTCAAGAAAATGTACAACCATATATCAAATAAATTAGCTTAAAAGGTATAAAAGATGCTCATACACATCCATAAAGTTTGTACAATTTGGAAGGTTTACATTTTGGCAATTGAAAATAGCTTTACAAGATGGCGTTCTCGAGTAAGCGATCATAAACCCCTAATGAATATATGTATATGAAAGAGTTACACAAATGCAGACACTTATTTCATATATTTCAATACTAGCAGAAAGCAGTCTCCATCGTATTTTAAAAGTTCAATCGACCTAAGTGCAGATGTGTTGGTTATAAGAATAGCAAGAAAATGCATACAATTAGGCTCCATCAAACAAACTAGAAAGACCATTTTACTAAAAGCAAACGGCTAATTAGAATGCCAAAAGCAATTATAAACACTCATAAAATGCTAATTAGGCCTTCAGTTTATGATCATCGGGCTCAATAAAACAAAAAAATTGTAGAGTGAAATTTGGTGAACATAAAAAAACACAGATAGAAATTCAAGTTGTTCAAACTCCCTTTAAACATACAGTACATTTTATCTAACCCGCAAAATAACCTACCATCACTACTACAATTTCGGTTTTTCTTTATGGCCAAAAAGTATAAAAAAAGACCTATGTTGATGACCAAAAACCGTCAAGTAAGCCCATATCAAAGAAAGATAATTTTGTTCGACAGCCAAAAAACGTAAAAAAAAAAAAAAAAACTCTATCTTATGTTTTTTATTGTCAACATATGTTAGGTTGATGTTTTTTGTCCATCTAGTATATGGACAAACCGTCAATAAAGATAATTTTGTTGATACTTTTTGAATGTCAACGTAAGGTAATATTGATATATTTTGTCTATCAACTATTTTTAAAAACCATCCAATTAACCCTTTTTATTGACATTTTTTGCATGTCAAGAAAATTGTATTGTTGTATGTTTTTATTGATGGTTTTTTGCTGTCAACTATCATCCTTTGTTGACGTTTTATAACAATGTGAGGAAAAGAAAAGATCTAGGTCATTAGAACTCTTCATATGCAACCTGTAATCGACTCTATACAAGTTTTATACTTACAATTTACATTCACTCCAAATAAGTTGCACCCAACTTATATGTTATACACAAACAACAAATATATCAAATCACTTACACGATATTAGTTAGCTCACAATTACATATTGACAATTACCCAACTTCTACAAATTAACAAATAACTGCACAACTCCGCAAAGCAACTACTTCACAAAACTCTTGCAAAGCAACAATTATATACAATTGAAGCAAACCTAACAACTTTACTTAACTCCTGCAAAGCAACAACTTTACACTACTTCTGCAAACTACCAACTATACAACTTCTACAAATCGAACAATTTCACACAACTCTTGCAAAACAACAACTTTACACAACTCTTACAAACCACAACGACATAACTCCAATTTTTCAATTGCACATTACGCCATTAGAATCAGACAATTACAAAATGTATCATTTCTCCTAAAACCAACAATTACAAAACCAACTACACAACTCCAACAACTACATAACTCCAAATTTTAATCACATCTAAATTGACAGCATCTGCCCATCTCATTGAAACATTATAACACAAACGAATGAATCAAGTAATTTTCATTAATCAAGCAATAAAATATTTTTTCTACAAACAATTAGTATCTTAAAATCAAAACATATAAACCCAAACCATACAAAACTTGACATCATAACACATGTCCCTAAACCTAATAAAATTAACTATTATAAAGTCACAATACTCAAATTTAACGTCCTTTAAAGTCACAATACGCAACTCTCACTACATCCTAATTCCAATTGACTATAACGTGTTTATCTCATCAACTACAAATGAACAAGTAAATTATATTGATTAAAAACAATTATACTAAATCTGAAAATTATAGTTAAAGAAGATGGTGTAAGCAAATGCGTACCAGTTCGTAATTATTGTGCTCCTATGAGTTATTATGTTGTGTATGAACTTCATAGTATAGTGTTCACACTTCTTACTACCTGGTTGTTGAGCACACTATATATGTACGCATATATTTCCACTCACGTTAGAAGGAAACAAATATTTTAATCAAACTTATAATATCATTAAATCGAAATTGAAATGCTTTTACCTTAATTGAGACCCAAGTAACAAGTCTAGCTCGTGTACTTGTTTGAGTATAAAACATTCTTATGGCCATAAATAAAACAAACACACAAAGATATCAGAATGTTAACATGATGTGAAGAAACTATGAAGTACTTACATATTGACTATAGTTTTTACATCCTCATAAACACCATGTCCCGTTAAGTTAATGACCAATCCTTGTCTAAGCCCAAACTGGTGCCTCTTTACAAATCTCACAGTGAAATCATCGAGCACCTATTTATCAACTGCAGCATTGCAATGAGTTTATGGGCCAAACGAACAAGTCGTATTGGAAGATGCACCAGAAACAACTCCATCATTGACTTATGCAAAGATATATGCACTCCCTTTTACTACAATCAGAAAAATGTCATACGTACTCTTCAACTCTTCAGCTGCGGTTTTATGGTCCATCTAGATTGAGAGGAACAATCACACTTCCAATGACACACAAAACAACACCATTAATCTTTGGGAGAACATCTACACACTCACAGGATGCTGGCCACACAGATCCAAACTCTTTCGTGATTATAGTCTTGCTACGATAGCCTTAAACTTAAATGCCTTTATTGACTAGCCACCTGGTTTGCTTTTATTGGGCTTTTCTCTAATCCTTTTCCCTTCCTCGTGTACTATTTTGAATGCTTCTTTATGTACTACATTGATATATTTTTAATGAAGCATTGGAATAGGATGAGTGTGCTAAGAATTTGTCCACCTAGTGGAGATGTTTGGGTGCACGTATTGACGCAAATCGTAGCTTTTTTTTTAAAAAAAGAAAAATTGAATTGCTTTTGATCACATTTCTTAGATTTATGAATCTGTTCTATTGATCCTATCGTTACCGCTTAAAGTCAAATGGTAATAGTCAATGTGACAGATTCATACTTCTCATAGTAATAGTAATACTATCAACAATGGTAATGGTAACGATAATGTAATTTCCAAACTTCAAACGCATTGATCACCCTCCGCTCCTCACTTGGATTGCACTTAGCTTTTTTATTATTGAAAAGCGCTTGAAAAGTGCTTTCTGTTCTCTCAAATTAAGGAAGTTTATATTAGATTTTACTTGTTTGCTAGTGGTTCTCAAGTCAAAATAAAGAAAACTAGAATTGAAAGCCAAAAGATCAAAACCGAGTCAAAATCCAGCGAAAAAGAGAAGAAAAGTACAAAATTGCCAAAAACAGGGCAGCGTTATAGTGCCAGTTCGGCGCTGCCAAGGTGCTTTTTCCCAAGAACAGCCTCTGCCTTCAACGTAACAGCTCCGTCGCAGCGTTGCGGCACGACACCGAATGTAGGTTTTCATGACAGACAGCGTCGCAGCGCTATCCTATAACGCGGCGGTGCCAGCCTCTGATGACGGACAGTGCAGCAGTGCTATTGACCAGCATCGCGGTGCCAATTTTCCATATTTGAAATATCTACATTTTTTGAAAGAATTTTGGGCGGCCAACTTTATAAATTGGAGGGTTTCCAGCAACCCTAGAAATGAAGAAATCAAAGAAAAACACACCAAAAGAGTCTCAAAGAGTGAGTTGGCTGCAAGGAAGAGAGAAAAGTTTAAGAGAGAGTTTGTTGTTGTTCAGGTTCCTGACGTGAAAGACCGAAGGACATCTTGACGATTCCTTCTCAATCAAGTGCTTTTTCCTAGCAGAGTTTTTATTTCTTTACACTCTTTCTATGCTTAATTTGTTTGTGAACATGTTGCTCAAAGCTATGAATGGCTAAACTCTTTAATTTTAGGGTATTGATGAATCGTTTATGAAGTTATGTTGATATTGTAGACTATTCATGGTTTTATTGTAATGATTATGCTTTTCATTATTATTGTGCTAAATTCTTGTTGATTGACCATCCTTGAATGTTAGGTTAGATGTATGGTTGAGAGATTGTATGTCTAACTAGATCTATAATAATGAATTGTTGTTAATCTATCATGAAAATAGTTAGGTTAACGAGAAAGTTGCTATTTTCAAGCAATTAGTAATCAATTGAGTTGTATGAGAAAATGTTGTTTTTGAGAGAAAATAACTTGGATTTATGTTTCTAGACTTAAGTATATGAATTGAAATAAAATCCATGAACCTTATATTGCATGATGAAGTAAACAAGGATTCTTTACCCTAGAACTCTCTTTGACTCTTGTGTTTATTATTTACTTGCTTTCCTTTTTAGTTCTTCAAAATCACAACTTAAATTCCAATTCTCAAATAAAATTGATTCAATTCTAGAATAGCTAAGTAAATTAAACCTTCACAATTGGATCCTCAATGGAACGATATTTGGACTTCACCGTCTTATATTATAACTTGACTAGTACACTTGCGGTTAACACGGAAAGTGCGCATCAATTAGAAATTTGGAAGTGGGCCCAGATGTTAGAATGGGTACGAAACATAGTAAATAATGCCAAAAGTAATCCAATGGGTTCTACTTTTCATATTACAATTGATTTATTACCTTTCATCTAGAGTAAGTGTGGCCTTAGTTTATACTATAAAACCAATACAAACTAGTGGATTGGCTTGGTTTGATCGGATTTTTTTTGTTTTTTCAATTGTTTGTGCATGGAAATAATATCATAGTTTTACACACAAATTATGTTGGTATTTAATCTGTGTAATTGATAATGAAAATTTATTGAGATCAAATTTTAATACTTTGTATAAGTTTGAGGGCTCATTTTTTCCGTTGAAATTTTACAGGCATAATTGCAACTACCATTGTACTTTAGCAGGGGCTTTTGCAATTTTTCCATAATTAATTACATGTATATGTAAAATGAGTAATTTATAATTAAAGTTAATTAGTTATATAATTTTTTTAATTAATTTGAGGAATTATATATTATCTTAATAAAATAATCAAAATTAGTTTTAGAAAATAAATATAACTTTTCTCAAAATCTATAATTAAAAATTAATAGGTTATAAATAATGAATGGTAACTAATTATATTAAAAAGGTTAAATATTGCTTTGGTCTCTGTACTTTTAACTTTCGTTCATTTTAGTCCCTGTACTTTTAAAATATTCAGTTTGGTTTTTATACTTTTCACTTTGGTTCATGTTGGTCCTTATATTTTCAAAATGTTCATTTTTGTCTTTGTACTATCAACTTTTGTTCATTTTGATCCTTCAACTTTCAAAAAGTGATCATTTTGATCACTTAAAAATGAAGTAAAAATGAAAATGAATGGACAAAACATTCACTTTTTTAAAGTACAATGACCAAAATAAACATTTTAAAAGTACAGGGACCAAAATGAACCAAAGTTGAAAGCATAGGGACCAAATGAACATTTTGAAAATATAGAATCAAAATGAACCAAAATTAAAAGTACATAAACCAAAGTAGGTTTTAAACCTTATTAAAAATAACCAATTATAATGATAATTAATTAACTTATATACTTAATTGGTAAAATAAAAGGATAAAAAATATATTACAAGAGGAGAAAGAGGAGGCATAGAGAAACTCACACTTTTGAAAGAGTATTATTGATGGGCATAAGAGATGCAATTTACTCTCACACATAATGTTACAAACTTTGTACTAAAGAAGGGGATGCATATCCCTTATGCATTTCCACCCTCATTCTCAGATCATCCCCATCTCGTTAATCCAAATGTCCTATTTAATACTTTTACGACATATTATAGGTTCATCTACTCAATTTTCTGCTTTCATGCGGTGTGAGTCAGTTTTGATTAGTGTGTGAAGATTAGGAGGGGCTATACAACTCCCTTCGAGAAGAAGAAAGTTGACTCTTTAATGAAGAATATGTTCATGTGGTGGGATGTGTGTAGCTTCATGTGAAGTGGGGACGGCTCAAAAAAGCTCTACGTGCGCCATTAGCCTCCTACTCTGATTGTGTAGACATATGAGTGGTTCTTAAAAGGATATTTTTGTTCACCTTATAAGAAGAGATGAGTCCTAAAAAGGAAAACATGTGAAAGAGAGAAACTTGCTTAGAGACTCCTCGGGAAGAAGAAATTCCACCTAAACATTCGGAGTTACAGCATCGAGAGAAACAAATTCCCACAGCATTACTTCCCTCTAATCTTTCTTCTGGTTTATTCATTTATCTTCAGAGATTGTTCTATCATGACTATGTTAGGCTTGACTGGAATCCATATGTTGCAACAATTTATCAATATCAATCAAATGTCTCCTTCAACTTATTTTACATCTTTTTGCCTTTTAACAGTTTTTATTGCAACTATTTACCTCCATCTAGCCAACCAAATTTAAATAGTAGCACATGAACCCTTGCACAAAGTAAGTGTGAAATTACTTAAGGTAATTGAGAGTGAGTTTAAATCACTACATTATATTATGACTAATATAATCACTCATAAGCTATAGAGAGAACGGGAGTAAATGCATTGAGTTAACACAAATATCCTATGACTAATTTGATGTTTTATTCCGTATCCGAAAGTGGGTATGGTAGGTTTCCTCGCTAAGAGAGCATAATATGATTCAAGAGCATCTTGATTAATACACACTACAACAAATTAGGCATTTCATGTCAGTCCAAAAAACTAGACACGGATGTACAATGTCAAATCCAGGTGAAAAAAAAAAAAACACGGATCTCTATGTCGATTTTCGAATGTCATTAAAGGTAAGGCTACAATGTCGGTTTAAAACTGACATGAGATATCCTCCCTAAATTTTCCTAGCATTTTGTGAACCCACTTTCTTTCTTCTTATTCACTCTTCTCTCACACAACTCCCACACCCTCTCCCTCAACCTTCACCATCTCCGTTCAATAGCCCATCATCTTCATCTTCTCCAGTGCCATCAAGGTCTGTTCATGGTGAGTCCAGCGTCGTTCACGTAGTCGTCTGTCTAGATATGAGGTCGAACTTCATACTAGATCTATTCATCATCGTCGAGGGCGTCCACATAGTCGTTGAGGTCCAACTTTGTACCAGCTCTGTTCACGCTCTGGCTTCACTCCATCTTGCTAGTTTTGCATTACATCTTGCCAAATTGTACTCCATCTCATCGAATTTGACCGTAAAGCACTCCATCTTGCCAAATCTACACTCCATGTCGTTGGATCTGACCATAGTGCACTCCATCTCGTCGGTGTGACAAAGACGGATTTATGTTCGGCGTTGGAATGCCTTATTCTCATCACAAACACCCCTCTTTAAATACTTCCCCTAAATCCCCTTTTTCTCCATCATTTCTTCATGAATTCCAATCAAAACACAAAAATTGTACGTTTTTAGTATAAGTGAAGTTGAGATTTGTTTCGATAGCTAGTTAGCTTTGTCACTGTCGGAGCTTCAGAGTCTGGCGTCGTTTCATCTCCAATAGTGAAACCTAAGCTTCCTCGAGAAATTCTGAATCATTTCATCATTTGCCATTTCGGGTTTCGTTTGATTCTTGTGGAGCTCTATCAATATCTTTTGGAAATGCAGCATCCATACTGTTTGATCCATCTGCACCTCACTTCACTCACAATCAATGTAAGAACTGATTTATGATCTCTAAAATTACGAGATATGAAAAATGCACTACTACAAATTTGGTCTTTCTTGATACACGTGATTTTTGCTTTCTTGATGATCATGGAAAGAAACCGTGAAGAAAACCTTAATTTAGAGCTAAAAAATAACAATTACTTTTAAAAACACATATATTGATGGTCATAAAACGTCAATAATTGTTTATATTTAAGTTGACACACAAAAATATCAAGATAAACACATTTCTTGACACAAAAATACATAAGTTTCCGTCAAATAAAAAATTTTCGAGTTTTCACTTTGTTAATGGCCTAAAATGTCAAGGAAATGTTTTGGTGATGCACATTGCCTATCAAGAATAGTTCTTATGTTGATGGGCAATGCTTGTCAAGATAAGTACTCATATTTAAGCGCAAAAAATGAATGCGGAAGGGGCGCCGATTTGAAAATTTCCCGCCAAAATATGATTTTTGTTGATGCGCGACGGCCATCAACGAATGAAGCATTCTTGACTGGCATTCAAGGAAAATGCCCAAAACGATGTCGTTTGGCTTTAACGCCCATCGTTTTGGGTGTTTTCTTCAAATTCTCCTTTTTTTTTTTTTTTCATCTCTTCACGATCAAAGCCCTAGAAACGCGTCTCTTCTTCTCCAACGAGCTTCAGCCGTCCGTAAAATGCTTGCTTGCTTGCTTTTGACTTTAAATTGTGTGTCCTTTTCTGGGGTAATTCGATATTCTTGAAGTTTGCCTGATTTGGGTTTGGGAGATGCGATTAAACATTTTGTGATCGAGTGTTGAAGTATGAGAATGGAGTTTCTGCAACTGTGTTTTTTTTTTTGCCTTCAATGAGTTGTGGTTTTGAAGAAACTATTGCTGTAAATGCAGCCATGGGAGACTTAAAATTAATAATTGACAGAATATCTATTGCCAGTTATAGTTAGTGTCCTCAACAGTTTTATCCATGCTACTTGCGACACCAAAGTGAACTGTAATTTTAGTGCAAATGTGTGTTGAAAATAAATACTCCTTCCAATTATCTTTTACATGCCCTTTTTTCTTAATACTATCTTTCCTCAATTTTATATTCTGGTGATGTGTGGATTGGTTGAGCTATATGCTTTATATGTTCAGTTCCATACTTATAATCTTTTAATTAACATTCTTTTTTTTTTTTTTTCTTTTGTAATTTACAGAAAAGTAAGGCATAAGAATGTCGTACAGTATACAGTTGGCATGTACGAAGCCCCCCAGCTTGTGCATTGTAATAGGTTATTCAAGGAAATATTCCATTAAATTTTATGATCTATTTATTTGGACTTAAGTTGAGAGTTATTTTTATACCTTTTCACTTC
Organism: Citrullus mucosospermus; assembly: GCA_030954485.1. NCBI lineage: Eukaryota > Viridiplantae > Streptophyta > Magnoliopsida > Cucurbitales > Cucurbitaceae > Citrullus > Citrullus mucosospermus. Next base: position 10,054,419 of record CM062057.1, on the reverse strand, counting down.
AAAATTTAATTTTTGTGTGGTGATAGTGCCTATGACTATCTACATAAACAAAAGGGAACTCTTAGGCTTCCATCTTTGCTCAAGGTAGCCTTCAATGTCTCCAAGGGAATGAACTATTTTGCACCAAAATTATAATATAATTCACAGAGATCTAAAGGCTACCAATCTTTTGATGGATGAAAATGAAGTAAGAACAATTTCTTTCCACTCCTTGATTTTGATGTCATGCATGCTTTGCTTCATATTAGTCCTTAATATGCTAACTTTCTGGAAATATTTGCACTTTTTAGCCTGTACATGAGTTCTTTCAGACCACATTTATTATTTGATGGTTTGATTTACTTATTTTTCAAGATATTAGCTTTTCAATACCAAATATTTAGATGATCATAGTTCTTTGAAGCTATGAGACTTCTAAAGACTAAAATATAAGTAGTCTACAATTTGCAGACCATTGAGCCACCCTATGATGTGGTGTTACATATTGTCTGTATTCAAAAGCTTGATAACTGTAATGGGTTATACAAAGATTTTTATCTAACTCTATTGAGTTATGTCTTTTATGTAAATATCATTGGACAGCGTTTGTCATCTCCTTACAGACTAATACACTGTGTTCATGGGCAGTCTTTTTTGAACGAGGAAGAATTTGCATTTTCTTGGTATTGAAGATTTCTACATATTCTTGAAAAAAATCGGCTCTAAAGGAGGTTCATCCCTTAAAGTTGGTTGATACAGAGAACTCTTAGTTATTGAAGAAATACTTAAATGGCTGGTAGTTTCCAGCTCCCAAATTGGCTTGTCCGATCGTCTGCCTTCACTTTGGACTATTAGATTTCTTAACACTTTGTTCCATCGATCAAATTCACTATCCGGAAGGGATCTTCTGGGTTGAATATCCCATTCTTTCCTCTCATTGTTCTACGTATCTTTAATGAAGCTATTTGGTATTTGTGATATTGCAAAGATCCTGGGAAAGTTGTCTGCTAGAGGGCTGTTTCTGTGCCAAAGTTCTTTACAGAACGATGTATGTTCCCCATTATTTATAGTCCATGAAACACTTGCTTTGAACCAGTTGATGCCTTTAACAATTGACCGCCAAGGAGATTCATGCTACAATCTCTTCGGAATGTCTTCAATAAATGAAAGCTTGTAAGGATCAAAAGCAATCTAATTATGTTTGAAATTCAAGTCCATTATGATTGATTCATCAATAAAATCTCATTTCGATTACACCAATTTTCATTAAAGATTAGTAAATGTAGTCTTAAACACAAACACAATTATCTTTGCCCTTAATTCCTAATTACTATAAAATCTTAAACTAAACCACCTTTAAAACTCTTTATCCACCGACAGACCACACCCACACCAACTGGCATGTACGAAGCTGAACCACGCCTAGGGTTTACACCATTTGGAATATTATTGTGGGGGGTTTCCATTAATATTTTGATTCACTGGCTAGATTAAGTTTGAAATTTATTCTGGCAAAAGAGAGAAAAAAAAAAATGAAATTTATTCGTTTCGCGAAAAAGTTGATTAAAAGCAATATTCTTACATATCCATCTAATGTTAACTATTCAATCCATTTCTATTACGGTGATTATAATTAGTATTCTTTTATTTAGAAAATTTATTTTAAATGACGAAATTGTTAGAAAATATTTACAAATAATAGTAAAATATCACAGTCTATCATTGATCCAAATAGTAGTCTATCGTGATATTTTGGTTCACTTTTCAACCCTAGTTCCACCTGTAGTTATTTAATTTAAAAAGAAAAAGTTGAAATTCCTTATAAAAAGAAGGGAAAAAAAAAAAAAAAGTTGAAATGGGGAAGTAAATTAGGTACTAAATTAAAAGCTCTCCTAAATGCTATTATTTTTTAATGGCATTTTAAAAGTTTAGCCAATAGAGAATTTAGCCGAATTCCATTGAATTCATACTGGGATTTTGTTATATGTTTTAATTGCAATAATAACTTATAGTTGTTTTGGTCAACATAGGTAAATTAAATCTTAAAATGTAGGACATTAAAACAAGCCCTTGGTCCCCATCCCCTACCCCTATATCCCCACCTATATGGACTCAAAACTATAGTGGCCTACAAATTTTAAATTTTATTTTGGATCTATTTTTTTTAAATATATTTATACTTTTTTTTAAAAAAAAGTATCATTTTTCTCAAGTTTTCAAAATTTTACCCATTTAGTCTTTTAAGTATTGAGTTTAATTTCAATTTGGTCTCTAAGTTTCAAAATTTACACTCTTAACTTTGATTTTTCTTTTTTTTTTTAACTAAATACTCGCCTTTTTTCCTTTAGTGTTAATGTTTATTATTTAATTTAATAGAATTTTAATTAACTAAGTTTCACTATTTTTTTATCACTATGAAAATTAAATTTAAAATTTCACTTCATAACTATTTCTAAATTAAGTATACACAGTAACTATAATGACTAAAGTGAGTATTTAACAAAAAGAAAAAAAAAAGTTGAAAGTGTAAATCCAAGAAACCTAGGGACCAAATTTAAATAAAACTCAAATCTCAAGGTAAAATTTGTAACATTTTGAAACTTATGGACTAAATCGAAATCAAACTCAAAACTTAAGAACTAAGTTACTATTTGATTTATGGTTTTATAGATGTTGGGAATAAAACATATAGAAATTAAAGATGACTATATTTGGTTGTGCATCGAAAATACTATTAAAAATTATGAAAAAAATTATGTTTGTATTTAATTTATGTAATTAAGCATGACAATCTTATATAACTTTAATGGATTAATTAATTAAAGAATAAATAGCATTCAATATAATGATATTAATTAATTAATTAAGAATGAATAATAATTTTAATTATAAATATTTGAAATGGAGCAATAATTTATAATTAAAATTAATCGATTAATATATTTAATGAATAGCACATTGATTATAATCTAATACTTAATCATTTTAATTAATTAAGTTCAACATTAGTAATTTTAATTTTAATTAAATGATATAAGAAGAAATAAATATTATATGTTAATAAAGAATACTAAAAATTTTTTTGATAAACATGATATGTTAATAATAAATAAAGTAATAAAAATTAATTACAACAAATAATTAACTGAAGGGTAGATAATCAACCATGATCGTATCTTCATATTAAAGAATCAAATTAAAATTAATCTCAATAAATAATGATTTGATTATAAAAAAATAAAGTCAATTATTATTATTGAAAAATGTTTTTTGTACTAACTATATTTAACTAATCATAGTTTAGTAATTAAATATACTTAAATATATTGTTGGTTAATTAATTAACAATTGATATAAACAAGTAATTACATTCATAAATGATTATTTGTAAAAATAAATTTAGTAAATAATTTAATATATTATCATTAATTTATTAAAATATTATATTAATAATAAAGTAATAAATAAAATGAAGAAGAGAAGAGGAGAAAAAGAGAAAACCATAGTTTACGATGAAAAAGAAACTTTTGCAAGCGGAAAATGAGGATGCTTGGAAAAAAACTATTCTCAAACAAAGTATTACACATCGATTTTAGATGCTTGTATCAATTTCTATTCAGAAAACTCTCTAATCAAACGTCTCCTAAATGTACATCATTTTAAAACTAAAGGACCGAAAATTTAACTCTAAACATAAGGGAAAAAAAATGTATTTTCCCTATATTTTGTTAGTTTACCAATTTCTAAATATTTTAGTCTAAATTTTCAACCTTCAAATACTTTGTCTTAATATTTTTAAATAATTTAAGTAAAAAATTTTAGAAAAAAAATTGAATCTATTTTGAAGTGCTTGATTGATTGGCTATGCGTGACATCATTATTTGACCACTGCCAAACATCTTTAAAAGACATGTTTGTGTTAAATATTCTTGTAAGTTAGTAAAAGGATGACATAAAAATTGCTTCAAACTATTTAATGATGACCTTATTTATTTGATTATGAGAATGGGTAATGGGTAAAGGAGATTAATAAGTGTTTTATAGTGGAACTTGGCTTGACTGAGTAAAACAAAGGGGCTTAATTAGAATTTTCAAAAATGTTAATTCCCAATCCCTAAAGAAAATTCACATAACGAAAAAAATTAACAAATAATGACCAACTCTATTAAATTAACACAAAAAAATATATTAAAATTTGAATAAAAAGTTAAAAATGAAAAAGTCATAAGATCTTAAACTAAGTCAGGAGTTAAAGTAACAAATAATGCAAAGTCATCAATTGTCAAAAATGACCATGGTACTACTCATTAGTTGAGAATAATAATAAAAATAATAATTCATGTGCCTTTTGATGCATCTTATTATAAAGATTGAATTTGGATGATATAAAATGATTAGTGGGCTAAAATTTCATTCCCATATGGGTAATAGAAGACCAATCCAACCCTTATTCCTTTCTTAATTTCATTGTCATTCAACAAATCCTCTTCTGGACCCTTCTCTACTATGCATATATATTACTTTTGTTTAAATTCATATGTATTCATGGACGCTGCTTCCCAAATAATGTTGACTATAGCATCCCTTGCGAAGGTATGATATCAACTATCCGAGGCATCAAAATATTATCTATATTCTATTTAATAATTTTAATCCAATTTCAGTATTTTCTAAATTTATCATTTTCAGGATATATTAAGTAGGGATATTATTGTCATTTCAGTCATTTTACTATGAACTATGATGTGACCTTAGGGTTTTTATTGGGAAGCTATCTAAGGCCTTGCTTTTAGGTTGTTTGAATAAATTAAGATGAATTGAATTTTGGGTTTTGAGCTTTTTGTAAAATTGAAACCAACTAAAACAAGCTATAAGATGATTGGTCACTCAAATATGGAGGTTAAACAGAAAGTACAGAAAAACACTGTAACAACCAACAAAACTAACCAGTAAGCAAAAGAGAACTGCACATAGGAGTTGGTAACCCAATTCGGAGATAAACCACCTACATATGAGGAGCAGTGTGCGCAGAAAAGATAATTCACTAATATTAAAGTGCTAAGCGTTTACAACAAAGTACTTATTTGTAAAGTATCGACTTCTATAGTGACTCTTATAGATCTTAACTTGCTAAATACTTGGGCTCCCCCTAGATATGAGACTCCCTTTCAATTGTACTTAGGCTTCCCCTAAGTTTGATAATATCAGTGACAAACATTTTGGCTTCCAATAGTGTGTGAGACTCCTCCCAGCTTGATTATCTTCTTCGTGACTCAATGAACTCCCTTCACATGAGAACTTAGGTCCCCCTAAGTCTTGAGAACTCCCTTCCTAATTTGTAACACCTTAGGCTCCCTCTAAGGCTCGAGAAGTTCTTCTCGATGAATGAAGTCTTAGGTTCCCCCTAAGACCGAGAATCCCTTCTTTTCAATGATGCCTTAGGGTCCCCTAAGATAGAAATAATCTTCACGTTCTTGAACGATTCAAACAACGGATACGCACAACGAATTACTATGTTACACAAATTGGGCATCCAAAACAAAATTCTCTCACCAAGAACAAAGTGCGGATGGACCCTGGAACAACAATTTTCAAAATATTCAATAATGATAGTCAACCCTTCAAAGGGCACAAAGCCTTCAATAAATAATTCCTTTGGAAAATGAAACATTCCCTAAAAGAATTCGACAGACCATAAAAAAGGAAAGAATTCAAAAAATAAAATCTGCCGAATTTTCCAAATAAGGAAAGTCTGGACAACATAAATAGCGATTGTTACAACAATAGCTGAGACAACTTCTGTGACATCATCCAAACGGATAGAACCATAACACCCTTCCTTAAATAATTAAATAGTCAATTTCAAAACTCTAACAAATAACAAACAAATGTGGAAGCCCTCACCGAAGGCCATTATTCTCCTTTAAAAATCGTGGCCAAATATAAGGAAAGAATTTCCTGAAAAATATTTCCCTCTTTTTGTCAAAATAAGTTCACCATAAAAAGAAAAATATCAATCAATATACTTCCACTGAGATTTCCCAGATTAGGAAAAAGAATATTCCGCATATAAATTCCAGATTAGGAAAAAAAAATGTTCTACAAGAAATAGTCATGTCTGAGGTAAATGATAAGACTTCATGTGTGACAACTAAGAAAACCACCAGAAATTGTTTTCCTTTGCCTTTTGCTGTAGCACGAGTGATGTCTTCATTATTAGAGTTGCTTCGTAAACCCTAATTGGAATCCTTCTCTGAAAGTGTCTTCTTAGAAACATTTTTTGATGTCTTAGGAGAAGCATTAACATGAATTTCAACATTCTCTTGTCTCCTGAAACGAGGCTTAGCAAGGAGAGAGTTATCATCAGAAACATTTGCAGAGCTAAGGGCTCTTTTAGATTTCTATTCACTAATTTCAAGATCAATATCAAACAAGACAGCATTTTTCAAATCATCATTCACAATATCATCATTTCACAGTTTCTTGACCAAGCACAACAGTTGTCTCAAGAAGAGAATTAACACCTTCTTTAATAGATTGCACGGGTTCATCAACACCATCTTTTTTAACATTCAAATCAACAACAATATTTTCAGAAACACCAACTCACAGGGAGTATGGATATAGAAGCAATTGTCTCATAAACCACTTTATCAACAAATCCATTTAACACATGCTCATCAAACACAAGAACATTTTCCTTTCCCTGCTTAGTGCTTACCATCTGGAGAGAAATCACAAAGATCATAAATAAAGAAATATTCCGGGGCGGTTGAAAGTATCGGGCACCCACGATTTCGCAAGAGAACTTGTCATACACCAACTACAAATAATTCAAATTCAAAAGGAACTTTAAAACTAACTGCAATTAAACTTCTTAACGCCTTCAACAATCGCAATTAAGATGGTTTTAACATTGTTTAACCACTTGGCTTCCATGCTTGATGCGCCAACTGGCATCTCAGACCGGCCCACTGGATTCATTGTTATGCCTTCAGAACACATAGACCTAAGGCTGCTCTCAAGGCCTTAAAACAAACAACATCTAATGGCTTTGTAAAAATGTTTGCAATTTGATTTTTTATGTTGATTTGTTCCAACATGATTTGACATGTTGTAGGGCATGACATATTGTGGGGCACCATATTCTTGCAACATTTGTTTCATCCATATCAACTGGGTGCAGCTACTTCCTGCTGCAATGTATTTAGCTTCAACCATTGACCATCTTGTTCCCAAGAAAGAAACGAACTCCAAATGTACTTTTCCTGTCTTCAGAGCTCTCAGACCAATCAACATCATAGTAGCCAACCAGAGAGCTACTAGTATCAAACATATATAATAAACCATAATCACTTGTGCCATTGATATATTTTCACACGCGTGGGAGCAAGGGGTTCTTTTAACACCAGCCTTCACAATGTTATTGGCATATTTGCTTTGAAAGATAAAAATTCCCTCATTTAGTTGTCTAATCTGAAACCCGAAAAAATAGAACAATTCTCCTACCATGCTCATCTTGAATTCTTTCTACATTTGTTTCACAAAGAGCTCAACATCTCCCGTTACATCCCACCGAAGACAAAGTTGTCAACATAAATCTGGACAATCACAAATTTCTCTTGAGATTTTTTAACAAAAAGAGTTCTATCAACTCCTCCTCAATTGTACCCATTGTTGATAAGGAATTGGGTCAAACGTTCATACCAGACTCTGAGTGCCTGTTTTAGCCCATAAAGGGCCTTGTTGTGTTTATACACATAATCAGGATGAGAAGGATCCACAAATCCTTTGGGCTGCTCTATGTACAATTGCTCATTTAGATAACCATTCAGAAAATGAACTCTTTACATCCATTTGATACAATTTGAATCTCAAAAGACAAGATATCCCAAGTAGAAGTCTAATAATCTAAAGTCTTACAACTAGAGCGAAGGTTTCATTAAAATCCATGGCTTCTATTTGATTATACCTCTGAGCCACTAATTTGGCTTTATTTCTAGTGACGTTGTCATTCTCATTAGACTTGTTCTTGAATATCCACTTTGTGCCAATCACATCAACAGATTCTGGCCTGGGAACAATAGTCCATACATTATTTCTCACAAATTGCCCAAGTTCTTCTTGCATAACATTGACCCAACACTTATCTTCAAGAGCTTCTTTAACGTTCCTTGGTTCAACAGGGGAGGTGAAGCAAATATTACTGATCATTTCTAGATAATTGACTTTATCTTTCCTTCTAGTTGTCACTTTTTCTTCAAGATCACCAATTATGTTACTAGAGGGATGATTTTACGCACCATGTTGGATGGTTGCTTGTTATTAGCTTCAGCCTCTTCAGAAGCAGCCTTGTTGTCTTTCCTAGGAATTTCAGAATGCATCTCAGCAGACATGTCAGAGGGAATATCAAGAACACCTGTATTGACAAGAGGAATCACACTAGAATCTTCCTCTTCCTTAGCTGCAGAAACATTTAATTCATTAGTATCATCAATCACAACATTGATTGATTCCATGACACAATGAGTCTGTTTATTATACACACGGTTTTCACGACTATTTGTGGAATATCCAAGAAATATGCCTTGATCAGATTTGGAATCTCATTTATGCTTAACTTCTCTATCAACCAAGGTGTAGCAAGTATTGCCAAAAATATGGCAAGTACTTGACATTTGGTTTTCTCCCCCTCCATGTTTCATAAATAGTGCTCGAGGAACCTGGACGCAGAACAACTCGGTTGTGAATATGACTAGTTGTATTTAGAGCTTCAGCCCAAAAATGAAATGGTAGATGTTTAGCATGTGATATCGCACGAGCCATCTCTTGAAGAGTCCAATTTTTTCATTCCACAACCCCGTTTTTTTTAAGGGAGTTATGGGGATAGAAAATTCATGATGAATCCCAGCTTCATTACAAAAATCAACAAATTGAGAATTTTCAAATTCTCTACCATGATCACTTCTGATCTATATCACATGCAACTCTTTTTCTCATTGTAACTGGAGACAAAGAGATTGAAACACAGTAAATGCCTCTAACTTTTCGCGAAGAAACCGGACCCAAGTATATCTGGAGAAGTCATCAACAATAACTAGAACATACCATTTACCTCCCAGACTTTTTGATTGCATAGGACCCATAAGGTCTAGGTGAAGAAGTTCTAGAATACGAGATGAACCAGAGTGAGACATCTGCTTATGTGAAGAATTGGTTTGTTTACCTGATTGACAGTCACCACAAATAGTTCATGTTGAGGAAGACAGAGAAGAAAGATCAGATATGGCATCTTTGGCTAGAGTCTTTTGGATAGTCTTCATGCTTACGTGTTCTAGGCGTTTGTGCCACATACCAGGTTCATCTTGTCAGGAGGGATGACAAACCAGTGACACATTGTCAGGATTCCACAAGTAAAAATTATCAGATGAATGCGTACTTGTCATAACAAGAGCTTTAGCATTGTCTGTGACAACATACTAGTCTTTAAAATTCACGTTCAGACCCTGATCACAAAGCTGAATGATGCTAATAAGATTGGCAATGAGTCCTTCAACCAGCATTACATCATTCAAAGTTGAAAAACCTGGGAAATTCGGTTTGCCTTTCTCAACGATCTTACCAGAAGCACCATCTCCAAAAGTGACTTTTCCAGAGCTGACAGTTTTGAGGTTAAACAAATAATTCTTCTCACTAGTCATATGACGAGAGCTTCCACTATCAAAGTATCAATCACCTTTTGCAGATGAGCGAAGAGAAGTTAAGACAACATAACTTCGAGCATTCACATTCTCCACCCTCCATTCTTGTCTCATTATAGGTTTCCTTTGAAGCTCATTCTTGGAAATATATGAAGTCCTTGTTGAACTCCTAGATTTTGTTGACAGACCCAAGAAATTGAAAACAAAAGGGTCGCTTGTGTCCCCATTTTCACAGTGATGACATATCCACCTTGACTTGATAGAATGATGGACTTTTGCCCGAGATTTACTAGAAGAAGCATTAGTTCTGATATACAGATTTGAATTTTGAGCTTTGACAAATTCTATCCTCTGTTTTCCTTTATGTTGATCCTGAACTACTTGAGTATTTTTACTTCTGGAGAAACCAAGACTTGAGTGATCCCTATTAGATTTCTCTTGAGTTAAGATTTCCTCAAGGACTTCAGTACTTGAATTTAGCATTCTAATGGATTTACATATTGATTCTTTTTCAACTTTTGCTTGGTTCAGTTCACGTTTTATATTAGCAATAGTGGACATGGGTCGGTGGTTGTCTTCCATTAGAAACTTAATTCTTTCTTTTTGAACATCAAAAACTTTTAGATCATCCTGCCATTTGTTAAAAAGAACTTTATAAGAAGGATCGTTTGATATGATGAGATCATAACATTCATCACTTCCCAAACAAATGTCAAGATCTGGATTCTCATATGAAGAAATGTCAGATGTGATGTCACTAACAAGGATTTTGACATCTTCCTCAGAATCACTGTTTTTATCTGACATTTTTAACACATAACTTTTATTCTGTCGCTTCAAAAAAGTTGGACATCCAGCTTGAAAATGTTCATAACATTCACATTCTCTACATTTAAGAGTTTTTTTTCCTTTTAACCCTCTGAAGGTCCAGATTTATCAGCATCTTTCTTGCCCATCTTGAACTGTTTAGTGGGAAAAGAGCCACCAGAAGCCATAGTATTCTCAGAACTGAAGTTGCCTGTTCTCTTTCCAAATTGCTTAAGAACTCGATTGAATTGTTTTGACAATAATCAAATAGAATTTGCAAGAGATTCTTCAAACTCATCATCAAGATTATATGTTCTTCTACCAGAGAAAATTGTAAGGCATTGCTCTTATTTTTTTTTCTTGGGTTTTCCATCCAAAAGACATCTAAAAAGTGAGTAAGAAGCCAAATAATTCATCTACTTTCAACTTGGATATGTCTTGCGCTTCCTCTACTACAGTAACTTTCATGTCAAATTTCTTAGGTAAAGACCTAACACCTTTTGAACCATTTTTTCTTCTGAGATTTTCTCTCCCAGAGCAAATGATTCATTTGCAATGTCCAACAGATGTACAGACAGTATGCATGGGATTAGCCGCTTCAATGGGATCTTTTATTCTGTCCGGAGGAAAAATTACCAAACGTCTAGCATTCCCTCACGCTCGGCGCCAATGAGTTTTTTTTCTTTTTTTTTTTTGAGACAAAAAAGAAAACTATAGTCAAACATTGGATTCAGTTATTGATTCTTCATTGTGCATTTTTAGATTCTCGAACTCAGAAGTCAATAACTACAACCTTGAAAATTTAACTTTTGAGTTTCCTTCATGGGCAACAGATAAAATATCATAAGTCTCATTTGTAGAAATGCATGCATTAATTAGCCAGAATATGTTGCGATCAACACCATTAAAGAAGTTTCATCTTCTGCTTCCGTCCATTGAATTTTAGGCTTTAAGATCTCCTTTTCGTCTGGTCCTTTCATAGTTGGATGAGTCGATCCAGTCGCAACTGCCTTCCACATTTTACTGTCAATGGACTTCAAGAAAGTTGTCATTCTGGCTTTCCAATAAGAGTAGTTTGTTCCATCTAGAATTGGAGGATGAGTGGTAGAGGCACCTTCTTTGATCCCCTTCATGATCGACACGCCTGAGATAAAGGTGTCCTGCTTTGATACCAATTGAAAAGCTATAAGATGATTGGTCACTCAAATACGAATGTTAGACAGAAAGCACATACAAGCACTGTAACAATCAACAAAATTAACAGTAAGCAAAAGAGAATTGCACACAGGAGTTGGTAACCCAGTTCGGTGATAAACTACCTACATCTGGGGGCAATGTGCCCAGGAAAGATGATCCACTAACACTAAAGTGTTAAACGTTTACAACAAAGTACTTATCTGTAAAATATCGATTTTTACAGTGACTCTTGTAGAGTTTAACTTGCTAAACGCTTAGGCTCCCCCTAGATGTAAAACTCCCTCTCAATTGTACTTAGGCTTTCCCTAAGTTCGATAATATTAGTGATAAACACTTCGGCTTCCGACAGTGTGTGAGATTCCTCTCAGCTTGATTATTTTCCTCGTGACTCAATGAACTCCCTTCATATGAGAACTTAGATCCTCCTAAGTCTTGCCCTTCTCAATTTGTAACACCTTAGGCTCCTCCTAAGGCTTGAGAAATCCTTCTTGATGAATGAAGTCTTAGGCTCCTTCTAAGACCGAGAATCCCTTCTTTTCAACAATGCCTTAGCTTCCCCGTAAGACAAAAATAATCTTCACGTTCTTAAACGATTCAAACATTGGATACGCTCAGCAGAATAAAGTGAGCAAAGATCAAATCACCATGTTGCACAAATTAGCCACCCAAAACAAAAACGTTTTCTCTCCGAGAACAAAGTGCGGTTGGACCCCAAAACAACAATTCTTCAAAATATTCAATAATGACGGCCAACCCTAGTAAGGGCACAAAACCTTCAATAAATAATTTCTTAGGAAAAGGAAAACATCCCAAAAGGAATTCGGAAGGCCATAAAAAGAAGGAAAGAATCCAGAAAATAAAATCTGTCGAAGTTTCCAAATAAAGAAAGTCTGGACAACATAAATACTGCTTGTTACAACAATAGCTGAGTCTGTGACATCATGCAAACGGCTAGAACCATAACACCCTTCCTTAAATAAATAAATAGTAAATTTCAAAACTCTAACAAATAACAAACAAATGTGGAAGCCTCACCGAAGGCCATTATTCTCCTTTAAAAATTGTGGCCAAATATAAGGAAAAAAATTCACCATAAAAAGAAAAATATCAATCAATATACTTCTGCTGAGATTTCTCAGATTAGGAAAAAGAACATTCCCACATATAAATTCCAGATTAGGAAAGAAAATATGTTCTACAAGAAATAGACATGTCTGAGGCACATGATAAGCACCCCCTTTGGTTGATATTTTTTAAAGACAGAATATTTAATAACCAACCAAACAACCAACACTAGATCCATCAACAACACAAGTCATTTTTCCTTTAATGTCTCCCATTTTTTTACTTTAAAAAAAATCAAGCACACCTCTAGGAAGAAGAACCCCCACTAGTCTTGGACAGGGAGGATCAACAAATTTTGAGGTCAAATTCACAATAATCTCTCTGTCAAGTTGGGGATAATAAGGCCTTAGATTCAACACTATTCTTTCTAAGCCGACATTAAGAAGCAATTCCATTAGATCAAAACATTCCTTGGTGTGCTTTGACAATTCCTTTTTCATCTAACCTAACCCTATATTAGAAAGAGTTACCTTAGCCACAAATTATCTTCAATGATCCACAAATTATCTTCAATAATCCTCTTATGGCCAATGATAAACCCAAAATATAAAATACATAATGAAAGAGATGAAAAAGAAAGGAAAAGTTGTGATGGAGGTTGGGACTTGATACACCCAAGTGCACGTGTCGCGTAATAATATAGTTTAAAACGGTCTGGGCCGAGTATCGTCCTCTGAAAAGAAATTTCAATTATTTTAGCTACTTAGATATTCCTCTAATTTAATTTAGAGGATCGAACTATGATGAAAACTATCTAATATATTCCTAGAAAGCAAAAAACTAGACAAAGACACTTCCTAGGGTAATGACTTCGTTAATGGATTAATTAAATTAATTGTTTTAAATTTAGATTGATTTTATGCTAACTATAAACTTAGAAGTCTTATATCCAATTATCCTCTCTTGAGTTCAACTCTTTCTAATGTCTAAAAGCCAACCTCAGTTTCATGCAATTAAACTATTAGGCATAGCATTAAGCCCATTGTCAATCTCTATTAATCTCCTATCACTTTTGTGCATAATTGAAAATAGTTTAGTATGCTTGATCTAACCTAACACCATCTCTCTCAAGATATTAAGTAATTATCATTCAAACAGTGGTCAATTGTTCGAAAACAATAAACACAAGCATACTAAAATAATTTATGCATAGATCAAATCAAGAAACAATGAACAAAGTTTTGAACAATCCATAACTAGATAAAGAATCCTAAGGACTACGAACTCAACAACCTATGACCTCTCATCATGTTACATCATTCTTAGCTCGTTCTGGTTGAAATGCTCGATTGTCTACAATTAAACATAAAAGGCATCAACGAAGACAAATTAAGCAATAAAACTAACAAAATTCTTAGCCTAAGAAATGAAGTTTTTTTTTTTTTTTTAGTGCTTTTTAGGGCTTAGCCCAACATTTAACCTAAAAATCGAACTATTATTTATAGAGATTGTCACAACACTACAACAATATAGACAGTGTTGCAACGCTTTGCCTTTGTATCCTATCTGTATAGAGCGTTGTGTCGTGGCACTCTTGCTTGGGTGTTGGAAGGTGGAATTCATCTCAGAATTCATCGCCCACTTCCATTCTAAATGATTTAATTGTATCCACTAGAATGTAGTAGTGGTAGCATGGGTCGAACACAGGAAGCCATTGAATTTTCTATCAAACAGTTTACATCCCGAGATGGACATAAAAAAAACGGTACCTTTACCTCATAGTTGACATGATGGACATCAAAGGGGTGTTTAAATACATCAAACAATCAAAAAGTGGAAAAAAAGAAGAGAGAATTGTGATGATAGTCGACTGGTGGTAAGATAATTTGACCTAGGCAACAGAAATTCTCTTTTATAAAATCGCGATAGCATCGCGATGCTAGGGTGCAGCACTGCGTCGCTGACGCGAATTCTCACGTGTTTCCAGATCGAATTCTCCCCGAGGCATTTCTTCAAATTCTTAGTTTTTGGGAAAAAACGCTGGACTGGCGCCTAAGCAGTGCCACTATGCCATGCATGCAGGGGAAAATGGTAATTTTCACCTCTTCTTTCCCGGTTGATGCAGTTAAGCTCTATTTTTACTCCATTTCAGCTCTAACAATTAAGCTCTATTTTTACTTCATTTCAGCTCTAACGCCCAATTCTACCTCACAAGTGCTCAATATTTGTAAAATAATGAAATAAACATATAAAATCAAGTGACAATCTCGAATTAAGCGGAGCAAGATAGCACATTTTCGGTGCTATCAGGTGTGCCACTATTTATGGCACCACGTGCTAGCGTTACGCGGCGCCCTGCCCTCAGGCGATTTTCGTAATTTTCCTTCATTTTTTGCCAGTTGATGCTTCAGGACTTCATTTTGGTCCATCTAAGCCCGATTTCTATCCCAATGATCAATTTTACCCATTTAATGCTCAAGACGTATAAAACCAAGAAATAAACAAGTAAAATCATAGATTATGCATAGGAACACCTCAATTCTTGAAAATGGTAGTAATACACCAGCCTTGATGATTCATAAGTATGATCAAGTGGAGAGATAAAAAGAAAAAGCCATGATGTGATAATTGCAAGAAGTTTTGGCATACTCGTGACACTTTTTGGAAAATGCATGACACTTGCCTAGAAACCAAAGGTTGAAAGTGCTCTCCATACTATGGTTGAAACTTCATAAGAACATCAAGTCAAATCACCTACAACTTAGTTCATTGTGAAACAAATAGAAGAAATCCTGAAATTATTCAATCTTGACACTCCTCCATCATGTTTGTTTGAACAAAATGGTAAATTACATTATATGTCTTTCTTCTCTCAACAACAAAATCTTCTTTTAGATAATAGATTCAGGAGCCACTAATCACATGACTAGTTGCTCTAACCTATTCTATTCTTATAAAACCCTGTGCAGGAAATAAAAAAGTGAGAATGACATATGGCTCTTATTCTACACAGTTGATGTTGGTAACATTGAAATATCATCGCCTTTGGTCCTATCTAATGTTTTGCATATTCCCAAGTTCGACTTATAGTTTTATATATATAAGCAAAATCACCAAAGACTTGTCATTCCTTGCTAATTTTTCATCTTCACTCTGTCAATTTCAAGACTTGGCCTTGGGAAAATGATTGACAATGCTGGAGAAAGTGATGGTCTCTATTTTCTGGATGAGGAGTCCAACTCAAATAAGAAGCTCAAAAGAGTTCATGCCTCCAAACAATGTCTATTTGTAGTAATGACGAGAGTCTCTTTCTCAATGTGAATTTAATGCATATGAAAAACATCATAGAAGCTCTTATACTCCACATTCATATCAAGCATCTAGGTCATTTACATTAATCCACTATGATATATGGGGTCTTTCACAAATTAGCGCATGACACGAGAAAAGATGGTTTAATCCACTAGAGTTTGTTGTTTGCAAAAAAGAAAATCAGAGGTAGAGAGCATTTTCAAATAATTTTACCATATGGTTCACACTTAGTTTATACTAAAATTCAAATTGTTCGTAGTGATAACAATAGATCATATTTTGCTCAAGTTCTTGGGGAGTTTTTTTTTCTTTATATGGATAATGGGATAATTCAACAGAGTTCTTGCAATGATACACCACAACAAAATGGTAAGGCTAAAAGGAAAAATAGGCACTTGTTAGAAGTAGCTAAAGCTCTCATGTTTTCTATGAATATACCTAAACATCTTTGGGGTGAGGCTATGTTACACTCCACATATCTGGTTAATAGAATGCCATCTATAGTTTAAAATTTTAAAACTCCTATTCAAGTTCTTCAAAAAGAGTTTCCAAAAAAGAGTTTGATAAATTCAATGAATCTAAAAATATTTGGGTGCACAGTTTTTTATTTAAAATCCTAATAGAAGTACTAGTAAATTAGATCTAAACGCAAGAAAATGTGTTTTTATAGGTATTGTTTCAAACCAAAAAGTCTTGAACTTAACCTAGAAAATATGCATACTCATATTTGTTTTCTCCAACAGGTGAAACTTTTTGGCCTAGATGCTTGATATGGATGTGGAGTATATGAAAATATATCACGATTGGAGTCAACAAAACTCTTTGGGTTGTCATATGAGAGAAGGATAAGGCATCAAGAACCTAAAATTGTCACTCCTCCCCTAATCTGTCAAGAGCTAAAACCAAGATCAGAAAATCCAACAGGTGAAACTTCCATCTCAAATCTTGATATTCCTATAGCCTTATGAAAGGAGAAATGCTCTTGTGCCAATTATCCTATATTACATCATGTGTCACTTAAAAATTTCCAAGTCTTTCGCCTTCTTTACTTCTAATGTCACAAACGTTCAAATTCTCAATAGTATACAAGAAGCTTTAGATGTTATGGAATGGATGAAAGTTGTATATTATGTGATGAATGCTTTTGAAAAGAATCAAACATGAGAGATTTAATCAACTAGACGTGTATGGATGATTAAAAAAAAAAAACATAATAAGAGTGGTATAAGTGCAAGCATATACTGTCAATAAGTAGTAAACTTGGGTGTATTCCAAGTATCATATACTGCGAGACTAGATGTGTATTTAGATTTTGTTAAAACAATGCAATGCAAACAGTGACCAAGTTTAAATAAGTGATGGTTGGTTTGAATGTTAAATGAACACAAAAACAATAGTTGATAAACACGGATACAGTCTAGTTTCAACCCAAAAAAGTGCTACGCCTTGAGTTATGTAGCTGCATCACACCAACAATGACTTAAATGGATAAAAAACTTCTCTTATTCGGGGTTGTGTCAAGTTACTTTAGGAGCCTAAACAGTTAATCCTATATTTCTATAGTCAGCTAAATCTTATATTATTTTCATGTAATTTATATATCCTATGGTGTATCTTATCTCTAAGCATATGTGACAATCCTATCTCTAAGCTTTTAGTCCCACGTTCCTTTATGAAATCAGTTTATATCTTAACCTTCTCAACATTAATACTTCACTAATATGCTAAATCAAGTTGCCAATTTAACTTAACAAGTTGAACAATAAAATCAACATAGGGAATGTACAAGTCAAAGTGATATGATGAGTAAACATGTGCTCGAGCTATAAAATCTTAGATATTTTAGCTCACAATTTAAGGAAGAATGAATGAATTTCATTAGTTCAAAAGCCAAGATTACAAGAAAAATGTTTAAAGAATTAAAAAACTGAAAAAGTGAAAGTGAAACGATAAACAAAGGTTGGAAAATACAAATCAAGGAACTCCTTGGAGCATTCTCTCACTCTTGAAGACTCTCTAGGGCACATTCTCTTTCCTCAAGGATGAATCTTTTCTCTACTCACGTTCTCACGAGGTAGAGATAACCTAAACCTAAGGTTCTTTAGAGGAACTTTCATTCTTGAAGGGCTTCTGGATGTGCTGGTGAGATTTTTTGTTGGAAATTATCTATCTTGAAATAGGGAGCTTCCAATCCTTTATATAGGATCCTAGGTGTTTGTCAAGCATTTTCAACGATGAATAATGACTATTGACTGAGGAAATAATAACCACGAATAACTGGGTGTGTTTCCGGAATTTTAGGGTGTTTTATGTGGGTGCATCGTGGTTAATTTCTGCAATTTGGTAAAAATTCACTGTAAATGCTCATAAAAATAGCTCAAATCAGTAAATACACACTTTAGTTAGTTAAAGAACCTACACATGATCACTTTACCCAATTTAGGCCGATTAAAGGGGGAATTAACATGTAAATAACTATTTTCACTATGAAAATGTGCCAATATATATACCAAAATCATGCATTTCACGATATGTATTAGGATTGAAGAGCTTCCATAAGGAAAACCAACTCTTGGGTGTAGGTGGATCCTTACTCCAATGTTTAATGCTAATGAAATCCTTGAACGATACGAAGCTCGTTTAGTAGCTAAGGGATGTACATAGACTTATAGATTCGACTATATGGAAACATTTGCACTGGTTGGTAAACTTAATAGTGTTCAAATTTTGTTGTCTATTGCATCAAATCTTGCTTGGCCTCTAAATTAGTTTGATATGAAGAATGCATTCTTAAATGGATATCTCAATGAAGAAGTTTACATGTTACCTCCACTAGGATTTAAAGACAAATTTGGGTCAAAAGTATGTAAGTTAAACAAGGCATTGTAGGACCTCAAGCAATCTGCAAGAGCATGGTTTGAGAGGTTCACCTAGGTCATGAAACAACACGGGTTTTCTCAGGTACGTCCCGATCACACATTATTCACAAGATTCTGAAAGGATGCAAGAATACCAATTCTTATCGTCTATATAGATGATATACTTATAATAGGTTAAAAAATAAACTCTCTAAAGAGTTTGAAACCAAAGACTTAGGAGAGATGAAATATTTCCTGGCCATAGAATTAGCTAGATCCAAGCAAGGAATCACTATATCCCAACAAAAATACGTCCCAGACCTTCTCAAGATACTAGCATGATTAATTGTCATCCTAAAAGCACTTTGATTGATGCAAACAAAAAATTAGGAGATATCACTCATGACTCTAAAGTGGATGTTCAAATGTATCAAAAGTTAGTTGAGCGATTGATTTACTTATGGCATACTCGTTCTGGTATAACCTTTGCAATAAGTATGGTGAGTCAATTCATGCATAAACCTTTTGAAGAGCATCTTGAAGCAGTATATCATATATTCAAATACCTCAAGAGTTTGCTTGGAAGATGTCTCTTCTTTAGGAAAGGAGATAATCAGTATATGAAAACCTATATTAATGTTGATTAGGCAGGTTCTATAGTCAATAGGAAATCAACCTCAGGATATTACGCGAATGTTTGGGGAAATTTAGAAACATGGTGGAGCAAGAAGAAGCAAAATGTAGTGGCATAAAGAAGTGTTGAAACAGAGTATTAGGAAATGGCTAATGGGGTGTGAGAGATTTTGTGGATACGATGCATACTCAAAGAATTGGAGTTACAAGTCAATCATCGATGAAGCTTTTCTGTGATAACAAAGCAATAATAAGTATTGCTTAAAATCCTGTCCAACATCATCGCACAAAGCATATAGAAGTAGAGCGACACTTCATTAAAGAGAATTTGGAGAATTGAGCAAGTTTTTCATATATAACTACTTCGAAAATCAATTCAAAATAATTGCAATCGTCTTTATATCTTCATGAATGATTTGAAGAAAAAAAACTCAATCATATATCTATGTATATATGTATGTATGCAAAGTTTAAAATGTCGATATCGACGAAAATATTAAAGCCTTAATTGTAAGGCAATTTCGATGAAGATAAATAAAAAAATTCAAAAAATAAATGTAAATTAGTAAATAACCATTTATAATTTTAAAAATAATATTATTTATATTATGTTTACATTAGTGACATTTTGTTGCTTGTTTTTTATGTTTCATGTACTTTTCTACGATACAATGAAAATATTGATTCACTCTTTATGTTGATCTTGAACCTATAGAAACATGAAAATATTAACATATCGATGAAAATTTAATACTACATGTATATATAGAGAGAGGGAGAGAGAGAGAGGTGGCTTTCATGTATAGCAAAATGAGCCAACTTATTAAAATGGGAAAAAGTAGTGTATCATTGTCTATTCATGATAGATATTGATAGATGTCTCTCATTGTCAATCTATCAATGTCTATCACTGATAAATAGTAATAAATGATGATAGTCTATTATTGTCTATGAGTTCGAAATTATTTTTTTTACTTTGTTTTATATTATTTTGTTTTTTTTATTTAAAAATATTTATGGGAGTTTTGTAGTTTAAAACAATTATCCTATATATTTTTAATTACTATACTTGACTTAATTAGTAGTCTCCTTAGGCTGATCTCTATTTTGTTCTAGCCGACACATTTGGTTTGGCATTTACTTCTTTACCAATATTAGTCGTAGAAGGTTTTAATTTTGTAAAAGAGATTAAAAACAAAAAAGGACAAATTAGAAGCAAAATTTGATTAGGATTATTGATTGATATTTGTATATACGGGGAGTCTACTTTTGTATGTGGGAGTGTTTCCTATGTTTGAAAACTGCTCTGCATCTTGATTATTTGTAACTTGAAATTTTGGTAGAGGAAGGGTTGAATCTTCTTTGTAACTAGTATAGTTGGTAGAGTAATTTTTTTAAATAATATTATTTTAATAAATAATAACAAAAATATAGTTGAGTTAAAAGTATCGACAAAAATAGGATAGCAAAATCGTGGACGGGACCTGCAATATCCACATGTCATGTAAATCGTGGACCCGGTCTATGATTTGCATGTCATGTGGAGGATAAATCGTGGACAGTCCACGATTTATATGCTAGGTGGAAATCGTAAACTCCATCTACGATTTCGCTATTCTATTTTTGTCAATTCTTTCAATTCAATCCTATTTTCGTCATTATTTATTAAAATAATCTTGAAATTTGATATATTAGTTGATTAATATACCAAATACCCTAAATTTCATATTCTCGTGTTTTTTATGTTGTTATTTTTTTTTTCTTTTTTCTTTTCCTTTTTTTGCTTTTCCTAGATTTGCAAAGTTCGAATAGCATGGTCCCATTTGCAATATTTATAAATTGTTTTTACTCTGGCAAATGTCCCTCTTTTTTCTTGCTTTTTTTTTTTTTTCCAAATACAATATTTAACTTTTTTTTTTCTTGGAAACATAGAGTGATTAATTAAAATCAATGCGACATCCAATGTTTAATTAAAAATGAGTGGGTTAGATGAGAACATTTTTTTTAAGTACAACCCAACACAAGAGAATTATAAAAGGAAGGAAAAATGAAAAAGGAAGACAGTATCTGTTAATAGAAGGTGATCTTTAATTTAAAATTCAGAAAATTAAAATCTACGAATATGAGAAGCTAAATCATGAGCGACGAAGTTATTCCTATTGTTAATTAGAAAGAAGCCTATGACTGAACCATTACGATGGAAAACACAAATAGAATCCACAAAAATTTGAACATCTTCCAAAATTTCTCCATATCTTAATTTAAAGAGAACGATACATCCAAGAATATAGTCCGAGCGGTGTCGAATATATTAAAAAAAGAAAACTTATTAGACACATAAATTAAAAAAAAAATTTTGTCAATACGAACATAGCTTAAAGAATAAAACACCAATTATTATTATTTCGGAAGGTTAACCGTAAGAACTCCTCTTCCACAATTGTTGAACTATATATATAATGTGACTACATTTGAATAACTATCACATATAAATTTGAAAATTTTAATAATTACGAGCATATAAATTCAAAATACATTTACGGTTTTCTCCCGTACAGCTTAACTATGACAAAAATTATCAATAACATTTTGGTGAGTTTTTTAAATATTTTATCTAAAATAAATACTTTTAAAGATAATGAATTTAGTAGACACCTTAAAAGGAAGGGTACTATCAAATTTTGTTTTGATTATGTTGGTTTAACTTTGGTTGAGAATTTGAGGTTGTTAAACTAAGTCTATGAGGAAGTGTTAGATGTAATTAAAGTCTCTTCCTTCATGGAAAAGATTAGGTCTAGGGTGCAAGTTTTAGAGATGTCTCATTCGTTCACACCCAACACTGCAACATCATAATGGTACATAGCTATCCTTGTGAATAATTAAACAAATTTCTTTCTACTCTCTCCTAACATTGAATATTGAATGGTTTGTTTTTAATGTAATTATTTAGGTTTTGTTTTAGTAATTAATTAATTTCATCCCAAGTCTCCACCACTTGCAAACTCCATTCCCTTGGGTTAGGGACCATTCTTTTCTTTTTGCCCCTTTCTTTAGAAATTCTTTCTTTTTCCTTAAAACCTCACTCTCACTCTCACTCTCACTCTCACTACTA
Organism: Citrullus mucosospermus; assembly: GCA_030954485.1. Taxonomy (NCBI): domain Eukaryota; kingdom Viridiplantae; phylum Streptophyta; class Magnoliopsida; order Cucurbitales; family Cucurbitaceae; genus Citrullus; species Citrullus mucosospermus. Next base: position 10,031,755 of record CM062057.1, on the reverse strand, counting down.
CTTCAATTTTAGTTTCTATTTTTATTTTTACAAAATTCTGCCTTATTTTAAAAACTTCGTTTTAAAATTTTTTATTCAAAGCCAACCATTTTAAAATACTTGTATATTGATTCTCTAGAAGAAAAAAAAAAAAAAAGAAAAAAAAATTATCTAAAATTTTTGTAGAAATTTAGGTATTTGATTTTTAAAAATTAAGTTTCTTTTTTTTTTTTTTTTTTCCTTCTTTATAATCCTTTACCAAAGTTTTCATCTTTTTTGGTATATAATTCTCATCTTTTCTAATAAACATATGAATTCTTAACCAAAATTTTAAAATAAAATAAAATAAAATAAATATCAAGCTCTTAAAAACTATCTTCTTTCATTTTCAAAATTGAACTTAATTTTTAAAAATACTTCTACGTAGTAAATAAACAAAACAAAGAAATCATCTGCGTTAACCTTTTTAAAACCAAAAAAAGTCAATAAAAGGTTATCATCTGCAGGTTTCTATTTTTTTGTTTCTTTTTTCTACTTTTTTTTAATATATATATTTGGCAACCGTTTCTTAAAAATTTTATATGGCAACACAATTTTTAAAATTGAATATCTAAAATTATATAAATAGAGAGAGATTAATTATGCATTTTATACAGAAAAATGGTCAAATAATGCTTTTATTTATTTTGTTGTTTCCAAAAATTCTAATAAATTTTACAAAGGTTAAAAATGGTAACACAACAAACAGCTTTCAAACACTTTTGTTTATATATATGTTTTTCCATTGATTTATCATTCCAGAATTTTGAAGATTCTTTTGTTTTAAGTCGAAATGTAATATTTCGTGTGCTCGAACAACTTCAACAAAATAATACTGTATTTCATTCTTTTATATATATATATATATATATATATATATATATATATATATATATATATATATATATTTCAAACATCTATTTATTTCTCACCAATGTTACATGTGGCCTTCCGCATCTAAAAACACATTAAATAACTCTAATTTATTAGTCAACCTAAGTATAGCTCAATGTCGTAACACACACCTTTAATCATAAGATTAGATGTTTTCCCTCCCTTCTAAATTATTGTACTGAAAAAAGATTATTGTAGCCTAAAAAAAATCTTAATTGGGAATATTAATTAGAACTGTAACATTTATTGCCTATGAGTGACATTTGATTAAAAGGGAGAGATTAATTTTTTAGTATAAAAATAGATGAGGAGATTCAAATTACAAACTTCTTGATTGCTAACACATACTATAGATTGGTTGAGCTAACTAAAATGATTAAAAATAAAAGTCTAAAATTTTTATTCAAGTATCTAAACCTTTAAAGGTTTATGAGAGAGTATCCGAATTACAAATCTCTTAATCACTGACATATACTATAAGTTAGTTGAGCAAACTAAAATGATTAAAAATTTTACTAAAAGTTTCGACAAAGATATAAAATTATCAAAATCTAAATCAATATAGCTCAATTGACATAGTAATTCTACTCTTAAAAAATAAAAATAAAACGTGGATTATACTTCACATAATTACTCCTTTTAAGGAAAAAAAAAATAGTTCTAGCCAAAATTCAGATAAATTTTAAAAGTTAATTCCTGTTTCACTTATATTGCACACATGCACATGCATAGTATGAATTGTCAAATCAAGTAAACAAAATAAGTATTTTTTCTTCATGTTAAACGAATATATCTTATTATCTTTTAGCTTTATTTTGATGTGTTACACAAAGAAACAAGCCAGAAATTGTTCGCATAGTTAGTTAGGAAAATTATGAAACAAGAAAAACAAATATATAACCTTTCAAACTCTAAACAAAAATGAATTATAAACAATATGGTTAAATTACAAGTTTAGTCTTGAAATTTTAAAATTTGTATGATCTATTTGGTTCTTAAGCCTTTTCAAGTATTTAATAAGTCTTTAAACGTTCAATTATATGGTTAAAATATCCTTGAACTTTCAATTTATGTCTATTAGATCTCCGATAAATTAAATAAATTAAAAAAATTATTTGATATACTAATATAAATTTGAACTTTATGTCTTGTGAGACTCTAAGCATTCAATTTTGTGCTATTAGATTTGTGGAATTTTATAAAACTTAAATGTACGATGAATAAATTTGTAATTTTGAAAGTTAATGTCTTAGTTGATAACTTTTTGGTTTTTGGTTTTGGAACATTAAGCTTATAAACACCTCCTTCACCTTTAAATTTCTTGTTTTTTATCCATCTTTAAACAATGTTTTAAAAAATTAAGCCAAAATTTGAAAACTTTAAAAAGTATTTAAAAAAAAAAAAAACTTGCTATTGTTTTCGAATTTGGCTAGTAAAGATGCAAACCATTGTAAGAAATTGAGAAGGAGTATAATTAATTTTCAAAAACTAAAAACAAAAGTCTCGTTTGGTAACTATTTTGTTTTTAGTTTTTTTAAATTAAACCTATTTCTTCCCTATTTTTTACAATGATTTGCATCTTTCGTAAGTATAATGGTTGAATTCTTAGCCAAAATTTCGAAACAAAAACAAGTTTTTAAAAGTTATTTTTTAGTTTTCAAAATTTAGTTTGGTTTTTTAAACTATTGATAAAAAATAGATAAAAAAAAAAATTTGAAAGTGAAACTAATATCTATCAGAATAATTTTTAAAAACAAAAATAAAAAAATCAAATAGTTACTTTATTACCAGATGGGACTTAAAGAGACTGAATAGATACCTCATAGTCCAGAGACTAAAGTTTAATTTAATTAACTAAAAGTATAAAATCGATAACTTGTTAATTTTTGAAGTTTTTTTTCTTCTAAAAAAGGCAAGCGTCTAATAATGAATATATTCTAGCTCGGTTTTTCTTGATAAAACACATGCTTTTATCCATGTTCTATAGAAGAATTTGTATTAAAAAAAGGCATTTAAACTTGAAGATTGCATTTTCATTCAAACTTTATCGTGGGTTATTTTAATAAATAAGGACAAAAATAGAGTTGGATTGAAAGAATTGATAAAAATAGGATAACAAAATCGTGGACGGGATCCACGATTTCCACCTAGCATGTAAATCGTGGACCTGGTCCATGATTTACCCTCAAATGACATGCAAATCGTGGACCTAATCCATGATTTGTTCGACATGGGTTTCTTTTTTTTTTTCTTTTTTTTCTTCTTTGTGACTCCCTCTCTTTCCCTTTCTTCTTTTTTTTTTTCTTTTCTTCTTCTCCGATTCTTCTTCTTCTGCTCCGATTCTTCTTCTCCTCCGACACAAATGGCCCAAATCCGACGCGACCAACTTCAGTGAGCGAGAGCGAGAGATAAAACCGATGGTGAGCGAGGAAGGAAGCAAGACAAGTGAGACAACAAAGACAAGCGAGATGAAAGTGAGAGCGAGAGAGATTAGTCTTTCGTCTCGCTTGTCTCTGTCATTTTGCTCTCGCTCTCTCTTTCGTTCCTGTCGAGAACGAAGTGAGTGAGATGACAGAGACGAGCGAGACGAAAGCGAAAGCAAGAGAATAAGAAGAAGATGCGACCAACTTGTCTTTCCCACGCTCAACAGAGACGAAAGAGAGAGTGAAAGCGAGACAATAGAGACGAGTGAGACAAAAGACTGATCTCTTGCTCTCGCTTTCGTCTCGCTTCCTTCCTCACTCACCATCGGTCTTATGTCTCGCTCTCGCTCACTGGAGTTTAATATACTACTGATATACTAATGTTATAATAGAAATTGCATTTAAATGAATGTTGACATTACTATTGATATACTTTAATGTATCATTAAAATGCCTATCACTGATAAATCATTAGTAAATTTGCAATTCAAGTATTAGTGATATATATATTTTGTATACCATCATTAATATACCTTTATTTGATATATTCGATATATTTTATATTGAATATACCAATAATATGAAACATCATTGATACACTACAATTTATATATCTAATTGATATAGGCACATATCCTTTATCAACCTTCCTTACCCACAAGAAATTAAGAATATACATTAATATTTTTCTAAAGTAGTAAATCTCTCATTAGTGTAGATAAGTTACGACACAGAAAGGTAGATACAACTTATGGATATACTTAGTTTAACTACGGTAAAAAAATTTCATTGAAATCTTAAAATTTTGGTAGGGGAGAATTTTGTTTTTCTCTCTATTTTGAAAAAATTTCGAGAAAGTTTGAGAATATTTCGAGAAAATTTTGATTTTTTAGGAATTAGCTACGTTAACTAAGTTCAAATTTTTTCAGTTTTATGGCTCTGATTACACACAATTAATTGTATAGTTTCACAAGCAATTTCATTTCTGATGAAATATTAAGTTTTGATGATATGCCACTTTTTCTAATTTCTTGCGGCTTTATTTTCAATCTAAAACTTTTCAAATAAATTGAATTTGAAAAAGAAAACCACAAAAAAGAACCAGTATTATTTTTAATTTCATTCAAAATTTTCATTAAATTTCACATAATTTCACCTCAAAATTGAATTGATGTCAGCTTTGTTTCTTTTACCATCTAAAACTTTCAATTTCACATCATTTCAACTCAAGATATTCCTGAACTTTTTATATTATTTTTTAATTATTTTCCATTTCCTTTTAAAATTTTTCTCTTATATCGACATTTACACAAACATTTATAATATACATTTAAAGTACTTGTCTTACTTTATAGAAATGACCACTAAAAATGACCAATTATAATTTAATAAGTCTCAATCAAACATTCACTCACTGACTATAACGATTTCCATAAAATTTTTTAAAATTTTCATCAACATTGATATTTCCATAAAATCAAGATCTTAATATTTCTATTGATATCAATATTTTAAACCTCAAGTTTAACCAACAAGTCTATCAAATGACACTCTTGATATAATTAAGCTTACTTCACATTGACATGTCAATTATTTATATATCATTGATATATCTATAATCGATACACAATAGTCATTGATATAGTTTCTACATCTAACACAAAAAAAAATAAAAATACTACGTTAATATACCATTGTTAATCAAATAAAAATATACTAAAATAACCTTAGTTGAATTGACATAAAATATATACAATAACCTCGAGGTTAGAGGTTTGATCTTTCATCCTACAAATTGTCACAAAAAAAAAAATTCAAATAAAAATAGAAAAGAAAAAACAAAGAAATTGAAAATGATGATGATCGAGAAAAAAGAGCATGATGCCAACGATTACATTTTGTGCACTTTGTCAATGTATCGTTGTTTCATAGACATTCGCACTTGATGTTTCACAATTGAAGATAATCCAAATAATGTGATTTGACTATAGGTTTTTATAGTTTTTATTTTATTTTTTAGTACAACAGTCGAGAAATTCGAAAACTTTAAGAGAAAAATAAATTAGATAAAGTGACCGAAGAAATCACATATACATGATGATTTTCAAGCCATATTCGTACAACTCCTTCAATCGTGAAAAGTAAAACTACCTTTACAATTGACAAAGAAAAGCTTCAAATAGTAAAAAATAAGCATAGCTCAGCTAACATTAAATTTGTACAACAAACCTCGAGATCAGAGATATCCAACTGAAGTTGCTATTAATAATCTTTTGCAAAAAAAAAAAAAAAAAAAAAAAAAAAAAAAAAAAAAAAAAAAAAAAAAGTTTAGTATTAATATTTGAATATCACCAAACCTAAACCTAAAGCTAAACCAAAACCAAAACTAAAACTAAAACTAAAACTAAAAGTCGTTTCATTTGAACTTCCAATCCGATAACGACTCTTATATCACTTTAATAACTGCCCCTGCCCGCGCCTCTACCCCTGCCCCGCACCCATAATTTTACGAATTTGCCCCGACCCAGAAAATTCAACCGTCAAAAACATAACCTATACCCTATTCTATTTTGCTATTAAAGAATTAATAATCTAATTAATTTAATATTCATTTTATTGTCAAAAATGAAAAAAAAAAAAAAAAAACAAAAGAAAAGAAAAGAAAAGAAGTTAATTAATTAATTAAAATAAATAACATAAACGTTTTCTCTCTCTTTTTCTAACTGTTGCTTAAAGCCACGCTCTCCTCTTCTCTTCCTCTTAAATCTCTCTCTCATCTCTCTCTCTCTCCCCCAACTTATCACTCCTTCTTCCTCCTCATGGATTATTGCACCTCTCCCTCCTTCCACCACCACCGCACCGCCGCCGCCGCCTCCTCTCCGGACGCCGCCGTCCAGAAAGCGCTCCTTCTCGTTCAATCCGACGCCCCCGATTCCAAGTTCCAAGGCGCCTGCGAAATTCGCCGACTCACAAAAACCTCCCAACGCTGCCGCCGTCACCTCTCTCAATCAATCCCCCATCTCGTCTCTATGCTCCACCGACACCACTCCCCTGAGTCCCACCTTGAGGCTGCTCTCCTTGCTCTTCTCAACCTTGCCGTCAAAGATGAAAAGTAAGTCCCTCTTAGATCTCTTTCCCTTCTAATATGACTCGATTTCTTTTCATGCCTTCTGAAATTTGGATTAACTTGCCTCCTTGTGTTTAGTTTAATCAATTAGTTGAATTAGTTACGGTTTTCGATTTTTTTTCACGAAATCAGCAATACCCATGAGGTTTTCTTCTTCCCTTCAGTGGTTAATCATATTTCTTACTTGGTTTGCCGGTGAGAATATGCAAATGAAATGTAAAAAGTAGAGGGAGGAGGAGGAGAAGGAAGAAGGGGGGAAGAAAATCTATCTCAAAAAATAATTTAAATGTGTTGGTTGGCCAATAGATGGAGATCATTTTTATTGGATTCCCTTAAGAGAACGATTTTCTATATTGACTATGTTTTTTTAAAATTGATAAAGAATTTGCGAGTCTCTGTATTTGTGTTTGTCCTGTTGAGCTTCGTTTATTCTATTGCTAATTATATTGTTGTTATTTTATGACTTTAGTTGTTGGAGGCTTTCCCTCTTTTCCCTTTTTATTTTTGTAATGTGGTTGGCATGGCACGCGGTGGTTGGGGTCTTTGATTACCCAATTTTTGCTACAAAAGAAATGAAAAATGTGTTTATTTTGTCTGTTTTCTTTTTGAAATATAAGTCCCCAGATATTGTCTTTGATGATGATTTAAGGTCCATGAGAAATATGCTGCTATTAATATAGATGATATTTTCCTTAGTTACTACTTACTGCTTTCTGATGTGGGATGATCTGTTTTTGAGTGATTTGAAGAAACAGTATTTGAAAGGTTTTGTAAAGAAGGCATTGAACGTATAGATTTAATCTTTCTAAATTGAAAAATGATTTTTCTTAAAACTTGTTTGTTACTCTGTTGATTTTCATATAATCTCCTCAGCTCTTTCATTAGCTTGCTTATCCATTACAGGATCCTCCCCTCCCCATTTGCAATTGGCTCCTCCTTCGATATATATGGTCGGACACGCACATAGCTTACTTTATCTTGCAGAAAGCTCACCCCTGTACATTCCCTGTTCCTTGCAAATGATATTCACATTCTCATGTGCCCTGTCTTGTTCCTTCTTGCACATGGAATATATTGGTGGCCTTGAGTTCCCATCACAGTCTTGAAATTTTTCCTAGAAAATTTTGGCGTACTTTCAGTTTGTGGAACTCCTGTACAAATCATTTTAAACTGTTTCAGTACCATGAATGATACTGTTGGCTGAAGGAAGAATATGATTACCTATAGTGCTTAGGGTTTTTTTTAATTTTTTTTTTATTTTGTGTGTGTGTGTGTGTGTTTGTGCCAGGTAATGTAATGAAATTTGATTTTATTAATTTTGTGACATCTGTTTCTTTAGCTTGTTGGTGGTAGTTTCCTAGTAATCGATTCCATGCGTTACACTGACTTCAGTACCAACTCTTCATATATTAATTTATTGCAATTTGCCTACAGGAATAAGATCAAGATTGTAGAAGCTGGTGCCTTGGGACCAATAATTGGTTTTCTGCAGTCAGAGAGTTTGATACTACAGGAGAATGCAACTGCTTCTTTACTCACTCTATCTGCTTCTACCGTCAATAAACCATTAATAAGTGCTGCTGGCGCCATTCCCCTCCTTGTGGAGATTCTTAGATGTGGAAGCCCACAAGCAAAGGCAGATGCTGTAATGGCCCTTTCCAATCTTTCAACACTTCCCCATAATCTTAGCATCATTCTAGATTCAAAGCCAGTCCCTTCAATAGTTAGTCTATTGAAAACTTGTAAAAAATCTTCAAAAACTGCTGAAAAATGCTGCTCACTGATTGAATCCTTAGTTGGTTTTGATGAAGGCAGAATAGCATTGACATCTGAAGAAGGTGGAGTTCTTGCTGTTGTCGAAGTGCTCGAGAACGGTTCTCTTCAAAGTCGTGATCACGCCGTTGGTGCACTATTGACAATGTGTGAGAGCGACCGGTGTAAATACAGAGAACCTATCTTAGGAGAAGGGGTAATCCCTGGCCTTCTTGAACTCACTGTCCAAGGAACACCTAAATCTCAGTCAAAGGCTAAAACCCTCCTAAGGCTATTAAGAGACTCTCCATATCCAAGATCTGAGCTTCAACCCGACACAATCGAGAACATTGTTTGTAACATTATCTCTCAGATCGATGGAGACGACGATCAATCTAGTAAAGCAAAGAAGATGCTGGCAGAGATGGTACAAGTAAGTATGGAGCAGAGCTTGAGGCATTTACAACGAAGAGCTCTGGTATGCACACCCACTGATATGCCTATTAATACATGCACCTCTGAAGTTTCTTCAAAGTAACAAAATTTGTACTCATGCTTTTTCCAAGGAGTTTGTAAGATAAACTTCTATAGTTGTTACTGTTAGAGAACAGGACATTAAAATAAGATAATAGGAAAACAAGCCAGTCCAGGCAGGTGGTGGGAGTGTCGGGAGACTGGTAAAATGTCAATAAAGCTGGGAATGGGATCTGGGAATGAGGTTGAAATCATAGTTCTTTTTTCTTTTTCCTTTTTTGCTTGTTCTGTAAATGTATTGTTGTATTACATTATAGAAATAGTGAAGTTTAAAAATGTTCATTTCTCTTCTGATTGTGAAGTGTCCCTCTCTTTATACTGAATGATACACTGCACATAGCATAAAGCCAAAGTACTGGATGATCACAAGGCAAAAGAAAGGAAATGAAGAAACAAGGATAAGGAAACTAGGAATAGATACTTTCCTTGGGTTACAAGTGATTTTTATGCAACTCTTGCCTTGGATACCTTTTCTATCCAAATCTTGTTTGAAGGAGAAAGGAAATGAATCTTCATCCTAACTTATCATAACTATACATATGCACACACGTGTCGAAAAGTAAAAGGTACATCCCAATTTTTTTTTTTAAAACTTATTTACATAAAGCTAAAATGATTGGTCAATGACCATTTAGTCCTTGAGTGATCTTCATGTAGTGCCTTGATCACTTCAAACTATGCTCATATCAATGAGAAAGGCTCAAAGCGCTTTTGTTTGAAATTGCTTCTAAACAACTACTAGAAAGGGAATAAAATATATTACCAAAATGTATAAACACAAAGTATAAAATCAAGAAACAAATGAATGGACATGTCGAATAAATAAAAATAAAATAAAATAAAGTTGTAGATCAGCACCACCAAGGTAAGAATATTTAGAAAAAGTATTGACGGTCTTGGAAGAATATCTTTATTCTTTCATAGAGAGCAAAGTTGTAAAAAAATGGGTGAAAGAATAAAAATTTTCACTACAGACCAAACAATAAAGTAAGTAGTAAAGCAAATAAAAAGAGAAGGGATAAGAAATAAATGCCACAACTTACTATTATATATTTGACTCTAATATCTTCAACTCCGAGATTAGAGGTGCAAATCTTCAACAACACCAAATAAATAAATAAATAAATAATTCAAGTATGGAGCTATTAGCTAAAGACATTAATTATCATCTCAAAGATTGAGAATTCTCAAGTATATAATTTTGAAAAGAGATTATTTTGAAAAAAGTTGAAGTGTTTTACAACCACTCAAAAATAACTTTTGAAAAAATAAGTTTATGAAATAAGTTAGTTTAGGATAAACACTTGAATCAATTTCTAGAAAAATTATTTTTAAGTCTTTGATAGTTAATCTCTTCCAAATTTGTGTAATTTTTAAAATTACCAAAACACCCTCAAAAGTCATCTACCTCGCTTTGTGGCAACCATTGCCCTCCAGCTCCCAATTTCGACCACCTTCAATAACCACCTCCACCAACTCCAGCGAAGACCACCCTAGACCAGCAACTCTAGCGACCATTATTTTAAGGGTCACTGGCAAAAAGAGCAAAACAAAATATATTAATTAGGTCCATAGCCTTGACTTATTACTTTTGCAAAAATGAAAAAAAAATTAGCCCAACCCGCGTGATACACTTGAAACACTTGATACACACTTGATACACCTGATACACTTGGTACACACTTGATACACCTAATACATGTGATACACTTGATATCCCTTGATACACTACTGTCTTAGGTCTGATATATTGTTGATACGTTCATGTCTTAGGTCTGATACACTCATGTGTTACTTCAAGTGTCTATTGATTGATGTTTGATACACTCATGTCTTTTTACTGCTCATTTTTTTTTTAGTTTTATTATTTTTTTTATTTAAATTTCATTCATGCTTTGTTACTTTTCCTCTCCTCAATTCATTTGAAAAGAAAAATTCCAACCAATTTATTTGAATTACAATATTTTTCAACTAATTAATTTTTAAAAAATCTACTTCAGTTGATGATATACTAATGTTGAAATATAATACTGATATATTGTTAATATACTGCTAATGAATTTTATTGAAATTACGTTAATATACTTTATAATGATATACTCATTTATACTGTTGATACATTTGATTAACATACTATTAGTATTCTTTATAATGATATTGCTAATAAACTTATTGATATTAGTGTTTTTACCACATGTAATGTACGTGTATTTGAAAAATTATTGAATAGTTTTTTATGAAATATTATTATTTTCCAAAATTACTTATGATTAATTTTATAATTAAATTATTGCACTGTAATGTTTGTACTTTTTCAAATTTTTTTGCATGATTTCAATTTAATGAATCATTTTAACATTGTTTTTATTTTATTATAAACCCATCTACTACATATTACATAGTGTAAGTAGGGGAAAATTTACAGAAGAATAAAAAACTCATGTAAGAGATTCTTATATAATTTCTCCAAATTTATTAGAAATTTGAAGGAATTTAAAGTTTTTCTTTTAAATGAGCTAAATGTAGGGTTTGTTATTAGTCAATTCTAACCTTCACCATTAATGAGAGACTAAATTGAAAAATGTTTACACACCACCTAAAACTAAAATAATTATTTGAAAAAACACTTGAACTTTTATATATATATATATATAATCCATGGTATTTTTTACCTCCACAAAATTTGAACCATAAAAGTGTACAATTAGTTTATATTTTAACTATAAAATTAAAATGATGAAACACAAATAATTAATGTGATTTACAATAAAATTAAAATTCATATTTCTTTAATTGTATCCTATAGCTCAAGCACTCGGTATATAATTTATGTCACATTTACTGTATTGTCAAACTACAACAATAAAATACACTCCACCAAATAAAATCACATCTATATGCTTTCTTCAACAAAAAAAAAAAAAAAAGCATTTATGTATTTGAGTGACAATTTGAGCCATGTTTTAGAATTGTCGTAACTCATTTTGATTATTATCTCACTACTTTTCAATTAAGTATCTATCTCATCTTGTAGCACTCATAAGTGTATAAATCGATTTTGAATCGTTATGAGAGGGAAGGTTTAATTTGATTGGATCAACTTAAGGAAGCAAAGAAAACAAAGAGGAAGAAGTGGTTAAATAATCACACTACCTTGTCCTCCTCAACGTGGCTCACTATCTCTTCTCCTTTCTTTTGATGGTTCTCAAATGAAGTAACCACGTGGGATTTTGTATATGTCTAGAAAAAGAATGGTAAAAGACTCATTGGTTTTAGTTCTTTTTTCTACATTATTTGGTTTCATTATTTTCCTTCATATTTAATTCTCACAATTTATAATTTAATCAACGGTTAGGAAAAAAAATGGTTACCTTTCCTTTTAGCTTTCCATTTCCCTTTTCAAAACATTAATGAGGATTAATGTGTAAACCATTAACCTATCAAATGTGCAATTAATTTCATAGTTTAGTCATTTTATGTATTTATTTTTATTTCATTTATTTCTTTAGCAATTAATATCCAAGTAACCCTATCATGGGAAGTGGCTTTTTTTTTTTTTTTTCTTTTTCCTTACAAAATATTTACTTTTTCTTATTTTGCAAGAAAAAAATTATAAAATCCGATGATGCCTTAATATTTTAATTTTTTTTTTAAAAAAAAATTAAGTATAATGTAGGGTTTTAAAGTAAAAATATGGGGTAAAAAAGCCTTAAAAAAGTATTAGTAATTAATTACTAGTGACATTCGTTTGTAAATTTAAAAATTTATAAAGTGCAAAATAGTTCAAAAAAAAGTTTTTCAAAGATGACTCATTTCTAGTATAGTATAAATATATCGTTGATATACTTTATAATGATACATTCATTTATACTGCTAATAGATTTCATTGATATAATGCATATATACTTTATAATGATATACATGCTTATATTGTTAATACATTTAATTGTTCTATTGTTGATATAGTTTATAATAATACACACGTTTATACTGTTGATGTACTTGATCAATATATTGTTGATATACTTTAAAATGTTACACTTGTTGACACTACTAATACACTTGATTGACATAATGTTGATATACTTTATAATGATATACATGTTTACACACTTGACTAATATATTATTGATATATTTTATAACGATACACAAATTGAATGATACTAAATACTTGGTGATTGCTATCTAATTTACTATCTACCTTATGGGTACCTATTGGGCTTAAACCCAAAACTTTCAACCTACCCAAAAAGATGATGTTCATACTAGGAGTCGAATCACTGTTGGCAGAACTCCGAAAAAGATGATGTCTCTAGTAAGAGTTAGATAACTATTGCAAATTATAGTTGATGATAAAGTCAGAGCACAAGTTACTCGTAGTTCAAATCTTGTAAACAAAAACGGAATCAAGTTATCTAAAAAAAATCTGAAAAAAAGTGATGCAACAAAGAAGGAAAGAAATAGAGAAGAGAGAAATTCTTTATAAAAATGAAAAAAAAGAAAAACAAGAAGTTTTAAAAATTTTCTGCAAGAAAAAAGATTAAAGGATTGGAAGAAAATATAGTGAATTAAAATAAAAGAAACTCAAATTCAAATTTTGTTTTCAAGAGATTTTTTTTTCTAAAAAAAAAGTCAAAAAAGAAAAGAAAAGAAAAATTAGAAGAAAACAAAGTACGAAAAAAAAAGGGAGCAATCCAAGTTTTTAAGGAAGAAAGTACGTAAAACTTCTTAAATTATAATTAAATTGTAAAAATATAGATGAATAAGAAAAAAAGAATGGCTGAAATTGTTGTAGGGTCATTTTGGAAAAAACAAATAAATAAAATATCAAAACTAATGATTTTGCCATATATGTAAAATTTGAACTTTGGAACACAAACTTGCAAAATTATATTCTTAAAATGCTACCCATTGCAAATCCCCTTATTTTAAGTTATTAGTTCAAAGTGTTTTATAGTCGTCATTTCCTTTATAGTCATTTGACATTAAAAAAACACATTTAAATACATAACAAATTAAACAAACTTTTGTATAAAAACATTTTTGAAAAAGTGTTGTCAAACACATCAATATGTATATATATATATATATATATATATATATATATATATATATATATATATATATATATATATATATATATATATATATATTTTATTTTAAGCAGTTTTTATCAAAATTGTTTATTTGAAAATGATTTTTTGAAAAATATTTTTGTCTAAGTCAATCCAATTTCTCATCCAAAATTATTGAATTGGAGGAAAAAAAAATATTAAAGTTTTATTTCACTATGAACAGTCCCCTCTTTCTACTATGTATGGAAGTGGGAATCAGACTTCAAACTTTAAAGTTAAAATAGTACAAGTTCATAATAGTTGAGTTATTCATGTCTCGCTGTCTTATGATTGGAAAAAAAAAAAATTAGGGAATAAAATTCACTGATATTGACTTGTTTTGGACAAAAATATTTCTCCTCCTTTTTGTTCTTCCTTAGGTATTATCATTTTTCCATCTCTTTATCATATTTTCAAATATTTTCTCTTTTTAAGAAGAGAATGTATATCACGTGGAAGGATGGGACTAAATATTACTTTAGCCCTTGTATTATTTATTTTTATTTTGATTCATTTAGTTCCTATATTTTAAAAATATTTCTTGTATTTTTAATTATAGTTCATTTTGATCCTTATTTTTAAAATGTTTATTTGGTCCTCATACTTTTAAAAAGTGATCGTTTTGGTCCTTCCATTTTTAGGGGACCAAAATGATTTTTTTCTTAAAAGTACAATAGCCAAAATGAACATTTTGAAAGCACAAGAATCAAATTGAATAAAGATTGAAAGTGCTAAAGTAGTATTTTAACCTAAAAGATATAAGAATAATAGAGTAATAAATATATGTAAATAACCTTCTAAATCCATGAATAGTTGACATATATTTTTTTTAGTACAACAACTGTGGGGATGAGAGATCGAATCTCCCATCTCTAAGATGATAGGTCATATCAATTACCGGTGAGCTAAGCTCGCTTTGGCACATGTCCATTTTTTTTTCCAATCCAATTAAATTCACAGAACATTTTAATCACTTAACCTATTTATTTATTTATTTATTTATTTTTGTTGGTAGAATGAGTCCAACCAAAAGATACCACGTCAAGCATTTAAGCAAAAAGAAAATCATACCCTCACAATAACAAATTCATTTGATGTTATCTATTTCGTTTTTTGTCAAAGATAATTTTAGAAAAATGCATTCTACAAAGATCACACTAACATAAAAGTTACTATGAATGGATGAAATGCGTAGTTTTAAAGGGGAAAAAAGGGAGAAAAGAGGTGAGTATTTTAAAGTTGATATCTACTTTTGGTGAGTGGTGATGATTAAGATATATATATATATATATATATATGTATGTTAGTAATATTTTGAAGTGTCCAAGCAAACCCACAATACAAATAAATAAATAAATAAATAAATAAGGGTTGAGAAAGAATGTTTAATGGGCTACCAAACTAACTTTCCAAATCACCAACCAAACAAATAATTGCACATCAATTCTCTTCCCCATGAAGCAATGACTATGCTCCCTTTTCATTTGCTTTTCATTCAACATAAACTACTCTTAACTTTTTTCCTTTTTATTACTTTTTCTATTTTTCTATTCATTATACTTTTTAATTGAAACTTTAAAATACATTGTTCAAATAACCCCAAAGCTTCAATAAGGAATTAATTGTCAACATCATTCGGAAAAGTTGATAAAATATCTATGTTGGCTAGAAAAACCCAAAGCTCAAAAATATGATATTTTACTTTTTTTTTTCTTAATAAAAATACTACATTTAAGTTTTGGTTTCTAAAAGATAGTTATTCAGTGGGCCAGTTGAAAGTTTGGTTCATTAGCCCAATGGGCTAAGCCCTAGACCTAGCTCAAATTGTTTCTTAGGCCCACTAGGCCTAGACCTGTATTTTTTATTTTGACCCAAGGATATATATGGAATTTGGTTTTGTTTTATTTTGTTTTTTTTCTAGTTCAACCATCACTGAGATGGAACCATGAATCATTAGATTATAGTAAACTTGTTTCATCTACTAAGTTAGGCTTGGTTTGATATGTAAGATTATTTTATAATAATTTTTAATAGTATATGGGAGACTGTGTTTGTGGTTGTTTTTAATAGCATTTAAAGTGATTACATAGACATCTTAACTACTTCGAGTGTTTGGTAAGATCGACTGTGAATACATTTGTTAGAATCACTTTCTTAATCAAAAATTTATTCTCATTTTTTTAAAAGATATATTTCCTACCGCTTTTAATGATAGATTCTTGAAAAATCAATAATTACTTTCTAACAAATTTTCAATTATCAAATTTAGTTTTTATAAATTAAAACTGATCTCGTACATTTAGTATATTCTTCACAAAACCAATTCTATAACCTAAATGTTCAAATTGATTAGTTGAATGCCACCAATTTATTCTTTAAATAAGATCAAATTAAAACATTGCACCTATTTCTATCATATTTAACAAGCTTATACTTAAAGCAAAATATATATATATATATATATATATATATATATATATATATATATATATATATATATATATATATATATATATATATATATAAAAGTTGAAAGCATGTATCTGATATAGTATTTTAAATAAATATTTTAAAAATATGGATTGTCAACAAAAAAAAGAAAAAGAAAAATACAAATTTTGGTAGCGGGTGATCAATTTATTGAAAAAAAAAAAATTGGTAGCGGGTGATCAATTTAGTCATTATTTTTAATCACAAAGATTTAACATTATTTACCCAACATCATAACCTATTTTTTTCAAGTTTAAACCTGAAATCACTGCAACAAAATGGGCATTCAATGGCTAAAGAACAGTAGAAATTTAAACAGGAGGTAGAAAAAACAGTAATAAATGCAAAATTCACGCTTTTAATTTGGTGGGGGAAAAAAACATAGTTTCTAGGATTTTTAAAAATTTATCACAGTTTTTTTTATCATAGATTTATGACTATAAATAATAGTCAATAAAGGTAGGAAAATGAAAAATGCGCAATTTTGGCAGAAAAAACAGAAAATTTTGGATTTCTCAACTAATATGACCATTTTTTTGTGTCACTAATTTATGACTAGGATTAATAGTCATTAAAGAGTGACAATTCTTTAGAATCATTAAAATAAAAATAAAAAAAAGTGGTTTTGGTGGGAAAAATGAGAATTTTGAATTTTTAAGCTTTTATGACTATTTTTTAATCATCAATATAGGACTTGAATTAATTATTATTAAAGAACAATAGACGAAAAAACTAGTTACGGTGTTAGGTTAATTAATTTTAAATTAGAAAAACATTAATAGTGCTGAGTAAATTTTAATTTTAATAATAAATTTGTGTAATTTAATTATATGAATGATAACTTGTAGAAATACAAGTTATTGTAGTCACTATTTGATTTAATTAGAGTAACTTTAGAGCTAAACGCATCATTTTAGTAGTTAAACGATGAAAAATGTATCACCATGCGTTGGCACTACTTACAAAGGAAAATACCTGAAAAACGATGAGCTTTTATGTTCCTAACGCAGGGTTAAGAAGAAAAGAAGCGCAAACAATAGAAGTACGAAGAGACGAAGCTGCTGCGAGGACAAGTGAAAACCCTTGCGTCGAGCCTATGCGCTGATCCCATGCGTTGAGGCCATGCGTCGAGACTATGCATTGACAATCTGAAAAGTAGAAACAGGCGCATGCTTAAATAGCTGTCATGTCATTATGAAAAAGGACAACAACCAATCAGATGATGGCAAAACAAATAGGTTGACAATCTGAAAAGTCTATGCAGCGTGGCTGAAATTTAATGCACAAGGTGTCAGGTCATCATGATATCAATTTTTTGACGCCTATAAATAGTCCACAAGCTTCTCCAAGAAGGGTAGGAAGAGAGACCAGTTCAAGAGCCGAAGGCTCTGCACTATTTCTCCCTCACCATAACCAGCCTCCACTTCGAGCTCTTCTGAGAGAAGGATTATGAGCATCATCAGAGTCATTACCCAGTGAGTGAGAATCTCTACCCTATAGAATATATGTATCAAATAGCAACCATCTCAAGCCTCCATGAAGCAAGACGTTGCCAGTGGCGGCTTGACGCTCTTCATCTCTATTTTATTTCCATTTCTCTCCTTCTTGCTTATATTTTGTTAATGACATTCGAGAGAATGATTTATTTCTTTAATATAAGTTCGATTGACTATCATCTTCCATCCATTTCTGTATTAAATACTTTACACCATGCTATCTAAATGCTAAATGAGTTTAATGTTAAAAGTTAGTTTTCTTGAGCAATTCTGAGTATGTTACATCTTGATTAATCCATATTTTTAGCTTGCATAACTTTGTTTGACAAACAACCTAGTAAGCATAATTGTCGAACTTGAGAGAGTGGATAGTTAATCTTTAGCATTAATTAAGACTAGATTAGTGCAGAGATCTAGTTCATCTTTTGCTAACACAAACTTATCATGCATCTTAGAGATAAGATAAATGTGGCGTCGAAACATCGAGAGATGAATTCACACACGAAGTTTGTAGGTATGTAATTGTACTTAGAAAGTTTAGGTTACAACTAGCTCTTGCGTTCAACTCTACCTCTATCGCATGGCTTCATCCATTCTCAACGCATGCTATCTGACGCATTGTTTCATATGACTACCCAACGCCGCGTCCACCTCATTAATAGTAGTAGAAAATTCTTTTCATTCTTTTTGTATAGTTTAGATACACAATCAACAAATGCATATATATTTACATGTACAGTCACTGCATAGTCATACATTTAGTCTCAACGCCTAGTTATTACAAATCCCTGCGTTCGGCCCTAGACTCACCAGGAAAACCTATAAATGCTTATACTTGGGTCTTTATAGGAAAACTTGCTTAGTCATGATCACATCTAGAGTAATTCTCAACGCATGCTTGTATGGAAATGACAAATCTGTTTTTGTGCAACGAGCTAAAAAACTCAATTCAATTTAATTAGAAATTAAACGAACAAAATTCAACGAACAATGAACAAAAACACACTTAGGCTTACACCTCATTTAGAATCAGACTTGAAATAGTAAAAACAAATGATGAGAAAACTTTTGTCATGAGTATTTGTTTTCAAACTTTAATTGATTCAATTTTTGTCAACAATTATTTTTCTTATACTTTTATCAAATAATTTAGATTAAAGAAAATTTGTTAAAATTCTAATTAATCATATAAAATTTAATAAATTATAAATTAATTATCAATATGAAATAATTGATATAATAAGTCTTATTTTAGCTTTGTTCCATCTTTCTCTCTAAACTTCGTGAAATAATTGAAATAATAAGTCTTATTTTATTGGTTTCTCCTCCTCTTTATTGATAACATCACAAGTTTCAAGTAAATTAAGTTAATTATCTCAAATTAATGGGTTAGTTTATCTGTTTCTGAATTTATGTCAAATTGAGATAATTGAAAATATTTTAGTTTCACTTTAATTAATAAAAGATTTGGAATTTTGAGTTAAATCTATGGAAATTGAGGACTTAATTTTTAAGAAGGGAAATATATAAATATTACACATTGTCAATTAGGGTTTTACTTGGAGGAATAATATTATAGGCCAAATTGCAAAAACTACCCCTAAAGTTCTACAGGTTTTAAAATTGGACCCTTAAACTTACAATAATTGTAGAAATTGAACCCACAAATGATACAAATTCAACTCTTAAACTTCTACAAATGTTATAGTTTACAATTATGTAAGTTTTAACATCTATATATTTGAAGGTTTAATTTTAAAATTGAAATTATAAGAGTCTAATTACAACTATCACCATACTTCAGGGGTTGTTTTTGCAATTTGCCCATAAGTTGGTTTTTTGCTTTCCAAGTTGTAGCCATCAACCCCATTAGTCAAGGGGAAAAAAATTCTCTCTTCCAACTCATCTCTCACGCGCACGCAAACTTTCCCACCACAAGTTCCATCGCCTAGCCACTGTCCCCAGCCCTCAACCGCATGATTGCTTTTCGCCGCCGTCCACTACTAGCTTTCGTCTGCAGCTCAAGCACCGTCGGTAATCGTTGTGTTTCTACTCTCTCCTTAGATCTCTCTCTTTTCAGTTTCAGCTTCTCCGACCACTGCCCAACATCCATTTCGTTGTTCACAGTCGCGTTGGTCGTGCACTACCATCGCAGTCGCCGCTGGATTGATTTTTAGGGGCAAGATTGAGTGTTTTTATGGGTTTTGTTTGGTGTTCTTGTTTGTTCATTTGGGTATGGCATGAAATTGATCTTGCCCACAATGTTTTGGGATTTTAGATTGGAGATTTGAAGCATTTTAGCTATCGTCCAATAGACTAAAAGGTTTTCTAGTGACATTTGGTAAGTGGTTATGGTTCTAAACCCATATGAATTGTAACCGTGTTGAAAGTTGAGTTCAAATTTTTTAACATTTTGGTTTTGGCTTAGAATCGTGTTGATTTGGAAGGTTGGAGGTAGTTTTGAATATTGGATAATTATTATTGGTAGAAATTTGAAGTGAGTTTTATGTTTGCAATTAAGCCCTAAAGATTGGAGTTAAGTTTGATTATGATTTATATTAAGGATCTGATTCAAGAATACTATAATCCAAAGAAGAAGATAAATTGGTAGGTATCTTTTTCTCGAGATAAGTGACACTACTAAAAAGTTTTATTTGAAAAGGTTTTAGCTTGTCAACTAAAATATTTAAATTAGATATCTACTGATGTAGATGTTTTTATGTGATTTATTTTGAGATGAATGTATGTCATGTGAACTATTATAAAATTATAAATGATTATCATATGAATTATTATGTATATGTGTTCAAACAAGGTCGGAAAAGGAACAATGATTAAGGTTGTTTTTGTTAGTAGGTTAACAATTATTGGTAAATCCTCTTGAACATCTATTCAACTTTGATCAAAATATTAGAATTGCGTTTTAATCTTTAAACTTTTTTTTTCCCGTGTGTAGGAGCGTTTGGATTAGTTTTAGAAGCACATTAGGTAAGTGGAATTATACTTTGTTTGTTTTATGTTAGTGTGTTGTTTGTTTTATTTAATTAGTTATAATAAGTCGCATGTATATCTCTATAAATTTTATTGTTTTGTAATAAGCTTTGTATTGATTATGTTATTATGATTTTGGATGATAGTCATGATGCATTGTTAATTGTATTGTTGAGAAACATGTTGAATTGTTGAGTTGTCAATAGAAATAAAACCTTTCAAGGATTTCTAGTTAAGTCTTAAATTATAATTGTAAGAATTTAATAATTTTTTGACCTTTTATTAAATTTGATTGTAGTTTTAGATTTCTAGTTATGTCTTAAACCCTTTGTTTGTACTTCAAAGTTGTTTCAAAGTGTTCGAACTAAGTTTTAAGGCTCTTGTTAAGGTAAGGACATTTCTCTTGAGTATGATGAACTTGCATAAACTTGATAATCTTGTATTTTTCACTTTCTTGTATGAGATATGGACTCTGATATTGAGTTATAAAATCACGTTCTTTGTTTTAGTGAGTTTTAAGTATTAAAGTTAAGTTTAAGACTTTTCAAACATAGTTGAAGTTATTTAGATTGATTCTAATCCTTAGAGTCTCATGGTTATCATCGCACCCTCGTTCCTCACTTCTCGTACATATTTACTTTTAATTGGACAAACACATTGATAAGAGGAAACCACCAAAGTTATTTATGTGTGTGTGTTTTTTTTTTTGGAATAGTACTAACACTTAATTGTATTTAATTTCTTTGTAAACAATTTAACTGAAATTTGATTACTAGTTTTGTTGTAAATAGTTTTTGTGTATTAATGTTACAAACTTCATTGTTGTATATGAAAGTTCATATTTATGTTCGTGTTCATATTAGTGTAATAACAGGTATGAAACAAATAGTTATCCATCATTAAAAACATTTTTTTTTTTTACATTTTATAATTGTCATGAGATGTAGTTATTGTAAGCCTTAGTTCTCCTTGCTTAAGTTCAAGTTAAAAATAAATAAGCAAAGGTGAGCTTGAGATAACTTAAGTGGAATTATATTTAAATGGGAAGTATGAGTTAATGACTTAAGTAAAAATCAAATGGGAATTGTGAAGTTTGATTAAACAAACCTAATGTTTATTTAGCCTTTAAAAGAGGGGGAAAGAATGTAGCCAATAATAAGTTGGGAGTTTGAACAAGAGGGAAAAACTTACTGATAGAAAATTTTTATTAAGTGTTGAATTAATAAATAAAATAGGAATTAACTAAAGTAAATAAATAAAATGAAAAAAATTTAATTTAAAGGAGATAAAATTTTTTTTAGGGTGAGAAGGATAAGAAAAAGTGAGAAAGAGCCACGTTGAGGGTAAGCAAGCAGCTGGACGTCCAAAGATGATTGGAAGAAAAAGATAGCACTTCGGCTGGAAGCAAGCAGCTGAAAGAAAAGGTTGGTTCTTCCAATTTCCTTGTGCAAAATTCAATTTTCTTGAACCAAATTGAAGCTGAATGAGTTAGGAATCTACCCTAGAGCTGCCGGGGTGAATCGAAGTTGGAAAGGTTAAGAAAACTTGAAAAAACCAAAGGTTGTCGTTGAAACCGGGTAAATGAGAAGATTCAGGTTTGAGGAATTTTTCAAGAGTGTTCAGGAAGGATTTAAGTGCCCAATTTTGTTGGTAAGTAAGTTAAGAGGTCCCACTTCAGTTCCATGGAATTCATTTAAAGTTTATTTGATTCGAAAAGGTGTTTTGGAGTTTTGAAAAATTGGATTAGAAATAGGGGACTGTTGGCCAAAGGTTGAAGAAGGCTACCCATGGTTGTTACCACCCTTGCCCCCCAGCCAAACACATGCGCGCACCTTGCGCGCTATTTGTTGCCCAGCGTCACACGCTGTGCGCCTATGCCCGCGTTGGGATTCATGTCCTAAAACTTGTAGTTTGTAAACTTTTGAACTTATTCTCAATAAAGTTGTTATCGACGTTTATTCAGTAAGAGTGTTATTGCATATGTGAATTGTATTTATTAAATCCAATAAACTAAGAACCCATGACTATAGTTTGAATACTTAAACTTTATGTATAGACATAAAAGTGGATCAAGTTTAGGTAATAGCCAAAATGGTCTATAGTATAAGGATAAGGTTGGGTATCTTATCCTATGGACACTATGGATTCAACCTACTTTGTATTTAATACAAACGATGTGATCCTATATCGTTTATGTAGAGACATGAGAGTGGGGGCATTATATGCAATGAGTTTGCATAAGACTGGACCATGAAATAATCACTTTTACTTTATAACGTATTTTACTATTAAAACTGATTGTTTCAACATGGTGACCTAGGTAACTCGATCTTAATCTTGAGCTAACTATGAACTCTTGTTTATTTGGGATTATCCTTTAATCTCAATAAACTTTCCATTTTAGTTGGGGACATAGTCTTGTGAGATGGAATTCACTCCTACTTAATTCTAGGTTAGTAAAGAAGTTGTTCCCTTAAGTGCTAACTTCGGGTTTTGAACAAGGGGCCCCACCCTCTCATTGGATTGAGAGGGATTCGGTTTGATGGTTGGACCACAAACCAATTGTTCATTAGAGGATCATTAGGACTTATAGAACAAGATGTAATCACAAGGGTAAAATGGTAATTTTGACCCATATGTAATTACGAACAACTTATGAAGGATCAACTTACTAATCATGGTTATATTAAGTGGACAGAAATATATCTACAGTGAGGAGAGTGCATCTACTGGATTTTAGTGGAGTGTCCCGATAGTTAACGAATGTTAATTAACTAGGTTAAAGAGTTTAGCCAGTTAATTTTGGATCGTTGGAGCTCATGATCTGTAGGTCCATTAGGTTCCCTTGTTAGCTCATGAACTAAACCTTGGAACATTGCATTGAAAGAATTTGAAAACGTTCGAATTCGTTTAAGGAGTAAGATTTACGGTTTGTTCGTTTTAATTAAAACGAAATGGGAGAGGTGGATAAATTATTAATTTAATATTTAATATTAATTTAATATAATTAATTATTATCTAAATTAATTTTATATTAAATTAATATTATTTAAAATTAATTATTAGAGTTAATTTTAGAATTTGGAAATTAGAAGTTTCATTTTTTGAATTTTAGAAATTCAAATTGAATTTTAGTGGCATTCCAACTTTTGCATGATTGAAGTGCAGGAGGTGTTCATTCCTCAAATCTTCATGATCTCCATCATCCACCTCCTAATTCATTTTCTTAATCACCAATTAAGATGTCAATTCCATGGTAAATTGGAATTGCATGTTCTCTTCTTTATATAGGAAAAAGAAAGATGGAAATTGAGTTGAGAATTTGATGGAATTTTGCTGAAAATTCTCACTTACTCAAAATTCTCCAAAACTCTCTTTTCTTCACAAATTTGCTCCAATTCATCAAAATTTGGATCCCACAATCTGTTCTAAGGCCAGAAAATAACAAGGAAGATACTTGTGGCGGTCCACAAAGTGTTTGTGATCAAAATCTTGGAGGAATTCGATTCAATTTTGAGCTACAAGTAAGTAACAAACCTATGTTTTTTGGTTTTGAAAACAAGCATGTTTAATCCTAAAAATTGATGTAGTTAGAGTGCTTTAGATCCTAATTGATTCCGCATTCATGTTTCTAACTCCTTCAGCCTGCACACCCACATGCGACAACAACCGCCCATGCCCATCCACCTACGCCCATAGTGCGTCCCATGCCCATTTGCCGGCCATGTTGCATGACTATGACTATTTTGGGTGTTGGTGAGCATTTTTGAAGCCCAATTGATATTTTCTTGATTTTTTAGCCTCAAAATAGATAATTTTGGATTTTAAATTCATATTTGGGTATTTTAGGAAATCTTGAGAATTTTTGCATAAAAATCCCTAAATGGCAATAGTGAATAAATAAGTGAAATTTAGGTTGATTTTGGCCAATGTAGATGAAGTTTAAATATTATAGTAAGTGTGGGAACCTTAGTGAGATGATATAATGCCTCTTAATTGATATTTCAGGTCAAATTGAGGTTGGAGAAGCCTATAATCCTAAGAGTGCAGGCCCAAACTGTGAGTGACATATGTTTGCTTAAAATGAATTCTTTTATGATCTCTAGCCATTTATTTCCTAAGAAAATGTGTTTTCTTATTGATTTTGCTAAGCATTGTGTATGATTCATTGACTTTACTTTTAATGCCTAGTATGGAAATGTTAAGCTTACAAGGAAGTTATATGTTTTCTTATGTTCAAATGTTGTAAAAAATACATGGTTTTAATGATGATAACTTATGTTATGCTAAGAATGGTTTATGTTTGCTAATGATGAATTCTATGGCCTTAAAAGGATGTTTCAAACTATTATGCGCAGTATCCTTATTATGATTGTCCTACTGCGTGAATATGTTTCCATAGCATTACAAGTTGCCAAAGGATTCCCGGTACTAAAAGATGAAAGAAGGTACTCGGAAAATCCAAGGGATTATTGATACTGAAGGATTAAAGAAGGTAATTGGAATGTCCAATATTAGCCCTTTGGGGGCATTCTGTGTGCATGTAGGAAAAATATCGACACTGATGTATTGAGACTACTCTACATCAGCTAAGGTTTTGACGTTGAGTATATTGAGCTTGCTCTACCTCAACGAAGGATAGGGAGTATAGGTTTAATGTGAAGTTACTCAACTTAAGTGATGAAAAGTTTTGTTGTTTTTATGATTTTCTATCTCATTGTTTTATTTATGGAAGTGAGGTTGATTCCTGGTGCTTTAACCTTAGAAAATTTTTCCTTAATTTTAAATGTTTTTAGCACTGTTGATGTAACTGTTTTAAAATTGTTACTCAATAGGCTTTCCAACTCACGTTTTTCTATATTTTCTTTTCCACCTAGGAAGCGAAAGAGTTCCCAGAGCTTAGCCTACTCGAGTCTCGCCTGCCTTAGTTTCAGGAAATCAATATACTCATTTCTCCCTAGTCTTTGTATGTGTAAATTGTTAGTGTGACATGTAGACATATCTAGTTGGGTTTGAGGTCGAGGTGTGAGACTGTATAAAGTTGTATGTTTGTGGGTTACGTCTTAGGTGGTTTTGACAGTACATTAGTTGTAAAAGTCTAAAGTTGTATGGTCTCTTATTTAAGTTGAATGTTGATCTTGTATGCCAAGTACTTTGAGGAAAGTGTAATGTGGGTGATTATGCTATGATTATGTTTTCAGCAGGTTAAACAGTACAGGTGGACAGTGAACCTCACAAAAAGGGGTGATGTTTGTTGTTTTCACGCCTCTTTTTAAGTTAAAAAGGTAATATGGGAAGGGGTGTGACAGCCATGGCATTAAATAAGTGTCAATGTAGATAGTTTAATGATGTTTAGAAAGTGTCACAATTAAGGTATTATTGACATGGTAAATGTGACATTATTAATATTTTTGTGACAGATTTTTAATGTCAAGGTAAATATTTAATTGACAGAAAAAGTCACTTTTTTGGTCACTTATTGACAATGATAAATTGTCATAAAAGATTTAACCATGATAGGTAATAAATGTCAATAAATGCTTATTGTTGAATGAATTGAAAAGTTATGAAACAACCAATAATGATTGATTTTTCATATGTCATCTATACAATTTCCTTGACAGTAGATTCAAAAACTAAAAAAATAAAGTCAAGAAATGTGTTAATGACAAATTTTTAAAGTCATTGAAATCTCCTTTTGTTGTAGTGAATTTACCAAACACTAATAATTTTAATTCTAAATCTGATTTTTCTAGAAGCGCAATTGACGATAATTATTTTAAAAGCTACAATAATTCTAAACTAAACTTGATAAGGATATGATAAGTTTCCATTATATTTTTCTTCCTTATAACTTTTTATTTTCTTTCCTTTCATCACGTTCTCTTCCACAATCTTTTTGTTCATTCCCAAATTATAATTTTCTCTCTTTAGATGCTAATGTGTGCATGTTTTGGATTGGTGGTTGAGGTAGTAGTGATTTTAAAAAAAGAGATTCATGTTAAATTAATTTTGTAGAGCTGATTTTCATGTAAATTGATGCTTGATTCTAAACTTTTGGAAGTGATTTTCACATATTTAAAATTTTTTGAACCAATATGTTTGGTTTCAAAAGTGATCTTAGAATTACTAAATTACTAAGAAAAAATATTTTTTTTTTAATTTTAAAAAATGATCAATATATAAGTAGGGACAAATTTTACTTCAAAAAATGACGAAAATTTTGTCGGGGTGATTGCAGGCAGGTCAATCATCCCACTGAAAGCTATTTCAACCATTGAAAAAACCAATTCTAATCGATTTTAGATTTTTCTAAAATCAGTTTCAACATTTCAACAGTTTCCAAATATTAATCTTCGAAAGAAAAGTGATTTTAGCAAGGATAAAAATGATTTTAGTGTTCAATCACTCCAAATAAACATACCCCCAGCCTCAATTTAGTTAAAGTGTCTGGGAATGCAACCAAACTTTCATATTGGCTAAATAAGAAAGGATCATAAATATACTAACGAAGGACAACATCTTCAATTGGCATGAGACATTTTAGATGAAATACAAAACAAAACTACGAGAACACTCATGTCGTCTAAGGCAGCTAATATCATACTATTTAAGAAAATATATGTGAAAGGGCCATTGTCCCTAATAGTCAAAACACTATTTAACGATGACAAAAAAGTGTAAAATTTCAACTTTCACACATATGGTCAAACTAAAAAAAATGTATAGATGATTAATTGAACTTTTAAGTGTAACAAATCAGTTGGGATGCTTTTAGGTTAATGATAAATAACTCAATATTTTTCTTAAACTATTTCAAATATATCTATATTTAATAATAATAAGGGCAAATATCAATTTATACTCTAGACTTTGGATTTGTATCAATTTAAACTCTGAACTTTTATAAATGTGTCAATTTAAACTCCAAACTAATAATATAGATGTGTATCAATTAAAACCTTAAATTTTCATAAATGTATTAATTTAAACCCTCCATTATATTTTATTTTGATACACCTATAAAAGTTCATGGTTTAAATTGATATACTTATGGAAGTTTAAGGTTTAAATTGCTATACTTATAAAAATTTAAGGTTTTAATTAATACAATTATTAGTTTGGGATTTAAATCGATACAACTCAAAAGTTCAAGGTTTAAATTGATACAATTATTAGTTTAGGATTTAAATTGGTACAATGGGTATAAATTGATTGTGTTAGTAAAAAAAAAAAAAAAAAAAAAAAACAATTTTTCGTTTTCCGTTTACTATCAAAATGACTAAACTGCCATTATAACCAAAGTGGGAACTGGTCGAAAATGATATTAATTAGAGTTTCAAGCTGAAAATTGGTCCAAAGAAAAATTCCTCATTAAGTATTTATTGATAGTTTAAATGAAAATTATATTAAGGGCATGACTCATGAGTGAGATGTTCCATGTGATTATATTTATGCTTTAAACAAATAGTTTATATTCATAAAGAAATGAAGAGTCCTTTTGTAATAACAAGTGCGATACAGCTAAGTATGTACCATAAAGTCATCCATATATATAAATGCCAATAATAAATAAATAATAAAGTAATAAAGAAAATAAGTGTATGTTCATCTACAATGAGAGAGTTTAGTTGTAGTTAGAGTTATATATTATAAATAAAATACAAAAGAATGAAACAAGTGAAAAATAAAGAGTTGACTGTTTGTAGTGATGAAAGGGAAGACAAAGAATTCAATCATTGGAGAATTGGTTTCATCAAATATTAAATAATCTTTAATCTCATGAGAAGAAACAAGAGGAGATACAATTACTGCCTTGTTCTTCATTCTTTTTATAATAACATAATAGTATAGCTTTTTATAAGATAATTAAAGTTTAAACAGGTCACATGATGAATCTACCCCATTATCATGGGTTCATTCGACATCAAATGACAATAAAATGAATAACTCTTTAGTATGTGAAGAATTTAAGTTTTTTCTTCTATCAAATGTGATAACCAATCTTAAGGCATGCCACTGCTTATATATGCTTAATTAGCTCAGAGTTAACTTGATCTATTAAAGAAAGACCATTGGTGATGATACCAAATTTTGGACAGGTGAAACGCACCTGACTTTCACATGACACTGTACTTCCCAGTGAACTCAACCTAGGTGGTCTCGAAGCATCCACTCCAATCCACTCGTTTTATTTTTTGAACTTCAGGCAACATCAGAATTCAACTACCAAGTATTCACAATAGGAGAATACCATCCGACCATAGATAATAATAACTGAATCGGATGGGCCCCCTCAACTCCTTTCCTACCATCCTAGGGCATAGAGAAACTTCCCCAAGAAGAAATTGAGATTTATGGCCTAAAGCCTCATAGTTAATTAGTTATTTGATATAATAAATGATTATTTTAAATATGGCAATACTGAGTTATCCATTATAGGAAAAATCCAAGGTTATTTAGTGAAACTTGAATAGTATGTAGTGGACATATAAGTGGGTAATGTTCAAGTAATAACCTAAAGAGTCTTTAGTATATAGATAAGGTTGGTTGTCTTATTTTAGTAACATTATGGATGCGACCCACTTTGTAAGTGTTACAAACGATGTGATCCAAATCGTTCATGTGGAGACATGCGAGCAGGGGTATCACATACAATGAGATTGTATAATATTGAACCGCAAAATACTTAATCCTCTTTATAACGTCGTTGATTGAAGAGACTAAATATTTCATAGGATAACCATATGTAACTCGATCTCAATCTTGAGTGAGTTATGGACTTCTGTTGTGAGGGTTTGTCCTTTGATTTGTATGGGTGAGAGTGGCCGAATAGCCGACTCAATAAGCCTACCATTTTGAGGACTAGACTGATTGAGAAGTTGGGAACATAACTACACAACATGGAATTCACTCATTCTTGCTTTTAGGGTAAGTAGATGAGTAGTTCCCTTAAGTGTTTACTTCGGGTCTTGAAAAAAAGGTACCTGCTCTTTCACTGGCCCGAGAGGGACTTGGTTAATGGTAGGACCATGAACAGATTGTTCACTAGAGGGACTAGTGGTACTTAAGAAGTAATATGTAATTAAAGGGGTAAAACAGTAATTTGACCCAGCTATAAATTATGAACAACTCATGGAGGATCGACTTACGTATAATGATTAAATCCATAGACACAACATATTCTATAGTGCGAAAAGTTCAAATATGGGTCTTTAGTTAAGTGACTCATAGTTAATGTAATTAAAGAGTTTAATTAATTAACCTTAAATCATTTGAGGTTCTAATCTGTAGGTCCATTAGGTCTCCCTGCTAGCTCACAACGGGTACACAAGGACCATTAGTTTTGAAAGAATTTGAATTGTTCAAATTATTCAGGGAATAACATTAATTGTATAGGATACAATTAATATAATATATTTAGATACATTATTTTGAATAAGATTCAAACTTAAACTATATAATAAAAGGAGATTTAACATATTTGAATATGATTCAAACTATTAAATTAATATGAATAAGGTTCATGTTATTACTATAGGCTAATAGTTCAATATGAATGAGATTCATATTAAAACTATAGATTAATAAATTAATATGAATAAGATTTATATTAAAATTATAGATTAAAATTTAATAAGAATATGATTCATATTAAAACTATAGGTTAGGAGAGAGATGTGCATTTGAATATGATTTAAATGTACATTTAATTAAGAAAAATTATTGTAAATAGAAAAAATATTAAAATATTTACAAATATAGAAAAATTTCGCTCTCTATCAACGATAGACGTCTATCATGGTATTTTTTATCTTCCACACTTTTCCTATCAATTTCCTCCAACTCCCAATAGATCTCTCAAGATCTTCACAAAAAAAGAGTTTTATGCGAAAAAGTTCTCCAGAAGAACCAAAATTCCCTTCTCTTCTTTCAAAAGTCGGGCCCACAAACTGGTAATTGCCAAGAGAACAGTAGGGAAGATCAAATGTAAGCTTACTAGTCAAGTTCGAGAGGAGATCTTGATGCTGTCAATGGAGATTGGTTCGTTGAGGAAGATAGACTACTTGATTCTTGAAGAGTGTCTTCAAAGGTAATGTTTTCTTCTTCCTTATGAAATTTAGAACATGCTTAGCCTATTAATTTTGTGCATTATGAATGTTGTTTTTTTCCCCCCTGTTATATGTTGTTAATTTAAAACAAAATGGAAAGCAAAGCAATCACTTGCTTTTTCGACCCCTTCATAAGCTTCCTAATGGATTCACTAATGGTCTCCACATCAGCAGGAAGCTAGGAAGCTGCAATAACTTGTTCCTAAACTCTCAAATATGCCAATTATTAATTAGCACTTTATCCAAATCTCATAAGGAACCTCTTCTTAGGATCCGAGATTGGAATTGTTTTGATGCAAGAAAAGGGGCCAATCATATTCTTGAAGGGATTGAATCTCATGCGAAAGCGTGTAAATGCCTTTGCTTTTGGTTTTTGTTTTAGAACCCAAAAACACAGAAAAGAGAAACATACATGCATTATGTATTCTACAAGTTAAGCTTAAGCATGTAAAAATCAAGGAAGAAGAAAAAAAATTGACCTTTGAAGAACCCTTCTTCTTGTTATCCACAACAATCATTTTCTTTCCCTCGAATGGAACTCCATAGCAATGAATTTCTCACGAATAGACCAGTGACGCCACCATCAGATCTTCTCTACTATACTCTTGACAAAGACTGATTTGTGGGATTTATCATTTGTAAGAGAAAGAGAATAGCAGGAGAAAATTCACCGGTAAACTCTTTCTCTGTGAATGTTTTAAGAAAGATTGAGAAAGGGGAAGATCAGGGAAGAATCTCATTGAGAGATCTTGTCTTTATGTTTTGTTTAGAAAAAAAAAAAACTTATTCTCTCATAAAACTTCCCCAGCCCTATTAATTTTAATTTGAAGAGGTGGTTCAAGTAACCACCCATAACTTTAATTAAATTAAACATTTTAATTAAATTAATTATTATTAATTACAATAATTAATAATTAAATTAATTAATTAATTAATTAATTTACAAAATTAAATATCTTATATTTAATTTATTAAATTTTTTAATCTTATTCAAATATTTACCTCTTTCATAACCTATAGTTTTAATATGAATGTCATTCACATTAAATTTTAACCAATAGTCTTAATATGAATCTAATTCATATTAATTTATTAACTTATAGTTTTAATATGAATTTTATTCATATTAATTTAATATTTGAAGCATATTCAAATAGGTTAAATCTCCTTTTATTATATAGTTTAATTTTGAATCTTATTCAAAATTAACTTTATATTATAATGTACTTATATACATTATAATAATTGTATCATATATAATTAATGTTAATCCCTTAAATTAATTTGAACAATTCAAATTCTTTCAAAACCTATGGTCTTTGTTTACTTGTTGTGAGCTAGTAGGGGACCTAATGGACCTACAGATTAGAAGCACCAATGATCCAACATTAACTAATTAAACTCTTTCATTATTTGTTAATGAACATTCATTAATTGTGAGTCACTCCACAACTACACACTTCACACTGTATAATATTTTTGCGTTCATGGATTTAATCATTACAATAAGTCAATCCTTCCCAAGCAGTTCATAATTATAGTTGGATCAAATTACCGTTTTATCCCTATAATTACCTTTTACTCCTTAAGTACCATTGATCCCTCTAATGAATAATCTGCTTATGTCCTACCATAAACCAAGTCCCTTCAGGCTAATGAGAGGGCACGTACCCTTTGTTCAAGACTTGAAATCAGCACTTAAGGGAACTACTCTTCTACTTACCCTAAAGGCGGGAATGAGTAAATTTCATCTTGTGTAACTATATTCCAAGCTTTCTACTCCTACAAATCCTCAAAATGGTAGACTTTTTGAGTCGACAACTTGAGGCACTGTTCGCACAAGGTTTTCAGAGAAATTTGATTCTTGGATTTGAACTTAAGTTGATGTAGATTTGTTGCAGATGTGGTTCAATCTCTAGTACTTCATTCTCTAATTCTCTCTCAGTTGAATGCGTACGCTTGATGTATGGAAGCGGAATGCGTGGATGTCCTTGAAGTTGGAGGCTTGGAAGAATGTCTGTGTTCCAAAGAGCTTTAGTCTTCAAGTGTGGTTCAACTTCAAGAGTTAGGGAGTCTTCTGATTGTAAGGAGAAATCTCTCTAGGTTCTCTGAGTGTAGAATTTTCTAAACCCCCACAAATGAAGAGAACTCTTCTATTTATGAAATTCTCAGGTGGACTTTGTGGGCTGGGGTTTGGTTGGTCCATGAAATCGACCCTTGGGCCCAACAAATTGGATTTGGGCCTTAATTGACATTTGAGCCAAATTAAGCCTATTTTAGGACTCAATTGAATTTTAGCGCAAATAATAATATGAAATTGGACCAAATTATTTTATTTAATCCAACGATCAAGACGAAAATACGTGACGTCAACATGATTTGTTAACTATGTCTTCAATTTCAATTTAGGACACATGTCAAACTTCCAATTTGTCCCAAATGTGATAATTTGTAGTTTTGTCATTAATTTGAGAAATGACATGTCAATTTGTGATTTGTCCAAATCTCCTTCAACAAATGCCTCATTTTCGAGATTTATGCACGTACATGAGTAGGTGAATCTCGAAAAAAGATAAAGTTGGAGTCAAATACAAGCTATATATTCTTGAATTTGGCTCTATTTGATGTGTCAATTTAATGAAACCATAAATTTTGAAGTATAATTTGAAATTTGGGATAAAACTTGGAATATGGCCAAATTTTTATTTGAGAGAAATTTGAGATTTTACCCTCGATTTGATTTGAATTGAGGATAAAGACCTAAATTTGGTTGATGTGAATTTTGAGATAAAATTTGGAATATGACCAAATTTTAATTTGAGATATATTTGAGATTTTACCCTCAACTTGATTTGACTTTGAGACAAAGTTTGGAATATGACCAAACTTTAATTTGAGAGAAATTTGTGGTTTTACCCTCATTTTGATTTGGGATTGAGGATAAAAGTTAAACTGAATTTGAGATAAATTTTGGAATATAGCCAAATTTTACTAGAAATTTGGGTCTTATTCTCATCTTAATTTAATTTGAAGATAAAATTCAAAATTTAGATGATTCGAATTTGTGATAAATTTTGGATTATCCCCTAATCTTAATTTGGGAGAGATTCGAGGTTTGATCCATGATTTAATTTTGACTTGAAGATAAACATCTCAAATTGAAATAAAATTTGGAATATTGTTAAATTTCAATTTTGGAGAAATTTGAAAATTTATTCTCAATTTAATTTTGACTTGAGGATAAAAGCCTAAATTTTGATGATTTGAATTGGGGATAAAGTTAGGATTAGGAATCCGACCAAATTTTAATATGAGATATTATTACAATGATGGGATATTATGACAATTTAATTTTGGTGGTTCCTCTTAATACTCCACAACTTGTCGTCTGTGGACAGTTTCCCAGTTCAGAGAGTCCGATGATTGGGAGAATTACAGATGTTAATTCAATGGTTTGTATCTCATCTGTGAACATTGTCGCCCATACTTTCCGGATACTGAAAGCCAAAACCAACGCTGAAGCTTGTACAGAGTCCAACAATGGCGGCTAATTTTGATCTGTTTGGATGATTTGCACCCAATTGGTTTCCTACTCTTGTTGATCCTCCAAAGCTTAAGGATGATGGTAAAATGTAGATTAAAGCAGCGGTTTGAATCAAAATCCCCATTGAAGCTACTTTGGATTGAGGATTAATCATGAACTCACTTAATAAAATCATGATTTCATACCACCACCATTCTAAACAGACGGAAATATAGTTTGGAATTGCTAACCCAAGTAGAGATTTCCATTCTTTCAAACAATCCAACGACATTCCCGCCCATGTTTTCTTGTAGACACCGAAGATTAACATGAACACAACCAATGATCGCCAAATTAGTCCAGACAGCTCCTAAAGCAGCGCCACCTCCTGTGATTTGAATTTGAGTGAAATTTGGATTAGGCTTCAAATTAAATTTGAGATCAATTTAAGATACAATCTACAAGTTAATTTGAATAAAAAATCTTCCAAAGAAATAAAGATTTGAATAGGAAATCTAAATTGAATTAAGATTTGAATCCAATATTGAACTCTATAAATAGAATTCCATCCACACGTCAATTTCATTCATATTTTTTTTTTCACATTCTTCTTCCTTTTCTTAGAGTTTTTTTTTTCTTTTTTTTCCTTCTTTTTTTCTTTTCTTCTTTTTTTTTTTTTTCTTTAGCTTTCTTTTTACTCCTTAGAAATGTGTGCTTGTATATATATATATATATATATATATATTAATTTTACTAACTTGCTCCCATTACTTTTTTCCACTAGAATAAGGCTATGTAACTTGCAACATGAGCAAGTGACTTTTTTTTAACTTCCACATATATCTAAAAAAAAAAAAAAAAAATAGTTTGGCCTTATTTATTTATTTATTTATAATAATTATCATTATTATATCTACGTTTTGCAACTACAAACGTAACGAGACATGATTAAGAACTTTTACTTCGACCTTAGTACAATCGTATGTAGGGATTACACTGCAAGGCATAAACAACCTCGGTATTTTATCACCTCTTTGGCCCGAATCACCACCTCGTCTAGACAGACAGAGGGACGACACCAAAAAGGTTTGAACAACCTCGATGTTCTATTAGCTATCTAGCTCCCCTCGTGCAGGCATATAGAGGGATGACACTAGGAGGTTTAAACAACCTCAGTGTTCTATCTTCTTTTTGGCCTGGATCACCTCCTCATGTAGACAAATAGATGGATGACATCGAAAGGTTTGAATAACCTCGGTATTCTATTGCCTATCTGGCTCGGATCACCATCTTGTGCAAACAAATAGAGGGATGACACTAGAAGGTTTGAACAACATCATTATTCTATCTTCTCTTTGGCCCGGATCACCTTCTCGTGCAGACAAATAGATGGATGGCACTAGAACGTTTGAACAACCTCAGTGTTTTATCTTCTCTTTTGCCTAGATCACCTCCTCGTGCAGATAGATAGAGGGATGACACTGGAAGATTTGAAAAAAATGTCAATGTTCTATCTCCTTTTTGGCTCAGATCACCTTCTCATGAAGATAAAATAAAGGGATAACACTAGAAGGTTCGAACAACCTCAGTATTCTATCTTTTTTTTGGCCCAAATCACCTCCTCTTGCAGACAGTTAGAGGGATGACACCGAAATGTTTGAACAACCTCGGTCTTCTATTGCATATTTGGCTCGGATCACCATCTTGTGCAGACAGATAGAGGGATAACACTAGAAGGTTTGAACAACCTCAGTGTTCTATCTTCTCTTTAGTCCGAATCACCTCCTTGTACAGACAGATAGAGATATGACACTAGAAGGTTTGAACAACCTCGGTGTTCTATCTTTTCTTTGACTTGGATCATCTTCCCGTGTAGATAGTTAGAGGTATGACACTGGAAGGTTTGAAAAAAAAAACCTTACTGTTCTAT
This sequence comes from Citrullus mucosospermus, assembly GCA_030954485.1. NCBI lineage: Eukaryota > Viridiplantae > Streptophyta > Magnoliopsida > Cucurbitales > Cucurbitaceae > Citrullus > Citrullus mucosospermus. Next base: position 9,995,349 of record CM062057.1, on the reverse strand, counting down.
CGCCTCTTTGGCCCTCCTCGTTCAGATAGATAAAGGGATGACACTGGAAAAGTCATCGAATCAAGCTTGAAGTCAAGACAACGAGGAAATCATGAACCGATCTTGAAAATAAGACAAAGTTGGCAATATCAGGCTTTGGAGATGGATTGAAGCTAGGCGGATCGAACTTGATTTTGTAGGTGAGACGGAGCAATCAAACTTGATCTTGCAGATGAGGCGAAGCCAAGCTGACTGATCTTGACCCTGCAGATGAGGCGGAGCCACAGAGACTAATCTTGATCTTGCAGATGAGGCAAATCCAAGTAGCCTAAACTTGATCTCACATATGAGGAGGGCTAGGTTGACTGAACTTGACCTTGCAGATGGAGTAGATCCGACCACACAAATCTTTAACTTCAAGACGAAGTGGAGCCAGGCCCAACGATCTTGTATTTGAACATGGAGCGAACAGAGTTGGGCAAACCAATCTTGATCTTGAAGATGGAGCAAAGCCAAACACACCGATCCTGTTTGTGAAGATGGAGCGGAGCCGAACCAGGCACACCGATCTTGTACTTAAAGATGGAGCAGAGCCGAACACACTGATCTTGAACTTGAAGGTGAACCGAAGCTACACTAACCGATTGGCAGGGAGGCGGAGCTGCACCAACATTTTGGAGAAGGAGCGAAGCTACACCAATATTTTGGAGAGGAGGCAAAGTTGCATCAACATTTTGGAGATGAAGCGAAGTCTCACCTACATTTTGGAGAGAGGCGAAGCTGCACCAACAGATTGGAGGGGAGGCAAAACTGCACTAACATTTTGGAGAAGGAGTGAAACTGTACCAATATTTTGGAGAGGAAGCAGAGCTACATCAACATTTTGGAGATGAAGCAAAGTCGCGCTAACATTTTGGAGAGAAGGCGGAGCTGCACCAACATTTTGAAGATGAAGCAAAACCACAACAACATTTTGGAGAGGAGGGGGCATTACACCAATATTTTGGAGATGAAACAAAGTCTCATTAGCATTTTGGAAAGGAGGTGAAGCTGCACCAATGTTTTGTAGAGGAGCGAAACTGCACCAATATTTTAGAGAGGGTGCGAAGTTGCACCAACATTTTGGAAAGGAGGCCAAGTTGCACCAATATTTTGGAGGAGGAGCAAAGTTGCACTAACGCTTCAGAGATTAAGTGAAGTCAAATTGCAAGGTGTTATGAAGCCATCGAATTTATAGATGGAGAAGCGCAACGAAGCCATCAAATTTACAGATGGAGAAGCGCAACGAAGCCATCGAATTTGGGGATGGAGAAGTTGTGGCAAAGCCATTGATTTTGGGGATGAAAAAGCTGTGGCGGAATCATCCAACTTGGAGATGGAAAAGTTGCTATGAAAATATTGAATTTGAGGATGGAGAAGCAGCGATGAAATTACCAGATTTGGAGATGCAAAAGCTAAGGTGGATTCGGAGATGAAAAAGTTGCAGTAAAACCATTGTACTTGAGGATGGAGAAGCATCAATGAAGGCATTGAATTTAGAGATGGAGAAGCTAAGACAAAATTACCAAATTTGGAGATGGAAAAGTTGAGGTGGAACCTAGATAGAAAAGTTGCGACAAAACCATTATATTTGGAGATGGAGAAGCTGTAGTGAAAACATCATACTTAAGGATGGAGAAGTATTGATGAAACCTCGACAAAGCCTCCAAATTAAAGTGAGCAACGACCTGCACTCCAAAGCTTATTTAAAGCAAGCAAAGAGAAACATAGTTTCTCTGAAAGCTACTTATTTCTCTGAAAGCTACTTATTAAGCATCAAACTTGTAGTGTCATACTCATAGTCCTGCACTTCTTTGATTTGTTGTGTTGCCCCCAGTGACACATCTTCAATCTTTAGTGACATTCTTTAATTATAATGAACACCATCAATTTCTTAGTGTCACACTTTAGGCAGTTATGACACTTTTTTTTTTGGACTGAACTTAAAATTTCTTTAAGTTACCTACGTACCCCTGAAGAAGGGATCAAGTCATAACATACTTCAACTGTTTTGTTTGTTTGTTTTTTTTTTTTTTTTTTTCATTCATCTTTTAAGCTCATGTGAGCTAGAAGCACTATGCAATTTAGGCTCTTGCGATAAGGAGCTTCTACATTTAAATTTTAGAAGCTTTTATTTCATGTTGACTTTGATCATCCTCTTCATTTGTAAGATTTGTAAATATGATGAGTTTGGGCTTCACCATCAAGAAACCTTCTGTATTTATGTCAATAGACACCTTCCTCTTCATGCGTGTAAGGACACGACTGTGAATCTTCTCGTCGTTGTTTTCTTCATGAAATGATTTTGCTTTCAAGATCTTCATCTTTCTTTCACATTGATTGCTTGTCATTTTGAGACGACCAAAAGCAGATAGACGATCTTTCTTTGATGTGGAGGTACTTAGCCTTTTGAAGGCTGAACTTCAGGTGGAGGTAGATGCTAAACATTAATCTTCTTCTCTTATGTTGGTCATACCCAATCTTTGGAAAACTAAAGATCAAGTAGTTGAAGGCTTGATACGATCGAAGACAGAATTTCTTTGCTCAGTTTCTCTTGAATCGTCGACTTCTTCAGCAGTAATCTGATTGTTGCCAACAACTTTTGTGTTGCTCTTCCCAGTTATACAAATTTGCTTAGGGGACTTATATCCAAGTCCTTTTCTCGACGCGGGTATAGCATACCCCTCTTTCAAAAGTTTCTTCTGGGATGGAGAAAGCTCAGCTTGCTCGTAGATTTTCGAGCTCTTGAAATCAATGTGAGTTGTGAAGTCACAACCTGCTTTTTCTAGTAATTTATAAGCCATCGGGTTGAACCCATCTTTTGTTCATCTTTCGGGCAAATCCACTTTCGTCTGGTCTACCTTTGGTTTGTGAACTTCTTGTTTCGCTATCTTTGTAAACGGCGTAACAAAACTTTCCTTTAAGATTTCAACATCACCGGCCTTCAAGCCCCTCGAGCATTCTACAAATGGTGACTCACCCTTCTTGCATCTTGACAAAGAAACATAGCGCAAGATTGGAGACCTCAAAGCTTTCTCATCTTTCAAAATTTTAGTTTTCCCAAGGCTAGTGGATGCTGAAGGAATTGAATCCTCAACAGAAGCGAATGATTGCCTTATGCCAATAAATTTCTTTTGAAAAACACAAATTACAGAGAACATACAATTGGATAAACAACAAACAGTTAGCATGCTATTGAGAAGATTTAATGGTTAGAAGTTTCTTACCTTTGAAGACCGTCTTCGATGTAGGATGTGTTCTTCTCACTAAGTCACGAACCAGTGAAACCTTCTCCAACAAATGCAATAATTCTTCTTGGAACACCGCAAAGAAATCTTCCTTGCTATTCTTTAGGAAGAATCAAAAGAGGAGTGGTGGGCTATCTATTGATTTTGGTAAGAGAGAAGAAGAATTTGAGAGGAAGAGAGAATTTTAACACAGAACACTTCTACAATGTTGTACCTTCTCCCTCTCCCTTTCTCCTTTTCTTTTACTAAACTGATGTGAGAGAGGGAAATAATTTACTTAAACCTGGGAAGTTATTTTCTTAATTAATAATAATAGTAATAATATTAATTTAATTATATAATATATTAAATCATATTTAATACATATATAATTAAATAAAATTAATTAATTAACAATTAATTAATCAATAAATTAAATATCACATATTTAATTTAATTTTTTTAAAAGACATATTTAGTTAAATTTGAATCATACTCAAACAACCTTCTCCCACATAATCTATGATTTTAATATGAATCTTATTCATATTAATTTTAATCTATAGTTTTTATATGAATCTCATTCATATAATTAATATTTAAATCTTATTTAAATATTTATCCTTCTTATAACATAAACTATGAATTTTAAATTTCATTCAAAATAAGTTTTATATTATAATGTATCTATATACATTATACTAATTGTATCGTATACAATTAACTCTCTTATTAATTTGAAATTTTAAAATTAAACAAAAATGTTTGATTCTTATACAAATCCTTAATGAACTAGCAAGGGAATCTTATGGACCTATAGATTAGAAGCTCCAATGATATGAGATTAATCAATTAAACTATTTAATTAGATTAATCAATATTCATTAACTATAGGTCACTCCACTAAAGACTTACAGCTGCACTCTTCGCACTATAGATATATTTCTGTTTCCAGAAAATTAACTAATCAATAGTAAGTCGACTTTTTACAAATTACTCATAACTACCGTTGGATCAAATTACCGTTTTACCCTTGTAGTTACATTTAACTCCTTAAGTACCACTAATCTTCTAATGAACAAAGTATTTATAGTCTAACTATAAACTAACCTCTTTTTGGCTAGTGAGAGGGTAAGACCTTATTGTTCAAGACCCAAAAACAGTCCTTAAGGGAGTATTTTATCTACTTATCCTAAAAATGGGAAGAAATGAATTTCATCTTGTGAATATATGTTTCCAGCTCTCTATTTAGACAAATTCCCAAAATGGTAGGCATATTGAGTTGGCGATCTGGCCACTCTCACCTATACAGATTAAAGGATTGTCCTCACGCAGGATTCAGGTCGAGTCACCTATAGTCATCCTATGAAATGTTAACTTATTCAATTAATAGCGTTACAAACAGAAATTAAACATTTCGCGATCCGGTCTTATAAAAACTATTTGTATAGGATACCCCCACTCACATGTCTCCACATGAACGATTAGGATCAAATTGTTTGTAATACTTTAGAACTCTGTAACAATTACAAAGTGGTTCGTATCTGTAGTGTTGCCAAAATAAGGCACCCAACCTTATTCCTATACTACAGACCTTTTGGTTATTACTTAAACATGATCCATCCTCGTATGTCAACCACATATATGTTTAAGTTTACATAAAATAACCATGAAATCTTAGTTTATTGGATTGAGTTAATGAAAAAGATAGATAAAATAACTTCTTATTTTATTGAATAAGTAAAATGTATTAACAATTTACAAAACTATGAGACCCCAAGAGATTTGGGACACACGAGTCCCAATAGATGCTTCATTCTTTTGAGAGTTGGAAGTACTTGCTCCTTTGCTGGACTCTTTTCTTGCCTCTGCTCGTGGCTTTGGCTCAAATTTATCTCATCCTTTTTATTAGGGGAATCTTTACAGGCATTGCTTCACCAACGTTATCACTCTTCAAGTAAAATTTTACATCTGTGAGGGAGACTCAGCTTTTGAGAATGGATTGAAATCTGCTTCAATATTCTTAATGCCTTCTGATAAAACTTGAAACATTGATGTAGTGTAGAAGTTATCATCCCATTTTCATGAATCCAAGGACGACCTAGTAACAGCTTGTAAGTGGTCCTCGAGTCTTTGACATTGAACAATGTGTTGACCTTTAGGTCGCCAATAATGAGTTCCAAGTGTATCATGCCGTTCGCTCGTTGACCACCTTGGTTGAAGCCATGGATTACCAACTGGCTATTTGAAAGTTCTTCCATTGAGATGCCTAATTGTTTCATGGTTGACTTAGACATTATGTTGACAGTTGGTCTATCATCAATGAGAATCCGACTAACCCTTTGCTCTCGGATGTATCCTAGACAAACAAAGGATTGTTGTGAGGCTTTGATTCTAATAGCAAGTCTTCATCTGAAAAATTTATGGATGTGTAACAAGAGGCACATGCACGTACCATCGAAGCTAAGTCACTAGATGCATTTGAGTCTAGCAATGCGTCAATGTGGGCACTTTTAGCTGCCTGAGGGAGTGACAACAAGTCATCTATGTTGAATGATGGTAAGTCTTTTGGTTCTATCACCATCTTCGATGGACTTGTAGGAATATCTTCACTCTTTGTTGCACTGACAACATGAGACACAACAACCTCTAGTGCTTCCTTCAAATAATTCTCATGGAACTTTCTAGGGAGCAATTTTGCTAAAGTTATTGGTCGTTGATGTTACGGAAAGTCCCTGTCCTCCTCCTTAGCAGGATTAGGCTTTCATGCCTTCTTTTTTCCTTTCTTTTTCTGAATCTTGCTTCTTCTTCTATAATTTCAAAAGAAGCACAACTCTTTTTGGGTGGAACACAACTTTCTCTTCTTTTGACAAGTCACAAGGATCCACCTTTCATCATCATCTTTAACAGGCTCATCTTTGCTTTGGGAGTCTGTCATTAGAATCATTTGTTGGAATCGAACAATTATAGGCTCGAAGGTCCCAAATTGGATTAAGCTTTCTCTTTGATCATAATACATTGTCGATGGCAAGATATTTGAAGTCATCATCATGTAGCATGATTTGTTTAAGCTACTTCATCAATATCTAGCTCTATTTTCTTTTCATGAGCCAACCTCAAAATCAACTCTTTCAACAAAAGCACTTTTCAACTGGATGGCTGATAACCCAGTGATATTTGCAGTAGTTGGGATTAATGAATTTTTCTAACTGCTCTGGTCGCTTGCATTCTGGTAGTTGAATAAGTTGTTTTTCTAACAGTTGCTCTAGCATGTCTACAACGTTTGAGTTAGGAAATGGATAACTTTTTTCTATCTTTCTTTCAAAGTTAGGCGACGTCTTTCACCTCCATCATGTTTCATTTCAAATTTTGTTTATTTTTCTTTGGAGTAAAATTTCAGCAGGATCGCACTAAAGACCATAGATTCCTTTGTGGCACTCATCGAAATATTTTTAGTGCATTTGGCTTCCTTCTTATCTTTCTTTACCTCAGGGACAAAGAAATCTTGTATTCCCTTATTGGTGATGCTCAACTTCATATCGTGGGCGCGAGTCACCAATTCTTCAAATGTGCGGGGTTTGATTCCTTGTAGGATGTAGAAGAGTTCCCAGTGCATGCCTTGGGTTCACATCTCCACCGGAGATAGTTCGATGAGTCGATCTTTGCAGTCAAGACTTAGAGCTCTCCATTAGTTGATATAGTCGATGACTAGCTCTCCCTTCCTTTCCTTGGCACTTGTCAACTCCATCATGAGACAATACGCCTGGTACTGTAAAATCGATTCAAGAACTATCTTTCTAGTTGCTCCCAACTATCAATCACCTCCGACTCTAGATCGGTGTACCAGTCGAAAGCATTTCCTTTTAAGGTTCGAACGAACTGTTTGACTAGCATGTCTTCTCTAGTTCATGCATTTTCGCAGGTTTCAACAACATGAGCAATATGTTGCTTCAGGTTGCCCTTTCCATCGAATTATTAGAACTTTGGTGGTTGATACCCAGCAGGCAATTTTAAGATGTATATTCTTTTAGTATATGATTTAGAATACATAAAAGAATTTTGAGATGGTCCTCCATACTAGGCTTTGATGGAGTTTGTGATCATATCATGTAGCTACTCAACCGATAGAGAGGCTACAAAGGTGGATTGTTGCAACTAGTTTCCTTACAACAGAGTTTTTCCTTTGTCATTGACCTTGGTAGCGTGAGTTTAGCTTGACTCAGCAATTTTTCGAGCTGGCATTTGCTCTCTTAAAGCAACAATCTCATGATCTCGCTCCTCGACAGCTTTCATTAGGAGATTTATTTTTCTCTCCATCTCCGCCATGGCTACCTCTATTGTTACATCATCCATCATGACAGACATAACATCAGGATGTGATTCTTTCTTGGAACAATCAGAAGCAGCAGAGCTGTCAAACAAATAATTTTCTTTGATGACAATTCCGTCTTTAGGGGATTCCCTCAACCGCCTCCAAATGTTCTCTACAACAGTGGAACCTTGTTCCTTCTCCTGCATGACTCCCTTTGAACGACTGCGGTGAAGGTCCCGTGTAGGTGTCGCTTGTAATAGGATTTTTCGACATAGCTTTCTTTGAGGTCATTGCTTGATTTGATTGTTGAGAGAGAGATGAGAGGTAGAGAAGTCCCACCAGGCATGCCAATTTGTTCGCAAGGTTTTCAGAGAAACTTGATTCTTGGATTTGAACTTAAGTTGATTGTAAATTTGATGCGGATGTGGTTCAATCTTTAGTTGATCCTCTAACTTTCTCTCCGTTGAATGCGTACGCTTGATATATGGAAGCGGAACACATGGATGTCCTTGAAGTTGAAGTCTTGGCTTCAATCTTCAAGTGTTGTTCAGCTTTAGGAGTTAGAGAGTCTTCTGATTGTAGGGAGAATTCTCGCTAAGTTCTCTGAGTGTAGAATTTTCTAAACCCCCACAAATGAAAAGAACTCTTCTATTTATAGAATTCTCAGGTGAACGTTGTGAGCTTGGCTTTGGTTGGTCCATGGACCTGGCCCCTTGGACCCAACAAATTTAACTTGAGCCTTAATTGGCCTTTTGCCTAATTAAATCTATTTTAGGACTCAATTGGATTTTAGCCCAAATAATAATATCAAATTGGACCAAATTGTTTTATTTAATCCAACGGTCAAAACGAAAACACGTGACGTCAATAGGATTTGCTAACTTATGTCTTCAATTTCAATTTAGGACACATGTCAGACTTCCAATTTGTCCAAAATGTGATAATTTGTAGTTTTGTCATTAATTTGAGAAATGACATGACAATTTGTGATTGGTCCAAAATTTCTCCTTCAACAGCTACTCTCACCCATACAAATCGAAAGACTGCCCTCATAGACAAGAGTTCATAACTCACTCAAGATTGAGATCGAGTTACATGGTTATCTTATGAAATATTAATCTCTTCAGTCAACAGTGTTACAACGAGAGATTAAATATTTCGCGGTCCAGTCTTATACAAACTCTTCGTATAGGATACTCACACTCGCATGTCTCCACATGAACGATTTGGATCACATCGTTTATAACACTTTACAACAATTGTAACATTTACAAAGTGGGTCGTATTCATAGTGTTACTAAGATAAGGCGCCCAACCTTATCCATTTACTATAGATCATTTAGGTTATTACTTGAACATGATCCACTTGTATGTCTACTACATTGTTCAAGTCTCATGAAATAACCTTGGATTTTTCCTTAATGGATAATTGCATATATAAAATAATCAATAATTATTTCAAATAACTTATTAACTACAAGGCTTTAGGGCATACATCCCAACAATTCTTTAATGAAAAGCTAAATAGAGCACAACTTAGTTACCCAACATAAGACAATGTATACAAACTAGATCATCGAGGTGAGTACAATGTAAGTTCTACTTTTAATGTGGCTTATTTGACTCCTTCTGATGTAGAAAATCAAGATCTTGATTTGAGAAAAGAAAATTCCTTTAAAAGAAAGTGGGGAGAATGTGAATCTAGCCATTGATCAATTGCATGTACTCGAAGAAACTATTACAAAAGTAGAGTAAAGAAAATTCAAGAGGCTTTCACATTATATCTTCAAAGGCTAACTGATGTACAAGAAGAGACAATTTCTTGGACCAAATTCATTTATAATGTTAGTTCATTAGGTTAAGAATTGAATGGAGTGAATATGTCACAAAAAAGTCATATAGTTTGGAAGATGGCACGGAGGACAAAATTCAAACTATGCAAAAATTGTGAATGAAGTGTTGTCAAAAGTGCACTTGTTGGAATGCGTGATGTCAATCCTTGTCAAACGATCTCATCTATAGTTTTCCTTCTTCTAAACAAGCTATTTAAGATTATTTGGATAATTTCTACCTTTTTAGTTTTGTATTTTGAAGTTTCAATTTATGTGCAATTGAGTTTGAATTTCCTAAGTCGAATTTTGTACAGTTTTCATTTATTAGTTATTGAATGACTTTGAGTTCTTGACCTTTGAACGTCCATTTGGTCTTTAAAATGGCACTAATGTTCTTGAAAACTGATTTTAATGTTATCAAAACCTCATTTTTTTTCAACCTCTCTGGTGTTATCTTTTTCAATTTTTGCTTTAGGTTCTGTTTGATGTCAAATTGATTCATTGGATCTCTAGTTCTGGAGTGAATTGTCTTGGAATCTAAGAATGACGATTATGGACTCTATGTTTGATGTAAGAGTTATTCATCTTTCTAACTAAGCTCTTTGATTAGAATCATTCGTTAAATTAACCTTTTTGTGAGTGTTTACAAGGATCTTAGAAGGACCTCTTGCTTTACATAAATCTAACATCTGCAACGCTTACCAACAATAGTCTAAAAACTAACTGTAACATTTTTTTAAACTTTTTGTAGTTTAAAGGTATTAATAAAACGTTAAGGGTGTTTCTTAATCAAAGTACAAATTTAAAATGTATTTTTAATAATTTAGTCAAAATAAAACAATTAATAATTACTTATTAGCTCAACACACATACTGCAAGCAATTGGGATGTCTTCCAAACATATTTTATCTATTGAACTACTCAATTTAAGGGCTCTTTAGTCCTCAACCTGAGCATAACTTAAGGGATAAATACACCAACTACTATTGCAAAGGTACATAATTTGATCTCTATTTTTGTAATTATTGAACCCAAATAATAATAGTCATAAATATAAAGATTTTGTTTTAATTTTATTATTATTTCGTCTTCAAGATGATGAGAACTAAAAAAATCTTATTTTATTATTTTATTATTTTTTGCTTCGAGTTAATAGTAGGCTTTCATTCTATTTTCTAGTTTTGGAATAAATATCATTATTCATTAAAGTCAATGAAGGAACTTGCTTGTGCAAAAGTGGAATCGGTTGGAACCATCCAATCAATGAAAAAAAATTGTATGGGTTGCAAGCACTACAACTGCACATACTTTTCTATTCTTTTTGCAAACCATGTTAATTTTTTCTCTCCCTTCAAACAAGTTCAATGTTGCTTGTTAGTTAGGTGTGTTTTTTCATTCCGAATTTTGGTATCAACAATAAACATAGTTCAACTGGCATAAAGTTTGAAATATCAACTTTGAAGTCAGATATTCGATTCTTCCCTATTGTTTTCAAGTCTCACTTCACTAGTAACTATTGGAATTTCATCAAATCTCACTCCAAGCAATTTGGCTAAAACTTAATAGAGTAGACCTTTTCAATTGTCTACATTAATTACTAATTATTGTGATTTAAAAGTATTTTAGAGTACATATATGCTTAACTAACAAATGTAGGGTGTGTTTGGAATATATTTTCAAGTATTTAATTTAAAAAATAAATCATTTTGAAAAAAATTGGAGTGTTTAGCGACCACTAAAAATTGATTTTGAAGTGTATCCTAAACAGTTTTTTATCAAAAGAGTTTAAATTAAAAATGAGTTTTTTGAAAAATATTTTTTCTCTAACTCAATCCAAACAGACGTTTAGTCTATAAAATTTTAGGCCTTGTGTTAAAGGTTTTTTTCCTTTTTTTTAAACTTTAAAAAATATTAATAAGTCTACAAAATTGTAATTTGATGTCTAATAATAATTCACCAAAACTTTCAATTACCCAATGGATAAAAGGTCATCAACTTATTCGACATTTTTTATGTAATTATTAAACTCAATATTGAAGGTTTATGAATCATACGGTACACAAAACTCAATTTCATATCTAATAAATATGTTAATATTTCACCAAACTCAATTTCATCGACTTATCTGACATTTAAAAAAAAAAAATTATATAACTATTAAATTCAAAGTTGAAAGTTTATTAATCATATCATACAAAAAAATTTAATTTTATGTCTAATAGATATGTTAATTTTAAAAATAGTCGAACACATCACAGACAACTTAGATGTCCATTTGAATGTTAACTTACCAAACACATTTGTAAAGTTCTAAAATTTATTAGGCATTCATAAAGTATAGGTACAATATTGACATAAAATTGAAAATTTAAAGACCACCCATTAAACACTTTTTAAAGTACAAAAATTTATTAGATATAAACTTAAAAGAAAAAAAGATAGGGATTAAATTATTATATTTTAACTCTATAGAAATAAATTGAATGATTTGCTATTATTTATAAACAATAAGATAGAATTAGAATTATGATTATTATTATTTATATATATAGGTACAATATATATATTCAAAATTTTCCCACAAGTATACAGATGGGTATGATGAATGATATACTTAAATCAAAACTAAAAAAATTAATTAATCGAAATTGCTTGGTACGATAAGTATTAAAAAATAGGGAGAGAAGAAGAAACAATTGTTCATATTCGATAGTAGTCCTGATAATACGAAAGAGAGGACGAGAAAAGGAATGCCAACATAGCACACGAGACAAAAAAAAAAAAAAAAAAAAAAAAAAAAAAAAAAACCAAAATATCCATATAGGAAAAAAGAAACACACTCATATATATCTACAAGAATATATTATTCCTCATAAGCATTTTATTTTAAAGGAATCTAAAAAAAAGTCAACCTTTTCCAACACGGTTAATATTGAGGAAGTAGTAATTGCAATTACACCTTTAAATTTTCAATTTAAAAAATGGAGCCTTCAAACTTCTACAAATGTTAAAATTTGGTCAATTTGGATCTTCAAATTTACATAATTGTATAAATTGTAATATTTGCATAAATTTGAGGATTTTTATCATTTGTGAGTTCAATTTCTACGATTATAGTAAGTTTGAGGGTTTAATTTTAACACTTGTAGAAGTTTAGGAGCCTAGTTTTTATAATTAAAAATTTGAGTATGTAATTGCAACTACTATCATACTTCAGAGGTGATTTTTACAATTTTCCATTAATATAATTAAGTTAACCATAACTTATCAACTTAAATTGTTGACTTGATTTGATTTGGTAAATGTAACATATTAGCATAATAGAATTTAACCATAACATATTAGTGGAAACTTTTTGATTAATTAATTGGTGATTTAACATAGTATTAAAGTAGGAGATAATGTGCTCGAACACCCTTTTAATATCATCTTCTCTTAGAATATTACTTAATATTGATTTTCACTTGTTCGTCATTCTATAGACTTCCAAGCATACAAGTGAGGGAGAATGTTGAAGTATTGATATAATTAAATTGACCATAACTCACAAGCTTAAGTTTTTCGGTTGATTGGTAATTTAACAAGAGTTCGTTAAATGAGAAATTATTTGAAGTGATTGTACTATTGATGCCAAATTTTAGACAGAAAAACACACTTGACCTTCATGTGACAATAACGACAAATTTGTAATTTGGGTAAAACGTGACTTGCAATATGGAAAAATTTGCACACCTGTGTGATGCTTGCTACACAGGTTTTGATGCTTAAGTTAAAAAGTGTAACTGTGTAGCAAGTAAAGGGTTTCAAGTATTAGAATGAACTTACTTCCTCTAAAGTCATCATGATGTATTTATAGTAAAATCTTGACCGAGGGCATTCATCTCAATGTTTATGAGTCATATTAGGTTAACTTCTGAGCCAATGAACTAGAGCATGCATTTAGTATGCCTCGTTTATCAAATTTTGGAGGCTCGACATTGACTTCATCATTGGCCAAGGCCGAGGTCGAGGAGGTTAGTTTGGGCTCTTGGCTCAAACTACCTTCTTTTCAAGGTCCAAATAGGTAGTAGTATGCTCTATTCACTAAACAGGCTACTTTGGCTCAAAACTAAATTAACCCTTTTTTTCTTAACCTCATCTCATTCCCTTGGCACAATTGCTTGTATGTTTAATATTGTTTTCTTAGCTTGGTAGCTTCCGCTTCTTCATTACATCGCTTTGATTGATCTTTAGTAAAAAAAAAAGTAATCATTCCTAATATATATCAATCTAGGCATTCGAAAGTGTTAAATATATACAAGAGAAACATTAAAGGTATCACAAATTTATATCTGGTAATTATAATAAACATACATATTATGACGGTGTTGGTGAATGATTTAGAGAGTTGAATAAGTTTAGTAATGGGGGAAGGAATTGTGCGTTATGAGTGGGGATTGGGCCATGTGATTAAGCATGTGAGTGTTTAATTAGGAAAGAGGTTTAATTGCATGCATGGGGACAGCTCTAATGGACCACATTTTGGGTATTAAAAGCAAAGGGTATTTTTGTGAATTTTAATTAGTTTCAGAATTTGAAAAGTCAAAGCTATAAATAATGAATGAAAAATAGAGAATCTGTGTTTTGGATCCCTTAATTAGTTATAGCTTTGTCTCACATTTATGTCTTTGCATGCATGAGATTAATGACGCACACAATGTGCACGCGGCTGCCTTTTCCATGTTCCTCACTCCTTCCTGAGTGCCTTACCACTAATCACGTCTTCTTTTTCTTACAACAAACCTACCTAATTTCTCAAACTATGGTCTACTACACTAAATTTTTTCATTATGTAAATTTCAAAAATAGCTCAATTTAAAATTAATTTTTTTTAAATATTTTCAAATATAGAATAATTGTTGAAAATAATTAAAAATATAGCAAAATTTTATTTTCTATCTATCATAAATTGAAATAGACCCAAATAGACATCTATCACTTTACCAAATAGACATGAATAAATGTCTATTTAAGGTCTATCACGGATAGAAAGTGAAATTTTGCTATATTTATAAATAATTTGATATTTTTTTGTATTTATAATAATTTCCTAATTTTTTTTTTCTCTTAAAAAAACGGGCTTCATGCCTTCATTCTTTTATCACTATGGTTGCATGAGCGTCTTAAGAAGAATTTATACTAAAATCGTAATTATTTTTTGTGTCTGTGGTAAAACTAATTGTGAATGAACCTAGTAATATCACATTTTAAAACGAATATTTCTCCCCATATATTTTTTTAAATTATTTGTTTTCTTCCCATATATTTTTAGAATTAGATGTCAATTCTTAACAAATTGTTTTCATATTATATTTCTTTCCCTGCTAAATTGTATTACGGCTAGAATTTGTAAATACACAATAAACTCATAATTATTTTAAAAGTTACAATAATCCTAAATCAAGTCGTACTTACATGATAGTTAAATATATATAAAGTATTAGAGGATCTTAAATTTTTTTTTTAATGAAGGCTCCATTTGATATAACTATTTTGGTACTTAACTGTGCTTGTAATTTTTTTACAATTTATTTACCATGATATTCATTTTTTAAGGTACGTAACATTTGAATTCCAAATCAAATTTAGAGTAAAACAAGTTCTTACTAATTTTTGTTCTTTTAGTTTCAAAACTTGACTTTAATTTAAACGAAATTAAGATAGCTAAACAAATAAACTCATAAGGTGCAAGTAGTACTTATAAGTTCAACTTAAAAAGAAAAAATGGTTATCTAACGGGGTTAAAATTTCTAGTACTCTAGTATTATACTCCTTTCATTTTGTATTTGACACGTAATTAAATGATAGATTAATTTATTTTATGATTAACACACTATTCTTAAATGTCTCTACTTTAGCAAACAATGAGGGAAAGTAGTGTGTGAAAATTTTTCACTCTAATACTAGAAAATGTTCCTAAATGTAAAGATTATTAATTACAAGAGTTGATTCTTAAATAGTAACAGTCTCACTTACAATGAAATTTGGAGTATTAAAGGCTGTGTTGCCTTCGAAAGGTAGGTAAATTTTTGGGACAATTACAAATATAACAATCAAATTTAAAGTATTAGCAAATATAACAATATTTTTAAAAAAATTACAAATATAGCAAAGTTATCAGCGTTAGACTTCTATCGTTGATAGACTCTTGCAATAGAAGCCTAACGTTGATAGACTTTGCTATATTTGCAATTTTTTAAAAATATTGCTATACACCTAGTTATTATCTCTAAAATTGCTACTCATTACAATTATCGTTGAAAATATGTCAAATAAGTTTAGATTTAAAATATGTCAAATAAGTTTAGATGGTCAACCATCTTTTAAACAAAGTCATGGTTATAATTAAGGCAGTGGTAATGTGAGGCAAACTAATGTTGTCATATTTTAAATGTAGGTTTCAATTAGGAACTATACATGATCATCCATGTAAAAATGTGTGCATAAAGTTTTGGGGTTTCTATGTTAATAGCCTATTTAAATAGACTCAATTACGCTAATGGTCTAAAGTTGCTATTTTTTTCATGAATAGTCTAATGTTCTATGATATTTCATAAAAGTTAGATTCAAATGTCATATACACCCCTACATATTTCTAACAGTTTTTTTTTTAAAATGCCACATGTGGAAATATTAGAAGAACTCCACATATGGAAAATATTTTTAAAAAATGCCACATATGAAAAACATGAGAAAAACGCCACATGGAAAATATTAGGAAAAAAAAACACATATGGAAAATATTATGTTAAAATAATCATCACAATAAATAGGAACATTTGAATTATCTCTAGTGTGAAATCATATAAATTTATAAAAATATGGCAAATGAAACACAAAACATTCATATTTGAAAATATTTATCAAAAGAAAAGTTTCATAATAGCATAGCAGTTAATAATGAAAATAAGAAAAAAAAAAATAAACAGAGTTTTCTTATTTGAAACGCCTTGTGATCTTCAACCAATTTTGGGCTTCAATATAATTACCGGGAGTAAGTGCTATGGCTTGTTTCCAATACTCAGCGGCTTGATTGATATATATATAGTCAAAATCATATACAATATAGATTATAATATACTAAATATACATTTCTTAACTACATGAAGGTTCTACCGATTGAATATATCAGACAATATATTCTAGTATATGTGAAATATATAATTGACACAACTAGGGACATTCGAATTATGTATGGTGAAATAATGTAAGTGTATAAAAATATGACAACCAAAATCAGGAATAATATACATTCTAGTATACTAAATATACGTTTCTTAAATACAATAACGATTTTGTTGGTTGAATATATTAGACAATATATCCTAGCATATATGACATATATAAGTAACACGACTAGAGACATTTGAATTACATATAGTGAAATAAAGCCAACAACGGATCGAATCAATCGAAAAGCTAAAAAAGAATGGAGATGAAAAACCAGTACACCACTAGACGAAAAAGAACCCATCATCAGATGCAAAAAAATCCAACAAAAAGTGTAATCCTAAACACCATGGTTAGAAACATTAATATAGTCATCACAGATTGACCTAGTGATAGTGAAAGAAAAAAAAAATCAATTGAATAAGGGGTCATGGGTTCAATCAATGGTGGCCACCTACGTAAGATTTAATATCCTACAAGTGATGACACCCAAATGTGTTGTAGGGTTATGCGGGTTGTCCCGTGAGATTAGTCAAGATGCGCGTAAACTAACTCGAACACTCACAAATATAAAAAATATGTTGTAGTGTTAAACTTGTCCCCAATTTAAGCAAATATTACTCGTGAATTAGGTTAAATCTCTACATCTTTCTAAATTGGTCTCTAAAAGCAGTGTGATTACATAAGCTATTCTAATGACCAATTTGAATATCCTTTAATGGATAAGGTACTACTTACAATTTTAAAGGTGGAGTCATTTGATTTTCATCCGCATAACTGTTTGTTCATAAGCAAATTTTTATCCCATTCCTATAATTTTGTAATGCAATGAGTCTTGTTAAAAATGACACATATAAAAAGATTAATTATGCATGTACCTTAATGAAGGTTTTAAATGTTGTATCGACAAATATATAAAATATTTTAAAATATCAGTTCTTTTGGGAAATATCATAAAAATAAAATAAGTAATTAAAAATATATAAATTAACTAGTAAACATTCAACCTTTTTAAATAACTTAAAAATTCTTGTTATCATTAGTTTGTCTATATTGATGTTACTTTATTGACATTTTATATAATTTGTTCAGAAGAGAATGTTAATTCACTTCTACTAAATTAAATGGCTTACTTAATTCAAAATTAACTGATAGTGAATTCTAAAAAATAAATAAATAAAAAAATAAAAAAGTTGTGGTTACCTATACATCTTTTAAAGATTGTGATAAAGATCGTTTCATCATTTTAATATGAAATTCTCAGTATAAATTTCGAAGATGAGTTTTATGGGCTTTAATACCAGATTCTTGGATTGAATCTTTGCTTTTTTTTTTGTTTTTTTTTTTCAATCGAAGACCTAGCGGAGTTTCATGGACTTTAATACCAGATTAGATAAATATGGTAGGTTCCATCTCAAAATTAATTGGTTAATGATATGAAGATAGAAAAATCTCGCAATCTCTATAAGATATGTATGAGTAACAAGTTACTTACTCTCGTTTTCAATTGATTTATACAAGAATATTGTGTTTATCTAATGAAAAACACCCATAAATAATTTAGTAACCCTAATCTTATTATAACACGATATATAGTCTCACATCTAGGTTCGAATCAACATACAATATCATCATTTGATCTCCATATTTTAATGCATTATTAACAATGTAGACACATCGCTATTATATTGGAGCAATATTGGTTGACAGCGAGTTTGAATAGAATTCCATATATATTTTTAAAATCCAAACACATATATATAAAAAATAAGACCAAAGGGAAATAAGAAATCTTGTTCAGCATTGAAAATGGGATTGCATATTATAAATGGCCAATTACAATAGCATATATATTATAAGAATCACATATATATTGTAAATAAACCCTAACAAAAACCAGCTCAGCTAGTGTTATTGCCAACTTAAAACTTCATATATTCAACTTGTAAAATATGGGTCCAAAACTTAAAAAATAAAATAAAGGGTCAATGAGAATCCCACGTGGTAGCTTGACTGAGAAATGTAAGGAGGGAAGTAGAGAGGAAACTGTGGTTTCATCAGTTTGAGATGGATCAGTTTCAATTTGTTTTTCCAAAAAATAGCAATATTTATGTGCGGTCATCTCTTTCAATCACAAGAAAAAAAAAAAATTATTTATTTATTTTCTTTTTTATTTAAAATGTCAATACATCGATTTACCTTTCATGTTTATGTCAGATTTATGAAAATGCATAAATATCGACATGTCAATGAAAATTTAATACAGTGATCGTGAGAATTTATGATTGGCCACTTAATTGAGTTGCATGAAAATAATTTCAAGGGTAATTGTTTTGAAAATATTTTCAAATATAAAAAAATGTCCTTGTCTATTTGTCTAGAGATTGATAGACATCTATTAGTGATAGATATTTATCGGGATAACAACACATAAAGCTCTAATAAGGACCTTATATTATATTTATGTCCAACTTTTTTATTATTTACAAAAATGTCTAAGTGGATTTCTTAGTTATAAAAATATTTTGATCCAATTACCTTTTCATATATTAGTTAGAATATCTTCAAGCACCTAATACAATGTTGTAAAGTATATTTAAAATATAACCATGAAACAATCGAGAGAACAAATAATAAAAAAATGTTTCATACCTGAAAATAGAAAAGAAAATTACATTAATTCCAAATGAGAAAAAATCTCAACCAATTAATAATTTATAAGAAATTCATATTCTCGTTTGAACCCACTAATTAATGTATGTTTTATCAAATTTTCTCTCCATTATTAAGAATGTTTGGAAAATATGAAAAAAGAAAAAAAAGAAAAGATTGCGATAAATGAAAAAGGGTATTTCCATACTATTGTTTAATTAAATCCTCAAAATTAAAATATCCGAAACTTGACATTTATAAAAATAAGTTTTCCATCTCAAAAGATTGTGAACCAAAACAAAGCTCTCAGCGTTCACAAATTTAGGAATCTTAAAGACGTGGGATTGCCGATAGATCCGCCGATCCTTTTGCTCCAATATTTCTTTATTTTTAATTCCCTCTCTATACTATCTTTCAATTCCCTTTTTTGCTCTCTGCCAGCTCCTCCATCTCAACGCACACAAACCCATTAAATTATATGTTTTCTTTTTTGGAAAAAATATATATTTAAGCCATTCATCCCTATTTCCCATGCTAATTGATATATATATATATATATAGTTATGTATTATAAATATTGGACTTACATCAGCTTTGTGTTAACAAGTCTTCCATGTGTCCAACCAGAGTGTTATGTTAAACACAGTTACACATTAACCAAACTAAAGTATATGTACTGCTTAACTTTTCATAACATTTAATTGGTTTCTAGTGAATATCGAAATATAGAAAATGAGTTATGTCTTAAGTACTCAAGGTTTGAGAGATTGAGGAAAAATAGATATGATTTAGGTGTATATCTCTGCCCTCTCTCACTCAGTTTACATAGTTTTAGGGTTTAAGTCAAAGTGAATTTAATTTAGTAGTAATTGACATGCAATTCTTTTCTTGAAGTTCCATTTTCCAACTCTCGTAATCATTGCACTAAACAAAATAAAATATAGCTTCATAGTTACCATCCAATTTTTTTTTTTTTTTTTTAACATAAGTTTGAATCTTTGTATCTACTCATGAGTTGTACTAAACAAAATGAAGGTTGAGTTTGATACTCATGAACAAAGAAGATTGGATTTTTTAGACAACCTAGACAGAGAAAACGATATATGAGTGTATAATTGAAATTAAATCGAGTCAACCAAAAAAAAAAAAGAAAATTAAATATGCATATATAAAAAATAGCATTGGATTAGTTATAAACCCTACAAATAGGGTCCAAAAAAGTACAAGTGTTGTGTATCCTTTTGAGTACTTTTAAAGGCACTCTTTCATTCTCTTCTCTTTCCTCTCTTTCAAATGGCACTTGCAAATTCAGCTCTACAAGAAGTGGATGGCATGGAGAAAAATGGTGGTTATTTGAAGACTTTAGCCATTGGAAAAGGCCATGAAAATCCAAATAGTAACTTCGTGTTTCGAAACACAACGAATTACCAACTCGATCAACAACAGCAGCAGCAGCAGCAGCAACAGTCTCTCATCAACTTCAAGTGTGGGATTGACAATACTATTTTGGGTGATAAGATGAATAACAATGAATCTTTGTTGAGCTTTGACGCACAAGGGATTTGTCAATTAGATCAAACTTACAATTGGGATGATCAGCAACGTGTGATGGAGGATCCTAATTGCTTTCAAACAGCTACCAATCACAATAATTATAGCCCTTCAAAAGATCACCATAATAAAAATGGAGATAATGGATCTGTTTATGAGTGGCTTTATTCTGAACCAACTACTCATTTTTCTGATGCCATTCAAGAAGCTGAAGCAACTCAAGAGATTATTGCCAATCACAAACGATCCCATACGGTACTCAGTTTAGTCTTTCAACGTTTAAGTTTTCGTTTCTTTTCAATTTCTTCTTACTTTTAAAAGCTTTTCAGTGCTTGATCAAACAAAATATGTCTCTAGTTTGTTTTACAAATTTGATCTGGTTGAAAATTAAGTGTATAAACACTACTTATATTGATTGATTTCTGTTTTCTTGTCATTTACATTTAAAAAAAAAGGTTCAAAACCAACTTCAAAAATATAAGCAAATTAAACTTTTTATAATGTTTCAAATGTTTAACCAAAAATTTAACTATGGATCCAAATGTTTCATTATAATAACGAAAACCATTGCAAGCACAATTTTTCAAAACAAAAATTCAAATAATTATCAAACAAATACTCATATATCAAATTTTAAAAATGAACCCATCATATTTTATTGGATAAACATGAAGTTCAATCTCAAAACTAATTAATTATAGAAATAACTATGTATCTTATAAAAGATTGTGAGATCTCTACTTCTTTTCAACATTAGATCCTTATCATAGCCTCTTATCCCATTTTTCTTTCTTCTAATTGAAAATTATAAATTTTAATATCATATTAGATAAAGCAGAGTGAAATTGAAAAATCTTGTTCGTTTATAAATTGGTGTGAAGTCAGTAACAAAAATTTGATTGAATATTGAAAGGGGGAGAGCAGTGGGAGTGTTTGTAAGAAGCAATGCACTGTTGCAGCTAAGAAACAGAAACCCAAATCATCAACAGCCAAGGATCCACAGAGCATTGCAGCCAAGGTTTTTTGTTTCTATTTTTTTTCATTTTCAACAACGTTAATTAGTTTGCTTGAAATTTAAGCAACAAAAAAAAAAAAAAAAAAAAAAAGAAGTAAGATTTAAGGATCTGAAAGAATGTCTGTTGTGTGTTGTTTGTTGTTTGTTTTATTACTTAGAATCGACGAGAAAGGATTAGCGAGAGGCTGAAGATATTGCAAGAATTGGTTCCCAATGGCTCCAAGGTGATTCTTGCTATCTACTATTTTAAAATAAGAAAAATAAAATGTTTGAATTGTATATTTGGTAACTTATCATCTATAATTAGAATTATTTAGTCAGATAAAAACTTCATAAATAATCCTACCTCTACTATGAAGATTTTGTTAAACTATAAAGATCATTTTTTAGATTTTATTAAACTATAGACACTGAATTCAAATTTTTTCAAACAAAAAAGAAATCTTGATATATGGAAGATAGAGTTTTATTGCCCAAATATAACTTTCTTAATAATAATAATAATAATAATAATAAAAAATAATAATAATAATAATAGAGCAATTATTCTAACCTAGATATTTACACTACATTATAATGTGCATAAGAACTCAAACAATTTTTTTTTTTCAAAATTTATGCTGTAAGATAAGAAAAGCCTTGACTTTTTTTTTTTTTTTTTCCAATTTATTTTGCAGGTTGATTTGGTAACCATGTTGGAGAAAGCAATTAGCTATGTCAAATTTCTTCAACTACAAGTGAAGGTACATATAAGTTCCATATTGTACTGATTTCTTTCCAAATTTTGAGTTTCTTCATTTGAGATTAGTTAAATCTTTTATTATTGTTGTCCCCAAATTCTTACATTTTAAACTTTTTGAATCTATAGCCTTTCAGGAATGAAAATATAAAACTTAATCTTAACTTTTGTTTATATAGTTTTATTTAAGGATTAAAATATTATTTTCAATATCGATATCGAGATTTCAATTCAATAGATATATCGACAGATATTTCTGTAAGTCAAAAAATTTATAAAATTTATTTAGATATTTGTTAATAGTAATATTATTCATATTCAACTAAATAGATGATACTTTCATGTTTCATGTTTTCGAACATTTATAGATATTGGAGGTATCAATGAATATGTAATATCGATGTTGAATCCTTCAATTTAGGCATATATTGACATGTCAATGGACATTTTCTTCTCTAGTTTTATTTACCCCTCCATTCCTTTTTCGCTTTGATCTTATAATATTTGTCATTAAAATTTTGAATTTCAGATCCTAGCGACCGATGAATTTTGGCCTGTTGAAGGTGGGAAAGCTCCAGATATTTCACAAGTAAAGGAAGCCATTGATGTCATTCTTTCATCTCAAAGAGAAAGAAGCTCAAGTTCAAACAGTGAGAAGTGATGATATTATTATTATTGTTGCCTTCTTGGTAGATAGAATTTATGACAATAATTTTATATATACTTTTCAATAATACTCAAATTCTATGAATTAATAAAGCCTCGTTTGGTTACCATTTCATTTTTTGTTTACGGTTTTTAAAAATTAAACCTATTTTCTTTCAATTTCGTATAATGATTTGAATATTTCTATAAGTGTAAAAGTTGAATTCTTAGCGAAGTTTTTAAAAGTTACTTTTTCAAATTTTAGTTTTGGTTTTGGATAACATAACAAAAATTTAGAGGTGAAATAATTGTTTTTCATGGGTTTGATTTTTGAGAACTCAAAACCAAAAACTAAATGGTCATCAAACGAGGCTTAACTTATTTTAATAAAATAAAAAATTAAAAAAAAAAAAAAGAAAATTAATAATGGTAATTTGTTTTGAAAGTCAGCCAGCCATTGTTCTGACAACAAGATTGGGATCAGAAATTAATGCATGCTGTTCCTTTGTTATATTTTATTGGAAAAATGTTGTTTCTGTTCTAGCTAGTTATCAATTCAATGAAGGCCCCACTTGGAGATGTGTTAAAATTAAAGAAATTATTTTTGAAGGAGAATCTACCAGCAAAACATTATATGTACATCTTCTTCATAATTACATTATGGACTACCAAATCAACAAAAGTAAGTCTATAATGATCTAGAAATAATTAATGCACAGATTTAGGATCTCTTTCAATAATGATATTATTAAAACAAAATGAGAGACTGTACTAAATTATATTTTTAGATACTTTAACTTTGAAGTACTACAAATGTAATTGAATGCATCAAAAGTAAAATCACTCATCAAACACAATGACTGGAGTTAATTAATTTGATCATTTTAATCAATGTGTTTTCCTATTGCATACTTACACACTCCTTTGGAGTTGTGAACTTTATTGTTGAAAATAAGTCATTTGTGGTAGGATGATGATTTTATTTATTTAATGCATTCTTAAACTGAAAATAGGGTTTTCTATTTATAAATAATAATAGATAAGTTTTGAATAAAACGATCTTGTTTTTAATTTCGATTTCTTCTTCCTATAGTTTTCACTTTCACGAATAAAAACATTTCTTAATTAAATTCTAAAAATAAAAACAAGTTTTCAAAAATTATTTATTTATTTTCTTTTTCAAGACTTGGATTGATTTTTAAAACACTAGTAGAATGTGAATAGCAAGACAAATAAACATAGTTGAAAAATGAGGGGTCGAATTTAGCTATTTATAGAGAAACTTTGATTTCAAATCAATAAAATATAATTTGAAATTAAAATCAATATGAATGATATATCTTTTTCTTATCCAACCAAATGATAAGTTTTGGATCTTAAGTTAAATATTCGAATTAAATATTAGAAATACCAATTTTTAAACCAATAAAATCATATGAATGATAAATCTTTTTTTATCCACGTGATATATTTTTTGTTTTTTAATGATAAATTTAGATTATAAATCAAATATTTGAATCAAATATTATAAATAACTAAATTGAAAACTAATAAAATTAATGTAAATTATAAGTTTTTAGAATAAAAAATTAGAGATAATCAAATTTTAAACCAATTAAATTTTACGTGAATTATAGACTATTTAATATGAATTTTTTTAATAATTTAGGTGTGATATCATCAAAGATATTCTTATAACCAATCACTAAAGAGGGCAAAAAGGAAAATCAAAAGTTCCTCCATCACAACCCTTTTAGATAGTATAGATATCAGGGACAACAGAGGGGCATGTGCCCCCTTCACATCCTGTCATTTTACATAGGGAAATTATTATAATAAAAAATATATCAAACTATTTGCAAATATAGAAAAATTTCATTGTCTATCGTGGTCTATTACTTAAGCGATAGATGTCTGTCGCAATCTACCGCTAATAGAAAGTTAAATTTTTCTATATTTGTAAATAATTTGACTCATTTTGCTATATTTAAAAACAATCATTTTACATATATATATATATAAGCACCCCCAAGTCATAATGATAGCCTAAGTAGCCTTTAGGAGTAATTCTCCAAAAATCAAGATTTTGAATCTTTTATTAGAATGATAAAATATGTTTCATGCAAGAGGGAATGGTTTCTATTTATAAAGTTTTATTATAAGTGAGTGTAAAAAGAAAATTAATCTAAAATATTACCTAATTGTCCGATTAATTTAATTTAATTTTTATTTTTTCTCCCGCATGTGTTGATATTTCATCAAACACTTTTAAATTTTAACTAGTATGGTAATTATTTAGTTATTAATTTTTTATTTTTTAAAAATTAACATATATAAATACTATTTTCACTGATAAATTTTTTGTTTTTGTTATTCATTTTACTATTATTTTAAAATTATAGGACAAGTTTAATTCTTAGTTTTAAAAATTATGAGCAATAAATATTTAAACTTTCAATTTTAACTCTAATAAATCCTTTTAAAATATTTAATAGATTAAAAATGCTTACAAATTAACCATTGTACTAGACAAAAAAAATTATTTTTGTTTCTAATTGAACCCCAAATTTTCAATTTTGTGGTAACTAGTTACATTATTATTTTTTTTTAAAAAATGTATGGTACTATATTTTAGACACATAAATCGAGATGTCAGAGATTTAATATATAGTTTTTAAAGCTAACTATATATGATACAAATTTAAACTTTAATGTGCTAAAATTTTAACCTCATCTAAAGTTATGACTCCTAATATGAAATTTTGGATCTATCACTGTCTATGTATCAGTTAGTTATGCTTGTTTTGACAATATTATATTGATGCATTTAAATTATATTTACATGAATTTGTACACCCTTACATAAAATTCTAGATCTACCACAAATATGTCGGGAAGAATTGCATACAAGATTTTGTATGTTCTTGGAAAATAATGTTAATCAACATCAGGTTTAGAAAGAGAGAGAAAAAGATTTATGGAGTAATGTTGTCAAATCACTATTTTGGACTCCAAAGATGCCAAGTGCTTCAAAGGTTGAAAAATAACTTCTAAAATCTAGTGTTTAAATCAAGTAGTCTTTAATTTTTTTTAATTTTTTTATTTATAATTTCTATTTAATCTCTAGATTTCAAGATTTTACACTTTTAGTCATTAAGATTTCAGTTTGATATCAATTTAATCCCTAAGTTTCAAAATGTTATATATTTACTCTTGAGATTTGAGTTTTATTTCAATTTGGTCTCTAAGTTTCAAATTTTACACTTTTAATAACCTCAATTTTTCACTAAGTATACAATTTTAGTCTTTAGCGTTAATGTCTATTGATTAATTTAAAATAATTATGAAGTAAGATTTTAATTTTAATTTTAATAATTATAAACATTAATATTAAAGTTGGAAAGTTCATATTTAGAAGGAAAAAAAATTAATGTTAAAAGAGTAAATCTTGAAGCTTTATAGGCCAAACTGAAACAAAACTTAAATCTCAATAGTAAAACTAGAATATTTTAAAACCTAGGGATTAAATTAAAACCAAACCCGAAACTTAACGACTAAAATTTTCAAATTTTCAAATATAACGACCAAATGAAAATTAGATCCAAAACTTAGGAACTGAAAATATAGTTTTCTAATGAAAAATTGTCAAACCTTTTCATTATCTTATGGTTGGGTTTGAATTCACATAGAACGTAATTAATTACTCTACTCATAACGTAATAAAACATTGTTAGGATAGTTTCTCGTAAGATGAGAGCCAAAGTACTTGTGGCATATAAACTTGGTCTTCTCGTAGACCAATGTAAATATTTGGACCAAAATGAAATTTGACCTATTTTTACAAAAATAAGTTATTTTCGCTCGTTGATGAACCGTTGAAGAAAATTCACGTGATTGAAGGATGAAAATATCTATAAATCAAATGGTTCAATATCGATATTAAATATCCATAGATATTTCCAACCTCTTTTATTAATGCTCGTAAAACATAAAAAAGTATAATCTATTTAGTCCAATATGAACAAAAGTACTAAAGACAATATCCATAATGTAGTTCGGAAATAAAAACAACCTAATTATTAATCTAAATAAATTTTATAAAATTTATGATTTATAGAAATATCGGTTGATATCGATATTTTGTCGATATATCCATTAATATATCTGTAAAATTGAAACATCGGGCAGCGATGTCCTTGCCTGATCCACTCTCAAAAGCATTTTGCATAGAACTAAAACACAAATTGCAACCTCGACAGTATGAAAGACTTCCTGGAACTATGATCAAAGTGTTGCAGTTCCCATGAATCTTGGCAAGCAAAAAAACTTTTATCTTCTTCAGGAGCCTAGCCCTTCCATGGTGAGAAATGCAATGAAGCAGGAGGTGAGAGTCACAAAAAAGAGAGAATGAACTACAAGAAAAACACCTTCGAAGAAGTGGAAGCCCACAGATGGAAATCTTTGTTTCCGGGACAACTGAATGACCTGCCAAGAAGAAAATTTTACCTTCTTGCAATTGTTATCTTCCGCTATAAGGAAGAAAGAACAAACAGCAAGAAGAGAGCAGATGGAATTGCACGAAAACCCTTTCGAAGGAAACAGAGACCACAACAAATATTTCTGTTCGACTTCCAGAACGACAATGAAATGGCATTCAAGGAAAGTAACGGATAATCCTTCTCTGTGGTACTCTCTTTTTTTGGTATAACAAAACACTATTAGATACTCTCTTTATATCAATTATCATCAGTCTCCAACTCCATAAAATGTCCCCTTCCAAAGAGATGGAAAGACATGCTACAATAGTTTCTTGTTTATGTACTGGGACTCAACAGACATCTACATGAGTATATCAGAATGCACATCTGATCTGAGCCACATTAAAAAATGTTATTGGCAGCAGTCAAGAAGTTAAGTAAAACTACTCCAGTCAAGAAAGTATTGAACAAGTATTTACTTGGGGTTTTACTTTTAATGAGTACTGTTAAAACAGGTTACCTTCATCATCCATCATGCCAGATGATCATCATGCAAAAATTCGTTTATACACCAACAAAGAACCAAAGTACTTATTTCTCAGTACATTTCAACTTCACCATTAGCTCGTCATACAAATACTCCTTTCTAACTTCAAGAAGGCTCTGTTTTAGTTTGGCCAAAGTCGAATTTTTCAACATGATTAGTCTATCAATCATCTCATGAGAATATTTGACTGCTTCTGGCAACCTCTTCTGATCTCGGAGCCCTACAATCAAGAAATTAGCAATCTCTTCAAGTTCTGAATCATAGTTTTTAAGCATGCATCTCCATACTTTTAAGGCCCCATTCGGATCATGACTTTCAATGTAAATCCTGACTGCTGCATTACAATTAGCACGGCTTGGGACAAACTCATTTTTTATCATTTCATCAAAGACAGCTGAAGCATCCCTTAACTTTCTTCCCTTTAATAAGAACTGAAATAACAAATTGTAAGTTTCCACATTTGGGAATGCCCCATAACATATCATCTCATCTAACAGCCTTCTTGCAGCATCGGTATCATTTTGATGACAACAAAGAACAATCATTGAATTGTACATATGTGTATCAGGCTGAAAATTAATACTCTCTATGATTTCATTCCAAAGGTACTTCCCTGCTTTGATGTCGCCATTCTTTACACACTCATCAAGGGCAAGCTTGAAAAACTTAAATCCTGGATAGCACATCTTATCCTTTAATCTCTTGAAGAACACCAATGCCTCATGTATCCCATTGGGATCCTTCAGCAATACACACAAAAAGGAATTATAGGCCGGGGTATTGGTGGGATCCCAACCAATCTCCTCAATCATCTCTGCAAAAGTTTGCCTGGCACAGACTATATTTCCTTCACTTTCCCACCCTTCTAATACAATGGCATAAGAATCAGGGTCAGGCCTAATTTTGCTCTTAGCTATTTGCAAGAACTCATCCGCATCCTTAGTATTTCCATCCCTACAAATAGCACTTAGAAGGGAATTCAATGCCACTACATCATGAGGACAACCATAACTATCCATAACCTCAAAAGCCATAATAGCTTCCTTAACACGATTAGCAACAATATAACTACTGAACACAGAAGCAAAAGTGGCCAAAGAAAGCAAGCCTTCTTTCTTCATGGATTTCATAGCATCCCACATTGGGTCAAAATATAAATTCTTACCCAACATGTCGATGATCAAATTCCAGGCATAGGGGCTGTGTTGGTCGTTGAGTTTGCGGCCGGACCACCGGAAGAATTTGACAGAGGACCCTGGGAACTTGTAAGATAATTTAAGAACCTCCTCAACATCTTCTTGACTAGCCTGAATGCCGGTCTCTTCCAAAGCCCTTTCAACGTCAAGAGCTGGGGAATTGGCGATGATTTCACACATTAATTTGATCTTAAACGGCAAATTGGGGAAATCGAGATAGGAAACGAAATGTGGGGTTGAATTCCTCTGGGGTTCGGGTGAGGGATTGTGGAAGTGTGATTGAGAAAGTGAGTTTGAACGAATGGGGGTTCGAGCAGAAGAAGGGGAAGATGAAGGTAGATGCTTCTTGCTCCGTTGATGGGTATGGTCGGAGAGTCGTCTTTTGTTGGTCTCTCCCATGAAACTTCAGATTTGACAAGTGAAAGGTTCTGCAACAAACAGACCAGAATCAAAGAACAGAATAACGAGTGCGATTCTGACACTAGAGAAGTGTGAATCAGTAGAAGAGTAGTGAAGAAAGGTTGAAGTTTTGGTTTTTTTCTAGGGTTTGGGTTTGGGTTTGGGTTTGGAGGAACATGAACAGAGGATAGGTGATTAAGGAGTTAATTGTATAGAAGCAAAAAGTAAAAATAAAATAAAATGATTTTTGCCTCCCACTTTCTTTAAAACTTTTAATGATTTTGTGAATATACTGACGTCAGCCATAAATTACCGTGCATGTTTAGAAATGATTTTAAAATTGTTAAAATAATTTTAGGCTAGAGTTATTTTAAATTGGCTAAAAATATTTTTATCATTTTCAAAACTAATTTTAATTATATGAAAATTGTATTTAAGTGTAAAATTTAAAACTAAATTAATTTTGAGTGATTAAAGGTATGTTTGAAATATATTTTCAAGTGTTTAATTTAAAAAATAAGTCATTACGAAAGAAATTGAAGTGTTTATAGCAGCCACTCAAAATAGATTTTGAAATGCATTTTAAACCGTTTTTATCAAAAGAGTTTAAATAAACATGAGTTTTTTTTAAAAACACGTATTTCTTAAGTCAAATGTGTTTTCGAGTGATTTAAAAAATGACAAAAGTGATTTTGACGATTTTAAAATCACTCCCAAATCACTCTAAAATATATTCTTAGTCACTCAAAATTAATTTCATATCTAATTTTACACTTTTAAATATAATTTTCATATTATTAAAATTGTTTTTGAATAATTAAAAACATGTTTTATATTGATTTTAAAATTGTCCCAAATGTAACCTTTAATATGTGTGCAGTAGAGAGGTTATAGGTCATCGAAAAAGGATCTGATAGGTCGTTGAAGCATTGGATGTGTGGGTTTGTTGGGTCGATCGATTTTCCACTAGCAAAATCTATGGTTTTTCACCGAAAGTAGCATCAAAGCGAGAGTGAAGAGATGTGAGTTTGGGGTGCTGAACCTATGGGTGGGAAAAGGGCGAGAGAGCGAGAGAGAAGAGAACGAAAGAGAAGAGAACGAAAGCTAGAAAGGAGCTAGAGAGGAAGTGAACGAGATCTTAATCCACGTGAAAAGAAAAAACTCTTGAATTTTAAAATATTTGGCATATTTTATTTTAGGCACAAATTTTGGGTCATTCGAATAATTATAAAAGATGGTTAAATCATATGAATTATCTATTCACACTTTTGAGAAATTTTATTTTTAATCTTACAATTTTGAAATTTCTTTTAAAAAAAATAGAAATACTATTTGAGTTGTATTTTAAAAAGTTTATAAGGTTTAATTTTTTTTTATTATTTTCCATAATGTATGACAATAATAAACTATTGTCTAATTTAAAATTTCATATAATTATTTAAAATAATAATAAATTAAAAGTTCCATATAATTATATATATTTATTTATTTATGGAATCTTTTGATTTTATACAAAAAAAAAAAAAAAAAAAATTAAGGACTAAAAAGTTACCTTTTGAAAAATAGAACACACATGATATTTTTCAAATTAAGGTAAATTTTTTTTATCTAGTTTTGTGAGTCCTTCAGTAGTTTCCGCTGACAAGTTTTACGATATGACTATGCTCTTGAACCAATCAAAACATTGTCTCATACCAAATTCACCATGAAGTAAAACTTTGTGGAACTTTATTTGTGTGTTTGTCAAAACTCAAGATATCTTGTTGGAATGGAAACAATTCGGTTCGGTTTGGTGGTCAAATCGAACTAAACCAAAAATTTTTTGACTTTTTATATGTAAAAATATGTGGTTTAGTTCGATTTTAAATTTGGTTTTGCTATTTTAAAAAAAATGTTTTAAATCCTCGAAATGTTTGTCGTCAAAGGAGATGAAGGGCAGCTGCAACTGCTACCTACTTCAAGCATGAGAGAGACCATTATAAATTTTAGGGTTTTTTTTTTGCTATGATTTGAATTTTTTTAATGGTTTGGAGACATGTGGATCTAATTCACCTATGCTTTCCTTTGATTTTGGATTATGTGATCTAATTTGCTCATTTCTTCTACCATCAAAACCTTTTTCTTCATTGGGTCATGAGAACTAGGTCATTGTAACCTTGATTTTCTAAATTTGCCAAAGATCTCAATTTTCACTACAAGTTTGCCCTTTCCTGACGGTTTTGGCTATCAGGAAAAGCCAAAAAGAGGTCGAGAAAGCGTTTGCCAACGATTTTCTTATTGTCGGGATGGTTGTCAAAATAGCCTTGTCGAGAAAGCCTTTTTTCGAAGGGAAAAAGTCATTTTGTTGGGAATAAATGATTTTCCGGTGGAAAAGTCAGAGCGATTTTCTCTGAACGCCCGTAAGGTAGCGTTAGGAGAAGTCGCTTCTCCCGACGCTGAAAGGTAAGGTGTCGGGAAAAATGGCTTCTCCCGACGCCGCTTTATGGGTGTCTAGAGAAATATTCTCTCCGGACACAAGCCAACACATTTTTAGCATGGGAGAAGTGATTTCTCCCGATGCCAACTTACGGGCATCGGAGAGAATCACTTCTCCCAACGCTAAAATGTGATGGGGCGTCAGGAGAGGTTACCTTTCCTGACGAAATGTGAGTGTGGCATCGGGAAAAGTACTACCAAATGTTATGAATGTTATTTTTCCCGACGCCGCCTTTAAATTTGGTGTCGGGAGAGGTATTTTTCATATTAAATTATTATAATTTATTAAATATCAAATTTGTTTAAATTTTAGCAAGGTAGTCAAATAAACTATAATATTCAACATCTAATGAATTTTTTTCCATAACATTAACATTGAAATAATAATACATAGTATCTTAAAAATTACATAATTAAAACATAAACACCAAAATGATATTTAAGATTATCTTTAACATTACATATTATATTTATCTTAACATTACATAGTATCCATAAAACATTAACACCAAAATAACATTATAGATCTACAAAAAATAAATTTACAACCTAAACTTTAATTTTTCGAGAGATCCATCTTGAAGCTAGTACTTCGAGCTACCTACAAAATACAAATTTATATAAGTATATGAACTATGATATAAATTTTAACTCAAACTTAAATATTATACATTTACCCATACACTAATAGCAACAATGATATAAAACTTAAACATAACTATGCATTTATTCACATACTAATCTCAAATTCAATATAAAACTTAAACTTAAATTTATTAACATTATAATAACATATCAATCTCAAACATAATCTCAAATTCAATGTATTTATCCATATATCAATCTCAAACTCAATAAATTCAACTCTACCAACTTTAAACTCAATATAAAACTAAATTATCAACCAATTTCAAAATCACTATAACATATATCAATCTCAAACATAATCTCAACCCCCCCCCCCCCCCCCCCCCAAACACTTGCACATAAATTCATCTCAAACTTAAACATAATTATACATTTATGTTGTTATCATAACTACAGGATAACAACATATACACTTTTCTAATTAGTTTACCACAAAAGTTGAAGAGTTTATACCTATTGTGATTTATCTCCTTATGATTTCATGAGTTGTAAGACCATGACTTTCAATTTATGTATTTTAGTTGTCTGTTTTTTTCTAATTCATCCACTCTAGCTTTTAAGGATTATATCTCACTTCGTTGCTCCCCTATAATTTCTTAGGAGGATGCAATCCATAATGAGTTCTCTTTTCTTGATTTTTTAGGTTTTGGCCCCCAACTTGATCGTGTACCCAACACCTACTCGCATATCTCTTCTCTGATATTGGTTTCGACCCTTTCTGGGTGGAGGTCACTCTCAACTTAACCATTTGACTCTGCAACAATAATTTAAACAAATATTTGTATGACAACTTTATATAGATGAAAAGTTAAATTGAAGGAACAAAAACTTACGTATGCATCATGAATAGCCTGATTAGCAAACGAGACATCACTCTTAAAGTGTGTATGCCTAAACAACTCTACTGGGTCAATTTCTTGATTGTCATCTCCTTTCTATAAAACAAATCACATAAAATATATTTATATTACTTTCTTACAAATCAAATAAATAAAGATTTTTATTTCTATCGGGTTTCTCGTATGTGTACGAAATTCTTGGACCCAGTTGTATGAATGAACTTCAAAGCAATCGATTCTATTGATTAGTCTCTGCCACTCTCTAATAAAATGAAAAATTAATGTGGAAGTAGTAATACAAATGTAGGTAAAGTGAAAGAAATACAAAATTCTTACTTTCAATTTAGTGGATTCAAACTTAGTGCATAAAAAGTGTCAATCTTTGATGACATTTTTAAGTCGATTGGGTGAGTGTGCTTGTACCTCTTCAGGACTTGCATATTTTTTATAGTGTTTGTGGCGTTCCAACCTATACTCTTTGAAGTAAGTTTTCATTTGTCCATCGATGAAATCGTTGACAAGTTGATTGGACAAGTCAAACTAGAAATGGTTTTGAAAAAAGAAAATGGATTAATACACACACATATATCTAAATTGTAAAAATATCAAATGAGCATCTTATCATCAATCGACTTTTAACAAACTCTCTACATTCTTTTGTTACCTCTTTCCATGTTCTCCAACAAACATAATTGGCACCAATGACATTGCTAAACCTCGTTGCATTATGACATACTCGTTTGTTCCAATTAGGGTCGATCTGGGTAAAAATTCTCCCATGGAGTTGGACATGTCTATCCAACTCAATATTGTGAGAATACCCACATATATTCCTACTAGTCGTAAAAGTAGCCTATAAGAAAACTATATATTAGTTTATACATTTATTTAATATAAATTATACATCTTTTTATATACAAAAAAATGTGTCCATAATACTTGAATTTTCTCCCACGGAAGATAATATGACCATTGCTTCGGGCTCTAAATATTCCATTGATGCCTCTTGATTGGTGTGATCTACCATTTTTCCTGTACAAAAACAAAAATATTATGCACAAATAGATAAATTATGAAATGAAAAATAAAATACTTATTTACATAATTATTCGCTATTGGGATGTTGGTTGCAAATTCAACTCTTCTACAATGGATTAGCAAGCTCAACCAAATCCATACTAGATGCAACCGCCGGAGGCTCAATTTTTTCAAAGAATGCTCAAGAGGTGTACACCATACTAGAAGACTTGGCCACTACATCGTACAATTGGCTATGTGAACGTTCTTCTCCAATCATCCAAAAGCCATCGGACGATATGAGATGGACGAGGTAAGTTCTCTAAAAGCTCAATTGGCTTCTCTTACTAATGCTTTATCTAAATTTTCTCAAGAAAGCCAAATCCAAGCAAGTCCATCATCCATAGCTTCCCTTGCGGCCATGGCAAGTCAACAAGAGCCTAATGAGTTAGAAGTAGCCAATTATGTAGATAGAGGACAATACCGAGGTCAACAACAACTTCCAACTCACTATCATCCCAACTTGAGAAATCATGAGAATTTTTCATATGCTAACAACAAGAATGTGTTGCAAGCACCTCAAGGATTCAATGGAGCAGGGAATGCAAAGACATCATCACTAGAGGACATAATGCTTGACTTTTTCAAATAGTCAACATCAAAGACAACCACATTGGAGAATTCGGTCCAAACAATTGCAAGCACCATTCAAAGCCAAGGTAAGACACTTCAAAACTTGGAGGTTCAACTTAGTCAAATGGCAACTTCCCTCCAAACAATGCAAAAGGGTAAGCTCCCTAGTTGTACTGAGAGAAACCCAAGGGAGGAGTGCAAGGCCATGACTTTGAGGAGTGGGAAAAAGCTATCCACTCCCTTAATCAATGATGAAGATGATGAGCTTCCCCAAGAAGAGAATGAAGCCATCATAGAGGATGTTCAACAAAAAGAGAGTGCATCTAAGGAAAAGGAGAAATCAAAGTCCAACATAGGAAGTACTTCTAACTCTACTTCTTTTATCCCTAATACTTTACCTTTTCCTCAAATATTTCAAAAGAAAAAAATTGATGCTCAATTTTCAAAGTTCTTAAACATATTCAAAAAGTTATAAATTAATCTTCCTTTTGCAGAGGCATTAGAACAAATGCCTAAGTATGCCAAATTCATGAAGGATGTATTGTCTAAGAAAAAAAGGTATGGAGATTATGAAATGGTTGCACTAACCGAAGAATGTAGTGCGACACTACAAAGGAAATTGCCTCCAAAACTAAAGGATCCAGGGAGTTTCTCTATCCCTTGTCATTTAGGCAATAATAAGGTTACTAAAGCACTTTGTGATCTTGGAGCTTCCATTAATTTAATGCCTTTATCCATGTTTAGGAAGCTCAATGGAGGAGAGGTACAACCAACTACCATATCTTTGCTTTTGGCCGATCGATCATTTGTTCATCCCTACGGCATTGTGGAGGACGTCTTGGTCAAGGTAGACAAGTTTATCTTCCCGGTGGACTTTGTGATATTAGACATGGAGGAAGATGCCGAAGTCCCCATAATACTTGGGAGACCATTCTTGGCCACCGGAAAGGCCCTCATCGATGTGCAAGATGGAAAGCTCACATTCCGCCTTAACAATGAGGAGGTAACATTCGACATTTATAAAACCCTTAAGCATCCGGATGTAGAAAGGTATGAGCATCATGAGCCAAGCACAAAGGTAACATCACCTCTCTCTTCAAATAAAAACTCTATGCATGATAAGCCTCCTTTGAATGGTAAGACTAATGGCATGCTTGATGTTAAAGTAGAAAATCCTATGAAGCATGTTTCTAGTTGTGATAATTCTCCTAGTTCTTCATACATGCCTCCCAAACCTATAATGAATTATGAACAAATTATGGAGAAGCATGATAAAAATGAAGTGGTGAGTCCGGTAAAATCTAAGCATGATGATTCTTTAATAAGTCTTGACTATATTAGAAAAGATGATGTCCAACTTGATAATGAATTATTGACTAACTCACTAAATGTTAATGAATATGTTTGTGAGTGTCAATGTGGGCGAATACTAAAAGATGTAGGTGATCCAAAGCATGAAAGGAAGAAACCACCTTGGGATCCACCGTGATTCGTGAGCCCCGTCTAGCTAAAAGACGTTAAACCAAGTGCTTATTGGGAGGCAACCCAATTTTATTGCTTTCTTTACTTTTCTTTTTATTTTATTTTCAATAAATCTTGGAGTCACTCATATGCTTTATCTCTCAGGAACTTGGTTTATCACACAAAGTACTACTTACACCAAGCCTGTTTGGTGGCTTCCCACTTGCTCCCAGGCTTGTTCTTTCTTTGTTAGATGATCTTATGCATTGGGGACAATGCATGATTCTAAGTTTGGGGTGGGAGGTGTCTCTCATACTTTTGTATGTTTTCTTATCCTGCTATGCATGTTTGTGAAGGTTTTAATGATCATATGCATGTCAATTTTTGAAAAATTTTGAAAATTTTGGAGCTTTCAAAGTTAATGGGAATGTTATTTATGGTTGTGTGCCTTGATGTTGATTGCCCATGATGAGATTCGAATTTGCATGATAGATGACTTATTGTGGAAGTAGAATAGCACTATCTTGAGTTAAATTCATTTAAGTCCCTCTTAAAATCTCTCATATTCTTGAGCACGTAGCCATTTTAATTTAGAATCTTTAACTGAAAAAAGGATTAAGTTGGGTGTATTTGGTTGTCACTTCGAAAGGCCCCACCAGTTAGAGAGTGGAAATGCATGATAGCTTGTAATCTTAGACTAAGGAAAAAGAAAAGAGTATACATGTCGTGAGAAAAGAAAAAAAGTGTACACAAAATGTATGAACTTTATTTGTCTATCTTTTTAAATGATAAACTTGTAATGAGTATGCATGGATAGGGGTAAAAAGAGCTGCCTTTGCTGTGATCAGTAAGGACGCCTGGGAATTAACTAGATACGAGTCCCTACAGTGAATGTGTGAAAGCTAGTGCCTCTAGGTAAAAGAATGCAAGTTTGGGCCCATGAAAAAAAAAATGTGATTCAAAGGCACCTTAGTGGACATAACTCACTTGAAATGTATGAAAGCTTGAAGATTGGTGCATGAGCTAGAGTAGGGGGAAAACTAAAGAAACTCTCTTAAATCCTAATTTGAGTTATAGTATTTTAAATTGAAGGAGGCTTGCACACACACACATGGGAGATAGCAAGATTTGACCTTGAATGATTATAACAATATAGATATACTTGCATGTTTCTACTTAAGTTCTAAATGCTATTCTTTGAGACATGAGTCAATTGCACACTTCTTTATCTAAACTCCCTATTATTTGATTTTATTCTTTGCTTGGAACTAGCGAATCTCTAAGTTTGGGGTGTTGATAAGCACTTGAAAAGTGCTTTCTATCCTCTCAAATTAAGGGAGTTTATATTAGATTTCACTTGTTTGCTAGTTGTTTTCAGGTTAAAATGAGGAAAATTAGAAGAAAAGACCAAAAGATCAAAATCGAGCAAGAATACGGCAAAAAAGAGATGAAAAAACTAAAAATGGCACAAATTGGGGCAGCGTCGCGGCGCCAAAACTCGAGAGCAATGAATTTTTCTCGTAGCCCTAGCGTCGCGACGCTCTCCAACAGCGTCGCGGCGCCGTTCCAAAATCTTCAATAGCGTCGCGGCGCCAGTTTTCCTTCAATGAAAATTTGTTATTTTTGGTAAGTTTTTGGGCGGCCAAACTCTATAAATTTGGGGGTTTCCATCAGCCCTAATCATAAAATCAAATCAAGGAGGAATCAACCTTCAATTTACAGACCTAAAGAGGCACAAAAAGGAGATAATTGAGTGAGAGTTCATAAAAGAGTTCAAAGAGTGAGTTAGTTGCAAGGAAGAGGAAAAGAGTTCGAGATAGTCGTGGTGCCTTTCGAATTTTGACGTGAGAGCCAAGGAGATCATGATGGTGCTACCTCAATCAAGCGCCTCTTTTCAGTAGAGTTTCCCTTTACACTCTTTCTTTGTTTATTTTGCTTAAACATGTTGCTTCAAGTTATGAGTGGCTAAACTCTTTAGTTTTAGGGTTTTGATGATTTGTTTATGAATTTATGTTGATCTTGTAGACTTTCATGGTTTTGTTGGAATGATTATGCTTTTCATTGTTATTATGTTTAATTCTTGTGGATTGGCCATCTTCACATGTTAGGTTAGATGTATGATTGAGAGATTGTATGTTTAACTTGATCTATAACAATGAATTGTTATTAATCTATCACGAGAGTAGTTAGGTTGACAATAAAAGTTGCTAAAGACTATTCTTAATACCATGTAATTTGTATTGGTTTCAAGAGATTAGTAATCAATCGAGTTGCATGAGAAAGAGTTGTTTTTGAGAGAAAATAACTTGGAATTAAGTTTCTAGACTTAGGCATATGAATTACCATAAATTCCATGAATTCTATAATATTGCATGATGAAATAAACAAGGATTCATTACCCTAGAACTCTCTTTGACTCTTGTATTTCTCACTTTAATACTTTCCTTATTTGATTTATATTTTCCATAACTCATAATTTTCAATTTCAATCTTCAAATAAAATTGATTCAACTCTAGAATAGCTAAGTAACTTAAACCTTCACAATTGGATCTCTAGTGGAACGATATTCGGACTTAACCGTCTTATATTATAACTTGACCCGTACACTTGCGATTAACACTAAAAGTGCGCATCATACAGCTTGTTAAGGAGGGCAATAAGTGAGTAGTTCAGTTTGTTCATAACAACATTGGTCCTGAACTGGAGGAAACTCGCAGGTAAAGATTCCATAATAAAACTAACTTTATTGGCCTCATCGATAGTGACCCCATTCATTTCACCCACATTAAAGTGGACCATCATATTGAAAACATGTTCTCGCACTAAGGCCCCCTCGTTCATCCGTACATTATAAATGAATTTCAGAGCATCATGCTTGATCTGTGAGGACGGTTGTCCAAACATCTCTTTCATTGAATCCATGATCTCACGAGCAGTGACCATGGCTTCATGTTTCTTTGCCAAAACTTCCGATAAGCTGACAAGAATATATGCTCTAGCCTTTTCATTTGCCCCCATCCATTTCTCATATGCATCACGAACATTTCGTGACACATTTTGAGTAGGAACCTGAGGACATTCCTAAGTGATTGCAAACTTCAAGTCCTCCATGATGAGTACAATGTTAATTATATTTTTCCATGAAGTGTAGTTATCTCCATTCATTTTATCAGCACTAAGCACACAGTAATAAAAGCGCTTGACATTTTGATGATGTTGAAACATACAATTTATTTCTTATTAGTACCATGGATAACTCATATAACCTAATCAATGTTTAGCAAAATTTTAATGTACCCAAATTCTAACATCTAATTTTGCAATGATGCTTCAATAATTTAGGATAAAAGCCAGCGTAGGGTAGTTAGTCACCCTTTTACTCAATTGAGACAATCTCAACCAATTATATTACATCAAAATTGTCACACCCCCTCCCTGGTTACCTACTTAACCTGAAAGGAGATGTGAGGACAATAAACATCACCCCTCTTATGACGCATATTGCCCCATCTTACATAATTTCCTGTATAAGCAATCCATATATATACAATCATAGAATCCAGCCATACTAACGCATGATCATAATATAAACAATCTATCCTGTACAGCGTACACTTTTACAACACACTCTCTCACAACCCACTTGTATGCAACTAAATCTACATGCCACCAGTGTTAAGTTATTTACACGTACAACAACAAAGAAATAAACTGTTTCTGGAAACTTGAAGCTTAAGCAGAGCGAGCTGGAGTAGGCTAAGCACCAAGAACGTCCTTGCTACCTGGGAGGAAAAGAAAACATTGAAAACATGAGCTAGCAGCCCAGTGAGTGACTAATTTTAACAAACTGTTTTTAGTTTGAAAATCATCAGGATAAAAACTAAGTTCAACGTCATGTGTACAATATAGAATCAATTCATATTCATTGGATAAAACATGCTTAATTGCCCTTATCAAATTATACATGATTTTTCAGCAAATCATAAAGAAATTAGTTTAGTTGCAATACTTCTCCTTAGTTGAGGCGGAGCAAAACTCAACACCCCAACGTCGAAAACGAATAAGGCTCGATGCGGAGCAAAACTCAACACCCAAACGTCGAAAACGAATAAGGCTCGATGCGGAGCAAAACTCAACACCCCAACGTATAACCTCTATGTGCATATAGGAACATGGCTGGTTGCCCAAGTACCTTCTCTATGTCCCTCAGTACTGGGTCTCGGGAAAACTCACGTGCCTTCTCAAGTCCCTCAGTACTGAGCCTCCTCTAAAACATTTTCCTTTAAGGAAAGCAATACTTTATACAAACAAATCATATGCAAATCTTTCATAAGAAATCAAGGCAACTCTTAAATTAATAACATTTCATAAACCTACTTTTCAATACCTTTTAAGAAACATAAAGTATGCTTTGTAAATCGATGGATCACAAAATCATATTCAATTAGAAAACCGAACTAACATATACAACAAAATTGTTTTGAAGCAAGAAAAGTGTCACTCACAACTCTTTCTAGGCCTTGAGTGGATTATACGCCTTCCCTATCTCCTCTTGGCCTGAAATAAACATATTTCCTTATTATTCTTCTTTTCCATTCACTTTAAAATAAACAACAACTAAACATATGCACAATGTCTTTAATTTCATCATGCGGCTAGGTTTCCACTAGTTCATTCTCAAGCTTTAAACACTAATGCTATTACTACAAAGCTGCTACTTAACCTTTTTGTTATACCTTGATTTCAAGAAGAATTTGTGTGCAACGCGAACTCTCTACAACACAAACGTTTCTAGCTTACTTTCTTCTTTAACAAAGCTGACTGCTGCAACTTCGGTTCTTCTTATTCACCCCTGCTAAAAACACATTTCCAGTCCAAACTAAGATTTTTTCCCTTCTATAAACTTGTAAAGAATCGAGTTTCACAGATTACCTCAAAATTTCAAGGCTTAACTCCCCTTCGTTCTCTAGTTATTCCAAAATCACTCCGCGTTGCTTCAGATTGCACAACAATTCTGTAACCGTTGCTTTTACCTAAAACTTCACATAATTAACTTCAATTCCAGCTTTACCATCCTTCCCAAGAATTGTTAAGAATTATGTTAACTTATTGACCTTAAAATTTCAGCCCTAGACTCGATCTCCTCGATTCGTTCTACTCCAAACATCAGACACTGTTCAGTCTGTGCGACCATAAACAACCTTCTATTCCAGCTTTGATTTCAACACCAAAGCGAGTAGAATTGCGCCCAAAATCCACAAGAACGTCTTCTTCTACCTTTCCTTGTTGTTCGTCTGAAAAATGGAACCGACTTAAGCTCCCGAAAGTGTCTAAAAATGATTAAACATTTAATTCATTTACCTATATATACTGCCGACTTAACCCTCACAAGCAGGCTGGCGCGCGGGGTTCTTATTCTCACTTCAACGCAAGGCACCCAAATTTTCTCTTACTTCAACGCAAAACTCCCATAACGCAACCTACTCTAATGCCTTCAGCAATCATCCACACTCAACGCATGGCGCCCTCAACGCCTCCTACCTTCGACGCATACAACTCAATCATCCCCACTCAACACATGGCGCCCTCAACGCCTCCTACCTTCAACACTTACAATGACCAACTACACCACTGTCTTCCACGCATAGGGACCACTCTATCTTCGACGCATAGGGACCATAACGCATGACAACCTTACAAACACATGGTAAGCCAAGTACGTTTCTTCCCCCGCCAATGATCAACTTCTTATCCAACGAGGGTGTCTGCTTCAACTCACAACAACCCTTCGTGATTCCTCCTTCAACGCATGGCCACTCAAAAGAAAAATGCTAACTCTTCTCTTCTTTCATCAACGCATAGTCTTGGCCAACACTTAGTCAAAATTTTTATTTTTTCACTCTCGGCTACTTTTCCTCTAATAACGCATAGCCACAATTTTACTTGCCTCCTCCCAACACTTAGTATTATAAGCCAATGCTTACAAGAATAGCTCTTATTCCTATAATAATTAGTCACCATCATTCGGTCAAGAAATAATTAACATCCTTAACAATTTCTTGTAAATGTAACCCTTCAGTTTAGATCTTAGAGTTCCATCCAAATGAGCCAACCAAAGTGGAAAACCGTTTGGGGCAAAAACTAAAATGACCATATCCTTAATAGAAGTTTGAGATAAATTTCATGCAAACATCATCCAAAGGGGGGACAAAAATCCAGGTGCCATAAGGCCGAGCATGAAAATTATCCAGCAAACTAATGAAGGAGACCGTAGGATGTGTAGGATGTGTTGACACACGTCCTTCTCCCACTTACTATAAACACTCTCTCCAATTACCTTGATATTGACCTATGCAAACACCATCAGAAGGGGGACACAAATCGAGGTGCCACGAGGTCGAGCATAGATCTCATGGTGTGAACTTTTAGGGAGAAACGTGAGAAGAAAATGACATATCATATATATCTTTTTCCTCCCAGTGAGTGTTATAAACCTAGGGTTTATTACTTAGGTAAATCCGACTAATTAATTTATCTAAGTTCTTTGTTAATTTGCACAATATAATTCTTATATTGCATAGTTTAACAACTTTTATTATCATTTTTTAAACACTTTAATAAAACCAAATTAACCATTGCATGCTTATAAAATATTTGACTAATTCACTTTCTTCGTCAGC
This sequence comes from Citrullus mucosospermus, assembly GCA_030954485.1. Classification (NCBI taxonomy): domain Eukaryota; kingdom Viridiplantae; phylum Streptophyta; class Magnoliopsida; order Cucurbitales; family Cucurbitaceae; genus Citrullus; species Citrullus mucosospermus. The sequence goes on along the minus strand of CM062057.1, from coordinate 9,951,775 downwards.
TTAATACCCCAGATTTAGACAAAAACTTCCTTAGACAAAGGTCCCTTATAGGCAAATATTTTATAAATTTAATATTTTATTACCTTCATTTTGACCGTATTAAAATAAATATAAAAGATTAACCTATTTCTAATCATATTAGAAATATTAAACATACGTCTAGATGAACCAATTTTAAACCATTTAAAACTAATTCATAACTTATGTTTGCATGCAACTCTTTATTATAGATTTTAATCTATTTCATTAAATATATAATCCTTATATTTTAATTGAATAATTAAAACATATGACATGCATTATAATGACATTAGCCAAATATAACAATTATATTTCACTAAGGTAATGTCATACTCAATGCAAATTCATTCTCATTAAACAATATAACATTAATATTAATAATGAAAATTAAGCATATCATATCATACACTGTAACATTTATATTATGGTATGATGCATGAACATGCTTATATACATACAACTATATAATATAACACTTATATTAAATAGAACCCACGACCTACGCCTCAACCACTGGAGCGTCGTGATGCTATTGGTAAGCGTCGCTATGCTTTGGCTTTTAAAGTCAGAGCGCAGCTACACTTGTGCCTCTGTGCCGCAGCGTAGCGACGCTGTGCTTTATGCTGAAGCATAGAGAGTTTTTTCAACTCCGTTTTTGCTCTGTTTTAGTCCGTTTCATCAGCAACTCTTGCCTTTCGAACGATACGGATTTACAGACTCAATAGCATAATTAAAATGCCCAAACAACGGGCCCTTACACATTTTGATCTCATCAAAACAGTAAATCTAAGGTGCCAAAATTGAAAAACATCTATTTTGCCAACCCTCATTCAAAATGCAGAAACAACACCCACTTTTTCTCCAAATTTTGTTTGCAAAAAGAAATTTAAAGCATGATTCGACTCTGATACCAATTTAAAGGAATCGAATACCATTGAATTTGGTTTTAGAAAACCGAAATTATAGAGAACATGCTATAGATAAACAAAGTAATTAGCATGTCTGTTTTAGATGAGATAAGAGAAACAATGTTTCCTACTTTTGAAGACTATCTTCGATGTGGAAACACCTCTTCTCCAAGTCACGAACTGGTAATTCTCCAACAAATTACAAGAAGGACTTTTCTTCTCTTGGGAAAACCACCACAATGAAACCTCACTATTCTCTACGTAGAATCAAAGAGGAGTTGTGGGCTCTATTTGATTTTTCGCAAGGGAATTCTTGAAGAGAGAAGAGAGAAAATTGTAGAGCATGAAATCTAATTTTAGTATCCAGTAACTCCCTGTCCCTTCTTCCTCTTCTTTTACGTAAAAGTATGTGAGAGAGAACCAAAATAACTCCTCACTACATGGGAGTTATTCAATATATTAATATTAATTTAATCATATATTTAAATTATATTTAATATATAAATTAATTAATTAATTAATCATTAAATTAAATATCACATATTTAATTTAATTTGAATCATATTGAAACAACTTTCTCTAACATAACCTATAGTTTTAATATGAATCTCATTCAAAATAAACTTTATATTATAATATATCTATATACATTATACTAATTGTATCACATACAATTAATTCTCTTATTAATTTGAACATTTCAAATTAAACCAAAATGTTTAATTCTAATATTAATCCTTTATGAGCTAGCAAGGGGACCTTATGAACCTATAGTTAGAAGCTCCAATGATATGAGATTAATCAATTAAACTCTTTAATTAGATTAATCAATATTCTTTAACTGTAGGTTACTCTACTAAAGACTTACAGTTGTACTCTTCGCACTATAGATATATTTTTGTGTCCACGGAATTTACCAATCAACAGTAAGTCGACCCTTCACAAATTACTCATAACTACAACTGGGTTAAATTGCCATTTTACCCCTGTAGTTATATCTAACTTCTTAAGTACCACTGATCCCTCTAATGAACAAACTGTTTATAGTCTAACTATAAACTAACCCTTCTCGGGCCAGTGTGTAAGCCTTAATCTCTATTTTCCGTTGCTTTATATCAAAAGATAAAAGTCATGGTTAAAGGTTGCCTAAGGTTGGTTTGAATGAGCAGGATTGTAGGTGGAATTAAAGTGCTTGTTTAAGTAACCAAGATTATTTTCTTCTTCCATTTACTTTTAATAAGTAACAAAAGAGATGGAGATAAGGGTGTAGTTGAACAAGGAAGTGTGGCTGGACTTAGGAGGAAAAATTTTGCTAAGTGTTGAAGGAAAATCTCAAGTCAAAGGTCAACAATTTGGAATTAATTTAGGGAAAAATGTAAAATTAGGAAATAAATATTAAATTAAATTAAATTAATTATTTAAAGTTAAATAATATTAAATTTGGATGGCTAGGATGAGAAGAAATGAAGAGGAGCCACATTGAAGCAAGGAAGTGTGTGGCCAAAGCTGATTGGCTGGACAGGGCAGCAGCTTGGACTCTAAGCAAGCAACTCAATTACAACGTCAGTTCTCCTAATTCACTCATGCAATTTTTGTCATTTTTGAACCAGAGAGAGCTCTGTGAGTTAGGAATCCAACTTAGGGTTGCCGAAGTGATTTGAGGTCGAAAAGCTTGAAAAATTTTGAAAATACTAAAGATTGTCGTAAAAACCGAGCAAACCAAATGAGTTAACTTTGAGAAATTTTTCAAGGGTGATCGAGAAGGTTTTTGGAGCTCAATTTTCTTGGTAAGTTAGTTAAAAGGTTACCCTTGAGTTCCATGATTTTTATTTGAATTTTATTTGAAAGGAAATGGAGTTTTGAAGCTCTGAAAAATCGAGTTGAAAATAGGACACTTCTGGTCGAAGTTAGCTGGAGGCTGCCAGAGCTGCCACTCACGCCCGCCACCCCAGTCGCACGCACGCACATTGCCAGCGCCACACTCGCACGCCTTGTGCTGCCGACGTCATTTGCATGCCTTTGTACTGCCACCCACGACGACGCCCAGTGCCCAACGTCAGCGCCTAGCGCCCAACACAGCGCCATCGCCTAACGCCTAGTGCCCAGCGCCCAACTGCCAACGCTCAACGCCTAGCGCCCAACGCCCACACCCCTACTGCTGCCGACACCCCTCGCCCATCTGCTGACCACGACCATCTTGGGCAATTTTGGATATTTTTGTACTCTAATTGATATTTTCTTGAATTATTGGCCTCAAAATGGAAAGTATGAATTTTAAGTTGACTTTTGAGTATTTTAGGAAAGTTTGAGAATTTTGCAAAAAGGTCCCTAAAATGGTAAAAATGATAGAAATGGTGAAATTAGGCTTGATATGGACAATGTGGTTGAAATGTAGTTAAGTGATGATTGAAAGGACTTCAAGGAGAGAATCTAATGGCTTATAATTGATATTTCAGGTCACATTGAGATTGGAAAAGCCTATAAACCCCGAGGAACAAGCTCGGATTATGAGTGACACTTGTTTTTCTCTAAAAAGGATCTTATTTATGATGTTTAGCCATGATTCTTATAAAATGTGATTTTATGATGATTTGCTAAGTGATAAGCATGATTGCTATTTATATTTGATTTTAAAGGCATGAAAGGCATGATTTATCTATTTTCTACAAGGTTTTCGAAAGAATGTTTAAATTATGCTGTTTATTGAGAAATGATCTGATTTTTCATGAAATGTTTTATGATGAACTCTTTATGCAAAGCATACTTGTTTTCTAAAATATTTTCTAAGGGACCCAATGCTGAAGGACGTTGAAAAGGCATGTGGGCAACCCTATAAAATGGAGGAACTCAATGCTAAAGGACGTTGAGAAGGCATTTGAGTATCCTAGGGACCTAGTACTGAAGGACATGGAGAAGGTACTTACGCAACTCGAGATAGATCCTATGCGCATAATGAGTGATGACGCTGTTGTGTTGAGATTACTCCACATCAGCTAAGGTTTTCGACGTTGGGTGTGTCGAGATTACTTTGCCCCAACTAAGGTTTGTTTTCGACGTTGAGTATGTTAAGCTTACTCTGCCTTAACTAAGGAAATTTGAATGCAAATGAAGGTTTGATGAGTTTGGAAATTATATTTAAGTAAATGACATGATTATGTTTTTTCATTGCCTAAGCATGATTTTTATGTTATAGTATATGTTTTCTCTATTATTAAGCATGATTTAATTCTCAAGTTGTATTTTTAATATTATGTCACTCACTCGGCATCCAGCTCACGTTTTTCCTTGTTTTCTTTTCCACCCAGGTAGCGAAAGAGTTCCCGGTGCTTAGCCTACTCAAACTTCATCCTGCTTAAGCTTCGAATCATCAGAAAATACTTTTCATCATAGTTGTTGTATGTGTAAATAACCTTGTGTATGTGGCATGTAGACATAGTTAGTTATATGTTGGGAAGTAAGACTGGATAATGTATATGTCATCTAAGTTTAGTTGTGATCAAGGTTAGGTATCAGTTTATGCAAATATAAGTTCTCTTGTTATTGTGATTATTGGCTTAGTGGATCTGCATGTTTATGATTTAAGATTATGTACTATAGGCGGTTATGTTAAATCATGTTTCCAACAGGTTAGCCAGGTACAGATGGGAGGTGAGCTTCACAAGAGGGGTGAAGTTTGCTGTCTTCACATCTCCTCTCAGGTTAAGGAGAGTAATTTGGGAGGGGGTGTGACATAGTGAGAGGGTGAGACCTCATTGTTCAAGACTTGGAATCAGCCCTTAAAGGAGTGATTTATCTACTTACCCTAAATACGAGAAGGAGTGAATTCTATCTTGTGAAGATATGTTCCGAGCTCCCTAATCAGACAAACCCCTAAAATAATAGGCTTATTGAGTCAGTGATTTGGCCACTCTCACCCATACAAATCAAAGGATTGCCCTCATAGATAGGATTTCATAACTCACTCGGGATTCAAGTCGAGTTACCTATAGTCATCCTATGAAATGTTAATTTCTACAATTAACGGCGTTACAAAAAGAAATTAAACATTTCGCGATCCGATCTTATACAAACTCTTTGCATAGGATACCCCCACTCACATATCTCTACATGAACAATTAGGATCAAATCATTTGTAACACTTTACAACTCCTTGTAACAATTACAAAGTGGACTGTATCCGTAGTGTTACCAGAATAAGGCACCCAACCTTATTCCTAGACTACAAACCTTTTTGGTTATTACTTAAACATGATCTAACCTTGTATGTCAACCGCATACATGTTTAAGTTACATAAAATAACCATGAAAACTTAGTTTATTGAATTGAGTTAATGCATAAGATAGATAAAATAACTTCTTATTTTATTTAATAAATAAAATGTATTTACAATTTACAAAACTTCAAGCCCAAGAGATTTAGGACACACCAGTTCTAACACATTATGTGTCGATTGAGATATTATACTTTCGTATCCCCTAGATAAGTCAACTGGCCCATTGATGATACGATGGAGATATTCCATTGATGAATAAATGTTGTTCAACTTCATCTATTGGCTCCTACATTACGTTCATACATTTTTTGCATGAACATCTTGTTTTACCCAAGTTATTAACACAAAGTTTTGCCATTTCAAGAAGTCAGGATACTCCTTCTGCATACTCGATTGATAACTTGTCTCTAAGTTTAATCCACTCTTTATCCATTCTTAAAAATATACTTTTTGACCCAAAAGAAGGTGATATGTGATACGTTAAAGCCGGTATGATTTAAATGATAAGTTATGTTAAAACTTATCGTTTCAATCCCTAATAGTTAGAGTATTGTTTTTACCAACTCTTTTATGAACAAAGTATTTTGTTCATTTCAAGTATTGTCACCATACAACCAATAAAGTAAGCTAACCATAAGGTATAACTTAGTTTAGTTGGTTACATTAGCTAGACAATGCTTAGAAAAGGAAGAAAAGTTTAAAATAATCTATTAGATTTCTAAAATAGTCTATTAGCTAGACAATGCATAGGTAATCACTATCCTCCCCACAGGAGGACATGCAAAACAAAGAAAAATGACTCAAATGCTAAAGTTAAAATGGGAACTCTATAATGAAAAAAAAAAAAAAAAAGTAATAGATTTTAGTTACCTTATATAAAGATATAATGATGTATTTACAGGGAATTTGATCTAAAGTTTATCTTAATCTACTAGGGTTAGGATATGAACTTTTTCCTAATTCCAAACAAGCTAAGATTAAATCTTATCTTATTTTTCTTCTTGATTTTTGGCTTATTTTGCTAGTCCAATTTCACCCACAATAGATATTTGCTTGATTTGAAATTATTTCAAATCACAATAACTTTAATTGAATATCATTTACTATGAGAAAGAGAATTAAATCTTGAAGATGAATAAAGTTGTCCATTATCTAACTTTGACTTCTTTGAAAAACCAAATCAACAAAGGTGCAAAACGCCCTAATCAACAAGTATATGCAGATTATGAATGTGCAACCAAAAAGGAACCAGAGGCAACAAGATAAATAATAAATTTTAAAGATTCGTTTGGAGAAATAGCGAAAAAGGTTTTGAAATTAGGAAAATAGCAAAATGATCTTTCAAGATTATAAATTACTAATTATCAAAAGACAAAAATACCCATGAACACCACAAATTCATTAATCCAAAAAACCAAATCAAGAAAGATTTACTAATTCAATAAAAAAAAATTTAAAAAAAAAAAATCTAAAATCTAAAATTCTGATTTGGCCCACAAATACAATCACGCTACAAAATAGATATATATATATATATATACTGTATTCGAAGAAATGAAACAAATTTTAACATGATGAACACACAGGTAGCCAAGTAGAAGATGTATGTATGCAGCATTGACAACACAAGTATACACCAAAAACATTGTGTTCTACAAAGCACCTATATATGTATGCGGCACCCTCTCCAAACAAACCACAAGTCTCATCTTTCCGTAATGCATGGATTTGGTTGCAAGTATACATACAAATATATTTCATTGCTCACCAAAGGATTGTTTCGAATTCTTAATTGAGAAACTACTCCTTATAATTGGTTGTTCATTAAAGATATATATAACCCTCTGTAACCTTTAATTTGGATCTTTTTCTTATGATGATTAAAGTAGGGGCAATTGCAAATACAATGATCACGACCCAAAATATTTGTAGATGTAATACAATGCAAAATAATTTACATATATAACAAAATTTAGATTTTGCCTTAAAGTCTATTAGTGATAGACTATATCGCTAGTAGAGCCTATATGTGATAGGCTATATTGTTAATAGGAGTCTATCATTTATAGATTTTATTATATTTGTAATTTTTTTAAAATGTTGCTATACCCTTAATTATTATTCTTAAAAATGCTACTCAACATACTTATCCACTAAAGTATTTGAGGCTACCATTCAATGGAGTTTAATTATATCATTTCCTCTCAATTTTTCTCTCATTTTGCCATAAAATAGAAGAAATGTAGCACTTGGCACCTATTTTTTGGTGGTTCAAATCTGATTTTGGGAAAAAAAAAAAAAGTAACATTTAAAAATCAAGCCATGAAACCCAACAAAATTAAAAATCTTAAGAGAGAGAAAAGAAAAAAAATAATGTTTTGAATCTACTGTGAGATAGAAAGAAAAATGCACACGAGTATTTTATAAAACTTGCTTGAAACATCAAATTTGAGATTTAATGAGGTAACAAAAGCTAAAATAAAACAAAGCTGAAAGTACAATGAAAATAATGAGGTGATGGAGAAAAGGCCTAAGGAAAATCTTAGGAGAAGAAATTCTACGTCATCCCGTGTGCTTCGATTTTTCAGGGAAGGTTTTCTGTTTCTCTGTTACTTTGTCCTTGCTCCTTACTACTTTATACATTGGGGACAATGTATGCTTCAAAAGTTGGGGTGGTTGGATTATGACTTTTTGTGATTTGGTTGAGTCCATAGCATCTAAGCTTAGACTATATGTGCTTGATCTATTGTTTGCTCTGCTATTTGATTCATGATTAGGACAATTGATGACATGATGTTTTTGCTTGAGATAATGTTCGCCTAATAGGAAGTTTGCAGTATATTCGTGATTTTGAGCCATTTTTAAAAATTTTCTTGCCTTTCATGCATGTTTACTGTCTTAGATCCTTTTGGACTTAGAATTGAGTTATTCAACCTATATTATTGTTGTCACTTGAAAAGGCCCCACTGATTAGAAAGTGTCTTGCATGATAAGTTGTAATGTAATACTAGGAAAAAAAATTATTAATATGCCTACTTGAAAATTAGTTGATAAAATCATTTGTAGTGTAAAGAAAGTATCATTAAAAAGAGCAAAAGGAAATGAACTTGTAATGTTATACATGACTAGGGGTAGAAAGAGCTACCTCATTGTGATTAGTTAGGACACTCACGAGAAAAGAGTGAGTATAGTTCCCTGCAATGAATGCAAGTTTAGGACGTCCTTAGAGTTTAATTTCATGCGCCTTAGTTGACATATTACCACATTGACTTTTTCTGGCATTTAATATCAGTGTTTGAGACAGTGTAGGAGCAAAACAAATTGAGGGTTGTTTAAAGCTTTTTCGGGTGCATTATAGTCTAAGAAGAAGAGCTTTGCATTTTCTCATGCATGAATAGATGAAGAATCTTTTTAAAATTGTCTCATTGATTGAATATACTTGTGTGACTTCCTTGTTTGCAAATATTGTTCTTGAAAGGCATCGAGACTGGAGTCATGATTCATGTAGTTGAGCAAACATTTAATTTTGCTGCATTTTCTGCCTTGCTCGAGGATGATCAAGAATTAAGTTGGGGGTGTTTGATAGCACCTAAAATGTGTTATCTTCCTCAGCTTAACTCGGGATCGTTGTACTATTTAATGTGTTAAAAATGTTATTTTGTAGGTATCAAGCTCCTAAAAGGTAGAACCGAGCATTAGGAAGAAAGTATAGCTAAAATGGACCAATTTGGTAGACCAATTTGGAGTTCTAATGAAACAATTAGGTCTAATAGTAGCTAAAAAGACCAAAATGCCCCAAAAAGACCTCTCACGGTGCTAAAAACAACATATAGCGGATTTTGATAGCGCCGCGGCGCTTCGCGTAGATACAAAAACTGCACTTCAGTAATTAGGTCATATCTTTTGATTTGGGTGGCCGTTTTGGGCAAATGACCACTCGTTTTCTTCGTTTTCTTGCCCTCTATCCATATAGTTTTTAGGTTTTCTTTCATCTTCTTCCTATAATCAAGCAAAAACGAGGTTAGGTTCTATCTTTTCCACCACCATGGGAAGGTAAGATCTATAGTTTTCTTAGGTCGATAGAACAATGCTTTTCATTGTTGACCAAAAATCAGAAGCCTATCTAACATTTTGCTTCTTAAAGATTAACCTATAATTACATCTCACATATTATATGTTAATTTAAAGCGTTGAATTGCACAATCAAACGTTGGTTGTCAATCAATAGCAAGAAAATGTCATTCATAATCAATAAATTAAGAGTAAAACTCATAGACAAGAAATCTCAATCATATTACCAAAATACTCCCAAGAATACAATTGGTTCCTCCAAAATCTTCTAAATTAGAAAACTATAGATCTTACCTTCCTATAGTGATGGAAAAGATAGAATCCAACATCGTTTTTGCAAAGGAGATGAAAGAAAACCTAAACACTAATGTTGTAGATAGATAGAGGGCGAAAAAAAGAAGAAAACGAGTGGTCATTTGCCCAAAACGGCCACCCGAATCAAAAGATATGACCTAATTACCGAAATGCAGTTTTTGTATTTTAGCGCCGCTATGCTATCAAAATCGGTTGTATGCTATTTTTAGTGCCGTGACGAGGTCTTATAGGGGTGTTTTAGTTTTTTTAGCTTCTATTTGACCTAATTGCTTCATTATAACTCCAACTTGTTCCATTTTAGCTCCGTTTTCTTCCTAACACTCGATTCTACCTTTTAGGAGCTCGATACCTACAAAATAACATTTTTAACACATTAAATAGTACAACGATCCCGAGTTAAGCTGAGGAAGATAACACATTTCAAGTGTTATCAACTTCCTATTAATTTCTTATTATAGTTTTCATCTTTCCTAAATACCAAAAACTAGTTTATAAAAACAATTGTTTTTTTTTTTTTTTTTTTTTTTTTAAGTTTTCAAAAGTTAAGTTGGTTTTTAAAAATATAGATAGAAAATTAGTTATGGTGTTATACGTAGTTGAGCCCTCTTGGATATAGGGCGTGCTCTGCTTCGAAAAAAGAGTAGTTAGCATGGATTAGAGTAATATAGAAATGTGTGATCCAAGTTTTACAATATAATTTGTAGACATTGTCCATATAATAAGCCTCCTATATTGGACCACATTGCTTGGGGGATTTGTCCTTCATAATTGTGATGGTGAAATTCTCAAAATACATCATTAGTGACTTGATTGGAATTGATTTAGAAACAATTAGTGCTTTGCCTAATAGCAATATTTAGTGTAACTACATATGCTTCTTTGTCAATTTACACGAAATTTTTTAATCTTTAATTAATTAATAATGGGCAAGTATTCAACATTGGAAAACTATGACATAGGTGAACTATATCACGACTTTACTTAAAGAGGATCTATTCTTTATAGTGTGTTAAAAAAAACAAGTTCTCCAACCAATAATCAATTGTAAATTATTTGGTTTAAAAGTTTATAAATAGTCAACCATCTTCATTTAATTATTTTGGATACCATCGCTCATTTTGTTTATTGAGGTGTAGTTATGTATGTTTTTGTTTTAAAAAAAAAGTTATATATTTATTTTGAACTTTTAGGCTTAAGAATCGAATCTCCAATCTTAAAATTGAGAACACAAACTTTATGTTAGTTGAGTTATGCTCATTTTGACTCATAGTTGAAATTGTTAGTCAAAAGTTAACATCGCTTGGAGAAAGACTTTTTTTTTTTTTATTTTTATTTTTATGAATCACAAATTATATTAGCACATTAAATTAGCTAAAAGCATAGCTTCATTTCATAACCCTGTAAGTTCCCTTTCATCTGTTTCTAGAAATTTATCAACTCGCTTCTAATTTTTTTATATAATTGGTCAAAAACAAAATTTTAACCATTGTTTTGGAAATTTGGTGTCTGTTGCGCTCCAATGAGGTAGAAATGACAACACACACTTGTTTTGGGAATGTTGAGTGGCTAAGACCACTATGAGTGGGTGCAAGAGCATAGAAAGCAAGACACGATGACGATTTTCATTGTACTATTGTAGTGCATCTAGAGACTCGTAATTAAGTGGTTTTCAGCAGAGGTGATGAATTGGTAGGGTTCTTGATCGATTCAATCTAGAGGTTCTTCTTAGAGTTTTGAAGAAGAACATGAGTTGAGACTAGGGTTGAGTGGGTCTGTCTACTTGATTAATGGTTAGCTTTTGTCGTGGGATGTTACTTAAGACGTGGCAAAGTGTAGAGGCGACATTAATTGGGTGCTTCATGATCATATATGTGCGATTATTGCAACAAATGGGAAGGTTGGGTAGGGATATCTGGATGTTTTGTTTGTAGAGGTTCATACTATAACGACTAGTTATGGGAGGTGGTTTCAGTTACACATTTGCCTTAAGTAGTGGAATCAAATAGTGTGATTGCTATTTGATTACTGGTAGGAGAGGAAGATGCATTAACTTCGATGAAATCAGTGGTGGAGGATATCTTATCCACGAGGACACAAAGAGAGATCCAATATTGTCATATTCAACAATCTCAAAATTCAGTGGCTAATGGTATAGTTGGCCGAGTAGCAAATGAGGGTATTTCTCATTGTTAGTGGGAACTTTTCCCTATTTGGCTTCATCATTTGGTTGAGGTAGATTTGGTCTCGTTATATGTGTAATCGTTTAATTGTTTGATGTATGTTCCCTTAAAAAAAAAAAAAAAATATTTTAACTAAATACTATCACTTTCTTTAGAAAAAAAAACATCTTTCTTTAAAATAATTTTTAGGTGAATAAAATATTTATGTAATAGCCAACATATATTCATTCAGTAACAAAAAAATAAAAATAAAAGAATAAGACACATAAATAGTCTAGAATGTTTGGATTAAATACGAACGTTAATAAACATTGTTCATAGAGACAATTTGTCCCCTTTACATTGAGTACTTATCTGATATTCTACTCTAATGATATAATAATCCTTCAAAAGGTCTTGTAATACTAAGCCCTCTTACGAATGTCTAATTGTATTCGGATCAAAATTGAAAATTCAAAATAAAAAAAGCTTTTGTTGTTCCAAGATTGAGTACGAAAAAAGATTGAGTACGAAAAAGATAGATGAAAAAAAAATGATTCCTCATAACACTTGCCCAGACAAATTTGCAACCACTCTCTTTAATTTAATAAGAATGAGTGGATTGATCAAGATTAAAAATTAAAATAAATAAAAATATATTCTTAAAAATGTCCCACATTTTAGTCATCTATAAGCACTTATTAAAAAGCATTTCAAACACAAATTTTGTGCTAAAATAATCATCCAAACATTTCGCCCTTCCAACTATAAGAAGTATTTCATACATACACTTTCTGACTTTGTTGATAAAGCATGAAGGGATTGGACGTTATTAACATTCATTTTTGTAGATATATTACACATAATTATCAAGAAAATTATTATAAATAGATAATTATAAAAATAAAAAAGTTTCACTTCGCAGATCTATCGCTGATAGATAGTGAATTTTTTTTATATTTGTAAATAGTTTGACTCATTTTGTTATATTTGAAAACATTCCTAATTCTCATCACTGGAGTTATTAGCTTGTTTTAATTGGATTAAATTACAAATTTTATTCTCCGCATTTTTAAGTTTGTGTATGATAAATTCCTAACTTCAACATGTTTTTAGTTTTTTGGTTTTGAAAATTAAGCCTATTTCCTCCACATTTCTTACAATGATTTGTATCTTTCTTAAACACAATAATTGAATTCTTAGTCAAATTCCAATAAGAAAACAAAATTTTAAAAGTTACTTATTTTTTTTCCTTAGTTTTTAGAATTTGACTTGGTTTTTCTAAACCATTGGTAAAAGCTAGCTAGACAACAAAGTAAGAAATTTGGAGGTGAAAGTAGTATCAATAGGCTTAATTTTCAAAAACAAAAACAAAATACAAAATGGTTACCAAGCAGGGTCTAAAAAATTAATTAATTTATTAGATATAAAACTCAATCGTTATCATCTAGTAAGTACGTGAATATATTAAAAAAAACATATTAAACAAATCAAAGACCTACTAATAAAAAATTTAAATATTTAAAAACTACTAAGTTGAAGACGAAAAACAACAATAACCTATATTGAACACAAAATTGAAGTTTAGTGGCAAACAAAAATCCTAAATATTCAATTTATTTAACCTTATAACCAAGAAGGCCTAATTTTCATACCAAGAAAGTGTAGGTCGATAATAATGTAAAATATTATATCGACTACTCATGGATAAGCAATTAGTTTGGTAAAAAGTTCATGGTAGATTATTAATTGAATATTCTTTGAAGATAATGAAAAAGGAAAAAGCTTAAAAGTACATGAAATTATTTGTAAATGGGCGTAGGTCAGTGGTCATGCTTGAATCCCAGTATTTAATAAAAGGTGACAACAAAATCTTATCTTCTACCATTCTTTAATAGCCATAATATAAAAATAATGAGCTGCCCTTAAACTCCCAAGTAACCATTTGATTATTTTGGCTCATAATTGTTGGAAGGATTACTATAATTCAAAACAATATGATATATGATATGATATGATTTCTCTTTTATAATAATTAAATAGGCATTGTACTAGTGACCATGTAATCTAATTCTTCCAATTTCTTTCAAGTTATAAGAATACATTTTTTTTTCTTTTATTTATTTATTTTTTTATAAAAATAAAAGAAAAAAAAATCTTTAATATACATAAATCGAATTAAAAATTCTTTTATATACATAAGTTGAATTAAAAATTTATTTTTTAAAAGAAGCATTATGTGTATTGAATTCTAAAATTTACAAAATTGTGGTTACATTTTAAAAATATCTTATATGTTAAAACTTCGTTAAATTTATTGTTATTTAATTTTAGTTCATATATTTTTAAATATTTAATTTTAATTTTTTACTTTCAATAATGTTAAATATAGTCTCCATTCTAAAGAAATAAGTTGATGTTAAAACTACTTAAGTACGTTGAGTACATATCCTTAAACTTATATTTTAAATGAATTCTTTTGGAACTCTTTTAATTTTATAATTGAACACTTTTGGAGTTATAAAAGAGACACAATGTTAAAAAAATTAAAGAATTTAACTGCTATATACAATATATAATATTGTTAATTATAAAAAGGAAAACAATCATAATTGTCACAAATCTTGAAGTGAATTAGCCAAAACTAACATTACTGAATAACATATCTATTCATGAAAAAACCCAAACACTAAAATTGATCGTTTTGGGCTACTAAATTAACTATCATACAATATCATCTAAACCCAATTAATCCATTTAAATTTAGGCTAAATCACAATTTTGTTCTAATCTTAAGATTGTGCCTAGCTATTAAGTCTTGCATTTTTTGTAGGGTGTCTAATAGATAGATTTTTGTGCTTTTAATTTTGTATCTAAACACTTCATTTTTCTTGGTACAATCAATAGAAATGTTAGATTTGAACCTCCGACTAGAAAAAAAAAAAAAAAAACACGAATACATGTCAATTACGGTTAAACTATATATACTCACTTAGAGTGTTTTATAGTCTTGTGTTGATGATTAAAATATTTGTAGGTAAATTGATATATCTAATCGAAGGGTTTGACATCGATATCATGGTTTTATAGATATCTTGTATAAATACCTATAAATTATTTTTAAAAAAATAAAAAATAGTCATAAATATAAATATAAATATTGATAATAAGATCTATCAATTTAGAAGGTGAAAAAAAGCTTAATTATTAATTTAATTGATTTTTATAGATTACTTGGTTTACATAAATAGTTGTGGATATTGTATTAGAAAAGAATCAATTTTGACCATAAATTTTAAATTTCACCATTTCTAACCCTAAAAATTATATAAGGTGTTACAATTACAACTTCAAACTTTAAAAAAATGTTGCAATTTTAACTCTCTAAAAAATTCTTGCTCTAAGTACGGTTAAAAATGAATTATGTAATATAAGGAAAACGGCCTTAGACTTTTTTTGTTTTCAAATTTATGAATTACGAGGAAATTATTCCGTGATTAATTTGTGTAAGTTTTTTGAATTGCAATACCTATGTTGAGAGTTCTCCAAGACAAGACTCAAAGTCCAAAGGACAATGGGAGGAGGCATAGAGAACGTAGGACCAAAAAGGAAAAAGAATCAATGCCTCGAGTTTTGGGTAACCAACTAAGTTGGTAAATATATACCAATTGAAAAATAACATAGTTGCATTTAGTATGACAGGTTACAACCTCGAGTGTCAAAAACAAACTTAATACCATCAACGTTAAGAGGCGAGCGTAGTCTTATTATAAATAGTTTCATCTAAAAGACTCTGAAAGAAAGAGGGAATAATTTTGAAAAGAGAACATTGACGTTCGTTGGAAGTGTTTGGTTTGTTTGGGTGTTTATGTCTCACCGACAAAACCAAAGGGGCGAAATGGGAATGGAATTCCCGTCAATACGGGCGCTCGTTTTGGATCACACATGCTCCACACAATATATATTATATTCCTTTCAACTTTAAAATGCCCACACATTTATTATTTATTATTTATTATTTATTATTTTATATCAATATCCAAATTAGACTCTCTTTCTATAAATATTTATATATTTGAAAGGGATATCAAAAATTAAACATTTAATAGGCATCATAATCACATTAGGTGACCATTAGGTGCCGCCGCCACCACCACCATATATACATACATGTATCGCTTCCTTTTCATCATTATCAATATTGTCCAAAATTTTTTCTCCTAGACTAATTTCAAGATTTGGCACATCATTCACAATTAGTTTTTTCTTTTTTCTTTTTTCTTTTTTCTTTTTTTTTTCAACCACATGTGTAGATGAATTAAAATATTTCATATTTTAAATGTAGATGTTGAAATTTAGATGAAGAAAAAGTAAGACTTTCTCGTGACAACAACGATAAATTTATTTGATGAAGCAAAAAATTCAACATAACATGCAAAATAGAAAGATCTACACATTGGATGTGGTGTTGCTACATGTGCTTTGATACCAAAGTCCAAGAGCAAACTAGTGTAGCCAATTTTTCATTTGAAATCGAGAATGAACTTACTTCTCCTGAGCCATTGTGATGTATATATAGGAGTAAATGACCAAAGTTATCTAAAATAGAAATTTTGAGGCTGAATCAGGATAACCATCAACTTAATTAGCCAAGGCATGCTCATCGAGTATTTTGGTAAGAGGTCGAGGTCGAGCATGTAGTTGCATTTCCTTTGGGTCTGTTTTGGTCTTAGGGTGTTATCATTACCTCGAATCTTGGTATTTTCTTGATCACGTAGCTTCTATTCCTATTTGATTATGTCCTTCGAATCTAAAATCGCTTTAATATATGTCTTAATTAGTTGCCAGTTATGCCCAAGTTGGTTCATATTGTTATGAGTGATTTTGGACCAAAGAACATAAACGACATTTGGCGAGAACATAGGCACCAAAGTCGAGAAGATAACATGATTCGAGCCGAGGGAAACAACCTAGGACCAAAATGGGCATAGGGGAAGAGGTTGGCTTGGGTCTTAGCCTAAGCTAGTATGCTCAACTTTGACTTTAGCTGAGGTCGAGCTCATCAAATACTTAATGGGGCATGCCTTACACATGCCCAACTTAAGAAACACTATTGTAGGTCCAAAGTATAGCAACTAGCAAAATGCCAAACAGGGCACGTCCTTCACACACCCAGACCTAATAAGTCAAGGGAAAAACCTAAATCAACTCGAAAGGGGTTCTAGGTCAACTACAACTATATATACACCATTATGGCTCCATATGAGGTATCCAAAACCTCTGACTTCTTCTTCATTCTATAATTCTCATACTGATTTAGGCATCAGAGCTATTTTTCTTTCTTTTGCAGGTCCTTTCTTCTCCAAATTGCAAATTTATTTGCCTATGACATGTGGGAGATGAAACTCCTCTATCCCAAACTTTGCATCAACACATATAATCATAAGGAAATTATAATTAATTAGAAGTGTCTCTCCTTCTAAATTATTATTTTAGAAAGTTAGAATAAAAGTTTTATAACCATGGAAAAGAGGGGTGAGAATAGTTCATCTTGTTCTATTTCGATGTGGTGGGGAGTTGGGTATACAACTTAGGTTAAATTACAAAGTTGGTATATTGAGTTGCAATATTCTTATTATTGACACTAATTCAAAACAGCTAATTGTTTTAATTAATATTTTAAACTTTTATGAATAAACTAATTTAGACCCTACCTTAGGGTTTAATTGCTAAAATCATGAATGAACAATTAACACTTTTATATAAACTAGTTGGAACTACACGTTTTGCACGTGTTTTATAAGGTTGAAAATTGAATGTATATGTATAAGTTGAAATAAGAGTAGATATAAAACGTAATAAAATAAATTTGAGCATTTGGAGTATATTTAAGTACTTAAAGACTTGAGAGAGAACTATATGATAATATCGAAAATTAAAATTTTTTTCCTAATTTAAATCTATGATATTAAGACAACAAATCAAATTAATAATAAAAAAATACTTTAAAATAAAAGTGAACCATTTTTTTTTTAATGATAATTATAGTCAAATATTGGAGACAACAAAATGATGTGAATGATATATATATTGTTAAATCTACGTGGATGAGATAATTTTTTATGTGGATGAATTATCAGATCAAATATTAGAATCAAATATTGGAGATAACCAAATATAAACCAATAAAATTCATGTTAATTTTTTTTTCTTTTTTGAAATCTAAGTTAATGGGATAAATTTTTAGAATTTGTTTTTTAATGATAAATTTTGGAATCGAGATAAATTTAACTTAAGTGATTATAAACTATTTTTTTTAATGATTTTAATGTAAAATTACATTATATGATCTTATAACTAATCAGTAATGGGGAAATCAAATGTTTCTCCCCAACCCTTTTAGATAGTTAAATGTAAAATACATTATATGACCTTATAACTAATCATTAAAGGGGGTAGATGGGGAAACCGAAAGTTTCTCCGTAACTCTTTTCAAATAGTATAGATTTATTTAAATATAATATCATATGAAATTGTTTAAAATCAAATGAGTAGTAGAAACATTTATTAATATAAGCGATTTTTGTTTTTTTTTTTTTTGTTTTTTTTTTTTTATCTTTCTCTTTCTTTTTTAATTTTTTATTTGATTCTACTTATTCGTGATGATTTTCTTACTATTTTAATCATATCGTTGGAGAAGAATAATTTTAGTTTGATAGTTTTGAGTCAACTTAAATGAAATCAAGTCAAACTGGTTTTGAATCACTAACAACTAAATTTAGACATTCCGGTTGGGTTTTAGTAATAAATCAACTTCCGAAGTTAAGGAGTATTATAGATTTTCTTCCCAAAATTTTTAAACCATTTTTGAACGTTTAAGATTGTAATTTAGTCTCCATATACCAAATAATAATAATATAATAATAATAATAATAAATTCTTAGACTTTTTGTTATTTATTTAATATGTTTCTAACATTACTTCATTAGTACTTTAAGTTTACTTCACAGAATAATGTTTAATTTTCTTTCAATTAATCATGTAATCTTAAAAAAAAAAAAAAAAAAAAAATTCAACATATTACGTAATTATTAAATTAATCTAGTAAGAATGATTAATAAGAATTATAAAGACATGAGACTGAAAGTTTAATGACCCATATTACACATTTTATAAACAACTAATTAGATATTGAGTTTTGGAAGTTCAACCATCTATTATAAATTTTTAATCTACAAAACCTAAACATACACAAAAACCTAATAATACAAAATTCTTACACTTAAGAAATAGTGGGGTGATCAATAAAATGGATAATTCCTATTCCATGGTACAATCTTTTCTTAGTATCATGCAATAGGATATGAAATTACATGTTTCCTAGTAAAAGTGTGTCCTTCATGAGTGGGGGATTCCTTTTTAAAGGTGTTATATTCTATGAGCATTGTCACACCATAGAAAAGTATGGTAGGACATCATTTTGATTTCAAGTTGTGTGCACGTTAAGAATAAAAACATTGTTTTTTAGCTTGTTTATATAAGTTAATCGACATAATAGTGTGAAAGGTATTATTTGACAAAAATGTTATCTATAATTTAATTGAGAAAACATAATTAGTTGATAAACTTTATCAAAATTACGAATAACATTACTTTCAACATAATAGCTAAAGTAGGCTAAATGGCCCTAGTAGACTCTAGAATTTTGGCCTAAGTCTAAACATAAAAGAGCAATATTAAAGAGGCTAAGGAGCATTGTTATTAGACATTTTCTTTTATTATTATAACCCAAAGTCTAACATGAAGGTGGCAGGAAGGAGACAATGATGTTACAAAATATTAATTTGGGGAATCTCACTTGTATTTGTATGTATTAGGTATTAGTGTTAAAATCATATCCTATACTCTAGCGTATTTGAATTGACTTGAGATAGAAGTATTTTTTAAAAAAATTTATTTTTATTTAAATTCTTTTAATAGAAACTATTTAAAATAAACTTTAAAATCTATTTTGAGTAGTTATCAAATATTTTAAACTTTTTTTTCAAAATGACTTGTTTTTCAAATTAAGCACTTAGAAAATATATTCCAAATACACTATTTATTTATTTGTAAATTTTCATACCCTAGTCTCAAAACATAATCTTTTTATCTTTAAACATCAAAATAAACATTGTTTTGAACTTCCAAAAATTCCATAAAAATAAATTTTAGTCAAAATCATTTAATTTTCTTATTCAAATTTTGATATCAATCTCTATCCTATCATCTATTTCCGAATTTAATTAATATTACGTATAATCTTCATAACTAAATAGATTTTAAAAAAAAAAAAAAACTCACATTATGAAGAGAATCTTTACACATTTCTACTTTGTCCTACATCTTTTAATAATTAATATTTTATCATTTGTTACAATAACTATTCACAAGTCAAAATGGTTAAACGACGAAGTAGTGCATCTCTTTGTGTATGAGTATGATAAAAACTATAAATACAAAACATCACGGTTTAAAGACAGAGATATGTTTGAATAGACAATCGTGTTATTCGAATTAGTATATCGTTTCATATATATGAGTGCTATATAAAACATTACGATCTAATTGTGGTGATATGTTTGACCGAAAACAATAACCTATAAATTCTAAAATTTGTATGTAGTATAAAATTCATGTATGTTATGACCTAGTAAAAAAGATTTGGAGGAGACAAAAATCAAAATAAGGATAAAAAATTGAAAAAAAAAATAATGGTGATTTAATATTAAAAAAGGAGACGGCTCATGTGGGGTGACAAGAGAAGACAAGGTTGTTGGCGGTTGGAAAAATATTGGGTGGTCACCAAACTACCTATATCCTTTTTTTTTTTCTTTTCTTTTTTTTTTTTTTTTTTTAATTATAGTTTTTCTGTTGTGTATAAAATATAAATTTATTTATTTATTTAATTTTTCATTTGAATATTCACTGTTATTTTGTTCCTTCATAAAAACTATAAAGCAAAAGTGTTCTGCAAAAGGGCATAATAAGGTTCCTCTCTCTCTCTCTCTCTCCCATTTCTTTAATTTTTGCACTCATTTGGAATCTCTCTATCTTTGGATTTGGTTGAGGGTGAGTAAAAGTAAAAGAATATCATCATCGCTCATTAACTTGTTCCACTAATAAAGTTGTTCAAGTATCCAAAA
Organism: Citrullus mucosospermus; assembly: GCA_030954485.1. NCBI lineage: Eukaryota > Viridiplantae > Streptophyta > Magnoliopsida > Cucurbitales > Cucurbitaceae > Citrullus > Citrullus mucosospermus. The sequence continues at coordinate 9,930,842 of CM062057.1, read as the reverse complement.
AAGGTTGCAATAATCATCTTTGTTTAATCTTTAGTTTTGATGAAACTAAAGGTTCCAACCAAAATTCACTTAACTTGTTAACTTTATGGGCAATATCTTTACTCTTTTTTAAGATGAAGAAAGGGTAAAATTAAAAATTTGGTCTTTCAACTTTAGAATTTTATTTTTAATTAGTTTTATTAATTTCTAATAGTACAATAAATTCTTAAAGACTTTTATAATTATGTGATTTAGTCAATGTAGTTTACACTTATGGGTTATTAAGACTATGGTTTACCAAAAATTTGGGCTTAAAAATAAAATTTGTTACATTTTAATTTTGGTTACATCATTACATTTTCAATATTGTAACTTTTGTTGTTCGTTTTCTTTTAATATAAAGTATACAAACAAAGAGCTAAGAGGAAATAATTAGAACCAAGAACAAAGAGACCATAAACAAATAGTGAGAGCAAGAGTGGGTTGTAAGAGAAACTCTAATTAAGGTGCGAGAGCGAAATCATAATTTGTATGCACAATGGTCTATTTTGATAATTTCACGCTGATATGACGCAAGTAAAATGTAAAGAAAATTTGAGTTTTAAAAGGCGAGATGAGTTCCATTTTGTGCCCAAATTTTAGGTTAACCAAATAAAAAATCCTTTTAATAGAAGAGGTAATGTTAAAATGGAGGAGATAAATTTATTAGAAGTATAATTGAAAGATTAAAACCTATTAATTACTGTTTTTTTTTAAGTATGGAGACAAAAAGACACCACCTTCATTTTGAAAGTAACTATCAATATATTGTAAGATTGTGACATATTTTGCAATTAAAACTCGAGTAAATGTGTCAGGTAAAAATGATCTAAAAAAGTTCGTCAAATTTCATGTTTTTTTTATTTTTCTTATTTTTGTTACAATTATAGAGTTTGTTAACATTTTTGTTAAAATCCTAGGTGGGAAGTAATTTGGAATTTTTAATAGTACTTTTGAAAATTTAATCTAAATACTAAATAGATAGAATTGGGACGATATTCAAATTCAAATATCAAATTAAAAGAAAAAACCATTAATTTTGAATAGAATTAAAATAAAGTCTTTTTTTTAGTGAGTTTTTCAGAGTACATATAGGTTAGAGATTTAGACTGCTTTGTTTTTTTAGCAAATATAATATCCTAATCAATTGAGTAATACTGAAAAGAACATGTAAATAAAATTTTAACCTACACTTTTTTATTAGTTCAACAATGGTATAATTACATAATTGAAAAATAAAAAATCATCCACAATATTAGAATACTTTCTACATATTAAAATACCATCAAAATGATTAGTGATGTCTTATTAATAGAATGAGTTACGCTTGTATGGGCTAACCCATAGCAAATTATTTGAATTGTGATTAACTTACTAAATTGATTAAATTAACCACTATTTGTTTGTTTGGGGATCCAACAAGCTTTGTGTTTTAATTGGTTATTATTATTATTTTTTTTGGTTATAGTTATTCGTGTTAAATTAATCTTTCATCACTCAATCATGTCCCTTTCAATATCTTATTCTCTCTCACACAAACACACATAGGAAAGAACCAAATTATATTAAAGATAATTCAATTTTGAGGGTAAAACAAGCGAGCTACCCATTCATCCATGGCTGCAAAAGAAAATTTCCAGGGGAGGGGGGGGCCTTAACAATGGCTTTTCGTCTACATACCCACCTGCCACCAATCTATTCTTCCATTTCTTTAGTTAAATTCCATTATTCTGCTTAGTGCTTGTCCAGTTCACATCCTTCTCCCACATATTCTCCCCCCACCATTGAAGCAAAGCCAAAGCAGGCTTCAATACTTCTCTTCCCACTTTTTTCTCCTCTTCTCTCTATCTCTTTTTGCACTTTTCTTTGTGGGTATCTGTGCTTTGTGCTCTTTTTTGTTTTGGGGTTTCTAGATTTCTGTGCTTTTTCTTTGAGATCTGCTTCAAAATGGGTTTCTCCCTTGGTACTTGTTCTAACCAAAGGGAGCCCCCTCTTGAGTTAGATCATCACCATTGTCACTATAATGAGCTCAAGATTAAAACCCTTTTGAGAAAAATGATTTGGGAACTTGGGTTTGCTTGTATTCTTCCTCCTGCTCGTCTTCGCCGCAAGAATCAGGGAATTCAAGATGAAGAAAACCCAAATGTGGAGGGGAAAAACAAGAATCTAGAGCATAATAAAGCTTGGTTGCTTGCGGAGTCCGGTGCTAGCGGTGGGGAGTTGTTAAATGCTGATCCACAATCGGTTCATTCGTCTTTCCGGTTCAGTTTTTGCTCTCAGGTTGAGCTTGAAACCATGAACATCGGCTCTTCAACCACTGCGGCGACTGTTTTGATGGTGAATTTGGATAATGGAATGATGGCTGAGGCTCTCACCAAAGAATTGAAATGGCGGAGGATTGAGTCCCTGGAAAGGAGCATTTCCCCTGTGACTCATACTTTGATTAGATTCAGATATCGCGAAATTCTTTCTGCAACTCGTAATTTCTCCAAAGGTATTCTCAAAGTCAAAGACCCTACTCGGTTTTTTTTTTTTTTTTTTTTTTTTTCTTTTTTTTTCTTTTTTTTTTTAACCAAATTTCTTATATGTAATCTTGAACTGATTTTCATTTTTCCCAAATGTGGTTAGGCAGAGTTTTGGGAAGAGGGGCCTTAAGCTGTGTTTTCAGGGGAAGGGTTGGGTTTTTAAGAACCGCTGTTGCAATCAAACGTTTGGACAAGGAAGATAAAGAATCTGCAAAGGCATTCTGCAGAGAATTAATGATTGCTAGCTCTCTTCACAACCCAAATATTGTTCCTCTTGTGGGGTTTTGCATAGATCCAGAAGAGGGTTTGTTTTTGGTTTACAAGTATGTCTCTGGTGGAAGTTTAGAAAGACATTTGCATGGTACGATTTCTTGATCTTGGGTTCTGAATTTACTTGTGAACTTTGGTTAGTTTTTGAGTTTCTAACATCACAACAATTGCAGAGAAAAAGAGGGGAATTAAGGGTCGCTTGTCTCTTCCCTGGTCAGTAAGGTTCAAGATTGCTCTTGGAATTGCTGAGGCTGTGGCTTATCTTCATAATGGGACTGAAAGATGTGTTGTTCATAGAGACATCAAGCCTTCAAATATCCTTCTTACATCCAAGAAAATGCCAAAGGTAAAAGAATATGTTCATTTTAGTAGATATTCCTGGTTGTTTCATGTGCAACAAAGGAGAGAGATAGGATTGTGAAATAGAGAGAAACCAACCAAGTCATCAGTCTAAGGATTAAGATAATCTAAATGATCTCTTCAAATAAGTCTAATTAACAAATGCTATAACCTTTCATTGTTCTTATTCATCAATTTTTTCCTGGTAATGGTTGCTTGCAGTTATGTGATTTTGGGTTAGCAACATGGACTGCTGCTCCATCTGTGCCTTTCCTTTGCAAAACTGTCAAAGGAACATTTGGGTATGAACTCATTCTCAAGACATTCTAATGTAGAGGAAGGATGATGAGAATCTATCTCGGCTTCCGATTTTCTGTTCCTTTCGAATTTACAATTTTCAAACTTATTTGTAGTTACCTAGCTCCGGAATATTTCCAACATGGAAAGGTATCAGATAAAACAGATGTCTATGCTCTAGGAGTCGTGTTATTGGAACTCTTAACGGGCAGGAAACCGATCGAAGCAAGGACACATGGAGAGGAGAACTTGGTTTTGTGGGTAGGTCATTATATCATTCCAATAATTTTGTTTACTTTTGTTTGGTTAATGGTTCTGCAAAGCTTTAGAATGAAAACCAAACTCTTGTCTTCATATGGATACTATAATTGAATATGCTTCTGAACAAAGTAATCTAATCTAATAGAACATGACAATTCTCATGTTTTTATCCCTTTGTTTGAGTAAATCCTAAAGCCTGAATTTGATCTCTCTTATATGTTTAATCCAAGTTGATAGAATGTGATTCATATATAGAACTGTACTGCAATATACTGACGCGCACACATAATTCTTGTCGAAATAACCTTATTTTACAAGCACAAACAAAACCAACTGCAGAACTTCATCTGATCCTGATGGGAGATGATTTAAAAGCCTATTTTTTGTTTCAATGTATCAAGAAAATGTCAATGTCACAATAGAGTTGTTTTCCTTAGTCTCCATACCGACTGTATTTCTTAAGACTTTCATCGGGGCAGGCCCCTAGTTTATGACAGAAGAAAGTAATTTTTGTTAACTATAACAAACTTCATATTTTGCTATAGGCAAAGCCACTCTTGCAGAAAGGGAAAGGGGCAATTACCGAGCTGCTTGATCCACAGGTGACATGTACGACGAAGAATTCAAATCAAATAGTCCAAATGATCGAAGCTGCCGCTGCTTGCATTACTGGTGAAGAATCACGCAGGCCCGGGATCTTAGATATCATTGCAATATTGAAAGGTGAAGAAAAGCCTCTGCCCTCCAGATCAAAGAGGTATGGCTTCTTGGGACATGGATGTGTCACTGATTGTTATTCACAGTTTCAAAATACAAACAGCGAGATGACGGGTCATTTGGCGTTGGCCATGTCAGGACTTCCCGAATTTGAAGATGATGATTACCTTTTCTGTCGTTGAAAAAGTTACAATACAAAAACATGCCATGACCAACTGAAATAAGGAGATAATTTTTTCTCATTTTGCTTGCTTTTGTAGATCTCTTTAGCTGAATCATTGACATTAGAGTATGGGAAGGAAAAAAGAGAGTGCTGAAACTGTAAATAGGATCATTTTGTATAGATCTTCCATGTACTTTTCCCCATTTTCCATGGAGGAAATGTAATTAATTTTCATTTGAAATTTTGGTGTCTTTTCATCAAATCATTTGAGACCAGAGACAAAAAGTATGCAGAAAGCTACCATATCAAAGAAAGTGTATAAAGCAGAGAGTTTATATACTCCTCTAAGACTATAGGGTCAAAAAGTAACTCATGGAAATAACATAAATAGGAATACAAATTAGATTTCGTGAGAGTTTCTCCCATGCCTCCATCAGGACATAACGTACACGATCATTTAGAGCACCAGATTATAGATTCAAGACATTTCAACAATATGGTTGGGAGTTACCTTGTTTGAAGTGTTTTTTTTTTTTAGTGTTTTTTTTAAGTTCATGCTCTAAAAGTTAGAAAAGCGAGCTACTTTGCATTGAGAAAAGTGAGGTACACAAATCTACACATGATTTGAATCTCAAACTTTATGAATTCAAAAATAGGTTAGTAATGAATTATTGTTAGGAAGTGGTTGGTTGAGACAGATTCATGGAAGCTGCAGCTTAACAACCAAAAACAATATTTCTATTATGAAAAATGTTCTAAAAAAATGGAGCCCATTTGATTTTTTTTTTTTTTTTTTTTTTTTTTTTTTTTTTTTTTTTTTTTTTTTTTTGTCCTCATGCAGATATCAAATCAAGCACGACAAGATACATTTAAAAAATGGAAAATGAAAAAAACAGAACAAGAAATCAACCAAAAAAAAAAAAATTGATAAACCGTATACAAACATTTAGAATATCTTTGCAACATCCTTGACTAATCCACGGTTAGCGCGGGCGAAATCTGTGAACTCTTCATACGAAATGAACCCGTCGCCATCGGTGTCGATCTCGGCCATCATCCGCTGCACTTCGTCAGCGGTGACGGAGCCGAGCGTCTTCAAGGCTTCCCCGAGCTCGGATGCAGAGATCTTACCGTCGCCATTGGCGTCGAAGCGCTTGAAAATGCGTTCACGTTCAGCTTGGTCTTGAGGATCATCAGCCATTATGATATTATGAAAAGGGTTAGTGTGTATTGAGGATTTGGTGGTTGAGAGATTGAGAGGAATGGAAGTTTGAAGAAAATGGTGAGTTATATAAACAAGAAAGTTTGTGGAGATTAAGGTTATCCTCAAATGTCGGTTTAGTGACTTTAGATGGCCAAAAGAATGTAAAACTTGCAACTGATTTTGCCTAAATTATGGTTTCTCATGAAAGAAACCTTCTTTTCTATTGGAAAATCTTTTCTCTCTCTCTCTCTCTCTCTCTCTCATTTTGAAGTTTTTCTTAGATTATTTCATTATTAAATATAATATTATTAATAATAATAACAATAATAATAAAATAAAAAGTATAACAAATTTTTTGGTTTGTAGAATGCACGTTGGTTAGTGATTAGTTTACTTTGTCTCAATCAAACACTTTGGTCAATTATTAATTATGTCGTACTCATTATAATTTATATTTTATCAATTTCTATGTCAAATATTAATTATATAAAAACTAGTTTGGATTATACTATCATGAGATTAGGAGTTTGTACCACATATACAAATTGTTAAATGAAAAAGAACAAACAAAAATTATGTAATTAGTCAATTTACCGTCAAAAAGTATAAAGGAAACATAGTAAAATTAACCCGGTGAAAATGGATTTTTCTTTAATAGTTAACTTGCAAATTTGTTTTATATGATTTAGGTGAAGTTTTAATTTGTTCTCGACTGTGCTAAAAGTTTAAATTTTATTCTTATACCTAGTTGGGTGATTTCAATTTAGTTTCAAATTGAAAATACTCTAAAAATCATAAGAGCCATAATAATACCAAGCTTAAATCATAGGAAACCATATTTGAAACGCTTTTAAAATCATAAAGATTAAATTGAAAATTTGTTTGAATAATAGGAACCAAATTTACAATTTAACTTTTCTTTTTCTTTTGAGGTCAACATAAGGTAAGAGAATTTGAACTTTCGACCTTCTAATTAAGTTCAACTCATTAGTTGAATTATACTCACTTTAATGTAATTTAGCATTCTTTTAGACATATAATTGCAATTATTTTCTTAAAGATGTTATATATCCCGAAAAGGAAAATTTTAAGCATCTGCCCGTTTCAATGTGGCATTTTCTATTTGATTATGAGGAATGCTTTTCTTTTCTCTCTTTCAAAAGTACCCTCTCTCATGAGTTTTAAAATAGATCATATTTGTTGTTGATGCCTAGTTTTAGATAGGCGGATTGATCTGATCTAAAGATGGCAGCGACGGTAAATTTGTATTTTATGGGTGAAAGCTAATATGCAAGTTAACAAAGATTGCACCGGTGTGGTGTAAGTCATACAAACTTTGATGCCTAAGTTAGGAAGTTTGAAGATTCACTAACTTATTGAGCCCAAGTTGTGCCTTCGGTACACAATTAGGTGGGATTGGCCTTGGCCAAGTAATACATGCCATGAAATGCATGTTTTTAAGGCTTATTTTAGTATATTTTCTTATCGAAAATAGTCTTTTGCACGTTAAAATCTCCAAATTATGTTCCAAATAGATAAAATGAATGACTATGAGGTTTTTTTAGTTGTTAAAAATGTAATTCTATCATTTTGGGCCTGTTTTGGGAGCTTTTACATTGGTTTTTTGCTATATTGCAAAAACTGCATTCGATGTGCTCGCATCGCTAAGCCCTAAATTCCATAAATGCTGACCAATCATCTGCAGGCGCAATTTATCCAGTCTCCAGCCATTTTTCAGCATCGAAATTGACTGGGTAGCTCCGGATTCATGGATTTCGACCCTCTTTACCAACCTTGAAGCCTATATAAAGGTGGGAAGTCTTCTCCTCAAGGAGCACGCTCTTCCCTCACGAAATATAGCTAGGTTTAGAAGATTTCTCACCCAAAATCTCAAACCCACTCCAAGAAATAGGAATTCTCTTGGAGAGGTTAGAGCTAGGACCCCCTATTCGACAAAAGTGTGTGTAGAGAGAAAGGATTGGACCTTGGAAAAGGACAATCCATTCCTAGGAAGTTAAAGTGAGTGAGAGACACATTCTAAGAGAGTGTTTTCTGTATTTCCAAAATCTACTTTCATTTCTTCATTTGTTAAGTTCCATTCCATTCATAATATTCATTTTGTAATTATGACTTTAAAAGTAATAAAGTATTTCATTCATTCTTTAATACGAGCTAAATTCACTAAGGGGTTCAACTATGTAGATGCCCTTCTTGAGATGGAGATAAATTGTAAAATAGAAAATTAATGGCAAGAGAAAACCCTTCATTTTTCCTTATATTGATTGATCAAGGTAATGCAATATATAGGAAAAATGTGGGAGTAAAAACTCCTGCAAAGACTCACCCACACAATATAATTCCTCAATAATAGGCCCTTCTAGAAGAATAACAATCACTAAATGGGCCCTTATGCATGGGCTTACAAATCAGATTCAAGAGTACTTAATGGACTCTCTTAACAACCCCCTGCAAACCAATGGCTGCTTCAGACACGACCGTAAGCCTCTGCTTAAGTTTGCCAAAGTTTACAGCAGACGATGTTTTGGTAAAAATATCTGCAACCTCTTCAGTAGCTGGAAGATGACGAATAGGCAATTTCTTTCGGAAACCAAATCACGAACAAAGTAAATATCTAGTTCAACATGCTTCGTTTTAGAGTGTAAAATTGGATTAACACTAAGATGTACCGCACTTAGGTTATCACACCACAACATCGGAGGAGAGTTAAGAGAAATACCAATATCTTGAAGAAGAGAATTTATCCACACCATTTCCGTAGCTACCAAAGCAAGACAACGATATTCTGCCTGTACTTGATCGAGAAATGATCGACTGTTTCTTGGAACCCCAAGACACCAAACAACCTGCAAAATAAACACAAAATCCAGATGTGGATTTACAATCATTAGGGTTAGAAGCCCAGTCAACATCAGCAAAGCCATATAAGCTCATTGGGAAAGTAGGTTTGATCAAAATACCATGAGAAATCACCCTTTTTAAATAACGAAGAATACGTTTCACAAGTTGCCAATGTAAAAGAGTTGAAGAATGTATAAACTGACATGCTTTATTCACACTAAAGGAAATTTTTGGATGAGTAAAGGTAGCATATTGGAGAGCACTAACAACACTTCTATATAAGTGAGGATCATGAAATAACTCACCTTGCCGTGCCGAAAGAAGGGGTCCACTTACCATGGGAGTGGATATCTGTTTAGCTTCAAGTATTTTTGTCCTCTGCAACAAATCTGTTATATATTTAGACTGAGATAAGAATAATCCCCCATTAGAAAGATAAGAAACTTCTACCCCGAGAAAGAAACTTAGTTTTCCCAAATCCTTAAGAGCAAAGTGAGAACAAAGTGAGATTATAACATCATCCATTTCAACAGAAGAGCTTCCCAAAATGATTAAGTCATCCACATAGATAAGAACATAACAACATCCAATAGAAGTAATACGAAAGAGTAAAGATGTGTCAGCCCGTGATGTTTTGAAACCCAGAGTATGTAAGCAAGAGCTTAAACGTTCATACCACGCCCTTGGAGCCTGTTTTAAACCATATAATGCTTTCTTCAAGTGAAAAACTAATGGTTGGGAGCTAATGTACCTCAAATCCAGATGGCTGATCCATATAGACATTTTCATGAAAAAGGCCATGTAAAAATGCATTATTAACGTCAAGCTGTCTAATCACCCATCCTTTCATAACAGCAATAGTTAATAAGATACGAATAGTAACATGTTTTACCACAGGGCTGAATGTCTCATTATAATCAATACTAGGTGTTTGATGAAAGTCTTTAGCTAAAAGTCTTGCTTTATAACGAGCAATAGAACCATCTGAATTTCGTTTGATTTTAAAAAGCCATTTGCAACCAATAATTTTCTTATTATTTGTTTTTTGAACCAGCTCCCAAGTGTTATTGGTTTGTAAGGCATTAAATTCAACTTCCATGGCTTTCTTCCAGTGGGGATGTTTTAAAGCCTCTTTAAAATCAGATGGTTCACATTGTGTATAATCAACCATATACACTTTAGGCTTAAAAATACCATTCTTACCTCTAGTCATCATAGGATGTGTAGGAACAAGTGAAAGGTTTGGTTGTAATACCTCCTGCGAACTTTGAGCTGACTGGCCATCAGAAGAAGTGGCAATATTTTCTTCGATAGGAGCATCATTACCTATTTCTAAAGGATACACATTAGTAGAATTCAGATGACCAGACGTGTCAGAGAATATACCAGTATTTATCCCGACTTCATTATGGTTCCGAGGTAGAGAGGTAAGGATAAAGGATATTGGAGCAACTGAAATATTAGTGGATTTAATGGATGTGCAATGTTTAGAAAAGGAGTTATAAGGAAATGAATTTTCATTAAAGAGGACATGTCAAGAGATATAGAGACGTCCATCAGAGGATAAACATTTATATCCTTTGTGTAAGGTACTGTATCCAAGAAAAGTGCAAGGTTGTGAACGTAAGGATAATTTGTGAGATTGATATGGTCGAAGATATGGATAACAGGTGCCCCCAAATGTTCTTGATGAGGAATAGTTTGGTTTCCGGCCAAATAACTTCTCCAAAGGGCTAATGGAATGCAGGACAAATGTAGGAAGTCTATGTTACGCCCATATTCATTATGTGTCTATGCGTTCTTTCAACAATTCTGCTTTGTTTAGATGTATAAGGACATGTAATTCTATGTTCTATTCCATTGTGGGTTAGGAAGTTAACAATGGATTAAATTCCCCCCTCCCTCCAATCGGTTTGAAGACTAATAATGGACTTGCCTAACATTTTTTCAATAAGAATTTTAAATTTCTGAAAAGCACTAAGAGCTTCGGACTTAGTTTGGAGAAAGTATATCCATGTGTATCGACTATAAACATCAACAAAGCTAATATAATATCGAAAACAATCCTTAGATGTTTTAAAAGCACGTCCCCAAAGGTCAAAAACAACTAATTGCAAAGGAGAATGATATTGAGTTAAGGAATGGGAGAAAGGAAGGGCATGATGTTTCCCCACAGCACATGCTTCACAAAATTGTAGTTTATTTATATTAATGCTTGGAGTTTTGGTATGTTGAAGTACATTTTGGATAATAGACACATGAGGATGGCCTAATCTCCTATGCTAAACATCAATAGTCGTGGTTATAGGAACAGAAATATTCATAGAGGCATTTAGAACAGCAGATTGAGATACAACATGTTGTTGTTTGTGGGTTGGGGTAATATTGAAACGATAAAGACCTTCATGGCACTCCTTGGAGAAGAATTTGGCTAGAGACAAGATCCTTCACATAACAAACATATGGGTGAAATTCAAAGAACACATTGTTATCTTTAGCCAATTGTGAAACACTAATAAGATTTTTGGTTATTGAGGGAACATGAAAGAGATTGTTCAAGATAAGTGATTTAGAAGGTAATGTAGATGAATTAAAGGAAGTGGAACCATAATGAAGAATGGGCAAACCTTATCCATTCGCTGCATAAATCTGATTTCCTCCCCCATACTCAGATCCAATAGATAGGTTATTGAAGCTGTGAGTGAGATGATTGGTGGCACCCGAATCCGGATACCAATTGCTATCAAGGTTCAAATCTGGGGAGGCAATCATAGCAGAAATTTGTGGTATACTATTCATAGTACCCGATGAGGGAGACAGATGGTTAGGAGAAAAACCATTAGAATTTGTTCTAGGAGGTACATATCTAAAAAAGCACCGATCAGCACTATGACCAAATTTAGTGCAAATTTGGCATTGCGGTTTGTTTCTATTTCCCCAATTATTATTTGATCTACCACCACGATTTGATCTTCCTCCTCCTCGGCCACCTCGAGAGTTATTTTGGTAGGTATTATTTGTATTTTGAGAGTGGTTTGTGTGGTGGTATCATGTTGTTTTTCATTGTTTTGAGTAGCTAGGTTAGCTGAAGGCAGAGATGTTCAAGACTTATTTTACTCTCATTTCTAATTTCTTGAGTGAGAAGGAGGGAAGTAACATCTTGAACAGTGGGTGAATCTATTCTAGCAGAGATAACAAAAACCATAGATTCATATTCTGACCCTAAACCAGCCAGAATATACATAATATGATCATCCGAAGAAATTGGTTTCCCAACAGAGGCTAATGCATCCACACATTGTTGAATTTTCATAAAGTACTCTTTCAAAGGCATGGCTCCTTTTTTAAGTGTATGAAGTTTATTTTTGAATTGCATAGCCTTAGCAAGGTAACGTGCAGAGAAAATACCTTGGAATGTAGTCCAGATTTCTCTACTAGAAGTTGAATTTAGCATTTGATTGAGAATATCCTCACTCATTGACCCAAGAAGCCACAAGGATATCAGTCGATCTTGGCGTTTCCACTTTTTATATTCCGGGTTTTGGTGGTGGTTCTGACTCATCATCGAGAAAATGTTCGAGATCATAGCCTTCCAAAGCGGTGCTTACCTGAAATTTCTACCGGAGAAAATTGTCATCGGTTAGTTTTACAATATTGATTTTGCTGCCCAAATTAAACATGTGAGAGACAGTTAAGGATCCATCTGATCCTTCGGTAGCCATGGAAGAAGAGTCGGAGCTCATAGTTGAATGGGAGAGGAGCGATTGACTTTAGATTGTATTGAACAAAAGTTTCGAAAATGAGGTGATCTTCGAGAGAAACTTGGTAGTCATAGCGGATGGAGAGGAATTGATTTTCTTCAGATTTATTTTTCGAGCAGAGTTGTTGAAGGTGGGACGGCTCCGAGAGGAAAGTAACAAAGAAAAAAAAATTAGAGTTTCATAGTGTCTTTTGACAGTGGCTCTGATACCATCTTAAGATGGAGATAAATTGTAAAATAGAAAATTAATGGCAAGAGAAAATTGTTCATTTTTCCTTATATTGATTGATCAAGGTAATATAATATATAGGAAAAATGTGGGAGTAAAAACTCTTGCAAAGACTCACCCACACAATATAATTCCTCAATAACAGGCCCTTCTAAAAGAATAACAATCACTAAATGGGCCCTTATACATGGGCTTACAAATCAGATTCAAGAGTACTTAATGGGCTCTCTTAACAGCCCTAGGGATTGATGGTTTGATCATTGCTTAAGTGTCATAGCATGCTTGCTTGCTCTATTCTCTTCTTGATTTTAACGTTTAATAATGTTAAGTTAAACTGACCACTTAATTTAGCATTCTAGTGATGTTCTAATATTGAGATGGTTAGAATGTAAGCGGAGTTCACAAGAGAATATGGGGTAATAGCCTAGGTGTAGGAATACCATGTCACCTTAGGTATAACGGACACCATAAGACAAAGAATAAAAGCAAGAATTAATCTAAGTAGCAGCTAATCATTGGTATATAGGTTTAGCTCCTTAGACACCTAAAGAGACTTGATACAATATCAAATAGTTGAAGATTCTGTCCATGAGTTAGGCAATGCGCTAGTATGATGTGGCCGCTGTTGGGTTTTATGCTCTAAAACTCATAGATTGTAAATGTAATAATTTGACCGTGATTAAATCATTAATAAAGAGTTATTGATGTATTACTTCAATAAGCGTTATTGATTATTTTTGTTTATTTTCTCTTAATAACTCTATATCCAATAAACTAACATCCTAGGCTGTTTTATGAGTCTTGAACTGTATGTAGGGATATATGGAGATCAATGTTCAAGATACATTTTAAAGGGTCTATAGTATAGGGATAAGACTGGGTACCTTATCCTAGTGACACTATAGATACGATCCACTTTGTATTTGATACAAATGCAATGATCTAATGCGTTCGTGTAGGTGACATGCGAGTGAGGGTATCTTATGCAATGAGTTTGCATAAGACCAGACCATAAAATAGTAATCACTAGATGTAACTTCGTTGACTAGTTAGGTTTCTATTTCAATAGGATGACCTAAGCAACTTAGTCTTAATCCTAAGTATATTATGAACTCCTGTCTATGAGGGATTGTCCTTTGATTTATATGGGTGAGAGTGGCCATTTGCCGACTCAATATGCCTACCATCTTGGGGACAAGACCGAGTGGGGAGCTGGGGACATAATTATACAAGATGGAATTCACTCATTCCCATTTTTAGGGTAAGTAGATAAGTGTTCCCTTAAGTGGTGTCTCAAAGACTTGAACAAAGAGCCCTACCCTCTCACTGGCCTGAGAGGGGTTTCTATTTAATGGTTGGACCATAAACAGGTTGTTCATTAGAGGAGCATTGGTACTTAAGAATTTAGAAGTAACCTAGTGGTTAAACGATAATTTGACCCAACTGGTGTTACGAACATTTGTGAAGGACTAATTTGCTATTATTGGTCTATATCCATGGACATAGAAATATATCTACAGTGAGAAGAGTGTAGTTGTGAGTCTTTAGTGGAGTGTACCCACAGTTAACGAATATTGATAAATGTGGTTAATGAGTTTAGCCGATTAATCCCATATCGTTGGAGCTTCTAATATGTAGGTCCATAAGGTCCCCTTGTTAGCTAACTACGAACCAACAAGGATCAACTATGTTGAAAGAAAAATTTGAAATGTTCAAATTTATGAGGGAAAATATTAATTGTATTGGATACAATTAATTGCCTGATTTATTATAAATTTTATTTGAATGTGATTCAAATTATAACTTTATAATATGGAGAATTAATTTATTTGAATATGATTCAAATAATTAATTATTTATTTGGATAAAATCCATATAAATAAATAGAGATAGAATTAATTAATCAATTTGAATTGGATTCAAATAATTAATTATTTAATTTGGATCTCATCCAAATTAAAGATTCTGCAGAAAATGCAGAAAATAGATAGAAGTAGAATTAATTAATTGATTTAAATTGGATTCAAATAATTAATTATTTAATTTAGATGAGATCCAAATTAAAGATTCTGCCAAAATAATAATAATAATAATAATAATAAATAAATAAATAAGATCTAAACATGTTATACCATTTAATATGAGATATTATTTGGGTAGATATTCATTAATATTGGATATTATTAAATATTTTATTTAAAATAGGGGGTTTATCCTAATAGGTTAGGAGTAGCCCATAGAATTCTATAAATAAGGCCCTTGGGAGCCTTCATAGTATACTCCCTAAGAAAATAATCTCTACGATTTCTCTAAAAATCTTCCTCTACTAATTCTCCCAATTTTCTTAGAAAATTTCTAAGAAGATTCTTTTTCCCATTATTTCAAAAGTGGTTCCCACAAACCGGATTCTTGCTAGAATCATAGCGAGGAAGATCTCTTGGAAAAGGAACTACAAGAAGAAGACTATCAGTTCGAGAATTATAGATTAACCTTTTCTTTATTTTTTTTAATTCTTTCAAGAAATCAAAGAACGCAATCACACACTTCCGCTGGGATTCAATTTGAAACCCAACTTCCATCATTGATTATCTTTATCTTTTTACGGTTTAATCATATCAACTAACAAAAATTTCATCTTTGTTACTTTTGTCACTTGATTGTATTACTTCAAAACAAACCTAATTAGATTTCTAGTCTCGTGGGATTCTAGTCTTGGAATACTCTAAGATTATTACTTCATTGACGGTGTATGCTAGCACTAGACCATATTTATTTCTATTTTTCAACTCTTATACACGGTTGGTTGATCACCAAGCCGAGGTCAACGGGCCCAATTAGCCCTCTTTCCTAGGCCTATTTTCTTCTCCTCGTGTGATGTCTTACCCATTTGTTGTAGCTTTCATAGTTCGATAGTCTTCTTTTTCCTTTACTATGTCGTTCCTTTAATCCTAAAATTACCCCTCACATTTATAATATTTCAAATAAGCCCCGTGTGCAGTTTATTCATTTTTAATTAAACTTATATTTTAAAATTAATAATAGAAATTGGGGACGTCGGTCGTGGAGTCACGGTGTAGAAGTTAAGCTTAGTTTGGTATTATTATAACTTTTAAAATAATTGCTGAAAATTGTGCTTTTAGAAAAATGAGCTATAGTACCAAGAAAATTAGGGCCCGTTTGATACCGTTCTTGTTTTTTGTTTCCTATTTCATGTTTCTCATTTTTTTAAGAAACGGGTGTGTTTGATAATTGTTCCTATTTCTCGTTTCCAAAATTTATGAAACGTTCCTAAAAATTGGAGATATTTTGGAAACCACTAAAACTAGTTTTGTCAATTTAGTTCTCACTTGGTTTGTTTCTCTATTCACGTTTTAGGGTTGTAGTCACTCTTTCTTCTCAGCAACAATCAACCCATTTCTCATCTCAAGCTAGGGCTTCCCTCTTCTCTTCTTTTCCTCTCTCCTCTCAAGCTAAAGTGCACACACACAAGGTATCCCAGAGTATTCTTCCTTCGTCTATATTATGAATCAACTTCATCTTAATTTTTTTTTTTTTGGGTTTTTTAATTCAAAATCTAGAGAGAAGGTGATTGTGAATGAATGGAATTCTATATAAGTAATAATGGAGCTAGATTAAGAGCTAATGAATTTCTTGAGAAGATTGGTTTTCGAAAGAAATGCTATCTATAGTTGATTTTGTTGGGTTGTATGTCCTAAAACTCGTAGTTTTTGTAAATAGGTGATTTGTAGTACATATGAAGTTATTCAAGTGAATTAATTATTTATCAACTCTAAATCCAATTAAACTACGAACCCTTGGCTACTATCATGAGTACTTGGACTTTATGTGGAGACATAAACAAGATCAAGTTCGAGTAAGTAGCCTCAATAGTCTATAGTACATGGATTAGGTTGGGTACCTCTTTCTAGAGACACTATTGAATACGACTCGCTTCATGATTGTTACAAATATTGTAAAGTGTCATAAATGAAGTGATTCTGATTTGATCATGTAGAGACATGTGAGCGGGGGTATTCTACATAATGAGATTGTGTAAGACTGACCCTGAAATAATTACTGTTACATATTAACACCGTTTACAATTAACACTGATTAATTTCACTTATCGATGACCTAGATAACTTGATCTGAATCTTGAGCTATCTATGAACTCCTATTTATTCAGAATTATCCCTTGATCTACATAGGTAAGAGTAAGCTCAATAGCGCTGCTCAACATTCCTCCTATTTCAGGGATAAGACCAGGTAGATAGTTGGGAACATAGAATTTGCAAGACGGAATTCACTCCTACCCAACTTAGGGATAGAAGAGAGGTTGTTCTGTTAAGTGTTGTTCCCAAGACTTGAACAAGGGGCCCCATCCTCTCACTGGCCCGAGAGGGAAAGGATTTAGTGATTAGATCCTAAATTAATTGTTCATTAGAGGGACAATGGTACTTAAGGAGAAAAGATGTAACTTAGAGGTAAATCGGTATTTGACCTAACTGAAGTTATGAACAACCTGTGAAGGATTGACTTATCGATGACGGTTATATCAAATGGACACAAATATATCTACAGTGAGGAGAGTGCAACTACGGGCTTTAGTGGAGTGTCCCGTTGGTTAACGAATGTTAGTTAACTAGGTTAAAGAGTTTGACCGGTTAATCTCGGATCGTTGGAGCTCATGATCTGTAAGTCCATTAGGTCCCTCTACTGGCTCATAAATGGACTAAAATCTTAGATAATGTGGTGAATAAGTTTGAATCGTTCAAATCTTGGCTTAAGGAATGAAAGTTAGATATATATGATATATCGGCGTTTAATTACGAATTAAACGTACAAATAGAGTTAATTATAATATTTAAATATAATTTAAATATTAATCATATGAATAGGGATTCATATCGGTTTTTTTTAGAAAAATCGGGACAAGTGGGAAAAATAATATTATTTTATTATTTAATATTAAAATAATAATATTTAATTAATTAAATATTAAATTATTTAATTATCTTTTTGAAATTAAAAATCAATTTTAATTCAATTTTGGAAATTCATTGAAAATTGATTTTAAAATTGATTTTTGAAGATTGGATTTTCCCACTAACTAAGCTAGGAGCTTAGTTGTCTTCTTCACAATTAACCAACAAATTAACCATTTTGTGTTGCCAAATTTTGATGCAATTGGATTGCATGTTATTCTTTAATAAATAGAGATGATTTTGACATAAAAATGGTTAAGAATTTTGTGAAATTAAGGGTTAATTTTGCAAAATTCTATCCATTGTTCATCTTCTTCCCAACCTTCATTCTTTCTCAAATTCACCACAAATTTGGATCCCACCATCCAATCTAAGCCTAGAGAATAGTAGAGAAGACTCTTGTGGTGGTCTACAACCAAGTGGTGCTGAAATTCATCAAGAATTGAAAGAGAATTTGGAGCTTCAAGGGTAAGTGTTCTTGAAACTTTGGTTTTTCTTCTTAATTGCATGTTTAATCCTCTAAATTGAGCATCTTAGAGTGAAAATTGATCAAATTAACTTTTGCTACATGCTCATTAATCCTTCAGATTTCTGTTGGTTGTGTAAATTCAATCACCTTGTGCGAAAGAAAAACCAGGTATAGGTTTTTTATTTTTGTTGATTTTTTAGGTTTTTTATTTAGAGCTAATGTTAATCACACACATGACCCACCAATAAGGTCCCATTACTTTGGAAAATTGCAATCTATTGATTTACAAAAATGTACTCCACCTGTTTCACGAAAATGGCCAAAGAACTTCTTTACCTTTCCCCAATTGGGTCTTTATTTTTGTCTCTGTCTCTTTACCCTCTGTGTTTCCTAAACCCCACCATTGTTTTTTTGTTTGTGTTTTTTTTTTCTTCCTTCCTCTATTGACCTTCCGCTTTGATCTCCTTTGAATTGTTGTTTTAAACCTAGTACAAAGGAGAGGCTCAATAATTTATAGGGTATAGTGTGGAGTAATTGAGGGGAATCTCATTCGCGAAGTAGCATGCATTATACCTGTTATGAGCTGCAATAACATTGACCATGAAAAAGGTACATTCATGCAACTAAGAATGGATGGGACAAAGGCGCTAACATTTTGGTGTTCTTTTTTAGTAAGAATCTGATGTCTTCTTAATATGCTTGTTTGTTTTGTTTATTTTGGTAAGAATTAGATGTATTCTTAACATTATTGTCTTTTTGAATTTTATAACATTGTTTTGCATTTGGTTGAGTTTTTATTTTAGGTTTGCGAAATTTTGTTAAGAAACTTCTCATTTTTAGTCTTATTGTCTTACTAAACAGTCTTATTATTTTAGATGTCACAAAAATCGTTTGAAAAGCATTGTGTTGATGAGGTTGTTGAAATTGATGGATTGAAAAGTGAGGGACCATGGTCAGACAAGAATGAGGCTTTGTTTGTTGACTTAATGGATGAAGAAGTTGTAAAGGGCAATCGACCAACCACAACATTTACAAGGACTAGTTGGAATTATATGAGAAACCAACTAAATGCTAGTACTGGATATGCTTATACTCATGATCAATTGAAAAATAAGTTTAACAAATTAAGACAATTTACAAAGATTTCAAAAAGATATTGAGTGATATGATAGGAAATGGTTGAGATCCATTGTTGGGTACTATCATTCTAGAAGAGGAGCAATGAAATGATCTTTTTAAGATATAATTAAAAATTGCAAGTGTTTTTTCTTTTCTATTTCTAACACTATTGAATTATGGTTAATGTTATATATTGCTGTGTTATTTTTTATAGGTGAATAAGAGATTGATGTTATATATCGTTGTGCTTTTTCTTATAGGTGAATAAGAAGCTAAAAAGTTTTTAAAAAAATGGTTGTTCGCATTATGCAAATCTTATGAGGATTTTTGGAGATACTACTGCTACAGGTATAAATGCTTGTCCATCAACAAAGCTTCTTTCAGATTCTGAAGATGAAAATGATGTTGGAAGTAATACAAACTTTGTTGGTGAAGAAAATGGCAATGAAAAAAGTGGAAAACGAGTTTCAAGGAAGAGAGACGAATTTGAGAGTTTCCTTTCTTCATTTATAGATGTGTATGCTAAGAATGCAAAGAGAAAAAATGACATCCTTAAGAAAAGAACTCATAGTTCTACTGCTAGTCAAGTTGACGAGGGTCAATCATTAGGAAAAAAAGATGTTGATGAAGAGCTGATGAAATGTTTCAAAATTTTAAATACAATGGAGGATATTGATGGAGAGGCTTATACTAAAGTACTGAAACTTTTGCATGGAGATCTTGCTTGGAGAAAATTATTTATGCTCATGCCTTATGCATGGAAGAAAGATTTCATAAATAGTATCTAGATTTCACTTAAGATGGTTGTAGTTTTATGTCATTTACTTCTTCAAAATATACTTAAACATCTATTTTTTTTGTTTGATTTTGTGGTTTTATGTTATAATTTGAACATGGATATTTTGAATGTGATTCCTATCTTTCTCTCTTTTTTCTATTTATGTTTCAAATTTCTTCCTACTCATGTTTGATTTAGGGATATACTCTTCAAGAGAGATGGATTTGATTCAAGACAATGATGTTGAGAGTTTTGATTCAGACGACAATGATGATGCCATGTACATCTTTTTTAATTTATTGTACGTTGGCTTTTACAAGGTGCAATCTTCCAGACAACCATGTACAACGTCTGCACTAAAAGGTTATGATTATGTGATAGAGTTGTTAAATGAAAATAATAGAAGATGTTTTGATTGTTTTAGGATGGAAAGAGCTACATTCATAAGATTTTGTGAAGATTTAAAAGCTAAGAAAAATCTGAAAGCATCTAGGTACCTTACTATTCAAGAAAAAGTTGCCATATTTTTATTAGTCATATCATATAATAAAAGCAATCGTATAGTAGCATAAAGGTTTCAACATTTAGGTCAAACTATTTCTCGAGCTTTTAACCTTGTTTTTGAGGAAGGTTTGCAAGCTTGGAGTAGAAATTATTTGCCCACCAAACATAGACATTGTACCACTAGAGATCATAACAAAACTGAAATATTACTTTCTTTAAGGTAATATTTTAAAGTTAATGTTTTGATTTTTTTTCATAAACATAATATTTTTGAAAATATATTTATGTTTATGCTTATTTTTTAGGATTGTATTGGTGCATGATGCATGCATTCCTCAAAACGAACAAATACAATTTTATGGTAGAAAAACTAACACAACATGGGATGTAATGTGTGTTTGTTCATTTGATATGTTATTGACCTATGTCATGTCTAGTTGTGAAGGATTAGCCAATGATTCTCGCATACTTCTTATATGTATCAGGATTCATGAGAATAAATTTCCTATGCCTAAAAGAGGAATATAATTATATGTTTTTAGTTATTTTAATTTAACACTTGACTTTGTCATAAGTTTTAATATGTTTTATATTATGCATACCAATACTATCTTGTTGATTCGGAATACTCAAATATGCTAGGATTTTTAGCACCATTTCGCGGTAGAAGATACCATTTATGAGATTTTAGAGAAAGGAGAGATCATCCTCGAGGTAGGGAAGAAGTGTTTAACTATCGACATTCTTCAATATGAAATGTTATTGAACGTTGTTTTGGCTTGTTGAAGGCTCGATTCCCTATTCTTAAACAAATGCATCCTTACCTAGTCAACACACGAAAATATATACCAACAACATGTCGCACGATTCATAATTACATTAGATTCAATGATCTCCAAGATGACCTATTCAATGACTTTAGCAATGAGTCAATGATCGTTGAAGATATGACCAGAGAGTTTTCCAGGCAATTTGCAAAGTAGTATACTTGAGTTAGATGTAAGACGAAATCATTTAACACAAATGGTTGAGGTGAGATAACATTGACGATCAAATTTGGGCAAGAATTGAAGGATAGATACAAGTTTGTTATTGTTTTTAGTTATGCATCAAAACTTATTTGTATTAGATGATATAAACTTTTGATAATTTTTTTCGATGTTTAATGTAAGACATATCTTTTTTATATTATATTATTACAAAAAGAAAAAACAAGAAACAGTTATCAAACAAGTTCGGTTTCTTATCCTAAAAAAAGAAGAAACAAGAAACAAGAAACGGAAATGTTATCAAACAAGCCCTTAGTGTTTGATAAATTTTATTTTTAGAACTCAACAAGGTGGTCACAATGTTTAGTAAATAAATACTAAATTATTTTGTTTTATATATAATAACTATGTATTTTTTGTATAATTTATAATTTTTTAAGTAATTGGTTAAAGCAATATATTTTGTTGCTCTCTGTATTCAGAATTTAGTATTATGAACAACTTTAGTTTTTCATAAAAGAAAATCAATATGGTACAAATTTTAAAAAAATACTTGCATTCATTATAAAAAATTAGGAGATAGATATTGGTTATGTGAGAAAAATAATATACTAAATCTTACTATTGAAGAATAAAATTTAAAAATTGAAAAATTATTAGAAAATGTAATATGATTTTAAGAGAACCTAAACACTAGCATGGAACTGATTTAAAAAATTGACTGAAATGAACTTGTGTTATAAAAGTGATTTTAATAGGAGAAATTATTTTAAATAACAAAACTGTTGAAACTATCTACAAATAATAACGAATTTAGCATGTTTTCAACACACACACATACACACACGCATGCAAAGGTGTTTTTTAAACCGTCACAATAAAGTATTGATTATGTGAAACTTGCAAAGGTGTTGTTTAAACCGTCACAATGAAATAGGGATATATGTTTAAATGTATAATCTTGTCATTTGTCTTTCAGATTTTCATAAATTTCTAATTTATTTTTATCTTTAAATAGCTATAATTATTCATTAAATGTTTTTCTTCAAAATAAAATACTATTTCATTAGTTAGAATATTTTAAAACTATTTTCTTTTGTGTACTAAAATAGAACTATAAATTTCACATGTATTGTACGTGTTACCACCATTCGCCCTTCATATTTTCATAAATTTTATTTTATCTTTCTTTTCAAGTAGTTACGACTATTTGAGTCAAAAAATATATGTAAAAGACTATTTCATTAATTAGAATATTTTTATTAATCTTTTTCTTTTGTACATACAAACTTGTGGAACCGCTAACATCACATCTTCTATCTTTTGGGATTTATGCACTAAAGCCTTGTAATTTATTTGTTGATTAATTTAATTATTAATTATGCAATATTAATTTAACCATTAACTGGAAAAATCCAAGGTTACTACATAAAGACTTGAACATGTATGTCAACTACATACGGGTGGATCATGTTTAAGAAATAACCTAAAGGTTTATAATATATGGATATGGTTGGGTCCTTATCCTTGTAACACCATGGATACGACCCATTTTATAATAGTTACAAATGGTTTAATCCAAACTGTTCATGTAGAGATATGTGAGTGGGGATATCCTATACAACGAGTTTGTATAAGATGGGACTGCAAAATATTTATTCTCTTTGTAAATTTGTTAATTGATGTGATTAATATTTCATAAGATTATCATGTGCGACTCGATCTTAATCTTGAGTGACTTATGAACTCTTATCTATGAGGTTAGTCCTTCGATTTGCATGAGTGAGAGTGACCCGAGTTGCCAACTTAATAAATCTACCATTTTTTAGACTTGACTAAATGGGAAGCTGGGAACATAACTTCACAGGATGGAATTTACTCCTTCCCATATAGGGGAAGTAGATGGATAGTAGCCTTAAGTGTTGATTTCGGGTCTTGAACAAGGGGCCCCACCCTCTCACTGGCTCGAGAGGGACTTAGTTTATGGTTGGACCATAAACAAATTGTTCATTAGAGAAATCATTGGTACTTAAGGAAAAAAATTAATTAAAGGGGTAAAACAAACATTTGACCCAACTGTAATTATGCACAACACATGAGAGATCGACTTGCTTATACTAGTTATATACATGAACACAACTTGTCCTACAATGCATAAGAGTTCAACTATAGGTTTATAGTGGTTTTCCCTGTAGTTAATGAAGATTAATTTAATTAATGAGTTTAGTTAATTAATCTTGGATCATTGGAGCTTATGATCTATAGGTTCATAAGGTCCCATTGCTAGCTTACCACGAACTAACAAGGATCAATTATGATTGAAAGAAAATTTGAAGTGTGCAAATTTTGAGGGAAAATGTTAATTATATTGGAAAATAAGATTCAAATAAATAAATAATTTAATTTGAATACGATTCCAATTATATAGATTATGGGAGAACTAATTTATTTGAATGTGATTCAAATAATTATTTATTTATTTGGATAAGATCCATATAGATAAATAAGTTATTTAATTTGAATAAGATTTGAATTAAATAAATAGAGGGAGAATTAATTAATTTCTTTGAATTGGATTCAAATAATTAATTATTTAATTTGGATGAGATTCAAATTAAAGATTCACAAGAAAATAAATATTTAAATAAGATTTAAATATTTTAAAACATTTAAT
The DNA here is from genome assembly GCA_030954485.1 of Citrullus mucosospermus. NCBI lineage: Eukaryota > Viridiplantae > Streptophyta > Magnoliopsida > Cucurbitales > Cucurbitaceae > Citrullus > Citrullus mucosospermus. Next base: position 9,906,682 of record CM062057.1, on the reverse strand, counting down.
ATGAGATATTATTTGTGTAGATATTTATTAATATTTGATATTATTTAATATTTAATTTCAAATCTCCGCAGAGAGGTTATCCCAATAGGATTAGGAGTAGCCCATAAAGTTTTATAAATAAGGTTCTTAGGAGTGCTCATAGAACACATGCTCTACAAGAATAATCTTTACCATTACTCTAAAACTCTCCCTTTATAAATTCTCCCAATTTTCTTAAAAAAATTCCAAGAAAATTCTTCTTCCCATTCCCTCTATTCTTTCAAGAAGCGGTTCCCACAAGCAAGAACCTCTATTCTTTTAATAAGTGGTTCCCATAAGCCGGTTGGATTCCCTCTATTCTTTCATGAAATGTTCCCACAAGTCAGATCCTTGCCAGAGTTATAGTAAGGAAGATCTTGTGGAATAAGAAGAATCTAAGAAGGAGATAACAAGATTCAAGAGGAGATTTTCTTGTAGTCATGTATCGGCAAAAGGTATGATGCTTAACCTTTTCTCTATTGCATCAACCAGGAAAGAGAACAAAAAAAAAAATTAAATTGCCCCTAAAGCCAAAGCGCTGTGGGCCCACTTAAGTGCTGCCATGACGCTTTTTCCCGAGGGCAAGATAGCTGGTGAAGCTGTGAGGATTGCAACGATGCATAAGAGCGTCACAGCTCTCAAAAGTTTTGTCGCGCACATACGCATGATAGAGTCGCGACGCTCCGACCAAATGATAAAAGCAAACCTCGACTTTTTAGGTCACGATTCTAGCCACCAACCGACCAATACCCAAAATTTCTCTACTTTTCCTTTTCTTTTCATCTGTTTAGGCATTAAAACTCCATCCCATTAATCGATATGTCGATGATGGGCTAAGGTAATGACTTTCTAGTTTGGGTTTTAGGAATTTTCTTTCCCTCTAACGTTCTTATGAGATTTTGGACTAAATTTTATTGTATACATGATTCAATTCTGAATTTTTATGCATTACGATCATCTTTGTGGATGCAGGTGAACACTATGATCATTGCTTTAGATTGATAGACGATCGTGACACTTAGTTGTATGTTGATCCATAGAAAACAATAGGTTAGATTAGCTTGCGAATCTAAATCGATAAGTATTATTCTAATCAACCTAGGATTGAATCAATAGAATATATAATTTTAGCCTTTCTAGTTAAATATTCTGCCTAATTCTCCCTTGAACTTAATGCAATTAGAATAAACTTGGAATTGCATCCTTTTCATTGATTCAATGTATTTTAATTTGTCGATTAGGACAATTTGATTAGCCTTTCTAATTAAATTGATTAAGTGCAACCCACAATAAATTCGGTAACAATGACTCGATGGTTAAGAACATTGAATAAAGAGAATTCCATAATAACCCAAGCTAGGCCTTTCTTAATTAGATTTCATCTCTTTTAATTACTGTTTTAGTTATTTTTACGATTTAATTTCTTTGCAAACAATCATCTCACAACCCCCCCTTCGGTTACGCAAAATTGTCAACTGCTTAACTGAGAAATATTTGTGCTCCCTTTGTTCAATGCAGCCTTGCCACTATTACGGTTTGGTAAGCACGGAAAATTATTTGGGACGAAATTGGGCGACGAATTTCGTCCACCATTTGTACTTGACAAATTCAACCATCTCCTTCCCGCATCACCAATTCATATGTTTATCTACCATTTTTATACTTGTAAACTCATTCTTTTTAGTTACTGTAAAGATACTTCAATGCATTATTTGTGTAGTATCTCGCATTGGATCAAAGGAATTCATTAACATTAAATTATTCCAAATGCCTACGTTTGTCCCTGAACTCTCCAGGAAACCTATTTTAAACTTACACTTGGGTTTTTAATAGGAAAACTTGTGTTTAAATGAATCAATCTTAAGTAACTTCAACACGGCATAAGGTCAAGTCGACGCATCATGCATAATCACTTTTCATCGCAACAATATTCGATGATAATTTCAAAAGAATGATAATGTATCATCCTAATATGAAGTTTAGTCTAAGAAAGAGTGTTCTTAGACACCTCAAGTGTTGAGGATAAATGATTAATTATCTTCTCTCCATATGAGATAATTAATGCATAAATGAGACGTAACATACAATTGATTGTTTATATTGGTTACATTAGTGGTATGACCATTAAGTAGAAAATTAAAAGCTGCCTTAAAGTATCTATGGATAATGAAAAATTTTGTGTATGGTGTTAAGATTTGATCCTTCACAAGATACACGAGATATTACAAAGATTTAGAGAAATCTATGGTAAGATCAAATTTTTCTCCTATGTGGTAGAGATTGGTACACAAAACATTTGTTTTTGCTTGAGCAAAACTTTGTGTAGCCATAAAATATTCTTATAATTCTGAAAGTGCTTCAGTTTTGAGTTAGTCTATCACATTTTATGAGATAATAATGGTGCAAAGGCTAAGACTGAGGATATTAGTAAACACAAACTTCTAGGATAAGGCCGCATATTGAGAGAAAATATCATGGTAGTGACCAAAATGATTTTAAATGACATATGGTTTGATTTATATAAAAGGACTCTCTAGGTTAAGGTGTTTGAGAGTCACTTAGAATGTCTAAGATCACGAGACAGGTCTCTTCTTCGCTAGGGCAAGTGGGAGAACTGAAGGAGTTAGCAACGTAATAATGGAAGCAATTAGAATTTAAAGCACTCTAATTACATCAATTTTGAAGATTAAACATGCTTATTATAAAACCGAAAAACAGGGGAAGAACACTTACTTGTTGTAGCTCAAAATTAAATCCAATTCCTTCAAGCTTTTGATCACAACACTTCATGGACCACCACAAGAGTCTTTCTTGTTATTCTCTGGCCTTAGGATGGATTGTGGGATCCAAATTGAGCTGAATTTGGAGCAACTTGGTGAAGAACACACTTGTTTTGAGAGTTTTTAGGAGGAGAGAGTTTTAGCAGAAGTTAGCTAAAAAGGTCAACCATTTTCTTCAATTTCTCTTCTATTTAAAGAAGAAAACATGAAAATCACATACGCATGCATGAAGACAATAAATTGATTGATAATCACTCTCAATTTGGAGGTGGAAGCCATGGGATCAAGAGGAGTTAAATGAAAACGCCTCCTCCTTCACATGCAATTAATGGAGATTTCCAATTTCTTAAATTGAAATTTGAACTTCAATTTCATGAATTTATTTTTAATATAAAATTAATTTTAAATAAAATTAAGTTAATATATAATTAATTTAAAATAATAATTAATTAATTAATTATATTAAATTAATATTTAATATTAAATTAATTATTTCTCCACTTTCCTGGCAATTTCGAATCCGATAAATCTCTATTCATCTTAAAAATATTTAAATCATATTTAAATATTTCTAATTCTCCAAATTTGTCTAATTCACAATTAAACGAACAAGCCATACATTTTGCTCCTCAACTGAATTTGAACATTTCAAAGTCACTTAATACACTATACGTTTAGCCCATGAGCTAACAAGGGGGCCAAATGGTCCTACAGATCATTAGCTCCAACAATTTGAAATTAACTAGCTAAACTTTTTAACCTAGTTAATTAACATGTGTTAACTACTAGGACACTCCACTAAAGCCCAGTAGTTGCACTCTCTTCAATGAAAATATATTTTTGTCCACTTGATATAACTAAAATAAGTAAGTCAATCATTCACAATTTGTTCGTAATTACAACTGGGTCAAAATTACCATTTTACCCCTGTAATTACATCTCGTTCCTTAAGTCTCACTAATCCTGTAATGAATAATTGGTTTGTGGTTCAACTAGCAAACCTAGTCCCTCTTGGGCCAATGAGAGGGTGGGACCCCTTGTTCAAGTCCCGAAGTCCCTAGCTATTTGTCTGGTCTTATCCTTAAAATGGGAGGCATATTGACTCAACAAACCTGGGTCATTCTCACCTATGTAGATTAAAGAATAATCTTAAACAAACAGGAGTTCATAGTTAGCTCAAGATTAAGATCGAGTTACCTAGGTCATCAGGTTGAAATAATTAATTTTAACAGTAAACAGTGTTATAAAGTAAAAGTGATTGTTTCATGGTCTGGTCTTATGTAAACTCATTGCATAGAATATCCCCACTCACATGTCTCTACATTTACGATATTTTCTATCAAATACAAAGTAAGCCGCATCCATAGTGTCCCCAGGATAAGGTACTCAACTTTATCCTTATACTATAGACCGTTTTAGCTATTACCTAAACTTGGTCCACTTTTATGTCTACACATAAATTCTAAGTATTCAACCTATAGTCAAGGATACTTAGTTTATTGGATTTAATAAACACAATTCATATATTCAATAACAACTTTATTGAATAAATCTCGATAATAACTTTATTAAAAATAAGTTCCAAAATTTACAAACTACGAGTTTTAAGACATAAAACCCAACAAGAACATGTTGGGTGTAGAGTATGCCCTGGATACATGTCTAACCGGCTATGTCTCGTCGGCTTTAGTGCAAGTGGGAGATTGTTGGGATTTATGCCCTAAAGTCTCCTAATTTATTAGTTGATCAATTTAATTATTAATTATGCGATAGTAATTTATTCATTAACCAAAAAAATCTAAGGTTATTGCATGAAATCTTGAACGTGTATATAGTTGACATACAGGTGGATCATGTTCAAGAAATAACCTAAAGGATTATAGCATATGGATAAGGTTGGGTGCCTTATTCTAGTAACATTATGGATACGACCTACTTTGTAATAGTTACAAATATTTTGATCCAAATTTTTCATGTGGAGACATGTGAGTGGGGGTATCCTATACAAATAGTTTGTATAAGATCGGATTGCGAAATATTTAATCTCTTATAGTAAATCCGTTAATTGATGAGATTAATATTTCATAGGATGATCATGTGCAACTTGAACTTAATCTTAAGTGACTTATGAACTTCTGTCTGTGAGGTTAGTCCTTCAATTTGCACAAGTGAGAGTAGCTTGAGTTATCGACTCAATAAGCATACCATTTTGGAGACTTGAATAAATGAGGAGCTGGGAACATAACTTCACAAGATGGAGTTCAATCCTTCCCATATAAGGTAAGTAAATGAGTAGTTCCCTTAAGTGCTGATTTCGGGTCTTGAACAAGGGCCCCATCCTCTCACTAGTCCGAGAGGGACTTAGTTTATGGTTGAACCATAAACAAATTGTTCATTAAAGGAATCAATGGTACTCAAGGAAAAAAGATAATTACAAGGATGAAATGGACATTTGACCCAACTGTAATTATGAACAACTCATGAAGGATCGACTTACTTATATGAATTATATCCACTGACATAACTTGTTCTACAATGCATAAGAGTTCAACTATGGGTCTATATTGGTTTGCCCTATAGTTAATGAATGAAGATTAATTTAATTAAAGAGTTTAATTAATTAATCTTGGATCATAGGAGCTTATAATATGTAGGTTCATAACGTCCCCTTGGTAGCTCACCACGGACCAACAAGGATAAATTATGATTAAAAGAAAATTTGAAGTGTTCAAATTTTGAGGGAAAATGTTAATTATATTGGATACAATTAATAACATATTTTATTATAGTGTTTATTTGAATTAAATTCAAATTATAACTTTATAATATGGAGAATTAGTTTATTTGAATAAGATTCAATGAAATAAATTATTTAATTTGAATAAGATTCGAATTAAATAGATTATGAGAGAATTAATTTATTTGAATATGATTTAGATAATTAATAATTTATTTGGATGAGATCCATATAGATAATTAAGTTATTTAATTTGAATAAGATTCAAATTAAATAAATAGAGGCAAAATTAATTAACTTCTTTGAATTCGATTCAAAATAATTAATTAGTTAATTTGGATGAGATTTAAATTAAAGATTCTACAGAAAATAAATATTTAAATAAGATTTAATATTAAACCATTATGAGATATTATTTGGATGGATATTTATTAATATTGGATATTATTAAATATTTAATTTAAAATCTTCGCAAATAGGTTAACCCAATAGGATTAGGAGTAAGGCAGCCCCAATAAAATACACACTCTCTATAAGAATAATCTCTACGATTACTCTAAAACTTTTCCTTTAGAAATCCTCCCAATTTTCTTAGAAAAGTTATAAGAAAACTTTTCTTCCCATTCCCTCTATTCTTCCAAGAACAGTTCCCAAAAGTCGGATCCTTGCAAGAGTCATAAAAAGAAAGGTCTCGTGGAATAAGAAGAATCCAAGAAGGAGACAACAAGATTCAAGAGGAGATTTTGTTATAGTCATGTATTGGCAAAAGGTATGGTGCTTAACCTTTTCTTTATTTTTTGTATTTTTAATTCTTTCAAGAAATCAAAGAACACAATCATACGCTTTCGTCATCATTCAATTCCCTTCACTATCATGGTCAAATTGACATACGATAAAGATGAATTCTGTCTTTTTCAAAGGAAGTCACTATTTCCCCTAACAAGAAAGACAATGTTAGCATCTGATCTAGAGTGATTTGACAAACCTACTCTGTTTTTCATGTGTCTAGTCTGTGTTCGTTCTTAGCAACCACTTTTTTGCACGAACTCTTTCTTTTTCTTTCACTTGCTAGCTACGAGTACTAAATCCTCTTGTGAAATACGCTTTTCACTATTCAGTTCTCTTTCCTCTAACAAAAGTTTACTAGTAGCCTTAGCAAAATCTAAAGTTTCATTCCCATACATCAAGATTGGCTTCATGTGTTCATAAGAAGAGGGAAATGATAAGATGAGTCTGAGAGCCTTATCTCCATCACATATCTTCACTTCGATCACCTCCAATTTAGAAATGACGCCATTGAGAATACCTAAATAACCTAAGATTTTCGTACGTTCAGGTACAATTGATTTGAGATGCTTTTTGTGTGATGTATTGCTTCAAACTTCATTCAAAGCTTTTCAGTTGTCAAAATTTTATTCACATTCGTAAGAACATTTCTAGCCAAATTTAGCTTGGCTATACTTACAACTCCCAAATTCATTTCCTCCCAAATCTTCATCGCTCATGTTGAACTTCTTAGAACCTTTACTGAAATTGGCACTGGACTCTCTTGGACCACCATCACCACTTAAGTCTTTAAGTACCACTGCTTGGTCTTCCCTTTAAAGTCTTGTATAACCCAGATTGTATCAACAAATCCTTGACTTGCACTTGCCACAAGCTGAAGTTGATCCATTCCATCAAATTTCACCACATCAAACTTTATTGGACTCATAAAGTTTGACACACATCTACTCCACTCTTAGAAAATTAACAAATAATGAACAACCCATACTATTCACAGTACCGTAACCGATTCAAAAATTCTTTTATGATGTGGAAGTTCAGACAATACTACAAACACACAAAGCATACTTAGAAATTCAAGAAACTAACCTACTTTGATATCACTTGTTGGGAAAAATCTCTCACTTATATCATAGGAACAAACAAAAAATTAGTAATAAAACTGGAAACACAAAATTTACGTGAAAAAACTCCAAACTGGAGAAAAAATCCACGAACTTGAAAATTTTTTACTTATGTGAAAAATTGTTACAATCACACAAAATAATATTCTCTCTCTAATCCTAATTACAATAGCACCCTCTCAAAACTTTTATACTACTCACACCCTTTAATCCCACTCTCAACTGAGATAATAAAGAAAGGGAATTTAACTAAAGTTAGCACACCTAAGCTTAAAATATTTATATCTAAGACAATTTGGAACTAAAGACATAGATTCCTTTTATAGTGTTTGCCGCCAATGACTTTCTTGAACCTTTCCGATGTAGAACAACTGCACTTTTAATGTTTTGACAAAATCCAACAAATACGGTTGTGTTTGGAATACAATTTCAAGTGTTTAATTTAAAAAAGAAGTCAGTTTGAAAAAAAAAATGAAGTGCTTGGAAACCACTTAAATAGATTTTGAAGTGTATTTTAAATAATTTAAACTTTTTTTCTCTATTCAATTCAAACGGAGCCTACATCTTTGAAAGGGTATTAGTTGTTTATGGAAGGCTTCGAACACAAATAGAAAATTGTGTGAAGGATTTGTAGTTTATCTAGGGAGTATAAAAGCGAGGGAAAAGTTATTGTGTTGTGAGGGGTAGGGATATGTATAAAAGAAAAGAGAAAATGTGTGAATTAGTTTACCTAGCAATTTGAAAAAGTAGAAAGAAGAAGAAGAGATAGAATTGTATTCTTACGTGGTTGATTGTAATTGAAATTTAAAATGTCGAAGTCTCCCTTTTATGAAAATATTGAAATATCGATATCAATATATTTTTAAAAAATTACTAAAATAAAAATTATTGACATTTTCATAAAATTAAAATATTTATTATTTATGTTTTATTGTTTTTTCTTGTGATATGATAAAAATGTAAGATTTGTTCCTTGTATTAATGTCAAACTATGGACTTGTAGACAGGTTGAAGTAAATGTAGACCTGTCAATAAAAATTTAATATCTTGGTTGTAGTTTGTGAAAAAATGGGCAAAGAAATTTATAGATTAATTGATTATTAATTGAGAATGAGAACTAAAGAAAGGTTCATAAATTTAGGTGGCTAAAAATTTAAATTATAATTGAGTGTATGAACTTTGTGTCTAATTTAGTCTCTCAATTTCTAAAACTGTCTAATCAGTTCTTAAATCCTCCCTTCTATGTTTAATAGGTTCTTAAACTTTCAATTTTGTGTCTAAAAGATCTTGAAAGATTCAGAATTTTTAAAAATTAATTGATTTGTTAGATATATATTTAAATTTTATGTATAATGAGACTTTAAATTTTCAATTTTGTGTTTAGTGTAGATATGTGGTTTTTGAAATTCTAATTATGAAATTTATAAACCAAATAAACAAATTTCATAGTCTAAATTTGTAATTTAACCAAAATATTGATTTGACATTTTGGGAAAGTGAAAACACACGTGCTTGGATTTTTTTTTTAAAAAAATGTAATTTCAATAAATAATGATAAAAATAGAAAGAATTTTAAATTATTCTAAAAAACAGGGCAAGTAAATCATAGACACAGTACACGATTTATAAATGAATGATGGACCCCGTCCATAGTTTCGGCCTAAATCATGATTGACACAACATGTTCCCAACTAGGTGCCAATTGTGCTAAGAAACTCATGGACATTGTATACAATTTCCACGTGAGTTTGTTATAATTTTTAAATATAAAAAAAATATTTTAAATAAAATTTACTAATTTGGCTTATTCCGTAAATGTAATTGAAAAATTGTCACATTGAATTTGTGAAATCTTATCGAATCTATTTGCAAAAATATATCTAAATTTTAGCAATTCAATTTACCTAAATTATTCACATGTTTGAATTTTGAAATTTTCCTTCATGCATATATATTTTTCAATTGCCTACCTTCATTCAAAATTTGAAATAGGATTTCACCATTTTCAACAACATTAAGAATTTTATGTAGCAATATACATTTGTAAAAGATTGAATAAGAAATATATATTTAGTATATATGTTATGTGACAACAATTAAAAAAAAAAAAAATCAAGATGAATGAACATAGAAGGTAAAAGAGAACTAGAGAATTGTTGAAAATATATTTGAAAAAAATTAATCAAACAAAATAAAAATAAAGTTAAATGAACACAATAAATGAGCTCTTTTTAAATATAGTAAAATGAACCAAACTATTTATAAATGTAGAAAAATTTTAACGTTCATGGACCGTGATAGACTTCTATCGCTGAAAGCGATAAATTGCAATAGATTTCTATAGCTCAAGCGATAAAAATGTATTGTGATCTATCGTCAATAGACAGTGAAATTTTTTTATATTTGTAAACAATTTAATATTTGGTCTATTTATAATAATTTTCCTTACAAAATTCTAATTATTATATGTTTACTTACTTTTTAGCTATTAGTCCAACAAGCAAAGGTACAGTGATTTTAAACTCCTGTATATGTAAGTACATATCAATTACGTTTATTTTTATTTTTTATATTGAGAAAGTTATTTTGATTTTTTTCTTATATATTTAGGAAATTAGTATAAATAGTTTGGTCCATTTCTCAATATTTGAAAATAGCCTCTATATATTTATTAATTTCTAATTGATAATAGCATTGGAAGGTTAGGGTAAATAAATTAAAGAACACGGAATGTGAATGAAAAATTACCCCTAGAAAAATGGGCCTCTCCGATTTTCCTCAAACTTTCCCATGAAACCTTTGGAGTAACTCATTCTTGAGGCCCAAAGGTCCAAAGGCCCAGATTCAACAAAGAATGAATCGATGACATTGATACATAACTTCTTTTTAAAAATATATTAATATATAACTTTAGTATATAATATAGAGTGTCTGAGGTAGGAGTGGAGTTGTGAACTCGGAATAGTTGTTTAATCGTAAAGTAGAGTTTACTATGTATGAAGTTAATAAGACATAAAATTAATGTTTTTTTAGTTATGGAGCCATATAACTTCTTGGGCTAAATAAGAGATTTAATGTGAAATTTAGGAAATGGTTCAACTACACTTTAAGTGATTATTCATTTGTGTGTAATATTTACATAACATTATTAGTTCCTATTATTATTCTTAAATGTTATTGATATAACTATAACTAAATTTGGGTGTTATGAATTTCATCCATTTAAACATAGCTAAACGAGCCTTAATATACAAAATATGTAATGCACTTCTACATATTTTTAAATAAATCTAAAAGAGACAACAGATTTTCACATATATTTGCAATGGTAAAATGTTGTCTATTTTGGACACACTCATGACTTCTTTTAAAACCTACCAATAAAATCTCATATCAATGGATATAATTATCTCACTTATGTACCATAAAGTATATTATTATTATTATTATTATTATTATTAAACACTTAAGTACAAACTTCATGCCCTCAATTTCAAAAAATTGTGTAAATAATAATATTATTACCCAAATTGTCATTATATGATATGTTACTATCTTTTACTTTATGTGAGCATGCCAATACAAATTAAGGGCTTTTTAAAAAATTAAAAAGATCATTGATGCATAAACTGAAACAGTGAAAATATAAAAGGATAAAAATTGAAGGACAATGACACTGCATCTAATTCCATCCATTTTTATACGAAATAAAAAAAGAAGATTATTAAAAAAAAACTACCACATAACAGATTTTTATTGAGTTTTTGGGCTACACAATATATAAGTCTAAATTCCACCTAAGTTTTTTTCAAAATTGAAATAACTTAGTGTTGGAATAAACACTAATTAATTTGGATCAATTATCCCTTCTTGTGTGAATCTAATAGGATATTAATTAACTAAAAACAATAATAATTATCAAGCAATAGACATAAGTGATTTTAACATGGAAAAACTCCTTCGATGTGACTTTGTGAGGAGTAAAAAAACCACAGACCAAAGTAAAAACCTCCACTGTAATCAATAATGGGTACAAACAAGTTCTCCCTAGTCACAACTAAAGGCATACACAGTATATATCTCAAGATTAAGAATCTCGGCAACAAACGACATCAATAAAGAAGAAATAGATTTGAAAAAATTTCACTTGACATGGCAACCAATTACCCACAATATCTGACTCTAGGTAGCTCCAAATAAAATCTCTACCATTGAGATTGAAGACCCTCATGTCAAGAACACGTTGTCAAAATTTTAGCTTGATCAAACCACGAATCGATCCCCAAATGGTTGAAAAGCGTTTATGGTCAAAATGGGCTTTCTTCAATTTTTACTGCTATTTTTCTCTCTCGATTTGCGTGCACACTTAGTGACCGACCGCTGTACATGTGGGCCTTTCACAAATGTGAAATAAACCCAACAAATCTCCCCCTATTTCACTTTGTGGAGGAACTAGCCATTCCCGTAGCAAAACGACAAAACTCAAGCTTCTTTCTTGGAAGATTTTTTGTCAACATATTAGACCCATTATGATCAGTATGTATCTTCTCAAGCTCAAACAATTCATCATTCAAAGCATCTCTCATCCAATGATATCTCACATCAATATGCTTTGTTCTAGAATGAAAAGTAGTATTCTTACCAAGATGGATAGAACTCTGATTATCGCAGTATATCACATATCTTTGTTGCTTGAAGCCAAACTCTTTTATAAAGCACTTCATCCACAACATCTCTTTACAAGCTTCTGCTACTGCAATATATGCTGCTTTAGTTGTAGAAAGTGCAATACACTTCTGCAAACTTGACTACTAAGACGCTACACCACCTGCAAATGTTATCAAGTAATCGGAAGTAAACTTTCGATTATGTAGATCTCTTGCCCTATTTGAATCAGTGTAACCTACAAGCACTGACTTTTTAGTGCCAAATGTAACTTCAAAATAGAAGTGCCTTGCAAATATCTCATGATGCACTTGACTGTCTCCTAATGTTGTTTTCTTGGATTGGACATAAAACGACTAACAACACCAATAACATGAGCAATATAAAGGGTAGTACATACCATGGAGTACATCAAGCTCTCGACTGTTGAAGCATATGTGATCTTGCTCATATCTTCCTTCTCTTTATATATAGAAGGACTTTGTTGACTACTCAATTTAAAGTGACTAGATAAAAGAGAACTTACCAGTTTTGCTTTACTCATATTGAAACGCTTAAGCACCTTCTTCACATATTGCTCATGTGACATATACAACTTCTTGGATACTCTATCTCAAAATATTCGATTCCAATAATTTTCTATGTTGGCCCCAAATCCTTCATGGAAATTCTCAAAATATTCCTACCGACAATCAAAATGTCATCAACATAAAGCAATAATATAACAAAATCATTATCATAAATTTTTTTAACAAAAACATAGTGATCAAAAGTAGTCTTTTTCTAGCCGTGCTCCTCCATAATTGACTTAAACTTCTTGTACCATTGCCTCGTGTTGGAGTTTATGTCCTAAAACTCATGGTTTGTAAACTTTGAACATATTTCAATAAAGTTGCTAGCAAGGTTTATTCAATAAAAATGTTTTTTAATATGTGAATTACGTTATAAATAACTCTGAATCCAATAAACTAAGAACCCTTGCTATAGTCTAAATACTTAAACTTTATGTGTAGACATAAAAATTGGATCAAGTTTAGGTAGTAGCCAAAACGGTCTATAGTATAGGGATAGGGTTAGGTACCTTATCTTGGAGACACTATGGATGCGGCTCATTTTGTATTTGATACAGATGATGTGATCCTATATCGTTCATATAAAGACATGAGAGTGGTGGCATCCTATGCAATGACTACATAAGACCAGACTATGGGATAATCACTTTTACTTTATAATGTCGTTTACAGTTAAGACAGGTTATTTCAAAATGACGATCGAGGTAACTCAATCTTAATCCTGTTGTACTTCTATTTATTTGGGATTATCCTTTAATCTGTATGAGTGAGAGTGGCCCGAGTTCGCCGACTCAATAAGCCTACCATTTTCCAAGTAGATAGTTAGGGACATAGTCTTGCGAGATGAAATTCACTCCTACCTGATTCAGAGTTAGTAGAGATGTCGTTCCCTTAAGTACTGACTCTGGGTCTTGGATAAGGGGCCCCACCCTCTCATTGGCTCAAGAGGGACTCGGTTTGGAGGTTGGACCACAAAACAATTGTTCATTATAGATTAGTGGGACTTAAGAAATAAGATATAATTACAGGGGTAAAACGATAATTTTAACCCAACTGTAATTAGGAACAACTTGTGAAGAATCGACTTACTAATCATGGATATTTCAAGTGGACAGAAATATATCTATTGTAAGGAGTGTGCAGCTATTGGGCTATAGTGGAATGTCTCAATAGTTAACGAATGTTAATTAACTTGGATAAAGAGTTTAACTGGTTAATTCCAGATCGTTGGAGCTTATGATCTATAGATCCATTAGGTCTCCTTGTTAGCTCATGGACTAAACCTTAAAACAGTGTGATGAGAGAATTTGGCAACGTTCAAATTCAGTTTAGGGAGTAAGTTTTACATTTTGTTCATTTAATTATGAACTAAACGAAAATGGAGAGTTTAAAATATTTAAATGTGATTTAAATATTATTCGCACGAATAGAGATTCATCGGATTGAAAATTGTCGAGATAAGTGAAAAATTTATTAATTTAATATTTAATATTAATTTAATATAATTAATTAATTAATTTAATTATTTATTATTTAAATTAATTAATAGAATTAATTTTAAAGAAATTGAAAATAGAAATTCATTTTTGAATTTTGGGATTTTTTAATTTTCAATGAAATAGGAGGTGGGTATTTTAGAAACACTCTTAACCCTCTTTGCATGTTTTTCTTCTTTAAATAAAGATTAATTAACTTGAAAAAGGTTTGATAATTTTTGGTATTTTGCTGAAATTCTCACCAACTCTAAAACTCTCTAAAACTCTTGATTGTCTCCAAATTTGCTCCAAATTCATCACATTTTGGATCCCACAATCCATTCCGAAACCAAAGAATAAAAAGGAAGATTCTTGTGGTGTTCCACGAAGTGTTCGTGATCAAAATCTTCAAAAAAAATTGCTTCAATTTTGAGCTACAACAAGTAAGTATCAAAGCTCTATTTTTTGATTTTTTAGAACAAGCATGTTTAATCCTTAAAATTGATGTAGCTAGAGTGCTTTAGATCTGAATTACTTCTAGATATGTGTTCCTAACTCCTTCACCTTGATGCCTATTTCAGCCCATAAAGACTTTTCTTCAATTTACACACGAAATGCTCTTTTCCTTTCTATTCAAAACTCTCTAGTTTTTCCATATAGATTTCTTTGTCTAAATCCCCATGAAGAAGTGAAGTCTTAACATCCATTTGCTCAACTTCTAAGTCAAGACTACCTGCCAAACCCAAAACTACACGTACAAAAGACATCTTGACAACTAAAGCAAAAATTTCATCAAAGTCAACACCTTTCTTCTGACTGAACCCTTTGACAACCAATCTCGCTTTGTAACACGACTTTGAGGTATGTTCTTCTGTTTCACTCTATAAACCCACTTATTTTTCAGTGTAGTTTTTCCTTTAGGCAATTTCACAAGCTCAAAGTATGGTTTTCATGTAAAGACTTCATCTCATCTTTCATTGCATCAATCCACTCTCTTTTGTGCCCATCTTCTATGGCCTCTCCATTACTCTTAGGTCCTCCCCCGTTAATCAATAATAAATGTTCATTAACTGAATATCTTGTTGACGGATGAAAAACTTTGATAGATCTTATGAGTGAAACATTTGTAGGAACTTCTATTTCTAACAACTGTACATGAACACTATCATTTGCCTCAACCTACTCAGAACTCTCATCTATATCAACAATTTGATCATCCTAAACCTCATTTTCTATCTCTGTAAAAGGTTGTGTTAAGAAAATGAACTCACGTCAATCAGATCATCACTATGCTCAAACTCTATTTTATTTGTCTTCTCAATGTCTAGTATTGTTTGGTCTTCTACAAACACAACATCTCGACTTCTATGAGTTTCTTCTGTACTGAATAATATAGTCTATAACCGAACTCATCTTGGCCATAACCATGAAAAACACATGGTCTAGTCTTTGCATCAAGCTTCAATCTCAATGGAACAGAAACAAAAGCTTTACAACTAAAGACACACAAGTCATCATAAGATATATCCTTATTTAACCATATTCTTTTCAGAACTTCACATCCTAAAGAAATACATGGCGTGAGATTCAAAGCATATACAATTGTATTCAATGCTTCACCTTATAACGATTGCGATAACTGTGATTTAGAAAGCAAACATCTCTTTCTCTTAACTATTGTTTTATTCATTCTCTCAGCTATCCCATTTAACCAAGGAGTCTTACGAGGTGTCTTTTGATGTCGAATACCATAATTTCTGCAATACTCATCAAAAGGTTCACAATACTCACGTCCATTATCAGTCATAATACACTTCAACTTTTTACCAGTTTCTCTCTCAACAAGAGCATGAAACTGTTTAAACACTTGTAGCACCTGATCTTTAGTCTTCAAGGTATAAACCTATGTTTTCCTTGAATAGTCATCAATAAACGTCACAAAATATTATGCACCTCCAAGTGTTTTTGTTTTCATAGGACCATACACATCACAATGTACAAAGTCTAGTACATTTGGTTTCCTTGAATGCTGAGATGACTTAAAAGTAACTCTTGTTTGCTTTCCTGCCAAACAATGAGGACACCGTTTTAGGGTGTACTCTTTATATCAGGAAGATGATTTTTCTTGGCTAATATCTTTAAGCCTTCTCACTCATGTGACTGAGTCGTTTATGCCAAAACTCAACATTCGCTTCATCATTCGTTGTATTTATATCACAATCAGTGATCCTCCATGTAATAAAGTGAGGAATACTTCTTTCCCGTGACTACCACCATAGAGCCTTTAGTAAGCTTCCATTTACTATTATAAAAGGTATTGGAGAAACCCTCATCATCAAGCTACTTGTGGAAATAAAATTCATGCGAATATCAGAAATGTATTTCACATTCCTCAAAATCAGTTTAAAATCATTCTTATTCTCCAAATGTACATCTCCGATGCCAACTGCTTTTACTGATCCATCACTACCCATCCTAACACTGCCAAAATCACCAGGTGTATAGGATGCAAAGAAATCCCTCGTTCATGAAACATGAACTGAGGCCCCACTGTTAATCACCCAACTACTCTGTTGTGTAGCAAGATTTATAACATCACCATCGAATAAGATGTAAAAATCTTCGGTGGCTATAGTAATTGTGTTTGCATCACTATCATCGTCATTTTTCTTTTCTTTGCTATTATCATTTTTATTGTCCTTTTAAAATTTTTGGCAATGCTTCTTTATATGCCCTTTCACATGGCAATAATATGACACTCAACATTTGAAAACCAGCCACTCTTACTTTTGCTTCTGTCTTTTATCCGTCAGACCTTTACTCTTACTCCTCCCCCTTCTTTTAGTGACAAGAACATTTGACTGTGAATAAGAGCCCTATGACTTTCTTCTCATCTCCTCGTTCAATACATTGCTTTTTACTATCTCCTCGTTGAGTACATACTCAATACTCCATTTGGGGCTGAGTTCAACAAGGAAGTTCTAAATATCTCCCATGAGTCCGCCAATGTACCAAGGACTCATAACCCATGTATCTCATCCTCAAACTTGATATTCATCCTAGATAACTGATTAATAATACCTTAGAATGTATTCAAGTGATATAACATGGGTGTTCTATCCTGATACATCAATGTCATCATTTGTTTAATCAGAAACATTTTCTTATTAACCAACTTTAGAGGCACATAGCGACTCAAGCTTGTTCCACATATGGTTTAGAAAATTATCTTCTACCCAAAGTCTCATAATCCTACACACTTTCCTATGGCATAAGTCTCATTCCTTATCCGTTTTATTGGCAGGCTTCTCTTTTGAAAAAACTAGAAGATGCAAATCATTCACATATAAAATATCTTCCATTTTTCTTTTCAAAACTTGATAATTTGACCCATTAAAGGTAACCATCTTAGCTGAACTAGTATCTATATTCAACAAAAGGCAAACCCAATTAATTTAACCTGTCTCTGATACCACTTTGTTGGGATAAATATTATTTAATTTTGATCAATTATCCCCTCTTGTGTGAATCTAATAGAATATTAATTAATTAGAAACAATAATAATTATCAAGCAATAGATACAAGCGATTTGAACGTGGAAAACCCCCTCGATGTGAGGAGTAAAAAAACCATGGACCAAAGTAAAAAACCCCACTATAATCAATAATGGGTACAAACAAATTCCTCCTAGTCACAGCTAAAGGCATACACAATAAAGAAGAAATAGACTTGGAAAAATCACAATAAACTAATATATGTTTTGTCATGAAGATATGTTCACAATAGGTTAAAAGATAGTTATAATGATAATTGTTTGAAGTAAGTTTTCCGTGTGATTTATATTGTGATGTGGTTAAACACCTTAAAATATCTTTTTCGTTATCAAATAGTATCAATTTGTTTATGTTGTCAAATCTCTTCATTAGATGTGACAAGAAAGTATCAAAATACTTGAGCTCCATATGTATATTTGAAATTTCTAAATGAAAGGAAAACCCTAATGTTTTTATATGTATATTAACAGTATTTTTGCCTAATGGAATTACAATGCTTCCATCTCCAAAAGTGTTTTTTCTTTTCTTCTTTGAGTTACCAAACACAAAAATTGAATTCAAGAAATTTCAATGTTCTAATCGAAGGTATTTTCCATGATTTTAAGATGCATTCTTCATCCTAACATGAAAGGTAATGTTTTATTTGATGGGTTGAACTGACAATGGTCTCTCTTTCTTTATGATGGAGTCTCCCTCCACTAACTTTCTTTATTAGAAAAGGAAAAAACTCATTACTTCAAACAAAAGAAATTTGTATTCTTCATTGCAAAGATTTCCATCATCTTTATAATAGTTGTATCTCCTCCAAAAGATAGAATGCAAATGCAAGGTGAGTATTTTTGGTTTTCTCTTCAATAGAGAAATTCTTTTTGCCCTCAATATGGCATGACATAGCTTGCAAGTTGCAATGTTTGCCATATATTCTTAGCCTAGTATGATTCCACCTTAAACTTTATAATGTCATATCAAATATTGCATTGGAATTCATTTTATATTTGTTCCCAAGAAACTATATAGATGGATGTGGATAAATTTGTCAAACCTTAAGGGATAAAATCATGTTTGTTTGTTTTATAATATGTGGAGTAGGAGAATTCAACCTTTGACTTCAAAATTTATAATTAGAAAAAGTACAAAAATGAAAATATAATAATTACAACTTCAAATTATAAAAAGAAAAAAAAACTAGTGGATAGAGAAAGTTGAGTAAAACACATTAGTGAACGAGTTTGAGTATTGTGTAAGAGAGAGACGAAGTTAGTGAGGAGAGAGCGTGTAAGGGAAAAAGAACGTGTAAAAAGTTATTAGAAAGAAAAATATGTATCAAAGAAACAAATAATGGAATGTATTAGCCAAATAAAACTTGGATAAATATAATTAGAGAAAAAATGTTTTTTTAGGAAAAGCTATTTTTATTTAAACTCTTTTTATAAAACTTTTTTAAATATATTTTTAAAGTGTTTGAAATGTTATTTTGAGGTGTTGTTGAATGAGAAATTTCAATAAATCACAAGTCGTCACGTCATCACAACAAAAGCCCAAGTCCTACGTACAAAATTATAGATTGGATCAGGTCGAGTAATTTAAATTGTTCGGATGCAAAATCCAGTACAATTCAAGCTCATTGTGAAATTTTGGGTCATGGGCCCAACCTCAAGCCCAATCTTTGGACCCAAAAGCAATTAGCTCAAGTGTATGAAGGCCCATAAAAACTCTATAGTCAGAAACTCCAAAGGCCGATCTAAGTAAATCAACAAGTTGGAGGCCAATCCAAATAGATCATCAAGCCCCAAAGGCCGATCACCCAAGAAGGTCAACAACTAAAGGTCGATTCTCCCAAAAGATCATCAAGCCCAAAGGCCGATCACCCAAGAAGATCAACAAGCCTAAAGGTTGATCACCCAAAAAGATCATCAAGCTCAAAGGTCGATATCTAAGAAGATCAACCAGCATAAGGATACTAAGTTTACTTTTTGAGAGAAATAATGAAAGGATCAAATGTTAAAGATTGTACTCACAACACTAAAATCAATACAAATATAAAGTTCAAATTCTACGAATTAAATTTCTACAGAAATCTCATCGAACAATTGTAAAAACACTTCAATTTTTTTCAAAATGACTTATTTTCAAAATTAAATACCTAAAAAATTAAACCAAACACATCATTTATTAGACACATATAAACCATTAAAAATGTTTTTTTTTTTTTAAGAGTTACTTGATAAATAGCTTTTGAATAATAGACAACTACCTTTCTATTCAAAATAGCAAACAGATGAATGAGTTTTTTTTTTTTTTTTTTTTTTTTTTTTTTTTTTTTTTTTTTTTTTTTTTTTACGAAAAGAAAATATGTAATGGTTGGTGGTAAAATAATTTAAGGGGAAAAAATATTTCAATCAATTTTCATAAAATAATTTGATAAAGATTAAAAAATATTTGTAAGGAGGAAAAAAGTGGTTAGACTAGGATATGATGAACCTTGGAGGCAAGAATATAAGGCTCATCTAAACGACTGAAGCAAAGTAAACTTTAATGTTTTTAATGAAACATAAGGAAAATATGACTCTAAATTTTTGGTATTTTAATATATAAAAAAAAAATATATCAATAGTTAGGATGTCATCAATTGAGGAGGACACTCATCCAAAAGCATCATTAACTTTGTTAATTCACATATTCATGCAAAAGATATTTTTAAGTTTCTTTACTCTAAAATGAAAATTTTATATTGTCTTCAACTCATGATACTATTTATTATCATCTAAATACGCTTCCAAACATATAAAAAAAGATAATAATAATAATAAATAAGAAAAAGAAAAGACTTGACAATGTAACTAAAATCTAGTTTTTGTTTAAAGAAATCAAAGGTGGTGTAAATTTTATCACAAAGAAGGTGTTGATTGTTTCTAGAACAAATGATATTCATTATATAATCATTTGAGCAAGAAGAATGGTTTGTAACAAATAATTCTAGCATTTGGTTTTCTATTCTCAATGCGTTTTCCAATTCCCATTCTAACATTTCGACCAAAAACATTCTAGAACTACTTTTAAGTTTTTTTTTTTTTTTTTTTTTCATATATATCTTTTTTCAAAAATATTTTTATGTTATACTTTTGAAAAGTGTGTTTGGTATGACATGTAACCTAAACAAAATATTAAAATTTCATCAACACTTTCATCGATATTTTTGCATCTTTATAGATTTAATATCAACATGAAGGGTGAAAATATTTTCATTATATCATAATAAAGTCCACAAAAGGTAAAAGATAAACAACAAAATGTCACCAATTTGAATATATATATAAATATAATAACTTTTATTTTTTTGTTTTTATAATTTTTTTTAAATATGCATTGAAATTTTTGTAAAATTAAGACCTCGACATTTTAAACTTTCAACCCAACATCCCCTAAATTTTTAAAATTGTCTTTTAATTTAATTGTTGGGAATGGCCCATATAATAACTTTGAAGATTTTGAATTGTTAAATGGATTTGTATACAAATACTTGAATGTAAGCTTCCGCATTGTGATTATGGTGGGAAATAAAAACTTTCCCCCACATGCTCGTTGCCCTGCTATTGTCATCCAGTCAGACGAGCAGGTTCAAGTAATTGCGCTTACGCATAAAAAGAAATAACTTTTGAACTACTTTCTCCTCAATTTTTCACCAAGTTGCAATTTAGCACAAAGGTCGAGCCATTGTTGGCTTTCAAGGAGCAAAAACATTAGATCACTTTGTTTTTATTTAGAATTAAGCAAAAACCAAAGTGTTAATGAAATTACATACTTTGGAAAGGAATGCATCGATGGGTCTACCTCCTTGCACTCCAACTTTACGAGGTCTAATATCTTACCACAAGGTCTAATATATATATATATATATATATGTATTCTCTTGACCTGACCTCTTAGCTCAACCTTCTCTCTTAGCTTAAATGGGTTGAACTATTTGAGGTCATTTTCTTTACATTGGGCCCTAATAAAATATATCTCCCATAATGAGCTCTCGATTATTACCATCTTAATTTTGGGCTTTAATTTAATTAGGGTTAATTTTACCCTTTACAATAATAATAATTAAAAAACCCAAGGTACTATTTACAATAATAATAATCACATGACTTAGGCCAAATTTTTCTTTAATTAGAAAATAATTCTAATATCAAATGCGATGGGTGAACTTGGACCTAATATGAAATAGGTAAAAAATCATGAAAATAAAAACTCAAGTGGACCTCCAATTAGGTATAATCCTAACTTAGTGTAGGATAAGGGAAAGATCCATCTCATCCTCACCCTAAAAGGAAAATGTAAACTTTATCTCATTCTCCCTTTAAACTCATCATTATATATAACTCCATATGATGTAATTTTAATTAAATACGTTTTTTTCCCCAAATCTATGCTGACGAAATATTTGGCCTATGCCGATACAAATATGTGTCGACAAAAGTTGACCTAAAAAATTTTTTTCTTCTGGATCTATGCCGACGAAAATAGAGGTTTTTGCTGACACAATCTTACGTCGGGAAAAGTTTAACTAAAAAAATCCTTTCCCCATTTTTTCCCCCTTTTCTCCCCTCTCTTTTTGTGTATCCCGATCCCCCCCCCCCCGATTTTTCTTCGTTCGTTCGTCTTCTTCCCCTCTTTTTTCCTTTTCCCCACTCTATTCTGGCCGATTCTTTCTTCCCCACAACAGCCATCGCTGCCGAACATTTCCTCTGAAAGTTATTGTCACGCATACGTGTCTCCTCTCCGACTCATTCTTCGCGCGTCTCCTCCGGCACGTTCTCCGCACAACGTTTCCCCAATAGCCATCGCCAATAGCTCGTTCTAGGTACCCTTTATTGTATTATTTGGTAATCATGTATGTGAGCGTGGACTGCATATTTTAGTTGATCTTTGATGTTTTTCCATCATGGTACTTGTATATGTGTAGACTCGTAGCTTGGGGGGAAAGGGGTTCATGTGTTCTAGCTTCTTCTCCTTTTTTTTTTTTTTCTTTTCTTCTTTTTCGACCTCTTCTTTAGCTTCTTCTTCATCTCCAACACAAAGAGAGATAGAGCGAGATTGAACAATTCTAGAAAGAGCCAGAGCAAGAGACTGAGAGGGAGAGCGAGAGAGAGAGATACCGAGAGGGAGAGCTAGATAGGGAGACCGATAGGATGAGAGCGAGAGAGAGATACTGAGAGGGAGAGCGAGATAGAGAGATCGATAGGGAGAGAGCAAAATAGTCAAATTGGCACTTTAACACATTTTAGGAACTTTGTAGGTGTTTTGAAAGTCAAAGTTGTCACTTACACACTTTTTAGGAGTTTTGTAGTTTGAATTGGAGAGTGAAAGTGACCCTTGTTAAAGTATTCTTAGGTTTGTGGAAAAAAGTTTATCTAACTTTTTGTCCTAACTTCTAAAGGATTAAAATTTGTCCATTTTATTCAAATATATGAATAAGGATTGGATTAAACTTAGAGATAAATTCTCAAGAGAGTATATTGATGGCGTTGCACAATTTGGGGAAACGATCAGGCCACACTAAAGGTCTTGGATGGAACCCAAAACCCAATTTAGCTAAAGGTGGTGTATCTTCCTCACAGTTTAAGGAAGATATTGGGAATAAGTATGAAAAGCTTGAGGCGGTGGTGATGACCTTACAGGAGAAAAATGCCATGTTAGGTCACAATTTTTTAGTTTTCAAGATCAATTGACTGAAATGAAAAAACAGTTAGGTGGGCAACAAAAGCAAGGAGATGGACCCTCAAATAACTAGGTACGTTATGACAACTTTCTAACTTCAAATATGTGTATTTTAGTGGATTTAGGAACTTACTTTGGTTGTGTAGTTGTCCTGCAGTTATGGTAACCACTTCGAATATGTGTGTTTTAGTGGACTTAGGAACTTACTTTGGTTGTGTGGCTATCCTGCAGTTATGGTAGCCACATTCAAATATGTGTGTTTTATTGGATTTAGGAACTTACTCTGGTTGTATGACTGTCTTGCAGTTATGGTAGCCACATTCAAATATGTGTGTTTTGGTGGATTTAGGAACTTACTTTGGTTGTGTAGCTATCCTGCAATTATGGTAGCCACATTCAAATATGTGTGTTTTAGTGATTTAGGAACTTACTTTGGTTGTATAGCTATCCTGCAGTTATAGTAGCCACATTCAAATATGTGTGTTTTAGTGGATTTAGGAACTTACATTTTAGATAGTAAAATGGTTGTTTGTAGTGTTCATGTTTTAATTATAACTATTGACAACATGTTCATAGCTTGCATGTTTAGTCATGTCTTATAACCATTTAAATCCATTTTTCTTTATATATTTTTTTCATAATATTTGTTTTTCTCTTATTTTAGGTTGTATGTGTGAATTCTCAAATATTTTGTTTCTGGAGACTGCAAGAAGATTTTGAGATGATTAATTTTTTTTGGTTTAGCATCTTAAGTATATATTTTGGCTTAGGATTGTCAAACTTTTTTTTGTTTAGGGGATTGTTAAGAAGTTATTTTGCTTTAACAATCCCAAGTATATTTTGCCGTAGGGAATGTAAACGTTTTTTGTGTGGGGGGTTTCTAAGAAGTTTTTTTGGTTTAGAATCCCATTTATTATGGCTTAGGGAATGTTAACCTTTTTTTGTTCAAGTTATTTGTAAGAAGGCTAATAAAATATATATAATGTTCTTATTCTAAGAATTTTAGTAACTGTATTGAACATTAATGTTATTTTTAATATATAAGTTTAATTTTATTATATTTGTTTGAAGATTAAATTTTGTTGGTACAGAATTATTAAATAATAAAAAATAAAAATTTGCTTATTTAATTATTACTATTTAAAATTTATAAAATTGAAAAACACTTATCCCGACACATAATAAAACGTCGGCAAAAATTGAACAAAACTTGAAAATGTCCATTTTCTAAAAATTATGTTTTTGCAGACGCAACTCAATTTGTCGGGATAAAGTATATGTCGATGCAAAGAATTGCGTCGAGATAACTATATTTATGCAAACGAATCTATTTTCGTTGGCACAAAGTTTCTGCTGATGCAATATGTTGCGTCGGCAGAAGTAGATTTATGTCGATGAAAATAGTTTTTCATCAGGAGGGACTTCTCCCGATGTGGATACGTCGTTGTTTTTACCGACGCAAGAATTTGGGTCAGCATAAGTTTTCTGACAAAATTTGGACTTTTGCCGACGTTTTATTGTGTCCGTAAAAGTGAAAATTTTTGTAGTGTTTTCTAGGTCATCTCTTCCCCAAATTACAAATTTATCATTACTGTCATGTGAAAGTAAGGGTCAAGTGCATTTGGAATCCAAATTTTGACATCAACAACCAAATATTAAAATTAATTATTTTTTTATGTAACTGAATCTTATTCAATAATTAAATTCTCCTAATATATATTTCCTTATTTGAATATCATTCAAATTAAACATAAATAATAATGTATCTTAATATACTAATAATTTTATTTAACATTTAATGTATCAAATACAATAAATATGTTTTCCTTTATTTAATATATCAAATATATGTAAATCAATTTGAACACTTCAGATTTTATTTCAACTAAGTTGATCCCTAATTGTTCTTATGAGCTAGCGAGGACACCTTATGAACCTATAGATTATAAGCTTAAATTATAAAAAAAAAAAAAATTAATTAATTAATTAATCAATTTTCATTCATTAACTATAAATCACTCCACTATAGACCTATAGTTGTACTTTATGCACTATAACATAACTTGTGTCAATGGATATAATCATTACAAGTAAGTCGATCTTTTATGAGTTGTTCATAATTATAACTGGATCAAATGTTTGTTTTACTCCCATAATTACATTTTGCACCTTAAGTACCGTTGATCCTCTAATGAACAATATGTTTATGATCCAATCATAAACCAAGTCCCTCTCGGTCTAGGGAGAGGGTAGGCCCCCATTGTTCAAGACTCAAATCAACACCTAAGAGAAATGCTCATCTATTTACCCTATGTGGGGAGGAGCGAATTCCATCTTGTGAAATTTCGTTTTCAACCCCCTATTTGGTCAAGTACCCAAAATGGTAGGTTTATTGAATCGGCTACAAAGGACAAACACTCACAAGTAGGAGTTCATAACTCACTCAAAATTAAGATCGAGTTGCATATGATCATCCTATGAAATATTAATCTATTCAACTAACGAATTTATAAAGAAAGATTAAATATTTTGCAGTCCAATCTTATTCAAACTATTTGTATAGCATACCCCCACTCATATGTCAACACATACAATTTGAATCAAATTGTTTGTAACTATTACAAAATGGGTTGTATCCATAGTGTCACCAAGATAAGGTATCCAACCTTATGCATGTACTATATAGACCTTTGAGATTTTTTATTGAACATGATCCACTCGTATGTCAACCACATCCTATTAAAGATTACATTAATCACCTTGGATTTTTACTGTAATTTATAATATAATATTGAATATAAAATAATTAAAATAAATAATTCATTAATTACGAGGCTTTAACACTTAGTGTCTAGAAGTTAGTTGAACCGAGTTAGGCTTAGAATTGTACTTGAAGCTTACAAGGTTATCCTCACAAAAAATAGTAACTTTGTTGTAAGGGGCACTTAACTGATAGTTTTTTTTTGTTAATTTAAACATTATTCTTGTTACTACTATGATGAATAAAAGTATTTCTCATTCTCCTTATATCATTGAATCTATTACTGCGTGGGATGGTAGATTTATGTCATCTGAATGTTGCATCGATAAAAAAACTCTAAGCATAAATTTTATCAATGCATTTGAAACACATGAAAATGGTATATGTTGGATATGTGTAGAAGCAAAGTTTACCAAGAAACCTTTTAAACCTGTCACTACCAAATGTATGAAATTACATTAATTAATTCATTTTGATTCAGCTAATTTCAAAAACACCATTAGTAAAGGTGGGTAGTATGTTTTTGAAATATAAAGCATAAGTAGAAATCAATTAGATAAAAAAAAATTAAAAGGTTAAGATCTAATAGAGGTGGTGAATATAGTGGTAAATCTCTCAAAGAGTTTTATGAACTAATGGGGTACTATTCATTAAATGATTGCACATTATGTTGGCTTTTTGGCCCTTAATATCAAATTAATTAATTAATTAATTAATGTTTTGATGATAACAAACTTGCTTTGATTTAAAAATAATTAAATACACTTTATTGACTAACAAATTTAGTATTTTTTAAAGTGTTTATTGTGTAAAGCTCGAGATAACAATTCCAACGCAATTTGAATCACCCAAATCGAAGCTCAAACGAAAAAGATATAGCCGAAACAAGCTTAACGAAAAAATTATAAGCCAATGATGTGGCAAATTATTTTTCATCAAAGTGGACCAACCAAAAAATGTTGCTTGAAACATGAGAGAAATGGTACATGGTGGGCTTTTGATTTTTGGATTGGTTTTAAAAAGAAAATGAATTTAAAAAGCAAATAAATTTAATATTATTATATATGTTTGTGTTTGACAACTAGTTGACTTTAAAATAAAATGAATTTAATATTATTTTATGTTTGTGTCTAACTATTAGTCTTTTTAAAAAAAAAAAGAAAAGAAAAGAAAAGAAAAAAGAAAAATCTCTATCATTGATTTGTCTTCTCCAAGATCTAAAGGTCCAAGTTAAGTTTGGTTTTCACCTACTTCCCTCTCTTTTTAAACTTTCATTATTTTCAATCCTCCATAATTCATCAAGTCACTATTGTTGCTCTCTCAAAACTTCAATCTTCTTCTTTTCACCTTATTCTTGAGAGAGAGATATTATGTTGTGAGGATTGATTCATTGAGTGTTACAATTTGTAAATCCACTCTTTTAGGGAGTTTCTCAACTGTGTTCTTTAATTTTTCCAAACATTTTGTAAGGGTTGCTATTGATCCCGAAAAAGAGTGGTTGTAACAGTTTGATCCTAATCCGTGGAAAGGATTGAGTTT
Organism: Citrullus mucosospermus; assembly: GCA_030954485.1. Taxonomy (NCBI): domain Eukaryota; kingdom Viridiplantae; phylum Streptophyta; class Magnoliopsida; order Cucurbitales; family Cucurbitaceae; genus Citrullus; species Citrullus mucosospermus. Next base: position 9,878,961 of record CM062057.1, on the reverse strand, counting down.
GCTATTGAACTCGCAAAAAAGGCAGTGTAGCAGTTGGGCTCTAATCCGTGGGAAGAGTCGGTGAGATCCTTATTCAAAATTCCAATAGGCACTTGGGAAAGCGGATATAGGTCGAGTTTGACCGAACTACTATAAAAATATTCAATGTTAATTTTTCTATGCCTATACTACTTTAATTTTGCAATTAATGTGTTATTATAGTTTATTACAAGAAATTAGTTGCAATATTTGTTCTTAAATTTAATTGTTCATATTTGTACATTTTGATTGATAGTTCTTAAATTTCTACTTTCATTATCAATTTTTTTTTATTATAATTAAATAGGGTGCTTTAAAGTAGTAATATTAATTTCTTGATTATTTTGAGTTGAATTTATTTGCATGTAGTTATTGTTTAAATTATTTTCTTAGCAAAAGTGTGTTAGTTTGCTTAATTGGGTGCACTTTAGTTAAAAAAAAAAAAAAAAAAAAAAAAAAAAAAAAAATTGTTTTAATAATCCCTATTCACTCCATTTTTAGTTGGCATACCAATCCTATACCTTATGTCTGGCAACAAAATGATTTAGCTAAACGTAATTAAAAATAGAAAAATTAAGAAAATGATGAATGATATATACTTTTTTCTAATTTATGTGATAATATGTGGATTCCTCGCAAAAAAAAAAAAAAAAAAAAAAAAAATTGGATAAGATTGTTCAATAGGATTTCTGGAGACATAATTCATTGAAGTGAATTTTGTATTTATAATGATTTAAGTATAGTCAACACAATCTCTAATAAATTATCCTTTGATGCTTTCTCTCGAAAAATAAACTTGTTTTGTGGGTTTTGCAGCTTGTTCTCGAATATAGATTTGTCTTGAGGTTGTCTTTTCAACTTGTTCTCACAGCTATAACTCTTGAGTTTGGAAGTCTTCTTACCTTTAGTCTTTAGGAGAGCAAAAGTTGATCTTTGGAGCTTTGTTTTCTAGATCTTTAGAAGAATTAAACTTTTTATAGTTTTATTGCCTTAGTCTTCTGATCTTTAAAGTTTTAAGAGAGTTGTGTTCTTCAAGTCTTCAGAGTTTCGAGCATCGGTCTTCAGAACTTCAGAGTTTCCAAGCTTCAGTCTTAGATATTCCAAACCTCCCCTAAAAATGAAGGGTAAGGCTTCTATCTATAGAATTTCCATGGGTATTAAATTTGCTTGGGTTTGGTTGGTCCATGAACTTGGTCATTGGGCTCAACAAATTAGGTTTTGGGCTTGGTTGACCTTTGGGTCACAATAGGCCTATTTTTGGGCTCAATTGAACCTGAGCCCAAATATTAAACCAAATTGGACCAAACTAGTTATTTTGATCCAATGATCAGGACGAAGACACATGACAATGTCAGGATCAGCCAAGTTCTTTCTTCAATTTCAATTTGGGACACATGTCAACTTTTAATTAGTCCCAAATTTGATAATTTGTAATTTTGTCATTAATTTGAGAAATAACATAACAATTTGCGATTGGTCCAAAATTTTTCATTCAACAAAACCACCATACGAACTATAAAAAGGTTATGGACCTAACCTCAACTACCTAAGAGTGTTGGGGGTGCTTAGCCAAAGTAATATCTTGCATTCAAGAAACCTACGATTGGATCTAAAACTTTTGAATGTGTGTTTATTGGTTATGCTCATAATAGAAGATTTATGTGTGTAGGATTGGTATGGCAACCCTTGAGGGGGGTGAATAGGGTTTATTAAAACTAATTTAAACCTTTTACTAATGTGGGCCCAATTAAACGAATTAATAAACTCTTTGCAAATAAGTAGTTTAAACAATATTTTTATGCAAACAAATTCACTTTAAATTAAACAAGAAATTAACAATCATACTTTAAAGCACCCTGTTTAATTCTAATAAAAAGATTGGTAATGAATATAGAAATTTAAGAACAACCAATATGAGCAATTAATTTCAAGAATTAAAAATTACAATTAATTTCATGCAATAAAATATAGTAACAAAAATTAATTGCAAAAATAAATTATGAGAGGGATAGAGAAAATGACACCATAAATTTTATAGTGGTTCGGCAAAACCGGCTTACATCCACTTCCCAAGCTCCTCTTGGAGACTTCATTAGAAGTCTTTGACTCTTTCCACGACTTAGAATCGAACCGCTACAACGTTCTTTTTCTGGGCACAAGAACAAACCCGATTATTTCCACGGTTAAGGATCAAACCGTTACAACAACCCTTTTTCTCGGGATCAAGAGCCAACCCATGCAAAAGTTTGGAAAAACAAAAAGCACACTTGACAAACTCTCTAAATAAAGTGGATTTACAAGTTTAAGTACTTCACAAATAAATCCTCACAATACAATATATCTCTCTCAAGAATAAGATGAAAAGAAGAAAATTGAAGATTGGAAAGAGAGCAACAATGGTGGCCTGGTGAATTATGGAGGATTGAAAATAATAAGAGTTGTTGTAAAATTTTGAAGAAAATAAAGTGTTTAAAAAGAAATGAAAGTGGGTGAAAACCAAATTAATTTGGACCATTAGATCTTTGTAAAAGAAAATTGAATGGTGGAGATTTAAACTCAACTAGCCGTTAGACACAAACATATAATAGTATTAAATTAATCTTTTTAAAAAGCAACTAGCCGTTAGACACAAACATATATAATAATATTGAATTTATCTTCTTTTTAAATTCATTTTCTTTTTAAAATCATTTTCTTTTTAACATCAATCCAAAAATAAAAAACTCACCAATTGTCACTTCTCCATTCTCCATTGTTCCAAGTGGCACCTTTCAATTGGTCCACTTTGATTAAAAAAATCTGCCACATCATCAGCTTGAGATTTTTTCATTAAATTTGTTTTGGTCATATCTTCTTCGTTTGAACTCCGATTTGAGTGATTCAAATTGCATTGGAACCGTTGTTCAAAACTCCACACAATAGACACTTCAAAACTTAAATGGTTAATAAATAAAATCAGATTTGTTATCATCAAAACACTAATTAATCAATCAATTAAAATTAATTAATTTGAGATTAAGAGCCAACAAGCCAACAATGTGTTTAAATGATAAATCAATTTGTCAATCTAGAGATGCTGAATTTTTTAGCCCCATGATTAAGGTAGTTAATGAGTCAGTTAGTACATTTCATAGTGATAAAATATTTATTTCTTTACCGTCTCATTATGATAGTATGCTTGAACTTGAACCTTGAAGAAATAAGAGACAAAGAATTGAGAAAAGTTTTAATAAAATTTTGATCCTAATTTCTTAACTACCTTTTTAGTTGAAAATAGACAATCGATTTGCATGCATGTATAGATGAAGATCTTAAAACTTATTAAGAGGTGTTAAGTTCTACAGACTCTAGCTAAGGAAAGAAGCTATTAAAAGTGAACTAGATTCTCTGTCTATGAATCAAACTTGGAACTTGGTAGAACTTTCAAAAGGAAGTAAAACGATTAGGTGCAAATGAATTTTCAAAAAGAAAATTAGACATGATGGTTCAATTGAAAGGTTCATGGCTAGATTAATAGTTGCCCCAACTGCCATTCATGGTCTTATATACTAGAGGGATGTAAAAACATATTTTCTTAATGGTTATCTAGAAAAGGAAATATGTATAACCCAACATAAAGGTTTTATAGTTGCTAGCCAAGAGAACAAAGGATGAAAGCTTAAAATATGTCTTTATGGTATTAAGCAAGCTCCTAAACTATGGTATGAATCATTAAAACAATACTCTACCAAATAATGATTTCAAGGTAAATTCCTCTAATACGTGTGTTTACTCAAAGTTGTTTGTGTGATTGTTTGTTTGAATATTATTGATATGTTTCTCTTTGGTACAAACATAGATGTTATTAATAATACCAAGTTATTATTGTCATCACATTTTGAAATGAAATATTTAGGTGAAGCTAATGTGATACTTGGTGTTAAAATAAGGGCATTCGTCAAATACATGTTTTCCTCTACAATAAACACAAGACATAGAAACATATAGACATTTTTTACAAAAATGATTTTTTCACTATTGTTGAAGTTTTGGTTGGTTGTATTTGTTTAAGGGTTTGGTTTCTCTGCTTGCGTTGTGGTTGTCTCAAAATATGTCTCATAGGTTGTCTTCTATGTTGCTAGGGCTACGATTATTTCCTTCCTTTTCTAGTTCTGAGAGATTTTGTTCTCCTAAGATTTTCTTTCCTTTTCTATAGTTGGGTCGTGGTTGTATGAGAGTTTTTCCTTTTCCACTGTGTCCTTCTTAAGGGCCTTGGTGCATGGTAACTAGGGTTGCTGATTTTGATTATCATTTGCTATTATTGAAAGCTAGTTCTTTGAAACGCTCATTTGAGTGAAGAAGAGTGGGTTCTTGTGCTTGCTTCCTTCGCAAGTTCTATTTTGAGTTTATTGTTATGAGAAGAGTGTTCTTCATCTTAAGGTGGATCTAAGATAGTTGCTTTGCAAGAGAATGGATTTTCCAACTTAAGGGGAACCTAAGGTTATAGTGTGAAGGAGACTTTACACCATTGTGGAAAGAGCTATTGAGAAGAGTATCGCACTTAAGGGGAGCCTAAGTGAGCACTTGCTAATATCATCACACTTAGGGGGAGCCTAAGTTTACCTTCGAAAATGTTGTGCACTTAAGAGAGCCTAAGTGCTTTCACATCGAGTTGAACTATTCGTGGGTTACTATAATTGTCATAGATTTATAGATAAGTATAACATTATAATTGCGTAACATTATATTAGTAAAAGCTTTTTTCCATGGGCATCCTGTCCCTTAGAGGTAGGCGATGTTACACCAAACTGAGTTATCAAACCTTGTGTTTCTCTTACTACTGCTTATCTCTTTACTATTTAGTTGTTATACAGATTGTGCATTGACTTTGGTGTGCAACATTATCTCTTTGTGGTCGGAGCTCTAAATTTTAGCAACAATCAAAACAAAAGGTATCAAGAAGTTTGTATTTGGGAGCAACAGAGGTGCTGCTTCTCCCATATAGATTTTCCAACGTGTTGGCCAATTCTGCAAATTGTATAGTTAATGTTGCAATGACATATAGGTCCATTATGTGGATCTTTTATAATAATCAAGATCTAATTAAAAAAGAATAGGCTCTTTTGCTTACAAACTAAGCTCAACTTACAAAATAAAATAAACCAAGATCAAAATCTATGAGAGAGAAATATTGTGATCGCAATGTAATCACAATTTCTTATAAACGAACTGAATTTGAAATAGTCCTCGACAACGGCGTAAAAAACTTGATGTACCAAATGTGCGTGAGTGATAAAAATATAGATAAGAATGGTAAGGATTTACAGTCCAATAGGCTTAATGCAACGACGCCAAAGTTTTTTTAAGAAAGAGCTCTTTGATGCAAACCAATAGGCTTAATGCAGGATTTACAGTCAAGTTTCAACCAATAGACTTTATGCTTTGAGCTATGCAGCTACATAGTGTCTGGACAGTGACTTAGTCATGGATAGAAAACTCCTTCAATTCAGTCTTATATCAAGTTTCTTTATGAGCTCTAAGCAGCTAATGTCTATATTTTTATGTTTAGTTAGATCTTAGATCTATACATCATTTCTAAGGCTACACGACAATTCCTATTTCTAGGCTTTTAGTCTCATGTTCCTTTGTGATATCAATCTACATCCTAACTTTCTCAGCATTAAGACTCCACTAGCATGCTAAATTAAGTATCAATTTAATTTATTAAGATAACAATAAACTCAACAAAGGAAATGTAAAGGTGAAAGCAACATGATGAATTAGCATAAACTCAAGCATATCATCTAAGGGTATCCACAAGCGAATCCCTGAGAAAAATAGCCCACTAATAGATTAGAATGAATAGACTTCATTAAATCCAATGTCATGGGTTACAATGTAGCAAATAGTGAAATAACAAGAAGAATTAAAAAAGAAACAACGAAGAACTAAAAGAAGAAATATGGAAAAACAGTAAATAGGGTCTTCGAATCAAGCCAACACACTAGCCTTTTAGGATGGATTCAATCCTTTCTCAAGGTGAATCTCACTCTATAACACATTCTCATGGGTAGAGCCTACCTAAAGAATTCATCTCTTCAAAGGAATTTTCGTTCTTGAAGAGATTAGGATTGTTTTCGTGAGTTTTCTTCAAACAAGTGATTCTCCCTTCTTCTAACGATTTAAGCTCTTTATATAGAGTCTATATGGTTGGGTAATGGCCGAAATTCATGCTCCTTAAAACCCTAGTTGATTTCAGGATAAAAAATGGCTTGGAAGCAAAAAAATCAACAAAACTCGAGCTATTACAGAAAATCCCATTATTCTAGGTTAAGGCAAACATTGTGGCCGCATCATCAATCGCGTTAAAAATCCAATTTTCCAAAAACATTATAATATTGCTCAAATCATCCCTAAAATAGCCTAATTCAATTTAAAACATCCTTCACCAAAAAGGAATTTTAAACATGTAATAACACATTTTGACTAAAATAGGACTTTTTAGGGTTTTAATGACGCACTTTATACCCAATTTTCATATGAATGAACCACTGTTTAAAGAGAAAAAGTATGCAAATATGACATCTATCAAGTGTGTGTAGTGGCAAAATTAAAGGAGGCATATACGCTTCAAACATGGAGCTGGGAAATAATTGTTAAAGGAAGGAATTATCTCCTTGGAGTATGTAAGGTTTAAGAGGATCATAGTGGATCCTCTCACCAAAAGCCTACCAAGGAGAGTAATTCGAGGGGACACAAACCCATAAAGATTCCATAGCCTTTTATTTGGGTAGTCCTAATACGGACTTGATGAATAATTGTGAAATGTTCATAGCTTAGTTTTGAGTCGTTTGTCTCTGATAGACTTGATGAAGCAATTAATGTGACTTTGAAGGTGTGGTCGCCTTTTATGAAAGATTTTAAGGGTCTCTTTTTAGAGCTTCTGCACATGGTGACCTGACCTTAAATAGCACACAATGTATCATGGAATCAAGGAAAAATGTAAGGAGTAAAATGTGTTGTGGGGGTGTCAACCATAGTTATTAAATGTTCAAGAAGTAACTCACTCTCTCTAATAAAGTTGTTGCCCTACTTCAATATGCATCAATTCAAATCATCAAATATTGATGCTTAAGTTCATTTTCCTATCTTTACTAGATTTTTAATATGTCCTTTTGATTTGTTTATTATGCTAGTCATTTGTGGGGGATATTGTTAAAACTAACTTGGGCTTTTGGCCCATGCCAAAAAGCATTTTGAGAAAAAGTAGTATGTTGTCCCCTATTGGAAGATTTTGAATTGCTAAAGAGGTTTATATACAAAGACTTGCATGTGAGTTCCAAATTGTGGTTGTGATAGAAATAGAAATTTTCTCCATACACACGCGATGTCGCTGCTACGTCCTCTTACCTTCTATATCTAAAATTGCATGTGACTTCTTCTTCTTCCTCCTCCTCCTCCTCCTCCTTTTCTTCCTCCTCTTTTTCGTGTTCTTATTTTCGTCATTATTCTTGGGCAATGTTTTTTTTTCAAATTCCAATCCTTTCTTTGACAAATGCACGTCAAAGATAAAGTATTATGTTAACCTTGGGAACAACTAGCTTTTTGCAATTTAGCATTGAGATCGTGCTACTTTTGCTTTCAAGCAATAAGTTCCTCCACAACACAACAACAATGTTGTGCATTTGATCCTAACATTAATCAGCTAAAGTGTATTTTGCTATTTAGAAAGTCATGTCATGTTTAATTAACTAATTTCAATCTAGCTTTCTATCATATAAAAACGTCAAATTTTAAGTTGAAAAAAGAAAGTTAAAAATAATAATAATAATAAATATAAAAAAAAAAAAAAAAAAAAAAAAAAAAAAAAAAAAAAAACCTTTGAACACTTTGTTAACGGGGAAAAGAGCAATAACTTTTCCCTTAATGGAGAGCCAAAGTGCACAAAAAGCTTTGAACACAAACTTGTGGGGAAGGGAAAGAAAAGGGCAATACGAAGAAGAGTAGTTTGGTTGAAAATTGAAAAGCCAAAAGTTTTTTCAATCTGTTAAGCACTTGAAAGTTGAAAGTGGGAACTCGAAAAAAGAGGCCTTTATTTTATTTTATTGTATTTTATTTTATTTTATTTTATTTTATTTTATGGGTGTGGACATGTAGGGCCCATTATGTCTGTTCAAACAAGAAAAAAAGAAGATGCAAATTGGTAGCTCTCTACTAGTGGAGGGTTGTCAAAATCAATGGAATCACTTGTCAATTTTTTGACTAATTTAAAAAAGAAAAAAAAAAAAAAAAACAATCAAAACAATTGCTTATGCACCTTATTTGAGGGATAATGACAATTTATCCAATTGATTTTGTAGCTTTTTTCCCCATTAAGTACTTAAAGTGAAAGAGAGAAAGAGAGATCAAATGCTTCATCACTAACCACTAATCAATCATTGTCATAATCTTAGGGTGTCATAGCTTCAATGCAATGCTTATCATCTCCACCAATCTTATGTTGACTTTGCTTCCCATAAATAAATTTTGCTACTTTATAAAAAATAATAATAATAATAACTTCACTCTACTACTTTTTAATCAAATTATTTTTGAACCACTAATTACTAGCAATGGTAGAAAATATGGTAAGCAAAACTTAATGTAAGGAGGGACGAGGGAGCTCTACTTGCTAGTGTTATTTTGGTATGTAGTAAAAGCTGAGTATATGTATTTTATAAAAATTGAAGAGCTTAATCACTGTATTGTTGTTTTGACACAAACTTTACTTTAAGCCTAGATGGAAGTTCTAAATACTTCCATAATATATTTAGCCTTTCTATTGAGCATATTTTTATTTATTTACGGGCTAGTTTTGAGTGCATCTCCGAAGCATTATAATAATAGACAATTATTCATATAAGTTAAGTTATTGTGACCAACTTGTAAAAAAAGTTTAAAACAATTGAGTGGTCAAAATTAACCTAGCTCAACCAGCATAGTATTTTTACTACCAATCTCGAGGATCCTAAAAATTAAAAAAATAAAAATAAAATTAAAAAAAAAAAAAGTTTCTATTTGTTTTCTTCCTGCATTTTTTTTTTAATAGTGTAACTTACCGAACTTCCAAAAAGTCTGAAACTTTTGTTCACTAAACATTTTTACTTCGCACTTGCTATTGTTCATCTTTTTTTCCCCTCTTTTTGTATTAGTTGAGAGAAGAAGAAAAAAAAAAGTTACACCAATCCTTCCAAGTCTCAGCTGTTATATAATACATTACATTGTATATAAAAACCGAATAACAATTGCAAACTAATTGTACCCTAACTAGATATCAATAATTATAGTGTAAGCATATAGACACTATGTACAACAATAATTTTCAAACTCAAGAAGTAAATTAGATGAAATAACAAAGGTTCTAATTGCAATAACCACAAACAATAAAACCTCAAAATCAAAAAAAGTCAATAGATAATTGAGACACTTGTACAACGCGTTGTCTTAAAATAATTATTTGTTATGAACGGGTTGCAAACAAATTAATTACAACGATCTTCTCAGCATGATACAATGACTAACTCTAATAGAATAACAAAAGAAAAATAAAGAGTGAAGAAGAGAGGAGAACTCTTCAAATTGAAATGAGTACTCCAAATGAATAAACAAGTTGCTAGCTAGCAACACTAAAAATAAAATAAAATAAAAATAATCATTCAAATATATGTCAAACATAACTCAACATGAGTAGTTACCGACAAACATAACTCATCCAACGGGAGTAACTACAAATTTAACTTTCATAAACCTCATCCATTTTCATACTTCAATCCAATTGGAATGTTTTGACATTAGTTAAACAAAAAATTAGATGTACCAATAAATTCAATTTACATATATTAAATTTATCGATTTTCTCTTAGGGTTGGCCCAGGCAAGGCCTAAAGCCCACACGCAAACCCAAGCCCAAAGAAAAAACAGAAGGTTGCATGGGAGTTCTCACATCCCAAAAGGAAAAATCAAACCTTCAAATTTCAAGTATTTGAGCTACAGAGTTTTACTAAAGGAAAAAATAACAATTGAGCCAAGCTCACCACTGGCACTCTAGAACCTCAAGGGTCACACTCATCCTGACACTGCAAACAGTATACATAATCCCAAGTGAGTGTCAGAGGGAGGGGTTTATCCATTGCCTCATTTCGATAGCCTTAAGGAGGAGGGCAACTTAGTAACTCCAAGTGAGAAATTTTAACTCACATTTATTTAGCTAAGTTAAATACTTTCTATACTAACTTAAACATTAAAAGATACTCGGCTCAATACCACACTGTTTCAAATACTCCCATGCAAGTTAACTCTAACGACGAGTCCAAACTAGAGGAGTGAATTGAATGATGTGAGTTTCTCACGCAACAAATAGCTAACATCAACGAACGCCTTATATTATAAGTAGAAAGAAAACGCTAAACACCCTTAACCATTAGAGTAAACATGGAAAAGAAAAGAAGTGGAGTATCATGTCAAATAGTAATGCTTAAGGGTGGAGGAGAGAGAGAAAAAAAAGGATTAAATTTGTGAATATTTTATTTATATAATGATGGTGAAGTTATATGAATATAAAATCTATATGTAGGTAATGGGTATAAATGAGTACAGTTTTTGAGAATGAGAGCTCCAAAAATGAGTAAGTAAATGAATTAGAGGCTACATCATAAAGTGTGTACGAAAAAAACTTGTTCATTAATTAATTGATTTCTACTATCTCAGCTTTGAACCCCATTAATTAATTTGTACCATAAACTCTAATATTCTTCTTCCAACCTCCTTTGATTATTATTATTTTCGTGATCAATATATATATTTATACTCACCTTTTCCTTTTATGAACTTTAATTTTCAACCATATAAAACCTCGTCCTAACATCTTTTTTAAGTACGGTGCATGCATCTAAATACCTTTTGTAACAAAACAAAACACCTCATATTACATATCTCATATTAATGGCCACCTAAACCATATATTTATGGTTCTTGTTTCTTGTACAAGAGTTATTACTTTTTTAGTTTTTTTTTTCTTTTTCTTTTTCCTTTTAATAGACAGTTTGTGTATACGTAAGAAAGAATAACAAATTCAGTAAAATTTTAATGTGTTGGCAATAACTTTGAACAAAAAAAAAAAATCTATTATATATAGGCAAATTTGGGGACTAACCAAATTTTTATTTTCTTTAAGATATATGTGTGGTTTCTAGTTGTTTACTAAGTCGGTAATGTTTCAATTTTGTGCCTAAAAATTTATTTAAGTATTGATTAACTACCATCATAAAGATTGTTAGTTAAATTATATTTTGGTGAACTAATAATAAGAATCACTTATTAAATTTATACCTTCATTATTTCTATGTAATATTTTATTTAACATATTACAAGTACTAAAAAAAAATAATTTTTAATTCTCTCTAAAGTTTGAGAATATAGTAACTAAAAAGTCTTAAAGTAGAATTAAATTATTAGTTAATATAATAGATTATGTTGGTCCTTATAATATTGTCTAGATTTGCCCTTGCTATTATCACTTTTCAAAAATTAATAATTTAAAGTGGATTTAGTAGAGTTTCTTCAATTATTTTAGATTATCAAATGGGTTTTCCAAGAAAATCTTAGTAAATAAATATAGTTTAAAAATTTTGAACTAATTTAAACACCTTTTTGTTTTAAGAAAAAAAAAATCATTTTGAAGAGATAGGTTATTTAAAAATGAATTTTAAGTCATTAACCAAAATCTTCTAAATATGCAGTAAAGAAAAATATATATTTATAAGGAATCACTTTTAAATATAGGGTAACAAGTAATTTGAAAAAATTTTATAAATTCTTTTTAATATTAAAATTAAATAAATAAGTAAAACACCTCAACCTAGGAGGTATTCCAAACACTTTCGATTGAATAAATGATTCCAAATTAGAGTAATAAAAGAAAAGGGCAAAATCATCACAATTTGGGCATTAATTATCTATTAAACCCTTTTCTTTGGCTCATCGTCCACAAAAACTCCCTATTAAAATTCTATAAGTGAGATAGTGTTATATTTAAGTTACCTAGAGATGCTCATTACATTCATACGTGAATAAATACACTCATTCAATAGGTAATCACTCAAAACAAAAAAGTGATATATGGATACACACATGAAGGAAAAAATATTGACAAAAGAATGAGATAACTCCCCTTAATTTCTTACGTTAAAAAATATATTGTTTATAAAAAAAAAATAATAATAATAATTTAAAACTCATTCAATATAGCAAAAAACTTCATTAAAGCAAGGAAGTAACTACAACTAAGGTTCTCACTAAGAACAAGGACGTCTAAGTAGGGTATTAGACTTCCAACAACCAACGCCATCTTCTTCCTCAAAGGAAGTAGCTTAGAGATTCATAAAATTAACAACAGCACGCGTGTGCAGAGAGTGGGCAACAAAATTACATTAACCCTTATATATATATATATATATATATATATATATATATATAAAAGCACACCAACACAGTGTGCAAGCTTAATAGCAACGTCCACCATGTTCTTAATTTTTTACCGATCGTTCGGGCCATGAATGATATCTTGAGTCAAACTTCACAATCAGAGGTTAACACGACTCCCTTCTTAGATGGAAGAGGGAAGCTAGATCAACTTGAATTGTCTCCTCTTCCAGCGCATTTATAAGCCACCCCTTGTCAAAGTTTTTGAGGCCAACACAGATAGGAAAGCTTTGAGAGTCATGAACCACCCATTTTAAATCGTCCGACTTCTTTTCAAAGCATCAAGAGACATCAGTATTGAGCTTTCGACAATCTCTTGAAGGGGTAGACCAACTCTCTTGACTCACACAACTCTCGAACCTCACTAAGACAACGGGATCATTGGCCTTCAATGGATCAACATGGCAATAAGTATCAATCAATTTGAGCAGTCGATGGAGATGGATCATCTTTATTAAAATTTATAATTGAAAGATCATAAATTTTTTACTTTTCAATATACACTAAGGGAACGTTTGGTGCACAGGTTTGGAATCTTAACCCTAGAAATGTTGAGCCTGGAGGGTTAGACCGAGAGGTTTAAGTAGCTTGAGTTTAAGAAAACTGTGTTTGGTGTAGATTTTGAAAGTCTGGGTATAAAAAACCTATGTTTGGAGTGCAGACTTAGAAAACCTAGGAATGAATTGTAGACTTATAAGATCTTGAGTTTGTGAAATATTTTTTTTATATTTAATCAGTGGTTAGATTTTAAATTAGTTTAAACTTGTCATCTTAATTATTTTAATATAGTTAAGTCTAAAATAAATTTAAAAAATTTAGAAGAATATCTTTTTATTTTTTTTAATTTTGAAATAGAGATTTTGACTAGAATTATAATTTTATTTAATTTATTTTTTAATAATTTGATATTTTAATTTTAGTATAAAATTTCACATACTTTTGTAACTTTAACTAATTTCAAAAGTATTGATTTTTCTTAACATAATACGCTAACTTAAAATTGAAATAAACTAGTATTTTAATATCAAATTCAATTATTGAAAAACTATAATTTTGTTTTTATCAAATTACATTTGAGGAATAAAAAAACATAAATTTTGAGTTTTAATTTTTATTTGGCCGTTAAGTTATTTCCAACATTTTAAACCTTCACGTTAAAAAAAAAAGATTATAAGTCTTCGAGTTAGTTAAATTGACCCATGGAAAAAAAATGAAAATGTTATTAGACTAAATTAGGGCTTTCTACACATATAGCCTAAATAAATATATCTAGCTATACAATTGCAGCTTAATGGCTTGTTTTGAATGACTTAGAAAAAAATTGTTTTTCAAAAATTTATTTTTATTTAAACACTTTTGATAAAAATTCCTTAAAATAAAAACACACATATGTTTGACAACTTTTTTTTAAAAGTGTTTTTACATTCAAGTCTGTTTAGTTTGTCATATACTAAGAGTGTTTTCATTAATTTTTTTCAAAGTTGACGGTCCTCGAAGGTGGTAGTTGAAGGTTGACCTGCGAAGTTGGTAGCCGAAAGTTTGCCAACCGGTTGGGGCGGGGGAGTCGTCGAAGGTTGGCTGACTGCAGTCATTGGAGGTGGCATCTAAAGTTGGCTGACGGTGGTTGAAGTCGGACGGAGGTGGCAATTGAAGGTTGGCCGGCGGAGTTGGTGGCCAGAAGTTTGCCAGTAGGGGAAAGGGGGAGGAATGGTTGCAGATTGGACAGTGGCAGTCATCGGAAGTGGCAACCGGAGTTGACTGGCGATGGTTGGAGTCGACCATCGGCGATTGTTGGAGGTGGTAATCAGAGTTGGCCGATGGGGGTCACTGGAGGTAGTTCTAGAATTTGACCGACAAACTTCCTAGATTAAATTTAAAAAAATAAAATAAATAACACATTGGTTTGAATAGTATTTACTATTCAAACTCATAGGAAATGATGTAAAAAGTCAAGGCTTTCTAGATACTTATCCCAAATAAGAATTGAATTTAAGATGCCTTACTCATCCAATCCAAAGTCTTCAAACAAACACCATAAAAGTATTCTCTTAACAATATTTGGGTTCACTATTAAAATTTCTAACTCCTTCCCTATCCGTGACTCAGGTGTAATTGCTTCATAAGAAAAGAAATCTAAAGGAAAAGAAAAAAAAAAAGGGGGTAAGACAATGGATTCTGACAAAGTAATAAGAAAAAAGTAGAAAACTTTTAAAGAAAACATGACTATTCCTACTTTTTACACACAAATATACCTGATTTCTGATCTCCTTAATTTTGTTTAAAAGACTTTGTGGCTTAAAAAGTTAGTGAAAGAATGGATAATCTGATCACATGACAAAACCACTCAACTACCCAAAACAATAAACACTAAACAAAGCAAAAATGAAAGACAACAGAAATAATAATGATGATGATGATAATAATAATAATAATAATAATGGGGTATTATTAGTTGCACTGTTTCTCATCTAATGTCTTTTCAAACACCTAAGCACCCCCTACCCCACTCTTCCCCTTCATTTATATCTTTCTTCCCTTTCCTCTCCCACCTTTCCTTTTTAGGTTTTCCTATTTTTCAATATCTTTTTATTTCTTAAAATGCTTCACTTTATTTTAAATAAAATTAACTAAGTTTAATTTATTTCTTATTAACACATGTGAAACCTTGTTAAACCAAATGAGTTTAGTGGATAAAAACATACAAATTACTATTCTAACCATGGATAATATACTTGTTGGTTCCCATATTTTGTTCATTCAATTTAATGTTTTAGAATATGTACGTGTATTAGATACTATCACATTTACTTTATGAAGGTATGTGGGGAAGTTTTAACGACGAACTTGACTCATTTTTATGAGATGACATATAATAGTACATGTAATGCCCCAAGTCTAGGATTCGAAATTCTAATTTGGCACCTGATGACCCTGGCATTCTCCTGCATCTCCTACAACTCTAGCAACGTCATCGATCCTTACTTGTTTTGGACACAGGTTTTTTCAGCATGTTTTGTCCTCACTCACAACACACTTAACTAAGAAGTTTTTATAATTGAACTACCGAAAAGGAAGGTGCACCTTGTTGATATAAATAGTAACTTTCAATTCTTTGAAGCCTTTTTTAACCATATTTTTATATCCTCAGGATCCCTCTCGTTCGGATTTGATCTTGATTCTTTCATGTCCCCTTCTTAAACTCAAGGTGTTAAGTACATGTTTCTAAACCAATTTTTAAGATTTAAATACACTGAGCAATGAAACTTTTTTCTCTCTTTTAACATATTGGTCTTAATGTATGAATTATAGATATTTAACAAAAATAAACCTAGCTTCGGGGCAAAAATTAAATTTGTTATAACTCATTCATGTTTAGTTAAATACTCAAAAGATGATAAATAAACTCTATGCTATCTAAAGTTAAGTTCCTGTTAAAAACCACGAATGAAACTTGTTCTTAATCATTTCATTACCAACCTTCATAATTACATAAGAGATAAACTTGATATGCTTTATAAAAAGAGATTAACTTAAAGATAGCAAAAAGGTTGGACAAGGCAATAATGATTTGAAAGGATGCCTAATTTTTGACATGTACTTATTACTTTATTTTTAAGATATTGTTGTCAGGTTAAATTTCCTAAGAGATTGGCACAACCAATTCAGTCAAAAAAGTTTCCGAACTGTAATGTTCGAAAGCAAATGATTATTTTTTCAATTTTTTTTTTCTTCTCTTGAATTTTTCCATTGTTTATCAAGTAATATCAAAAGGAAAAATAGTTGTCTCAAACTTGGGAAGAGAATAAATTGATTAATGGTCTCGAGGAGTTACGATATAAATATAATCTTAGATGCTAATGTGAATTTAGAGAAAGGAAAGATTAAGAGAACAACAATATAATACTAAATTTTAATTGAATAACTAAGTTGCTTAACCTATCTATAAACATCATACTAGTATACTAATATTATAGGTAAGGTTTAAAAGGCCAATGTAGAAGAAAATTTTGAGGTCTCAATTATATGACAACATGCGTGGTGGGGGAAATGGATTTTTTTTTTTTTTTTTTCAATGAAAATATAGAGAAATATTGTGGAAAATTTAGAGATTTAGTATGTTATTAAGAGCATTTGGCATTTGGCTTATTCATTCCACTCTGTAGGTTTTGTTTTCATGTGGTGAGATTGGAATACAACTGTTGGGTAAGCAAGGTTTTGTTCTTATTGTTGGCTTTCTAATTTTTCGAATTGGTTACTTATTATGTTATAATAATGATATAAGTAAAGACTAATTATATATGTCATTAAAAAAATTGAATTTACATGAAACAAATACGAGAAGCACTATGATCAAGCTAGCTAATTACTATTTTTCTTTTTCTTCATTTTGAGTTGCGACCCTAATTTAATTAATAGAATAATCCAAACCACAAATATTTTGAAACAATAAAAGAAAAGAGAAAATAATGAAAACTCAATTGAAAAATGTAATAGAAATATATATATATATATATATATATATATATATATATATATATATATAGAATTGTAAAATATAATTTTCAATTGATTTGAATTATGTACTTAAAATAAGTTTCAAACACTATATATAGTTTTTTAATTATTAAATACAAGATTCTCATTTGCCATATGACAATCATATTGGTATTAAAGAGCTTTGATAAAAAAAAACCATATTTCATCCTTTTTTTCCCACCTCACGGTACATGACAGTAATTGCACATTCTTCAATGTGACAAATTCCACAAAATCACAATAGTATATTATAAGCTTGGAAGGAACCAATAATGGTACAAAAATTGTTTTAAATAATTTAAATAAATTTTTATCCTAAAAACTATTTTTTTGTTCTTAGACATAGTATTAAATTTTTATTGAGATGTCGAATTATTTTTCAATTCGATATCGACATTTCTTTCTAATTATAGAAAAAACAAGCAAACATAAAAATAAAAAATAAAAAAAAAACAATAAAAAAACAAGCAAACAAAACATTAATATAAATAAAAATGTTTATTTATTAATTTAAATTTATTTTTTTGAATTATTAACGTTTAAAATTTCTGAAAATTATAGTTCAATTTAATCTACAGTCGTTTGTGATGTTGACATAGCTTATTTATTTGATAAATATTTTGGTTTGATTTTGGAGAAATCAATAAAGAAATAAATAGCAACTAAACAAACTAAGGTCGTGCACATGGTTTAGGACAGACAGGCCATTTATTTGTCACACCATGCAAATCAGCCTATATTTAACCAATACAAATATAAAAGAAAAAATTCCAAATTCACAATATAATTTAATATAAATTCATAATTTAAATTGCGAATTTTGAATTTATGAAATTATGATTTATAAGGACAACTTTTTTAGTCAACAAATAACATACAAAAATTCAAAAGGAAGGCACACATAGGAAATACTTTCATAATTTTTTTCCACTTTTTAAGAAGGGTCACCATATTTATTGTAAAAAGGTAAGCTACATAACCCTTCCTTCCCCCCCCCCCCCCCCCCCCAAAAAAAAAAAAAGAACACATATTGTCATTAATCAATCCACCCTTTAATACAAAGGCAGAAAAAAAAAAAGGATATTAAGAAAAAAAGAAACCAGGTCCACAAACTCACACCCAGTCACTCACTCATCGAGCCGACTCACTTTGACTCATCGGGAGCGAGTTGCCATGCTGACGTGGCAATCAACGGTCTAGTGTGCCAGCCTAGCATTAAACAACCATCATTCTCCTCCACCCTGTACCCTTCTCCACCAGCAAAGAGGGCCAAAAGCATACTAGCTTGCTTAAACGCGTTCGAACCGAGATGGACCGGGTCAAACCCAGCCGATTCCATTCGAGTTCGCCACTGAGTCAATGACTCGTGCCTCTCAACTCGGTTCGCTCCTTCACAAGCCACCACGTTGCAAATCTGCCTACCCAAATAAACCTCGGACAGCAACACGTCTTCACTTGCCGGTTCCAACCCGGTCGACGACCCCTCCAGCGAGTCAAACAGGTTCGAGTAATAATGCAGCGCCTCTGTAAACCGGTCCAGGAAAATCGGCCCGTTGTGGTTCGCTTCTTGTTCCACAATCGTCACGATCTTCGGCTTCGTCGTCTTTATCGATCCCAAAACCTTCTCTATCGCTCCAGGCCGAGCCAACAAGCGGTGCAGATCGAACACTGAGTTCACCGCCACCGCCTCCACCGCCGTCGGTCGAATCTCCAGAGCCGCTGGGTCGAGATCCGCTAGACTACTACACACGATGTGATTGAACTCGAACTCAACACCAATGGCCTCTGCCAACTGCGCTAACTTCCAACCGACTTGCTGTAACGAATCCGCCGTATTATCTGGCTGCGGCGGGCCGATTCCAGTCAATCGAAACGCCGGCGGACCTCCAGGGCGTAATGCGAGTGCTTGCATAAGCGCCGGCCATTGCATACCTTGATTGAGACTGAAATCGATGACATGAACTCTCGCCGCCGTCGCGAACGCTTCGAGAATAGCTTGATTCGCAGTGAAATGCGCGAATTTCAGATACGGACAGGTTTCGTAAAAGTGCATCTGGAGAGGATCGGAGTAGGAGGAGTAAAGTCCGTCTTGAGGAGAATAGATTCCGTAAATCCGACGAGCTAGGGCTTGAGCGAAATACGTCGCGACTTTCCTCATAGCGCCGGCTTGCGACGCTGCAAGAAATCCGATGTGCTTCACCAACGCATCGGCGAGCTTCATATTCTCTTGCTGCACCGCTTCAGCGCAAGCCATTAGAGCGTGAACAAGTTGAATCCCAGTCTCTTGTGAATCCTCCTCCACAACCACCACCGGCCGCGAAGTTTCAGAGCCAATCCCCGCCGTAGCAACAAACGGCGGTGAAGAAGACGACGGCGACGGCGACGGTAACAAATTCACCGAACCGATATCTCCTTCAATCTTCAATCGCTTACGCGAATTAGTTTCAGTTTGTGTGGAGGAATCTTTAGGAGGCAAAACTGCAACACCAGGAATGGCGCTAAGATCGTACTCAGAATCATCGTCGTATAAACACGATGTGGTGGATTGAATCCTGTGGTGAGAATTGGAATACGGAGAAGATTGAGGGGGAGGGTTAAAATGGTTAGTGGAATTATTGAATTCAGAGAGCATATTTTGAACCCAAGCGGAGAGATCAGAAGGATTATAATGAACAGTATCAGAAGCAAGATGAGAAATCCCATCTTCCTGAGCAGCTCCCATCATCATCTCAAGCTGTTCAAGCTTCAAAGCCACATCCGCCATCTCCGAGGCTTGAACCTTGTAGCCCAAAACAGCAAGCAACTCATCCATTCCGCCGCCGCCGCCGCCGTCTTTCTTCTCCTCCTCCTGCCACATCTTCACTTTCCCACTCGACATTGAAGAACGCTCTCCTTTGACAACCCTGCGGCCACAGCCTGCAGTAGATCTATCATCTTCAAGCTCTCTCTTCATCTCAACTAAACCCAAGTAGAGAAAAATCAAAACCCAACCATGAAATTGGAAATGAAATGGACTACCAAATGGAAAATGGGAATGAGGGTTTCAGCAGTGTTTGGGGATTTCTTGTTTTTCTTTTTCTTTCAGGGAGAACATGATAGGAAAGGGGTAAACAGTAGGGGATAAGGAACAACAGAGGCCATAATAATAGAAGGTTTTTTTTTTTTTTTTTTTTTTTTTTAGATTTTTGAAGAATAATTTAGTATGGGAGAATGTGAAAAAAAAAAAAAAGGGAAGTGTAGGAAAGAAAGAGATATATATAAAAAGAGAAGAGTGGGAAGTGGGAAGTGGGAAGAGGGAAGCCGTGGCAGCACCGCAATTCCCAAAACTTAATACACTCTGATGAATCTCATCATACATTGCTTACACCTCTACCATACCCAACTATCCTAAGTCTCACACCCCAAACTATATTACGTAATTCACAAAATTACAACTTTAGTCTCCCCGTTTCAATTCTTCCACTTTTAAAACTATTTTCATAAAATTAAAATATCACTTAATTAATTATTTTAGGCTTCCTTTCATAATTAAATTTATTTTTCTTATTTTTTTATAATACTTTTCTACCCTTCTTTTTATATAAAAATTGAATTTTTAGTCAAATTTTAAAAAATAATATGAGTTTTTAATTTTCAAAATTTAGTTTAGTTTTTGAAACATTAACATTTGGTAAAATGTAGATAACGAAATAACAAATTTAGAGATGGAATTAGTGGTTATAGCCTTGATTTTCAAAAACTAAATATCATGTTATTATTTATTAGTTTTTAAAAATTAAATGGGGTATAAATTTTTAATTTTGTATCTGATAGGTTTCCAAATATTATCAATTTTGTGTGTCAATAGATGTATTATATATTCAGTTTTTTTTTATAATTAATTGATTTATTTGATATAAATTTGATTTAAACTTTCAATATTGTATTTATTAGATATATATAATTTTTGTTTAAAAAATTAAAAGTTTAAGAAGTAAATTTGTAATTTTAAAATTGATAAATAAAATAAACACAATTCTTAAAGTTAGGGAGTGAGTGTAATTTATTCTATTCGAATAATATAAAACGCTAAACTTACTAATTAATTTTAATTCTTCATTAACATTTTGTTTTATTTTCCCTTTCAATGTCGGAATTATCCTAATAATGTTAAAAGATAAATGCTCAAATAAAATGGAGGGTATCAACTTTTCATTCATAGGAGTGGTTTTTCCGTACTCTTTACCTCAACTTATTTAATTTTTTTTTTCTTTTTTAACTTCTCTAGTTATTTATTTAGTTTGGCTACTAAGTTATATAGAATTTGGATATAAAATAATTTATTTTGGAAAAAAGAAAAATGAAATGGATTGTGTTGGACGGGAATTGTGGGGTCCAGTTGGGAAATGCTGTTCCCTTCGCACCTTCGCCTTTCATTCTCACCCACTCCTTCACTTCTCTTCGTCTTCTTCACGCGCTTTACTTTACACTCGACCAAAATCATTTACGCTATATACTATATAATTATAAATAAAAACTATTTATAAATATAGAAAATTTTAATTGTCCATGAGTAATAGATAGCGAAATAATTTTATCGTTAGAGTGGTAGAAGTCTATAGCAGTCTATCGCTCAAATGATAGAAATCTATCATGGTCTATCACTATCAAATTTTTCTATATTTGTAAATAGTTTGGCTCATTTTGCTATATTTAAAAATAACTCATATATGTATATATATAATATTGGGTAATTGCATAGGTAGCATTTTAAAGATAATTAATTAAAGAAATAACAACATTCAAAACAATTCGTAAATATAGCAAATTTTTCTTAGTACGTTGATTTATTTTATGTTTATATTTCTAACATAGCCTTGGTTTCAAATTTGCTCACGATTTTCTCATCT
Source organism: Citrullus mucosospermus (assembly GCA_030954485.1). NCBI lineage: Eukaryota > Viridiplantae > Streptophyta > Magnoliopsida > Cucurbitales > Cucurbitaceae > Citrullus > Citrullus mucosospermus. The sequence continues at coordinate 9,857,020 of CM062057.1, read as the reverse complement.
TCCCCAAATTTATCGATTTGTTCTACTAATTTCCTCGTGTGCGTGTTTTCCCTTGAGTTTGTTCGGTTGTTCTCCGGTTGTTCTTCATCATGGATCATATTGTTCTTCATTGCATTTTTTATGCTTTTATCTGCTTCTCTTTTTGAATTTCTCATCTCATATTTCTCAGATTTCCTCTCAATTTTGCACACGGTTTTTCTTCTTGCTTTTACTAGATATGTTTGTCAATTTACTAGTATGATGAGATTTTATCTTAGTTTTTGGATTTCTTCTTCTTCTTCTTCTTGTCACACCCCAACCCAAGTTACCTACTTAAATTAGGATAAGATGTAAGAATAGCAGACATTAATCCTTTTACAATATCTATTGTCGATTCTTATCATGATCTTGAATCAAACATGCATAGTTTAATTAATCTTAGATTTATAAGATTTAAGGTTTGCCTACATAATAGCATGCTCACAGCTTATATTGAACCGTAATTTAAATAATGTTACAATAATACTATGTCCTGGCAGACCTCGACTTCGCACAGCAACGACTACCTAAAAAGAAAACATAAAAGAAAAGGATGAGTTTCACAAAGCTCAGTGAGTGGTCAACATATAACTAGGGTACACACGACTCTTTCTAGATTATCACAGTATAACGAAAAGTAGAAGAACATAATCAAATATAACTAAGATTATTTACTCAAACCTCCAGTCCCTAGCTCAACCCGGTACCGTATTTTATTATGCTGGCTCACTCTGGCACAACAACCGAATATGTCCTCTATGTGCACAGTCTTACCTCTAAAGAATCAAAAGCTAGACTTATCGGTCCTTTGCCCATCCCATTAGAGATACTTCCCACATGATCAAGAACAAAGTTTTCGACATCCTTTGACCATCTTGTGAGGTTTCAATCCCCGACACAAGCTCAAAAACTAGATTTTCAAATATTCTGACCATCTCGTGTGGTCTATGATATCCTTATCACACATTCACAACTCATGTGTTTACCATATTCACTAACTCATAAGCATAGTGATATAACTCATAACTCAACAGAAACATTATACTATATAAGGAAACAACTAATAACCACTCACAAATAATTGGAGTTTTGATTCTTCAAAGTTTCCTTCCCCTACTTGGACTCAAGTTTAGCTTGGTTTGGACTTCCCGACTTCTACCAAGCTTCTGTAACTAAGAATACAAGAGTCGGAAGCTCTTCAGAGTCCTGGAAAAGCTTCTGAAACGCTTGGAACTTCCTTCTTAGACACAAGGTTCATTTCTTAGACGCAGGGTTGCACAACTTTGGACATAAACAACACCTCAGATCACTATTTTTGCTTTGTTGGACACAAGGTTGGACGTTTGGACGCAATGCAACACCTTGTCAGAAGAAAAACAACTCCTTGAATGCAAGTCAGGCCTCTTGGACGCAAGGTAATTCTTCTACTCCTCCGACACTTTTCTTCTCTTAAATGAGTTTTTGAAATGATTTTGAATGAATGAAGAAGTGAATTCCTGAGCCTATTTATAGGAGTTGGATGACAAGTATGATCCTTAGATTGACATTTAACTAAATTCTTGGCTCCTTGCATGTAGCTTCCACCATGCATCATGACACACTTACCCCAACAAGCCCTCTTCCATGTTGCCCCTAGCTATGCATCACAACATCTCCTACTTATGATGTGTTAAACTCATAGCATGCCACTTAGCACCTCTTTTCCTCCTTGTCATGCATCCAACTCTTGCCCGAAGTAAGTCCATGTGTCCAACTTCCTCCCATCCATGCATCCAACATGTGGTTTCTAGGGTGGTCCTCTTTTGCTCCCTTTTACTTCATCCAACTATTAACACTTAGTCGATTTTCCTTCCCAACTCCATCTATGCATCCGACATGCTCCAAAAGCCTTATACTTAGCCAAAATTTCTTCCCTTTATGGGGTATGCGTCCAACCTAGCTCCATGGTTCCTACACTTAGTCAAATTTCCACTCGTGAAGCCTTCCATGCATTTCCTCTTTGCTATGTGTTGAATACATCCCTTGCCCTAAGTGTTGTTTTTCAACTCCTAAAACTCCTCCAACACTTAGCTAAAGGTCCTTCCAAACATGTGCTATGTGTTGACCTTTTATACTTAGTGAAATATTTCCCTTGATTATGGACTTTGCGTCCAACTCACTCTTTATGACCTACATGTTCCTTTCAGCAATCTTGAGCATCTCAACACTTAGACAAAATCCTCCCAAAGTCTTCCATCATGCATTGAACCGTACCTTCTGTGTCCAAGCTTAGTTTTTCCTCCCGAGGCTTGTGTTTCACACTTAGTTCTAAGTTACTAAACCACTCACAACTAAGCTTCCAACTTGTTTCCCTGCAACATTTAGAAAATTCCTCTCCTTCCTACATCATGCGTTCATGCTAGGCTTTCTAAGCATAGATGTGACACTTAGACAATTTCACGACCCACTTGTCTTCTTGTCGTCCAACACTTAAAAAAAATTGATCTATCATGGTTTTCTCCAAAACCTTTCTATGATTTATTCTCATCTCAAAACTTAAGTTTACACAAACATTTTTCTCCCTACACGCATAGCTTCCCCATTATAGCCAAAATTTGGCTAACTCCACAATCCTAGATTTTTCACCTTTTCTAACTCCACAGGCTTGTATTCAACTTTTCCCTATATCCTCCTAGTTCCTCCTCTCTTAAACATATAAATACTAGGTCAAGATTTCGCGTTTCACATTTTTTACACGTGATTCTTCCTCTCTATTTTTGTGTGTGATTCTTTCTTAGTTTTAGCAATTGACTTCATCTCTGCTTGTGAAATTTGATTTAATTTTTTTATTTTATTTTATTTTGTAAGCCTCATTGTTGTGTTAATTGAAGTGTTTTGATTTAATTAGTTAATTTGATGATTTCTATAGCTTTCATCTACAATGATTTTTCCTTAGATGAAAAAGAAGAATAGATTCATTATTGTGGAAGCCATTGTCGAATGGAAGGGGAAGTGATAAAAATTGGGGAAGTTTTGTTGTTGAATTTATAGATTTGTGAATTGAATGGGAAGAAGCTCTTGATTACCCATTGTCACTGACTGTATCAACTAGAAAGGGACAATGCTCTACGTTAGATTAGTTTCCATTGCATCTAACTCAACCTTCATAGCTTGTCTCAAATGTTCAAATGGCACATCTTCATGATAAAAAGTGGGCTCTTGTTGACTTGGAACATTAAGGACAAACTTCTTGTATGAAGGAGACAAGGAATTATATGACAGATATTGATGAATTAATTGGATACTTGGTGGAAAATTTAGTTGATGTGGGAATCATGGTTAATAAATTGTAATGATAGTCCTTTAAGTATGATGAAGATTCAGAAATACGAACAATCTTTCTCATCTAACCAATAACTTTAATGATAATATTTTCTAGTACTTCAGTATTTGACTGTAGCTTAGAAGCTCATGGATTAGAAACATTATTGTTGTTATCATTTGTTTGAGTATTCTGTTAAGTAACAACTATATTTGGTAATGATTGATCAACATTAATGGTTATTTGTTGATTTGCATTATTAGGAGTCATTTATTAAGTTAGACAGAAAGGGGAATTAATGATACCAATCTCGGATGCATATTCAATATGAAGCTTTGGTAAGACAAAGCCAGGAAAAGGATCAACCAATTTTGATACTAATGATATTGTATGAAATGGAAAAACATTTTCATGAAAAATAACATCTCATAATTGGAGCAAGTAAGGCGGATCTCTATTGTTTGATCTTATATCTAGAAGGATATCCATGGAGTTTGTAGCATTTATCGATTGTGTGACCTAGAATGCCATAGTTGGAGCAAGTAAGGTGTTCTTTGTTCTATTTGTTTGAAGATAAATTCTTAGAAAAATTGTTTGTAATAGCAAGAGTTACAACAGTCAGAAGAGAGGAGAAAGATCTGTGGATTGTTGCTCTTCTTCTTGAAGAAGAAGAGAAAAAGCACAACTGACGGATGGTAAATGATCCATAAGAAGCACGAGAGAAGAATTCATTGATTCCCATTAAAAAAATCCATAAGATACTCAAATTGGAGAAAATTAGCCATGTCTTAGATTCCATTACAATGACAAGCACCACGAGAACATGCAGGATGATGGGTATTAAGTTCATCAGTGAGAGTTATGAATTTTGTGAAGTACATACTCACGAAGTCTTGATTCTGTGCTAGGGTTGCAAGAGATCTTTTGAGTTGTGTTGTAACAACTACTTTGATTGACAGCACAAACAGCAAATTTGCAACCGTCGGTGACGAATGACCCGAATAGACCCTACAAAACAGAAACTGGTGAAAGGTTGAGTCGCGGATCTCGCTCTCTTTAAGATGTTTTGAGGCTCTGCCAGAGTACAAATAGTTATTTACTACACCACGTCGTCCCCAGGATAAAACAACCTCTAATGGTCAACTGAACATGCACCTCGATCAGTTGACAATACTGACACCCTTCTAACTTTTGCTCGAAAAACTGAAAATAAAATGGTTTGGAAGTGGTTGATAAGCACTTGAAAAGTGCTTTCTATCCTCTCAAATTAAGGGAGTTTATATTAGATTTCACTTGTTTGCTAGTGGTTTTCAGGTTAAAATGAGGAAAATTAGAAGAAAAGACCCAAAAGATCAAAACCGAGCAAGAATACGACGAAAAAGAGATGAAAAACACAAAATGGCAAAAATTAGGGCTGCGCCGCGGTGCTAAAACTCGAGAGCAAACATTTCTAAACACAGCCCTAGCGCCGCGGCGCTCTCCAACAGCGCTGCGGCGCTGTCTTCAAAATCTCAATAGCGTCACGGCGCCAGTTTTCCTTAAATGAAAATTGTTATTTTTTGTAACTTTTTGGGCGGCCAAACTCTATAAATTTGGGGGTTTCGAGCAGCCCTAATCATAAAATCAAATCAAGGGGGAATCAACCTTCAATTTACAGACCTAAAGAGGCACAAAAAGGAGAGAATTGAGTGAGAGTTCATAAAAGAGTTCAAGGAGTGAGTTAGTTACAAGGAAGAGGAAAAGAGTTCGAGATAGTCGTGGTGCCCTTCAAATTCCGACGTGAGAGCCAAGGAGATCGTGACGGTGCTACCTCAATCAAGAGCCTCTTTTCAGTAGAGTTTCCCTTTCTTTACACTCTTTCTTTGTTTATTTTGCTTAAACATGTTGCTTCAAGCTATGAGTGGCTAAACTCTTTAGTTTTAGGGTTTTGATGATTTGTTTATGAATTTATGTTGATTATGTAAACTTTCATGGTTTTGTTGGAATGATTATGCTTTTCATTGTTATTGTGTTTAATTCTTGTGGATTGGTCATCCTCACATGTTAGGTTAGATGTATGATTGAGAAATTGTATGTTTAACTTGATCTATAACAATGAATTGTTGATCTATCACGACAGTAGTTAGGTTGACAATAAAAGTTGCTAAAGACTATTCTTAATGCTATGTAATTTGAATTAGTTTCAAGAGATTAGTAATCAATCGAGTTGCATGAGAAAGAGTTGTTTTTGAGAGAAAATAACTTGGAATTAAGTTTCTAGACTTAGGCATATGAATAAACATAAATTCCATAAATTTTATAATATTGCATGATGAAATAAACAAGGATTCATTACCCTAGAACTCTCTTTGACTCTTGTGTTTCTCACTTTAATACTTTTCTTATTTGATTTGTATTTTCCATAATTCATAATATTCAATTTCAATCCTCAAATAAAATTGATTCAACTCTAGAATAGCTAAGTAACTTAAACCTTCACAATTGGATCTCTAGTGGAACGATATTCGGACTTAACCATCTTATATTATAACTTGACCCGTACACTTGCGGTTAACACTAAAAGTGTGCATCAGTGATTCTGTGGATGGGGAGTGGGAGACAGAGGAAGTGAAAGAATGAGAGAAGGAATTCTGCTGGAGTAAAGAGAAGTGAGGGGAAGAGGCTCAATTTATAGTGGTGAGGTTCAACCATTTGCAACAACAAATCCTCCCAGCCCAACACGTGGCAACTCCTAGACCAGAGAACGTGCACGTTCATCCAAGAGGGGAATCCGACGATTGTTCTTCGTCTGACACATGGAAAGATTTATCAAAAAAAAAATAAGAAATAAAAAATCCATCCATCCATCTCCATGCCCGTCTGGGCGGTGGCGGCACACGCGTATGGAGATCCTGATAGACTCAACTAGGTCTATCTCCTCACCCTTTCAGGAAGCCGGGTTCCCCCTTGGGCCCAAAGCCAAAGAAGGAAGAGAGAGTTAAAAAAGAGGAATCCCACATCCGAAATAACCAATGTGAGATTCAAGAACAAGAAAAACTTTTTAATTTAAAAAAAAAAAATTTCACCAACAAGTTAAGAGATTCTTGGAGCATTCTTTCGTTGGAAACGTTCTTGCAAATCAAGCCATATCAAATGAGTAGAACTAGCGAATAGGATGCTTGTAGAAATCGGTTTTGAAATAGAGTTCAAAATCCAAGAGATAACTATGTTATTGTTACGAATCCAAGAGGGAAAAAGATGGTTGGTGGGACGAGGAAGTGCTCCATCAATTAAGCTAAGCTTATTCTTCACTGGTAAACTGATGATAATGGCACAACGCCAGGAGACATAATTATCTTCAGTAAGTGGTTCAGTGACTAACACAAGACTAGTGTTATCATTGTGATGGAGAAAATACGAGTTGAGATATGCTTCAGATTGATTGAAGGTAGTCTAAGAAGAAGTAGTAGTTTGGCCAAGAATTTCTGGTTTCTTTGAAGAGTTGGTGACGGGAGAAATTTTAGCAAAAATTTGTGGGTTATTGGAATCCATGGGAGAAACAGAGTTTTGGATGGAAAGTAGAAGACGAAGTTTTGGAGAGAGAAAGGGATTTGCTATGATACCATATTATAATAGAAGTCTTTTAATCAAAATCTCTCACATACTTTACTAATGTCCAATCAAGTGGTATATTTGTACACGTGAAAAGAATAATAAGTAGTTACAAAGAATAACCATGGATTTGTTTGGTAAAGAATCTAAATTTTGTTTTATGCTTTTAAATTTATTGAGTTCAGCAAATATGTGTTTGACAGATAACTCAGATTTTGTTTTTGAAAAATGTTTTCGGATTTTGTGATTCAAACAGTGAAAATTCTAAAAACAACATTTTTATGTTTTCATTCTATCCAAATTTTGAATTTTAAATTTTAAAATGCATAATTATATTAAATAAAGATTAAAACCTTTATAAATACAATATGTCATGTTATAAACTCAATTCATTTGTTTTTTTAAAAAATATAATATGTATTATGTAATGTATTATAAATTATATAATATTTCAAAATAATAATTGTATACATTTTTTTAACATAAATCATATCTAAAATTAGTAATAGTTTATTGTCAACTAAATATTACTGGTAGCTACAACTAGTTTTACGATTTAGAAATATATAGTATCAAACTCATTTTAAACCATTGTTTAAATTAGAATCCAATTTACGAATCACTACAAAACACATATCTAAAAACATGAAATACAACTCTGTTTTAATTGAATCTCTTGTTTTCAAATTTCTATTTTCAGATTCCCCACGAAACATGCCCTAATATTTTAATAAATAATAACAAACTATCAAACTAACTTCCAATAGTTCAGTGATAAGGTCTCCTTCCTTACCGATATCTCTCTTCTCCAATTTTTTTTCTTTTTCTTTCTCTCAGAATTGATTTGTTCCAGATCTTGTTGTTGCCGATCACTGTGCATCACCGCCAGCCTTGGGACTCACCGGAGCTTAGTTTTGTGTAAGTTTCTCCTTAAGTTGTTCAAGTGTTGGTTGTCGAATTGAACTTGATTATGGTTAGAAATTGGTGAGTATTATGGGTTCCAAGGCTCTTTTGGATTGTGTAACAATGCTCTGATTTCGGTTCTAATGCCAAAATTTTGTTTTTGATTTAAAGTGTTGAAGTGGATGCGAATTAAACCACACTTTGGGTAAGATTATTTGGAATTATTTAGCAATGTTTGGGTGTTTGGAATTAGGCCTTAGTTGATAATTTTAAATTTAGTTTATGTTATAGCCTTCATTCCGAATTCAAGGACTTTACGAAATTAAATTGTCAACTAGCTGGACATAAGTTCAAGGTAAGTGAATTACTACTAGTTCACCTTTGAGCTAGGCGCCCTAACAAAGTTGTTTATGTTAAGATTGAATATCTACCATGAAAGCATCCTAATAAATGTATTGGAATGACTTGCCAAGCTTCAATTATAATTATTGATATGATCATGATGTGAGACCTTATGATTGTATTTTGCATGTAGGATATGTTGGCTCTAATAATATGATTATGATATGAGGCCTATTAATTGTTTAATGCATGCTAGGTTAAGTGGTGACTATTAGATCTCCAATCGGGCGGTGTACATTTTATGTTTATGAATCTTCGAGTTCACTACTTATGCCTATGACTATATGTTCCTTTGGGATCACTACTTATGCTTATGATTGTGACTCTCTAGGATCACTACCTATGTTTGCGTGCTTTCGGGTTCAATACTTATGCCTATGTTGTAATATGTACATTTGTGCCTTTGATAGGAAGGCTAATAGGTTCACCTAATTGGCCCCAATAGTGGGTCACTTACTGAGTATTTATACTCACCCTTTTCCTATGATATGTTTTCAGGTAAAAGCAAGGACAAATCAACAAATGACAAGAAGAATTTGTAACGGTGCCTATGGGACTAGATTGACGCTTCCGGATTATTATCCCATGTCTTTCATGTGCCAATTTTTGGTAGACAAATGTTTTAGATCTTAAATGTTTTATTATTTATTTAATTATGTATTTTAAATTGGAGTCTAGGGTACCCCGAACCAAGGGTTTATGTTATTTGAATGTTTCTATTGACAAAATTCTATGTTTAATAAAAAGGTTTGATTCTTTTTACTTAAGATGCTAGAGGCTTATTTTCAAGTATTTGCATGAATGTAGTAAGGTCCTATTAGTGAGCATCAGAAAGTCCGATCGTTACATTCTTGCTTTTACTTGAGAAACATTTTAAGAAAAGATTGAGTATTTAAAATACATAGTAAAGTAACCCCACTATCTGGGTCATGAACTGAATATTCTAAATTTGGGGGGAGGGGGGGTCCTAATTTGAAGTACTAAGTATGAACATGGACTATCAAACGAATGAACAATTTAACGCATCCTATCTGGTAGCACTGAAAATGGGCTATCTCATTTCATTAATTTGGGATCGTTCTTCCCTTTTTACGAGTTTACTTTTTTATTTAGACAAGTTATCGAGCATATGGAGCCTTTACGATGATTCACATGCATTTTAGGCTTAAATGAGATAATTAGCAAGAAAATCGAAAATGAAGCAAGAAGGCAACAAGCAACCTGACACTGTGACACTCGCGCGATGCCAACACTGTGCTTTTTTTAGAATGCGTGAGGTGAAATTTTGAAGGCAGCGTCGCGACGCTACAAATTTTGATGGACTTGCCCATTGAAAGAGTAAAAAAAACATGTAAGCGGAAGCAATTTGGATCTAAAACATTCTAATTACATCAATTTTAAGGATTAAACATGCTTGCTCAATAATGAAAAAATAGAGTATAAAAAACTTACATTGATGTAGATCAAAATTGAAGAAATCCTCTTGTTGTTTCTAATCATGAACACTTCGTGGACCACCCTAGAGTCTTCCCAACTAATCCCCCGCCTTAGAATGGATTGTGCGATCTAAATTGTGATAAATTTGAAGCAAGTTTGAAGGTTGGAGAGAGTTTGTAGTTGGTGGATTTAGAGAGAAAATTAGCACAATTTTTCAGCATTCATCAACCAATCTTACACTAAATTAACTTCTATTTAAAGAAGAATTCATGCAATTCAAATTAATCATAAATAGACACCAAGTAGGTGATTAATTTAGTGGAAAAGATGTGTTTATATGAGGTTGAAAATTGAATTGAGTCAACACCTAGCTCCATGCAAAATTCATGCAATTGAATTTCTAAAATTCAATTTTAAAATGAATTTTCTCTTTTTAATTTCAAATAAAACTAATTCAAACAATTAATTTTAAATAATTAATTAAAAATTTTAATTAATTATATTAATTTATTATTAAATCTTAAAATAATAATTTTTAAACTAATCCCGTCTTTTCTCAACTCGATAAATCTCTATTCATGTAATCAATATTTAAATCACATTTAAATATTTCTAACTCTCCATTATCGTTCAATTCATAATTAAGCAATCATACGTTTAAGCAAATCGTATATATAACTAATACTTACTCCCTAAACTGAATTCAAAAGATTCAATTTTTCTCACCACACGATTCTAAACTAGTTAATCAACATCCGTTAACTACCGAGACATTCCACTATAGCCCAATAGTTGCACTTTTCTCACTGTAGATATATTTATATGCACTTGATATAACCATGATTAGTAAGTTGATCCTTCACAGGTTATTCGTAATTATAGTTGGGTCAAAATTACCATTTTACCCTTGTAATTACTTCTTGTTCCTTAAGTCACATTGATCCTCGAATGAACAATTAGTTTGTGGTTCAACCACCAAACCGAGTCCCTCTCATGCCAATGAGAGAGTGGGGCTCCTTTTTCAAGACCCAGAGTTAGTACTTAAGGGAGCAACCTCTCTACTATCCCTAGAATCAAGTAGGAGTGAATTTCATCTCGCAAAACTATGTCCTCAGCTACCTACTCGGTCTTATCACTAAAATGGTAGGCTTATTGAGTTGGTGAACTCGAGCCACTCTAACCTATGCAAATCGTAGAATAATCTCAAATAAACATGAATTCATAGTTAGCTCAGGATTAAGATCGAGTTACCTATGTCATCATATTGAAATAATCAGTCTTAACAGTAAACTACGTTATAAAGTAAAAGTGATTATCTCGTGGCCCGGTCTTATGCAAACTCATTGCATAGGATGCCTCCACTCGCATGTCTTTACATGAATGATATAAGCTCACATCGTTTGTATCAAATACAAAATGGACCTCATCCATAATGTCCCCCAAGATAAGGTACCTAGCCTTATCCATATACTATAGATCGTTTTGGCTTTTACTTTAAACTTGATCCATTTTTATGTCTACATATAAAGTCTAAGTATTCATGATATAGCCAAGGTATTTTATTAGATTTAATAAATACAATTCACATAGTTAATAAAACCCAACATACTCGCACTTCAACTAAAACTCTAGTAGGGTCAAATGACCACAATGTTGAGTTTAGAGACAAAAAACATATAAATACAATAAACTAGGGCATTACTACATACCCATGGTTTTCTCCCACTTGCCCTAGATTATATAACTCGTAGTCTTAGACTTATTAGGTGAGTCTCAAACACTTTAGTCATGAAAGCCTTTGTAAACGGATCAACAATGTTATGCTCCGAATCTATTTGTTTGACGATTACATCTCTTCGTTGCACAATCTCCCTAATGAGATGGTATTTGCACTAAACGTGTTTTCCACGCTTATTGCTTCTAGGTTTTTTAGAATTTGCAATTGCACCACTATTATCACAGTAAAGGGTAATAGATAGATGTGTATTAGAAACCACTTCCAAATTTGTTAAGAACTTTTTAAGCCATACAACCTTCTTCGCTACTTCAAATGCAACTACATACTTAGCCTCCATGGTAGAGTCAACAATACAACCTTGTTTGATATTCCTCCAAACTATTACTTCTCCGTTTAGAGTGAACACTGATCCCAACGTGGATTTTCTTTAATCCTTATCGATTGGAAAACAAGAGTCAGTGTAACCTGTAAGGATCATATCTTTCTCTCTTTGTTCTTACTCATTTGATTGAATGTGTTTGGGTTTATTTGACAGATTGGCCAAACATCGTTTAATTTTCTATGATAGATCTCAATCTAATATGTAATTGTTAGATTATTAGATCACCAAGTGAAGAAAGTTAAGTTAGAATTGTGTATTGATTTGGTGATTTCTAATCTAATAACATTTTTCTGACTAACTTGAGAGAGATTTGCATCGAACGAATAGTTAGGCATTTCCAAATTATTGACTTAGCAAAATCCCTAGATCTCAATGCTAATTGATTTACATGTTTAGGATGCTTTCATTTGAACATAAAGATTGATTTGATCTTTAGGACGTTTGTTTAGCTTTCCTAAATGCAATTGGCTAAGTTCTATACCTATAAAATTACAAGAAATAAGTGTGAATAATCGATGATTGAGTAGTAATCCAGGATAGCCTTAATATATCTCGGGCTAGATGTTTTCCTCATTGATAGTTTAAATCAAATCTCATTGTGCGTGTTATCGCTTTAGTGTTATCTCATTGTGCGTGCTACTTACCTTGAAATTGAGCTCGGATAAAACTCTACAAGCAATCAACCTCCCCTATCTAACTTCTAAGAATGCTTGTTGGAAAATAGAAGCTATCTTTTTCAAATAACTAATGCCCTGTTTGGATTGACTTGAGAAAAAAGTATTTTTCTAAAAATTCATTTTTATTTAAACACTTCAATAAAAAAAAATGTTTAAAATGCACATCAAAAGCTATTTTGAGTTGTTGCCAAACACTCCAAACTTTTTCAAAATGACTTATTTTTTTAATTATATACTTGAAAATGTATTCCAAACAAACGCTAAATATCTTTAGAAGCTTCTAAGAGGAAGTTCTTCACTATGAAAAGGAGAGCGAGACAGCAAAAAAGATGCGTAAGTAACAAGAGACTTTTCTCTCTAATTTACCTCCTTTTGAAATGAAGTGAATGGTTTGGAATTAAGTGGATAGTTGTATTTATAGAGGAAAAATAATCCTAATCCTAAATTATTTGGGATCCTAGAACTGAAGCAGTAGATTAATTAAAGTAATAGATAGATTAAATTTCTATCTAACTAGGAAATCCATTTTTTAATTAATTAGAAAATCAGTAATTAAAGTAGTGATAAATTAGATTTCTTTTTTGAATAAGACACTTTTTCTAGTTAGGAAATTATTAGAAAATCCATAATCTAATTAATTTAAGAATCCATATTCTAATCAAATTAGAAATTCCATAATGTAATTAACTTAGAAATCTATATTCTAATTAAATTAGAAAATCCATAATCTAATTAAATTAGACATCCATATATAAATTTAAAATACATCATCTAATTAAATTAGGCATCAATATTCTAATTAAATTAGAAAATCCAAAATAAACTTCAATTCTCTCAATGTCAATTAAACCCAAATTCTTCTTGTCAACTCAATTTAAATTAATTATCTTCTCTAATTTGGCTCCAAAACCAAAATTAAAGAACCATAAATCTAAGCAATTTAAGATAATTAAAGTTAAAATTACTGAAAACTCAGGATGTTACCACTTCTATCATAGATAGTAATGAAGTCTATAAGTGATAGAAGTATATCTGTGATAGAAATTGTTAGTGTTGTGATTGGCAATATTTGTTTAAGCAGTGTTGTACGTGTGCATCAAAAGTGTCAAACAAAATGTCTTAACATGTGTGGGCATTGGTAGGATGTTGTGGGTCAAAATGCTTATTCTACATATCTTTTTATTTCCTTATCAAGAAAATTTGCACTGATTATTCCCTTTGTGTTGATTTCCTTGGTGATTTTCAGATTATCACTTACCGTTTTCTTATTTTCTCCGTCGTGTATTTAAAAGGTTATGTTAGAGTTTTGCTAGGGTGTTAGCTCTTTGAAAAGGAAAATTGTCAAATGGATTGTGAAACCTTAAGCTAAGGGTTTTGTTGCTGAGAGTGTATCATTCTCTATGAAGGTTGTATTCGTGAGTATTGTTTCTCATGGTGTGAAGAACAAATCAAGTTGTTTTTGAATCAAGAGAAATTTTCTCTAACTTAGAGGGAGCGTAAGTATAACAAGTGAGGGGGATCTTTATTCTTAGTAAGAAAAATAAACTAAGCCAAAAGAAGTCGTCTCCTACTTAGGGGGAGCCTAAGTGGTGTTCCATTGATGTATAACATTGATAGCACTGAACATATGTTATCTCGCTCTGCTTAATTCGAGGTTGTCCCAAGATTTTACATGTTTATTTGGATATTTTATAGGTTTCCAGCACTTGTGAGATAGAACTAGGCATTAGAGCTGAAATGGAGCTAAATTGCATCAACTGGGAAAGAGAAACAAAATGACCATGTTGCCCCTGCATGCATGGTGCCAACCTGGCATTTTTTCCTAAAGGTTGAGAATCTAAAGAGAAGCCCTGGCGTTGTGGTGCTCCAAAGACGTTCATGAAGAATTCTTGTCAAAGCTGTGATGCTGCACCTTAGCATCGCAGTGCCATCGCGATCTTATAAAAATGAATTCAACTACCTAGGTTAAAACACCATGGATCCCAGCAAATTACAACATGAATTCTTATTCTTTTCTCCCTTTTAGTTAGTTTATGTATCCAAACTCTCTCCTATTGATTGATATATCGATTATGAGTTGAGGTAATACTTTCTAGCTAGGAGTTTCCCAAATTTGATGTATTTGTAAATTTTTAATCAAATTCTCTCTTGTACTGTTGTTCGATTCTGTTATGATTTAAATTGAGACTGTATTATTGTGCGTTTTAGGATTTTACATCCATTGCTTTAATTAATGTATGATGCGTGAAACTTGATTATATGTTAATCCCAAAAAGCAATAGGTTAGGTTAGCTTGCAAATCAAATTTGATGAATATTGTTCTAATCAACTTAGGATTGAACCAAACAGATATTCAACTAAGTTAAATATTCCTCCTAACGTTCCTTAAATCCTAATGCAACCAGGATAGTTCGAATTACCTTGCAACAATAATTCCACCCCCCCTCCCCCCATCGGTTACCCTAGGTTGTAAACTATTTGATAGAAAAATTTTAGAGCTCTCTGTGTTCAACTCAGCCTTGCCACTATTACGGTTTAGGTAAGAACGGTTAATCATTTGGAATGGAATTAGGCGACGAATTCTGCCTTTTAAACGTTTTAGGGGGAGCCGAAGATATATTGAGAGGGAGTCTCACATCTAATGTATTACTAAAGTGTAAAGTTTATTGAGTTTCATTGTAATATTGAATATCCACGTAATCACTTTACTTAATCATTTGTGGATTTATCTTTCTTGGGCTTACTGCCCCTAGACGTAGGTGAATTTGCACCAAACTAGGTTACAAACTTTTGTGTTCTTTTTGCTTTACTACGACTTTATTTATTATGTTGTAACTCTAAGTGTCCCAGCATCTTATCTAACATCTGTTAGTTAGAAGTATTTACCCTCTTACTTTTTTAAAAGTCTATCACTAATAAAATTCAAAACCAGAAATTTTGTGCCTCAAGGATATTTTCGTGCTTTTAATGGGTTTTTTTGGATATTTTCTATGGGTTGAAGGTAAATTTTGCTATATTTGCAATTAATTTTAAGTTTTTCTTTTTTGCAATATTTTAACCTCATTTTGCTATATATATGTAAGAAGCCTTTTAGTATATGATTTGTATCGAGGGTTTTCCAAGACAAGGCCCAAAGTCAACGGGCAAGTTCAAGCCCATAGGGTATCGAGTGGAGCCATAGAGGATTGTGCATCTCAAAAGAGAAATGTCGACGCCTTCAAGGTTCAGGTCGACTAGCCGAGCTGGTAAATATATATACCAATCGGGAAATAACTGAGTTGCATCTGGGTTGACACCCTACAACCTCGAGTGCCAGAAATGTCCCTAAGACCATCAACATTACACGTAACTAGAGGCAAGTGTCAAAGAAAATACTTATAAATAGTCCATTTCAACTACCTCACATGGACAAGTATGTTATCTCCAAAGGAGAGATCGACTTTACTTCTTTTGTACTTAGCTGAACTAAACACTTCTTATAGTGACTTAAGCATTAGAGTGCAGTAGGCTTAATACTACACCAAAAGAAGCAGGTCGGAGGTCAAACCCATGAGAGGCCTGCATCGTTATCCAGTGCAGACAAGATTCAAGTGCCAACAATTTGTATTTGGTCATTAGATTTCAAAAGATTATATTTTTACCTTGCATTTTTGCATTTTAAGTGTTGTTTCTATTTAGCCCTAAATTTTAAAAGGTTAATTTTTTTTCTCTTGAATTATAATTTTAGTTTCCATCTAAACTTTAAATTTCAAGATTTTAGTTATTTATCTATGAGTTTTCACGAATGTCCCTCGTGTTAATTTAGTATTCATTAATTTAAAATAATTAAATTAGTTTTTATTAATTTTTTGCCACTATTAATTTTTTTTAAAAAAAGGTCCACCTCATAAATATTTTAAATTAACTAATTGCAATTTGACAAGAAGGACCAAAATCCAACTTAAGTTAATTGGGAGTAAAAGTATAAAATCGAGGAATATGTGGACAAAATGGAAACTAAACTCAAAATTTAAGGGTAAAAATGTAATCTTTTGAAATCTAGAGACCAATGGAAACTAAATTCAAAACTTATGAGTAAAAATGTAATATTTTGAAATTTAGAGATTAAGTAAAAGCTGTACTCAAAACTTAGGGACTAGAAAGATATTTTCTTTTCTATAATACAACATCTCCTTCGATTTCCTAAATTAATAAATTCGTTTAATAACCATTTGTGCGTTATTTAATAACTATTTGATATTTTGTTTTGAAAATTGTGTTGGTTTCTTACAATTTTTTTTTCTTAAACATGTTTCCTGACAACTTTTATACAATGATGTTCATCTTTCTTAACTAAATATTTGAATTCTTAGCTAAATTTTAGGAAGAAAAAGACAAATTTTTAAATAAATGTTTAATATAATTTTCACTACTTTACTTAATTTTTTAAAACAGTTTTAAAAAATAGATAACAAAACAACATTATTAAATTGTCCGTTCTTCTACAAATTCATTGATATACTTTGATGAATGCAAAGTCGGTTTGTTTAAGTAGTAAAGTTTATAATAAATACTAGATTAAAATCATTATTTTAATTTCAATACTTTTAGGTTGTTTTATTTTTGTCTTTATACGTACTCGGAATAAAAATAAAGTTGAATGTTGCCATCCATGTATTTTAATTTAGTCTTGTCTTGAATTTAGTTTTTTAGTTAATTTATTGTAGATTTTTTTTTTCAAAATGGATGTAGTCTCTATTACCATCTTCCAGAAGAAATTTACATAGCACAAAAGATTCAAAATATAATGGAACTGAACGTTCATACATTTTTTTGTTTTTTTTTTAATGGGTGTAATTATAGCAATTAGATTTAAAATATTAGCATGTATAACAATATTTTTTAAAAACTACAAATATAGCAAAATCTATGGGTGATAGACTTCTATTACTGATAGACCACTATCACTGATAAATGATAGACTATAAGAGACTATTTTCGATAGACTTTGCTATATTTACAATTTATTTAAAATATTGCTATATACCTAGTTATTATTCCTAAAATTGCTAATCATTATAATTACTCTTGCTTTTTTTAGTAATATTATTTAAGATTACTTTTATAAGTTTATAATTTTTTTTGTATATATATAAACTTTTTGTTCGTTGATATCAATATTTTCACCAATACCCACATTTTATTCTCGAATATTTAGTTTTAACTGAACAGTCATTCTTTAATTAAGAATAATAATGTTGTTGTATGTTAACTATATATAAATTACTTAGTCTATATTCAATTCATAATCATGTGTGCAACTTGGAGAAATATGCTTTTAGTAACTTGAGTGTATAACTAAACCTCGAAATTAGGTAATCTCGTGATTTGAAATAAGTTACTTTTAATTTTACCGACATACACTTGATTTTATAATCGTATGCTATTAATACTATAAACCTTAAAAATAAATAAATAACCTTTCATCCCATTACTTAAAATTCCTCCATAGATTTTATAAGCCAACTAGTAATTATCAATTAGACTGTACATTTTACTCATCGTCTTATATTTTTGTTATCTTTAACATGAACAACTTTCCATTTTAGTATTTAAGAGAATCCAATTACTAATTTAATTAATATTTGCTCCTAGGTATTAATTTTCAATTTGATAATCAAATTAGTTTTGTTTATGTGTGCCACTTGTATAAGATTGCTTAATGGATTTCCATGCTTATTTTCAGCAGTTTTGATAGAAAATATTAAATCCTCGTTATTCAAGTAAACTATTTAAAATTTGGATACTTGCATCACATCCAAGTTTAAAATAATAGAATATGTAGTACAAAGATAAACTAATTGTATATATGATACAAAAATTGACAAAAGACTAAAAAGCTCATGCCCTGCCACCATTTTGCATGTTTCTTCTCAATTTTCTCCAATTAAAAGGCATTAATGATAGCAACTATTATCACTGATAGCTGCTACATCAGTGATAACTTTCAATTCAAGAAATGTGCTATCAGTTGTTATCACTAATAGTTGTTATGAATAGTAACTTTTAATTTGAGAAATATGGGAAAAACAACGCTCACAATCTTCTCCATCTTCACCAGAACCTGACTTAATCCACCATCCTGACGCCTTAATGAACGACATCTACCATCTCAAACACAACGTGGTTTCAGCTACCCTGTCGTTTGGAGCATCGTCAATTAACAACTCTGGCAAGGAATTCACCAACATCATCTACAAGAAGGTCGTTGGAGAAGCCATTATGAAGGTTTCAATTGAGCTTCAAATTCGAGAATTTGATCGCTGTGTTCATCTATTTAATATTTACAAATTTCTATGCCCTAATTTCGAGAATTCTCTAACATCATATTTACAAATTTCTGTCCACTAGCAACTCCACCTTCGACTTCCCTGGCATCCACGACTCCTCCATCCACAACTCACCACCTGCACCAGTCAGAAAAAAGAAAACAAAAATAGAAAGTAAAGAAGAAGATGATGCCCTAATGTATAGCGTTCAATCCTGGAAGTTAAAAAACAAAAATCAATAATTGATGGGTCTATATTTGCTATATTTGCAAATATTTTAAACAACTGCTAATTTTTAGATATTTTTTCTAATTTTTCTATCTATTACGATTATTCTTTAAATTTAAACATTATTATTACAATAGAGCACATAAACATTCAAATCTCTAAAACATTAAAATTGATAACACATACACTTTATATTTAGCTAAAAAAACATGAGTTCATAGAAAAAAGAAAGAAAATATTTAGGGATATTTTTAAAAAAAAGAAAAAATTACTAAAAATAATTACAAATATAGTAAAATTTTATTTTTTTATCTGTAATAGACCGGAATCGACCCAGATAGACATCTATTTGTATCTATTTGATAAAGTGATAGATAGTAAAATTTTATTATATTTATAAAAAAATTTAATTTTTTTTATTTATAATAATATAACTACATAAAAGACACAAATCCATAAAAACCGAAAAAAAGACAATGTTAGGCTCATGATCTTAATAAAAAGCACGTGTCTATATACATTCAAATGGAAAGGTGATATGACCCTATGTGTTTATGGGTTGATGTTGACGGTAACTTAAATGTAGTTCACATGATTTAAACATATATCTTTGATTAAAAAGTTAAAATTTTTTAATTAATTCTCAAATTCTACATGTTGTACGTTGAATTTACAAAAATGTTGATAGGACCTTCTATTGCAGTGTAACAAAATATTTAGTAAAATATGGTAGTTTAGAAAGTATTTAGCATAATATGGTAGTTTTTGGAGAAGAGAAGGTCGAGAGTCGAAGGCTTGATGAAAGAAAATTGTTTTTAAATAAGTCAAGAGTTAGGTTAGTTTTTAAATAGGTCCAGAGTTGAACTCTTAACCAACAAAGCTGCTACACTGCTTTTCTCCCCAATCGCAATTCCGTCATCTGCCTGTCGTTGGATTCCCTACCGGGTTCCCTGCCGTCTGTTGCTCCTCCTGCCGGATTCCTTGTCATCAAGCTTGGTCGAGGCTTCAACCCTCGACCTCTCCCTTTTTTTAACCCTCCCATTCCTCTCTTCCATCGCCTTCTTCTCTTCCTTTTCTTTCGGACAGTCATCTCCCAACATTTCTCTTCCCTTTCGATCTTCTAAATACCTCTATTCTCTCCAAATTTCTCTTCACTTTCCCACATACTAATCAATTTCTTCCCAAAATCTTTTACTACTTTTCTCCTCCTATTCTTTACCTTCTATCATAATCTCTTTTAATTGGGTCGCTTAAATTGTGAGGTTTGTGCATTTACTCTATTAAATTCCTATTCTTTTAAATAGTATAAATTTTGTCTCTATTCTCATAATATTCTATTCATTTTAATAGTTTTTGTTGCTATTTGAGAAACAAATAACAAAAAAGAGATACATTTTCTATTAACAAATTCCCTATTTACAAATTCCTGTTTTTTGTTAAGAAAAAATAAGTTATAGATCCATATTCTCATATTATTCTATTTTTTCTCGAAATTTTTGTTGATACAAATAACAAAAAAAGAGCGATCGTTGTCACTTTGAAGGCAAAAAAGTAGGACCGTTGGTTGAATTTGTGAGTTTCCTTTTCATCTATTTTTATTTTTTAAAAAAATATTTTTTGGTATTTATATTATGCTAGACATAACATTTTAACCTAGACATACCATTTTAATGTTCTTACTTTTTTTTTTTTAATATTATTGAATTTAAGAATATTTATATATTGATGTTAGGAGTTTTTTTCTTTTTTCTGTATTTTAATGTTCTTGTTTATATTATGCTTGATCTACCATGTTAATATTTTATTTTGCCTTTTAAATAATATTAGTTTGTTTTTTTAGTACAATATTTTTGTAATTTGCGTTTGTTTTGCATTTTATATTTATAGTTTTTTAATACAAAAAGTTTAGTATTTTTGTTTTTTTTTTTTTAATAATATTTGATTTTTTTAGTATTAGTTTTTTAATTAAAAAAGTTTAGGTCTCCTTAAGGGTTTTCTTGAAAAAAAATTAGTTTTTAGAATTAGTTTTTTTAAATAATATTTGATTGTTTTAGTATTAGAGTTTGTAGGGTTTTTTTTTATTTTTTATTTTTTAAACTTTAGTATTAGAGTAAACTCTTTAGTACAAATTTGAATATTTTTGCATTTTAAATAATATTAGATTTTTTAGTATTAGAGTTTTTAGTTAAATAATTAGTGATGTATATTGTTTCTTCTTCTTTTTTTTTTTTTTTTTTTGAGAAAATGGTAGACAAATGTTTGAGATTTATGTTGTTTACAAATGGTCTGATGGTGTTGATGGAGTTGAATATGATCGACCAACATGTGGAAGTTTTAGCATAAATGTGAACAGTGTACTTGTTTTTGAACAATTTATTGAAATGATAGGGATGTGACTTGGTGTAGATATGAGAGCATTAGAAATAGTATATAGATCTTAATCTAACACCATCAGGATCAGTAAAATATATGTCATTCCCCATTTCTAATGAACAAACGATGAATCTGATGTTTTCAATTACAATGTCGCTCCTGAACTTAGTGCTTTATACATTAATGTGAGTAGGGTAAACTTGAATGGAGACTTAATGCATGACTGTTTAGTCAGTTTGAAGACCCGAATCAATATATTGACCCTAATCCTGAATTAGTTGCACCAGTCTGTGATGATGAATATATGGTGGCTGATAATCAATATAAAGATTTTAGAATAGAAACAGACGATGAATTTGAGGTGTTGGACTTTGATGGTAGTGAACATGATATACCTTCAGATACATTCACCGACCTGGATGTGAATGTAATAGATAGCGTTAGAGAACATGACCCAATTGTAACTCTTGTGGTTGTTGACAATACCCAGTTGTATAAGGGTATAATTTGTCAAGACAAAGAAATGCTACAACATTTGGTCAAATGTTTTGGTATTAAGTGTCACCCACCATATGAGGTCGTGGAATCAATACTAAAAATTTGGACAATTCGGTGTAAGAAGTGGGAAGATGGTTGCAAATGGCAACTCCGTGCAACAAAGAAAAAATCTCATAATTTGTTTGAGATTACTAAGTTTTTTACTCAGAACTTAGTCAAAGTCATGTGCAATTAGATTCTTCAATGATTGCACTAGAGTTTTGTGAAGTTGTGAGGAAAAAAATCGTCCATCAGTGTGACACAACTACAATTCGACATAAAAACAAAAGTTAGAAACCATGTTTCTTACCATAGGGTGTGGGAGGGTAAAGGAAATACGTTGACTAAAGTGTTTGGTGATTGGGATGAATCATACAAACTGTTGCCTAGGTAGTTGTAAATGGTCAAGCATACCAATCTCGGCATGCGTGTGGAGTGGAGAATAAAGTGCACTTCTACTGAAGGACATGTCATCCTTACTTCTGTATTTTATGCTTTTGGTCTTTGTATAGAAACATTTAATAGATGTCAGCCAATTATTCAAATAGATGGTACTCACTTGTATGAAAAACATCGAGAAAAAGTACTACGCTACATCAATCGATTCAAATGAGCATCTTCTTCCTTTTGTATTTGTCGTTGTAGATGAGGAGTCTGTTGACACATGGAGATGACTTTTAAAACACCTGAGATAAATTGTTATACACAAAGTGGTTTGTTTGATTTTGGATTGACATGGTGGCATCCTCTTAGTAGAGAACAATCCAGAAAATGGTTGGACAGGACCAAAATGTCACCATAAATTTTGTTTACGACGTATTGTTAATAATTTTAATAAAAAAAATACAAATTCAATACGTTAAAAAATTTTGTATATCGTGTTGGATGTCAGTTCCAAATTCGCAAGTTTAATAAAGCAATGGAAGATATCAAAAAAATAAATTGGAGTTGTATGAGTTTTATTGGTATTGAGTAATGGACTCAAGCGCACTAGGAAGGGTTTAAGTATAGGTGGATGACTATAAATCTATCAGAGTGCATTAATGGAGTCCTCGAAGGAGCTCAAATGTTGTCGATAAATGCTATTGCTCAAATAACCTTTTATAAATATGTAAATTATTTTGAAAAAAGAAGAGAAGAAATAAGAGCTACTTTGGAGCGTCGAGATAAATACACCCAGTAATATTCTTTTTTTTTTCCCTTTTTGGCAATCAATAATTTGTTTCAAATATATTTGTAATACTGAGTGAGTAAATATTTAGGTACGCCCATGAAAAAATTTCGAAATGGGCTGTAAGATCTAGTAAACATGAAGTACAGTCATATGATCGATATGAAAGCATATTTCATGTGAAAATTGAATGTCACAACCTCAATTTTAAAGGAGGAAATGTTCAAATACTAAAGCTAAGTGGATCTGAACAGTACTGTTCATGTAACAATTGACAAGCATTTGACATTCCATGTTCGCATTTTATAGCAGTTTACTCATGATTTAATATGAACTACGAAGATTTCATTGAAAAGTACTATAAACTATCGACATACATTGCATGCTACTCTCCTCAATTTCAACCTGTACCGCGTGAAGATTACTGAATCACACCTCCTAATATGCCTGTCTTATATGCCAACCCATCGTTGTTGAAGAAACTTGGTAGACGAAAGAGTTCATGATTCATAATGAGATTGACTGGATAAAACTAGGTTCTCAAGTACGGTGTGAATCTTGTAATCAGTTATGTCACAATTGAAGGAAGTGTCCTTCGTTACAAAGACAGGCACTAAACAATTAGGGTTTTTTTTTTCGTGAATATTTTTATCATATAATTAATATTTTTATAATGAAATTAATATTTTTATTATGATTAATTTTTTTTATTGTGTAATATTTTTATGTTTTTAATATAATTTATTATTTAAGTTCTAATTTATTTGTATGTTTTACTCGAGAAATATATAATTTGTTTTCTTTTAGATCATGATTTTAAACCTAAGACCGATTGATCCCGATATTTTATACGATCAATCTATTTATCGATCATCAACTGGATGGAAAAATCGGACTACAGGCTAGATGTACTGTAGACGTAGCAAGGCGGTTGTTTTTCGTACTATCTCACTTCACTGTTGCATACTACCAATACTTCGTGCATCAGGATTTTTTAGGTTGCCAGATTGGGATTTATTTAGTTAGATTGACACCTTATCACTGCATTGGTTGAGAGATGGAGGCTAGAGACCCATACATTTCATGTGCCTACTGGAGAAGTCACTACCACGTCACATGACATAGAAGTATTGTTTGGGTTACCTATCGATGGTGAGAGTAATGTATGATGATTGGTTGCATATTTGTCAAATGTTATTTGGTATAACTTCACTTGCTAAAAAAATTAGGGGATCAAGATTAAGTTTAACATGGTTAGGGACACAATTTTCCAAATTTGATGATAATGCGGACGAGGAGTCTGTCATGAGATATGTGTGAACTAACATACTACAGATGATGGGTGGGACGGTATTCTTGGGGTGGAGCGTGTTTTGCATGGTTGTATAGGTAACTATGTAAAGCAACAAAACCTGATGTTCGTGAAATTACTGCGCCTTTGATACTTCTACAAATATGGACTTGGAAACTTTCGACAATGGCTCCACAACTTCAATATGTCAATTATCATCAATTAGTTGGACAAGCATAAGGTTCTCGGTATATTATTTTAATTTAATTTAATTAATATTTTTTAATATGACTAATATAGTTAATTTTAAATCTAAAATATTAATTTAATAATATAGGTAGAGAGACCAATTTTGTGTAATTAGGTTAGCTATGCATGTAGTGAGTTAATATAGATACATGTTTGATCTGCTTCAACCTGAATAGGTATGTGAATACTAAACCTAATTGAATTTTTTATACATATTTTTTTTATGTATTTGTCTTTAATATTTTTAATATAATATGTTATGTTTCAGATTATTTGGGAGCCTTATAAAGCTGTCATGGACACTTTGCCCAATTTTTGTACGAATGGTCAAGATATATGGCGGACAATAAGTCAACTCATATGTTTTCACATTGGTGAGTGGCATCTTCCCGACAGGGTGATCAGACAATTTGGCTTCCAACAGAATGTCTTGTCAAAGTGCAATACTGAACCCCTAGTACATGACATCGACCTAAGAAGTGCAAGTTGCCAATTTGGCAGTGAGATGACACTATCGTAGAAGGTTTATTGCAATAGGCATTTCAATTGTGCGTAGAAAGTTTATTGCAATAGGCATTTCAATGATACAACTCAATATTACATCCTTTGGTATAATAATATTACGATACGCTACATTATTCATCTAGGAGCAACTTTGAGTCATTTGATATATAATCAAATATTGTTTAATTATTTTTAATTTAAATTTATTTTAAATATTGTCTAATTGTCTTGTAACTCATAGAGATCAAACGATAGTAGCCTTTGTGATGTTGCAGATGATCCAAATCAAGTACTTACTGTATGCAGTAATAACGAGAGTTACATGGAGGAGTTACACTACATGTAAGATACCTATTGCACCTCCTCCAATTCTAGACATAGGGGACGTGTTCGAGTAGAAGAAGATGAGTTTGATGCGGTTGATCATAATTTGGAAAAATTGCCTCCTATGATGCAGACATAGAGCCAAATTGGTTGTGCTAGTCCAATGATGATGCAACCAGCCTTTGGTTCAGGATATTATGATTAGAAGGTCGGTCCATCATCTTCATACATGCATACATATGAGCGCGGTCGTGGAGAGTATAATGCATATCTACACTATGAAGTACTTGTAGAGGTACCATAGCTACTAGAGCAATTAGAGCAACCAGAGCAACCTAGAGTTTAAAATCGATGACAACAGCCAGCTCGAAATCGATGATGTCCGCTTGTGAAACATATTGAGTTTTTTTTTTTTTTTTTTTAATTTTTAGTAAAAGAAAAAAAGTAAATTATTGTATTAATATTGACATTTTAATTTTATATTTTATTATTTTCTCATTATGAATGATAGTTTTAATGACGTTTTATGTTTTTCTTCCTTTTTTTTTTATATTGGTTTGAATAATTGTTGAGAAAACATCAATAAAATGGTAATGTTAATGGATATTTAAAAGGGGAAAAAAAAAAAAAAACAAAAACAAACGAGAGTGAGAATTATTTGCTCACATTAGTGATATTTAGTTCATATTATTCCATATTTTGTCAATTTATTGATGATATCGACTCGTTGGGTATGGTAATGCCGCATATAAACATATTGATGAAAATAGTAATATGGAAATGCAAATTTAACAGTATAAATTATAAAAATTAAAAAATACTCCATTTATATTTTAAAAGTTGGAATATTACATTTAAAACTACAGATTCTATAGACTTTTATTTATAAATATTGAAACATAAAATGGTGTGAATAACAAAAATTTAGATGACCAGTGAGTTATTGTAATACGAATTACAATTATTATACATATATAGTTTAGCGAATTTAATACATTAGAATGAGAGTTTAGAAAAGGAAAAAAAAAAAAAGAGTTAAGACTTTATAGTTGGATGAAATGTAAATAAATAGTGTTTATGATTTAATAAAATGTTGGACACCAACTAAATTCTAATTTTTTTAAATGATAGGAATGAAAGTTGTAATTTAAGGAAAGAAGAAAAAGGTTTTTGGAAAAGTGAGAAAATGAAAGAGAGCGTGGTATGCAGTGCGTGAGAAGTGGCGTGATCCAGACCAGATTGTGGTAGTTGAAGGAGAGAGAATAGTAAAGATGGTCAACTTCCATATTCACTTCTACTCTTGCCACCTCATTTACCACACGCCAATCATACTTTACCTTTATTTGCGTGCTCAACACGCGCCTCATATTAAACCCTTTCCCAATACAACTAACTATTCTTTTTTTTTTCTTTTTTTTTTAAGTTTTTGTAGTGTTCTGTGGACCCCAACAGAAAAAGAAATTAAATATTAAAAAAAAAAAAAAAAGGAGTAGATTCAGACGTCAACATCGGTTTCGGGACCATCACTCGCCGAGGACCCATCCAGAAAATTACGCCTCCCAAACTCAACTTAACGCCGTCTACTACTACTAACGGATTTTTCTTACTCTATTTTCTTTATTAATATCTTTTATTAGCATTATTTTAACTAACATTTATATATATATATATATATATATATATATTTTTTTTTTTTTTTTTGATTACGAAAATTTTCCAATCCTAACGAAGTCTAACTCTACTATGATTGGAGTGGTCGAATTCGCTTAATTGATTCATCGAATTAGACATAATTGTAACAACTCAATTTCCTAAAATTTGAATTAAGCTGTCATTTTGTGCATGCATATAATTCAAACGATTCATTTTTCATAATATTAACATAAAAAAAAAAAGAGTTTTAACAAGGTAAATAAAATATGCTAAAATTCAATAACCAAAAATCCTTGTTTGAAGTGCCCCTAAAACGTTAACGTATTAAAATAGGAAACTTGTCATAAGACCTTTAGTGGCGATGAAGAAATAAATAAAAGAAAATATAGTTTTGATTTTAAAGGACAAATCCCAAATACTAAAACGTAAAGCATGAAAACTCGTGTAGAAGCATCAATCTAGTCCCAATGGCACAATCAAAGTTTTCTTTCATCATTTGCTAAGGTGTCTTTTCCCTTACTTGAAAAAAAACATATCATGAAAAGAATGAGTACAAAATACTAACCCTACTACCGAGGTCAAGCTCAGCATTTAAATCCAATATGTGTAACATACTTGTGGGACATGCATAAATAAACTAATCCTGTATGGTCATCTAGTGAGCGATTTAATCCATTCTAACACGCATCTGGTGGCCAAAGGCTCACAAACATAGTAGGGCATTCACCAGTCGCGATAACGTAGTAGGAAACTCGTCATTTTTCGGGAACATAACAGGAAACCTGTAGGCCTCCGACAACATTGTAAAAAACCCATAGGCTTCCGTTAACATAGTAGTGTTAGGAGGGCAATTATCACTTCTCAATTAAGATATATCATGTTTTCAGTAAATTTCAACATAAACCGCAGAACATGTCTCAGAGTCCCACACATAATCATATCAAATACATGCTAGTATCATCAAACTTAACTCGTAATCGCTTCCAATCTTCCAAATCAATGCAATATAAGCCACCTATCCAAAATTAATAATTTAAGATCGACCTTCCGACATTACAATTGTTCTAAGGAGGTCCCAAAGTCTCAAAACTCACCAAAAATGATACTTTACCACACTAGACAGCTTGCTTCCAGCTCCAAAACTCCTCCAAAAACAATCAGATCCAAAGCTCAAGACTGAGGTCACACAAAATTAATCCAAGGTTTAATGGGTATTTAAGATCCAATTAAGAAACCAAAAAAAAAAAAAACACAAAAAATAACCAATCTCTACTTGAAACCTGAAATTTCGGCAACCCTTAGCATTAGCGGCGAACGACCAAAGGCGGTTGACAGTCGTGACTGGCGGAATCGAGCTGGGCAGCAGACAAAATCTTGAATGGCACGAGAAAACGAAGAGGCGAATGACGGCGAGCGTCGGGCTGATGACGAGGATGAATAGATGTCGACAGTTGATGGGTGGTGGTCGATCGGTAGCGCATGCGGCGGGAGAGACGCTAAACTGGGCAACAACAAGCTTCAGGTCACGAACACACGAAGGAGAAGGAGAAACTTTCCTTGATTTTTTTTTCACTTGCATGTCTATTGAGGCAACTATATATATATATATATATTTGTAAATAAATGCTTCCATAGTTTCCGAATTGCTCCTGCATAAGACGTAATTAGGGATTAAAATATAACAAGGGATATTCAGCTTTGACATTTTTCCATGCTATCTAGCCCTTGTGGAGATTAGTCCAAACAAAGAACTTGCCTTCTTTTTTTTTTTTTTTTTAAGCATAATAGCATACCACACATTTCCAACCTCAACTACATTTTTAAACTTTAACTCTTTGTTTCAAAATAACTTTAATAATTTTTGCTCTTAAATTATTCATAGACGTAAACTTTGTATTTATTTATATAAATAATATTAATAATACATGATAGACGTGTGAACTAAATATATTTATTGTCGTTTTTTCTATTATTAATGATTCTTTCCGTTAATTCTAACTCCTAAATTTACTTCATCATATGTTTACATTTGTTCACTCAACCAACACATATATAAGAAGCTAGCATAAATAGATTTTGTTGTCTAAATCTAACTGCAAAAGCTTTAAAGGCTTGTTTCGAAATTAAAATGAATATTTTCAAAAATTAATGATATAACAAAAACTAACATCATGGTTTAAGATATATATATTTTGATAACTTAATTTATTTGAGGGATTAATTTTGTCTCTACAGTTGACGGGTGGTGGTCGATCGGTAGCGCATGCGGCGGGAGAGACGCTAAACTGGGCAACGACAAGCTTCAGGTCATGAACACACGAAGTAGAAGGAGAAACTTTCCTTGATTTTTTTTTTTCACTTGCATGTCTATTGAGGCAACTATATATATATATATATAATTTAAAACTCTAAATCGCTCTTTTCAAATATAGCAAAAGGAACCAAAATATTTACAAATATAACAAAATTTCACTTAGACAGAGATAGTAGTCTATCGCGGTTTATTGAAAATAGACAATGTATTTTGTTATTAGTTGTAAATATTTTTAGCAATTTTGCCATTTAAGATAATATATAAGTAATTACTCTTCTTTTTCCGAATAAAATACCAAAAATCCCAAATTTCCAAATCTCCTCTTCAAATACGCCAACTATATAAAATCTAAACTTTAAATCTTTAACACTCTTAGCTATAATGATCCAATTTTAATCCAAAAACTCAAAATAACACACAAATAATTTAAGATAATTAAATTAATCAAATTAAAAATTACCTCAAAATTTGGATTGTCACATGAATCATTGTTTTAAAAAATAAAATGGACCTATTTTGAATATATTAAGATTGATCATTTCAATTCGATGAACTTATTATTAAGTCAACTTAAATATGTATTTGTGTAGGTACGTATATAATTTTTGTATACATCATATTTTATATATTTAAAAAGTAAAAACTTTTAATACCTTTTTTAAAATATATTTTATAATTTAAATATCATAACTTTTTGTTAATAAAAAATGTGAAAATGTTAAAATTTAATGAGAAAAAAGAGTTGTTTTAAAAAATATTAAATGAAATCTTTTATTACCATAAAATTATAAGTAAAAGCGACAAAAAAAAACACTTAAAATTGTAAATTAAAATTCAATATGTATAAATTCAATAAATTTTAAGAAAAATTATAATAGATAGAAAAATATCCAACTATTTACAAATATAGAAAAATTTCACAATCTATCAGTGATAGATCACGATAGATTTCTATCACCTGAGTCATAGACGTCTATTGTAGTCTTGCTAAAGCGATAGAAGTTTATCATAGTCTATCATAGATAGACTATGAAATTTTTCTATATATGTAAATAGTCTAGCAAAAAAATATACTTTTAAACCATAGTATTGAATGGACTAACTCAAGCATGACCTAAATTGTAGTTCAATAAATCAAAATTCAAAGGCTAAGTCATGTGCTTTATAATTAAAGGTTAGTCGGTTCGACCCAAGCCCGCCAAGCTTAGGCTCGGGTTGAACTTGGACATGTAGTTTTAGAATAGAACCGAATTAGGCCAACCCAATCATGAAGGTGAGCTAGCAGGTTGGTAATAATGATTTTTATTATATATTTGATTGAAAAATAAGTATTTAACGAATAAAGATCGATATAAATTAAATGAAAACAAAATATATATATATATATATATATATATATATTTGAAACTTTTTTAATTTTATTTTTCCTTTTTTAAAATATGTAAGGGGGAGGAATCCAACCTCTTATCATGAGTTTGATAATATAAATTTTATGTCAAAGTTAACTATGCTGTTTTTGTTTTTTTTTTTTGTTTTTTTTTTTCTAAACATCTTTTTTAATTATAAACTTAATTTTTTGGTATGTGTTAATTTTTTGTAGGTTTAATGGGATTCCCTTTGAAAATAGGACAAATTAACAAAAGAGTTCGGTCGATAATTATTTAGTTTTTGATTTTTTATTTTAAAAATTAATTGTATTTCGTCTCAAATTTTTGCTAGCACACTCGTATATCAATTGAGTTATGCTCGATTTAACGAATATATAGTTAGCTTGAAAGCACTAAAAAACACAATTTTTTTACCATATTTGTTTTGGTTGAAATACATTCGAGACATGTTTATCTAGGGTTAAGAGTAAGTGAACAACAACAATCATAATAATATTATGAGCATAGCCTATTTTTCTAGACCGATTATGTTTTCAAGTGAAAAGACTAAGTAAACTAACTCTTAGTGTAAGAACTTTCACATTTTTTTTTTTTCAAGTACAATAATGAAATATGAAGATTTGAACATTTAACCTTAAAAGAAGAAGTACATGAAAATAACAATGTGTTAACAAAAATAAACCATTTTAGTTTTTTAGTCTTCTAAAAATTAGAGAGATGAAAATATTTTATAGAGAAAAAATATATGAAAACTAAAGTGACAAATACTATGTAAATCAAAATTTAAAGACATATAGTTACTATAAAATTAAATGAAGATCGTAGTTGTGTCTTGGAGAAGCCACTGTTGGGCAACTTTGGCACTAAATTGCTATTTCTTATACTTGCAATCGTCGGAGAAAGATTAAGATCGAAGAAAAACTAGCTAATCAATAATAGTACAAATAATAGAAAATAGAGGGAACAAGAATATCATCTAGATATGGAAAACACTATCTAATAAAAACATTTTTATTAAACTCAGTAATAAAGATTAGAAGCATTTACAAAATGGTAACATTTTTTTGTAGAACAAATTAAGAGGTGTTTATAGCCTTAATTTTCAAAAATTAAAAAATAAAAAATAAAAAAATAAAAAAAAAGCTACCAAATAGGACTTGCAAATTTGTATTTAAAACGTAGGTTTAAATACTATTTTGGTCCTTATACTTTTGGTTTTGGTTTTGGTTTTGGGTTTATTTTGGTTAATGTACTTTAAAGGAGATTTAAATACTACTTTGGTCCTTATACTTTGTGTTTTAGCTTTGAGTTTATTTTGGTCCATGTACTTTAAAGGAGGTGTTTGTGGTAAAGAGTGGAATAGTGAGGAGCGAAGAGTTATGAGGTTTAGGAAGTTGTAAACTCTTAGAGCCCACAATGTAAGGAGTTGATAAGATATAGGTTTAAATACTACTTTGGTCCTTGTACTTTTGACTTTTGTTTATTTTAGTTCTTGTACTTTTTAAATGTTCATTTTGATCCTTATATTTTCAACATTGGTTTCATTTTAGTCCTATACTTACAAAATATTTATTTTGGTTATTGTACTTTCAACTTTGGTTCATTTTGATCCTTAACTTTAAAAAAGTGGTCACTTAGATCCATTAAAAATAAAATAAAAATGAAAATAAAAGTACCAAACTAATCACCTTTTAAAAGTATAAAAACCAAATTGAACCAAAATTAAAAGTACAAGGACCAAATTGAACCTTTTGTAAGTATAGGGACCAAAATGAACCAAAATTGAAAGTATAGGGGCTAAAATGAACATTTGAAAGTGTAGAGACCAAAATGAATCAAAGTCAAAACTATAGAAACTAAAGTAATATTTAAACCTAAGATATAAAATTGATGTCTTTTTAGTAGGGCCCACCAACTTCTTGGGTCAAATAAGGAGTCGAGTTCACAACTCTTACTTCCCAACTTCCGCTTCTCAACTCCTTGGGTTAATGTACTTTCAACTATGGTTCATTTTGGTTTTGATACTTTCAAAATATTTATTTTGGTCCTTGAACTTTCATCTTCGGAATTTTAAAACCCACATGACATGAATTTTCTAATACATTCCATACATGTGTAATGTATAATTGCGAGATGAATGGTAAAAATAAAGTCTTATTAATTAATAAATTAATATTAGTTAATTAATATTATTAATTTCAATTAATTATTAAATATAATTATATTATTCAATAAAATTTTATGTTATCTTAACTATTTAATATAAAAATTTATTATTAGTTAATATTCTAATTAATTTATATTAATTTAAATTAATTTAATCATCAAACAAATGTTTAACTAATGTTAATATAAAAATGTTCATTTATTTTTATTTTTAAGTGATTAAATAATTAAATAATATCATAATATATTAAATAATGCTAAATTTAATTTATGACTACATTACTTGTTCTCATACATATAGCTAAGTAATTATTTAATTTTTTTTTCTATATACAAAGTCAGTAAATCAAACACGTTATATTTCACTTCCAGACATTAATTATATCATCTATTCTAACACAAATATTAATTATCTTAGATATTTAAAACCTAGACATCTAGATCTCAAATATTGAATATCCATACCCACAAAAAATTATATGATCCAAACGGGCTTTTAGGGCATGTTTATTTAAGAGTTAAACGTAATGATGGTAATCATACATTCTTTTAGTATATTCAACATTGAAGTAAACACTCACAATTGATTTTGTTGATGCCAAATTTTGGTCAAGTGAAAACACACCTAACCCCTACGTGACTTCAACGATAAATTTGTAATTTAGGAAAGAGAGGACTTGCAAAACAAAGAAAAAAGGATCGATGCCTAAGTTAGTAAGAGAACTAGATAATAGGGAAGAAGTAAAAAATTCTTAGTTACTTTAACGGAGCTGTTATGGTGTATTTATAGGGAATTTGACCTAGGATTTACCTTAAACCTATTCAGATTAGGATATGAGATTTTCCTAATCCTAAGCAAGATCAAATCATTTCCTATTTCACTTTATCTTATTTTATTTATCTCATACTATCTTAATTTTTGGCTTTATTTGGTTAGACCAAAATTCACCGATAACATTAGCCCCTACCCCCAGGTTGAGTTTCGAAGTTTGGCTAATAAAAATTATGAGCTAAACATTATGGACCCAATTTGGGAGTATAATTGCTCTAACTTGAATTGCTTCAATGACCATGTCGGTCAGCTCTCAGCAAGGTCGAGCTTCTCACCGGTGACCATGCGAGATGCCCGCAGATTGACCTATCAAACCAATAAGGTTGATGCTTGGTACTTTGGACGCTGCTCTAGGTCCTAAAGCTACCTTGGTGGTGTTCCAAGGTGATTCCTAGATTAGCCTGGGGATGACTCTGATACCTTGTCAGTAGGATCGAGTTTTGAGGTTTCTCAGGTTTTCTAAATCTTGTCAGAAAGATGAAAATCAATTTCCTTAAGATCATAATCACCTTCTCGAGAAAGATGAACATCAATTTCTAAGAGGTGAGGTGGCCTGCAAATGACATTCTTTAGAGCTTGAGATTTCCTTAGAAAGATGATAATCGATTTCTGGGAGATGATGTGGCCAACAAATGACCCTTTTTGGAGCTTGAGACTTTTCCTTAGAAAGATGATAATCAATTTCTAAAAGACGGTGTAACCAACAAATGACCATTCTTTAAATCTTGAGATTTTCTCTGAAAAGATGATGATCGATTTCTAAGAGACGATGTGAGTTCCATGTAGTTATTCTTGGTTTCAATTATGGGTATCTAACCCTCAGTTTCCACCTTGGTTTCAATTGTGTGGTGGCGAGCCCCCAGTTTCCACCAAATAATTTCACTAAAAACTTGTTTGAATCTCAATTGGGTTTCCCATGATAACTCTTTTTGTGAATAAGTCCTATAGAGATCTTCTAAATTTTTTGTTTTGAATATTTGATTTTTCATGTTTCGATATCTGAAAAAGTTGATTCCTTCCAATTCCTTTGTTTACTAGACTTCTTTTGTGTTATGTCTGAAAAGTTGTCTTCTAATGGAACTTTCTATGCTCCAATTGCCTCCCCAGTGCTTCATGCACGTTGCGTTTTAAGTGTGTATGATGCGTTATACTTATAATGACCTAGTGTCGCGTTAAGAATCATAAAAGATATTTATATTAGACGCAAGTTTTCCTATAAAAACCCAAGTGTAAGTTTAAATAGGTTTTCATGGAGAGTCCAGGGTCGAATATATGGATTTGTAATGACTATGCGTTGAAATTAATCTTTGATTTGATGTGTTTGGAATTGTACAATAATTACAATTGTTGTTGTTTTCTAAAATAACTACAAAGAATAATTTTATACAAGAATAAATTGATGGATGAACATGTGATATGGTGATGCAGAATGAATGATGGGTGAAGTTAGTCAAGTATAAACAAGTCTATATAGCATGTGTGAAAGGAATGGAACCATGAAAAAGGGTTAGTTAAGATAAGTAGCTAGCATTTTCCTAAGTGATAAGTAATTTTTCATGCTTACAAACTCAAGGTTGAGAACGCATCTCTTAATGCTTTGACGCCACATTGATTTTATTTCTAAGACGCATGGTGAGCTCTTTAGGCAAAAGAAAAACTTTATCTCTAGAGCCTAATCTTTTCTTGTTAAATGCTGGAAATTACTCACCGACTCTCTCAAGTAGATGAATATACTTACTTAGACCTATTTGTTCAATAGATTTAAGCAAGTTTGAAGTACCCATTTAATCAAGATGAAAACAAACTTAATCACATTTGGAAATACTACAACTTATGCTTAACTCATTAAACATTCAACATTCATGGTACAAGATGTTACAAATGAGAATAGATGGAAGTTTAATGTCAATCGAACTTGTATTAAGTAGATAATCCAATCTCTCGAAAGTTATTAACAAAATACAAGCAAAAAAGGTTCTCAGAAAGAAAAGGGAAGTCGTCAAGCTGCCAATGCCAATGCCTTGCTTCTTGGAGGCTTGAGATGGTGGCTATCTGATACATGATTTATACAAGAGTGGATTCTCACTTTCTGAGAGGTGACTTTGATTACTCTTAGAATCTTCTCACAAAAGAGCTCGAAATGGAGGATAGCTATGGAGGTTGAGCGAGAAATTGCGCAAAGCTTTCACCACTGAGTATTTTCTCTCTACTTGAACATGAAGTGCAATGGGCTATATACAGGCATCGAAAAAGATGATATCAAGATGACTTGACACTTTTGCATTTAATTCAATTCCCTGCTGTGCAGACTTCTTCTCGTCTTCAGTTCATTGGATCTGTCATGATATGATAAAATCAGTTATCCACTTGCATATTGAAATGACAGTTGCCGACTAAGCACTTGTGTTATTTATCTGTTCGATGCATAGTTCTGGACGCGTTGGTCTTTTTTGGCAGCATCCTTTCCTTTATACTTGAGCTCCTTTTGTTTCTATCATGCGTTCAAAAAGTTAGAATTTCATAATTTCCAGGATAGATTCTTTTGCAAACATAATGAACGCAGAGTTATTCATATCATACAATTCAAGTGCTAAAATCATGTGTTTATCATCAATTCTACTATAATTACTCCAAATAATTAATATAGTAACTTGTATTTCTACAAGTTATCAATGCATAATCAATTTAAATTGCAATGAATGTAACACCCTACTTCTTGAACCTAAGTACTTAAAGGGCTTGTAAGAAAAAGAAGTAAGACAAGAGAAGTGGTATTGGATCACAAGCTTGTGGAGTTGGCCGAGAAATGTTGCCAAAATAGGAATAAGTATGCGTTGAACTTAAAGGAAAGAGAGGTTTGTGCTTAAGTATTGGGTTAAGTATAAGTTGTAGATAGGTTTGGAAGATTTTATTGAGTGATCTCCGGATCCTGGAATTGAAGTAATTCTTAGAGTTAAGAATTCTTCTAAGTAGAATAACCAGACTAGGAGAACGTAACTATGCTTTTAAGCTTGGAAGTATGATCTAAGGAAAAGAAAGAAAATCTCACAAAGTGATGGAAAGAGTTAAAAGCATAGCCGGGAGTTAGTTGAGTTGGACGCATATTTGGTAAGTAAGAGACCATGTTGGACGCATGGTCAAGACTAAGAAAACACATGATAAGGGTAACCATTGTAGAAAAGAAAATGGGTAAGTGTTTGAAGTATTGTAAGGAAACCCGAGAGCTCGGGGGAAAGAGGTGAACGCATAGGAGGTAACCCGAGAGCTCGAGGGGAAAGAAGTGAATGCATAGGAGGTAATTAAGGAATGAGATGTAAGCTTGGCTTAAGTAGGACGTATGAGCAAGAGAACTAAGGTTGAGTAGTAGTGCGTTGGAAGGAAATCTAAGTCTCAGGAAGAAGGATAAAACGCATAAAGTGAAATCAAAGAAAGATACTATCGTAATTTAAGGTAAATGCATGACTTCCATCAAGGGAGATTTTGTTGAGTCTTGGATAATTTAAAGGGTGGAGAAGTAAGTCTAAAGGAAGGAAGCCGGAGATGGACGTATGCTAGATTAATCATTGAGAAAATGGCTAAGTATAAGGAAGAGGTTGGAAGCATAACCTTGGAATACAACTCAAGAACGCATAGAGGGACAATCAAGGGATCCTTAAGGATGGAAGGAAGGTCATGAACGCATAGCAAAGTAGAGATAAACGCATGAAGTACAAACGCATGAAGGAAGGTCTTAAGGTAATTTTGGCTAAGTAACAGAGTAACAGGCATAGTCAGACGTTTGTCACTCAAGAGAAGGACTTGTAGCTGAAATATGGATATAAGGAAAGAAGTGATGGACGCATAATAAGAGGCACAGATGTGGTAGTATGCGATTGAGGCATAGTAGTATGCGGTTAAGGCACAGACGCATTGTAGTATGCGGGGGGGGGGGGGGGGGGGGGGGGGGGGGGGGGGGGGGGGGGGGGGGGGGAGGGGGGGGGGAAGGAGGGGAGAAACCTGGTCAAAAGTAGGAAGACCGGAAGGAAGAAAAAGAATAAAGAAGCTAAAACCTTAAAGAGAATTAAATGGACGCATGAGGGCACTAAGTTGGATGCATGATACGTATCTCGGAACGAGTTAAACGCATAAGATCATAAAGGTTACGTGGTTTCATTTAGACTTAACATTTCATAAGGAGGAGGTGTCGGTTGCATGTCGGATGTGTCATGCAGCGTGACAGGTGGCAAACAAGTGGCAAATAGAGAAAAGAAGTTAGATGACAAGACCTTCATCCCAAAGCTATAAATAGGACCTTGAGGGAAAAAGAGTAGGTGATGATCCTTAAGTCTGAATTCTTAAGAGAAAGGAGAGAGAAAAGGCAGAAGTAATCCTTGCGTTCGTAGAGGGAGTCTGCAACTAGGAGAAGAGGTATTCCTAGCTACTTTATGTTCAACAAGTTATTGGTACTTAGGAAAACCGAATCAGCTTTGCGTCCAACAGTAATACCAGAAGGAGGAAATTATCTGCCCTGCGTTCAAGATAGACCCCGCGTTCAAGGTGAACCTTGCATTCAAGATAGACCCTGCGTTCAAGGAGATCTGTGCGTCTAAGGGGTGAAGTCAGAAGAGTTTGTTGGAAGGCTGCACCTTGCGTTTAAGTGATCAGCTTTGTGTTCAAGGTGCAGGGTTGCGTCCAACGGAGTTGTCAGAAGGAAAAATCAATTACCTTGCGTTTCAGACTTGAAAACCCTACATTCAAGAAGCTGGGGAAAGACAGAATTAGAAGGAAGAAAAGGAAACTTCCCTTAAGCAATTATTAAGCTCTGTGAGTGACACTTTTCTTTCTCTAAATGATTTTATTTAAAATGTTTAGCCAGACTTTCTTATTAAATGTAATTTTATGATGACTTATAGTTATACTCGATTTTAAGGCGTTGTTGAAAAACATGTTTATAAGATGCTATTTATTGAGAAATGCTTTGTTTTCCACGAAAGGTTTAACAATGAACTGTTTATGCAAAACATATCTATTTCTAAAATGTTTTCTGAGGGACCCAATGCTGAGGGACATTGAGAAGGCATGTGGACAACCCTATGACTAGGGACCCAGTACTGATGGACTCGGAGAAGGTACTTGGGCATCCCGAGATATTCCTATGTGCACATAGAGATTGTTTTCGACGTTGGGTGCATTGAGTTTTACTCCGCCTCGACTAAGGGAAATATTGTTTTCGACATTGGGTGCATTGAGTTTTGCTCCGCCTTGACTAGGGAAATATTGTTTTCGACGTTGGGTGCGTTGAGTTTTGATCCACCTCGACTAAGGGAAATTTTAAAACAAAAGAAGATTTAATACGTTTGTAGACTGTTTTATTTAAAAGACCTGGCTTATGTTTTATCTCAAGGCTTAACATGAGTTGTATACAAATGCTATCTTTGAGCATAATTTGATTTTCTTGAGTTATCTTTTTCTGAAATGAACATATATGATTTGACAAGGGTATTTAAACATGTATTTACAAAGGATATGACTTGAATCAGTATTTTCCACACGTTGTGTTATAATGTTTTATTTATATTTGATTTTCGAGCCCAAGATAGTTTTACAAAACTAGTCACTCACTGGGCAACCCAGCTCATACTTTCCTATTTTTCTATTTTTCCAGGTAGCGAATGAGTTCGGGGTGCTTAGCCTACACAAGAATCTCGTTTGGGCCGTCTTTAGTGGTTAGTAGTTGGACAGTGAACCTCACAAAGGAGTGAAGATTGCTAACCTCACACCTCCTCTCGAGATATGGAGGATAATCTGGGAGGGGGTGTGACAATGAATGCATTAATGGACTGCATGAATAAAATTGAAAAGCTTCGATAGCGGGCTCTTAAATCATGTTTGTTGGTGAAATTTTTTTTAGTCTGTCTTATCTTGAGTAATTTTGGTGAAATTGACGACAACACTATTGATTTCTTATTCTACTTCTGAGCATGAATGCTTTTGCATTTAATCTTTTCATATTTGATTTGCTCTTATTTTAACTTCTCTGCATTTGCTCAACGACATCTTTCTCAAAGATTAGAGAACCATCGTGATGTTTTCGATGCTTGATAGGGAACCATACCCCCTATAGATTTGCTTTTTGTTTGATAGGGAAACACAAAGTTATTCATATTATACAATTCAAGTGCTAAAATCATGCATTTATCATCAATTCTACTCTAATTACTCCAAACAATGAATATAATACTTGTATTTCTACAAGTTATCAATGCATAATCAATTTAAATTGCAATGAATGCTTTAATGGATTGCATGAATAAAATAAAAAATTTTCAATAGCGGGCTCTTAAATCATGTTTGTTGGTGAAAATTCTTTTAGTTTGCCTTATCTTGAGTAATTTTGGTGAAATTGACGGCAACACTATTGATTTTTTATTCCACTTCTAAGCATGAATGCTTTTGCATTTAATATTTTCATATTTGATTTGCTCTTATTTTAACTTCTCCGCATTTGCTCAATGACATCTTTCTCAAAGATTAGAGAACCGTCGTAATGTTTTTAATGCTTAATAGGGAATCATTACCCCTATAGATCTGCTTTTTGTTTGATAGGGAAACATATCCACTGTAGATCTGCTTTGTGTTTGATAGGTAAGCACATCCCCTAGAGATCTACTTTTTGTTTGATAGGGAAGTATATCCCTTGTAAATATGTTGTAAAAATAAGATATGCTAATATAAGATTGGCTTGAAACCTAGTTAATCGGCTCGATCTCGGAAAGTCGACCTCAGCCTCAGCCTAGGCTCATCAACCTCGAGTTATAGTTTTTCTTCAATCAAACTTCACATGTTTGTCTTCGGTTGTCTCCTTTAGGGTGAGGTTTTGATAGATGCCAAAAATTGCATGTTATTACCATCTATTTTATCACTTTTTTATAGTAAAAAGACACTTTATGTGATATTTTGACCCTGAAGTGCCCTAAATTAAATCAAATGAGTAGATACATGTTGTTGAACGGTCTAAAGTGAGTTTTACTATTTTAGACTGATTTTATGGACTTTTACTAAAGTTTTTTTTATTGTTGTGCAGGAATCTGTCTTGATGTGCTCGATGATGCAGTAGCATAAAAAACTTTAATTTTCTAGATCAGCACCTAATCAATTCTGGTTACTATTTTCTCGGTCAAAGCTATTACTCAATGCCTAAAATGATGAGAAAACATTTAGAACATTATTTTAGGTCATTCCTCAACCACATAGAGGCTAATATAAAGGATGAGAACCCCTCCATTTCAAGCATCAACTCTCCATCTACGATTCTACCACACTTTTCTCCACAATTCTGCCATTGTCGTCAGCACCCTTGGTCGTTTTCTCAGTTTCTCAAGTCAGTAGCCTTTAAAATGAAAGTTTCTCTAAGGCATGATCACTCTAGGTCGTCTCATCCTGTGAAAGCGTGCGGTGAGAGATGGTTCATCATTGAGAAAGGAAACCAACCTAGGGAAAGACTAGGGATTTGAGGATTTGACCCAAGGCATCTTAGAGTTATATTTTCCAGCATTTCTTTTAGTTTCTCTTTTATATTTTACTATCTTTATTTCTTTCCTCTTCTCATTGAACATTTATCTTATAATCATAATTTATGATCTAATGAAATCCATTAATTTGTTCTTAACCATGAACTAAATTCTCTAAGGGGTTCAGTTATGTGAATACCTTAGGGCTTTATGACTTGAACATTGCTTATTCTTCATACCTCTTTGATTTTTGCATTTCCTTGTTGAGGTTATGAATAAATATTGTTAAGTTAAACTGATCACTTAAATTAGCAATCTAGTAGAGTCTTAATGTTGAGAAGGTTAGGATATAAACTAATGGCACAAAGAGACATGGGACTAAAAGCCTAGAATTAGGACTCTCACACCGCCTTAGAAATAAGAGACACCATAGGGTAAAAAAATTGAACTTGAATTAATTTAAGATCTAGATAACCATGGAACACTTATCACACCCTACTTTTTAAGAAAACGATGCGTTGAAAAGTCTATGAAGAAATGAGGTAAAAGACCATGTTGGACGCATGGTCAGGACTAGGTAACGCATGGTAAGGGTGGACGCATGGAAGTAAACCGAGAAGGGAAAGAAGTGAAACGAATAAGCAAGAAAGGAATAAAGTTATGTTGTGAAGTGTTGGAAGAGATTTAAGTCTCGGAAAGATAGAATGCAATAGCAAATTGAGTAACACATAGACTTATAGCAAGGGATGTTCACAAGTATTGGAGAAGGTTGGGAAGTAAACATAAAACTGGAGCATGTGTTGGACGCATGCTAATCTATCTTTAAGAGAAATAGTTTAAGTGCAAGGAAAAGGTTAAAAGAATAACCTTGGGAATAATCAAGGAATGTCCAAGGATAGGAAGATAGTCATTGGACGCAGGATGAAGGTGAACGCATCAAGACCAACGCATAGAGAAAGAGTTTGAGAAGGACTTGTTGTCATTGACGCCTATTGGCATTGAGTAAGCACTAGTTTATAATAGTGCGGCTATGCGTTGAAGGTGATCTCGAATAGTTGTTGTGAGCTGAAGTAGTCGCCGCGTTGGCGGGGGAAAATACGTACTTGGCTTACCATGCGTTTGGTAAGGTTGTCATGCGTTGAGATCCCTATGCGTTGAAAACAGTTATCTCTATGCGTCAAAGAGTAGTATAGTTGGCTGAGAGTTAGAAAAGTGAGTAGTGAAGCTCAAACTTTAAAGGAAACTCAACGAACGCATGAGGGCGTTGTGTGAACGAATGGTTGTCTGTTGGAAAATGTTGGACGCATAAGATAAGTTTATAAGGCCAGGTGGCTATGTATAGATTTGACATCTTATCAGTAGAAGGTGTTAAAGGCATGTTAAGTGTTTCATGCAAGATGACACTTGGACTAATGCATGGTTAATTAAGCATGCAGCGTGACATGTGGCAAACAAGTGGCACAAGGAGAGGAGAAGTTGGATGGGAAGCTCCCTATAAATAGAACTTTAAGGGGAAAATGAGCGACTGATGACTCTCAAAGAAGAATTCTGGAGAGAAAGAGAAGAAGAAGGCAGCAAGAACGTCCATAGTAGGAGTATACGGCCAAGAAAGAAGGTATTTGACAACTTAGCTATTTTATGTAAAGAAGTTGTCTTGCGTTAAAAGAGGTCGGCTTTGCATTGAGAACAAACATAATGTCCAAGGTGAACGCGGCGTCCAAAGTTAGGTGATGCGCTCAAGTTGGACCTTGCGTCCAAGTGAGGGTGACGCATCCGAAAGAGAAGTAGAAGAGTTGGGATGCACTTCGCGGTAGTTATCAACCTTGCGTTGAAGGGCAGGGTTGCGTTCAACGGAGCTGACAAAGGAAAATGGAGCCTTGCGTTCTAGAGGTAGAACGCTGCGTCCAAGAAGCTTAGGAAGAGGAAATAGAGGAAAGAAAGAAGAAGTATTCTTTAGCAAGTACA
Organism: Citrullus mucosospermus; assembly: GCA_030954485.1. NCBI lineage: Eukaryota > Viridiplantae > Streptophyta > Magnoliopsida > Cucurbitales > Cucurbitaceae > Citrullus > Citrullus mucosospermus. The sequence goes on along the minus strand of CM062057.1, from coordinate 9,813,778 downwards.
GGTGAGTAACACCTGCGTTTTACAAAATATAAAATGAGTTCTTTATGAATATAATTTTATAGGTTTCGAATGAAATAATACATGCGTTTTCATATATGTATAAAGCATATGAATATGTGATTTATAGAGACATGAGCATGCGTTTTTGAGACGTGAGCATGCGTTTTACTTGTAAACTTTGAGAATGCTGGTACTTGCTATGAGATATAAAATGCATGGTGATTTATGATATTGGTTTTCATGAATTTTCTGAAAAGCATGGTATTATATGATTTCAAGAAAGATTTGAAAATAAACTTTATGAAAAGCATGCGGTTTCATATTAAAACTGGAAATTAAATTTAGCGTGCTGATGAGGTGAGATTTGGAAACAGTTACTTTATGAATTATTGATATAATGTTTTCAAAATATGTTCTGTGTTATATTAAACTTGAAAAAGCACCCGAGGCTCAGGGACTTGGAGAAGGCCAAAGGGTAGCCGTTATATTGAAATGGGACCCCAATGCTCAAGGACTCGTAGAAGGCATTGTGGGCGGCCCAGATTATAAAGGTACCCAATGCTCAGGGACTCGTTGAAGGCATTGAGGGCGGCCCGAATTCTAGTACCTATGTGCACATAGAGGTATATACGACGCTGATGTGTTGAGATTACTCCACACAGCTAAAGGAAATCGACGTTGAGTAGCGTTGAGCATTGCTCCGCCTCAACTAAGGAAAAAGTATTTTATAAGAATGTGATTTTTGAGTATTTATTCTGAAACGGTCAAGCATGTTTTCACAGTGGTGTTTGAGTATAATAAATATGATTTGAAGTGATATATTTTATGTGAGTTTGACTAGTTTTACTGTTAAAATATATATTGTTTTTAGAAAACCGTTACTCACTGAGCTGTTAGCTCATGTTTTCATATGTTTTCCATTTTTAGGTAGCATGACAGTTCCCGTTGCCGATCGAAATCGAGGTTTGTCAAGAGCATGTGGATGGTGAGGTTGACAGTGGGTTACGTGACGGGGCAGTCGGTAACTGCTGTCTTCACATCTCTTTTCGGGTTATGAAGGATAATCTGGGAGGGGGTGTGACAACACTAGGCATTAGTTTCTTAGACCTCCTAAAGAAACTTGACACAAAACCGAATAGGAGTTGTTTTCTGCTTATGTTAAGTCATTATCCTGGTATGATGCCATCGCATTGCCATTTCGATTGAAACATAACTGCATCCCTGTTCAACACTTTTGTTTACTATTTTTAAAAACATCCAACCTCAAAATCACCTATTTATTGGTTACACATTGGTTTGCATCGAAAAGCTCATTCTTAGAAGAATTGAATTGTATAAATAGTCTCATGGTATTCGACTCTTGGAATACTTCAAGATTTATTACTTTATTGATTGTGTATGCTTGCACTTAGATCATATATATTCTCATTTTCATCACTCATACATGTTTGGTCAATAAGGTTGGCAAAGATATGTAGCCTTTATGTGCCTAGGGTTGGCTTGATTAGCCTTCTGTGAAATTTTGATCATAAATTCATGTTCCATTAATAATTTTGAGCCATAGTGTCTGCCTTGACTCTTTGCTTCAACTTGGTCTTCTTGGCCCAAACATTGGTCGCCGCGGCCTTTGCTCTTTGTTTCAACTTAGTCTCCTCGGCCTTGGCCTCAATAGCCTTCGCGTTAGTCTCAGTTCTCTTTGTTTGATTTTGGTTCTCGTCCTTCTTACTCATGCTTTTATGGTATATCCAGTAGTAGAACACTTTCTTTCCCACACGATGCCAGCTACTGAAGTCAAATTTTGGTCAAAGGAAAATGCACCTATCCTCCACGTGACTTCAAAGGTAATTTGTAATTTAGGGATAAGTGGACCTGCAAAACAAAGAAAAAGGTCTCTGATGCCTAAGTTAGTAGGAGAACTAGATAATAGAAAAGAAGTTAGAAGTTCTTAGTTACCTTTGATGGAGCTATTATGGTGTATTTATATGGGTTTTGATCTAAAATTTACCTTACTAGGATTAGGATATGAGATTTTCCTAATCCTAAACAAGATCAAATCATTTCCTATTTCATTTGATCTCATTTTATTCTATCTCATATTATCTTAATTTTTGGCTTTATTTGGTTAGATCGAAATTCACCCTCAACATATTTTCTTTTATCACGATTATAGCCCAAATGATTACAGATAAGTAAGCAACAACAATTAGAAGAATATTATGATTATAGCCAATTTTTTAAATAGATTACATTTTGACGTGAAATGGCTAAGTAAACTCACTCTTAGTCTATGAATTTTCATGTTTGTATTTTTTTTTCAAGTACAATAGTGGAGTATGGAGATTGAACATTGGGACTCAAAGGGTTGGAGTACATTGACTAATGTGCAAGAGAGAAAAGTAAACACTTCGGTGTTTTAGTTTTGGAAAAAAGTAGAGAGATGAAGATATTTTATATAGAGAAAAAAAATTTGTGAAATCTAAAGTGAAAAATACTATGTCAATCAAAATTTAAAGACATATAATTATTTTAAAACTAAATATAAGATTATAGTTGCAATGTGGAAGAACCACTTTTCAAGGTTAACACAACACCCTTTTTCAAACATGCACTCATTGGAGAAGGATTGGAATCGAAGAAAAACTTACTTAGAAATAGTAGCACAAAGAATGGAAAACAGATGGAAGAAGATATTGATCTAGATTTGGAAATTGCTATCCAATATAAGGAATTCTAAAAGTTAAATTGTCTAAATCTGTAAGAATAAAAACATTTAGATGGAAATAAATTTAATTAGATCCAAAAATTTACATGTGTTTAGTCCCAAATTTGATCATTTGTAATTTTTCTATTAATTTGAGAAATGATGTGGCAATTTTTGATTGGTCCAAAATTAAAACACGTGAGAAAATATAAATTGGCAAATCTCGATGACGCCATGGTATTAATATTTGGGCTAAAATCTGATTGAGCCCAAAAATAGACTTAATTTGCCCCAAATGCCAAATAATGCCCAAATCCAATTAGTTGGGCCTCAGGGTCAGGTCCATGGACCAATTAAGCCCAAGCTCATAAAGCTACTCGAGAACTCTATAAATAAAGGAGTTATCTTCCATTTGAAGGGTTCAGAAATTTTGCACTCTAAAGAGCCTAGAAAGAATTCTCCCTACAATCAGAAGACTCTCTAACTCTTAAAACTGAACCACACTTGAAGACTAAAGTTCTTTGAAGCACATACATTTTTTCAAGATTCCAACTTCAAGAACATTAATGCACTCTACTTCTATACATCAAGCGTACGCATTCAACTGAGAGAGAATCAGAGGATCAAGTAGTAGAGATCAAACCACATCCGCATCAAATCTACATAAATTTAGGTTCAACTTCATGAATCATGTTTCTCCAAAAACCTCGTGCAAACAAGACATGTTCAGTGGGGCCTTTCTACTTCTCATCTCTCTCTCAACAACCAAATCGAGCAATGGCCTCCAAGAAAGCTATGTCCAAAACTCCTATTGCAAGGGATGCCTACACGGGACTCATCACCCGCTGTCATTGAAAGGAGATCATGTAGGAGAAGGAACAAGATTCTGCAATCGATGAGAACATCTGGAGGCAAGTGATGGAATCCCCTAAAGGCAGGACTGTAATCAAAGAAAATCCTTTATTTGACCACTTTGCTCCTGATTCTAACCAATCCAAGAAGGAATCACACCTTGATGTTATGTCTATCATGATGGTCAACGTAACAGCGATATAAGACCTCTCTTTAGTTGACTTTGAAGAAAAGAGAGGTCGTCGAAGCTATGCGTTGGGATTAGAAAGGTGGTTATGTAGGAGCGGAAGACAGGAGAAAGAGGGGGCATCAAAGGAGTAAGAGCATAGATGCATTCCTATGGTGTATGCGTTCATTTGGGGTTGCTTAAGAAGGAAGGATACGTACATAATTGGTGCCAAGTAGGTAAGGTTTGGAATTAGGAGGTGGTTGTGTTTTAGGTGAAGAAAAGTATGTAAGCATATGGTGAAAACACCTCAAAAGAGGAGGTGTAGCACAGAGAATATAGAACATGCATGCTAGTGACACCTAGGTATAAAGAAAGGAGGAGGTGACAACATGAGAAAGATTTTAACTAGGTCCAAGGACGTGGTGGCAGAATATGGATAGGTTGAGAATAAATTAAATATGCTTTAACCACCTCAAAAGAGAGTCCTGCGTGGGATAATTTGGGATTAACACCTAACCAAAGGACTAAGGACGAGGTGACACTTGGGTCAAGGTGCAAGCATAAGAGTTGGATGCAAGGTACTTGGTTATCAAGATAAAAATTTTGGCTAAGTACAAAAGGAGTTGAACGCATGGTAGTGTGAACTAAGGTGAGTTGGACACATGCCTCATTAGGAAGGAAATTTTAGTTCAGTGTTGGATAGTTTGTGTTGGCTTAAAGGTAACATTGGAAGCATACTTCAAGAAAGGATGAGGTGGACGCATGATGGATGGTGGAAACCGAGCCTAGTTGGACACGTGGAGGAGCTTATTAAAGGCTTAGATAGGCGTCCAAGGAAATGGGAGTTAGAAGTGGCAAACTCTGGATTGAACACTTCATAGGGACACGTGGCGACTTGCATGAAATAGTCATCCATGGTAACAACACATGGCAACTTGCATGTAAGGGCTACACATGGTATAGACACGTGTGTGATTAGGTGTCAAGCCTAGGAAAAATGGGTTGATGACCAGGATGGTTCTTCAAGCTTATAAATAGAAGTTAAAGCCACGAGGAATGTATTTTCACAAAGGTTCATGCTAAATTTTGAGAGCTTAAAGGAGAGAAAGGATTGTGCTCGAAAAAGAAACTAAGGCACCAAGCATCCAACTGAGTGTGCCAGGCGTCCAAGCATTGATCTCGGTGTCCAACTTCAGGTGCTAAGCATCTAATAGCTTTCTCTAGGCGTCCAGTAGAGGTTTAGACGTCCAAGATTACTTTTTTGGCATCCAAAGTGCTATCTGTCGTCATTTTCTAGAAATCGAAAGCCTAGTCGTGTGCTCAAAAGTGAAGGGCAAGCTAGGTTTTGAAAGAACAAAATATCCAGAGCAAGGAGAAAGGGACTTAGAGGCCAAGTCCTTATCTACTGTGAGTGGTTTCTCTCTCAAGAGTTAATGTTATTTCCTTATGTGTTAATGTTGTTTGTGTGGTAAGAAAAGGGAATGTCGTACAGGATGGTCAGAGGATCTTCGGATCTAGTTTTTGAGCCATTAACAGAGTGACGCACAGGATGTTCGAAGGATCTAAAGATCTAGAGTCCTCGCTTGTGGCGGAATCAAATCTCACAGGATGGTCAGAGGGTTACTGGAAACCTAGCTTCTGAGCTTGTGAGAAGTACCTCTTGCGAGATGGTCAGAAGACCAACGGGTCTAGCTTCTGAGCCTATAAGAGGTAGATCTATGTGCACATAGAGGGATGATAGTTTTCTGTGCCAAGAAGAAGCCAATAGGGAGTGATTACGATATAGAAAACACTAGTGCTGAGGTTTAAGTAGTTAACCTCAACGTGATTGATTGATATTTAAGCTTGTTTAAGTATTAAGGGTCGAGAGGTACCCTTTGTTTAATGTTTCAGCACTCACTGGGCTTCTAACTCATTCTATTCTTTTTATGTTTTATTTTCAGGTAGCAAAGAAGTTTCCATTGCCGAGTGAAGTCAAGGTCTGCCACAGGATAGTTATCTTTCAGTAGATAGGATTGGAACTTGGGGTGTGTTGTTGTAATCTTTAAAGGAAGATTTGTATAAACATTATTTATGTTTTGAAGTTATAATACATGCGAGTTTGTTAAATATGATTATGAGTGGTTGTATGAAGACATTATAGGAAAGACAGTGGATGACACAAAAGGATGATGTTTGCTGTCTCCACACTTATTTCTAGGTTAAAGAGGTTAATCTGGGAAGGGGTATGACAAGTAGAAGTAGCCATGGTAGAAATTGAGAGAAAAATAAACCTCCAAATGAAAGTTGTTGAAAAGTGAGATCATGAGATCACTGCCTTAAGAGATCAAATGTAGGCTCGAGAAACTGCTAAGTCAAGCCAAACTCCCGCTGCCAAGGCGAATGACAAAGGGAAAACTCAGTTGCATGAAACTCAGTTGCAATAATCTACCTCTGTTGCCTCTTTGTCGGTCCAGCAACTGCAAGATATGATCACAAATTCCATCAAAGCCCAGTATGGAGGATTTTTGCAAACTTCTTTCATGTACTCCAAGTCGTACACCAAGAGAATCGACAACCTCAAAAAGCCTGTTGGGTACCAACCCCCAAAGTTCCAACAGTTCGACAAAAAGGGCAACCCAAAGCAACACGTTGCCCACTTTGTTGAAACATGCGAGAATGTGGGAACTAGAGAGACTTTTTAGTCAAGCAATTCGTCGAACTTTAAAAGAAAATGCTTTTAACTAGTACACTAATCTGGGGCCAAAAGTGATTGACAGTTGGGAACAGCCAGAAAGAGAATTCTTGAATTGCTTCTATAGAACTAGCCGTACTGTGAGCATGATGGAGCTGAAAAATGCCAAGTAACGAAAATGAGAGTCAATGATCGAATACATCAATTGATGGAGGGCTCTGAGTCTTGACTGCAAAGACCGACTCATTGAACTATTCGTAGTGGAGATGTGTACCCAAGGCATGCATTGGGGACTTCTCTACATTTTGTAGAGGAAAAAGTCTTGCACATATGAGGAATTGGCAACTCGAACCCATGATATGGAACTGAGCATGTAAGCCCCAACTCATTCTTTTATTGTTGAGTTTAAGTAAGTAAATACTAGCTGTGGACTTACTAAATTTTGTGGCAATTAGGGACAAGTTGGGCGTTGAAGATAGAATGGGTCATGGTGGACGACAAGAGCTATGAAGTGTGTGCTAAGCTTGTGTGATGTGAAGTATGTGTTGAGCTTGTGAAGGAAGAACCACCAAGTGAGCCTAAAGAGGAAGTTTATGTGTTGAATAGGTGAAGGCCGGGGGTTGTGAGTTTAATCTTTTTAATTTTGGAATTAAATAATTTCTTAATATTTAACTATGTGATTATGTGGAAAATTAAGAAGAAGGTTGGCAAGAAAGTGGGAGGAGTTGTTACTTTGAGGTGCAGCATGTGCTACCAAGAGGTATAAATATAAGTTAAGAAGAGGCACTCGATTTTCCCAAACTACTCATGCAAAGGGAGATTTTCTTTGACCAAAACCTTCAAAAATTAGTGAAGAACCAGTGTGAGGGCTTCCGGAAGGAAAATTAACCAAGAAGATGGGATGTGATGTGTTTAGAAATCGAGCGTTTGTATAGGGAACTTGGTTGTAATAATGTAAGGTTGACTATTGTTTAATCTTATGGTTGTATATTTAGAGCTCATAATTGTGAATATATTTTTATCAAGAAATCTATTTAACTGCTAATCAGGTGTTTGGGTTAAGGTCAGGCATGGGTGGTTAGTAGGTATCGTAAAACAGTTGATATTTACTATCCTCATATTCCTTCTCAAGTTAATAAGGTAAATCTGGGACAGGGCGTGACTGAAATCGCCAATAGGATTTCCTGGTCCTTGAAGTAAAGAAAGAGAAAAAGTAGATAAAAGGCACTGAGAAGACTACGAAGAGTGTCACAAAGGAATCTATGGTCGTTAATACGACCCCGTTGAAAATTTTTCTCCCAAGGAAAAGAAGCAAAAGCTGGAAAGAAAAATGATGGAGGAGAGAGGTGTCACCTAACTTTAAAAGTAAGACAAGAAAAATTTTATTTGTTTCCTGACTCTAACATTGTAGACATGTTGGAGCAACTATTAGAGCAACAGCTTATTCAATTGCTAGAGTGCAAGCTACCGGAGTAGTTAAGTCAACGATCCCAACTATTGCAAATAACACCAGTTCATCAGCCATCCGATTGAAAAATGTTTCGTGTTGAAAGAGTTAATTCTAAGGTTGGCTTGTGAAAAGAAGATTGAGCTAGCTCTGGATGAGATAGCTCAAACAAATCATGTTGCAGCGACAATTATTCAAGTGTTCCGCCATCAACACTATTTTACGATCAAAGAGAAAGCTTGATCCAGTTTAGGATCCTTGAGCCTATAGTTGTTCGGTTCCAACAAGAGATCATCAAGACAGACTCCTAAAAGAAAGAAGTACATGTCGAAGAGAATGACGAAGGGTGGACCATGCGTCGCTCAAGGTCTTTGTCTCTTTCTGTTCAAAGGTCACAATATCTCTTCTTCATCTTGTGTTTACCGTGGGAAGGAAATACTTTTTCCATGAATTTGTCTACCATTTGTTCCCACGTCATGATCTCGCTCGGCTCAAATGAATAAGCTCATTGTCGCACCTCGTCTCTAAGTGAAAAAGGAAATAGAGAAATTTGTATTCCGTCAAGTGTTACTCTAGAAATAAAAAATGTGTTGTACATCTCCATAAAGCTTTTGAGATGTGCGTGTGAGTCCTCGACCACAGCACCACCAAAATGTCCTGCAGCTTGGAGCATCTATAACTGAAGGGAATTGAATCACGGCGAAGCGTGTGATCGCATTCTTTGATTTATTGAAAGAATTAAAAATACAAAAAGTAAAGAAAAGGTTAAGCATCATACCTTTGCCAATCTATAATTCTCGAACCGATAGTCTTCTCCTTGTAGTCTTCCTTTTTCAAGAGATCTTCCTCACTATGACTCTGGCAAGGATCTAGTTTGTAGGAACCACTTCTTTGAAAGAATCGGAAGAACAATTTTTTTAGAATTTTTCTAGGAAAATTGGGAGAATTAGTAGAGGAAGATCTAGAGTAATCGTAAAATTATTCTCTTAAAGAGTGTGCTTTATGAAGGCTCCCAAGGGCCCTATTTATAGAACTCTATGGGCTACTCCTAATCCTATTAGAATAAACCCTCTGTAGAGATTTTAAATCAAATATTTAATAATATCTAATATTAAAAAATATCTACCTAAATAATATCTCATATTAAATGGTTTAAAAAATTTAAATCTTTTTTAAATATTTATTTTCTGTAGAATCTTTGATTTGGATATAATCTAAATTAAATAATTAATTTTTTGAATCCAATTCAAATCAATTAATTAATTCTCCCTCTATCTATTTTCTGCAGAATCTTTAATTTGGATCTCATCCAAATTAAATAATTAATTATTTGAATCAAATTCAGATTAATTAATTAATTCTTCATCTATTTATTTATATGGATTTTATCCAAATAAATAATTAATTATTTGAACCATATTCAAATAAATTAATTCTCCATATTATAAAGTTATAATTTGAATCACATTCAAAAAAAATTTATAATAAATCATGCAATTAATTATATCCAATACAATTAATATTTTCCCTGATAAATTTGAACATTTCAAATTTTTCTTTCAACATAGTTGATCCTTGTTGGTCCGTAGTGAGCTAGCAAGGGGACCTTATGGACCTACATATCAACAGCTTCAACTATATGGGATTAATCGGCTAAACTCATTAACCACATTAATCAATATTCGTTAATTGTGGGTACGCTCCACTAAAGACCCACAGCTGCACTCTTCTCACTTCAATATATTTCTGTGCTCATGGATATAAACCAGTAATAGAAAATTAGTTCTTCACAAGTGTTCATAACACCAGCTGGGTCAAATTACCGTTTTACCCCTAGGTTACTTCCAAATCCTTAAGTACTAGTGCTTCTCTAATGAACAACCTGTTTATGGTTCAACCATTAAACAGAAACCCCTCTCGAGCTAGTGAGAGGATAGAGCCCTTTGTTCAAGTCTCGGAGACACCATTTAAGGGAACACTTATCTACTTACCCAAAAAATGGGAATGAGTGAATTTCATCTTGTATAATTATGTCCCTAACTTCCCGCTCGGTCTTGCCCCCAGATAGTAGGCATATTGAGTTGGTAAATGGCCACTCTCACCCATACAAATCAAAGGATAATCCCTCATGGACAAGAGTTCATAATATACTCAAGATTAAGACTGAGTTGCCTAGGTCATCCTATTGAAATAGAAACCTAACTAATCAACGGAGTTACATCTAGTGATTACTATTTCGTGGTTCGTTCTTATGCAAACTCATTGCATAGGATACCCCCACTCACATGTCACATATACGAACGCGTTAGATCGTTGCGTTTATATCAAATACAAAGTGGGTCGTATCCATAGTGTCACCAGGATAAGGTACCCAGCCTTATCCCTATACTATAGACCCTTTAGACTATATCTTGAACATTGATCTCCATATGTCCCCACATACAATTCAAGACTCATAAAACAGCCTAGGATGTTAGTTTATTGGATTTAGGGTTATTAAGACAAAACAAACAAAAAATAATCAATAACGTTTATTGAAGTAACACATCAATAACTCTTTATTAATGATTTAATTATGGTCGAATTATTATATTTACTATCTACGAGTTTTAGGGCATAAAACCCAACATACAACATCATTGGGCTCATCTCAAACCTACCATTTCGTTCAAATACATGATGCATGATTCCTGGTGAGAAACCATACAGATTGGGCAATGCATATTCCTTATCAGTCTATTTCAGTCATGCGCTAACAGAATTGCATTATGCTGGGCGTTCGCATTCACGCCATTCTGGGTGTTAGGGTTATTGCCTTGGTTTTAACTCTGTTGGCCAGCCATGTTTCTGTTTTTGTGTCTGCGACGTCGGTTTTGTCTGGTCCTTCAAAAGGTCCTTTCAATCTTAGGGTCAATATCAAACTCATGAGCAGTTTTGTTGCTCATATACTGTTTGCAGTTTCCCGACAGTGCGAAAACTGGTAATGCTCCTTCAATTAAGGTCTACCTACAAACCAAACACACAATCAAAGAAATAAATCAGTGTCAAAATCCCCGGCAACGGCACCAAAAACTTATTGTTCGCCTAGTTGTGTGATGCATAAGCGATATTTTCAAACAAGTTTTCCTATTCTTAGCCCAAGTATAAACTAAAAATAAGTTCCTCGGTGAGTCTGAGGTCGAACGCAGGGACTTTATTTCATATTTATCTTTCTTACAAGTGTGAATAGTCTCTTACTAAACTAAATTATGAGAAGTAATTAGTGTAAAGTAAAGAAAGTAAGTTAAGAAATAATGAAAGTGTTAGAGTGTAATATGCGCAGCAGTTAATAGGGAAGGTGAGATATGAATGAGAAAACAGAGTTAGGGGGTCATTATCATCTATTCTTGGAACGCTTCTTAACTTTTATTCCATGTTCTCAATCTTATTTGGGTTGCAGCTCTCGATTGACAAACCACATACATCATATTCCTATAAGATACGGTTAAAGATTTATTGAAATTAAGGTTATTTCTATCTCTAAAATCACTTTTTACTTTACTTAATGAAATCCAAAATCACTTAATCTTTCAAGCATTTAATTATAGCTAGTTATTTTGATGAGCTAAATGGAAATAAGAAATAAGTTTAAACACATTAAGTAAAATGAAATAAACTTAAGTTTTGTTTGTTGGAAAGATGATAAAATTGCCCCAACCATTGATAGATTTAATTACCCATGGTATTAACAAATAAAATGGAAAGATTTGAAGAAGTGGAACTCATGGAAGATAAATGAATATAATGGATATGATGAAGTTGTTAAAAGAATATTCAATGTCATGAAATAAAAAAGTAATCAATAGGATGAAAAATAAAAGATAGAAAGCATGAAATCAAGTCAGCGGTAGCAATTTCTTGTTCCCATCGACGATTGACACATACTTCACTTCGTGCAGTGGTGGGATGGTTGGTCAGCAAGAAGATCGCTCTCTCAAGTTCTCTATCTTCGATTGTCTCCTTGTAAAGGGTCTGCTCAAAGACAGCCAAAGTCTAGAGATTTTCAACAACCCTATTTTATCTTTGACTTGGTCTATTTATAAAGCTTGCATTGTACGTTGCGATGTTGACATTTCCTTGTTGTTGATGTATTGCAGGCGATGCATCTACCCTTCGTCATCTTTTGACCAGTAGGTGGTCAATTGTAGTGCTACAGTGGGGGCAGAATATCTTCCAAGTGGTCAATCTGCAGATGTTAGATATCCCAAAGCATGCGTCTCACGATCTTAGGTTATGCATTTGACTATTTGTTGGATGCATACATTCAACTTAGGTGTTTTTCTGCAAAAGGTCAGGCGTTTAAGATAGATTTTATCTTAAGAAAATTAAGCTTAAGCAATTCAATCATGTTGAACACAGAGAAGATTTTTTTATCAATAATTTAAAGTCAAGATTGTCGCATGATACATTAAATTCTCTCCATTATTCTAAGAAAAGACTATAATAACTTGTATTTCTAGAAGTTATCAAACATCCATAGGCTTTTCAGATAAAGATTTACTGTTGGGATCAAAGCCTTATAACAGGCCTTTGTTTGTCTTGGGATACATGAGAGAACAAAGGGTTGGTCAGATTCTTATCGATGATGGATCAGCAATTAATATAATCCCTAAGTCAACCATGAAGCAGTTAGGCATCTCCATGGAAGAACTTTCAAATTACAAATTGGTAATCAAAGGCTTCAACCAAGGTAGTCAACGAGGAATTGCCATGATACAGTTAGAGCTCATTATTGGTGACTTAAAGGCCAATACATTGTTTCATATCATAGACTAGACAACCACTTACAAGTTGTTACCAGGGGGGCATCTTTGAATTCAGAAAAATGAAGTGATAACGTCGATACTGCATCAACTCTTCAAATTTTATCAAGATAACATTAAAAAGGTTGAAGTAGACTGTAATCCTTTCTTAGAAGCTAAGTCTCACTTTGCGGATGCAAAGTTTTACCTTAAGAATGATAACATTGGTGAGGCAATGCCTTTGTAGATTCTTTTAATAAAAGGTGAGAATAATCCAAGTCAAAGCCACAAATAGATGCAAAAAAAGAATCAAGCTAAGGGACTGACACCTCTAACTCTCAAAAGGGTGAGGCATCAACCAACTCTACAAAGACTACATTTTTGAAAGATGAAAAGCTACCAATTCTCCAATCTTGCGTTATGTTCCTTTGTCGAGATGCAAGAAAGGGGAGTCACCATTCGCAAAATGCTCGAAAGGTCAGTTATACTGTACCTTATCGCGCAAGAAAGATCGTTGGGAGCATTGTTGGTACAGGAAGGAGAGAAAGGGAAAGAGTGCGCTCTTTACTATCTAAATAGGACCCTAACTGGAACTGAGATCAACTACTCCCTGTTGCGTTGAAAATTGATAGTGAATTATGCATCCAAATGGTCTTATGTCGCGTTAATATTATTTAAAATTAGTTCAATGAAATGCAAGTTTTCCTATTAAAAACCCAAGTATATTTAAAACAAGTTTCCTGAAGAGTCCAAGGTCGAACACAGGAATTTGCAACAACTTGATGTTAAGAAAAATATTTGATTTAATGCAATTTTCTATACAAATAAATATATGTAAAAAGAATGCATTGAGTTATCTTTACAATAAGCTAAAATTGAAATTACGAATATAAGAATGGTGGATGAACATGTGGAATGATGACTTGATTCCAAAACTTAAATTAAACCTTCAGGGTCTAATTCCGATTCCTCCAAATTTATTTCATAGGCTCTAATTAACTTACCCAAATTGTGGCTTGATCCACGACTACTTCAAACTTCAATTGGGGACCTAACCTAAACAGAAAGCGTAAATAAGAATTATAAACTTGATTTATAGTATCCTTAACATCCCAAACGACATTGAAATCACAAGTACTCACTAAATATCTTGCCAAAGTCGGTCTTGAACATGCTAGACAACAGTTCTTAATGCCCCGAAACCTCAATCTAAGCTTCAAGACATCATGGTTATCAAGAAATTAGGGTCAAAATTGAATGGGTATTGAAAGATTCTCAAGAAACCCAATAACATAGCAAAATCTTACCCAAAATAACTAAATCCTAAAAAATTTGGTGGCTGGAATGAAGGAAAAAGAACGAAAGATCAGGGTGGTGGCGAACAAAGCTAATGCCTGCATCCCAGAGACAAAAGCAACAATGGCCTAAATAGAGTTCAGTTTGCTTACAAAGGCTGGATCTCACTTGAACAACAGTTACCGAATGAGATGGAGCGTCAACAGGATAACACAACCAAGATCTAGAACCACCGACGCACAACAGCCTAGTGCAGAGATGATGAACAGCTAGGGTTGGCAATAGGGCCAGGGTGAGGCAAGTGGGGGTTCCTCATCCCCGCCCACGGGGAGGGAAGAGGGAATTTACCCCCATCCACCCCCGTCCCCGCCTACAATAGGCCGGTACGAGGGCAGGGATTCCCCATCGGCGAAATGGGTCCCTATGGTGACCCATTCCTTGAGATAAAGTGAGAGTATGCTAGCGAAAGAGGGCGAGAGCGAGAGTGAGAGGTTGTTCGAGTGTGGGACCAAATTACTACCAATTAATAAGTTGAGGGACTACTCCACAAAACAGAAACAAAATTCACAAGCTCAAAAATCCTTCAGGTTTGGTTGGGACTTAGGTTTGGGTGAGAGAGAGTGTGACCGAGAGTGAGAGAGTGAGCGAGACAGAGGCGAGAGCAAAAGTGCGATAGTGTGAGCGAAAGTGAGAGTGAGAGTGCAAGAGAGAGCTAGAGTGTGAGTAAGAGCGAGAGAGTGAGCATACAGAGGCGAGAGAGAGCGAGAGGGAAAGTGTAAGTGAGAGCAAGAGAGTGAACAGATAGAGGCGAGAGAGAGTGAGAGAGATAGAGTGATTGTGAGTGAGGAAATGATGTGAGAGTGAGAGCGAGAACGCGAGAGACAACTATAAAATTAATTTTTATAGTAAATGGGTTGATGTCAGGGATTCAGGGTCGGGGTCGAGGCGAGGATACCTCCCCGTCCCTGTCTCCGTCCCGTCCTTAGACAGGTACTCGAAAAAGGTCCTCAATTTGACCCCATCCCCAGTCAAACCCGCGGGTTTTTTTGCCAACCCTACAGACGGCACTTGACAGCTGGAACGGGCTGGCCAAACTAAGAGAGTGAGAGGGAGAAAGGTAGTCGATTGGGCAAAACACGTGAAGAAGAAGCCAAAATTTTGTTTTCTTTTTGCTTGCACGCTTCCCTAGGTTTTATATATATCACTTATTAAATACATAAATATATATATATATATATATATATATAAACATCCTTTTCTTTTCCTATTTCTCAAATAAAGTACCAATAACTCTCCAAACTCTCAAAAATAAAATCCAAACCCATGTCAACTTATCCAATTTTTCTTAAATTGGATTTCAAATTTCCAAATTTCCAAATCTCCTCCAAAAACGAAAATTAAATTCAAATTTTAAATCTTAAATGCGTTAAATTGAATCATAAAAATCACAATAATTCAACTTTAACCTTTAATCCAAAATAATTAAGATAATTAAATTAATCAATTAAAAACTACCTCTAAATTTGGAATGTCATAGCTTTATAGTTTCACACCGATGGATTATGCTTGAACAATGTTGTTGAATATTAGGCTCTAATAATTGGCCTACAGATGGATTGGAAATTGGAATACCGTACATAGAAATTTATGGGGATTCGGAGTTGATAATTAGTCAACTCTTGCTATAGTATGATGTAAAGCATGAAGATTTAAAGTCTTATTTAACCTATACCAGACAGTTGCTAGAAAAGCTCAACAGTGTAATGTTTGTGGACAGAGGACAAATGACAAAGGATAGATGCTTTGGCAAATCTGGCCACTCCCTTAACTGTTTTAAACGATGAACCCTAAACGTATTTCTTTGCCAGAGGTGGGTTGTACCACCACTTTTAGACTGAGTGTGAAGAAACAATCATTGATATCAGTCTAATTGATTAATGAAGAAGACTGGTGCCAACCCATTATAAATTATCTTCATGGCAAGCTTCCAACAGATTCTCGTCATAAAATTGAGATGAGAAGGAGAGCAGCTCACTTCATGTACTACAAAGGGACCTTGTATCATTGCTCCATTGAAGGGCTCTTTCTTCAATGCCTTGGAAAAGAAGAATCAGTAAAAGTGCTAGAGAAGTCACATTCAGGTGTTTGTAGTGCACATCAATCTAGACCAAAGCTCCAATTCTAACTATAGAGAATGGGATATTATTGGCCCAAGTTGACTCAAGATTCAATGGAATATGTAAAGAAGTGTGAAGATTGTCAATACCATGCAAACTTCATCAACCACCTGAGCCTCTGCATCCAATCGTAGCTTCATGGCCTTTTGAAGCTTGGGGACTTGATCTTGTTGGTCCTATTACACCCACGTCATCTACAGGAGATTCTTACATCCTTGCATGAACAGATTATTTTTCAAGGTGAGTTGAGGCTGTTGCATTGAGAGAAGCCAAGAAGGAAAATGTGGCAGACTTTATCCGGACTCACATCCTCTACCAATACGATATTCCTCATCGAATTGTGACTAATAATGGAAGGCAATTCTCCAATAGCTTGATGGATAAATAATGTGAGAAATTAAAGTTCAAGCAATACAAGTCATCTGTGTACAACGCAACTGCAAATGGGTTGGCAGAGACATTCAACCAAACATTGTGCAACCTACTGAAGAAAATTGTCTTAAGAGAGATTGGCAAGAGAAGACTGGAAAAACATTATGGGTGTATCGAACGACTCATCATAATCCTACAGAAGTTACGCCAAACTGTCTTGTTTATGGAGTAAAAGTTGTCCTCCATTGGAAAGAGAAATCTTGTCATTAAGGATGCCAGTTCAAAAGGGGCTGACTACAAAAGACAATGCTAAGTTACATCTTCAAGAGTTAGAGGCACTCGATGAAAAGCGACTAGAGGCCCAACAAGCGTTGGAATGCTACCAAGCGTGAATATCTAAAGCCTTTGATACACGTGTGAAGCCTTGGTCATTTCAGATTGGTGATCTAGTACTTGCTATAAGAAGACCTATCATTACAACGAGACATACAGAAAATAAGTTCACGCCTAAATGGGATGGACCATACGTCGTTAAAGAAGTCTACATGAATGGCACACAAGATCGTTGATCAAGAAGGCTTGAGAATTGGCCCAATTAACGACAAGTTTCTTAAGAAATTTCATGCTTGATAAATATGTAAAAACTCCTTATCTCAAGAGCCTAAATTGCATGATGCTACTAGCCCATATGAGCTTAAAAGGTGAATGGAAAAAAAAAACGTTAAAGTACACATTATGACTCAATCCTCGTTCATTATAAATGATACGTAGGCAGCTTAAACAAAAATTTTAAGTTCAGTCCAAAAAAAAAAAAAAAAAAAAAAAAAGAAAAATCTTGTTGAACTGCGTTATAACTTGATCCTACTCACTATAAAGGGTACGTAGGCAGCTTAAATGAAACTTTAAGTTCAATCCAGTAAAAATTAAAAAAAATTAAAAAAATTAAAAAAAAAATCCTTTGAACTATGTTATGACTTGATCAGTTTTATTCAAGGGTACGTAGACAACTTAAAGAAATTTAAATTCAGTCCAAGAAAAGAAGTTTCACAACCGCCTAAAGCGTGACACTAGGAAATTGATGGTGTTCATTGTAGTTAAAGAATGTCACTAGAGGTTGAAGGTGCCTCACTGGGGGCAACGCAACAAATCAAAGAAGTGCAGCACTATGAACAAGACACTACAAGTTAGACGCTTATAAAGTAGCTTTCAGAGAAACTATGTTTCTCTTTGCTTGCTTTAAATAAGCTTTGGAGTGTAGGGCGGTGCTCGTTTTAGTCTAGAGGCTTCATCGATGCTTCCTTGTATTCAAGCTCAAAGGTTTTGCCAATGCTTCTTCGCCTTCAAGCTTGGAGGCTTCATCAATGCTTCTCCATCCTCAAGTACGATGACTTCGTAGCAGCTTTTCCATCTTGGTTCCACCTCACCTTTTCTATCTCCAAATTTGGTAATTTCATCGCTGCTTCTTCATCCTCAAATTCAATGGTTTCATTGCAAATTTTTCATCTTCAAGTTGGATAGTTCTGCCACATCTTTTCCATCCCCAAATTAGATGGCTTCGCTGCACTTCTTCATCTCTAAATTCAATGACTTCGCTTAATCTCCAAAATGTTGGTGCAACTCTACTCCTCCTCTGAAATGTTGGTGTAGCTTCACTCCCTCTCTAAAATGTTGGTGCAGTTTCCCTCCTTTCCAAAATGTTGGTGCAGCTTCATCTCCTAAAAGGCGAAATTCGTCGGCCAATTCTGCTCCAAATATTTTAACCGTACTCACCAAAACCCACAATAGTGGCAAGGTCGGGTCAACCACTGAGAACCTATGAATTTTCTAATTAAATTGCTTACAGTCCTAGAGTAACCATTGGGAGGGGGGCGTCTGAAGAAATTTTATGCAAAGAAATTTAAGTTGCGGAAAAGTAAATTGTAATTAACTTAATAATTAAGAACCTAGTTTAGGCTTTTGAGCTATTCCCCAATTGTAACTTGATCATTGATTTATCGAATTAATTCATATTTGTCCCAATCTTATAAATGCTAGGCTAGTGTCCAAATTACCAAATTAGTTAAATCAACTAGGTGAATGCATCCTAATTAATCCAACCAATCACATTAAGATTAAGGAATTTGCTAAGTCAAATATTTAATTAGATGTTGAATTAAACATTGGAGTTAATTCGTCCTTGGGCTGATAAATCAATGCTCGCCGTCATCTATTACAAATTACAAGCCTAACTAACTTATTGCTACCTTTTAGACTGAATTGCAATTACATGTCACCTATCACAACCAATCTCTAGCATACGCAATTTCAATCAAGTTTGTCAGACAATCATGAAATTAAGTAATCGAGAATCACATAAAAACAAAGAATAACCTAAGAACGATAATGAGAATTAAGAATTGATCCAAAATCTCCCAAGTGCACAATTTCAAGGGGAAATTACTCTAAAACTAAGCTAGAACGATTACCTTAGCCTACGATCGGCATGATAGATGTCAATGTATAGTTACGATACATCAAACATAGAAGAAATAGAAGAGAAAATAAAGAGAATTGCTATAGAATTTGGCCGACTTCACTCTCTCCAACCTTAGGAAATTATCATGCATCCATCTTCAGAGCGTCACAATGCTTACTACATTTCACCAAAATTCTTCTTCACGGGAAAAAGCGTCACTACAACATGGCTTCAGGGGCATTTTGGTCATTTTACTTTTCTCTTTCGTGGTTGATGCAATTAAGCTTTTTTTTGGCCTGTTTTGGCAAATAAACACATAAAATCTAGGGGCAACCTCAAATCAAGTGGAACTAGATAGCAAATTTTCGGTGCTATCACCTCTTCTCTAAAATGTGGTGCAACTTCCCTGCTTCTCCAAAATGTTGGTGCAACTCTGCCTCCTCTCTAAACTATTGATGCAGCTTCGTTCCTTCTCCAAAATGTTGGTGCAATTTTGCCTCCTCTCTAAATTGTTGGTGCAGGTTCACTCTTTCTCCAAAATGAGAGTGTAACTCCACTCCATCTCCGAAATATTTATGCAGCTCTGTTCCTCCTCTGAAATGTTGATGCAACTCTGCTCTATCTTCAAGTTCAAGATTAGTGTGGCCGGTTCCACTCAAAGTCAAGTTCAAAATCGGCATGTCTAGCTCTGTTATATATCTACAACATATCTACAACATATCTACTACACATCTGCTACATATTTGCAACTTTATATCTACAAGGAGAAGACTCGTCACCGTTGGAGTTAGTATACTAACTTCACGATAAATGATGGTTTAGTGTGTTACATCCTAAGTTGACACATGCACGTCTATGAAGGAACGCACCTGCCTAACAAATCTGCAAGGAGAAGACTCATCATCGTTGCAATTGGTACGCTAACTTCACAACAACGGATGCTTCAAAGTGTGACATCCTAAGTTGACTTGTGTACGTCTATGAAGGAGCGCACTAGCGTGCCCAACATATCTACAAGGAGAAGATTCGTCATCGTTGGAGTTTGGTACGCTAACTTCATGACAAAAGATGGTTCAGAATGTGACATCATGAGATGACGCATGCACGTTTGTGAAGGAGGGCACCAATGTGCCCAACGTATCTACAAGAAGAAGACTCATCATCGTTGGAGTTAGTCCGCTAACTTCCTGACAAATGATGGTTCAATGTGTCACATCCTAAGTTGACATGTGCACGTTTGTGAAGGAGTGCACTAGGTGCCTAACATATCTGCAAGGAGAAGACTTATCATCATTGGAGTTGGTATGTTATCTTCACGACAAAGGATGGTTCAGTGTGTTACATCCTAAGTTGACGTATGCACGTCTGTGAAGAAGTGCACCAGCGTGCCCAACATATCTACAAGGAGAAGACTCATCTTTGTGGCAATGGTACGCTATAACTTCATGACCAAGGATGGATCAAGGTCACATCCTAAGGTGACACCTGCACATTTGTAGCGAAGCACACCAACATGCCCAACATACTTGCGAAAAAATGACAAACAAATAACAAAAGAAAATATAAATTGCACTTTTGGAGGAAGTTCAATTACTTTGAGACTTACCTTGAGTACTCTCTCAAGGTGCAAATTATCAATAATTCTAACTCTTGTAAAAGAAGTAACGAGGGCAAGTTAGTAGAATTGAAAAAAAATAAAAAGAAAAATATATTATGAGACAAAAATAAAAAATAAAAGGAAAAAAACCAGTAGAACCCGAGCACCATAAGAAGGAGGATAAAGAAGAAAACAATTTTAAAAAAAAATAATTAAAAATAATAATAATACTAAACCTTCTGAAATCGTAGCAGCGGTTTTTGATGGGCTAGATTTATAGGTGTTGATATGAATCCAAATCTTAATTCAATTTGGATTAAATCTTCATCCAGTTAGAAAATCTAATTGAAACTTTTTAAGGAGATATTTAAATTCAAAATTTAATCATATCTCCAATAAATTTGGGCTACTGATTTGAAATCCAGTTTGAGTTTCATTGCATTAACATTTTGTCAAATTGAAATTTGCCCATATTTCAAGTTTTTATTTCAAATTCAATTTATTCCAAGCTTAGGCTTTTATCCTCAGTCAAACCAAATTGTGGATAATACATCAAATTTATCCTAAGTTAAAATGCATTATTAAATGAGAAATTTTGGACCAATCACAAATTGTCACGTGATGAAGCTCTAAACATCTATTTGTTCAAATGTGTTAGATAGAAAAGTAAGATATGGTAGATTTGGGAATGCGTAAGAAAACTATTTCGAAAGATAGGTGAAAAAATGACTTTAAACTAATGAAAATTGATAACCGATTTCACCAAACATGTTACACTATTAAACACTCTTCATGAATTGCTCATAGCCTCTACAAAACCGAATCTCAAGCGGGGTCTCTTTATAGTTTCTTAAGTATTAATCTTACGTTTGGTATATGGTTAGAAACCATACACACATTAAGCATATATATATATATAGATTAGACATAAGGAGAAAGTCGACAATTCTTTTATTATATTGTATAAAAATCCATGAAACATACAAAATAAGCAATAAAATGTCATTAAAGTAAATAGAATATAAAATGATAGACATCTTAATTTATATACAAGAGTAAAATATTTATGTATTAGTCTTAATATTCTTTTTTCCTAAAGTAAGTTTTAACTTAATAGTAATTGACATGCAATCCTTAATTTTGATTAGATCCAAGGTTTGATCCTCTATCTTCCCAATTATTGTATTAGAAAAACTATATATATATATATATGTTTTTATGATCATTTCCAACGACATTTTCGAAAAATTGAAAACCCAATATTTTTGTGGATATCCACATTTAAATCTAATTGATTCATAAAAAGTTATTAATTTAGTTCATTATTCACGTCGTCCCTTCCGAAAGAAAGATGTATACTTTTTGAAGAACGTCTAATCGTCTTTATACTACTTTTTGTTTTTCTTTTTCTGGAAAGCTTTACTTCTTTTCTAATTTGATTATGCATGGTGGTTTTCTAATATGACAATAATTAGGTTTTAAAATAAGAAAAGTTGGTAATATTCCCATTACAAAGTCAGAAAAAGTAGGGGTATGTTATTTATATTGCTAGCAATAGTCCGGACCTTAGATCTAATTGTTATTCTTACCAAAAAGATATACATGAATTCTCCATTAATTACATAGTTTTAAATTCTTCAATGATGAAAATATTATTATTATTATTATTATTATTATTATTATTATTATTATTTATAATATGTAAGGTGGAGTAATTGAATGTATGACCTCAAAATTGATCGAACAAGTTTTATGCCAACTAAAACATGCTCATGTTAGCTTTAATAATGAGATAATTGGATTTGTATATACTTTGTGTATAATGATTATTTAAAATGAAGTATATTTAAAATGTAGTAGCTTTTTAGCTTCATTATCATAGAACATCTTTAAGCGTGTTTGTTTGCTTTATTTGAAGAATGTGAAATGGCTTATAGAATCTTTTCTTTTCACACTATGTTGAAAAGATATGTTTTATGAACATAGAGGAAGAACATGACATATTCACTTAGATCCTATTTAAAGGAGATTCTTTCAAGAATAAGTTGAGAATAGAGATGGTTAGCACAATGGCTAAATTCATTAATTTTACAATTATATATATTGAGAGCCAACAATAAAAGCAGTAATAGTCATGAAAACGAGGCATAACGTAACATCTTGTGGGTGTGATAAAAGAGATTGATAAAGGGAGAGAGATTGTTTTTTGATTATTTAAGAGTTGTGCCCATGAAGTGATTTTAAACAGCCCACACAAGCTTAACCAAATATTTAAGCATAAACTAGTGTGTGGAATCTTAAAAAAAAGTGGCAATGCAAAATGAAGATCTGTCCAAGGATAGTTAAAAAAAAAAAATAAAAAAAATAAAAAAAAAAAAAGTTAATTGAATTAATAATCCTAACCTATAAAAAGAAAAATCTATAATAATTTTATATTTGATAGGAAAAATATAAAATCTACTTCATTCCAACAATTTGAACATGAATCTTGACAAAGAATTAGACGGAAAGAAAAGCTTAAAGAGGTATAAAAAAAAAAAAAAAAAAAAAAAAAAAAAAAAAAAAAAAAAAAAAAAAAAAGTCCCAACAAACCATGAAGTTGAAAAAGGCTATACAAATGGAAAATCTCCTTAAATGCACAAACAAAAATAGAATTTTGGCATTAGTTGGTGGAGTTTTATTTTCCTAAATTTGTAAACATAGCCCATAATTATATTTTAGATAAGAGAAGAAAAGTCAACTATGAATGGCCTACATGTAGATTGAGCCCAACAAGAAAGGTAGAATGGGATTCAAGATAGTGATATTCAATGGTCAAATATGAAATCCTTAAATTTTGGGGGAAAAATAAAACTTAGGTTGCAAAGTTACATTTATTTCAATTGTGGACACAGGACCATGCATTTCATAATTCATTTATTTATTATTGTTATTATTATTTTGTCAAAACCTTCCAATGGAAAAAACAAAAAATACAAAAGGGCAGCTATTTACATCTCTCTTCTTCCTCAATATCAGTAGCCTTTCTTCAAATCTGTATGCGTTCTTCACCAATAAAGCCAATGGAAAAACATAATTTATCTCACATAATCTATCAGAGCGAAACTATATGTAAGAAAAAAGAAAAGCTAAACAAAGTCATCTGAGACTGAGAGCTCCTATCTAGGAAGCATTAACAAACGGAAGCTTATGAATACTTTTGATAATTAATATTCATCACTGATTTGAATATGGTTAGGGTACGTAATGATTGAAACAAAAGGCAGGCACTATTGAATGTACAATTTAATAAGAAAAGTTTTCGAGCGTAGGCAACTCTTGTATTGTTTTCAAAATGACTTATTTTTTAAATTAAACACTTGAATGAAAAGGTATTCCAAATACACCTTTGTTATATTCAAAGGTGGCGAGAGTGAGAGACGTACTTTTTGTTTCAGGAGAACCACTTACAACCCATGTGTTTGCCGCAATAGAAGCCTGAACTGAAATACATAACAAGAAACAACTAAATGAGTTACATATGAAGATATTGATATTAAGAAACCAAGGGTATAGAGTTAAGGCTTTTCCTTTCGGGTTAGTAAATTGAATAACTAAATCATCCTTGAAAATGTTGACTTCCTCAATTACAGGAATTACATTATCGTAGAAACCTTCAAAAGATAAAAAGGCAACCAACCTTCTGACTTCCACCAGTGCGAACTGCACCAGCCATCTTCTGGAGCTTTGTATGATCCATCACATCTGCACAACATAGGAACAAGGATAAGATTGATGAGATAGTTTCTTTTATAAGAAACAAGAAGGATACCATTTAATAGTTTCTTTTATAGGAGACAAGAAGGATACGATTTATGGGAATTGAAAACTTGAAAAGTGATTAATGACTAGACTCAGACTTGCATTATTAGTGAAATTAAAAACAATAGATGCATCAACGAAGTAAAGAGGTGAAACAAAAAACATACACGTGCTTGACGATAAGTTTCAAAGACGGGTACATATCAAATCGATGAACATCTCAAAAGATGTAAAAACAAAATCCAGCTAGAAAATGAAAATACGCCACCATTGAACCTTCGGGGGAAGAAATTATAAGAACCAAACTGGCAGACGTCAACTGTTTTGTCGTGGTAAATCCAATGCCCTGAAAGCAAATTTTGGCGCGGCCTCGGTGCTAAATCGCGTATGTCGTTTGCTGTCCTAGGTTAACAAAACTCCCCAAAGTTAAGAATGAAATCGCCAAAAAAGGGAAGCTCAAAGCAGTGTTTGAGAAGGAAGAAATCAGCAAAGAAGAGAGGAGAAATTTTGTTGTGTCTTCAACTGGAATATTGTTCGGTATATATAGGTGAAGGACACAATGGCTAGCTGAAAAAAATAAATGTCCAACGGACAAAAGACAGACTGGAATAAATGTCCAACAGACTAAAAATGAACCGGAATGAATAGGCAACGAATTTGTGGAAATAAACCTAGAAGAACCAATAAAACATTAATAAAAACGGTAACATTTTAAAAAGAAAAGGTCGTAAAAATTAGATCAACAATGCACATGGAAAGGTTTTATATTCCACCATATACACAATTTGGAGGCTCCTTAAAACTCCTTTATATTTATACCCACTCCCTATTGTCAAAACTTCCAACGTGGGACAAGTTTCTCCCAATCCCTTTTACTTTTGCTATGGGCCTTGACCCACTAGTCATTCCCAACAATTCCCCATGAATGACAGGTATAACAAATTAGTTTGAAAATAAAAAAATAAAAAAATATATAGATTACTGTTTTTGAGCAATTATAGTAGGATAAACTTAAACATCAATATTCACATCGACACCCAACTAAACAATTTATAAATACAACTAATCTATGACTACCATAATTCAGATAGTCATAACACTTCAACACTTTAAAGCTAGGGTTTCAGAAAGAACATCTGATAAATATTACCTTTCACTCTAAGAGATCTTGTACAGGAGACCATCGAGACATAAAATCTATCAAATAAAAAAATGCAATATGTAAGCATATGAGAATAAAGATTTGAATTGAGGAGGGTTTCATTACATTCATGAAAATAAAAAAATAAAATATCTAAATCATAATCTAATGGATGAAAATGGGAACCAAATATCAAAACAAAAAACTAAGAACTCTTTGACTATGAAAATAACATCGATGTTCCTAAAAAGTGCCTACTATTGACCCTTTCTCTTAAAATAAACTAAGAAGTGCCTAACATTTAAAGCATCCAAAGCAATTTCAATTAGTCTCAAAATAGTACAAAACATACTTTAAACCACAATAGTCAAATCTATATTTTGGGTAGAGATGTGGAAACAACTTACCTAGATAGTAACCCACAGTTTCCAATCCAAAAATGCACTTCAGTGACCAAACATCAACTTCCTAAAGGTCTAAACAATAAACCATAATATTTATCTGTTACAACATAGTTTGAGAACCTTAACCAGCACTGAGAGAATGTTTAAGAGGAATAATATCACTTAGAATCAACCAAAACCAACAATAGACCTTAGTTGATCAGTCCGAGTTAGTAAAAAACTACAAACAACGAGATACGGGGAAATTACAAACCTTCAACCTCTTTTCACACCAAAGCAGGGACCTTCCCACCACACCAGGAAACACATGTGTTAATGTTGCTTACCGAATATCTACGTTGTTTGACGACCAATAAATGAATTTATCAAACATAAACAAATTTATCAAATACAAACAATAATTAAACAAAATTATAAAACTAGCAACTAAACTCAACAAAAATGATTTAAGACAACATACGTCAAGGTTCTAGTCCTGGCCAAAAAAGGGAAAAAACTAAGCTACTCCAACCAATTATTAGTGTATAATGTGCAACTCAATAAATCACAAAAAAGTAACAAATATAACTCACATTGAACCCCCTACTAAAGAAAATGCAACCTTGAAGTCATTTAAACTAATCAATGAAGCAGTATAAGATCAATTAGTAATATTCCAAAGTTAGCTATTTTTTTGTTAAAAAGAAGTAAAATTATTTATTGAATAAATGAAAATAGACTAGTAATCAAAAGATTCAAATTTCACAATAGTTCATTCCAAGACTTTTGAAATATTATCACATAAAATAAATTTAAAAAATATTTCACAAAGTCGTGGACCTGGTTCACAATTATCTTTGTAAAAAATAATTGTAAATCTAAATCTGAACAATATTATAATCCTATTTTTATAAAAAATAACCATAAATTTAAACAATGTTAAAAGAGAAAGATAATACCTTCTGGAGACAACTAGAATGAACGGTGGCAACGGCGACAATGACGGGATCGACGGTCTCGAGTGAAGGAAGATAAGTGAGGGAGGAGAGGGTGTGGGGAAGAAGGTCTCGGGTGGTATAAAACAGAGGAAAATCATGGACCCGGTCCACGTTTTCAGAAGTCGTGGATCACGTCCACGTTTTCGAAAGTCGTGGATCACGTCCACAATTCTTATCCCTGCTATTTCGCAGGCATGCTCCAGTGTGGCAGGCGAGTTTGACCGCATGGAAATTGTGGACCCGGTCCACGATTTTCCCACCTATTTTTGTCATTTCTTTTCCCTCTGTCTATTTCTGTTATTATTTATTAGAATAATATCATTAAAAAAAATTTCCCAAAATGGTAGTAAACAATAGTGAAGAATTAATACCGCCAGTAATCTCAAATTGGCTAAACATTTCTGACCATTTCAATACAGCAGAACTCCAAACGAACATAACAAAACATGCACATTGAGTGCCTCTTCTATGGCAATATCCACACTTGAAATGATCTATGAATCTATCACAATAATCAAGGAAGTGAATGCAATGAAGATATGAAATTCTTCGATAAACTGCAACCCATTAGAAAACATAATCATCCAATTCCCTCTTAATTTTAAAATAAAAGACATCTGGCACTCTTGAAAAAAGGAAAAAAATAGTAACATGATTTGTCAAACACAACCAAACAAACAAACAACTAAATAATTTATCAATACAACTAACCTGTGACTACCATAACTGCAGGATAGTTATACCACACCAACATTTAATCTAATCCAAAACTTTTAAAACTAGAGTTTCAAGAAAAAATGTCTAATAAATATTACTTCCTCCTCTATATATATAACTCAATCTCACTTAACTCTTTACCCTCTTCTTTTTACGTACTATAGTCAAAGTCATGGGGTGATAAATATTTATTAAAATTAAGAACGTGGTACATACCTTTCTTGCTTATGGTGGAAAGTCTTGAACCAAATGACAATGTAGATCGAGTCCCTTGCCATTTTTTTTATTTTTACAATATGTGATTGAAAGGCCCACAAAACTGGAAGCAACAAACATAAACTCATTTGAAAAAGCTAAACAAAATATAGATGCACAATTGACAACTATGCATACACTAGTTCATAAAGAGATTTATTACAACTATATACACCAGTTGATAAAGATAGTGCAAATTAGCCACCAAAATAGTTACTAAAGCTTGAAATTTGGTACAACTATATACATCATTCCTGAAAAGTCCCAGCATTGCAAATATGATATAAATTTGAAGGAATAAATGTGGAGTCTAAATGAATGAACAAGCAGCCCATATGCTCTGCACAGTCATGTAGTTTCAGTCACACAAATTTCGAAGTTCTATTTTGAAATATTAACCAATTAAGTCTACATACAAGGAAGATCATAAAAACGAACCAAATAAATAGCCGAATCGCCAGCAACAATCCTTTTAGCACTTACAAACACACTCCATCCAGTTGTAAGGAAGAGGCCTGCATAGAAAATATAATTAAACCATAAAAGTTGCTTGGAAGGTGAGATGAAAGAGTAGGGTCAGTTTTTAAAACATTAACCTCACAAAACTTACCACGAAAGCTATGCCTAAATTTCCATTCAATATCGTGGAGATCCCTTGGTTGGTTGCCTCAAAACTTACCACGAAAGAAAAAAAATTGTAGTAGCATATGGTAGGTTTAGAGTAGGATATGAAAGTAAAAACTAAAGAAACAGAATTGTTTCATCTAATTG
This sequence comes from Citrullus mucosospermus, assembly GCA_030954485.1. Lineage (NCBI taxonomy): Eukaryota > Viridiplantae > Streptophyta > Magnoliopsida > Cucurbitales > Cucurbitaceae > Citrullus > Citrullus mucosospermus. Next base: position 9,785,191 of record CM062057.1, on the reverse strand, counting down.
TTGGGTTTCCATGGCAGAGATGAGCCTAAGCTTTTTAAAAGACATGGGTGATGAATATCAGAAACTCATCGGGTCGGGGCTGGAACATGAACCAGGAGTCAACGAACAGAGGTGAAGACGGACCGCGGCGATGGAGACCACCAGCGGCATTGAAGGGGAAGACGGATGGCGACGCGAAGACCCTTGGCGATGGTTTCAGACGACCCTCGTGGTTCGTTTTGAAGAGATGGGCAGTGGAGTGACGACTGGTTTCAGACGACCCGCGATGAAACGACTCGGCAGCGATAGTTTCAGACGGCGGCGGATTGAAGAGATGGATAGCGAATCGAAGAGGGAAAATTTTACAAAATTACTCAAAAAGCAAAAAGATTTCTATGACCGAAATCTTTCTAAAAACTTGTTGTAATTGATCCTTTGAAAGGTAGAATATCACTTTTATTCTCAATATTAAATGCTTAATATAACTTTTATCTTCAATATTAAAGGCTTCAATTTTATTCTTAGTCTCTTTTCTTCTTTACTTCTAACGACAAAACAAAGATTCAAAGTCATTTAAAATTAAATATGTTATAACATTTTGCTTACTTTATAAGTATTGTTAGAAAAATTGCCGTTTACGCAGAAAAAGTGTTGGATCGCAACATCAGCATATGTGATCGTTCAATTTTCGTTTTGCAATTTTGTTTTAGTCATATTTTCATCGATACAACTTTGTTTTTGCTAAATGTTGATATAAGCAATCACGTACGCTCATGTAAGCGATTTCATATGCTGATATTAGCGATCGCATACTTTTTCAATACAACTTTGTTTTAACTAAATGAATACTCGTTTTCATACCATTTTTTGTGTTCTTACCAACTGTGCTTATAAAGTAAACAAAATATTAAATCATCTTTAGTTTTAAATGACTTTGAATTTTCGTTTTGTTGTTATTGGAAGGGAAGAGCAAAAGAGACGTAGGATATACATGGGAAAAGAGCATTAATATTAAGAGTAAAAGTGGTATTTCACATGCTAAAAGAATCAATAACAAGCAAGTTTTTAAAAAGTGGTCAATCATAAAATAAATAATAAAAAATTGCATTTTGGGTCATTTTGTACAATTTTCCATCGAAGAGAGGGTTTTATGCTTGAATGGTTTGAGGATTAAATTTTAGGTTAAAGTATCATTTTGTCCTTATACTTTGTTCAACTTTAGTTTCTATACTTTCAAATATTCAATTTTAGTACTTGTACTTTTAATAAATCTTAAATCTAATCCCAACTACTAGTTTATTGTGGATTTTTTCATTATTTTTTGTCTTTTATTAACATTTTCACTATAAATTTTGAAAATTTATTCACATATTATGTTTCTTTTCATAAAAATTATTATGATTATTTAATTAAAATTTACAAATATAGCAAATTTTCATTATCTATCTGCGATAGACTATTATTTGTGTCTATCTGTGTCATGATAGACACAAATAATAGTCTATTACGATCTATCATGGATAGATTATGATACTTTACTATTTCTAAATATTTTTAGTAGTTTTGTCATTTAAAATAATTTCTCATAATTAAATTTATTTAATGACAATTAATATGTGTCATGAATTTTTTAAAAAGTGTCACAAAAAACCAAATATCCGAAAATTGTATTTTTTTCCCGCTAAAAAAGGAAGGAGTTAGGAATGTAAAAGCGGAAGCAATTAGGATCTAAAGCACTCTAATTTCATTAATTTTGAGAATTAAACATACAAGTTCTAAGAATTAAAAAACAGGGAATTGATACTTGTTGTAGCTCAAAATTGAAGTTGTCTCCTCTAAGATTTTGATCACGAACACTTCATAAACTACCACAAGACTCTTCCTCATTATTCTATGGCCTTAAAACAGATTGTGGGATCTAAATATTGATGAATTTTGAGCAAATTTGGGAGAAAAGAGAGTTTTTGGAGAGTTTAGGTACTCTTTTCAGCAAAATTCAATTAAGAATCCAACCCCAATTCCATAACACCCAACATGGTGATTAAGGGATACAATTAGGAGGTAGAAGATGAGGAAGTGAGGTGAGTTTCAAAAAACTTCACCTCCTACTTCCATGCAAAATTGGATATTTCCAATTTCTAATTTCTAATTAATTTTAACAACTAATTAAATAATATCAATTTAATATTAAATATATAATTAATTTAAATAATAATTAATAAACAATTTAATTAATTATATTAATTTAATAAAAATATTAAATTAATAAATGCTCCACTTGTCCTGTCAATTTTCGATCTAATGAATCTCTATTCATCCGATTGATATCTAAATCATATTTAAATACCCCCAACTCTCTAATTCCGTTTAATTCATAATTAAACAAACAAACCCTAAAATTTGCTCCTTAACCAAATTTGAACATCTTCAAATTCTTTCATCAAACTATTCTAAGAAATAGTCCATGAGCGGAGCTAATGGACCTACAGATCATGAGTTCCAACAATCTGAAATTAACTTGCTGAACTTTTTAACCAAGTTAATTTACAACATTCGTTAACTACTGGAACATTCCACTATAGTCCAGTAGCTACACTCTCCTCACCATAGATATATTTTTGTCCACTTGATATAACCATGATTAGTAGGTCGATTCTTCACAAGTTGTTCATAATTATAGTTAGGTCAAAATTACCGTTTTACCCCTGTAATTACATCTTGTTCCTTAAGTCCCACTGATTCTCTAATGAACAATTGGTTTGTGGTCCAACCAAAAAACTGAGTCCCTTTCGGGCCAATAAGAGGGGTGGGGCCCCTTGTTTAAGACCTGGAGTCAGTACATAAAGGAACAACTTCTCTACTAACTTTACATAAGGTAGAAGTGAATTACATCTTGCAAGACTATGTTCCTAGCTATCTACCTGGTCTTATCCCTAAAATGGGAGGCATATTGAGTCGGCAAACTCGAGCCACTCTCACCCATGCAGATTAAAGGATAATCTCAAACAAACAAGAGTTCATAGTCAGCTCAGGATTAAGATCGAGTTACCTAGGTAATGATGTTGAAATTAAATTATCAGTTTTAACAGTAAACGACGTTATAGAGTAAAAGTGATTATTTCATGATCTAGTCTCATACAAATTCATTGTATAAGTGACCCCCACTCTTATGTCTCTACATGAACGATATAGGATCACATTGTTTGCATCAAATACAAAGCGGGCCGCATCCATAGTATCTCCAGGCTAAGGTACATAGCCTTATCCCTATACTATAGACCATTTTGGCTATTACTTAAACTTGATTCAATTTTATGTCTATACATAAAGTCTAAGTATTCAGACTATAGCTAGGGTTTCTTAGTTTATTGGATTTAATAAATGCAATTCACATATTCATTAACATCTTTATTGAATAAATCTCGATAACAACTTTATTGAGAATAAGTTCCAAAGTCTACAAACTACGAGTTTTGGGACATAAAACCCAACAAAAACGTGTTTTTTTTCATTTATGACACTTTTTTTCCCCTCCAAGCCCAATTTGGCTTCACTCTTATGTCATGGAAACTCATTTTTGTAGTAGTGATGAACTATCTCTAATTTAGCACTGACTCGTATATGGACTCTAAGACTAGAACTAAGACAATGAAATTTAGCAAATTGACACGAATCACAATTCAAAGAGAACAAAGAACAAAATTTTGGATAAATTTTCTACAACACGAACAAAGATGGATGGCATAGACAACAATGAACTTCAAACGGGGATGTAACTCTAGAGCAGGCCACAACTTTCGATATCTAGTGGTAAAAAATGTGAAGCTCCCCAACTCATATCCTCAACCAATAATCTTTCCGTCATACGATCCTGAAACAAGCAATAACTAGGAAAAAATGAGACACAACAGTTAAGATCACAAGTTAGTTGGCTAATAGAAATTAAATTAAAGGGTAAAACACACTTTTGATCCCTGAGGTTTGAGATTAGTGTCTATTTAGTCATTAAAGTTTTAAAAGAGATACTTTAGCCCTTGAGGTTTGGTTAATGTCTTTAAATGGTCAATAAGTTAATTTAACAATTAATTGACTAACGAAAAAGTGAAGTGACATGCGTTGTGTTCGTAAATTTTAAATGAGGTGGCAATTTTTATTAATATATTAATTTTTGGGATGATGTAGATTTTTCTTGGTTCTTTTTCCTTCTCTCCTCCTTCCTCTTTCTTTCTTCCCTCCATCTCTCCTCTGAAATCTTTGGTTAGAAGAGAAAAATTGGAAAGCCATTGGAGTAATTCACCATTTTAACCATTCTTAATCTCATTTCTCTCATCCATTGATCAAATCCATTCCACTTTCCATTCATTTAAACCCCACCCCACCAAACAAAAACTCAAATCAATAAATCCTGGAATACCTCTTGTTCTTTAAAGCAAGTAGAGAAGAATCAAATTTAAATAAGAAAAAGATTAGTCTGAGAAAGAGAAGGAACAAAGAACAAGAAAAAAAAAAAAAAACACGATTACAAGACAAAAGCAACTCAAATCTCAAGTGATTGTAGAAACAATTGAAAGAATTGGAAAGGAAAATGAAGAGGAAAGCAAGAAAATTGAAGAGAATAAAAAACTAGATCTGCAGCAAGGAAAAATGGGGAACTTAGACAGTGCGAGGGTTTTTGGTTTTTTGGCTGGTCCAGGAAGAAGTTGTTCACCTTACCCTTTAATCTCAAATTAATTAATTAATTAATTAACTAATTAATGTTTTGATGATAAGATTTTTTTTTTTTTTTTTACTGATAATTGTATTATTTTGAAGTGTCCATTGCATAGAACTAGAATAACAAAGCCAACACATTTTGAATCACACAAATTGAAGCTCAAACGAAGAAGATATAGCCGAAACAAGCTTAACGAAAAAAATCACGAGCCAATGTGGCAGATTTTTTTCATCAAAGTGGACCAATTGAAAGGTTACACTTCGAGCTATGGAGTAAGTGACACATTGTGGGCTTTTGCTTTTTCGATTTGTTTTAGAAAGAAAATGAATTTAATATTATTTTATGTTAATATCTAACAACGAGTTAATTTTAAAATTAAAAAATAATAATATTATATATGTTTGTGTCTAATTACTAGTTGACTTTAAAAACAAAATATATATATATATATATATTACTTTTTACTTTTAATCTCAGTTATTAAATTTTCTTTTACAAATATCTAAATGCCCAAATTGAATTTGGTTTTCATCTACTTCCATGTTTTTTTAAACATTTCATCTTCTCCAAATTTCTACAACAATTTTATATTATTTTTCAATCCTCCATAAAACACAAAGCTTCTATTGTTACTCTTTCCGAGTTTCAATTTTCTTCTTTTCATCTTACTCTTGAGAGAAATATTTTATGTTGTGAGGATTGATTTGTTGAGTGCTTAAAACTTGTAAATCCACTATATTCAAAGAGTTCGTCAAATGCGCTCTTTATTCTTCCAAACTTTTGTATGGTTTGGCTCTTGATCTCGAAAAAATAGTTGTTATAACAGTTTGATCCTTAACCGTGGAAAGGATTAGGTTTGTTCTTGCGCCCGAAAAAAAATATTGTAGTGGTTCGACTTTAAGCCGTGGAAAGAGTCAAGGTTTCTAGTGACATACCCAAGAGGACCTTGGGAGGTGGATGTAGTCCGGGTTGTGTTGAACCGCTATAAAATCACGATGTCATTTTCTCTATCCCTATCCTATTTACTTTGGCAATTAATTTGTAATTACATTTTATTGCTTGAAATTAATTGCAATTTTTGTTATTGAAATTAAGTGCTTGTATTGGTTTCTTTAGATTGGTAGTTCTTAAATTTCTATATATATTTTACCAATATTATTGTTAGAATTAAGGGTGTTTTAAAGTGTGATTGTTAATTTATTGTTAATTCAAAGTGAATTTATTTGCATAAAATTATTGTTTAAACTAATTATTTGCAAAGAGTTTGTTAATTTGCTTAATTGGGTCCACATTAGTAAAAAGTTTAAATTAATTTTAATAAACTCTATTCATGCCTCTCTATGGTTGTCATATTGATTCTACATAAGTGAAACAATAAACAACCAACATGTAATTGCCACCTCATCTAGAAAGAAAAAAAAAAGGTATAAATTTTTAAAAATGATCCAACTCAACATGCAACATCACTTTACTGTTAGTTAATTAACGGAAAAATTAACTTAGGGACCTTAGTATTTTCCAAATTCGCAGGGATTAATGTGTTCATTTTAAAACCTCAAGGACCAATAGAGACTAATTTCAAATCTCATGGATCAAAAGTGCATCTTACCTTAAATTAAAAGACCATTAAAGCAAATGTAATATAGAAGACAAAGAAAGAGATGGGTGAAAGGAATGGTGCCAGATCCAAGAACAGAGGAGGTTGATCCATCTGCCACCAGATGGGGATGAGGCAAGGGGCCAAGGCATAGAAAATAAGTTAGAATTACATGTCATATGAGCGGTGGCACCAGAGTCTATGAACCATTTGGTAGATGATGTAAGAAGACATTTCATATTACCTGTCTCAGCAATGGTGGCAATAGGATTCAATGAAGAAAATGCCTGTAAGGATTCCTGAAACACTTGAAATTTAGCAAAATCGTCGGCAGAGATGGTAACAGACTTCTCCGCCATATCATTGGTGGAAGCTATCTGAGCATGTTGAGATCGTTGAGTCTTATACAACAACTTTCGACAATCACATTTTAGATGTCCTGACTTACAATAATAGTGATAGATGATCTCATAAGAATCTAATTTTTGAATATCACAACTAGGCTTCTAAAAATTGTTGGTCACCCATAGAGTAACTCGAGAGTTATTAGTCTTGCTTATAAGAGCACTACTAGCTAGGTTGGAAAACAAACGAACGAGATTAAGAACTCTAATTAACACGAAAGACACGACTGAAAGCCTCCTCTAATGATGAAATTTCAGAATAAAAAAGAATCTCTATCTTAGCCATTCCAAGTTCAGGTGAAAGTCCATTAAAAAATATCATAGCAACCATCTTTTCTTGTTGAGCTTGTTAATTTGACGTCTATTCAAATTATTAAGCTAACCCGTCTTTTTTGCATTTATATTTTTAGGTTTGAAATTTCACTATAAAGTACTCTTTTAGAAAATCAATACTATACATGTTAAAAAGTCATCTTCTATCTTCCGACACTATATATTCTTTTATATATTCTTTTTTAACCTAAAAACACTGGGTTCTTCCCTCCCCCCCTCCTCCCATTTAATAGATCAGTAAAATTAAAATAAAAAATCATTAAATAGGTTAAAGATGTATTGAATATAAAAATTTAAAGTTCATACATAATGGAAAGTTAATAGACACACTACTTAAAAGCACACATACTTATTAGTCACAAACTTGCAAATTTAAGGACTAATTTTATACTATAACATAAATCTATCAAAGTAACTCTTCGTTTTCACTTCTAATTCGTGGTTTAAATTACACATTTTGTTTTTAGAGTTTAAAAATTTATTAAACATTTTTTTTTTAATTTATTGATCCATATATCACATATGAAGGGACTAAATTTATAATTTATTATTATTATTTGGAAAATGGTAAAGGAGAAGGAATTGGGATAATATTAAATAAGTGATAAGATAACCTAATGTGCTGGCCCATTTTAAATGCAACACAACCAACCGCTTTCATTTTCAATATTATTTTTTCTAATGGGATTTTATGGTCAGAAAAAGTCATCACTCAATTCTAATTTCCAACTGATTAAAGCCTCATGAATTACTTGTCTCAAAGTAGGCCATGGTGGTCACCTCTTCATGTACAATTTACTTTATGTCACAATAATGTATCAAAGCTACGTCGTTTTTGCATAGCTAAAAAGTATTAGATTATATCAAAGTAAAGTATTAATTGTATTATTAATTAAGTTCAATTATTTATCTCGTGGAATAATGTTATTGTAGAGAGAGTGATGTTATAATTTCTAATTAAAAAAAAAAAAAAAAGAAATTAAAGAATGAATATCACGATTAAAAAGTATATTAAAAAATGTGAATACTAGGATAAGACTCAAGTAAAACATCTACTTATTCTTTTGGTCCAAAGTTCAAATCTTTGACCTACCTTTATTCTAGTAAAAATAGAAAAAAAAAAATACTCATTCAATCTTGGGCTTAAAAATTAACATGAAGCCCAAAATTCTCTTGTTTGTGGGCTTAAAACAAAATGTTTCATCATGTTGTTGCATTGAAGAGTAAGTTTCGATGTAATATCTTTAAACTTAGTTCAACCGACGTATTGATGTATTAGTGATCAAGAGGTCTATGGTCTAAATCCCTCTACCCTTATTGTATTGAAAAAAGAATCTTTTATGTATATTCTTTAACTAAACCTTGTTTGCAAACCAATAATGATTTATCAAACTAAGACTATTATGGAGGGATTGAAAGCAATTAAGCTAAAATGAGATGGTCTTAATCCCTCTTTACTAGTTGAATCTGATGCACAGAAAGTCATCAATCTCATCAATGACATGGATTCTTCTCTCTTTGATGTTCAGACTTTTATTCAGAACATTATTTTTGTTGGAAAGGTTGTTAGTGTCTCTTGCTTTTGTCATATGCTCTCCAAAAAGAAAACAAAATGACCTATGTTTTCTTTAATAACATTTTTTACATTATTATTATTATTATTTTTAATGAAGAGAGTAGGTTGCCATCTCCATGATTAGCTTCAAAATAATAATAATAAGTTAAGAAATGAAACAAGGATTTTAAATGAGGGCCAAGATATCATAATGATCATTACAAAAGAAGAAAAGAAAGGAGAAGAAGACAAAAAGATGATGAAAGAAAGACTACTTATTTCCACAAATGCTTATCTCTCTATGTATAAAATTGATTATCTAAATATGACAAAAGAAAAGTTAGGTCATTCTTTTTTAAAAAGGTCAATAAAAGTCAGCTTTTTTCCCCACCATTTATTTGCCAAGAAAAAAGGGGGAAATGTGGGGGTGAATGAGGTGTTAAAATATCTATGATGTGCCCAACAACTTTATGTGCCTACATAATTCATTTTCAAAACTAAACTTAAATTAGGGTTTCAATTATTATTATTATTATTACAATACTCCTATAATTTCCATTCCTCTTTTGGATACAACTTTGAAATTTCTTGTCCAAATCTATTGTGTACTATAGAGTACTCTCTTCATTTGCTTGGACATGTGGGGGAAACATATTAATTATAAGCAAATTAACCATTCATGAGAGATGAGAGAGAAAGATGAAGAAAATAAATAATATTATTGTTTGTATATATAACCTTTTTTTTTTAATTTGTAATAAAAGTCTACTTCTTCTTAATCTGAATTAATTTTTAATTAAATCTTTTTTTTTTTTTGGCGTAACTTAGATGTCACGTTTTAGGATGTCATGTAAAAGTTTTAGTACATACAATTTGTTGATTTATTATAAATAGGATTTCAATATTTATATTTTTAATTATATATTTTGGTTTAAGTCTTGCTCAATCAAAGACAAAAGCTTAGATTCTTATGTTATCTGTATTATTCTTATTACATTGGTCTTAAAAAAATTAATCAATCCACTATTAGATTCTTGTGAAATTATTTTATAAGAAATTTTGCAAAATCAAAGTCAAAACTAAATTCTCTCAACTCTATTAACTTGTTTAACAATTTTCATCATAAAAATCTTGATATTTTTTTAACGTGCGTCATCCATAAAACTTTAATCATGTCTTAATTTATATATTAAAATATTACATACAAACATGATTCAAATGCCTTTTTACCATAATATCAATCCCATTTAAAACAAATCGTTAGTGTTTTAATTTCTCCTAAACCAAAACGCTTTAACCATAGCCCCAAGAAAAAAAAATTCTTTTTAGTTTTTATTGTTATTCGTAATTCACATAATATTATTAACCATTTTTTAAACATATTTAAACGGACCTACTTTTTATATTACAATGGATTGATTACATTTACTGAGAAATAAACATGACCTAAAATTGACTCAGAATGAAAATCACTCCTAATTAATAATGGGTTGTTCATTCTTTTATAAAAAGTGACCTAGAGGTAAATGAAATGAAATGACTCTCTGTTTAACATATGTTTACTCTTAGATCGTGATGATCGATCATATTGCCATTTTCATCATAAGAATTGTGACTATTTAAATATATCTTCACAGATAGATTGTAAGATAGTCTATGGTATAGATCACACTCAATACATGAAAAGACACACCAGTTCGACTGAAATAGTTGTAATTAATGAAATACATTTCCGGAAATGTGAAGATCTAGTTTTGGTTTCTCACTTTGGATGAAAGTCTAATCTTTAGTGTGGATGAGAAGATGAGAAGATAAGTTATGAAGAAGAGAAAATGACACAATTCCATATTGGGTAGAAACTATTGTGGAATCAACCACCAACTTATTTTACCATTTTCTTATCTTCCTTTTTCATAATTAAAAGAATTCTTTATCCCCAACTTGAATTCAACATCATGACCTAAAAAAAGCACAAATCTATTTACACAAATTAGAACAAAATCCATCTCATAAATTTTAATTTCCACTTCATTTCACTAATTAATACAAACAAACAAATCAACAAACCCAATCTCTCTTTCTCTAATATTCCCAATCCCAACAGTCCATTTCCACTACTAAAGATTCTTTAATTTGTACAAAAAAAAAAAAAAAAAAACCCCGAAAGTAAACCAATTTATCAGTCAAATTCTTCTTCAGAGTGTCAAATAATCCTTTAATCCAAATATCCAAAACTCCTTCACAGTCTTCAAAGTTTTCATGGTCAGTTTTGAAGCTGATTGATCGAAATCCGCCATAGCCACCGAGTTCGGCGTCAAATTATCAGAATAAATTAGGCTTTCATCTGTAATCGCCATTTTTTTACCATTTTTTTTCCTTACCGATCAATTCCTCGGGATCTTTCTTGAGAGTCCTTAACATCGTTGAGGTAAACTTTGACGTCGATGGTGTTAAATGGGTTGGTCACCGGATTTCCGCCGTTTTCCTCGTAGGCTACGCGGAGGCGGCCGATGAGAGCGACGAGGGTAGTCCACGGCTGTTGGGTTGGGCAATCGCAGTAAGGATCCACCGGATAGCGGTGGCCGAAATTAGGGCAGGTGGCGGAGTGAACTTTAGTCTGCCCTAACTCGTGGAGGTAACAGAGGAACTCGACGACATTAGCTCCGCTGCAGCCGGCGAGGCTCAATGTCGGGAAGCGGTTTCTCAGGTACTGCCGGAATCTATTCCAGTCCCGGCGTTTGAGGCACTCGTACCGGCTGACCAATGGCGGTGGTCGAACCGACATGGACAGCGACGGGTAGTAGAAAGAGTCGGAGGGGGAAAGGGTGGAGGTAGTGGATGAGGAGGAGCTCCGACGGCCTAGGGCGGCAGCGGCGGCGGCTGCTGCTACGGCGGCTGACATGGCAAAAAACAGGGGGAGAGGGTTGGGTTTGGAAGAGAGGAAAATAGGGGAAAACAGAGATGAGGGAAGAGGAAGAGAAAGGGAAGAGAATATAAAGGAAGTAAAAGAAATGAGAGAAGGGCAAAAGGGTAAAAAGGAAAGTGTGGGGACCATTTTAAGGGAGACAAAAAGTGGGCCCTACAGCATTGACAGCCACGTCATGGCATTGAGGACCATTTTCCAAGTATCCTTCACGTCATATGATATTGTTCTGCTTCTGCTTCTGCTTCTGCTTCTGGGTATTGGATAACTAACATTGCTTTTACGTATTCTAATTTCTAACCTTGGATTAAAAATATCCAAATTTGTATTAATAAAAATCTTTAAAATTGGATAACATCATTTTCTTGAATTTTTAAAATATATGTTTTGAGTCCAAATTTATAAGTAATTAAATTGGTAAATGACAACTGTAGGGTTCAATTATTTAATGTTTAAATTAGGCAACTATAATTTCCTTCCCGAGTATATGTCAATTTAAACATGAAGCCTAAGTAAGGAATACCATCTATGAAAATGGGCTCTTACCTTTTTGGGGAATTTGTGGTTACATATATATACACCCATATCAATTTGTGTAAATGGTTAACACAAACTTCTTTTTAATGTCTGTGCTTACTCTCATACATAACCCACATTATTTTTACTCAAATTCAAATAATTATAAATATTACAAAATACTTTCATTACTCACATTTGAATATATTTTGTTATATATGTAAATTCTTTTGTATTCCTATATATCCATTAATAAATTATTAGTTCAAATACGCTGTTATTTAGTTTCGTTTCATTTTTTATTCTTATAAATTCAAATGTTTAATAAATTTAGTTGAGTTTAAAGATGATCTTGTTTTTTTTTTTTAATTCTTTAGCATTTCTTTCTTAATGATTCACACAACCATCTTTTCTTGCACCAATTATTATCATTATTTAAGCAATTTCAATAAAAATTAATTTTAAAAGACTAAATCTAAGATTTATTGAGTTAAAATTAGACAATTATTAAAAGCATAAAACTTAAATTAAAATGAAACCTAAAGTATAAGAATCAAACCGTTATATTAATCTAAATACTATTTTGGTCCTAAAATTTCGATTTTAGTTTATATTTGGTTCCTATATTTCAAATGCTATATTTTGTTCTTAATTTTTTAGTTTAATTTCAATTTAGTCTATGAATTTCAAAATGTTACATTTGAATTTTGTTTCAATTTGATAGTCCATAGTTTTCAAGATTTATCCTTTTAATCTCAATTTTCAAAATTTATTAATTAAAACAATTAAAATTAATTAAGTTTCATCACTATTAAAATTAATTTTAAAATTTTATTTCATAATTATTTTAAATTAATTAATAGGGTTAAAAGGCAAAGGTGAAAATTTAGTAAAAACTTGAGTTTAAAAGTGTAAAGCTTAGAGACCAAATTGAAACAAAACTTAAAACTTAATAGTAAAATTGTAACAACTTAAAATTGAATGAGTAAATTGAGACCAAAATCAAAATTTATATTTAAATTTTGAAGAATAAATAAAAACTAAACTTATGATGTTTTTTTATTTATTTATTTTAAGATAAAAAAGGAAAAATAAAGGGGTAAAAATGAAAAAGAAAAATAAATTGAGTGATGTAATGAAAAGAATTGAGATTTGCTGTTCCCATGTTTCATTGCGCCTTGTACGATTCTGCTATGATAATGCCCGAATAAAAGGTGACGTGACCTTATTTTGGACATTATATTATATATATATTTCTAGTTATAAGATAATCTTTTTAAATTGGATTAGTTAGGACACTGTCATTCCTTTTTCTTTTTTCTTTTTTTTTTCTTTTTTTTTTTTTTTTCTTTTTTTCGGAGTTTCTCTAAATAATAATAATAATAAATTGAGTATTTTTTTTTCACCAAATTCCAAAATGCTCTCTCTTATTAGATTACTTCAATTATTAAATTAAATTCCATTCCTCACGCTCTCAATTATTTAATTCCCACATATCTGAATATGCCTTATGCTCAATAATTACATCTTTTCAAGTTAACTTGCTTTAATAATATCCACTCTTGTATTAGAAAAGATATATAAATCGTATCCACTCTCATTATTATGGTTATTGTTTACAATGAATTCTGCAATCAAATACCTATGTTAAATTTTGATCTAATTTAAGTTAGACTACTATACAATTGTATTTGAGTTTCATTTTGTATTATATTAATTCTAATATATAAAAATTACAAGTATAGTTCAATTAATATTTACTAGTTCGAATTTTCTGCTACGCATTATTATATTGAAAAATAAATTTAGGAAGAAAGGTTACATATTAATTTTGATTTTTATGAAAAAGAATGTCTATCAAATAGGGTAATCTATTGCCATGGTAAATAACTATAATATTTTGCTTGTGATAATAAAATATTTCAAATAATATTTTTTTAAGATTTAGGGATAAAAATGTTAATAGTCGGGTTAAATTACATTTTTTTTTTTTGGAGTTTTAAATTTGGGTTAAATAGTATGTCTATGTACTTCAAAAATTCTTTTTTTAGAAAATATATGTTAGACAGAAATAATTGAAACATTAATTACACCTAATGGCAGTTTTCAACCTAAAAGAGTTGTTAAAACTAACTTTATAATTTATAACTTTTTTTCAAAAAAAATAAAAAAAATATATATATATATAATAAAGATGGGACAAAATATATTGATCAAAGTATTGAAAATTTACTGATGAACTCTTTATTCAATGAAAAAGTTTTGTAAAAATTTTGAAACTTTTACAAGTAATGGAATTTTTAGGGTACTTTTCGATATGGTTAATTTTTCTTCAGGAGGTTGAAAACCATTTTGAGACAAAATTGGGACAAAATCAAATATTTAATTAATTTTAAATAATTAAATTTTTGATTTTAAGGTATTTTCAACCTCTACAAAATTGTTTTTTACTTTAAAATCACTTCTAAACATTTACGAATAAAAGCATTATTGTATAGTTTCAAAGTTAATTAATGAAAATCTATTTTCGAGCTTGTGCTATATTTTTATTTAACATATTACACTTAACAATTTCAAATATTAATTTTAATTTCAAGTTTAGGATTCGGGAGAGGATAAAAAATAAAAAATAAAAAAAATAATATCCATGTTCATATCCTTAAAATATTTTTTTCAAAAAAAAAAAAAAAAAAAACTATCATTTGACCCACGTTCTCTTTTATGGGGAAAAAAAAAGAATTAATTCACTAATGTAGTCAAATATTATTTTCAAGTAAATTATTTTATCATCCTTGAACGTTCATCACACAAAACGAAAAAAAAAAAAAAAACATCTTTCTTATTAGTTTAATGTCTATTTATATTAGTAGTTCAAATTTTATAACACCATATATTTTTAATTATATGGTGCTGTTTTTAAATATCAATCCTAGTTTATGTAGTTTCAATTAATTTGATTAGTTTTTAATTCTAGTACTCTACTTTGAATTCGATTTCCTCATGTAAAATTTGAAAAAATAATTATTAGAGTATTATCGTCGACGGCTTTCGTGCAAGTTGCTTAGCTACTTGTACTAACAAACTAGGGCGCTATACGGAAGTTCGTGCCTGCTTATCCCGACTACAATAACTATCGAACAGCGATCCATCTGAAGAATGGCGCTTGTATATCCCTAGGCGTGGGTCTGTACTTTCCCCTATTAGAGAAGGGGGAGGTTTGGAACCCGAAAAGGAAGACATGATCCACATAATAAGACATCATAGCGCCTAGAGATATAGGTACGGTTCATCGCGTTACTTGTCCAAGCGTGTTGCCGTCTCGTCGGATATGCCATACTCTTATTTTGATGAGGTTAGGAACCATTTGCTGTTACCAGCATTGCTCATTATTTTAGTTAACTTACAAATTTGATCTAATTTAGTCTCCATAATTTTAAAAGTTAAAATTTAATCTTTATGATATAATAAAATTATCACAAATAGTCCTATCTTAGGGACTTTTTATGAGAATTATCAAACTATAGGGACTAAATTCGAATTATAAACTATAAAAACTAAATTCTAATTTTTTCAAAATTATAATCCTAAACTTATAATTTAATCTTACAAAATTTCCATCAAAAAATAGATGCAATGTGAATATCCTTTAGAGAAGACTAAAGATCAAACGAAAAATTTTGATTTCTAACCTTTACTTCTATTGAAGACTCTACTAATTAGAAAGAAAGACAATTTAGTTGGATTTCAAAAAGATCCTAAAAGTTTTCAGCTTTACTTAAAAATGAGCAAATTCAATATCAATTTTAACTTTAAAGATATTTGGAGAAATTAAAAATTGAGATTAAATAAAACTATATATGCAAACTGCCTCCAACATATGTAGTTTAATTTGCTTCAATTTTGCCACTTTAAGATCCTACAAGTCTCAATTTTCTCACAATCTTTTTAATTTGGCCCTGGACATGATTTAAGAACTACATAGTCAAATTATAGAAAGAAGTCCTACTTTTTTTTTTCTTTTTTTTTTTTTTTCCTTTCAAACTTGATTTATCTTAGATATGTATTGGTGGTGGCGAAGTAGGTTTACAAATTTATTTAAAAACCAAAAAAAAAAAAAAAAAAAAATCAAATGATTATTAATAAAATTTTTTTGTTATATTTGGTAAATATTTTTGTACATTTCTCTATATTTGAAAACAACTCATTATTAAAAGGACAAAACATTTAGATAATTGTTAGATACTTTTTAAAATACTCAAAACCCTAATTTGACACAATTTAAATAGTTCGAATCATCGTATTAAATTTTCGTCGATATGTCGACATTTCTATTGATATTTTCCATATTTCTACATGAGTTCAATTATATTGTAAGAAGAATCCATAAAACATAAAAAGTAAACAATAATATGAAATAAATTGCAACTCACACTGTTCGAATCTGACTGTCTAGATGTGGTCAAGCTGATAAATGAGAATAGGTTAAATGTAACCAAAGTTTTATTTATTTATTTATTTATTTTTATTATTATTTTTTTTTGTTGAAGTAGCGAATGACTTCACCCATTTTCAAATTTCTCACCATGCTTCGGCTCATAACCTTGTAATAAAGGCCTTGAATGAGAAAGTTTTTGATAAAGCTACTTTCCCCTTACCTTCTTTACTTATATAATGTGATGTTGTTACGTAGTTTCTTTTACCACATCCTTTACTGTAAAAAAAAAAAAAAAAGAAAAAGAAGAAATAAATGTGAATATAGTATAAAAATAAATATTTTAACTTGATTAAAATAGAGTCACTTTTTAAATATAGCAAAAATAACTAAAATATTTATAAATATAGTAAAATTCTACAATAGGGAAGCAAAGTAGTGTAAAAATTTGTAATTTATTTATTTAAAAAAAAAAATTAGTTTATTCTTATGTAGAGGCAGCAGGAGGAAGCCTTTTTGTTTTCTCTCTCTTATTTTTCTCCTTTTGTGACGACAAATACGCACTATGCTTAGTTGGAGAAAAGGAAATAAACAAAAGTGTGGGGAAACGAAAAGATAAGAACACTCCAAAAGCAATTCATTAAAGTGTACCTAAATTTACTATTTATTTTGAATATCAAATAATACTTTTTCATTCTTTTTTCTTTTCTAATAATATATTAATTTCTTTTTTTTTTCTTTAATTCCAAATGTCGTATTTGATTATTACCCTTAAATCTTCAGATAGATCTCCTCCAATAATTCCTCCAAGCTCAGATGCTATATTCCATCGTCATATTTAACTTCAGATTTTTTTTTTTACTTTTTATTTGTCAGAAAATTTTAACAAAATTAAATAAGATACGAATTATATTGGTTCTAAGATACATTGATTATGCTTTAAAAAAAAAAAAAAAACTAATTAAACTACATAAAATTTAATATATCCACTTTATCTTATTTTAGTTAATCCAAATATAATTCAATCAGAGATACACTTGTTTATGATGCAATTATATTTTGAAGAAAAATAATGCAACCATGGGTGTGTTTTGATTAATGATATGAAAAATAGAAATTTGAAAGCAAGAGATTCAATGAAAAATTATTTCGGACCAATTTGGAATGACTTAGAAAAAATGTTTTTCATAAATTCATTTTCATTTAGACATTTTTTTTAAATATAAAAACTCCTTAAAGTAAAAACACACACATGTTTGGTAACTCTTTCTCAAGAGTTTTTATATACAAGTTTGTTTGTTATATAGTAAAAATGTTTTTATTAAGGTCAAATTACTGTAAAAGAAGGAAATGTAATACTGTGAACTAATAATTCAAAATAATGGTCGTTAGAGTTGACCATTGGTTGCGTGGCCAAAGTTGGCCAATGGTGGTTGTCTAAAAAGCGGTTGTTAGAGGGCAATGGTAGTCACAACAAGATAGTGAAAGTGAAGAATTGTAGAGAGGTTAAACATAAAACAATCAAAATTCATTTTTGTAAAAGTTAGTTTTAAGTATTTATCCTAAACCAACTTATTTTATATATTTTTCAAATTTCATTTTAAGTGTTTGTTAAACACTTAAAAAGTATTCTAAACACATCCTTTATACTTAATTTCTTCTGGTTTTAGAGATATATTTGATGTCATAATTAGAAATTGAATTCTAATTTAATTTATCAACATATTTATATCTTAAATTCTGCATATGTAATATTTTACAACATCATATCATTTATAATATTAATTTTACATACTCTAATTTAACAAAAATAACATGAAATATTATATCAATTAAAACTTCATTTGGTAACCATTTTATTTTTTGTTTTTGTTTTTGAAAATTATGCCTATTTCCTTCTCGTTTCTTACATTGATTTGCATCTTTCTTAAATACAATAATTGAATTATTTGCCAAATTATAAAATCAAAAGTAAGTTTTTAAAAGCTATTTTTTTAGTTTTCAAAGTTGAGCTTGGTATTTTAAACCATTGGTAAAAAGTAGATAACAAATGAAATAAATTTGAAAATGGAAGTAGTATCTATAGGTTTAATTTTTTTTTAAAAAAAAAACAAAAAATGAAATGATTACAGAACGGGCCTAAAGTTTTCAAATTCAAAATTCCTACGTATACCCAAAAACGAGTAGGTTTAAGAATTTCAAAGAATCAAAAACCTTTTATTTTTAAAAACAAAACAGCCAAACAGGTATTTACTAAATATCGATTATTTGACTAGAATCTAACTTATGTACATACAAGTGTCCCAAAGAATCTAAATAAAAACTAGATTTCACATCCCAATTTCAACCTCATTCAAAACCAAGTCTCCAACTAAGATTCTGATAGAAACTACAGGAACCTTTGAGATAACTCTAATTTAAAAAAAAAAAAAAAAAAAAAAAAATCTTTTTACTAAAAAATGGCTTAAAATGAGTTTGAAATGGACATGATAAATAATAGAAATTGTAGTGGTGGAAATTGGATGGGGAGTAAACAAGGGGGGGATGGTGTATTTTGTTTGGTAATATTATTGAAAAAGACATTTTTGAATTTCTTCAAAATATTTGGTGCCACACCATTATTATTAATTAATGGAGTTTGAAGTTGTGAAGAAATGGTAGAGAGTGTGGTTTGATTGGGATATTTGGGAAGGAAAAGGGTCATTTGTGGCCACAATTCTAAGCCCACTTAGGTATCATTATGAGATATAAAATATATCATGTGAAAGTGACGCCCTAATTTGTTGTTTACTACTACACTATTTTTTTTTTTCTTCTATAAATTCAATATGACATTTTTTGTTTTACTCTATGTATGATAAGAAGTTTGTAAATTTATGTAAATTATCTCATCTTATAATCTTTGCTCTTATCTCATATATAACTTCATTTGACAAATAGATCAATATCACTTTATGTTTAATCAATCACTTTATCTTAGAGGTGAATTGATTATTTTTAAATCTTTAAAATTGGTTTTTCTTTTTTTTTTTTTTTTACACCTTAGATATTGAAGCTCCATCACTCCTAGTTTTAAAGAATCGTTCACCGTTCACTCATCTTAAAACATAGATTTAGAAAAGGATTTTTTTTTCCCTTCTTATCGAACTTAATTGAAGATTTGAACATGCGACTTTAAGCAGATATTACAAAAAAAAAAAAAAAAAAAAATACATGTCTTTCTCCATGGATCACCTCTAGCTTGTAATTGGTAAGAAACAAGGATGAAAATACCCGTTGACATGTCAATATATTAGTCAATCGGATGGTTTGACATCAATATTCATAGATATCTGGAACATCTTTTATAAATAATGCTTATAAAACATAAAAATATCATCTTATTTAGTCCAACATATGAATATGAATACTAATAACAATATTCATAACTTAATTTAGAGTAAAATCAACTTAATTATTAATCTATGTAAATTTTGAGACTTACAAAAATATACGTCAATATCGATATTTTATCAATATATCCATAAAATTGAAATCTCGATATCAACATCGGTATTTTAACCCTTTGTAATAAGAAAGTTACATTATTCTAATTAGTTAGATATCTTTAAAAAAAAAAATATCAAAAGTTTATTAAAAAATTGTAAATATACAAATCAATACAAATAAGAATGATTTAAAGAAAGGAAAAAAAAAAAAAAAAGAAAAAGAAAAACAGAATAAAGACCATATTGGGGGCCATGGCCCTAGCCTTCTAAAAGTGCCCTGGCTTATTCCTATAAATAAATAAATAAATAAATAAATAAAGTGCCCTGGCTTATAAGTTAAATAATTAATATAATGCTCAAAGTGGATGGAGTGTAGAAAATATATGTAATTCACATAAATTTGTGATTTCAATATTTTCTTAACATTTTAAGTATATGTTAGGTCAATTGTATTAATTTGATGCCCAACTTATAGTATAGGTTAGCTACTACTACAAAAATCAAAAGGAAATTAATTATAATACAAATTTCATTTCAACATAGGATCATGACCTTTTTCAAGTTTGGCATAAAGTTACATCATCCCCATATTTAAAAATTTAAATAGATAGATTAAAAAATGAATCTAGTGATAGAGTATCTATTATTTATTAAGATTATTATCTCCTAGGAACCCACAATACTCTTAATTTGTTACAAGTTTCCTCAAAAAATAAAATAAAATTGTTTCAACTTTTATGTCTTTATTTATTTATTATGTTTTGTATTCATGCATTATTTGTATAAACTTATGATCCTAATTTAATTTTTTTTTAAATGTCAATAGTAATACTACAAAATATATTTTTTCAATTTTTTATGATATATATAATATACTTCTATTTTGAGCTTAAATTTCGCATTGTTTTATTTTTAATGAACGCAGCTACAACATCATATTCAATATGCAAGATTTCTTAATCATTGTTATTAATAAATCAACCGATATAATGTTATTAACAACTCAAGAACATCAAAACAACAATATTCTCCATCAAAACAACTCAAGAACGTCAACAACAACGACATCGTTGCATGAGCATTGTCGATCAAGTTTCTTGGCGTATAAGAATAATTTGTCAAAAGACAGCGAACATGGGATAATAATTTACTCATAAACAGTAAACTTTGAACAAAAAAACAGTCCATGTTAAGAGCTCCTAATGCTATGCAAATTAAAGGCAGAGACAATAGTACAAGAAGTGTGGCATGCTCTTTACTTTTTAATTTGCCTTGAATATGACCAAATCAAGACATTCTCACACAGGAATGAAATAAGGATATGAAATCTGCAAACAAATGGAAGTGATTTAAGAATAATCCTCTCTTAAAGATGCCCATGAACCAAACAAGGATTGAATTGGTTGTTATATTTATATTTATAAAGAATAAATAAATGTTTTGTAAATTTATAAAGAATAAATAATATTTTGATTGTAATATTTTTAATTAGCTTTTAACAAAAGAATAGTAAAATTTAATATAGGTACATCATTCTTTCATGAATGAGCTTGAATACACATTCATTTTAATGCAATTATGATGTTATACAAAGAAGTAATATCTAAATGTTCTCATAATCTATTGTTTATAATACTCATGTTAAATTACCACCGAATCTAAAAGTGAAAGATTTTGATCCCTTTAATTCATTATCAATAATTTTTGGGCAGCAATCATATCATAACATGACTTATATTCTAGAATGATCAAAGAGTACCCCTAAAAGAAAGAATATGGTCTTAGGTTTGCCACATGACCAACTGAAAAGCCATGAACTGTATGTCATAGTAGTGCTCCCAATGATACAAATAACTAGATGAAAGTGAAATCAACTTTACTTTGATGATAGAGATATATAGGAGGTGACTAAACGCGTTGATGTTTCGTTTACTCAATTAGAATCAAAATCAATAAAATGTAAGGTTAGAAAGTTCAAATTCTCATTTTTTTTATTGTGCCTCTAAATCAATCGAGTCTGTTAGTTAACCTAATCAAAATGAGTGTGGAAGCAATAACAAAATAAATAAATAATTAATTACAATAATTGGACATGAATCAAAATGAGAATAAAGATTAATTCATTTCTTATATTATATACTAGTTTTATAAATTTATAAAATACATGTAACACCTAAATTTACGAAAAATACATGAATGAACTGAGATCACATTTGAATAAATGAGATTTTGAGATTATGAAAGTATAGTTAAAAAATGCTTTAAAGAATTGAAATTTACTACCTACACTAGCAATGTGCGCATTCTTTTTCAATAGCTCAATTATGGGAACTCTGGCCAAAGTTAAGTATGCTCAGCTTGGAGCAATTTTATGTTGGTCAACCTCTTAAAAGTTTTTTTTCGAAAGAATGTGGGTGAAGACGAAAGATTTTGAAAAGACTCGTGTTGATTTGTGGAAATGAAAGGAAATGTCGGAGCTATATCAGTGTTGAATTTTGAGTCTAGAGGTGTTGCGATACATCATACACAAATTTATATATATGTATATGGACAATTTATAGATATAGAACAAAAATTTAAAGATATATGAACAAAACAGAATATATACTGACTCATTCATATAACTTTTTGTCTGGTGCTTCATTGAAAATACTTCATGTGCTTTAAAATGGGATAAAATACATTATAGAAATAGATTTTTTGGAGAAGAAAGAAAGATTCTTTTTTCCCTTTGAAAAGAAAGGGCATATATTTCTATCTTTTTCCCCTCTAATGTTCTCTCTCCTAGTATTATTATTGATTAATAATATTATTATTGTTTTTTTTGGGCTAATGTAAGTTTTAATTTTCCTTTTTAGTCCATTTTCAACCTGCACGCAATGGTTTGTTTATTTATTTTTTAAAGGTTAAACCTTTAACATCTAATAATAAGATATTGTCAATTATCGTTGAGTTAAATTACTTTTAACATAAAATCTATGAAATTAATAACACTGATAAAAAATTAATAAATTAAAAAAAGTACTAAAAAAAAACGACTTTAGTTTTTGAATTTGCTATAAACAATTTTTTAAAAATTGAATGAAAACTAGAAAAGGTTAAATATGTTTCTTTTTTTGCAAATATTAAATGGTGTATTTATATACTGTTATATAATATTATATTCAATGCTCTAAATTATGAAAGTCTAGTACTATTTTCATGGAAGTTTCTAAAATCCTATGACTTTTTTTTTTTTTTTTTTTTTTTTTTTTAAATTTTTTAGTATAACTTTTTCAACCCTTTCATATCATAATTGATGCTTTTGATATTTATTTTAGACCATTCAATTTTTCAATTTGCAACATATAGCCTAAGTCTATACCGTCATTATAAAAAAAGAAAAAAAAAAAAGAAAAAAGAAAAATTGAAATGTGTACGGGCTTCACCAATTGTCAAATTTTTTTACTTTTTCTTTCCTAATTTACTATTACCAAAAGAAACTTCAATTATATATTGAAATAAGTACAATAGCAACAGATCATTTAACAAAGTCAACATCTTTAATTAATTATTTTTTCATCGTTAATCTTATATCATGACACATTGGAATCTATCTTCTATCATATCCTCAATTTTTAACTAAACTATATCCTTTTCAAAATGAAAATCTCATAGACCCGATGACAACACAAAAAATTAAATTAAATTAAAATTAAAATATCTTTTTAGTCATTGTACTTTTCTATATACTTTCCATAAATCTCAAATTTAGTTCTCATTATTGCTAGTTTATTCGTGATTTTCTTAATAAGAAAACAATTATCTATTAGCATTTTTTATACTATAAATTTTAAAATGTATTCACATATTGTATTTCTTTGCATGAAAATATTATTATTTAGGAGTGTTTTCAAATATGGCAAAATGAGCAAAACTATTTACAAATATAGAAAAATTTCACTGTCTATTAGCGATAGTGATAGACTGAATTTCTCTACATTTGTAAATAGTTTGATTTTTTTTTTTTATAATAATTTTTCTATTATCTAATCAATTTTGGTTAATATTAACTTTTGAGGGACAACTAAATTCAAGATTTTATTATAAGTACAAAAATTAAAATTGACAAAAATAATATTTTAACTTTAAAGAAAAATAATGTTATATTACAAACTTGGTCTATATAGTTTGAAAAAATTTAGAATTTAGTTTTCATGTTACGATAAAACCTTCTAAATAATCTCTAAGGTAGAGACTATAAATAATGGGTTTATCAAAGTAGTAAGAAGTAAATTTTAAGTTATAAACTAAATTGTAACCTTGTTGGAAGGATGGGTAATTTAACCTATAAATTTAAATGCATGAATGAATGAAGAAACTTGAATGGTCGGCATGGGATAAATTAGGTTGATTTTTCACTATTCAAATATCAAAGTGACAGCTGGCGCATGTGAATAAAAAATTTGAATGTGTTCTTGAAGATGCCAGCTAATTTGATTTGATTTTAATTGGGGGCTTTGTACAACAGAGATTTGCTTCTAAGGTTTGAGCTGGCAAATTGTGCTTTTTCTTAGATTGTTCTGTTGTAACAAACATCATATGATTTGGCATCAGATTCCTAAGAACAGATTTGCAACATTAATTATTTACCAAACATGGAAGAAATTTTTTTAAATTCATTGAATTCCTTCTAAGGAAATTTCAACACTTTTGGCCCAATTTTCTTTTCTTTCGTTATATCATAATTATTTAATTCTTCTCAAACTTGTTCCCCAAGTCTTTGTTGATAAGCTTATCAAGGGGAAAAAAGTGTCTTTTTAATTTAATATGTGGGATGAGAAATTTAAATATTAGATTATTTGGTTAATAATATATGTATTAATCATTTGAGTTATATTCATATTGGTTGAAAAAAGAAAGTCCTTATATGATGAATATTTTGATGGTAATGATAGCACCTGAAATGTGCTATTTTCTTCAGCTTAACTCGGGATCGTTGGATTATTTAATGTTTTAAAAATGTTATCTTGAAAGGTAGCCGAGAGTTAGAAACAAAATAGAGTTACAGACCAATTTGGAGTCCTAATGAAGAAATTAGGTTAAATGGAAGCTAAAAAGACCAAAACGACTCTAAAGAACCTCGTCGTGGTGCTAAAACCAATAGCCATTGATTTTGATAGTGCTGCGGCATTTTTGTGCGGTTATAAAAACAACACATAGATTTTTAGGTCATATCTTTTGATTTGGGTGACCGTTTTGAGCGAATGACCACTCATTTTCTTCATTTTTTTCGTCCTCTATCCATATACAACATTAGATTTTGGAGTTAATATCTTCTCTTTGTAATCAAGTTAAATGGTAACGGTTTTGACGATATTGTCCCGATGGATTGCTAAGGTTCATTTTCTAGCTTAGGAGTAAGGAAAACCCATTTGTATTGATTGTGAGGTTTTGCTCTTCATCAAATTGATTTATATTTCTTGTTCTTTGCATTTCTTTCTAATTTAATAGATTAACATTCATATTATCTTGGATTGTCCGACAAATTCTTCTTGATTGTATGATTGGATCCTTTTGATTAGCGTGACATATAATTATATGTTAATCTTTAAGGAGTAATAGGTTAGATTATCTTGTAAAATTGTAAATCGATGACAATTAGCATTGTTAGTATGTGTTTCATCTTTAATTGGCTAATTAGATAATTAGGATAGTTGGTTAGCATTTCTAATAAATTAGGCTAGACATAGACAAGAAGTTAAAATCAATAGTTTTGAGAGTTCCTATGATCAAGTGGGTGGATCCTATCTCCTAGGCTAAGCCGTTTATTTTATTTACTTGCATTTTTACTTTCTGCAATTTTCAATTCCATATTTGATTTTCCTCACATTTATTCTTCAATTCCACACAAAACCCTCGCTACTACTTTAGCTAGAGTCTTAACTTGTTCGAAACTAATCTTGACGCTTCCCTACGATTGACTCGGTCTTGCCCCTAATACTACGCTTTAGTAGTAATAGTTATAGAGCTTGGTAATTGTAAATATTATTTTATTGGGTCTTTTGGAGCGACATCAAAAAGACTTGTTGGGAATGACACACATGTCATTAGGCCTAAAAGCTACATGACATCTCCTTTGTCCCATATTGGAAAAATTTAGGAGTGATGAGAGGGTATATATATATAAACACTTCTAAGGACTTGTAAAAGTGGAGAGAGTGAGAGTAAATGGTCTTATGGATGAAAAATCCAAGGTGATTGAACATAACATGAATTCTTTCTAGAGCTTTCATGCATGACCCAAGGTTTTATGATAGCCCAAAACAACATTTTATGCATATCGCGGAATCAAGAGAGAGTAAAGGGTCTTATGGATGAAAAACCCAAGGTGATTGAACATAACATGAATTCTTTCTAGAGCTTTCATGCATGACCCAAGGTTTTATGATAGCCCAAAACAACATTTTATGCATATCGCGGAATCAAGAGAAAAATCAGTGCTTCCATCTTTCTTTTACTTCTAATTTTGCGGTACTCATAGGTGATTCGTGGGGGATTGTTGGGAGTGACCCACATGTCATTAGGCCCAAGGCCCAAAAGCTACGTGACATCTCTTTTGTCCCACATTGGAAAATTTAGGAGTGATGAGAGGGCATATATATAAACACTTCTAGGTACTTATAAAAGTGGAGAGAGTGGAAGTAATGGGTCCTTCCTTACATGGGCGCCATTACTGCCGTTTGTCTGGGGCGGGCTAGGGCAACTTAGGAGTGATGAGAGAGGGGAATATACATATATATATAATTTTATTTCTTTTCTATTGAATCAGGATTTGACCGTTTCTCCTCGGTTACAGATCTGCTCCATCTTCTTCCTTTTTTTAAAAAACCAAAAGGGACCCAATGAACCGTATGAAAAAAATTCATTCGATTTCATTTTACCTTCGTTCTGAGCTATCTCTCGTAGATTCCAACCCTCCATCTGACGAGTGCACATTTGACGGTGGGTGTTGTGTCAACCTTGGGGAGCAACTAGCAACAACGATTAGCACCACGATCATGCCTAAATTGCTTTCAAGACAGTGGTATCCACGACACAACACATCTAGTCCCAATTTGATTGACGATCTACCAAGACGTACATCAGGTAACAATAGATTCTTAGTATAACAATGTACTTTTTAAACTTGAAAGGGAAAATTACCTTCTTAGTCCTCGAGGTTTGAAGAATGTGTGTGTTTGGTTTTTTAATTTTTAAAATGTAATTTTTAGTCCTCAGGTTTTTAAGTTTGGCTTTGAATTTTTGAAATGTATTTTTTTAATCTCAGAATTTTTTAGAATAAGTTTGGAAGATCCTAAATGTGATTTTATTATTATTATTTTAAATAATTATGTCATTTTAAATTAGAAAAACAATTTAAAAAATTTATATTTTCTCTCTAAACTTAATTCTCTAATTTTGAAATGTTCATATAATTATTTAAAATAAAAATCACTTTATAAACCTTTTAAACCTATTTTTAAAACTTTGGAGACCAAAATGTATCTTCAGAAAACTTAGAGACTAAACATACATATTCATAAAAACTTGGGACTAAACAGATAAATACTGAAAATCCAAGGACCTAACAACCTAACCTAAAAATTTTGGAGCTAAAAATGTAATTTTTCCATCTTCAAAAAATGACCAAAATAGAAAAAAGAGCAAGTTTTAGATCTAAACTAAAAATTGACACAACTTGTTTTATCATGGTCTATCATTTACTAATCTTTAATTATCAAAATTTGTTATCCAAAACTTCGTTTCAATTTCTATGCAAAGTAATTTATAATATGTCTAGTTGGCCATTTTCATGTAATGATACATAATCAAAGTATATACCCTCAACTAAAAAGGTTAAAAGTTCGACTCTTTCCACTCCCACTCCCACTCCCACACATGTTAAACTAAAATAACATACAATAAAACAAATCATGCGCCATATATCATTAATTTTTAGAACTCAAATTTTAATAATACGGAGTGAATTTAAACTTTTAACTTTATAGAATCGAAAACGACATTTTTCTAACTTTAGAGACCAAATAGGAATATATATTTCCTACTCAAACTCATCCAACCAATTATGTTGTGAAGCCAAAAGTTTATTTTGATTGTTGTTGAAAGTCAGTGTTTTGGGAAGGTGAGAAAGCAAGCAATAGAATTTGGTTTGTAATTATTGATTAAGAGAACCGACGAAGCAATATACACCAAACTTTATAATTAAATTTACAACCTTTCACATTTACAATAGCTGTTTCTAGCTGTGCCTTGTCCCACAAGGCATTCCCATATTAAACACTTTTTCTTCTAAGTCTTTTAGTTTACATTTTCTTCCCACAGTTTTGATTTGGATACACTTTGGTTTACACTGATTCCATTTGATTTAGTCAGTTTCAAAAGAACCCATTTCATGTCGGTTCTTTTATTTTTCTTAGTTTGACAATTCTTTTCTATGTCAGTTATGATCTAAGAATTCAGTTTGGTGACACTTACATTTCTCAAACATTAGTTGTAGTTGTATAACGAAGTCCATTCAAAAAGACTTTTGTTTCTTATCATTATTAATAATGAATAATAATGAAATATCTTTTCTTTAATTTTTGGAAAAAACAAAGCATTGAGTGTAATACATTTACAAATTTACTTAAAAAGTTAGTCTTAAAAAAAATTATAGATCCAATGTCACATTCAATAGAGATTTATGATACATGCATTATTTTTATATTTGTCATCCCATACCTTAATTCTAAATCTACTTATTGGAAGAAAATAAATTTCTTGAATGTTATTATTTCGAATTGTATCCCTGTATATATATAAAAAAAAAGAGAATATTGCACATGAAAAGACTACTTCATCATTTGCTAGATACCTATCATACATTGTAAATAGACATGTAATAATATTGGACAAAATATATAAAACTCATTCTTTTGGGGATATAAATATGCATAAAGTTATTAACTTTGAATTTTCTTCTAGTACAAAAATGATAAATATTTTAAAAAATGTATATTTTCATAAACATGTCTTGTTGTGTTCATATCTTAGATTTTTTAAAGGCTAACGTGTATCACCATGTCCATGTGTTATACATGTGTCTCATAATGTATATGAGCTTCTATCCAAACCTAACTCCTACCACTTAACTTTGAAGTTTGCTATGAATCACTGAATCTAATAAGTGTTCACTAAAACTGACCAAATTGAACCAAATATTAAGTTTTTAAAACTAAAAATCAAACTGAACCTATATATCCATTTTGGTTGAATTTGGTATATATCCAAAACCGAAGTGTACCATAAACACTCTAGAATCTAACCCTTTTCTTTTCAAAGGAAAAAAAAAGTACAATGGCATACGGAAATGGGTCAGGGGAGGGAGAGAGAGATGAGGAGAATGGACAAAGCTTAACATCATATCATTAATGAGTTAAGGCAGAGGGTCTTATCATTCTTTGGTGTCCACAAAATTTATATTTTAAAGAAATCTCAGTTTCCCTTTCAAGTTCTAAAAGGTCAAACCATTGGGATCTATCATCTATGTGGGTCTCCCCATATTTCATCTGTCTGCTCAATAATTGTTCACCCACTTTTTTCTTCATCTCTCTCCTCTTTCAGGCTTTTTTTGATCAAATCCTTTTCTCTTCGAGCAATATGTGACCTATGCTAATAATTCAGTCTAAATTTACCATATCTGATTACAAAAATAGGGAAAATATTAAATATGTAAAGGGTATAATTCTA
The DNA here is from genome assembly GCA_030954485.1 of Citrullus mucosospermus. NCBI lineage: Eukaryota > Viridiplantae > Streptophyta > Magnoliopsida > Cucurbitales > Cucurbitaceae > Citrullus > Citrullus mucosospermus. The sequence continues at coordinate 9,755,479 of CM062057.1, read as the reverse complement.
TCTTCTCTCAGCTCTTATATGAATGTATTTCAGAGAGAGAGAATAAGTTGAAGGGTGAGATAATTTAGAAAGACCTCGATCTTTCAGACTGTAAATAAAATGTTATGAAGAGAAATGAGATTTTAGTAATGACATTTGAGTCCCCCAACCTTCCCCTGATTACCAGCTTAAGAAAATATCATAACATTATTCTCTCTTGTACATCTCTCGTACGATATTGTAAACTAAACAGAGAAACAAAATGACATCTACAAGAAGCAATTGGATACAACGAATCTGGTTAATTCATCTAGCCCTATTGCAAGTAAGACTATCAACCATCGATCGCTTGTCTAACACAAACATTTCAATCTCTAACTGTGCTTCTCAATTGTCAATCTTGTAAAACAGTTTCGGATAATGACTTTTTCAGAAGTTGTGGGTGCATTGGAAGGTAGAGTTGAGGAACATACCCTTCTTTTTTCAGTTCTAAAAGGAGACTATCCAAGACAGAATAGATCTGAGCTGTAAGTGGATGGCTTCCGTCAGCTGCAACGAACATGTGGGTGACATTATTGACCTCGATCCAGCTATAACCTGGAATCTTTCGAACTCCTCGTTCTTTCATTATGCTTCGTACTTTAAGCACCTTCCTCCATTTTCCAGCCCCAGCCTGCACATTTGCAAGCAATACGTAGTAGCCAGAGTTCAGAGGGTCTAAATCAAAAAGATGTTTTGATGCCACTTCGGCGAGCTCAACATTTCCATGAACATGGCAGGCCCCGAGTAGTGTTCCCCATACACCAGCATCTGGAGGGAATGGCATGCTATTTATGGTTTCAAATGCTTCATCCAGACGACCTGCACGGCCAAACAAATCAGCCACACAGGCATAGTGCTCCATTCGAGCTGGGATCCCGTATTCCTCTGTCATGAGATGGTAATATCTAATTCCTTCATCGACTCGGCCAGCATGGCCACAAGCAGATATGATACCAAGAAAGGTGACATGATCAGGCTGAATGTCGTTTCTCAACATTTCATGGAATAGAGCAAGACACTCCTTCAAATCACCGTGGTTTCCATAGGCAGAAATAATGCTATTCCATGAGACTTCATTTTTTTCTTGCATCATGTCGAACACCCGCCGAGAGAAGTTCAAGTTTCCACACTTAGCATACATGTCTATCAGTGAACTCTCAGCATAAAGGTCAGATCTTAAAGGGCCTTTGATCATGAAGCCATGGATCTCTTTTCCATAATGAAGAGCAGGTAAGTTTGCACAAGCAGATATGGCACCAGATATGCTCACACAGTCATACTGAGTTCCCTCCATTCCCATCTGACGGAAAAGATCGATGGCCTCCCCTGGCCTGCCATTCTGGGAACAACTCGTAATCATGGAGTTCCAGCAAATAGCATCCTTTCCAGTCATTCTGTTAAAAACTCGACGAGCAAGATCCAATCTTCCACATTTTGCATACATGTCCAGAACAGCACTGCCTACATGACATTTTTCATCAAGCTTATTCTTTATGATACTACCATGCAATTCCTTCCCCAAGTTTAAAGCGGCCAAGCCAGCAAAAGCTGGAAAGACACTAGCAAAAGTCACCGAAGTAGGCTTCATTCTCTCTTGCAGCAACCATCTAAATACCTCCAATGCTTCTGTGTTCATCCCATTAAGCACGTACCCTGAAATCATGGTCGTACACACTACAGTATCAAACGAACTACTTTGACACAACACTTTTCGTGCCATTTCCACATCCCTGCACTTGAAGTATATATCAATTAGAGCACTTTTTAAGAACACGTCCAAAACTACAGCATGTCTTACAATGTAACCATGAATTTCCTTACAATGTTTGAGACTCAGCAACTCATTAACACATGGTAGAAAACTTGCAAAAGTGATTGAGTCGGGCTTTATTCCTGCAGATATCATCCCCCGAAACAAATGCTCAGCCTCACTCCTCAAACCATTCTGTACATATCCAGAAATTATTCCATTCCAACTCACCAAGTCACATTGCGGCATCGTATCAAACAGTTTACGTGCAGCTTGTAAGCATTGGCATTTCGAGTACATAGCCAACAATGTATTAGCCACTGGAGAATCCAACTCCAGCCCACAACTAACAGCAATCCCGTGAAGTTGAGTACCTAAGTCAAGCATTGCCTCTGAGGCACAAACAGATAAAATACAAGCAAAGGTTACTGAGTTGGGCTTAGTCTCACTGTGTCTCATTTCCAAAAAGATCTTAACGGCATTACCAGAGTCACCATTTTTCACATAACCATTCAGCATAACATTCCACAGAACACAATCCTTCTGAGGAATATTATCAAACAGATACTGTGCATCACTCAACTGACCATTGTCTGCATACAACTTAATTAAAGAACTACCCACAAAGGCATCCTCCTTAAGACCCATTAAATTAACAGTCTCATGAACAATCTTACCCATCTTCACACTGTTCAAAGCACCACAGGATTTAATCACATAAGGAAATGTATACTTATCAGGAGAAACTCCAGCACCCAACATCTTAAAATAAAACAACAAAGCATAATTACACAGACCCATCATTGTAAACCCCCTAATCATCCAATTCCAAGCCGAAGTACATCCCAATAGAAGAGTATAAAACAAGTTCTTTGCATCCTCAAGACTGCCAGTACGCACATACATGCCCAAAATCCTAGAACCTAAATCCCCATTGTGGACAACTCCACTGATAATGGCCTGAGCATGAGATTGTTTACCTTGACGAAGAAGAGAATGGTCGTTACAAGCTTGAAAGATTGATGCTAGTAGCGATTCCGCATTTGACGAAAACAAAGTGGGGTTTATTGGGGTTTTGTAGTTGGATTGAGTAGAAAAGAGAAACCTAGAAGGAGAGAAGCGAGGAAGAAATCTGTAAAATGAGAAACAAAATTTGTGGAACATGCTTCGTTGATCAAATCATATTCATTTAGGCGAAGGTCCAACCTGCCCTCAAAACCTTTTACTCTTGGAACGAATTCTTGTGGAGTAGGCCGTTACTTTCAGTTGAAAATTGGACACCTCGCCCATTTCGAGGCCAAAATGAAAAAGGTCTCATCTTTTCTATTGTTAATGTTATAACTATGTGAACTCACTAATTAACCTTTCCTTCTTAATATATATATATTTTTTCTTTTTCATCTTCACCTGTCTGTGTGACTTGGGAATTTCTTGGTTTTTTTCTCTTCTTCTTTTTCTCGGGTCCGACTTGGGAGTTCTTTTTCTTCATTATGCATTGCAGAGTGAGACTAAGCGTTTTTTTTTTTTTTTTTTTTTTTTTTTTTTTTTTTTTTTTTTTTTTTTTTTTTTTGCCCTTAACCTCAAATTAATTAATTTTAATTAATTAATTAATAATATTTTGATAATAACAAATCTAAATTAATTTATTAACAATTTGAATATTTTCAAGTGTCCATGGCATGGAACTCGGAATTATGAATCTAACGCATTTTGAATTATTCAAATTGGAGTTCAAACGAAGAAGATATGGTCGAAATAAGCTTAATAAAAACATCACGAGCTGATAATGTGACAGATTTTTTCATCAAAATGAACCAATTGAAAGATGCCACTTGTAACAATGGAGAAGTTACACTTTGTGGGTTTTTGTTTTTGGATTGATGTTAAAAAGAAAATGATTTTAGAAAGAAGATGAATTTAATATCATTATATATCTTTGTTCTGATGGCTACTTGTTTTTTACAAAATGAATTTAATATTATTTTGTGTTTGTGTCTAATGGTTGGTTGAGTTTAAATCTTCACCATTCAATTTTCTTTTACCAACATCCAATGGTCCAAATTACACTTCATCTTCTTTTAATCTCTTTTACCATTCAATTTTCACATACTTTCCTCTTTTTTTAAACACTTCATCTTCTCCAAAATTACACAACAACTTTTATTATTTTCAATCCTCCATAATTCCCAAGCCATAATTGTTGCTCTCTCTCCAAATTTCAATTTTTCTTCTTTTAATCTAATTCTTCAGAGAGATTTATGTATGGTGAGAAATGATTTGTTGTGAGCCTAAAACTTGTAAATCTACTCTTTGAGAGAGTTTTCTCATCTTGTTCTTCATTTCCAAACTTTATTGTGAGGGTTGCTTTTGATCCTGAAAAAGAGTGATTGTAACAGTTTGATCGTTATCCATGGAAACGATTGAGTTTGTTCTTGAACTCGCAAAAAGAGCGGTGTAGCGGTTGGGTTCTAATCCGTGAAAAGAGTTGGCAAGATTTCTAGTGATATACCCAAGAGGAGCTTGGGAAGTGGACGTAGGTCGGTTGTGCCGAACCACTATAAAATTAATTGTATCATTTTCTTCATCCCTCTCCTAATTTATTTTTGCAATTCATTTTTGTTACTATATTTTATTGCATGAAATTAATTGCAATTTTTAATTCTTGAGATTAATTGCTCATATTTGTATACTTTGATTTATTGTTATTAATTTTCTATATTCATTACCAATCTTTTTATAAGAATTAAATAGGGTGTTTTAAGGTGTGATTGTTTATTTCTTGTTTGATTTAAAGTGAATTTATTTGCATAAAATTATTGTTTAAACTACTTATTTGAAAAGAGTTTGTTAATTTGCTTAATTGGGCTCACATTAGTAAAACGTTTTAATTAGTTTTTATTAAACCCTATTCACCCTCTAGGGTTGCCATATCGGTCCAACATAAGCAACAGAAAGTGAGTGTAAGAGAGTGGGACCATGAGAGAAAGCGAGAGAGGAGAGTGGTCTGTGAAATAAAAGAGAGTCAGACCAAAAGAGTAAGATAGGAAGAGTAAGAGAGCAAAAAGCGAGAGAGAGGGAGAAAAAGCCCATTTTGCGTGCACAATTTTTTTTTTTTTTTTTTTTTCTGGCAATTCTACTCAAATTTAACGCTAGCAAATGGTAAAAAAAAAACTTCATTTTTAGGAAATGGGGCAAATCTCATTTTTTTCCCCTAAAATTTTAGGTCATTCATCTGACGAACCCTTACTTTTATGGGTGTTATTTAAAAAAGGAAAAAAGAAATCTTAATTGAGAGAAGGATGACTAACACATGGAGTGGGCTAGGCTATGAGCTGTGGACTGAGCTACAACAAAACTAGAAGGGTTGACCAGGTAAATGACAAAAATTAAGGTTTAGTTTGTAAAAATAACAAAAATCGCAAAAATATTTCTAAATTGTTAAAATGGCTCTTTTCAAATATAGCAAAAGGAACCAAAATATTACAAATATAGCAAAATTTCACTGTTTATTTACGATAAACTGCGATAGATCGTGATAGACACAGATAGTAGTCTATCGCGATCTATCGTGATCTATCGCAGATAGACTGTGTATTTTGCTATTAGTTATAAATATTTTCAACAATTTTGACATTTAAGATAATTTCCCTTTTTAAAATAGCAAACAAAATTAAATAATTGACAATAATAAGTAGAAGTTACCAAAATTAGCCCAATAAACCCCACATAGGTAATGTTAAATAATAGGTGTTGGTTTTTTGTCCTTAATCTCAAATTAATTAATTTTAATTAATTAATTAATATTTTGATGATAAAAAACCAGCTTTTATTTATTAACAATTTGAGTATTTTGAAGTATCTATTGTGTGCAGCTTGGAACAACGGTTCCAATGCAATTTGAATTACTCAAATTAGAGTTCAAACGAAGAAGATATGGTCGAAACAAGCTTAAGGAAAAAATTTCGAGTTGATGACGTGACAAATTTTCTTCATCAAAGTGGATCAATTGAAAGGTGTAGGGTTGACAAAAAAATCTAGGGGGCCCTGACCCGATTGGGTCGGGGAATCCCCGGTTTGACTGGGGACGGGGGTCAAGCCGGGGAGATTCCCCGGGTACCCCGCCCTATGCTCGACCTCGACCCCAACCCGCCTCAATATATCCCCGACAACCCCCCGTTAATATATAAATAAGATGTCTCGCTTTCGCCCTCTTGCTGCGTCTAACTCGCTCTTGCTATTGCTCTCTGTCTCGCTTTCTCTCTCGCCCTCTCGCTGTCTTTAGATCTCGCCTTCTCGCTGGCTCTATCTCTCGCCCTCGCTCTCACTCTCTCTCGCCCAAAGACAAACAATTAACAATTTGTTTTAAAAATAAAATAAAAGTCGAAATTACTATTTACTACCCTGTACTAACACACCACACCAAACCTTAATTACATACACCTCATTTTTTAAAATCTATGTTTTTTTCTCAAGCTGTAGCAGCCAACGCCAATGACGACCCCATCTGTGTCGCGTCTCACTCTCAGTCTCGCTCTCTTACAGTCTCGCTCTCACGCCATCTCGCTCGCTCTCGTTGTCTCGATCTTAGGGAATCCCCACCCTCCGTCCCCGCCTACAAATGGAAGGGATGAGTTCAGAGATGGGAGAAAATTCCCCCAGGGGGCGGGGATGGGGAACACCCCCACCTGTCCCACCCCCATTGTCAACCCTAGAAATGTGCCACTTGGAACAATGGAGAAGTGACACTTTGTGGGTTTTTTATTTTTGGATTAATGTTAAAAAATAATTTAAAAAAGAAGATGAATTTAATATTATTATATATGTTTGTGTCTAACGGCTAGTTGCTTTTCCACCATTCAATTTTCTTCTACAAAGAATTAAAGGTCTAGTTTAATTTGGTTTTCACCCACTTTCAACTATTTTTAAACACTTCATCTTCCCCAAAATTTCACAACAACTTTTATTATTTTCAATCCTCTATAATTCACCAAGCCGCCATTGTTGCTTTCTCTCCAAGCTTCAATTTTTTTTTTCTTTTCATCTAATTCTTGAGAGAGATTTATGCACGGTGAAGATTGATTTGTTGTGAGCTCAAAACTTGTAAATCTACTCTTTGAGAGAGTTTTTTCATCTTGTTCTTCATTTCCAAACTTTTGTGAGGGTTGCTTTTTGATCTCGAAAAAAAAGCGATTGTAACGGTTTGATCGTTATCCGTGGAAACAATTGAGTTTGTTCTTGAACTCACAAAAAGAGTAATGTAATGATTGGGTTCTGATCCGTGGAAAGAGTTGACAGGATTTCTAGTGATATACCCAAGAGGAGCTTGGGAAGTGGACGTAGGCCGGTTATGTCGAACCATTATAAAATTTACAATGTCATTTTCTCCATCTCTTACCTAATTTATTTTTGCAATTAATTTTTGTTACTATATTTTATTACATGAAATTATTAATTGCAGTTTTTAATTCTTGAGATCAATTGCTCATATTTGTATATTTTGATTGGTCGTCATTAAATTTCTATACTCATTACCAATCTTTCTATAAGACTTAGATAGGGTGATTTAAAGTGTGATCGTTAATTTCTTGTTTAATTCAAAGTGAATTTATTTGCATAAAATTATTGTTTAAACTACTTATTTGCAAAGAGTTTGTTAACTTGCTTAATTGGGCCCACATTAGTAAAAAGTTTAAATTAGTTTTAATAAACCCTATTTACCCCCCCTCGAGTTGCCATACCGATCCTACAATTGGTATCAGAGCGAGGTCGCTCTTGTTCTTAATCAAAATTTTTATTAAAAGCTTTTTCATTTGATACCTATTGGTTGTGTTATTTACTCAAACAATTGGTATTACAGTGGTTGCTCTTTTGATAAAATTAATTTTCAAATATTCTTTTGGTAATTGAAGTAGATTATTGATATTTTGAAAAATTATGTGAAAAGCTTAAGTGCTAGAGCTATGACAACTTTAGAAGATCATTCTATTGATAGACCCCCATTCTTTGATGGCATTAGAAATGATAATGTTTGGAGAAATAGAATGAAAAATTTCATGTTTGCTATGGATTTTAAAATTGTGTATGTCTGTGAGCATGATTTATCTAAATTGCAATTGAATAATGAGTTGCTCACTATTAATGCTAAAGCAATGAATATCATATATTGTACATTGGACAGAAAAATATGTGATACAATTTTACATTTTGATTATGCATATAATATTTTGAATTTTCTTGATAAAATGTATAGCGTAGAAAATTCTCCATGTAGTGCTAATGATTTTTTGATGTGAAAGAGAATTATAATTCTCAAAATCAAAGAAAAATGTGATGGATCCTCTTTATGCTTGATGACTCATTCGAATAACAACTCCGGATATGAAAGTGACAAAAATGAGGTAAATAAAAAATTTACTTCTTATGATGAATTGTATGATGCTTTTGAAGACATGCAACATGATTTAGAAAAAGTTAGCTCTAAATATTTAAAATTATCGAATAAGTATAAAAGCTTAATTATTGAAAACAAATCTTTGATGAATGAAAATGCTTGTTTGAAAAATAGAGCAACTAATGATGTTTTGAATGTTGATAAATTTTGCGATGATGAGAAATATGCCTTGAATGATAGAATCAAGTTTCTTGACAAAGAGAATGTTGAACTCTAATCTTTAGCATGTGATTTTGAAGATTGAAGTGGATGATTTGAGAAATGAAAATTGAAAATTAGATCTTGTTCTTTGGAATTAAGTGATGAAATTGTTAGTTTGAAAAATAGAATTATTGAGTTGGAAACTAGCAATACTTCTTTAGAAAATGAGAAAATTTCTCTTGTTGATAAAATTAAATTTCTTGAGCATGATGTCTTTGATAGTAATGAACTTGTTAAAGCTCTAAAAGAAAAAGAGTCCAATCTTGTGAATGAGCTTGAATGTGCTAAAGAAAGTATAAATAAATTGACTATAGGTGCACAAAAATTAGATAAAATTATTGACATGGGTAAACCTTTTAATGACAAAAAATGATTAGGTTATGTGGATGAAAATTCTTCATCTAGTTCTGAAACTGCTTTTGTTAAAGCCACCCCTTGTATGTCTCAAGACACTTTGCCTAATGGATCTAATTTTGTTGAAGTTAAATTTGTACCAAACCATGAAAAAGTCAGACATATCTATAAAAATTCAAACTTTGAGCCTAATCATAGAAATGTTAGAGATATGCATGAAAAATCAAAATTTGTGTCTATTTGTCATTTTTGTGGAGTTAAAGGTCATATTAGACCAAATTGTTTCAAATTGAAAAATGTTCAAAGAAAGAATTTATTTAAGAAAAAGTTTGTGAAAAATCAATTAGTTAAAAAGAAAATTTTGCCTAATGTTACTTGTTACTCTTGTGGCAAAATTGGGTATAAATTTAACACTTATTATTTGCCAAGAATGAATCCTAGTAATATTGAAGCTAAATTTAAATGGGTTCCAAAATTCTTGCTAACTAACAATGAAGGATCAAAGAAATGGGTATCAAAATCTTTTGGTTGAGTTTTATTTGTAAGTGTGATTCAAGAAGCAATTGTTGCTTAGACTTCAAACAAGAAATTAATTCAAATTGGAGCAACTAGTATGACTTGCTTGAATCCAAAAAAAGAAATGACTTATTTTAGTAACTCTTATTTTTTGAATTATTGAGTATTTCTATTAGTATATTTATGTGAATTATATTTCCTAAATGAGTTTGGAAGGTTTGAATTTGGTTTCTTGCATTCTTATTGGATTTAATGCATTCATTAACTATCTATTTGGCATATGTCTTTATGGCTTATTATTTGGCTTTTTGGTCAATTAGTTGCTTGCTCTATCCTCGTGCCTTTCTTATTTATTTATTTTTTTTAAAAGGATATTGAGTTTGGAATATGTTATTTATCTTTTGAATTGAAATAGATTAAAATTTTTATTAGATGCATTTTGAGCATAAGTTATGCATATTTTATAACTTATCTTATTGAATGAAAATTAATTTAACATATTGTCCGTCCTATATTGAAAAGTACATACTTAGAAATGTTGCTTGGAAGAGTTGTTGAATTCTTTTTAATAGGGGGAGTATTTATAGAATTTAGTTTCTTGATCCCAGTAGCATTTTGTTCAAACTTGGTATAAATTTATTTGGTATGCAACCATGCTTATATTTGATTGATAATGTTTTCTTTAGGTGACATTGAATTTGCTAATGTTGATTTGTTATTATTTGGTATCATTATTTGTTTTCCAACAATGGATGTTTATTTTAAAATATTGGATATTTTGGTATATCAATTGTTTGATTTATACTTGATTGATTTTATCTCATTTCGGCATATATTGATATTTCTTATTAGAAGAAGAATTCACATTTTTAGGGGGAGTTTTTCACTTCATTTATATATGAATTTCATGTTAAAATAAATTTGATTCTTACATATTGGTTTATTGTTGTGTGTCCCTCTTATGTATATAGTTTATTCTCTTTGGGGGAGTTGTGCATATTGTTTACCATTTTAGGGGGAGTAATTATCTTTGAAGTATAATTTAATTTAAAATTTAATTTGATATTTCTACCCTCAAGTTGATATGTACTATGTGTTTTTGTCCCTTATTAAGGGGGAGTGTTCAATGTTAAAAGGGGGAGAAATTTGTGAAACTAGTCTTTATCTTGAGCTTGGTTGATACTTTATGATCTCTCTCGAATATACAATGTTGTTTGTTATGATTTGTTTCTTAGAAGACATGTTGGTTGGAGAAGATTTGCAAAATTATGTCTTCATGTTTTTAAGGACAACTTTCATGTCATTACTTATTTTTCTTAATTGCTTTTTTTGATTGATTCCAAAAGGGGGAGAGATAATAAGAAAAATGAAAACATGTTGTTATTGAATATATTCATTGATTCAACTTCATATCTAATATCAAGTGAATTGAATTTATATATGTGTGTTGATTGTGATTTAAGTTCATATTTTATATCGCACAACACTTAGGATTTCATTTTTCTTGAGTTATTTGTCATCATCAAAAGGGGGAGATTGTTGGCTTTTTGGCCCTTAATCTCAAATTAATAATTTTAATTAATTGATTAATTAATTTTTTGATGATAACAGATCTTCTTTTATTTATTAATAATTTGAGTGCTTTGATATTGTGTGGAGCTTGGAACAACAGTTCCAACGCAATTTGAATCACTCAAATCGGAGTTCAAACGAAGAAGATATGGTCGAAACAAACTTAATGGAAAGATCCCGAGCTGATGACGTGGTGGATTTTCTTCATCAAAGTGGACCAATTGAAAGGTGCCACTTGGAAAAATGGAGAAGTGACACTTGGTGGGTTTTTGATTTTGGATTGATGTTAAAAAGAAAATAAATTTAAAAAGAATAAGAATTTAATATTATTATATATGTTTGTGTCTAACGGCTAGTTATTTTTTTAAGAATGAATTTAACATTATTTTGTATTTGTGTCTAACGGTTAGTTGAATTTAAATCTCCACCATTCAATTTTCTTTTACAAAAATCTAATGACTCAAATTAATTTGGTTTCACCCACTTCCATCTCTTTTTAAACACTTCATTTTCTCTAAATTTCACAACAACTTTTATTATTTTTAATCCACCATAATTCACCCAAGCTACCATTGTTGCTTTCTCTCCAAGCTACATTTTTTTTTTCTTTTCATCTAATTCTTGAGAGAGATTTATGTATCGTGACTATTTGAGAGAGTTTTCTCATCTTGTTTTTCATTTCCAAACTTTTGTGAGGGTTGCTTTTGATCCCAAAAAAGAGCGATGGTAACGGTTTGATCGTTATTGGTGGAAATGATTGAGTTTGCTCTTGAACTCGCAAAAAGAGCAGTGTAGCGGTTGGACTTTGATCCATGGAAAGAGTAGGTAAGATTTCTACTGACATACCCAAGAGGAGCTTGAGAAGTGGACGTAGGCGGTTGTGCCAAACCACTTTAAAGTTTACGGTGTCATCTCTATCTCTATCCTAATTTATTTTTGGAATTAATTTTTGTTGCTATATTTTTATAAGACTTAAATAGGGTGATTTAAGGTGCGATCGTTAATTTCTTGTTTAATTCAAAGTGAATTTATTTGCCTAAAATTATTATTTAAACTACTTATTTGCAAATAGATTGTTAACTTGCTTAGTTGGACCCACATTAATAAAAAGTTTAATTAGTTTTAATAATCCCTATTCATCCCCTCTAGGGTTGGCATACCGATCTTAGGGAAGTAGAGAGTTTCAAAATCATTCCATAAATCACAAATACACTCTACTCACATAATTATCACGCTGCATAATGTATTATGACAAATATCTTATCTCACCTACAAATAATTATCACACGCTAAACAATGTTTTAATAAAAAGAAAATAATTCAAAACTAAAAAAATATTTCAAATAAAAAAAAATTAGGGTTTTTACAAATTACCACCTTTTGGTAGAAAAGGGCAAAAGTCAATCATCCTAGCCGTTTAGAAATACAAACTTACTCCTAAAAAGTGGACCTTATTTATTGGAAATACCAGATTAACTTGACTCAAAATCTCAAAAATCAATAATTTCATAAATATGCTTAGAAGGTTGGGGAGAATAATTTGTTCATGCTAACTCATTATTGAAATACATTGTATTTCCAAAAATCGAATTACTAAAAAAGGTGTGATCAACCACTACACATAAATCATTCTGAGAGAGTCCGATAAAACTGTTATCAACCACGAAATATCCTTGTCTTCAACAATCCCAATCAGATTCAAACTATTAGAACCATCCCTGTACATTGTCAACCGAGATATACATAGATTGCTAGAGGGAAAAAGTTTACCTTGGATATATTCAACAAATTGTTGAAATGATGAATCTGATGGAATATATGCCTAAACAACTCAAAAATCATGATAATTTGACTTTTCATCTCATCTACCATCAAACAAGAGTCTAATTCATTGTAAAGTCATAGAAAAAGCAATACCTTAAGAAGAAAACCAAAAGAAAATACTATAAGCCACAAAAGACTTATTTAGTCTTAGATAACAACCACTTTTGTTAAGATCATGAACATATCTCAAAAACTCTAAAAAAATATAAAAATATAATAATATATCAACGATATAAACTGTTAAAATGAAATATGAAAAATATACAACAAATTTGATCAAAATATGTATAAAATAATGAAAACCATTAAGATGTGATCAAAATATGAAATATCATTGACAAAAGATTTAAAATATTGTCGATTACTGATATAAAATCTAATTTGATAATAAAAGTAATTTGAAACTAAAAATACGGGGAGAATAATAAAGAATAAATTGGATTATTTTGAATTAATTGGTAAAGTAGTTATGAAAATCTATTTTGAATATTAAAAATAGATTTGAATTAAAAAAAAAGGGCGAAATTCCGAGGATGGTGCTGATTTTTCAGTTTTGAAATCAAATCTGTAGGTATAATATGATTAATACGACCATCCAACAATTTTTTCAATTACAATATATTTATTTTTCGGTTATTATACAAGTTTCCTACTTACACTGTAATTAATATTCTAGTAATACAAACCAACCAAAGGGAGAATAGGTATTACAAAAAATCACACACGTGTCATGCATGTATTTTGCCATTAATCTTATTATTCCCATGTTTTTTTTTTTTTTTTTTTTTTGCTACATATTCGGAAACTCATATTTTTGCCATCTAATCTAATTTCTCAAACTATTGGGCTAAGCCCATTTCATTATGTGGACGTCAAGGATTAATTTGTTATGTAGCCCATCCTTTTGGAACATTTTCCTCATATTTGGGCCCAACCCCACTCCATTGATGTTGCTCACAAGCTTCTCAATTTCACTCATCCCATAACCATTTTCACCCAGAATTCCAATCCAATAATATAGGCTATATGGTTGGCAGTGATTTTAGAGTTAAAATCACTTTATTAGTATTCACACTACTACTTTAAAATATATCTTTAATAATACAAAATTAATTTAATGTTTTGTTTTATGGTTTTAAACACGGTTTTCGTAAATTAAATTAACTTTGAATAATTAAAAACATGATTAGGAGTGATTTTAAATCAAACAAGTGCGACTTTAACCGTTTGAAAAGATGATTTAGAGTTATTTTCTTGTTTGCTCACTTGATTTGTATTAGGGATAATTGGTGCCCCTTGCTGTGTTGGTGCCTCTGGATGTTAACTACTAGTGTTTCTGATCTATCATGGAGCATTTCTACTAGTGTTGGAGGTGTGGGCTAGGTGGTGAGCGACTCTGTAGGATTTGCTATCGTCATTGGTTTTTATTGCAAGTTAAGGATCGTCGTTGGTCAATAAAGATTCTGGAAGCTTTTCCTATTGTTGAGGGTTTGTCCCAATGCTCTAAGTTTTGTAGGCTTTCGAATCGCCCTCCTATATGTGTATAGTTCGATTCCCTGAATGTTATTCATGAAGGGATCGAATTCTAGTAAAAGCGTACGATCACCCTTTGCATTGATTTTTGGTTTAGATGAAGAATTAAAAAAAAAACTCAAAATTACAGAACAAACACATGCTGCAAGCTAAGCATAATTAAGGGGAAGGAAAAGGAAAAATACTTTTGTAGAAAACTTTTCCTTCACTGCAAAAGGACCAAGGTATTGAAAGAATAATTTGAAATGCTCTTTCAAGAAGATCTCTTGGAGGAGATCAACCAATAGGACGTTTTCTACAGTAAAGGAAAAGTTTTCTACAAAGGTATTTTGTATTTCAAATTATTCAAATTATTCTTTCAATACCTTTGTTCTTGTTAATTTGTTGTTAGCTAGCAAGAGACCTTATGGACCTATAACTAGTTGATTCCAAATCTTGGTGATTCACCCCATTTCACTAGTGCCGAAATAGGTTGGGAATCCAAAATGACGACACAACATAAGCCGCCATACCCCCAGAGGCGCCACTTTGCCATAGATCCACTCTGGTTTCGTCCCAAACTTCTCCTTGACCCATCCTCTTTGATTCAGATTGTGGGGAAGAGGTAAAATAGTCTTCCTCACAATATCCATACTATGACTAGTAATGCGGATTATAAGTTCTATTGACCTGAGATTAATTAATTAAACTCTTTAATTAGTTAACCTTCATTCATTAACTATAGGGCAAACCACTATAGGCCTATAGTTGCACTCTTATGCATTGTAGAACAAGTCGTGTCCATGGATATAATCACTACATGTGAATCGATCTTTCACAAGTTGTTCATAATTATAGCTGGGTTAAATGTTTGTTTTGCCCCTATAACTACCTATGTGTCCTTAAGTACTACTGATCTTCTAATAAACAATTTGTTTATGGTCTAACCATAAACCAAGTCCATCTTAGGCCAATAAGCAGGTGGGCCCCATTGTTCAAGTCTCAGAGTCAACACTTAAGAGAACTAATCATATACTTACTCTATATGGGAAGGGTTGAATTTTATCTTGTGAAAATAAGTTCTTAGCTCCCCATTTGGTCAAGTCTCCAAAATGGTAGACATATTGAGTTGGCAGCTTGAGCCACTCTCACACATGCAAATAAAAGGATAAGCCCTCATAGACAGGAGTTCATAACTCACTCAAGATTAAAAACGAGTTACATATGATCATCATGTGAAATATTAATCTTTTCAATTAACGGGTTTACAAAGATAGATTAATTATTTTGGGGTCCAATCTTATACAAACTCTTTGTATAGGATGCCCTCACTCACGTGTCTCCACATGAACAATTTGGATCATATCGTTTGTAACAATTATAAAGTAGGTTGTATTTATAGTGTTACAAGGATATGACTTATTACTTGAACACGAGTCACTTGTATATCAACTACATACTGTTCAAGTAATTTTGATAAAATAATCTTGGATTTTACTTTATTAAATTATGATATGAAAAATAAATAAAATAATAATTTATTTTATTAATCATAAAAAAAAATAATTTATTTACAAACTATGAGTTGAGGACCAAAAAAATCCAACAATTCGAGCTGTGAATGATGCTGATGATGTCTGGTTGGAATTTCAAACATTGTGATTTTGTATTCTTTTTTGTTCAAAGCCCCTTTTCTTCCACTGAAGAGGGCCTATGTTTGCAAATTGTTATATTCTTTCTTCTCTTGGTTTGGCTAATTTAATTTAATTTAATTAATTTTATTATTATTATTATTATTATTTTTTAAAAATCCTTTCAAAATCACTTCCAAATATGGACAATAGTTTGTTACCTTGCCATCTCCATAATTCATGGGTGATAACTGTTCCCCTTCTTTCTAAATCGCCAACCTTCACCATGAATAATTATACACAAATCACATATTTGAGTGGCGAAATGTGTAATTTATCTTCATATATGTTTATATCTTACATTTTTATAAAATTGCTTTAGATAACATTTTTTTTTTAACTATTTTAAAAAGTGATTCTACTCATTATACAAATAAGTTATCTTTTCATACTTCATATTTTCAAAAGTTTTTATTACTCCCTTTAATGTCATTTTTAATAATCAATCTCTCAATTATTTATTCAAAATTGATGTTTAAATTATATTCAATTCTGTAAATACTTTTATTATTATTATTTCTTTGAAATAGCACGTTTTGATCATCTAAAATAATTCATGAAACTATATTAAACACAATTCAAATCATGAAAAATATTTCAAAGTTAGTTATAGAAAAATAGATTTTATTTTTAAAAAAAAACCATTACCTTCAAAAGTTATTCCAAATGCTCTTTAAAACTAACAAACTATATTAAGGATTGTTTTTGTTTTTGTTTTTTTTTTTGTTAGTAGTATAATTAAGGATTGTTAAAACCTTGAAATAGAAGTAATTATACCTCCAAACTTACAAATTGTTTGCAATCAAACCACACTAACACAATTATAACCATATGATTTAATTTCAATAATGTTGTAAGTTTGAAGGAGCTAATTAACCATTCCATTTGTGTTAAATATATGTTGAGATGGTAACAAAATTCATGATTGATGAATGATGATTTTGGGACATTTTTGTATAATATAATACCCACGTCAAATTGTAATACTATAATCGACAAATAGAATTAGAATATACTTAAAGTAGAAACCTCCAAAAGAAAAAGAACGCATTTATTAATTTTTACTAAGAAAAGCCTCACATCATTGATTCTAAACTAATGGGACATCATTTCCTTTCATCATAATTCATGATTATGAAATGAAAATTTTATTTGAAAGCCATGCACTAACCACCGTTTTGTTTTGTTTTTTAAAACTTTATATATTTTGTATCCTATTAATGTTGTATCCTATTATGAAACGAAAATGCATTTGAATTCGTAATAAAAAAAATCAAATTTTGACCCACAAGTTTTCAAATTTTGATTTGATTTTTTTCAAATTGTAGACAATAAGAAAAATAAATTTAAATGTGAAAGTAGTGTCCACATGCATACTTTTCACAAAAAAAAAAAAAAAGATCAAATAGTTATTAGATGGTACTAAAATTTTTGACAAAAGAGGGAAAAAAAAGTAGAAGCAAGAATGAAATCAAAACCAAGCATCTAAAAAATTAAGGTCTCATTTGATATGCTCCATTTGGGTTAGACAAGAACTTTTTTGACAAAATTTATGTTTGTTATTTCCCAAATTTCTTGTCATGGTGTTCACATTAATCAAAGAAATATTTAAATTCTTAGTTAAATTCTAAGAAAAGAAAATCAAGTTTTTAAAAGTTGATTTTTGGAAACATTGCTAGTAGAAAGTGACTAACAAAACAAAAAAACTTATATGTGAGATTAGTGTTGATAAGTTCAATTTTCAAAAACCACAAACCAAGAACTCAATAGTTATTAAACAAAATCTTAGATCTTACAATGATTGTCATTTTCTTAAGTAAAAATGTTTAATTCTTAGCCAAAATTCAAATACAAAAACAAGTTTTTAAAAACTGCTCTTTTTAGTTTTCAGAATTTGATTTTGCGCTTTTAAAAACATTGGTAAAAAGTAGATAACAAAGCAATAAATTTAAAGTTAAAAATTGATTTATAAGCTTCATTTTCGAAAAGTAAAAATTAAAAATCAAATAGTTACCAAAGTGAGTCTACGCTTTTTTATTTTTGGAAAATTAAGTTTATAATATATTTTTTTTACTACTTTTTCTTACAAATGTCATTAAAATTGTACCCAAGTAGTTTTGAGATGTTTCTTTTAAAAAATTGAAAACCAAATAAGCTCAATTTTCTAATTTTCTCATACTAGAAAATATAAAAAAAAAAAAAATAGTTATGGACTTAGAAAATGATAAAATTTTAATAGTTATATGTCTGCCAAGAAATCCTTACATTTCTTTCTTCTTAATTTCAAAATCCTATAATTGGAATGCAGTCATGTCATAAAGCCTAGGGTTCAGCCTACTCCAAACCCTAAAACCGTCCTTTTCAAATGGCATGATTATACATCATTTGCTCCATTAACAAAGTTGAAAGATGGTGTGTGGAGTTGGAATATTTGATGTTTAATAAGAACCATTTTTAAGATTTGGGTTAAGGTTTCGTAGATGTACATAGATAAGATATGTACAAGAAGGTGTGTTTAAAATATTTTTTCAAGTGTTTAATTAAAAAAAAAAGAAAAAAATTCAAGTGTTTTACAACTACTTAAAATAAATTTTGAAAAAATGAGAGTTTATAAAATAAGTTGGTTTAGGATAATAATCACTTAAAACCAATTTTTAGAAAAATGACATTTAAGTGTTTAATGGTTAATCTCTTCCTAATTTGTATAATTCTTAAAATTACCAAAATGCCTTAAAGTCATCTATCTCATTTCTACTATGTTGTCGTGGCTACCACTGCGTTTCGTTGGCCTGACCACCGATGTTGTTCAATTTCGGCAACCATCTCTAGTCAACTCTGGTAATACCATTCACGGCCAACTCTGACCACCACCTTCAACAATGCCACCCCGTCGCCGTTGTAGCCACCTATTTTTATCCAACTTCATTTAAATTTATTTATTTTTAGATTGATTTTTATCTTAATTTTTCTAATCTAATTTTGATTGTTATCCATCTTTTTTATGCTAATTTTTACCTCTTTTTAACTTTTATTTTAGTTTAGTTAAAGTAACCAATTTAGTTAGGGTAAAAAAAAAATAAATAAAACAAATGTGAAAAAATTTTGAATTTGGTTTTAGTTGCCTAAAAGTTGTCATTCATTTTTGAGTTTAGGCTATGTTTGGAAAATCTCAAATTGTGGAAATGGTTTTTCCTTTCTAATCCCTTTTTCTCTCCTAACAAACCCTAGAGAGCCCCATCCACAACCACCCCAAAAAATCTTCATTTTCTCTTCCAAAACAAAAACCTAGCAACTATACCCAAAATCTAATTTTCTTTAGAAACTCTAAAGAGTCTCCATCCTTACATAAATCAAGAGAGAGTTCAACAAAAAAAAAAAAAAAAAATTCTCTATGATGTCAAGAAAAACTCTAACTTAGTTTGAGATGTATTGGTAGGATTTTGGTCCCAAGAATTCATAAGTTAAGCGGGGGGTGCCTAAAGTGCATTTGAATTTTCTTAGGTTAAGCATCTAGTTTTAAAGTTTGTATAAGAGTAAGTGCATACTATATTTAAGTTTGAGTTGAATTTTATTGAGTTTGAGATTAGGTTGGAGATTTGTATATGTTATAATGTTACTAAATTTAAGTTTAAGTTTTATATTGAATTTGAGATTAGTATGTGAATAAATGCATAGTTATGTTTAGGTTTTATATCATTGTTGATTAGTGTATGGGTAAATGTATAATGTTTAAGTTATTTTGTAGGTAGCTCGAAAGATTAGTTTCAAGATGGATCTCTCGGAAAAGCAAAGTTTAGGTTGTAGACGTGTAATTTGTAGATCTGTAATGTTATTTTGGTTTTAATGTTTTATAGATACTATGTAATGTTTTAGATAAAGATAATATGTAATGTTGAAGATAATTTTAAATGTCATTTTAGTGTTTATGTTTTAATTATGTAATTTTTAAGATACTATGTATTGTTATTTAGTGTTAATGTTATGGAAGAAAATTAGTTAAACGTTGAATTTAAACAGGTTTGATATTTGATAAATTATAAACACGTTTGATATTTAATACATTATAAAAATTTAATATAAAAAATACCTATCCCAACGACAAATTTAACGGCAGCGTCAGAAAAGATAACCTCTCCTGATGCCCAAACACATTTTAGCGTGCGGGAGAAGTGATTTCCAGCGTCGAGAGAAATGCTTTCTCCCAACGCCCAACCAACTTTTAGTATCGGGAGAAGTGATTTTTTCAGACGCCAACTTATGACCGTCGGGAGAAATCACTTCTCCCAACGTCCGATACAATAGTGTTGGGAGAAACTCCTGACGTTAAAAGTTGGTTGGCTTCACATTTATTTCTCCCGACGCCCATCAGATGGCGTCAGGGTAAGTGTCAGAGAGCTCATTTTCCAAAAATGTCTTTATGACTACTCATTAATAAGAATACTTGATAACTGTGTTTGTTTTGTAGGATTTCTACTATGGAGTGTCTTAAATTTACATCATGTTCTAAAAATGCCTTTATGACTACCCATTAATTTATAACTAATTTAATAAAAGTTGAACTTATATAAAATATTTGTTTTTCTAATTGAATTTCATTTTAAATTGATATAGTTTTATTATTTTATTTGTTATTTTTTTCAACAAAATAATATAAATTAATTTAAGATTTTTTATAAAATAAATTAATTAAAATTTAAATATCTTTCTAACAAAAATAAAAATAACTAAAGAAAGTGAGATATACATAGTTGACAATATTTATTTTAATTATAAAATGAAAATAAAGAAGAGAGATATATATATATATGAAAAACGAGGGTTAAAAAGGTAAAAAGAGGATGCCCTCAACACAAAAATCCAGAAAACTCATGTTTTAGAAGAACATTCAAAACTATCGAGATGCACTTATTAAGGGCATTCTAGGATGTCTGGGCATCTTATATTACCTGCAAAAGGAATGTGGTAATTCACATGCTCACTTCATAAAAATCTTGAATTCCCACGAAACAAACGACCCTTAAAGGATGAAAAAACTAGAAATATTTACAGCAAGATAACCCTAATATTTGCACCTAAGAGGTACCCTAAAATTAAGTGTTCTTGAGTTGTCAAATTTTATATTATTTTAATATTGGATGGCCTTTGAGAAACTGTGACCCATAGCCAGTTTAAAATGACCCTAATGAAAAACAACCAAAAAATTGTTGGTTTATGCCATTGATGAAGACCCTCTCCCTCACAAGTCACAAGAGCAGGGCTATTACTTTCACATCTAAAACTCCATGATTTCTTTGCAATTGTGGATCTCATATAAATTTTTAATTTCTATGGGTCTTGAATTTTTTGTGCTTCTATACTTCATTTTTTTTATTATTATTTTTTTTAACCATCTCTCTCCCCTCCTTAAAAGGTTGCATTATTTTTGCTTTTTTATCCGTTGGATTAAAAGACCTAAAATCTAAAAGGGGTAACTTCGTCTTAGTTTAATTTGAAGATTCTAACTAAAAACGTTTAGACATATTTACTCAATATCCCATACCTTTAGCTATCTTTTAAGTTAGAATATTGAAATTTAGTCATTTCTCTTTGTCCACCCTTCCTTTTATGTTCCCTTCTTCCTCTTTCCTCCTCCTTGATAGTGTTTTCTTCCACCAACAGTTGCAATTTCTCTTACTAACACTACAATTTTCTTATATTAAGGGCGGACATCATTTCAGGATAGGGAGTAGAGATATTCATTCTCTCTATGGCAACCTGCCTCTAATAGGAGAGAGAATCGTTGTTTAGCTCCTTATATGTAGGGGTGTTTAAATGACTTCACAACCCAAATAACTCAGACTACAGAACCCGAAATATAAGGTTTGGGTTGGGCTAGTTTTGTTCTTAGGTTGAGTTGGGTTAAACTTTTTCTATTTTTATTGAGTTCAGTTTGGATCTCAGGTTGGCTAACAAAAATTTGGGTTGACCTAATCCAACCTAAATTTTATATATATTAATAAAGAAATATACTTTTCTTTGTTTTAGATTTTTTTTTTAAAAAAAGGTAAATAGAAAATAATTCCTCACAAAAATCTGATCCATACAAATTTTTCATAGAGAAACCCTGCCCTAATCCTTTGAAAACTAAATGAAAGATTTTACAAAAATGGAGAATGAATTGAAATGGGGGAGGGGGACGATTGAAGTCTTTTGTACAGATGACCTATTCACAAGGGTGTTTATGATTGATAACCTACCCCTTACAAATATATGAAATTAACCTTTTGCTTACGTTAGAGAATACTACCGCCTTTTTGTAACGTATAACGTTAGGGATGACCAAATCTATCGTAGCCCTAACGTGATGACTAAGTATACCAATCTTGATTTTTACATCCAGACACAACAAATTGTGAGAAAAATGTGCAAAACATAATAGAAAAATAAGGATCGTGATGGAGATGAACATCGCGTTAGAACTACGGTAGATATGACCATCTCTAACGCAATATTTATAAAAAAACGGTAGTGTGCTGTTACATAAGCAGAATGTTAGATTTCATATATTTATGAAAAGCGGGTCATCAATTATAAATGCGCTTTTAAATGGGTCATTTGTAAAAATAACTCGGAGGATTGAGAGGATGAAGAAACTATAAAAATTATGATTTTCATAGACATCTTTAATAGGGGAATGCAACCAAAATTATGATTTTCATTTTAATTAGTTTAGTAATTTTCTTTACTACTATATAAAATAAATATAAAAATATCATTCTTTTTTACTTCATTCTTGCATTAACTCTTTTTCTAACAACTAATTAATTTGATTTTTTTTTTTGAGATATTAATTACATTTATTTTTAAAATCATAGTTTTTAGTCTATAAATCTTTTAGATTACTCCATTTTATTATTTTTACTTTATTCTGGCTTTATTTTATTTTGATGGGATGAACTTTTAAATTTTAAATTTTAAATTTTAAATTTTAATTTAGTCCTTAATTTTTATAAAGAAATTTGTTATATAGTTCCTAAATTTTGGCATTTGTTTTGAAAAATAAAAATTATTATCGAACTAAGTTTTGATAAGCAAAATAAATATTTGTTATAAAGACAGTCTTTTATTTTAAAATAAAATAAAATAAATCTAGATAATAATTTGGAATAAATATTTTTGTTAAGGTGAGTCTAACTCAACGATAATTATCATGGTATTCCTCCTTAATTAAAAGTCGAAGGTTCATTTACCTGTGATTGTGGTACTAAAAGAAGATAATTTTATTTATTGGAAAAGCATGATCGAGAAGGTTTTTTTAAAAAAAAAATAAAAAAATTGAAAAGGGCATTCGAGGGGTCTTAACTATTTATTTTAATTTCATTCCTTAAAGTCAAGAAAATTTTCTAACAACAATAAAGATTATATAAAACAATTCACATATTGAAGAAAAGTTTTACATCTTATGACGTTATGAGTTTTTTTTCCCTTCGTTTTATTAATCTTAATTAATATATAAATAAGCTATATATACTTGTTGCATTTTCACATGACACATCAAAGTCAAATCTATATTAAATGGTAATTTTAAAAAAATGTATTTAAATTTTGTCCTTATCATTAGCAAAATCTTATTAAAATGCATGTGCTGATCACACCAAACAAGTTTATATATATTATAAAATTACTTCAAGAATAATTTACAAAGTTTACCAAAAGAAACATATATCATATAACCTACTCGTTACAATTACCAATATGAGACCACCACGAAGAGAGAGAAAGAGGTAGAGGTCATTTTTTAAAAGGCAAAACCAAGAAGAATAAAATTATAATTTCCAATTTCAATCTTTTTTTTTTTTTTTTAATTTCTCAAAGTTGTCTCTAATATTTTAAAATTTTTAATTTCATATTGAAACTATATATTAAATCTGAGTTCCTGTAACGAAAGGTCAAAATCTAGATTAAATATCAATTTATCACTCCTTTAGGGTTGTATCAATTTAAACATTAAACTAATAATTGTATCAATTTAAACATTAAATTTTGGAGTTGTATCAATTTAAACCATCTATTATATTTATTTGGATACACTTATGAAACTTCAGAGTTTAAATTGATACACTTATGAAATTTTAGGGTTTAAATTGATACAACCCTCAAAGCTTAGAAATATGAATTGGTATTTGTCCTAGAATCTATTAATGAATGTTGATGTGACATACAAATAAATTGTATAAACTAGGATTCTAATATCTTATCTCAAACTTGCTACGTTTGGTAACCATTTTGTTTTTTGTTTTTAAAAATTAAGTTTATTTCCTCCACATTTCTTACCATAATTTCAATCTTTCCTAAGTACAATGGTTAAATTTTTAATTAAATTCCAAAAACAAAAACAAGTTTTTAAAAGCTACTATTTTAGTTTTGAAAATTTGGCTTGAGATTTTAAACCATTGGTAAAAACTAGACAACAAAAGAAGAAATCTGAAGGTGAAAGTAGTATTTATAGGCATAATTTTTAAAATAAAAAAAGCAAAATCCAAATACCAAATGCTAAATAGTTACCGACGAAGCCTAAATTAATAAAATAGACCTATATTGTATTCCCCGGATTTAAAAGATGAAGAAGTTAATTAATTAAGTCTGTATAGAAGAATGTTAGATCTTCCATTCTACATCATAGGCTTAGAAATGGTGTTTTTAAAAGTAAACATTCATTCTTATTTTTACCGTTTAGTGATACAATAAGTAGATTTTAACCGAACATCGCCCCACATCAATAATAATATATATATTTAAAAAAAAAAAACCTTGTTTTGTACACAAAAATGAAGAAAAAAAATACAAACCCTCATGGCCAAGAGTAGGGTCTTGAATGATTTCCTCCACTTTCAAAAGATACAAGCCAAAGCCAAGTCCCATCTTTACATCAAATCTCTTTCACTATTTTTAATTTTTTTTTCTTTTTTTCTTTTTTTTTTTTTTTTTTGGCATAGTTATGGTCTCCATTGGATGTACTTGATTCCACTATGCAAATCTTCTGTTGCTTAGCTTTCTGTCCCATCCACACCCCCATATATTAATTCCCAAAAGGAATATGGGTCTTCTCCCTTGCTTCCAATCACCCAACAATCCAATTTATATTATCACAAATCATCATTAAACTCTGCCCTAAATTTCTATCTCTAACCATTTCATTCGTCTCTAAAATTTCACATTATTTTTGTGCATACGTATATATGTTTTAACCAATTAACTTAATTTAGCATAAAAATATAAAATAGAGTAAAATAATTCAATTACGAGAGTTATAAATAAAGCTTTTTAAACCCACAATTTGAGTTTAGACGACCGTGACATGATTATTAAAAATATATAGCTAACTAGTACTATCGAGATATAAAGCTACGTTCACTAACCCTAGTGATCTATTTGTAGACCTTATCAAAATTGACACATTAATGCATGTATTAAGGATTTTCCAAACATTGGGATATGATTTAACATATTCCAAGAACTACAAAGTTGTATAAACCCTAATGAAGTGATAGGCCAAAAAATAATATTTCTCACAAAAAAAAGTTAAAATTGAGAACAATTGAACAATTTTTATGAACTAAAATCACTCCCTATTTTTTTTCCAGTACAATTAAGCTCACCTCAAGAACAACCCCAAAAAAACCAAAAAAAACCAAAAAAAAAAAAAAAAAAAAAAAAAAAAGAAAAGCTAACTTATTAAAAAAGTAAATAAGAAGCTAGCTAGCTGCATGTGTATATATGATTGTTTAAATATTTATATATATAGTTTTGATATAGATTTGTATATAGCTCTCTTTAAACTGTGGTGTGATAATTACCCTCCATCAACCTCCCTTGGCTTCTTTGAACAAACTTCCATTTGAATTATCTGCCCAATCATAGAGCTCCAAAAATGGATCTTTACTCCCTTCTCCATTTCCTGTACTAAAGCCATGGCTACTAAAGATGATGTTGTTTAGAGGGTCTGCTGAAAGATGATGATGGTCGTGGTCGTTGTCATGGTCAGCAAATTCAGTGAAAATTAAGTCATAAGGGAAATTCTGATGATCTCCATCTTCCTGATGATCGTTTGTTGTTGTTACTATTGCTTTTTCTGTCGTTTGGTCTGCATCCATCTCTTCCTCCTTTAGTGTTGTGGTTGGTTGGTTGTTGTTGGTGCGCTCGTGTTTTGGGCTTGTTTTACGAGCGGTGGGGGTGGTAGGGGTTCGAGAAGGGTGGGAGCGTGTTGAGCCTGCAAGAGCATTGCGTTGAGTGGGCCATGGGTGGTTGTGCTCCGAGGTGTAGGTGATGACAAGCATGTTGGGGTTGGTTCGACTGCGCTCGACCTGCTTTCGAGCGGAGCAGCCCTTTGAGCTACTGCACCTATAATATCCCCTAAAAGAGAAGAGAAGAGAAAGAAAGTAAGAAAGAAATAAAGAAATAAAGCAACTAAGATAGATACAGGGTCTATAATGAAGATACGATCACTGCGGAATGAGAATATTTGAAAAAATTCAAATACTTTTGCAATATAAAAATAGATACAAATTATAAATTGTTAAAACAAACTTAGTTCTTAAAAATCACATCCAAACTATTAAAAATATATATATATATATAAAAAGAAAAAAAGAAAACTATTAGCCACTAATAACACCATCAATTAAGCTTTTTCTTACCTTAAACCAACTACGTTTTGAAAAGTCAACCATCACTAATAATGAAATAAGATAACAATTAAGCTCAAACCCATTTTTAATCAACACATCAACTTTGGTCTAGAATAAATCTCTCCTATTTTCAAATCAAACATCTCAAAACTAAAGAAGATAAAAGACTATATAATTTTTCGATAAATCAAAATATTAAATAGCAAAGTTAACAATATTATCAATTCTCTTTCTAAGTTTTAAAAGAAAATTATTATAAATAGAAAAAATATCAAACTATTTATAAATATAGAAAAATTTAGACCACAATAGACTTTTATTGCTTAAATAATATAAATTTATTGCCATAAATTTTTATATATTTATAAATAGTTTAATTTATTTTGTTATATTTGAAAATATTTTTACTTTAAATTACACTTAGAAAAAATGATCATTTAATGATGAGTAAATGATGAGTGAGGTTCCTGAAATTATTGGAAGTCAATTTCTTGTCAGATTGAGAGAGAGAAAGAGGTACAAAGCCTTGCAGCATTTGGCATTGATTTCTGGAAAACAAAAGTTTTTTTTTTTTTTTCCTCTTCCCTATTTAAGTTCAAAATAATTTAAGTGAAAATCACAAAAGAAATTTTTTTAAAAATTAAAATACTGTTTTAATTCATATAAGATTTCTTCACCCAAATTTTTAATTTTAGTCTCTATGTTTTTAATAAATTTTAAGTTGAAATAGTTTATTTGGTTGATATTTTAGAAAACTTTTTATTATTTGTGTAACTAAATTTTGTAAATATATTCACGTATGATATGCTATTACATGGATGCTATTATTATTATTTAACAAATTAGGATAAATTTTGAATTTTTAGTGACTAGAGTGAAGATTTACTTAAAATATAGAGATTAAAATTGAATTGAATAAGAAGATAAAAATGACATTTAACTTAAAAAATAATAAATGATATTTTCAAAATAGAAAAACGGTTGAAAATAATTACAAATATAGCAAAATTTTACTTTTTATCTGTGATAGATCAAGATAGACTCAAATAGACATTTATCACTTTAACAGTCGATGTCTATCTGGATCTATCAGGGTCTAAAGTGTAATTTTGTTATATTTGTAAATAGTTTGATATTTTTTCTGTTTATAATAATTTTTAAAATAATACCGAGATTAAACCTAAAAAAATAAAGGAAAAAAAAAGAATATGACCTTGGATATGGGGATCCTTTGATGGGCTTTTGTCCGTACTTCCTCCATGCCCATAGATCAGAAGGAACCACTTCACCGCTGCTTGATCGGTTGTTCGCCGGTGCCGGTGCCGGAATGCACACCACCTTCTTCACTTGGCTCTTCCTATAAACAACCAACCGCATTAGTTTATTCATTCATGTATAAATTCATTTTAATCTCATTTTGATAACGATTTTGTTTTAGATGATAAGTTTCTTTTGTCTTCATTTTTATGTACTAGTTTTTTTTTTTCTTTATTTATTTTTTAACAGAAACAAAAGGAAATTAAATTGTTATGGATCGAGCTTTAGTTAACTATGTGGGAGGGGGAACAACTTTTCTTAGTTATTCCATTCTTTAGATGTGTTTGAAGAGATTAATTAAGGAAGAAAATGTGCTTAATGCAGATAAAAACATAATGCTAATTATTAGGGTAAAAAAGATTGAAATTTTTCTATGATAATTACATATTCGTAGTTCATATTAACTATGAGATACTATATATATATATATATAGGTGAAATGGTAGTTCTTTTATAGAACAGGGTCTAAATTTAATTTGTTAGTCTTTTAATTTTTTTTTTTTATCATTTATAAATAAAGTTGAAAATTATTAAAAACACATTGAAATGTGACCCAAGACAATGAGAAGTTATATTTTTCCAAGGTATTAGGAAAAAAATCTATTCTCCACCCTTTGAAGCTTCTTTAAATATAGTAAAGAAAGTTAAATCAGTCAAAAACCTAAGAGAATTATGTCTTAAAAGTCATAGCTTCATGATCCTATTTTCCATTGCTTGGACTAAAGAGTTTGAACAAAAATATCCTAAAATAAACCCTATAGAGTGAAGAAAGCCTATACATATTTTTCTAAAACCCATAATTTTTAATATTATTATTGGTGGAATTTCCCAAAAATGGCTACTATATGTCAATTTTGAATTCTCTCTCTAACGATGGACTGCTTTTGAGTACACCCTAATTAATCAACAATCATAAAACTTTCAAAACTCAAAGGTAAAAGACAAAATTTATATTCATTTGAAACCCAACAAATATGAAGCATCAAAATGAAAATTTTAAAAATAATCATCATGAATTATTATTATTATTTCAAAGATTGATGGTTGGATTTTATTATACTTTTACTTACCTTCTTTTAGTGGTGGAATTACGTGGGGAAGAGATCTGAATCCCAGAATTCTCCATTAAACAAAGAGGATTCGAGCCACCGGTCGGAAGCACGACACCGCCACTGCAAGCTGAAGCCGAGCACGGAGAATTCCCCACCGCCGTGGCGAACGACTCACATGGAGGAGTACTAATTACACCATCACCGGAACTCGGAGAGATCTGCAACATATGTGAAAGTAAATTAGACGGCTGGTCCACCGCCGCCAAACCCTCACTGCCGCCGTCAGAAGCTAAATTGAAGGCAGAAAAATGAGGATGAAGAAACGGATCTCGAGCACTACTAGTCGGAAACAACAACGGATCTCCAAAATTCATTGAAGATTCATCGGCGGTTAGGTGAGGCCAGAGTCGTCGGTCACTGGAAGAAGGGTCGAGAGAGAATTCCGATGAGAGGCCACCGGCAACGGCGGCGGAACTGAGTCGAATTACATCAGTCAAATCACCAGCTTGCTGATAATTGTTGTCCATCTCAAACAAACTACAGAACATAATTTGAAGTTGTCTGTGTCGGCCGGAGACCAATCGGAAAACATGCAGGATTTTTGTCGCCGGCAAGATTAGGGAGAAAGAAATTGGGAATGGGAAATTTTCCTTTTTTTCTTTTGGAAAATGAGAATTATGGAGAGAGAAATAGGACGCTGACTTTCTGCCTCACAAAAACCAGCTCTCTTCCATACGCAACACGAGGAGAGAGAGAATAAATTAGAAGTGGAGGGGTTGAACTGAGAATCGTGAAGAGTCAAATTTAAGAAGCTTTGGGGGCCGATTGTGAACTTAAAGGAATTTATGGGGTTGATTTGGGATTTTAGGAAAATTTCAGTTTACACACCTATCAATTTAATCTTTTTGAATTCTGGTAAAATGCTCCACTCCTATTGAAGTTTATAATTTTATCAATTAAATATCTAAATTTGTATGAGTTAATTCATTTAAATTTTTAGAATTTTTAGGTGAATATTCTTGAGGCATAAATTCTAATTATTTATTTTGTTAATGTGTCACTTAAAAAATATGTGTGAGATTTGACAATTTTTATAAGTAATCTTAATTAAAAAAAAAGTTTAAATTGGTTAACTATGATAATTTAAAATTTTAATTATTGAAATAATTATAAGTCTTACACTATCTTTTTTTAACATAGATACGCTTGTGACGGTTTAATGTTGAAATTGATTAAATTTATAATTTTAAATGATAAAACTCCAAAAAATTTAAAGATATAAATTTATATTATTTTTATTTTTTTTCTTTATATTATAATTATATTGAATTTTTTAAAAGAATAATAATATTAATGCTTATGCTATTAACTTCAAGGTCTAAGGTTTGATTCACCGGTTTCATGTATTTAATCTAATACTTTTGAAAAAATTAATAATAACAAAGAAAGACGAGGAACTATCATGGGTTACTTTAGTGGTAATAAGAATATCTTAAAAAGGTTAAATGTCCAAATCATATATCTTTTAAGATACTTAAATGTTGTAAGTTTAAACTATTTGCACACTCATATATAAAAAAAATAAAATAAAAAAAAAAAGGGGAAGAAAAGTCATTTTTGGAAAACAAGTGATAAGAAAGTAAAGAAGGCGGCAAGTAGCCGCATTTTTCGGAGAACGCTTCGATTCCCTTCTCTTCGTTCAATTATTTTTCCCCTTTTTATTATTTATTTATTTATCACTTTTTTTTTTTTTTTTTTTTTTTTTTTTTTAAATCGATTGAATTATAAAAGTTAGTGTGAAGTATTCATAATTTTCAATTTTAACATTCATAGAAATGAAGATTTTAGAAAATGAATTTGTTAGAACGATTATTTCTTATTATAGCGAATATTAAAGCTTAATTTATATCCTTTCAAGCTCTTTAAACTAGTTTATAAACTTTGGAAACTCTCTAAATATTGATATTTTTGGACACCATAGCTAAGGTAAATTGAGGGGAGAGAAAAAAAATGTCACAAAAGCTAACAAGAGGCATTCTTTTGCCAAATATATATATATTGTTTTTTTTTCAAAATGACATGAAGTTGGGCAAGAATATAGAGGTTAGGGAAACAAATAACAGAATCAAATAGGTAATAAAATGTCTAAACTTATCTAAATTAAATGTATTGACGCGAGAAACTCACACTTGGGTCTTGGATGCTCCTTCGACCTCATCGTCCGAGCCAACCTGCATAAAAGTACTAACACTGATGTGGTGCCGAGCTTGTCAACCAAGTACACTTTGATGCCTAAGTTAGTATATTAAATATTTAGCTCAACTAAGCACATAATGAGTTTATAGTTTTTCACTTAGACATACAAGGTTGCCAAACGAAACTATTTACAAGACCCTTCTTCCTCCAACACCTTCTTTGAGTTATGTGTAATACTAACGGTGTCACGATGGTAATTGTGGCCCTCGAGGTTAGAGAGTGCCAACGTCGAGCTCGACTTGGTTATTTTACTCTTGGTATAATTACTCAAGTTTAGTTGGTTGACCCGAAATTCAAAAGGATGACTTTTTTTTTAAGATGTGCGTTCTCCAATGCCGCTTTACAGTTTTTCTTAGATTTGAGTTTACTTGTGAATTTTGGGCCTTGTCTCGTCCAATCCTCGACAAAATACATTCAACACAAGTAGGAATATTGAGAAAAAAAATGCATATACAATAGTCTCATTAAAAAAACTTACTAGTGCACTCAAATTTTGAATGATAATTCTTTTTAGTTGAAGAATATGTAAATCTGTGGATTTGAACAATTTTTCGGCCAATATTATAGTGCTCTGACAAATTGAGTTTTACTCGCTCACATTTTTAATAATAGTTTTGTCCAATTTCTTTTTCTTAATTACATGATAATAAGTAAAGAATTTTAGCAGATGATATTATTTGGATAAAACATATAAAAAAGATTATAACATTTTTCATAAATAAATAAATACAATTAGGCCAATTTAAACCACAAAAATAAGAGATTAACAAAAAGAACCAAAACATTCTCTTACCAGAAAACAAATTCCACGTTATCAATAATATATATATATATATAATTACATCCATTAATTAATTTCTAGATTCAATTTCAACTGCATAAAACAATTCTGAAGCCTAATAAAACAAGTAGTCGAAAATCTCGGGCACATGTGTTTGCAAGAATTTGACCGATAATTCATTTATTGATGTCTTCAACTTTCATATTATTAATATTAAGCAAATTTACATTTTTAGATCTTAAGCTTTGTAGAATACAAGTATATTTTGTTGGAAATAAATTATATGAAATAAGCATGTATTTCATAGTAATTAAAATGTTAACAACATGAACTAGAGATTACAAAGTCTGTGTTTTCTAATGTTAGACATGCTAAAAAGTATTACGACTCCCTAATTACTTGTATGCTTAAATAAAAAAAATTCAAGAAAAAAAAGGCTTTTCAATTTAATAGAAAAGTGAGGAAGAAAAGATTGTTAAGAAAAATCACCCTAAAGGACACTAATGTTGTACTTTTATTATGGAGGACTTGTTTAAGGGTACGTCTGTGATGCAGATCATCACCATTGAGTTGCCATTAATAAACTTTTGTTGTCTTTAGATCTTTGAGCTAAGAGTTGGGATTGTCTTATCCGTTTGGGAGTGATTCTTAAATAGTTAAAATCACTTTTGTCATAATTTTTATAATCACTCTAAAATATGATGTTCAACAATCAAAACTAAATTTGATAATATGAAAATTGCATTTGAAAGTATAAAATCAAATATTAAATTTAGTTCTAAGTGATTGAAGAAGTGTTTTGGAGAGTGATATTCATGAACATGACAAAAATAATTTTAACAATTTTAAAATCACTCCTAATTATGCACTAATAAGTCTACAACCACTCTCTCTTATACAATAGAAAGAGTTTACAATCAAGATTAAAATTCTAAATAAAAGATCAAATCAATAAAATTTAACTCTAAAATATTTAACATATTTGGTGTCTGAGTTTTTTAAAATTACCTCTTTAATCACTAATTTTTTAGAATGGGTTCAAAAGATTACTCAAGTAATTATTTTTAATTATTCAAATAATGATATGACATTTTAAATTAGAGAAATATTTTTCTGAAAAAAACAATATCGCTCTTCTCACTCTTTCCATTTTGTCTCATCTATTTCTTCCCTCACCTTCATTCCATTTTCTTCATAATATTTATTAAAATGTGATAAAAATTAAAATCAACATAACTAT
Organism: Citrullus mucosospermus; assembly: GCA_030954485.1. Lineage (NCBI taxonomy): Eukaryota > Viridiplantae > Streptophyta > Magnoliopsida > Cucurbitales > Cucurbitaceae > Citrullus > Citrullus mucosospermus. Next base: position 9,722,274 of record CM062057.1, on the reverse strand, counting down.
TGTATTTGGAGACCAATCATTTTTGCATTAACAAAATCAAGCGAGAGAAATGAATTGGCTTCTAATTTAATAAGTTCTTTGGACTATGAAACTCATTCTCCATAATCCGTTCCTAATCTCATTATGCTAAGGGTGCTAAAATAGGTTAAAACACTATTTTGGTCGGTTTATTTTGAGTTTCATTTTATTTTTTAGTCCCAATCATTGTCTAACTTTAGTCTTTGTATTGCCATTAAATCTTAAATCTAGTTCATATTCTTTTTAATCTTAAATTTAATCTTTCAAACTTAATTTTTATTGCTAATGGTTAAATAACAAAAAAAAATTTCATGCAAGAAAAGACATTACCAACAAGGTGCACTTCTCTTTTTAGGTGCCTCAATTATAGGAACTCCAAAGTTGCGCTTAGCTTGGAGCAATTTTATGTTAGGTGACCTACTTGGAATGTTCGTAGGAAGCATGTGAGTGAGAACAAAATATGCTGAAAGGACTCATGTTGGTTTGTGGGTATAGACTTCACTCTTAGAAGCAGTTCAAGATAAGCAAGGATAACGGTGCCAAGTCACAAGGGATGCAAGAGAATGTCGAGGCTATGAGGTGCGAATATATTTTCAAAATATATAAAGGGAATGCTAATACACATTTTCTTTTTCTAAAAATATCAGCGTTATTTCCTAGATTGCTCCATTTTGGAAGTTGACGAGAATACTTTGGGTTTATACTTATGGAAAGGTCTATTTTGGGGTCCAAAGGTATTATTTAATGGTCTTGGGAAGATGATTGGCAATGGTAGGTCAACGTTTTTCTTTGATGACCTATGGATTCCAAGACCTTCTAATTTTTGGTTTATTTCATATGGTTCAAGGAATGATAGATGATTAGTTGCTGAATATATCACGTCGTCTGGTTCATGGGATCTGCAAAATTAAATGAGAATTTGTTACCTATGGATGTAGAATAGATAATTAAAACTCATGCTAGTCAATCTAATGAGGAAGATAAGTGGGACTATGAAAAGAAGGGGGAGTATACAGTAAAGAGTGGATACAAAAGTGAAATTTTAAAAGGAATGAAGGATAGAGATAAATGCTCGTTTCCATTAGTAGATTGGTGGAGTCATTTATGGAAACTCTGTATTCCTTCTAAAGTGACAATCTTTGTGTGTAAGTCGTGCTACGAATATCTCCCCTCGAGGCTCAGGTTGCGTAAGCGAGGAATAGAAGTTTGTCCATGGTGCCCTGTGTATAGACATAAAGAAGAGTCGGTAAGTCATGCTCTTTTTTGGTGTTCTAAAGCTACACTAATTTGGTTACTTCTTTTTCTAGGGAGGTGGCCAAGTATGTTAAAAGTGATGCAGTGTATTGATATTTGGAGGGCTTTAGCTAAGAAATTTTAATGACAATGAATTGGCTAAAGCTTGTATCACTGCTTAGGCAATTTGGAGTGACAGGAATAAGGTTCTCTAATCGATGTTGATTCCGTCGGTGGAGCTTTGTTGTGAATGGATTTTGGATTATGTAGAATGTGTGAGAGGTAGATCTTTTGGAAAAGAGGTAGCCGTGAATGGTTTTGAAAGTAAGACAGTTCATTTGAGTAGCTAGATGAGTTATCTCCATGTTGATGCTACTTGTTCAGAAAGTTTAATGAAGATTAGTTTTGGTGGGATTTTTGGTGATGCATATGGGCCTATTTTGGTTTCCCTAAATGGGTATCATGATCTTTTCTTTACCCTATTTGGTTGATCTACAAGTTCACATACTGAATTGAAGTACTTAAACTCTATTTGGAGGTCCATAACTTTGATCCACTAGTCTTGGTCTACATCATTCATTGTCTGTTTATAGGTCAATGGATCCTCTATGCCATCATTAGGTATGGCGACTTCAGTTTCTGTTAAACCCATGTAACGGTCGGGTTGATGAATAACCCTCTCACTACGTCGAGTCACTCTCAACTCTTGAGAAGGATGTGACTAACCAAAAGAGTTTGTTCCATCAACAACTCTTGTGGAAGGACCAGCCTAATCAACAACTCTTGTTGACTTATCTGCAGTTTCTTTAGAAATTTCACTTAATACTAGTTTCTTGCGAGGTTGATGATCTTTTATGTGGTCTTCCTCTAAGAACTTTATGTAATTTTAAAATATATATTAAGTTGTTTTACATTGAAGATATAACTAATGATATGATATAAAATTAAATAGGTGATCAAAATAAAAATTTATAATGGAAAGATTTAGGTTTGTCTTTTTTGCAATGTTTATTTATGTTATTTTAACAATATAATATATTTTAGTTATTTAATAGTTTATTTACTATAATCATTAATTAATATTTACATATAAACTAAAATTTAATTTAAAATTATTCTCTTTCAATCAATTTAATTTCAACTCTTTTATCCATAAATTGTACTTTTAAATTTTTTTATAATTAAGTTGCATTTTAAACTTTATAACACATGTGAAATGCACATAGTTATAAACTAGTATTTAAAAATATAGCAAAATATCACGGTCTATCGATAGATAGTGACATTTCACTATATTTTAAAATATTTCCAACAGTTTTTTCATTTAAACGATATCTTTATTTAATTTCCAAATTTTCACTTTCATGTTAAAAATGAAATTTTATATTAAAAAATAAAGCTAGTATAATATGGAAAATTGTTAGAAATAGCACCCTTAAGTTTTCACTTTTCAAAACTAGCACGCCTTTTGAAAATTCATTAAACTAGTTTTTCTCGACCCGTCTCAAGTGAGATTGACCACTGAGATTTCATTAAAAATTTAAAATTTTCTAACTTATGGATTGTTTTGGGTTCTCTCGTTACATCTCGAGAGATTGCCCACCGAGATTCTGCTAACTTTTTTAAAGATTGTGTAATATTCTCAAATCTTGTACCAAATCTTATATATTTTCAAATTTTCTACAAATTCCAAATATTTATGTAACTTTCAAAATATTTAGTCAATTTCTATTCCACAATTATATGAATTTCCAAATTATCCAAATGGTTTTAAGTAATTGACTTGTGATTTTTAAAATTGGAGAAAAATCAAATTTTGCGAAAAAATTAAGTAAGATATGAGAAATATATAGAATCTCGATGTTAATCTGCCTAAGAATTCACCGAGAAACCCCAAACATATAGAATCTCGATGTTAATATGCTCGAGATTAATACCGAGACTTTATATATTTACATATCTTACCTTTTTTTTTTTTTTGCACAAATTAATCTTTCCCAAAATTTAAAAATAAAAATGCAATCACTTGATATCCATTTGGTAAAGATAACTTAATTAGGAGAAAATTTGAAAATATATAAGATTTGGTATAAGATTTAGAAGATTACGTAATATTTGGAAAAGTTAACAAACTCCGTGTATAATCTGCGGATGTACTGAGAAGTCTCAAAACAATAAGTTTAGAAAAAGTTAATTTTTTAATTAAATCTTGATAGTCGATCTCCCCCAAGATGAATGGAGAAAAACTAGCTTAACAAGTTTTTAAAAAGCGTGCTAGTTTTGAAAAGTGAAAACTTAAGTGTGTTATTTCTAACAATTTCCAGAGTAATTTTTATCTTAAGTTAAATTTGACAAATGTTTTAATTTTTTTATTTATTTGATTTTATTTTGTATTTGAAGAGTTATTAAGTTGCTAGCCTATAAATAATAACTTATTTCTTCATTTGATCTTAAGTTGAGTTGAGAGCAAATATCCAATATGTTCGTTATATTATATTCATATTAATGATATTTTGTTGTTATTTTTTATGTTATATGAAACTTTTTATGTTATAATAGAAATATCTTACATGTGTACATAGTTTATTATTAATCTTTTTTGTTTCTCTCTCTCAGAGATGTAATATTAATTACAAATAGATTGAATAATAAAAGTAAAGTTGTTAGTAAATAAGAACACACCAAAGTCTTGTTTTCCTTGGCAATAGTGCAATGGAACCATGTGCCATGTCTGTCTCTCCTTTCTCCATTATTAAAATTAGCTTAAAAAATCAAGTTTTGAATCTTGACTTATTGATTGACCCACAAACTGATTTTTTGAGTTCCAAAAAGAAAAAAAAAATTAAAAAAGAAAAAAAGAAAAATGCATTTAGCACACATTGCAAAGATGCCATTTGGTGCAAAGTCAGTGACATAAAATATATAAAAAGTAAGCAAAATTAGACTCCCTTTTCCCCCTATATATTCCACTAAACAAAAAGAGGGTTTCTTGTAATTATGATAATCTTCCTTCCAATCAATTAGAATTCCCATTTCAATTTGCATATTACTTTCTATGCTTAAAAGATTTGATGAGTTATATGGAAATTGCATTTACCCATGAGAGAGAGAGAGAGAGAGAGAGAGATGGGCTTCCACTCAAGTCTTTTGATAAAGTCAAGATGAGTTGACTTTTCAATGAGAGATTATGGTAGGTGGGTAATGCATTTTTGGGGTTGAATTTTAATTATAATCCTCCCTTTTGTGTAAATCAAATTCTTATCTCTGCCATCTTTCTCCATTTTTCATGATCTATATATATATATATATAGAAAAGTCAAAGGCCATTGTACTTTACTTCAGTTTTCCTTTTATTACACTTAGGAAAAAAAAAAAAAAAAAAGATAAGATAAGTGTGGAAAATGGTGTTTGAAAAAGTCTCTTTAGTCTTTAGGGTATGAATAACAACCATCATCATCCCTATAGCTTGTTTTTACAAATGGTTTATTTTTCACCATCCATGCATAAATAGAATACATACAAT